>CM060381.1:103428308-104837697 GCA_030545235.1 Helianthus tuberosus
ATGGCTAAATTAATGACTGAAATTAATACATACTCACAAGAGGACGGAGAAGCCTTATATGAGACTTGGGAAAGGTTCAAGGAGCTACTAAGAAAGTGTCCTCATCATGGTCTTGCGGTATGGCAACAAGTATCTACTTTCTATAATGGGTTGTTGCCACACACAAGACAAACACTTGATTCTAGCTCCGGGGGACTTCTAGGTAATCGTCGCCCAAATGAAATTTATAATCAAATTGAGGAAATTGCTCAAAACAATTTTCAGTGGCACACTCCCCGAGGTACAAAATCTATTGCCCTGGGAGCCCATAAGGTTGACGAAAGCACCTCTTTACAAGCTCAAATCGAGGCTATCTCTTCAAAAATCAAAAAGCTAGAAATGGCAAAAACGGCCTCAGTTATGGCTTGTGAAGGGTGTGGTGGACCACATGAAAATTGGAGTTGTATGAAAGAAATGGATAACCAAACAGAAACGGTAAACTACATTGATAATAGACCTAGGCCGTCAGGTCCCACGACAGGTACCTACAACTAAGGATGGCGTAACCACCCTAACCTTGGTTGGAGAGAACCCGACAATAGTAGTAACCAACAAAATCAAAACCAACGAACAAACTTTCAACAACCAAGAAATGAGTCTCAAAATTTCTCTCAACAACAACAAGGAGGACGAGAGAGGCTTGAAGATACTATCTCATGCCTCATCTCCGACACCGAAAAGAAAATCTCGGATCGATTCCAACAATTGGATTCAAACTATAGAAATAAAAAAAGCTAGTATTCAAAATATTGAAAAACAACTAAATCAACTAGCTCAAAATTTCTCCGAGAGACAACAAGGAAAGTTACCAAGCAATACCGAAACCAACCCAAAGGCGCAAGTACATCTCATCACATTGAGAAACCGTACAGTAGGTCCCGAGGAGGCTCCGTTACCACTATCAGACAAGAGTCATTCCAATAAATCTGCAACTTCGCCAATACCACAAAAGGAAACGACTCCCCCACCAACTCATGAGCCCACCAAGAATCCCGCGGTACCATACCCCGGACGGTTGCTTCGCCAAAAGACCGATGAGCAATTCACAAAATTCTTAAACTTATTAAAACAATTGCATGTTAATATTCATTTTATAGACGTCCTCACTCAAATGCCTAAGTATTCAAAATTTATGAGAGACTTTCTCACTCACAAGAGGAAAATTGAGTCATTGCAATTAGTTAATTTAAGCGAAGAATGCTCCGCCTTGCTACTCAACAAACTCCCATGAAAGAAGATCGATCCTGGAAGCTTCACCATCCCTTGTTCGATTGGGGGATCACCCATACGCAATGCGCTAGCCGATCTTGTAGCTAGCATCAATCTCATGCCCGCATCAATGTTCGACCGACTCGGACTAGGAAAAACAAGCCCTACAAAGATGAGCATACAGCTCGCCGATGGGTCCATTAAATACCCACAAGGTGAAAATCTATTGGTAAAAGTCGGAGACTTTGTCTTCCCGGCCGACTTTGTCATGCTAGATATGGAGGAAGATACCGAAGTGCCACTTATCTTAGGAAGACCATTCCTAGCCACCGCCCATGCAATGGTGGATATGAATGGTGGGAAATTAACATTGAGGGTTGGGGACAAAGAGATGGAATTCATGGTTGGGAAAAGAGTAGAAGACGAGGACCTGGTCAATTACATGAAGGTCATAGACTCAAGTTTGGATGATGCTATCCGACGGTGCAACATGGGATGCAAGACATCCCACTTGGGTAACATATGACCGACTTTGGGTCTAGCCAAGGACCCTTATAAACGTGGCGCACCACGGAGGCATTCCACGGAACTATCCTTAGTTTTAGTTTAGATTAACTTTTATGTTTTCTAGTTTAGTTTTACTTTTCAGGAATAAAACACACTCAGAATGGTGGAGGTTACTAAGGGAAACTTGAACCCACACCCATGCACAAAAACAGAGCCTCCCGACGATTTTTCTTTATTACAGCAAGTTCAGCACGGGGCCGTGCTCAGCCCAACACGCCCCGTGCCCAAGGTTCTGCAGAAAATGTCCATTTCAGGTAATTGGACACGGGCCGTGTTCACTGAACACACCCCCATGCCTAGCCTTCTGTTAACAATGATATTGGCAATCTGACCACGGGGCCGTGCCCGGACCAACACGGGCCCGTGTCCAGACGCCCAGTAACATAAAGTTTTGTTTTTAAACACCTTTTTACACAATCAATCAACCTAAAAACTTATTTTTGAGACACATTGAGGACAATGTGTAATTTAAGTGTGGGGGGGGGGGGGGGGATGCTAAAAGCTTGAATTTTGCAAGTCTTAATAACAAGCCTTACACAAAACTCTATTGGAACCGCTAATCACCCCCAAATTTTTTCGAAAACTTTTCATTTTTTTTTACTTGTCTTGGTTTAATTTGGGAATAACAAAAGGTTGTATTTTTTACAAATTTACAACCGATAGCGTCGTGATAAAAAGAACCAACATAAGAAAATTATGAAAAGGCATGACAAATCTAGTTAAAATTTGATTATATATACTTGATCACATTAAAAGCCCATTCCACAAAAAATGAGTTTTGAGCCTTTATTGAGCATAAAAGCATACATCTTTAAATTAAATGCTCATCTTTTCGTTTCTTGTGTGAATAGCCGCTTGGTTTCTTACGACTCTAGAACTTGCCATGACGATATATTCCCGGTCCTTACCAACTTAAACCCAAGTAAGTAAATGATGGAGGCATTAGGACTAACCCTTTTTCTTTTCAACACAATTATTTTTCATCTTTTTTATCACCTACCCAAAATCCCCCTAGTTAACCCCTTTGAGCCTAAACCTTTTTGTTTCTAAACCCACAAAACAAACACCCTTTACCCACCAAAACCTTTTTTTTTATTTTTAACCCTTTATTTTAGTAAAAAGCTCGGTCTTCATGTGACATTCCTTATAAAAAATGAAGTATAGCAATAAACAAACAAGTTCCTCAAAAGAAACTTTGTTTGAAAATGCTTTGTTTGAATAAAAGTCACAAAAACAAAAAGTTTTACGACGGCCGACGCTTTTTACCGCTTTTTCGCCCTTTTTTACTAACCACTAACCCAAAACCACCTACCTTTAACCCAAGCCTAACCCTTCCCCAAAGTCCTCACAAAGGTTTATAGTTAAAAAGGAGGAGTATTGATTGCTTGGAAAACATATGGTAGAAATAAGTTCCATACCGGTCTCGAGTGTTTCACAAAAATACATTTTTCGGCCGAGTATTGAGTGATCTCCCATGAGGTATGTGAACTTGTATATAAATGGAATTTTAAAAAGGCATGTTATGCCCAAATAAGTAATTTTTCGTATGAAACGTTTTAAATAAATCATAACGAATAGGATTGTAAATAGCATAAAAATAAAACCTAATAAAGATCTTGGATTCACGACACTCAAGACAAGCCCAAAACTTCTCTTCAACCCATTCCATTTGGGAGTGTAAGCCACATTATAAAGAGTTTTGCTTGAGGACAAGCAAAGATTCAAGTGTGGAGGTATTTGATGTGTGTAAAATGCAACATATAAATTACATCAAATAAGGCATAAAACTAACCCTTTTTTGGTACTAATGTTGGAAAAAGTGTGCTTTTTTCTTCCTTTTGTATTTTCAGGACTAAATGAGCGTAAATGAACAAAATGAGCAAATATGCAGCGAAATCTAACATAAATACAAGGGAAGGAATAAACGTGACATGCCCGAACCCTCGACAGCATCTTCCCAAGCAAAAACAAGCAAACAGAAGGCTGAACACACCCCGTGCCCAGTGGACATGGGGGCGTGCCCAGCTCAGCACGGGCCGTGGTCAACGCGAAGATTCGCAGAATCCAAGCAAATCTTGATAGTACGGATACGATTCTACACATGGGGCCGTGCCCAACGGACACGGGGGCGTGTGGAGCTAATGCAGACAAAGTGCAATTAATGAAGAAAGAGAATAAGGATGGACACGGGCCGTGCCCAGCGGACACGGGGCCGTGTCCGGGCTTCTGTACAGGCTATAAATAGAGGTGCTTGGTTCACTTCAAAGGCATCCCTTGGCAAACCACCTCTCTACCACTTCACCCACACTCCACCACCATCACAACACCCACATCCACCACCATCATCCGTCATCCATCTAGAGTGTGTGTAGTAGTCTCGGGATCCAAGATTGATAGTAAGAGTTCTTGACAATCAAAGGCCATGTTTGCCTAAGTCTCTTACATCACTTGGCGAAGACAAGCATTTAGTGTAATAGTTTTGATTTTTGAATCTTTTCGCACTTTTTATTTGGATTTGTATTAATGACTTTAATAACTAGTTTCTTATGTTGAAGGTGAAACTTCCTTATCATTTGTCCGTGGTGTCTTGGCGTTATTTTACTGTCTATATAAAATAAAAGATTTACACCATTCATATCTCTACGGTCTATATAGAGATATGTTGGCTACCTGGTCGGGGGTTAAGGGAATGGTTTGGTAAGGTTCTTGCCTTGTTCAGTGTATAGATCTTGCAAGGACCTGGGTCAAGCTTACTAGGACCTCCTTCAATACCCACTGGTATTGGATGGCGGGGGTGCGAATGGCTTGATCCCCTCATATGTAAACTACTATTAATACATTAACCAGGCTACTTGGGATTGTATCCCTGCTGACTCAAACCACTTAGCCGAGGGTAACGTCACCTTCAAAAGAGGGGCCTACCACATTACGCATTAATAACTTAATTAATTATCTTTCAATATTCCGACCCTTTAGGATTGTATCCTTGCTGACTCAAACTACTAGGTTGAGGGTAACGTCACCTTCAAAAGAGGGGCCTACTACTATAACTAAGATAATCTCTTAAAAAGTGCAAAAGTGCGGAAATCATCAAAGGTTACACTAAAAGCGAGTCGGATCCAAGTGATTCATCTTGTCTATCTGTTTTTATTTTATTTTCAACATTTTTTTGTTTTTATTTTCATGTTTAAAACTTTTTCTAAATTTTTGATTTGATTAGACGTTGAGGATAAAACGGTATTAAAAGCTCTTGTGTCCTTGGACGACCTCGGTATCTTACCAACGCTATACTACACTCACGATGGGTGCACTTGCCCATATGTGTGTTTAGTGTTAGTAAAATATCGTGTTTTATAAATTTAAAACTTGACTAAAGTGTTAAAAAGGGCTTAAAATATAAATAAAAACCTATCACACTACACGCACATCAATACAAGATTACAAATATAATTATCCCAAGTTATAAAAGAATTTTCCGTGCCTTGTGCACCTAAATCAATTTTCTTAAACATTTTCAAATGAGTCAGTTAACTGATTTACTAGTGTAAAGTGATGTATTTTCAAAAGACTAAGTGACAGGTACTACACGTAATAGGCTGGGGGCTGCTCGGTGTCTAAATAGAGGATCTTGCAAGTCCCTAAGATGCCTTAAAGCCTGTTAAACGTTGTTTTGTATTTATATAAGATCTTCCTGTGGATCCGTTCTATAACCGTCTGCATATTATTATTTCATATTTTAAACTTTCGGTTTGTAATAGTAATTTCCTTCCAAGCCTTCCGTTGTGCTATAACTGTGTTTAAATGGTCTATGATGATATCAACTACGTCACGATACTCCCCACCGGTTTGTGGTTCAAATATCGGGGTGTGACAGGTTGGTATCAGAGCCAACCTTTAGTAAATTAAATACTAGCCTTTTGTGTTTAATCTCAATGATATAGTAGCACATTCCTTAGGCTTCCGAGTCTAGGCAAATGACTTAGGATTAATCTTAATCTTTATTTGGGTTATACATATTGTTTTCTTGTTTTTGACAGATTAAAACTTAGAAGATGCCTCCAAGAGTTCGAGGAGGAAGGGGCAAAGGTCCAATGAGAGGAGGACCATCGAGTCAGGTGGGGCCGTCACACCGCCGTACACCATCAGCTTCTTTTAGTTCCGATCCCTACGATGATTGGAGACACTCGTTAGAACCGGCAAGGCGATCTATCTCTTGAGCACATCGCCATCGTACCACCACTCTTTTGGGCCTCAGCAATCGCATTAGTCCCACCACTCACACCATTCGTAGCATTCGCTGCATTCTCACCATTCTCATCACTCTCATTCTCAGGGTCACTTTGACCCAAATGACTACATTAACTCACCCGCGGGTTTTAACCCGTTGGGTCCCGAAGACCATTTTCCTGAGGACATGGATGTGGACGAAGATCCAGATCCAGAAATGCCACCATCTAGGATGCCCACACATCCCATTAACATCTCCAGTGGTACC
Source organism: Helianthus tuberosus (assembly GCA_030545235.1). Taxonomy (NCBI): domain Eukaryota; kingdom Viridiplantae; phylum Streptophyta; class Magnoliopsida; order Asterales; family Asteraceae; genus Helianthus; species Helianthus tuberosus. The sequence continues at coordinate 103,434,619 of CM060381.1, forward strand.
TCTTTCGCGGGATCACCGTATCAAGGCCCTAATGAATATGCCGAATGGTGGGGCAAGTGGAAATTTGAATTCACTCCCTCCTACCACAACACCCCACCATAACTTCCATTTGAGGAGCCACATTTTAATGCGGTGACACCGCCACCACCACAAGTGGAGGAACAACCTCCACCACCCCCAGAACCACCAAGGAGGAGGAGAAACGCACGTATGTCCATGCATGGGGGCCCATGATTTAGTTCGCCCCAAGCTTCAAGTAACTATCCTCCCATTCCCGAAGATCCACAAATGGGTGGACCTTCAAATGTCGTACCAGAAATTGACGTCACACCGGCCACCTTCGCACCACAACCGCCTCCGATGGGTTTCGAAAACTCAATTCCTTCATACCCAGCTGCGACTGGGTATAACCCGTTCGAGCCACAAGCTCCTACTGGTAGCCCGGTACAAATTTGCTAGGTTTGAGCTTCCTGCATCACGCCACACATATCAATGGCCTTGCAACCCATTGGTGATATGTTTTTCCTTGTTGCTTTCATACCGGGATTTATAAATTTACATACATACTTACAGTAATTTTATAGGTTTATTCATACACTCAAACGAACACACAAACTCGCTCAACTTTTGTTGATGTTTTCAAACTACATGAATTTCAGGGAATTAGTAAGTGGATCTGGCGGGCGTTGGAAGTTTTATGCTGCGTTAGGAATAAAGATTTCATCCATGGTCTTTGGGTTGGGCAGTGTGTCTTATTCCTGGACGAGACACGTCTTCCAAACCTTGGTTTTATTTATTATCTTTTGATGAGTCCTTAGTGAACTCCTTAAACAATTCGAATGGTTTGTAACTTGAATTTGAAGTCTACGTTTTAAAACAATGGTGTTATGTTTTAAACTTATTTAATGGATGACAAATCTATGGTTTTATCATATAGTTGTTGTTATGATTGAATGCAATGGTATTAAGAAAGTCACACCATAATCACGCTTCCGCAAAATTCAGGGTGTGACAGCTTGGTATCAGAGCTTCGATTGTAGCGAACTAGGATTCTTTCTCGAGTCTAAACTACAATCATTAGGGCTCTCACGAAAACATGTTGTAAAAACATTTTCATTGCATACGCGAAACGCCCAGATCCAGGAAACAAACATTTTTACAAACAAAAGACACGAAACACTTTTCAAAGTTTATGTTTATGATTCAGTCTGAGAGGCTGGGTAGTTCAGTCTGGGAGACTGGGAGATTTAGTCTGAGAGACTAGGGAGTTCAGTCTGAGAGACTGGGAGATTTAGTCTGAGAGACTAGGGAGTCCAGTCTGGGAGATTTAGTCTGAGAGACTAGGGAGTTCAGTCTGGGAGACTGGGAAGTTTAGTCTGAGAAACTAGGGAGTTCAGTCTGGGAGACTGGGAAGTTTAGTCTGAGAGACTAGGTAGTTCAGTCTGGGAGACTGGGAGATTTAGTCTGGGAGACTAAGTGGGTAGTCTGGGAAGACTAGGACGGATACGTGTTTACATTGTTATTACTTACATGCTTAATGATGATTGTTGATATATGTGCATATGTTGTGATTGCTTTGTTACAGACACCATGTCTTCATCTGAGAGTGGACTGTCTGATACTGTCGACCCCATGGCTATCGTTTCGGACGATAAGATCGTCCCAGAGCCAGAGCTTTTTACCTCCGACACTGAGAGTGACCCGGAGATGATGTCGGATGATGACGATGATTTCCAGCCTTTTGCACTACCCGACGTTGGCGATGATTTACCGCATGCTGATGGTATACCCGACGAGGATCCCTTTCTTATTCCTATTCCTGTCGTGGCTCCGATCCTTACCCCTTTGCCTCTTGCGGCCTTTCCTTTCGAGGATTTGCCTTTTGATGACTTGTCTGATGATGATGTCGATCTTTTTGTTGATAGTCCCCCTGATAATTCCCAGGGTGATGGAGTTGTAGCTGAGGATGCCATTGTTGTTCCACTCGTTGAGGTTCCGTTTATTGAGGCTTCCTCTGATCATTCTGTTCTAGATTCTTTTGAGTCTGTTTCATCATCCACTTTGCATGCGTTGGGACTGCAACGTTACCCCGCTAATTCTGATACTGACACGACCCTGTATGCCTTCACCGACTCCTCCACACGACTTTGAGCTTGATCTTGAGCTAGACATTGCCCCTAACGATCAGCCTATTGATGCACCCACTGATCCTGAGCCGATACCAGCTCCTGTGCCGATACCTGCACCTGAGCCTTTACCTGGTCATGATCCCGTACCATTTGGCATACCTGTTGTTGCACCACTTTTACCAGATTCGATTCTTGCACCCACTAACCCTGCTGCTTTTGCCAGTCAGATCGACCCCTGATACGCTTTCACCAGCAATGGGTGGATAGCCGATGATGATGTACCTCCTTTTGTTGAGCCAGTCACTCCCCCTCATGCACCTGCACCTATTGATGTCGCCCCTTTTCATCTGGTTGTGTCCGATGTACACCGCACCGACCTGCCTATCACTTTCTTGTAGGACATTCCCGTACCCCGTCCAGGGGAAAGCCCGTCTAGCCAGCAGCCTAGCCATGACCCACATGTGACAGCAGCATTTCCTCACATGCCTCAGTATACACCTACTACTCATTTTACTTCTTCACCACTAGGCGAGCCACTCATATGGTTCCCACCGTACACCATGCCAGTTTCTGATCCCTACCATCCTTCGCACTTTGCTGGTTACACGAGGGATGAGTTACTTTTGTCATTGCAGCTTCAGCAGGAGATCCTGTGTCGTAGAGTTATGGAGCTTGAGAGGATTCCACGCCCTCCACCTTGTTCATGCCCGTCACCTTTTGCGACTCCACCTGCTCCTCTTTTGCCTTATCTAGATTTTGATGTTCGATTTCTTACCATGGAGCAGCAGATCAGTTATCTGTTGCGACACGTTTATGATCTTGAGGAGGAGCTAGCGCATGTGCGCAGCTTGCTTTTCATTCCTCCACCTCCTCCTCCACCACCATCAGCATAGCAGGTTTTTGGTTTTATGTAGGTAGCTGACTTTTGATGAGAGCACCGCTATTGAGCTGGGCTAGTGAGACTTTTGGAGACCACTTTTTGTATGACTTGTCATAGATTGATAGACATTTTGGACAAAGGTAATGTGACCCTCTAGTCCCTTTTGATGTGATACTTTGTAAAACATGTAACTGTATTTGTGGTCGATGATTAACGAAAGCTCAATCGTAATGTTCTCATTAAATACGTTGTTAATTCACTTGCTTATGATATGATTGCATGCTTACTTGTTACGACAAACACTATTATACACATACTACTTACTATATACATTAGACCTGACCTATACAATCTTCTTTATAGAAGATGCCTCCTCAAAGAAGCAATCAGCTGCCCACAACAGAGGCTGAACTGCAAGAACGGATTTCACAAGCAATCGCACAACATGAGGCCTTGCGCTCTGAACACAGCGGAGGTACCTCAGGAAATAACCCACCTCATGGTAATGTTTAAGTCACTTAAGACACATTACGATACGTTTGGACATTCCATGTGCGTTTGCTAATGCTTTCTGTGAATGATGTTGCTTGTCCAGGCTGTACTTACAAGCAGTTCCTCGACTGCAAGCCTCTGAATTTCGACGGCACTGGAGGTGCTGTAGCTTTCGTTAGATGGGCTGAGAAAATCGATTATGTGCTGAGAATGAGCAAGTGTGCACCGGAGCACCAGGTCACTTACATTTCGAGACTGTTCTTAGACGGACCTCTATCTTGGTGGAACCTTCAGGTTCAGACTCTGGGAGAGGAAGCTGGATATACTATGACTTGGGACGAGTTGAAGGAACTGATGCGCAAGAAGTACTGTTCAAGGGCTGAGATTCAGAAACTAGAAACTGAATTCTGGAATCATAAGATGGATGGTCCGAAGATTGCTGAATACGTGCAGAGATTTCATGACTTATCTCGCGTTGTTCCTTACATGGTTGAACCCGAGTTCAAGCGAATCGAGCGTTTTATTTGGGGATTGGCACCTCAAATCATGAGCATGTTGACGACATCAAAGCCACCAACGATCATTAAGGCCATTGATCTGAGTGTGGCATTGACTTGTCACACCCCAACCGCGTAAAACAACAAATCGTGGCGGAATCGTCGGGGAGTGTTGTAACAGAATCATTGTTTCAAAACACACGGAAATTGAAGTTTCGTTTTATTAAACATTGAATATTTACATCGTCTGGAAATCTAAATAAACAATTTAAACATCGTCTATCATTGTTATTAAGTCACTAAGGCCTCGTCCAGTCCTATGTGAGCATGCATCCTAGCAATCAACATCATTCAATAACACCTGAAACATATGTGAAAACAACGTCAGCAAAGAAATGCTGGCGAGTACATAGGTTTTTGAGAGTGTCGGATTCATGGCTAGTTTACATGTTGCAATACTTAATTAAAAACCTTGTTTTGAAAAGTGTAGTATTGCGACATAATTAACCAACTCAAATCAAGTTGGTTATAATTTATAAAATCTCGTAGCCATGATTCTTAACTCGAAAACATTTTTGTTTTAGAAAACCAATTTGTAAAACATCTCGTATTAAATCGTTAATAAAACTCGTTAATAAATCTCGTTAATAAATCTCGTTAATAAAACTCGTTAATAAATCTCGTTAATAAAACTTGTTAATAAATCTCGTTAATAAAACTCGCATGGTTTATATCATTTCAAAAACCTCGTTTGTGTGACATCGTTTCAAAATCGTTTACCCAAGTGAACTAAATAATGCCACGGTATGTAATACGATGAAAACACTTATATATAGGAAGTACCAGCGGCATATGCACCATGCTTTCATCACATTACACCCGTCCCGTTATCTAAACACTAACCAAAAACCAATCGTTTACCCAAATCGTTTAATTCGTTAAAAATCGCTTTAGTCGTTTAAATCATTCTCGTCTTAAATCGTGAAAACTACTTTTGATTGTCTCGCTAATAACATCCAAACCTTCGTGACTCGCCTATCTCGCCTATCTCGCCTATCGCTTCTCGCATTAATAAACCACCAAAGGGTAAATTAACAATCACAGATTCAGTCGTTACCCACCTAACCCACACATAACCATGGGTGCAGTCTGATAATGGGATTTGTCTGATCCTATGGTACCATAACCTAATACTGGTCGGTTCGGCCAAAACTAATGGATATTATTCGTTATGTAAATACAACCAACAAGTTTGTTTACTTAATCGAAATCGTTATTGATTTAATATAAACCATTTTAATCGTTTTTTAAACCATTGTTATAATATCGAAAAATCGTTTTGAAAACCATCGTTAAAACCTCGAAAACATTTAGCACATATGAATCACCCCAAAACAATTGAAAACAGTAAAATAGGGGAACTATGTACTCACCTGAGAATGCTTAGAGGTCTTGAACAATCTAATAACTATATAAATAAACCGGACCTAAGTCGGAAGATCGGATAGGATGAGGTTTTGTAAACCAAATGAGTATTGGAACTCATATGACATGGTTTAACAAAGTCTACATTCTAAATTGAATCCTAACCTAAGTGCTTTCGACCCATCGTGACCCATTAAGGTAGCTTAAGCTACTTTAACGTGTCGTTCGCGCAAAAGCGTGTTTGAGACGTCTAACTAGTCCTATGACAAGTATTATATGCCTAAACATGATTAAATATGTTGCATAATCAATTAAGTGACAAAAGTTTGTGTTACATATGCTTAATTACCAATTATGCATGAAAAGGGCATTTTGGTCATTTATCTAAGGCATATAAACTACCTATCATACAACTAATTAAACCTAAGTGACCATAAGGTATAACCTCGGAAGGTTATTCCCTATGCAACTATGGTCACTAAACATGTTTGGTCGGATCCTAATGATCGACCAAACGGGTCGTGTTCGAAAGTCTAAGCGGGTGTTTCGTCCGCTTGACTTACGACTCTACACAAGCACTAATCTAAAAAGTGACGAACTAAACATGCTATAACATGTTTAGTTAAGTTAGAAAACAGGTTTTGATATCAAAACAAACGGTTTTGATACCCAAGAGTAGTTTGGTTACAAAATACGCATAAACACGCATTTTGGCCGAAACTACGACTCGTCACTACGCCTAGTCAACGTGGTAATCAGTAGGTATAGTCACAAGGGACTATAACCATCGTGATTACGCTCATGTTGCAAAGTTCAACGGAACTTTCATGCTTGAAATACAAGAACAAGCATGAAGAAGACTTACAAAGGGTCCAAGAAGGATGTTTGATCTAAAATAGCTCAGGTATGAAGTGTAAACACCCCAACTTAGAGCTGATTTTCAGATCAAGTGTGAGAATGAAGTGAAGTGGGGGTTTCTATTTATAGTAAGTTAGGATCAATAGGATGATTCCAAGTGTTTTGAGGGTGTAATCTTGGCCATACATGTGGGTAAATGGTATTAGAATACAATGGGGGTCGAAAACCAGCTCCAGGTATTGCAAATGTTACATTAAAACCCCTGAATTTAGCCCAGATTGCTGTTTCTGAACATTCTGTCTGACAAGGCCACGCGGCCCGTGTAAATTTACATCAATCCTTACGCGGCCCGTGAAAGGATCTTTCACAGATTATCAAAACAGGTCCCTGCACATCATAAACTTGCATTTCGGCTCATTTTTGATACGTTTAAGCCCCGTTAACCTCATTTCAAGGCTCTAAAATGAAGTTAAAGCATAGGGAACTTAAAACATGCTCAAAAATATCTCGGATGTCGGCTCGTTTGGTCGTACGGTTGCGTTGTTCGGTTAATTACGACGGAAGTCGTAATGAACGCAAAAATGATCCAAATTAAGCGACGAATGGAATTTTATCATGCCAATCACTAAAATAAAATATTTTAATGATTACATAATGTTTTGGATGTCTGGATGTATTCAGAACGTAAGATATGCGTGAAAATGCAAACTTATGCACTTTTTGACGCTTTTAGTCCCTGAATGACCAAAAAGTTTATTTTAGCACACCGAACCCCTCAAAGCCTATTTATAAGCTATGTAAAGGATATTTAGGGTATGTTTAACTTATGGTCATGTTCCGGAATGTTCGTTACAGTACAAATCGGCATACTTTCGCAGTTTGTCGAAATTAGTCCCTGTAAGCGAATAAACTTGATTTCGACACACCAAACCTTCCAAAACTTATTTCTAAGTTATGTAAAGGTTATTTAAGGTATGTTAAGCCTATGTCACTATTCCGGAGTGTTTTTCGCGTTAAATTGATTACGTTTACGCACCAGTTCGCGTATAACTTTCCAGAAAGCGATTTAGAGCTCGAAATCGAACGAGAATTTATATGTGCAAATGATACACATATTTATACAAATCCCAAGTATGAAATACAATATTTCATTGATTTTATATTTTTTTGATGGCCGTGGAGGCACAGATGTCACATGACTGAAGAAGCAATTAGGCTGAACAAGTTCTCAATCTCTGACGGGAAGAAAAAGGAGACTCATGTCGAGTCATCTGGAGAGAACAAGCGGAAGTTCTCCAACTTCAAGAAAGGTACTCAAGGAAACAATGGTGGTAACAAGAAGAGAGACGCAAACCCACCAGCTGAGGTCAAGACTAGTGCTGCAAGTTCTGAGAACAAGGGGAAGGGATACATGGGCACTTTGCCTAAGTGTGATGTGTGCCAGTTACATCATGCCAGCCCATGTAGGTATAGGAAATGTGAATCTTGTGGAAAGAATGGTCATTCGAAGGAGACGTGTTGGGTTGGTAATGGTCATGGAAATGGTGGCCAGAGAGGTAATGGTAGTGGCAGTGGCAACCGTGGTGGAAACGGTTACGGAAACCGCAATCAAGGAGGAAATGGCGGTAATGGAAATCGTGGTGGTACTGGAAACCAAGCCGGTAATGGAAACCGCAACCAAAACAACAATCAGGGTGGTACTGGAAACAAGCAAGGATGCTTTAGTTGCGGAGATGCTGGGCACTTCAAGAGAGATTGCCCAAAGAACAACCAAGCTCAGGGGAGAATCTTTAACATAGGAGCTAGGGAAGCTCGCCAAGATCCGAACGTAGCTACGGGTACGTTCCCTATCAACCAACACTTTGCATCTGTATTTTTTGATACTGGTGCCGATTATAGCTTTGTATCCCTAGAATTTAAGAATATACTTGGGTTGGTAGCTAGTAAGCTAGATATTCCGTACTCGATAGAACTAGCTAATGGAAAGCTAGTAGAAGCGAACGAGGTACTTAGAGGCTGTGTAATAGAGCTCGGAGAGCATGAGTTTACGCTTGATCTTCTGGCAGTCGAGTTGGGAAGCTTTGACGTGGTAGTTGGAATGGATTGGTTGTCAAGTAACCGAGCAGAGATCGTATGTCATGAGAATATGATCCGAATCCCGTTGACGAATGGAGAGACGATTGTAGTGCATGGAGAGAAGCATGATACACCTCTAAAGATTATCAGTTGTTTGAAGGCCCGAAAATGTTTGCAGAAAGGATGTGTTGCCTTCTTGGTGCACGTTGTGGATAAAGAGGTCGAAGAGCCGAAGCTGGAAGATATCCCAGTTGTGAGGGAATATCCTGAGGTCTTCCCCGAAGACTTGCCAGGATTGCCACCACAAAGACAAGTCGAATTCCATATTGACTTAGTTCCAGGCGCCGCGCCAGTAGCTAAGGTACCATATCGACTTGCACCGTCAGAAAAATGCAAGAGTTGTCGACGCAACTTCAAGAGCTTTTGGACAAGGGATTTATTAGACCAAGCTTCTCGCCTTGGGGAGCTCCAGTTTTGTTCGTCAAGAAGAAGGACGGTAGTTTTCGCATGTGCATCGACTACCGAGAGCTAAACAAGTTAACCATCAAGAATCGGTATCCTTTGCAGAGGATTGATGATCTCTTCGATCAACTACAAGGTTCAAGTTACTACTCCAAGATCGATCTTCGATCAGGATATCACCAGTTGAGAATTCAAGAAGAAAGCATTCCGAAGACTGCCTTTAGAACTCGATATGGACATTACGAGTTTCTAGTGATGCCGATTGGTTTGACAAGCGCACCAGCAGTGTTTATGGATTTGATGAATAGAGTTTGCAAGCCATATCTCAATATATTCGTGATTGTGTTTATGGACGATATTTTGATTTATTCAAGGACGAAGGAAGAGCATGAGCAACACCTTAGAGCCATTTTAGAGTTGCTCAGGAAGGAAAAGCTATACGCAAAGTTCTCAAAGTGCGAGTTCTGGTTGCGTGAGGTACAATTCCTCGTTCATGTAGTGAACGAAGATGGAATCCATGTGGATCCCACCAAGATCGAGGCGATTAAGAATTGGGAAACTCTGAAGACGCCAACAGAGATCCGCCAGTTTCTAGGTTTAGCTGGGTACTATCGCCGATTCATTGAGGATTTTTCGAAAATCGCTCAACCACTGACCTCCCTCACTCAGAAGGACAGAAAGTACGAATGGGGAGATAAACAAGAGGAAGCTTTTTAGTTGTTGAAGAACAAGCTTTGCGATGCACCTATTTTATCCCTACCCGAAGGCACCGATGACTTCGTGGTATATTGTGACACCTCACGTCAGGGATTAGGATGTGTACTGATGCAGCGACAGAAGGTTATCGCTTATGCTTTGCGCCAGTTGAAAGTTCACGAGAAGAACTACACCACGCACGACTTGGAATTAGGCGCTGTGGTGTTTGCCTTGAAGATTTGGCAACATTATCTGTATGGCACCCGATGCACGATCTTTACTGATCACAAGAGCTTACATCACATATTTGATCAGAAGGAGCTTAATATGAGACAGCGACGATGGGTTGAGTTGCTAAACAATTATGATTGTGAAATCAAATATCACCCAGGAAAAGCGAATGTGGTGGCAGACGCCTTGAGTATGAAAGAGAGGATTAAGCCCATAAGGGTTAGGGCTTTGGATATGATTATTCAAACGGACCTCTCGTTGCGCATTTGTGCTGCGCAGAGAGAAGCTCTCAAGAAAGAGAATCTTAAGGACGAATATCTCCATGGGATGGAGAATCAGTTGGTACCCAATGAGGAAGGAACCTTGTGTTTTATGAAACGAATTTGGGTTCCCCTCTTTGTTGGCCTTAGAGATGTGATTTTTTATGAAGCCCATAAATCGAGGTACTCGATCCATCCCGGATCGGACAAGATGTACCAAGATTTGAAGGATTTCTACTGGTGGCCAAGACTGAAAGGTGACGTTGCAACTTATGTTGGAAAGTGCTTACCCTGTGCCAAGGTAAAAGCCAAGTATCAGAAGCCTTCAGGTCTTTTGCAGCAACCTGAGATACCCATGTGGAAATGGGAGCAGATCTCAATGGATTTTATAATTAAGTTTCCAAGGACACCCGGAGGTCATGATACGATTTGGGTAATCGTAGACCGTCTGACAAAATCTACGCAATTTTTACCAATCAGAGAAAAGGATAACACTGGTAAGCTAGCTGAGCTGTACCTAATGGAGATAGTTGCACGTCATGGAGTGCCTATCTCGATTATATCTGATAGAGATGGAAGATTTATGTCAAGGATTTGGCAATCTTTCCAAGAAGCGTTTGGTTCACAGTTGAACCTGAGCACGGCATTTCACCCACAAACAGACGGTCAAAGTGAGAGAACGATTCAGACACTTGAAGATATGTTACGAGCTTGTGTAATGGACTTGGGTGGCTGTTGGGACACTCACCTACCTTTGGTCGAGTTCTCCTATAATAACAGCTACCATACAAGCATACAAGCTGCACCGTTTGAAGCACTTTACGGATGCAAGTGTCGATCACCGTTATGCTGGGCAGATGCAGGCGATAGACAGCTAGTTGGTCCCGAATTGGTTCAGGAAACGACAGATAAGATCATACAGATCCGAGAAAGCATTAAGGCGGCTCGTGACCGACAAAAGAGCTATGCGAACCAAAGAAGGAAACCTTTGGAATTTGAAGTGGGAGATATGGTTTTATTGAAAGTCTCACCTTGGAAAGGTGTGGCACGCTTTGGGAAGCATGGAAAGTTAAATCCACGATTCATTGGACCGTTTAGAATCCTGGAAAGGATTGGCACTGTGGCTTATGAGTTGGATCTACCTGCGAAACTGAATGGTGTTCATGATACATTTCATGTATCCAAACTGAAGAAGAGTCCAACACAGGAAACGGTGGTTATTCCTGCTGATGAAGTTCACATTGACGACACACTCCATTTTACAGAAGAGCCCGTTGAGGTTACGGATTGGAAAGTTAACAAAACTAGAAGGAGTAGTGTTAAACTTGTTAAGGTTCGATGGAATTCACGTCACGGCCCAGAGTTTACTTGGGAGCGTGAAGACCGCATGAAAGCGAAATACCCACATTTATTCCCTAACACCCCGCAGCTAGTAGTAGAGCTTGAAATTTCAGCACGAAATTTTCTTAACAGGGGGAGAATGTGACAACTGTAAAAAATCCAGGTATCCGTACAATTAATTAATCTTGATTAATACTTAATGACTGTGCTGAATTACAAATTAACTACTTTCTGATTACTGCCATACACATATATGTGCATCATACATTGTTTAATGTCATATCAATATTGCATGAAAGCTATATTGCCTAGAATGATGCACAAAGCACAATTAGTACAATAAACGGATAAATCAGCAAATGCTGACAAAACTCAGCACATAGACAGACAGTGTTTTGAGGCCCAGTATGAGCTAGAAACTAAGTACTACACTAGTATAGAGTGTAGGGAAGTAAGTACCACAAAACTGCTTTTCTAGGTGATAGTTTAAGTGCCGGAAAGTGCCTAAAACTCACCCAAAGTGCTGAATTCAGCAAAATTCAGCATAAAACAGCATTTTAACATACTTATTTTATGTACAAACATGGTAAAATGGTCCTGAATGCTTTCCTAAGTGTCGGGAATTAAAAGTGTCACAAAAGGTAACATAAGGAACACTAACCTGCAAGTTTAGCACTTTAACGAACCGGTATCCAACCGAACAACCGGACACTACCCGGAACACCAAATTTACACTAGAAGCACTGTTTTAATATTTCCAAGGTAGTTATGATCCCCGAACATCATAACACCTCCTAAAAATATCTAATAACGAAACACGTAACGAACACTTGGATTTGAACTGAATTGCAACTAAAGGTTTAAACCTACACCTAGACACCCCCCCACCTATGCACGGCCATACTTGGCCCCATGCCTTTTAAGATTTTATTTCACTATTAAATTAGATTTGGTGCCCTCTTTTGTAACATATTACACATAAGTTAATAAGGGATGATGGTTATAAAGAGAACATGGAAGATCTAGAGTTCATTATCTCACACACACTTCACACTCATCTTTCACCCTCTCTTGCTCTCAATCTCGGCCGAACATAGGCACCACCACCATCACTTTCATTCCTTCATCTTCATCCATTCTAAGATCATATAAGGGTGCTAGAAGCAAGATTAAGAAGCTTGGAGCTTTTGGATCTTGAAGGACCTTCTCTAATTGCTTTTATCCACTCACTTTCTACTCTTGAATCATCCCTAGCCTTGTGCCAGTGGTAAGATCCTTGTACACTCTATGTTACATCTATTTTTAGTGGTTAATGATGAATCATGATAAAAAATAACAAGAACACTAAAGAATCATATGAAGTAAACTTGAATATAAGCTTGTTTAGTAAAGATATCTTCATGAATATAAGTTGTTATGCTTGTTGATCTTTGATTGTTTGTAGAAGTGATGTTAATCATCATAAGGTCTTGCTAAATCATGATTAAAAACATAGTTTAGCAAGATGTGAAAGTATAGATTGTTGTAGGATGATGGATCCTCCACACTTAAAGCATGAACTTGAAAGAAGTAATGCTTTCTTGAAAAACCATGATTAAAGTGAGTTGTTAATCATATGGATCTAAATATTTATGAAGGATTTCAAAGAAACCAAGTAAAAAACATAAGTTTCATATAAACTTGGTTCTTACATAAACAAATACTATTTTTGTGGTTAAACAAGTGTAGAAACACTTGTGTAACAAGAAGATTTCATAAGGAAACATTTTTGTAAAACATGATTACAAGTTGTAAACATCTAAATTCTCCAAGAATGATGTTTTTATATAAACAACCACACTTTAAAGGGTAACAAACTCAGTAAACACACTACCAAGTTACTACAAATTTTCATAAACTTTCAAGTTCATGAAGTAGTAGAATAAGCATGGTTTTGGCAAAATTGGTAAGTGTAAGTTGTTTAGCGTTGATTGTGGATTGATTGTGATGATTTTACAAAAGAAAATGATATGCTTGAAAGCATGGAAACCTCCATTTTTAGGGGAAACTATGGAAAAATTTTCTAAAAATATAAACACTTAGAAAAATATTTATAAACCTACACTTACAAGCGTATTTTCAACAATAAATGGTTATATAAACCTTGCCATAATTTTTGGTTACAAAAAATACAAATATTGGAGGTTGGTTTTTATAAATAAAAGTGGCTAAATATATATTTAGAATATATATACATTGAAGACACACATGTGTGATTACTTGTATACTTTGTGTAATAGTTATATTATTTTAGGGCTTGAAATAATATAACACATCAAAATACCAAGGATTACAATCCAAAATACTACCAAAACCCCAAGGAATAAGTATATAAGTTACACACAAAATGTTGACGAAACCGAACAAGAAATGTAACTTACAAAATATTCCGGAACTTAATTCGCAAGTATATTTTGGTAAATAATATTTTGGACACAAGGAAATGAAAGTATGATTTTTATGATTATCACAAGAGTATATCACATTTTGACAAGAATGAAATATATGATTTTTGGTGAATAAAAATATATATGTGTTTACTTGGAATTTTTAGAAGATATATTATTTTTTGGAAAAATATGTATTTTCTTGAGTGAACTTAAAATACATTATTTTTGGATAAAAATAAGTTTATATATATTTTCTAAGTTGGACTTGAAAATATATTATTTTGGAACTACAAATATTTTTGCCAAGTGAAAAATTATAAATAATTTTTCTAAGTAATATTTCTTAAATATATATATTTTGGAAATATATATATTGGTGGACTTTTATTAGAAATAATATTCCAGAAAGTATAATATAATTTTAAGTATATGAATACTTAATGAACACAATAAAATACGTATTCTCACACGTATAAATACACACCGGAATACGACACCAAAACATGGCAAAAATATACAAATACAAGAATACGAATACACATGTATAAGATACCCCCATCCTTGGGAAGGAAATACAAGTATTAATACTTGGGAAGTATTAAGTTTATATATATTGTTTAACAATTATTCCAAAATTTAATAAATTTAATTTAAGTTAAAATATTAATTATTTTGACAATAATTATATAACTTGGAATAATATCGAAGGCATAAAAGAAGCGTAACTCAGAAACGTTAACACTAAGTCAAGGCACGACCCGTTCGTCTAATAGATATTAGTACGTTGTAGGTAGTCGTGTTCACCGGAGAAGCTCGAGTTACGATTATTGAAGACGCAAGATTGTGAGTTTCGTGTTCCCCCTTTTCTTTAACTGTTTTCAGTTTTATAACTTCGGGGGTGAAGTACATGTTACAACTGTTTACAAACATTATTATTTGGTATGGTTAGCTAAGGAAGGGTACACTTAGATCATGTGAGCGGTGGGCATAACGCTTAAGGCCATCAATCCTCGTTGTAGGACCGACAGACATGAGTGATAGATCTATTTGGGTGAAGCGAGCCCCGCCCTTGTTGGACCAGGGTTTGGCCCATGGGTAGACTATGTCTTACAGTCGGAAGCCCGGTACAAATTTGCTAGGTTTGAGCTTCCTGCATCACGTCACACATATCAATGGCCTTGCAACCCATTGGTGATATGTTTTTCCTTGTTGCTTTCATACCGGGATTTATAAACTTACATACATACTTACAGTAATTTCAAAAGGTTTATTCATACACTCAAACAAACACACGAACTCGCTCAACTTTTATTGATGTTTTCAAACTACATGTATTTCAGGGAATTAGTAAGTGGATCTGGCGGGCGTTGGAAGTTTTATGCTACGTTAGGAATAAAGATGTCATCCATGGTCTTTGGGTTGGGAAGTGTGTCTTATTCCTGGATGAGACACGTCTTCCAAACCTTGGTTTTATTTATTATCTTTTCATGAGTCCTTAGTGAACTCCTTAAACAATTCGAATGGTTTGTAACTTGAATTTGAAGTCTACGTTTTAAAACAATGGTGTTATGTTTTAAACTTATTTAATGGATGACAAATCTATGGTTTTATCATATAGTTGTTGTTATGATTGAATGCAATGGTATTAAGAAAGTCACACCATACGGATTAAGCCCATCAGTTGGTACCTAATGAGGAAGGAACCTTGTGTTTTATGAAACGAATTTGGGTTCCCCTCTTTGTTGGCCTTAGAACCGTGATTTTTTATGAAGCCCATAAATCGAGGTACTCGATCCATCCCGGATCGGACAAGATGTACCAAGATTTGAAGGATTTCTACTGGTGGCCAAGACTGAAAGGTGATGTTGCAACTTATGTTGGAAAGTGCTTAACATGTGCCAAGGTAAAAGCCAAGTATCAGAAGCCTTCAGGTCTTTTGCAGCAACCTGAGATACCCATGTGGAAATGGGAGCAGATCTCAATGGATTTTATAACTAAGTTGCTAAGGACACCCGGAGGTCATGATACGATTTGGGTAATCGTAGACCGTTTGACAAAATCTGCGCACTTTTTGCCAATCAGAGAAAAGGATAACACTGGTAAGCTAGCTGAGTTGTACCTAAGGGAGATAGTTGCACGTCATGGAGTGCCTATCTTGATTATATCTGATAGAGATGGAAGATTTGTGTCAAGGATTTGGCAATCTTTCCAAGAAGCGTTTGGTTCACAGTTGAACCTGAGCACGACATTTCACCCACAAACAGATGGTCAAAGTGAGAGAACGATTCAGACACTTGAAGATATGTTACGAGCTTGTGTAATGGACTTGGGTGGCAGTTGGGACACTCACCTACCTTTGGTCGAGTTCTCCTATAATAACAGCTACCATACAAGCATACAAGCTGCACCGTTTGAAGCTCTTTATGGACGCAAGTGTCGATCGCTGTTATGCTGGGAAGATGCAGGCGATAGACAGCTAGTTGGTCCCGAATTGGTTCAGGAAACGACATATAAGATCATACAGATCCGAGAACGCATTAAGGCGGCTCGTGACCGACAAAAGAGCTATGCGGACCAAAGAAGGAAACCTTTGGAATTTGAAGTGGGAGATATGGTTTTATTGAAAGTATCACCTTGGAAAGGTGTGGCACACTTTAGGAAGCGTGGAAAGTTAAATCCACGATTCATTGGACCGTTTAGAATCCTGGAAAGGATTGGCACTGTGGCTTATAAGTTGGATCTACCTGCGGAACTGAATGGTGTCCATGATACATTTCATGTATCCAAACTGAAGAAGAGTCCAACACAGGAAACGGTGGTTATTCCTGTTGATGAAGTTCACATTGACGACACACTCCATTAAAAAGAAGAGCCCGTTGAGGTTACGGATTGGAAAGTTAACAAAACTAGAAGGAGTAGTGTTAAACTTGTAAAGGTTCGATGGAATGCACGTCACGGCCCATAGTTTACTTGGGAGCGTGAAGACCGCATGAAAGCGAAATACCCACATTTATTCCCTAACACCCTGTAGCTAGTAGTAGAGCTTGAAATTTCGGGACGAAATTTTCTTAACAGGGGGAGAATGTGACAACTGTCAAAAATCCAGGTATCCGTACAATTAATTAATCTTGATTAATGCTTAATGACTGTGCTGAATTACAAATTAACTGCTTTCTGATTACTGCCATACACATATATGTGCATCATACATTGTTTAATGCCATATCAATATTGCATGAAAGCTATATTGCCTTGAATGATGCACAAAGCACAATTAGCACAATAAACGGATAAATCAGCAAATGCTGACAAAACTCAGCACATAGACAGACAGTGTTTTGAGGCCCAGTATGAGCCAGAAACTAAGTACTACACTAGTATAGAGTGTAGGGAAGTAAGGAACACAAAACTGCTTTTCTAGGTGAAAGTTTAAGTGCCGGAAAGTGCCTAAAACTCACCCAAAGTGCTGAATTCAGCAAAATTCAGCATAAAACAACATTTTAACATACTTATTTTATGCAGAAACATGGTAAAATGGTCCTGAATGTTTTCCTAAGTGTCGGGAATTAAAAGTGTCACAAAAGGTAACATAAGGAACACTAAACTGCAAGTTTAGCACTTTAACGAACCAGTATCCAACCGAACAACCGGACACTACCCGAAACACCAAATTTACACTAGAAGCACTGTTTTAATATTTCCAAGGTAGTTATGATCCCCGAACATCATAACACCTCCTAAAAATATCTAATAACCGAAACACGTAACGAACACTTGGATTTGAACTAAATTGCAACTAAAGGTTTAAACCTACACCTAGACCCCCCCCCCACCTATGGACGGCCATACTTGGCCCCAAGCCTTCAAGATTTTATTTCACTATTAAATTAGATTTGGTGCCCTCTTTTGTAACATATTACACATAAGTTAATAAGGGATGATGGTTATAAAGAGAACATGGAAGATCTAGAGTTCATTATCTCACACACACTTCACACTCATCTTTCTCCCTCTCTTGCTCTCACTCTCGGCCGAACATAGGCACCACCACCATCACTTTCATTCCTTCATCTTCATCCATTCTAAGATCATACAAGGGTGCTAGAAGCAAGATTAAGAAGCTTGGAGCTTTTGGATCTTGAAGGACCTTCTCTAATTGCTTTTATCCACTCAATTTCTACTCTTGAATCATCCCTAGCCTTGTGCTAGTGGTAAGATCCTTGTACACTCTATGTTACATCTATTTTTAGTGGTTAATGATGAATCATGATAAAAATAACAAGAACACTAAAGAATCATATGAAGTAAACTTGAATATAAGCTTGTTTAGTAAAGATATCTTCATGAATATAAGTTGTTATGCTTGTTGATCTTTGATTGTTTGTAGAAGTGATGTTAATCATCATAAGGTCTTGCTAAATCATGATTAAAACATAGTTTAGCAAGATGTGAAAGTATAGATTGTTGTAGGATGATGGATCCTCCACACTTAAAGCATGAACTTGAAAGAAGTAATGCTTTCTTGAAAAACCATGATTAAAGTGAGTTGTTAATCATATGGATCTAAATATTTATGAAGGATTTCAAAAAACCAAGTAAAAAACATAAGTTTCATATAAACTTGGTTCTTACATAAACAAATACTATTTTTGGTGGTTAAACAAGTATAGAAACACTTGTGTAACAAGAAGATTTCATAAGGAAACATTTTTGTAAAACATGATTACAAGTTGTAAACATCTAAATTCTCCAAGAATGATGTTTTTATATAAACAACCACACTTTAAAGGGTAACTAAACTCACTAAACACACTACCAAGTTACTACAAATTTTCATAAACTTTCAAGTTCATGAAGTAGTAGAATAAGCATGGTTTTGGCAAAATTGGTAAGTGTAAGTTGTTTAGTGTTGATTGTGGATTGATTGTTATGATTTTACAAAAGAAAATGATATGCTTGAAAGCATGGAAACCTCCATTTTTAGGGGAAACTATGGCAAAATTTTCTAAAAATATAAACACTTAGAAAAATATTTATAAACCTACACTTACAAGCGTATTTTCAAAAATAAATGGTTATATAAACCTTGCCATAATTTTTGGTTACAAAAAATACAAATATTGGAGGTTGGTTTTTATAAATAAAAGTGGCTAAATATATATTTAGAATATATTTACATTGAAGACACACATGTGTGATTATTTGTATACTTTGTGTAATAGTTATATTATTTTAGGGCTTGAAATAATATAACACATCAAAATACCAAGGATTACAATCCAAAATATTACCAAAATCCCAAGGAATAAGTATATAAGTTACGCACAAAATGTTGATGAAACCGAACAAGAAATGTAATTTACAAAATATTCCGGAACTTAATTCGCAAGTATATTTTGGTAAATAATATTTTGGACACAAGGAAACGAAAGTATGATTTTTATGATTATCACAAGAGTATATCACATTTTGACAAGAAGGAAATATATGATTTTTGGTGAATAAAAATATATATGTGTTTACTTGGAATTTTTAGAAGATATATTATTTTTGGGAAAAATATGTATTTTCTTGAGTGAACTTAAAATACATTATTTTTGGATAAAAAAAAGTTTATATATATTTTCTAAGTTGGACTTGAAAATATATTATTTTGGAACTTCAAATATTTTTACCAAGTGAAAAATTATAAATAATTTTTCTAAGTAATATTTCTTAAATATATATATTTTGGAAATATATATATTGGTGGACTTTTATTAGAAATAATATTCCGGAAAGTATAATATAAATTTAAGTATATGAATACTTAATGAACACAATAAAATACGTATTCTCACACGTATAAATACACATCGGAATACGACACCAAAACATGGCAAAAATATACAAATACAAGAATACGAATACACATGTATAAGATACCCCCATCCTTGGGAGGGAAATACAAGTATTAATACTTGGGAAGTATTAAGTTTATATATATTGTTTAACAATTATTCCAAAATTTAATAAATATAATTTAAGTTAAAATATTAATTATTTTGACAATAATTATATAACTTGGAATAATATCGAAGGTATAAAAGAAGCGTAACTCAGAAACGTTAACACTAAGTCAAGTCACGGCCCGTTCATCTAATAGATATTAGTACGTTGTAGGTAGTCGTGTTCACCAGAGAAGCTCGAGTTACGATTATTGAAGACGCAAGATTGTGAGTTTCGTGTTCCCCCTTTTCTTTAACTGTTTTCAGTTTTATAACTTTGGGGGTGAAGTACATGTTACAACTATTTACAAACATTATTATTTGGTGTGGTTAGCTAAGGAAGGGTACACTTAGATCATGTGAGCGGTGGGCATAACGCTTAAGGCCATCAATCCTCGTTGTAGGACCGACAGACATGAGTGATAGATCTATTTGGGTGAAGCGAGCCCCGCCCATGTTGGACTAGGGTTTGGCCCATGGGTAGACTATGTCTTACAGCCGGAAGCCCGGTACAAATTTGCTAGGTTTGAGCTTCCAGCATCACGCCACACATATCAATGGCCTTGCAACCCATTGGTGATATGTTTTTCCTTGTTGCTTTCATACCGGGATTTATAAACTTACATACATACTTACAGTAATTTTAAAGGTTTATTCATACACTCAAACAAACACACGAACTCGCTCAACTTTTGTTGATGTTTTCAAACTACATGTATTTCAGGGAATTAGTAAGTGGATCTGGCAGGCGTTGGAAGTTTTATGCTGCGTTAGGAATAAAGAAGTCATC
Organism: Helianthus tuberosus; assembly: GCA_030545235.1. NCBI lineage: Eukaryota > Viridiplantae > Streptophyta > Magnoliopsida > Asterales > Asteraceae > Helianthus > Helianthus tuberosus. Next base: position 103,455,172 of record CM060381.1, read on the forward strand.
CATGGTCTTTGGGTTGGGCAGTGTGTCTTATTCCTGTACGAGACACGTCTTCCAAACCTTGGTTTTATTTATTATCTTTTGATGAGTCCTTAGTGAACTCCTTAAACAATTCAAATGGTTTGTAACTCGAATTTGAAGTCTACGTTTTAAAACAATGGTGTTATGTTTTAAACTTAGTTAATGGATGACAAATCTATGGTTTTATCATATAGTTGTTGTTATGATTGAATGTAATGGTATTAAGAAAGTCACACCATAATCACGCTTCCGCAAAAGTCAGGGTGTGACACAAACTTTGTTGGTTCAAATGATGCGCGAAACACAGTTAGCACAGTTATCAGATAAATCAGAAATATGCTGACGGAGTTCAGTACATAGATATACATTGTATTGAGACACAGAATAAGCCAGAAACCAAGTATTACACTAGTATAGTGTGTAGGAAAGTATGGATCACAAAACTGCCTGCCTATAGATAGTTTAGGTGCCGAAAAGTGCATAAAACTCACATAAACTGCAGAATTCTACAGAAATCAGCAAAATTCAGCATTTAAACACTCTAATATCATGCAGAAATATGGTTAAATGATCCTGAATGCTTTTCTAAGTGTCGGGAATCAAAACTGTCACAAAAGGTAACATAAAGCACACTAAACTACATAGTTTAGCACCTCAACGAACCGGTAGACAACCGAACAACCGGACACTACTCGAAACACCAAATTTTCACTAGAAGTACTGTTTTAACATTACCAAGCTAGTTATGGTCCCTGAACATCAAAACACATCATATAACAACTAGTAACTAACTAACCTAACTAATACTTGAATTTTAACCATATAACCTAACTTATGGTTACAACCTAAGCCTAGACCCCCCCCCTACCTAGTTCACGGCCAACAAGGGCCCCACCCAAAGATTTAATTGCATTTTATATTGGATCTTGTTTCACTTTACTAAACACATTATAAATTGGTTTATAAATGATGGCATGTTATAAGAATGATCATAAGCTCATAACCTTCACAATTCTTCACATACTCAACACACACTTCTTCCTCCCCTCTTCTTCTTACTCACGGCCGAACACACCCCACCACACTACCATCATCATCAATCATTTTCCATCCATTCTACATATCTACAAAGGTGTTAGAAGGTGTATAAGGAAGCTTGGAGCCATTGGAAGTTGAAGGACATCTCACACAAGCTTTTATCCACCACATTTTCATCTAGTGATCATCCTTAGCCTTGAGCTAGTAGTAAGATCTTCTATACTTCATTTTACATCTTGTTTTGGTGGTTAAAAGAAGATACAAGTTGTTAATCTTAAAAGAACACTCAGAATCTTGAACTTGAAACTTGAAACTTGAACATAAGACTAAATACATAAGACATCAAGATGTTTATGTGTTGTTATGCTTGTTGAATGTTATTTGCTCACGTTTTTGATGTTGATCATCATGTGATCTTGCTAGATAGTGATTAAAGACATAATCTAGCAAGATGAGAGGATTATTATGTTAAAGATCAATAGATCATCCTCAAGTAAATCATGAACTTGAAAGAATAAGTTGTTTTCTTGTTAAGTGATGATCAAAGTGTGTGTAAAGTCTTGTAAATCTATGATTTCAAGAATGGTTTTTCAAGAAATCAAGTTAAAAATACAAAGTTTACTTAATCTTGGTTCTTAAAGAAATAAACCACATTTTTAGTGGTTAATCAAGTGTAGGATCATGTATTTAATAAGAAAAATCCAAGAAGAAACATTTTTAGAAAAATTAACTACAAGTTGTAAAGAACTAATTCTTTCAAAAATGAAGTTTTTAAATAAACAACCACACTTTAAAGGGTAACTAGACTTACTAAATACACTAGTAAGTTACTACACATTTTTATAAATTCTCAAGTTCATGAGGTAGTAGCTTATGCTTGATTTTGGCAAATTGGTAAGTGTAGATTGATTTGTTGTTGATTGTGTTGATTTATAAAAGAAAATGATATGCTTTGAAAGCATGGAAACCTCCATTTTTAGGGGAAACTATGGCAAAATTTTTCTAGAAATTAAACACTTAGAAAATTTTTTTTAAACAAATATTTACAAGTGTATTTTAAACCATGAATTTTCATATAAAGTTTGCCATAATTTTTGTTACAAAAATTATAAATATTGGAGGTTGGTTTTTATAAATAAAAGTGACTAAATATGTATTTAGAAAATATATACTTAAAAGTCACCATGTGTGTGATTATTTGTATATTATGTGTATTACTTATATTATTTTAGGACTTGAAATAAAATAACTTATCAAAATACCAAAAATTACAATTCAAAATATTACCAAAATCCCAAAAGAATGGATATACAATTTATACCAAAAATATTGGAGAAACCGAACAAGGAATATAATTTGTAAAATATTCCGGAAATTTTATTCATAAGTATATTTTGGTAATTAATATTTTGGACACTAAGAGAACAAAAATATGATTTTTACAATTATTACAAAATATATCATATTTTTTTACAAGGAGAAAAATATATTATTTTTGGCAAGTAAAAATATATATTTTTTTGGAATTATTAGAAGATGTATTATTTTTGGAAGAAAATATATAATTTCTCAAACTGAAGCCCGGTGCAAAATCTATTTGGGTGCCCACACCCATGTGGACCGGGGTTTGGCCCATGAGGTGACTATGTCTTCAAACTGAAGCCCGGTGCAAAATCTGCTAGGTTTGAGCCTTCCTGCATCACGTCACACATATTAATGGCCTTGTAAACCATTAATGATCTGTTTTCCTTGTTTGCTTTTATACCAGGGTTTACAAATACATACTTACTTATAATGATTACAAAGTTTATTCGAGCTCACACACTAAACACGTGAACTAACTCAACTTCTGTTGATGTTTTCAAGCTACATGTATTTCAGGGAATTAAATGTGGATCTGGTGGGCGTTGGATGTTTCAAGTAATATTGGGAATAAAAGATGTCATCCGGAGTCTAAGGGTTTGGATAGTGTGTCTTATCCTGGATAAGTCACATCTTTCAAAGCCTGGTTTTTATCATTGTCTTTTGTCGAGTCCTTATGGAACTCTAACAATTTGCATGGTTTGTAATTTAGGTTTGAAGTCTATGTTTGGATTCTAAAACAATGTTGTTATGATGTTTTAAAACTTATCTATGGATGAACATCTTGGTTTTATCATATAGTTGTTTGTTATGGTTGAATGCAATGATATTAAGCAAGTCACATATAATCACGCTTCCGCAAAAGTCAGGGTGTGACAGTTTTGTATCAGAGCTTCGATTGTAGCGAACTAGGATTCTTTCTAGAGTCTAGACTACAATCCTTAGGGCTCTCACGAAAATATTTTTACAACATGTTTTCATTACATACACGAAACGCCCATTTCCAAGGAACAAACCTTTTTACAAACGGAAAGACAAGAAAACACGATTGCAAGGTTTACAATTGTGGTTTAGTCTGGGTAGACTAAGGAAGGATAGAAAGGATTCGCGAGGAATAATGAGGATACATGATTTCATGATACATTGTCTTTGACTGCATACTAAATGATAATGGTTAATATATGTACATATGTTATGATTGTTCTGTTACAGACACTATGTCTTCATCCGAGAGCGGATTGTCCGACACTAATGACCCTATGGCTATTGTCTTCGATGACGAGATCACACCAGAGCCAAAGATCTTTACATCAGATACTGAGAGCGACCCAGATATGATATCCGACAACGAGGACGACTTTCAGCCGTTCGCGTTGCCTGATTTTGGAGATGACTTACTGCTTGGTGATGGTATTCAAGATGAGGATCCTTTTGTTGTTCCCATTCCAGTCCATGATCATCTTATCATCGGGCATCTCGATGGTGAGCATATTGTGGCACCGATCCTCGCTCCCGTTCCTCTCGTGGTCATCCCTTCTGAGGATTGGCCTTTTGATGATTTGTTTGATGATGACGTTGATCTGTTTGTTGATGGTCCTCCTGATGATGCCTATGGTGATGGAGAGATAGATGAGGACGTTGTTGCTATTCCTCCTCCTGAGATCCTTGTTATCGAGTTATCCTATGATGCTAGTTTGCACTCTGTCTCAGATTCCTTTGAGTCTGTGACGTTTTCTACCTTGCAGGCAATTGGATTACGATGCTATGCCACTGATTCTGATGATGATACTACAATGTCAGCTGCACCATCTCCTCCACATGACCCCGAGCTTGATCCTGAGCCAGATTTTGTTCCTGTTGATCAGCCTGATGTTGCACCTACTGATCCTGAGCCCATGCCTGATTATGACCCTATCCCTTTTGGCATACCTAACATTGCACCCCTTATTCCTGACCCAGTTCTTGCACCTGCTGACCCTCCTTTTGTAGAGCCATTCATTCCTCCACCCACACCCGCTGATGTTGCTCCTTTTCCTCCTGTGGAGTCCGATGTCCATCGCACTGATTTGCCAATCGTTTTCCTACAAGACATTCCTGCACCCCGTCCAGGGGAAGGTACTTCTGGTTAGCACCCGCGTGACGATCCTTTTATTTCAGCAGCTTTTCCACAGATCCCTCAGTCTGCACCTTTTGCCCCATTTACTTCTTCACCACTTGATGAGCTATTCCGATGGTCCCCACCGTATTCTATGCCGACCTCAGACCCCTACCATCCCTCACATTTTGTTGGCTATACTCAGGACGAGTTACTTTATTCACTTCAGATTCGATTTGAAGTTATGAGTCGCAGAGTCTTGGAGCTTGAGTCGACACCGTGTCCCCTACCATGTCTTTGTCAGCTTACTTTTGTTCCCCCACATTCATCACCGTCTCCTTTTGCACGTCCACCTGCTCCTCTTACTCCTTTCGTAGAGTTTGATGCTCGATTCCTCACCGTCGAGCAGCAGGTCCGTTACTTGCTTCGTCATGTGTGTAAACTCGAGGAGGAGCTCGCACATGTTCTCAGTTTGATTTTCCTCCCTCCTCCTCCCCCGCCATCAGTACAGTAGGTTTTTGGTCTTATGGAGATGCATTACCTTTGGTGAGAGCACCACTATTGAGCCGGATTGTGAAGACTTTTGAAGACCACCTTTTGAGTATGTGATCTTTGTACATTGGCAGACTTATTGGACATGGGTAGTGTGACCCTGTGTCCCTTTTGATATGAAACCCTTTTGTAAACAATGTAATCGTGGTCGATAATTAATGAAAGCTCAATCGTCATGTTCTCACTAAACACATTGTTAGATTACTTGTTTATGTTATGATTGTGTCATTGCATGATTGTTTGATATGATGATTTATTATGTGTATGTACATGCGACCTCTAGACAATTATATACATTTATTTAGCAAATAAGACCTGACCAATCCAATCTCCTTCTTAAAAGATGCCTCCTCAAAGGATCATTCAGCTGCCCATGACCGAGGCAGAATTACAAGCGCACAACATGAGGTTCTTCGCTACAGACACAGCGGAGGTACCTCTGGGAATAATCCACCTAACGGTAATGTTTAAGTCACCTAAGACACATTACAATACGTTTGGACATTTATGAGTGTGCCTTGCTAATGCTTTCTGTGAATAATGCTAGATGGGTTGCAGGCTGCACTTACAAGCCTCTGAACTTCGACGGCACTGGAGGTGCCGTAGCTTTTGTGAGATGGGTCGAGAATACGGATTCTGTTTTGCGAATGAGCAAATGTACTCCAGAGCAACAAGTCACGTACATTTCTGGACTATTTCAAGATGGGGCTTTGTCATGGTGGAACCTTCAGATTCATACGTTGGGCGAGGCTGCTGTGTATGTTTTGACATGGAATAAGCTGAAGGAGTTGATGCTTAGGAAGTATTGTTCTCAGGCGGAAATCCAGAAGCTGGAAATTGAATTATGGAACCTGAAGATGGAAGGCCCAAAGGTGGTGGAATATGTGCAGAGACTTCACGAATTATCGCGAGTTGTTCCATATCTAGTGGAACCAGAGTTTAAGAGGATAGAAGGATTCATCTGGGGATTGGCGCCTCAGATTCTGAGCTTGATGATGGCATCAACGCCTCCAACAACCATGGATGCGATTGACTTAAGTGTGGCACTCACTAAAGAAGAGAATAGATTGGAAAATTTTTCAACCTCTAACGAGAAGAAGGAGACTCATGTGGAGTCATCTGGGAAGAACAAAAGGAAGCTCACTGATTTCCAAAAGGGAGCTCGGGCGAATAACAACAACAATGCCAAAAAGGGAAAAAGGTATATGGGTACCCTGCCTAGGTGCGACAACTGCCTACTTCATCACGCTGAGCCATGCAGGTATGGAAAATGCGATAACTGTGGCAAAGTGGGGCATGACAAGGAGACGTGTTGGTACGGTGCTGGACATGGAAATGAAGGTCAAGATGATAGTGGAAATCGCAAAGGAAACAACGACAACAACAACGATCAAGGCGGAAATGGTAATGATCAAGGACGTGGTCAAGGTTGTTTTAACTGTGGTGATATGGGGCATTTCAGGAAGTATTGCCCTAAAAACAATCAGGCCAGTGGTAATATTTACTTGGGAACTAAGCCAAGATGTGATGAGTGCAAGTTTTACCATGAAGGTCGATGTCTGAGGCCTTGGTGCGATAGGTGCGGAAAGGAAGGACACGAAAAGGATGCCTGTTGGGTGAAGTATCCCAGACAAGGAGGAAATGATGACAGAAACCTAGACGGAAATGATAATGGTAGAGTTCCAGGTTGCTTCAAATGTGGGGACGTGGGGCACTTTAGGAAAGATTGCCCAAAGAAAAACCCAGCCCGTGGAAGCGTACAACATTGGAGCTAGGGAAGCACGCCAGGATCTAAATGTGATAACTGGTACGTTCCCTGTTAATCAACATTTTGCATCTGTGCTACTTGATACCAGTGCCGACTATAGCTTCGTATCTCTAGAATTTAAGAATATACTTGGTTTAGTAGCAAGTAAGTTAGAATTCCCGTATTCGATAGAACTAGCTAATGGGAAGCTAGTAGAAGCCAAGGAAGTGATTCGAGGCTGTGTTAAGGAGCTTGGAAAGCGTGAGTTTTTGTTAGATCTTCTGCCAGTGGAATTGGGAAGCTTCGACGTTGTAATTAGGATGGATTGGTTGTCGAATAATCGAGCGGAGATTGTATGCCACGAGAAGATTATCCGCAACCCGATGGCGAATGAAGGGACGATCGTGATTCATGGGGAAAAGCAGGATACGCTCTTACGAATTATTAGTTGTTTGAAGGCACGAAATTTTTTGCGTAAAGGATGTGTTGCCTTCTTAGCTCATGTCGTGGACAAGAAGCCGAAGAACCGAAGCTCGAAGATATCCCTGTGGTAAGGGAATATCCTGAAGTCTTCCCCGAAGACTTGCCAGGATTACCTCCTCAACGACAAGTCGAGTTCTGCATTGACTTGGTTCAAGGCACCGCGCCTGTATCCAAGTCACCTTATCGACTTGCGCCTTCAGAGATGCAAGAGTTGGCAGCGCAGCTTCAGGAGCTACTGGACAAAGGATTTATAAGGCCAAGCTTCTCGCCTTGGGGAGCTCCAGTGCTATTTGTCAAGAAGAAGGACGGTAGTTTTTGTATGTGCATTGACTACCGGGAACTAAACAATCTAACCATCAAGAATCGGTATCCTTTGCCGAGGGTTAATGATTTATTCGACCAACTGCAAGGAACCAACTACTATTCCAAGATCGATCTCTGACCAGGTTATCGCCAGCTACGGATTCAGAAAGAAAGTATACCGAAGAACAGTGAGTCAACAATTTGTTTAAAACATACGCTAATATTGTGTTTTATACACGGTATGCAAAACAGTTATACACAGAATACAAAACTTCGAGACTCTAGGAGACAAGTACTTAGGACCTTTTGGGAACTTATGTCAAAACTCATTAATGGTTATCACTTAGGAACCACATCTATTAACTCAGGCAAACACCATTATTCTGTCGTATATGCTATTTTGGTTAACCGAACAGGTGAAGTACTCGAAATTCTTATATTGAAATTTCCACTTTTGCTTCTAGCGAGTAGATTTTTGCATCTCTACTCCTCTTAATGGTAGTTGAATCATGACAATTTTCTTCATTAGAGCGAACACTCATTTGCCTCATTTCTTGATCATTTCATATGATACACATGCATCATTTGTTACGCATGTGGCTTCCCCTCTAATGATCGTTTTCATCAAAATTACAAATATCATTTCACTATATCCAGTTATTGCCTTGTGTCTCGAATAATCTGCATTATTGTAAGTATCGACTCCTTGATATAGAGTCAACAAAACCTTCTTGAAATTTCTTTTCCTTCAAGTTACATACATGGTTCATCTTTGTAACATTGCCGAAACCTCCTGGTCGATACATGTATTTATTGTCGGATTGCGCTGAAACCAAGTTCTATTGTTTGAACTTGTCCATTTCGCATATTTAATTCAAGACACCGTATGATGTATTGAGAGCATCATATTCAAATTCATCTTTGCAAGTGTCTCTTTTGTTCTGCTTTCGTAGTAGACTTGTTTGGTCTACGGCTCCATTGAAACGCCTGTTGGGTTCCACACCTTGTGGTGGTGTCTCGTTAATTTGAAGCCTGCGCTAATCTCGTTTACGCATCTCATACACGGATTTAACTATTTATTCATTGGCTTGCTTTAAATTCGTTCTGTTTTATCATGATTAAAGCAGTCTTAACACAATTGTGTGTTAAGAAAATGGTACATAAATTCATTTTATATCCCAGTGTACCTCCTAACGGTTCTTTCATTATCGATCGAATACCTTGCAGTATTCATTATTTTTCATCTTCGATCGGAAACAGTAGTTTTTTGGTGTTCTATATTCAATTGAAAAATCCTATGATGCCATTTGAATCAAATTTTCAGGTTTGCTTCATTACACTTTCATTTGAATTCAAACACGGTGAACTTGTTCGGTCACCGCTATTATTGAATTATGTTATTACGACACCTTGTGGTGTCGGTAAAAACTTGTAGCTTGTGCTAATCATGGTCAACCGTTTCACACGAAACTACACATACTTTTGTTTGACTTGTCATTTAAACATTCTTAATGCAACTACGAATTAAGACAATGATACACCAGATTCGATTGTATTTCATTTCGGTGTATTCTAGCAATTCAATAATGTCAACACACTAATTTTATTCATTTATTTGTTCGAAAATTGACGGATCACTTTCATGTTACAATTACCTTTGAGCTTGCTGATTCTGAGTTCATCTAGCGGATGTTATTGTTTCTAGAACTCATTTGCATATTGTAAACGATCCTTTAGAATTCTATCGGTCAAAACTCCTCTTTTGTTAAACCCCTGTTAACTAAGTTACACTGGGCTATACTGCTACACATCTTGCATCCTTTGACATCGAATTCTTAAACACATAACTTTAACCGCTGGGTTCCTATGGTTTCACCTGATTCAATAGGTCTTGCATCCTGTAAACGATCCTTTGTAATATGTCCCTGGATTCACCTGATTCAATAGGTCTTGATTCGGTTTTCTGGTTATTTAATTTGGTATTATTCATATCCATACACGTATAACGTAACCCTAAGGAGTTAATGTAGTTTAAATTTCAAGGACGAAATTTTCTTAACAGGGGGAGAATGTGACAACTGTCAAAATTCCGGGTATCCGTACAATTATTAAACAATGATTAGTGCTTAATGATTGTGCTGAATTACAATTAATTACTTGAATTGCTTTCTGACAATTGCCATATACATACATGTGCATCATATATTGCAAATGACATATCATTATTGTATGCAAACTTTGTTGGTTCAAATGATGCGCGAAACACAGTTAGCACAGTTACCAGATAAATCAGAAATATGCTGACGGAGTTCAGTACATAGACAAACATTGTATTGAGACACTGAATAAGACAGAAACCAAGTATTACACTAGTATAGTGTGTAGGAAAGTATGGATCCCAAAACTGGCTGCCTAGAGATAGTTTAGGTGCCGGAAAGTGCTTAAAACTCACATAAACTGCAGAATTCTGCAGAATTCAGCAAAATTCAGCATTTAAACACTCTAATATCATGCAGAAATATGGTTAAATGATCCTGAATGCTTTCCTAAGTGTCGGGAATCAAAACTGTCACAAAAGGTAACATAAAGCACACTAAACTGCATAGTTTAGCACCTCAACGAACCGGTAGACAACCGAACAACCAGACACTACCCGAAACACCAAATTTTCACTAGAAGCACTGTTTTAACATTACCAAGCTAGTTATGGTCCCCGAACATCAAAACACATCATATAACAACTAGTAACTAACTAACTTAACTAATACTTGAATTTTAACCATATAACCTAACTTATGGTTACAACCTAAGCCTAGACCCCCCCCCCCCCCCACCTAGTTCACGGCCAACAAGGGCCCCACCCAAAGATTTAATTGCATTTTATATTGGATTTTGTTTCACTTTACTAAACACATTATACATTGGTTTATAAATGATGGCATGTTATAAGAATGATCATAAGCTCATAACCTTCACATTTCTTCGCATACTCAACACACACTTCTTCCCCCCTCTTCTTCTTACTCACGACCGAACACACACCATCATCATCAATCATTTTCCATCCATTCTACATATCTACAAAGGTGTTAGAAGGTGTATAAGGAAGCTTGGAGCCATTGGAAGTTGAAGGACCTCTTACACAAGCTTTTATCCACCACATTTTCATCTAGTGATCATCCCTAGCCTTGAGCTAGTAGTAGGATCTTCTACACTTCATTTTACATCTTGTTTTGGTGGTTAAAAGAAGATACAAGTTGTTAATCTTAAAAGAACACTAAGAATCTTGAACTTGAAACTTGAACATAAGACTAAATATATAAGACATCATGATGTTTATGTGTTGTTATGCTTGTTGAATGTTATTTGCTCATGTTTTTTATGTTGATCATCATGTGATCTTGCTAGATAGTGATTAAAGACATAATCTAGCAAGATGAGAGGATGATTATGTTAAAGATCAATAGATCATCCTCATGTAAATCATGAACTTGAAAGAATAAGTTGTTTTCTTGTTAAGTGATGATCAAAGTGTGTGTAAAGTCTTGTAAATCTATGATTTCAAGAATGGTTTTTCAAGAAATCAAGTTAAAAATACAAAGTTTACTTAATCTTGGTTCTTAAAGAAATAAACCACATTTTTAGTGGTTAATCAAGTGTAGGATCATGTATTTAACAAGAAAAATCCAAGAAGAAACATTTTTAGAAAAATTAATTACAAGTTGTAAAGAACTAATTCTTTCAAAAATGAAGTTTTTAAATAAACAACCACACTTTAAAGGGTAACTAGACTTACTAAATACACTAGTAAGTTACTACACATTTTTATAAATTCTCAAGTTCATGAGGTAGTAGTTTATGCTTAATTTTGGCAAATTAGTAAGTGTAGATTGATTTGTTGTTGATTGTATTGATTTATAAAAGAAAATGATATGCTTTGAAAGCATGGAAACCTCCATTTTTAGGGGAAACTAGGGCAAAATTTTTCTAGAAATTAAACACTTAGAAAAATATTTTTAAACAAATATTTACAAGTATATTTTAAACCATGAATTTTCATATAAAGTTTGCCATAATTTTTGTTACAAAAATTATAAATATTGGAGGTTGGTTTTTATAAATAAAAGTGACTAAATATGTATTTAGAAAATATATACTTTGAAGTCACCATGTGTGTGATTATTTGTATATTATGTGTTTTAGTTATATTATTTTAGGACTTGAAATAACATAACTCATCAAAATACCAAAAATTACAATCCAAAATATTACCAAAATCCCAAGAGAATGGATATACAATTTATACCCAAAATATTGGAGAAACCGAACAAGGAATATAACTTGTAAAATATTCCGGAAATTTTATTCATAAGTATATTTTGGTAATTAATATTTTGGACACTAAGAGAACAAAAATATGATTTTTACGATTATTACAAAATATATCATATTTTTGACAAGGAGAAAAATATATTATTTTTTGCAAGTAAATATATATATTTTTCTTGAAATTATTAGAAGATGTATTATTTTTGTAAGAAAATATATATTTTCTCAAACAAACATGAAATACAATATTTTTGGGGTGAAAAATATATTTTATTGAATAAACATGAAATACATTATTTTTGAGTGAAAGATAAGTTTATATATATATTCCAAGTTAAACTTGAAAATATATTATTTTTGAGACTTATATGAAATTTATAAATATTTTTGCCAAGGGAAACATTATAAGTAATTTTCTATGTAATATTTCTTAAATTATATATTGATGTATTTTTATTAAAAATATTATTCCGGAAAAGTTAATACAAAAATTAAGTTTGAGATACTTAATAAACACAATAAAAATACGTATTCTCATACGTATAAATACACACCGGAATACGTCATCGATACTTGGCAAAAATATATAAGTATAAGAATACGAGTATGAATACACCCATCCTTGGGAAGTTATATATGTACAAATACACAAAAAATATCAAGTTGAAATATATTATTTTAACTATTATTCCAAAATTTAATAAATATGATTTAAGTTAAAATATTTATTATTTTAACAAATAATTATATAACTTGGAATAATATTAAAGACACAATGAAACGTAACTCAATGGCATTAAATAAGACTAAGTCAAGGCACGACCCGCTCGTCTAATAGACTGTAGTACGTTTGTAGGAAGTCGTGTGAACAAGTAACAGCTGTGAGTTACGTTGGATTGATTTGAAGAACGCAAAACTGTGAGTTCATGTCCCCCTTTTCTTTTAACTGTTTTAGGTTTTAAACTTCGGGGGTGAAGTACATGTTACAAGCTGTTTACAAACATTTATACATGGTATGGTTAGCTAAGGAAAGGTACTGCTAGATCATGTGAGTGGTGGGTACAACGCTTAAGACCATTAATCCTCGTTGTAGGACCGAGGGACATGAGTGATAGATCTATTTGGGTGTAGCGTGCCCACACCCATGTGGACCGGGGTTTGGCCCATGAGGTGACTATGTCTTCAAACTGAAGCCCGGTGCAAAATCTGCTAGGTTTGAGCCTTCCTGCATCACGTCACACATATTAATGGCCTTACAAACCATTAATGATCTGTTTTCCTTGTTTGCTTTCATACCAGGGTCTACAAATACATACTTACTTATAATGATTACAAAGTTTATTCGAGCTCACATACTAAACACATGAACTCGCTCAACTTCTGTTGATGTTTTCAAACTACATGTATTTCAGGGAATTAAATGTGGATCTGGCGGGCGTTGGATGTTTCAAGTAATGTTGGGTATAAAAGATGTGTGACAACTGTCAAATTTGCATGTATCCGTACAATTAATTAATATTGATTAGTGCTTAATGACTGTGCTGAATTACAATTAATGACTTAAACTGCTTTCTGCTTTCTGTATCATACATACATGTGCATCACATATTACATACTGTCACATCATTTCACGTACAGACTTTAGTGACATAAATGATGCACAAAGCACAGTTAGCACAGTTAGCGGATAACTCAGAAAAATGCTGATGATGTTCAGTACATAGACAGACAGTATTTTGAAACCCAGTATGAGCCAGAAACCAAGTTCTACACTAGTATGGAGTGTAGGGAAGTAAGGACCATAAAACTGCTTCACTAGGTGATAGTTTAAGTGCCGGAAAGTGCCTAAAATCCACTTAAAGTGCAGAATTCTGCATTTAATCAGCAAAAATCAGTATTTTAACATGCTAGTAACATGCAAAATATGGCAAAATGGCCCTGAATGCTTTCCTAAGTGTCGGGAATTAAAAGTGTCACAAAAGGGTACATAATGAACACTAAACGGAATAGTTTGACACTTTAATGAACCGGTATCCAACCGAACAACCGGACACTACCCGAAACACCAAAATTTTACTAGAAGCATTGTCTTAATGTTTCTGAGCTAGTTATGGGCCCCGAACACCCTAACACACTATATAACATAACATACACTTAAACACTAACCATTACACTTTGGATTTCAACTAGTAACCTAACTTACCATTGGAAACCAACTAATACCCCCTCCTTATATTTACGGTCACTTATGTGACCCCACTTACAAAATCTTACAAGATTTTTTCTTGATCCTACTAGATATTGAGTGATCTCCCTAGATTTGTTAGAGATCATGTCTAGTACTAATGAAACATATTATACAATGGATAAAGGATTGGATGGTTATAAGAGACTTGAGCTTTCATTCATCACCACACTAAACACTCAGCATCTTCTCCTCTCCCCTTCTTCTTACTTACGGCCCAACACCACCACCTACACATCCATCATCATCAATCATCATTCAACCATTTCACACATATACAAAGGTGTAATAAGGTGTATAAGGAAGCTTGGAACCCTCGGAAGTTCAAGGACCTCTCTCATTTTCTTTTATCCACTTGTTTTCTACACTTGATCATCCCTAGCCTTGAGCTAGTAGTAAGATCTTCTACTCTTCATTTTACATCTATATTGAGTGGTTAAAAGATGTTACATGATGAATACTTGAAGAACACTAAAGAAACTTGAAGATGAAACATGAACATAAGCATAAAACTATAAGAAATCTTAAAGAAATCATGTTGTTAGTGTTGTTATGATGCTTGATGATTGTTAGTTTGTTTAAATGATGTAGAACATTATATGATCTTGCTAGATCATGATTAAAAACATAATCTAGCAAGATGAGAGGATGAAAATGTTAGAGGTTTATAAATCATCCTCAAGAAAGACATGAACTTGAAAATATATATTGTTTTCTTGAAAAATAATAATCAATGTGGGTTAATAATCACATAGATCTAAAAATTTATGAATGGTTTTCCAAAAGAACCAAGCTTGAAATACGAGTTTTAGTAGATCTTGGTTCTTACATAAACAAACTTGTTTTTTAATGATTAAACAAGTGTAGAAACACTTGTGTAACAAAAAGATTACATAAAGAAGCATTTTTAGAAAATGTGCTTGGAAGTTGTAAACACCCAACTTCTTTAAAAATGAAGTTTTTGAAGAAGTAAATACATTTTAGAGGGTAACTAAACCTACTAAACACTCTACCAAGTTACTACAAATTTTTATGAAAGTCCAAGCTCATGTTGTTATGTAAATAGCATTGTTTTGGCACTTGGTAAGGGGAGGTTAAATTGTTAATTGTTGAGATGATTTTAAAAGGAAAATGATATGCTTTGATAGCATGGACACCTCCATTTTTAGGGGAAACTATGGCAAAATTTTCTAAAAATATAAACACTTAGAAAAATATTTTCAAACAAGTATTTATAAGTGTATTTTAACCATGGATTTTCTACATAAACTTTGCCATAGATTTTGTTACAAAATACAAGTATTGGAGGTTGGTTTCTATAAATAAAAATGGACAAATATATATTTAGAATATATATATACATTAAAAACATGATGTGTGTGAATACTTGTATACTTCGTGAATTAACTATATTATTTTAGGGATAAAATAATATAACCTAACAAATACCAAGAATTTACAATCCAAAATATTACCAAGAACCACAAGGAATACATATATAAGTTACACACATAATATTATGGAACCGAACGATAGAATGTAACTTACAAATATTCCGGAAAATACATTTATGAGTATATTTTTGGTAAATATTATTTTGGATACAAAAGAAATGAAAATATGATTTTTATTATTATTACAAAGTATATCATAATTTCGACAAGGAGAAAATATATTGTTTTTGAGAAGTAAAAATATATTTTCCTAGAGTTTTTAGAAGATGTATGATTTTTGGGAAAAATATACGTTTTCTTGGATAAACTTGAAATACATTTGGGATGAAATAAGTTTATATATATTTTCTAAGTGAGACTTGAAAATATATTGTTTTGGGAATATATTGGCATATTTTCATTTGGAATAATACACCGGAATACGACGCCAATACATGGCAAGATATACGAAAACTAGAATGCGGATATACATGTATGAGATACCCCCATCATTGGGAAGGAAATTTAAGTATAAATACTTGAAAAGTATTGTTACAAGATATTCTTTAAGGAATTATTCCAAAATTTAATATAATTTAAGGTTAAAATAATTATTATTTTAACAAATAATTATAACTTGGAATAATATCGAAGACATAAAAGAGACGTAACTCAGAAACGTTAACACTAAGTCAAGGCACGACCCGCTCGTCTAATAAGAACATTGTACATTGTAGGTAGTCGTGTACGCCAAAGGAAACTTTGAGTTACAGGCGGATTCGAAGAACGCAAAACCGTGAGTTCATGCCCCCCTTTTCTTTTAACTGTTTTCAGTTTTATAACTTCGGGGGTGAAATACATGTTACATACTGCTTACAACACAATTACCATGCTATGATTAGCTAAGGAAAGGTACTGCTAGATCACGTGAATGGGTAGGCCATTAGCTTTAGACCTTTAATCCTTGTATAAGGACCGAGGGGCATGAGTGATAGATCTATTGGGTGTTGCGAGCCCCACCCATGGACCTGCGAGTTGGCCGCATGTGGTGACTATGTCGTTCCGCCGGAGGGGCCGGTACGAAATACGCATACAGGTTTGAGTGCTTCCTATGCCATGTCACTTATATTAATGTATTAGTTACACATTAATTGATTTGTTTTTCCTTGTTGCTACATACCAGTTTACAAGTACATACATACATACATACACACAAAGGTTTTCAAGGATGATTCGTGCACACATACTAAACACATGAACTCGCTCAACTTTTGTTGATGTTTTCAAACTACATGTATTTCAGGGAACTTGTAAGTGGATCTGGTGGGCGTTGGAAGTTTTTATGTTGCGTTTGAAATAAAGATGTCATCCATGGTCTTTGGGTTTGGTCGGCGTGTCTTATTCCTGGACGAGACACGTCTCCCAACCCTTGGTGCTATTTAATATCTTTCGATGAGTACTTAGTGAAATCGTAAACATGTTGGTATGATTGTAAAACTTGAATTTGAAGTCTACGTTTTTAAACAATGTTGTTATGTTTTAAACTTTTTCGATGGATGACAAACCTATGGTTTTATCATATAGCTGTTGTTATGATTGAATGCAATGATATTAAGAAAGTCACACCATAATCACGCTTCCGCAAAAGTCAGGGTGTGACAGCTTGGTATCAGAGCCTCGATCGTAGCGAACTAGGATTCTTTCTCGAGTCTAGACTACGATCATTAGGGCTCTCACAAAAAAACATTTTTATAACATGTTTTCATTGCATACACGAAACGCCCAGATCCAGGAAAAACAAACATTTTTTACAAATAAAAGACACGAAACACATTTCAAAATTTATGTTTCTGTCTGAGAGACTGGGAGTTTAATCTAAGGGATTCAGTCTGAGAGACTGGGAGTTTAATCGGGGAGATTCAGTCTGAGAGACTGGGGAGTTAGTCTGAGAGACTAGCTGGGGCAGTCTGAGAGACTGGGTAGTCTGAGAGACTAGTTGGGACAGTCTGAGAGACTGGGGAGTTTAGTTTGAGAAACTAGGTAGTTCAGTCTAAGAGACTGGGTAGTTAGTCTGAGAGACTAGTTGGGACAGTTTGAGAAACTGGGGAGTTCAGTCTGAGAGACTGGGTGTTTTAGTCTGAGAGACTGGGTGTTTCAGTCTGAGAGACTGGGTATTTTAGTCTGAGAGACTGGGTGCTTAGTCTGGGAGACTGGGTGTTTAGTCTGGGAGACTGGGTGTTTAATCTGGGAGACTGGTTGGTTTAGTCTGGGAGACTAGGTGGGTTATTCTGGGAGACTAGGAAGGATAGGAAGTTTCATGAAGAATAATTTGAATACATGATTACGTGATGAATTGTCTTTGCTTGCATACACTAATTGATTAGTGATTACTATGGATATACATGCTATGACTATTATGTACCGGCACACATGTCACTTTATTTAGAAAGCGAGTTATCAGACATTGATAACCCTACGGCCACCGCCACAGATAATGAGATTGTACCTGCGCCGGAGATATTTACGTTAGACACTGAGAGTGATCCTGATATGATGACCAAGGACGAGGACGACTTCCAACCACCCGCGCTGCCAGATTTTGGTGATGATTTACCCTTGCTGATGGTTTCCCTGACAAGAATCCTTTCGTCATTCCTGTTCCAGTCCATGACCACCTTATCATTTGGTCACCCCGATGGCGAGCACATCATGGCTCTGATCCTCGACGCCGTATCCCTCATGGTCATTCCTCCCGAGGATATGCCTTTTGACGATTTGTTTGATGATGACGTTGATTTGTTTGTTGATGATCCTCCTGTTGACGCCCAGGGTGATGGAAAGATAGCTGAGGATGTCATTGCTATGCTACCTCCTGAGATTCCCGCCATTGAAGTACCCCCTGCTTCCATTTTGCACTCGATTTCAGACCTCTTTGAGTCTGTGACATCTGCAGCCTTACAGACGGCCGAATTGCAACTTTCTACTATTGACTCAGACGACGACACCACTATGACTACAACATTAACACCTGCTCGAGATCCCACACCTTTATCCGACCCAGAGCCTACTCCTGAGCTAGCTTCTGCTCCTTTTGGGTTAGCCTGATGATGCGCCTAACGATCTTGAGCCGATTTCTGATCCTGACCATGTTTCTTTTGGTTTACCAGACATTGCACCCCTTATACTGGACCCAGTACCTGCACCTGATGGCCTTCTCTTTTGCTGAGACGTTTGCTCCTGCACCCGCACCCGCTGATGTTGCTCCTTTATCCCCTATGGAGACCGACGTCCATTGCACCGGTCTGCATATTGCTTTCTTTCAGGACATACCCACACCCCGGGAAGGTACCTTTGGCCAGCACCTGCGTGATGATCTTTTTGTATCAGCAGTTTTTCCACAGATCCTTCAGGTTGTACTGTTCATTGCTTCACCGCTGGACGAGCCATTCCGATGGTTCCTATCATGCCCTATGTTAATTTTGTACCCCTGTCATTCTTCGCATTATGGAGACTACACGTGGAATGAGTTGCACATGCCACTTCAACTACAATTTGAGGTTTTGAGTCGTAAAGTTTTGGAGCTTGAGCTGACACCACGTCCTCCCCCCTGTCTATGCCAGTATACTTTGATCCTCCACATTCATCACGGTCTCCTTTGGCACACTCACCTGCTGCTATTGCACCCTCTTAGGTTTTGATGCCCGTTTCTTTACTATTAAGCAGCAGATCAGTTACTTGTCTCACCGTATATACGAGCTCGAGGAGGAGCTCGCTCACGTTAGCAGTTTGCTTTTCTTCACCCCCCACCTCAGACACCAGTATAGTTAGCTTTTGGTTTTATACGGATTGCATTACTTTTGGGAAAAGACACTACTAATGAGTCGAGATTGTGGAGACTTTTAGAAGACTACTTTTGATCACGTGATTCTGACACACTGATAGACTTATTGGGCAAGGGTAGGGTGACCCTGTGTCCCTTTTGATGCGATACGCTTTGTAGACAATATGATGGTGGTCGAAAAATAATGAAAGCCCAATCCTCATATTCCCCATTAAACATATAACAATACTTTGTGGTCAACGACTAATGAAAACTCAATCGCCATGCCCTCACTAAGCACGTTGTTGATTTGCATGATTGTACTATAATTGTAATGCTACGTGCTTGCTTGTTATGTTCTCATTAAATGTGTTCCTACCTACAAGTTGTACTATAATGGTGCCGTTATATGATTGCTTATATACGTATGTAAATACACCTCTGAGGTCTTATTCGTTAAGTAGAGGCTTGTGTGCTCGTGTCCTTAATAAGACCTGACCTAACCGATCTTCTTCTAGGAAGATGTCGACTCAAGGGAACACCGATACCAACACCCCTTTTCTGACGACAGAGGCGGAAA
The DNA here is from genome assembly GCA_030545235.1 of Helianthus tuberosus. Taxonomy (NCBI): domain Eukaryota; kingdom Viridiplantae; phylum Streptophyta; class Magnoliopsida; order Asterales; family Asteraceae; genus Helianthus; species Helianthus tuberosus. The sequence goes on from CM060381.1 coordinate 103,475,177, forward strand.
TACAAGAGCGCATCTTACAGGCCATCGCATAGTACGAGGCCCTACGCTCCGAGCGCAGCGGAGGTACCTCAGGAAATAACCCACCCAGCGACTGCACCTACAAACAGTTCTTGGGCTGCAAGCCCCTAAATTTCTACGGCACTGGGGTGCCTTAGCCTTCGTGCACTGGGTTGAAAAGACGGATTCTGTTTTGCGTTTGAGAAAATGTGCCCCAGAGCATCAGGTCGCATACATTTCTGGACTACTTCAAGATGGGGCTCTGTCATGGTGGAACCTCCAGGTTCAGACGTTGGGCGAGACTGCTGCGTATGCTTTGACATGGGACGAACTGAAAGAACTAATGCGTAAGAAGTTCTGCTCGAGAGCAGAAATCCAGAAATTGGAGACTGAATTCTGGAATCTCAAGATGGATGGCCCAAAGATTGCTGAATACGTGCAGAGATTTAACGACCTATCTCGCGTCGTTCCTTACATGGTTGATCCATAATTCAAGCGCATTGAGCGTTTTATTTGGGGATTGGCACCCCACATCATGAGCATGGTGACGACATCAAAGCCTGCAATGATCGCTGAGGCCAGTGATCTAAGTGTGGCCTTGACTGAAGAGGCAATCAGGTTGAACAAATTTTCAATCTCTGAAGAGAAAAAGGAGACTCATGTGGAGTCATCTGGAGATAACAAGAGAAAGTTCGGAAACTTCAAGCAGGGTACTCAGACGAATAACAACAACAAGGCTAAAAAGGGAAAAGAGTACATGGTTAAACTACCTAAATGTGACAAGTGTCGACGTCATCATACCGGGCGATGTAAAAATGGAAAGTGTAACAACTGTGGCAAAGTGGGGCACTGCAAGGAGACGTGTTGGCATGAGACGAGACGTGGAAAGAGAGGTCAAGGGTGTTTTAACTGCAGCGACGTGGGGCACTTTAGGAAGGATTGCCCAAGGGAGATTAAACAAGATCGTGGGAAAAATGTCTAACACCGGAGCTAGGGAAGCACGCCAGGATCCAAAAATGGCCATCGGTACGTCTCATAGTAGTCAATATTGTGCGTCTGTGGTATTTGACATTGTTGTCGAATTTTAGCTTCAGAATATACTTGTTTCTGTAGTAAGTAAGATAGATATCCAGTACTCGATAGAACTAGCTTAAGGAAACTTCGATGTGGTAATTGGAATGGATTGGTTATCGAGCAATCGAACGGAGATTACTACCCGCACCCTGATGGCAATTCATGGAAGTAAGCAGACTACGCCCCTATAGCTTCCAAGTTGCTTGAAGGCACGAAAGTTGTTGCGTAATGGATGTGTTGTTTTCTGGGCTCATGTCGTGGACAAGGGAACCAAAGAACCTAAACTCGAAAAATATCCCTGTGATAAGGGAATATCCTGAAGTCTTCCCCGAAGACTTGCCAGAATTATCTCCTCAACGACAAGTCGAATTCTACATCGATTTGATTCCAGGCGCTCCGCCTGTAGTCAATGCACCTTAGCGACTTACACCTTCAGAGATGCAAGGATTGACAGTGTAGTTTCAGTAGTTAATAGAGAAGGAAGATAACAGACCAAGTTTCCCGCTTTGGGTAACCCCAGCTTTGCTCGTCAAGAAGAAGGACGATAGCTTTCGTATAAACATCAAACTACCAGGAGCCGAACGAGCTAACCAACAAGAGTCGGTGACACTTGCTAAGGATTAACAAATTACTTATTTAACCCACTGCGAGGATCCAACTACTTTTTCATGACTGATCAATGATCGAGTAGCTGTGAATTCAGGAAGAAAGTATACCGGGGAAATTGTGGGACAATAACTTGTTTTAAACGTACACAAAAAATGGTGCTTCCTACATGATGCACAAAACAGTTTTACACAGAATATGAAACTTTGAGAATTTAGAAGACATGTACTTAGGACCTTTGTGAACCCAGCTCAAAACTCGTAAAGGGTGCTTAGGAACCACACCGGTTGATGCAAGCAAACCCCATTATCCTGACATATATGCTATTTCAGTTAACCAAACAGAAAGTGCTCCAACTTATTTTGTTGAAATCTTCACTTTTGCTTCTAGCGAGTAGATGTTTGCATCTCTACTCCCCTTAATGGTAGTTGCATCGCGTTAATTTTCTTCGCTGAGAGAGAATACACATTTGCTTCGATACTTGGTCATTTCTTCATACTCATTGTTTCATTACTTGAAAACTTATATGTTACGCATGCACCATTTGCTACGCATGAGGTTTCATTTCGAATAAACGTTTCATTGAAGTTCACATATTATTTTACTAAAGCTAATTGTTGGTTTAACCTACATTATTGAAATTGTTGGCTTCCTTGTTATCAAGTCAACACACTTTCTTGAAACTTCTTTTCTTTCAAGCTACATTCATTGTTCATCTTCGTAACCATGCTGAGATTCCCTTGTTGATACGTACGTTTATTGTCAGATTACGCTAGAACCAAGTTCAATTGCTTGAACTTATCCATTCCGCATATTCAGTTTAAGACGTCATATGATGTATTGAGAACATCATATTCAAATATTTTTGTAAAGGTTCTTTTGTTTCGAGTCGTAGTAGACTTGTTTGGTCTACGACTCCACTAAATCGTTTGTTGGTTTCGACACCTTGTGGTGATGCTTTCACAAAATTTAAGCTTGCGCTAATTTGGTTACGCACCTCATACACGGATCTAATTGCTTATTTATTAACTTGCTCTAAATCCGTCTTGTTTATCACGATTAAAGCGTTCTCAACATAGTTGTGTGTTAAGGCAATGGTACATAGATTCATTTCATATCACGATGTACCTCCTAACGATTCTTTCATTGTCAATCGAATGCCTTGTGGTACCTAATACTTTTTCATCTTCGATAAAAAACAGTGGCTCTTTGATGTTCAGTATTCAACTGAAAACTGTATGACATTGTCTAAATCAAATCTTCAGGCTTGTTTCAGTACACTTTCATTTGATCTCAAACACGGTGAACTTGTTCAGTCACCACTATTATTGAAATATGTCAATTACGACACCTTGTGGTGTCATTACAAATTTGTAGCTTGTGCTAATCATGGTCAATCGTTTCACACAAAACTACATATACTTTTGTTTGACTTGTTATTTAAATATTCCTGATGCAACTATGAATCAAGACAATAATACACCAGATTCATTTGTATTTCATCCGGCGTACTTTCGCAATTCAAGAATGTCAACACACTAAACCTTACCATTCATTTATTCGGAAGTTGACAGATCATTTTCATGTTACTATCACATTTGAGTTGATAATTTTGAATTCATATAGCGGACGCTATGGTTCGTGAAAACTCGTTTGCATGTTGTGACCGATTGTTTGAGAATCCATTGGTCGAAACTCCCTTGTTGCACCCCTGTTAACTAAGTTACACTAGATTCTACATCTATACATTTCGTGTCCTTTGACATCAAATGCCAAAAGCACATACCTTTTAACCATTGGATTCGTGTTGTTATACATTCTTGGATTCACCTGATGTGAATAAGGTTTGATTCGGTTTTGTGATTACCTACCTCAATATTATCCATATACATATACGCATAATGTAACCCTGAGGAGATAAGGTAGTATAAATTTCGAGGACGAAATTTTCTTAACAGGGGGAGAATGTGACAACTGTTAAATTTGCATGTATCCGTACAATTAATTAATATTGATTAGTGCTTAATGACTGTGCTGAATTACAATTAATGACTTAAACTGCTTTCTGATTTCTGTATCATACATACATATGCATCACATATTACATACTGTCACATCATTTCACGTACAGACTTTAGTGACATAAATGATGCACAAAGCACAGTTAGCACAGTTAGCGGATAACTCAGAAAAATGCTGATGATGTTCAGTACATAGACAGACAGTATATTAAAACCCAGTTAGGGAAGTAAGGACCATAAAACTGCTTCACTAGGTGATAGTTTAAGTGCCGGAAAGTGCCTAAAACCCACTTAAAGTGCAGAATTCTGCATTTAATCAGCAAAAATCAGTATTTTAACATGCTAGTAACATGCAAAATATGGCAAAATGGCCCTGAATTGCTTTCCTAAGTGTCGGGAATTAAAAGTGTCACAAAAGGGTACATAATGAACAATAAACGGAATAGTTTGACACTTTAACGAACCGGTATCCAACCGAACAATCGGACACTACCCGAAACACCAAAATTTTACTAGAAGCATTGTCTTAATGTTTCTGAGCTAGTTATGGGCCCCGAACACCCTAACATACTATATAACATAACATACACTTAAACACTAACCATTACACTTTGGATTTCAACTAGTAACCTAACTTACCATTGGAAACCAACTAATACCCCCTCCTTATATTTACGGTCACTTATGTGACCCCACTTACACTAGTATGGAGTGTAGGGAAGTAAGGACCATAAAACTGCTTCACTAGGTGATAGTTTAAGTGCAGGAAAGTGCCTAAAACCCACTTAAAGTGCAGAATTCTGCATTTAATCAGCAAAAATCAGTATTTTAACATGCTAGTAACATGCAAAATATGGCAAAATGGCCCTGAATTGCTTTCCTAAGTGTCGGGAATTAAAAGTGTCACAAAAGGGTACATAATGAACACTAAACGGAATAGTTTGACACTTTAACGAACCGGTATCCAACCGAACAACCGGACACTACCCGAAACACCAAAATTTTACTAGAAGCATTGTCTTAATGTTTCTGAGCTAGTTATGGGCCCCGAACACCCTAACATACTATATAACATAACATACACTTAAACACTAACCATTACACTTTGGATTTCAACTAGTAACCTAACTTACCATTGGAAACCAACTAATACCCCCTCCTTATATTTACGGTCACTTATGTGACCCCACTTACAAAATCTTACAAGATTTTTTCTTGATCCTACTAGATATTGAGTGATCTCCCTAGATTTGTTAGAGATCATGTCTAGTACTAATGAAACATATTATACAATGGATAAAGGATTGGATGGTTATAAGAGACTTGAGCTTTCATTCATCACCACACTAAACACTCAGCATCTTCTCCTCTCCCCTTCTTCTTACTTACGGCCCAACACCACCACCTACACATCCATCATCATCAATCATCATTCAACCATTTCACACATATACAAAGGTGTAATAAGGTGTATAAGGAAGCTTGGAACCCTCGGAAGTTCAAGGACCTCTCTCATTTTCTTTTATCCACTTGTTTTCTACACTTGATCATCCCTAGCCTTGAGCTAGTAGTAAGATCTTCTACTCTTCATTTTACATCTATATTGAGTGGTTAAAAGATGTTACATGATGAATACTTGAAGAACACTAAAGAAACTTGAAGATGAAACATGAACATAAGCATAAAACTATAAGAAATCTTAAAGAAATCATGTTGTTAGTGTTGTTATGATGCTTGATGATTGTTAGTTTGTGTAAATGATGTAGAACATTATATGATCTTGCTAGATCATGATTAAAAACATAATCTTGCAAGATGAGAGGATGAAAATGTTAGAGGTTTATAAATCATCCTCAAGAAAGACATGAACTTGAAAAGATATATTGTTTTCTTGAAAAATAATAATCAATGTGGGTTAATAATCACATAGATCTAAAAATTTATGAATGGTTTTCCAAAAGAACCAAACTTGAAATATGAGTTTTAGTAGATCTTGGTTCTTACATAAACAAACTTGTTTTTTAATGATTAAACAAGTGTAGAAACACTTGTGTAACAAAAAGATTACATAAAGAAGCATTTTTAGAAAATGTGCTTGGAAGTTGTAAACACCCAACTTCTTTAAAAATGAAGTTTTTGAAGAAGTAAATACATTTTAGAGGGTAACTAAACCTACTAAACACTCTACCAAGTTACTACAAATTTTTATGAAAGTCCAAGCTCATGTTGTTATGTAAATAGCATTGTTTTGGCACTTGGTAAGGGGAGGTTAAATTGTTAATTGTTGAGATGATTTTAAAAAGAAAATGATATGCTTTGATAGCATGGACACCTCCATTTTTAGGGGAAACTATGGCAAAATTTTCTAAAAATATAAACACTTAGAAAAATATTTTCAAACAAGTATTTATAAGTGTATTTTAACCATGGATTTTCTACATAAACTTTGCTATAGATTTTGTTACAAAATACAAGTATTGGAGGTTGGTTTCTATAAATAAAAATGGACAAATATATATTTAGAATATATATATATACATTAAAAACATGATGTGTGTGAATACTTGTATACTTCGTGAATTAACTATATTATTTTAGGGATAAAATAATATAACCTAACAAATACCAATAATTTACAATCCAAAATATTACCAAGAACCACAAGGAATACATATATAAGTTACACACATAATATTATGGAACCGAACGATAGAATGTAACTTACAAATATTCCGGAAAATACATTTATGAGTATATTTTTGGTAAATATTATTTTAGATACAAAAGAAATGAAAATATGATTTTTATTATTATTACAAAGTATATCATATTTTCGACAAGGAGAAAATATATTGTTTTTGAGAAGTAAAAATATATTTTCCTAGAGTTTTTAGAAGATGTATGATTTTTGGGAAAAATATACGTTTTCTTGGATAAACTTGAAATACATTTGGGATGAAATAAGTTTATATATATTTTCTAAGTGGGACTTGAAAATATATTGTTTTGGGAAATATTGGCATATTTTCATTTGGAATAATACACCGGAATACGACGCCAATACATGGCAAGATATACGAAAACTAGAATGCGGATATACATGTATGAGATACCTCATTCCTTGGGAAGGAAATATAAGTATAAATACTTGAAAAGTATTGTTACAAGATATTTTTTAAGCAATTATTCCAAAATTTAATACAATTTAAGGTTAAAATAATTATTATTTTAACAAGTAATTATAACTTGGAATAATATCGAAGACATAAAAGAGACGTAACTCAGAAACGTAACACTAAGTCAAGGCGCGATCCGCTCGTCTAATAAGACCATAGTACATTGTAGGTAGTCATGTACGCCAAAGGAAACTTTGAGTTACAGGCGGATTCGAAGAACGCAAAACCGTGAGTTCATGTCCCCCTTTTCTTTTAACTATTTTCAGTTTTATAACTTCAGGGGTGAAATACATATTACATACTGCTTACAAACAATTACCTTGATATGATTAGCTAAGGAAAGGTACTGCTAGATCACGTGAATAGGTAGGCCGTTAGCTTAAGACCATTAATCCTTGTATAAGGACTGAGGGGCATGAGTGATAGATCTATTGGGTGTTGCAAGCCCCACCCATGGGCCTGTGAGTTGGCCGCATGTGGTGACTATGTCGTTCCGCCGGAGGGGCCGGTACGAAATACGCATACAGGTTTGAGTGCTTCCTTTGCCATGTCACTTATATTAATGTATTAGCTACACATTAATTGATCTGTTTTTCCTTGTTGCTACATACCAGTTTACAAGTACATACATACATACATACACACAAAGGTTTTCAAGGATGATTCGTGCACACATACTAAACACATGAACTCGCTCAACTTTTGTTGATGTTTTCAAACTACATGTATTTCAGGGAACTAGTAAGTGGATCTAGCGGGCGTTGGAAGTTTTTATGCTGCGTTTGAAATAAAGATGTCATCCATGGTCTTTGGGTTTGGTCGGCGTGTCTTATTCCTGGACGAGACACGTCTCCCAACCCTTGGTGCTATTTAATATCTTTCGATGAGTACTTAGTGAAATCATAAACATGTTGGTATGATTGTAAAACTTGAATTTGAAGTCTACGTTTTTAAACAATGTTTTTATGTTTTAAACTTTTTCGATGGATGAGAAACCTATGGTTTTATCATATACCTGTTGTTATGATTGAATGCAATGATATTAAGAATGTCACACCATAATCACGCTTTCGCAAAAGTCAGGGTGTGATAAGATGTCATCCGGAGTCTAAGGGTTTGGATAGTGTGTCTTATCCTGGATAAGACACATCTTTCAAAGCCTGGTTTTTATCATTGTCTTTTGTCGAGTCCTTATGGAACTCTAACAATTTGCATGGTTTGTAATTTGGGTTTGAAGTCTATGTTTTGATTCTAAAACAATGTTGTTATGATGTTTTAAAACTTATCTATGGATGAACATCTTGGTTTTATCATATAGTTGTTTGTTATGGTTGAATGCAATTATATTAAGAAAGTCACACATAATCACGCTTCCGCAAAAGTCAGGGTGTGACATATTGTCCTCACGATCAAATTCAAAAGTTGGAGAATGAGTACTATCATCTGAAGATGGTGGGATCAGAGATCGAAACTTATACGAAGAAATCTCATAAGTTTCAAACATGTGCCCAAACTTATCGAACCCGTCCCACAGGAGGATCGAGCTGTATATCAAAGGTTTGGCGCCATAGATTAAGAGTATGGTCACAGCGGCGAATCTCGATTGTAAAACCCCAATCGCGTAATATACAACAACACGCAGCGGAAAACATTGGGGAGTCACGTTACAAATTGTTTCATAACACATGGCTCATGAAGTTTTGTTTTATTGAGTTTAACAGTTTACATTGTTTATTTCACAACAATTGTCTTGTATGTTTTAAATTCACTAAGGCCCAAGTCCGCCCTATGTGAAGCATGCTCATAGTCAAATGTAAACACCTGAAAGACATGTGAAAATAGGTACGTTAGCATAAAAATGCCTGTGAGTAACATAGGTTTTGTTGTTGAGGATTCATGGCTTTGATTTTCTTAAAAGAAATGTTTAACTCAAAAGTAGTCATGAACCTTTGTAAAATTGTTTCCTTTTGTAAAATCATATGAAAATCGAGGTGAAAATCAAATGATTTAAAAGAATATAATGCATGGTTAAATAAATAACCAAATGATGCCTTTTGTAAACAGATATCATGTCTTTGTATAAAATGTGTCATGTCTTTGTATAAAAAGTATCATGTTCTTGTTCAAAATATGTTATATGTAAAACAATGCCTTGTGAAAAATGGGTCAAGTCTCTGTATAAAATGTATCATTGTCGAAGTGGTTTAAATAACGCTACGTTATGTAATATCATAAAAGTACTTATATATAGGAAGTACCAGCGGCGTATCCACCATGCTTTTATCATATTACGCACACCTCGTTATTTAAATCACTTACCAAATAACCACCAAAATTGTCTTGTTTAAACAAATGTCAAAATGTTATGTGTAAACAATGTTCAATGTCAAATGTAAACCATGTCTTGTATGGCAAGTAAAAAAAATATTCACTCAAACCATATGTATAATGTTAATGTGTAACCAAATGTTATGTATGGTGAATAAAGAGTATTTACTCAAACCATATGTATAATGTAGAAAACAATGTCTTTGAATAAACCTATGTTTATATCAAAAGTTATGTTTTGCAAAACAAATGCTTTTATCGATATGAACATTTATATGGTTTATTAATGAATACATTCAAACCTTGATGTCTGTCAGATAAACCCTTATAAAGACAAAGGTTTATCAATGTTTATCAGGTTCTGTCATTCCCCAGATGGATACTCCCAAACTAACTAGGAAGCGGGAATGAGGTTATCAAACCTATGGCAAACCATACATACTACCGGTCAGCGAGATAACGTTAATGAATGTATCTTGACTTGTTTAACATACCAAATGTCATAATCAATGAGAGCATGTCAAGTAAGATGTCTTTGTAAACCATGTACTAAGTGTTCTAAGTAAACACACAAAGTAGGAATGTTCATGAATTCAAGGCGCTAGATATGCTAAGTCAACATATGAAGCAAAATGGATCCTTGAAATCAATGTGCTAGTATGCTAAGTCAACATACGTAGCGAAATGTAAGGTAAATCAATGTGCTCATATGCTAAGTAAACATATGCAGCGAAAGTGTTCATGAAATCAAATGTGCTAGCATGCTTAGTTAACATACATAGCAAAACATAAATGAAATCATGTACTATATGTGTACTAGTTGAATATAGCATGTATATGTCATGAAAAGCATGAAAACATGAAAGTAACAAGTAGGCACATGTGTATCACCCCAAAATATTTGAAAACGGTAAAAGAGGGGACTATGTACTCACCTGGGGTTGCTTAATAGTCTTGAAATAAAGACTAATTAAAGCTCGAGGGGTCACGGAATCAACACGGCACCTAGTATAGGTAACTATGTTAATGATCGGATCCTAAATCGGAGGAAAGGATAGAATGTAGTTCTATAAATCAAATGAGTATTGGAACTCATATGGCATGATTTAATAGACCTAACATTCTGATTAAAAAGTTATCCTAAGTGCTTTTGACCCGTTTTGACCCGTTAAGGTAGTTTTAGCTACTTTAACGCGTCGTTTGCGTAAAACTAAGGTCGGATGGTTATTTATGTCCTATGTTAGGTCTTACATGCCCAATTATGTTTAAAAATGTTACTAAATCAGTTTAGATGTCAAAAACTTGATCACATATGTTAAATATGGATTTATGCTCAAAAAGGGCATTTTGGTCATTTTTAATAGGCATATAAATGACTTAACGAATAACTAACCAAACAAGGTGACCATAAGGTATAACCTCTGTAGGTTATTCCCTATATATCTATGGTCACTAAATAAGTTTGGTCAGATCCTAACGATCGACCAAACGGGTAGGGTTCGAAAGTCTAAGCGGTTGTCGAGACCGCTTGACTTACGACTCTAAACAAGCACTAAAATAGTAGTGACGAGTTAAACATGTTAAAACATGTTTAACTAAGTTAGAAAAATGATTTGGTATCAAAACAAAGGGTTATGATACACGAAAATAGTTCCGTCGTAAAATGCGCGCAAATGCGCATTTTGACCGAAACTTTGACTCGTCACTACGACTAGTCAACGTGGTAATAAGTAGGTATAATCGCTGAGGATTATAACCATCATGATTACAATCACGTTCTAAAGTTCAATTGAACTTTGATTTGACCAATTAATGGTCAAAACCGAAAGTCTAACCTTTAGTCAAACTGTTTGACTTTCAGCTTTAAATAGCTGAAAGTAACAACTAAGCCATGAAAGAACATTCACAAGGCTCTATGGCTGAAATATTGAACTAGAAGAACTCAGGTAGGTGGCCTCCAATGATGGTTGCCTCCACTTAGAGTCCAAGAAATAAGAAAGATGGGAAATGAGCAAAGAATGCAATGGAATAGAAGGGTATTTATAGTTGTGGAAGTGTTGTAGGATCATTACAAGTGGTTGTGTATTGCCCAAGCATTAAATCTTGACCCTACATGTGTTATGGCCAGCTTGCATTACTTGGAGAAGTGTTAACTTGGTGCCAAAACAAAGGATTTTTGCATGAAAGGCCCTCAAGAAACAAGCTGGTAACAGCAAACAACCATTCTGTCGACACCAGGGGGTCGCGTGGCGTGACAGATACACCCCCTGGGTGTCGCGTGACGCGAGCATAGGGCTGGAACTTTCAGAAATTACAATTTCAGTCCTTGCACACATTCATGCATATTTGACGTATTTAACCTTCGTTAGGCCATTTTCAAGGCTCTACAAGGACGCCAAAGTATAGGGGACTTGAAATATGCTTGGAAATATCACGGATGTCGGTTCGTTTGGTCGTACGGCCGTGTTTTGCGGTTAATTACGACGGAAGTGGTAACGAACGCGAAAACGATTCAAATTAAGCGACGAATGGTATTTTTGCATTCTAATCACTAAAATAAAATATTTTAATGATTACAAAAATTTTTAGATGTCCGGATGTGGTCAGAACGTAAGATATGCGCGTAAATGCAAACTTACGCAGTTTTTGACGCTTTTAGTCCCTATGATCAAATAAGCGCCTTTTCGCACACTGAACCCCTCAAAGATTATTTCTAAGCTATGTTAAGGTTATTTATGGTATGTTTAGCTTATGATCATGTTCCGAAATGTTCGTTACCATACGACACGACAAACTTTTGCAGTTTGACCTAAATAGTCCCTGCGATCATATAATCTTGTTTTTTTTGCCATACCAAACCCTTCAAAACCAATTTCTAAGTTATATAAAGGTTATTTAAGGTATGTTAAGATTATTTCTCTGTTCCAGAGTGTTTGTCGCATTAAACTGATTATGTTTACGCATCAGTTTGTGTATAACCTTCCAGAAAGCTTTAAGGGTTTGAATTCGAACAAGGCTTGATATGTGTAAATATCATAGATAGTTACACAATCCAATAAATAAAACACAAGGTTTTATTGCTTACGAAATTGTTCGGGATTGGTTCGTGATAACTGTAGGCAGTTGTCACAGTCTCCCCTACTTTAGGAAATTTCGTTCCGAAATTTATTCGTAAGAGCCTATTTGTGTAAGTTGTGTTAAGCAATTGTCTTGCGCGTAATCTAGGGTGTTATTTATTTGCATAGAATAACTCATCAAGGATTTCCATGTAAGGCATAACTTTATCATTCCCTAGTGGATGCTTCCTCAGACACTGCGGGAAGTGGGAATGGGCTGTTATACCTTTGATGCTCATCCCCAAATGGATATTTCCTCGATAAATGCAGGAAGTGAGAACGAGGGATTGATTAGTGGTAAAACCAAATCATCCAATAGTTCTGTGAGTATCCTTTAAGAGTCTAACTATTAAGATAGAAAGATCTTGTAAGGATTCGACTCTTTGTTTCTGTATCTTGTAAAACATTCTTAGAAATCCAATCAAGGATTTAAAAGAGGTACTTTAAGTGTCCCTTTAAGAATCTAACTATCAAGATAGGAAGATTCTATAAGGATTTGTGTTTCATTTCCGCAGTGGATATTCTTCAGAAGCGAAAATGAATGGATAATTAATTTTCCTTAATGGATTCTTCGTCAGAAGTGGAAATGAAAGATGAATAGGTTATTCATTTCCAATGGATATTTCTTCAAAAGCAAAAATGAATGGATAATTCATTTTCTTCAATGGATACTTTTATCAGAAACAGAAATGAAGGAATGTATAAGTTGTTCATTTCTCAATGGTTAATTCTTCAGAAGAGAAAATGAATGGATAATTCATTTTCCTTAATGGACACTTCGTCAGAAGTAGAAATGAAGGATTGTAGTCTAGATTATTCATTTCCCCGATGGATATTTCTTTAGAAGCGAAAATGAATGGATAATTCATTTTCCTCAATGGATACTTCGTCAGAAGTGGAAATGAAGGATTGCAGTATAGATTATTCATTTCCCCTATGGATATTTCTTCAGAAGCGAAAATGAATGGATAATTCATTTTCCTCAATGGATACTTCGTCAGAAGTGGAAATGAAGGATTGTAGTATAAATTATTCATTTCCCTGATGGATATTTCTTAAGAAGCGAAAATGAATGGATAATTCATTTTCCTCAACGGATACTTCGTCAGAGGTGGAAATGAAGGATTGCAGTATAGATTATTCATTTCCCCGATGGATATTTCTTCAGAAGCGAAAATGAATGGATAATTCATTTTCCTAAGTAGATACTTCGTCAGAAGTGGAAATGAAGGATTATTGTATAGATTATTCATTTCCCCGATGGATATTTCTTCAGAAGCGAAAATGAATGGATAATTCATTTTCCTCAGTGGATACTTCGTCAGAAATGGAAATGAAGGATTATTGTATAGATTATTCATTTCCCAGATGGATATTTCTTTGGAACCGAAAATGAATGGATAATTCATTTTCCTCAATGGATACTTCATCAGGAGTGGAAATGAAAGAATCAATACAGGATTATTCATTCCCTAATGGATATTTCTTCAGAAGAGAAAATGAATGGATAATTCATTTTCCTCAGTGGATACTTCTTTCACACCCCGACCACGTAAAACAACAAAATGTGGCGGAAACGTCAGGGAGTGTTGTAACAGAATCATTGTTTCACAACCATGGATTAAATAATTTTGTTTTATTGAATTATTGAACTCATTGTTTTATTACAAATTAAATGAATACAAATATTGTCTTTCAAATTTTAAAGTCGCTAAGGCACGAGTCCATCCTATGTATAGCATGTATCAACAATCATCACATAGCAGCACCTGAAACATGTGTAAAAATAGGTACGTCAGCATAAAAATGCCTGTGAGTTACATAGGTTTTATTGAAAATAGGATTCATGACTTGTAGGTTTAAAAGAATGTTTTAACAAAAATAGTCATGAACTTTAAAAATGTTTTCTTTTATAAATCATATAACAAGTGATAAGAAAACAGATGATATAAAAGAAAGATGTATAAATAAATAATTAAGTAAAATGAGTTTGTATAACAATATTTTACAAAAAAGGTTTGTAGTATATATGAAAATATACTTTGGTTTTAAGAAAGTCGAATAAGTAATATATCAAAATATATTTTGGTTCCAAAATGGTTAAACAGATAGTATATTAAATATACTTTAGTCGTCAAAATAATCGTTTTCGGTAGTATATCAAAAGTATACTTTGGTTTTATAAATAACATATTAAACTATGCGTTGGTTTTATAAATAACATATCAAACTATGTTTTAGTAATTAACAAAATATATGTTGTTTTGTACAATATCACACATGAGAGTATATCAAACTATACTTTTGGGAGTATAACAAAATATACAATAAAAATGTGATTTAAGAATTCAACCAAACCTTAGTGCATCAAACAACACCAATTGAGACTATAGAAATACCACGAAGGAAATCCCTATTTGGATAAAATATCGGTTTCTAACATTCCATGACAATAGGAATGGGGTGTCAAATCCTATAGCGCTATATCATACTACCAATCGGTCTGGTGAACATAAAATAAGTTCAATTCAACAATTAATTTTATAATCTTTGAAAAATTAGTGTTTAAACCATAAATAATCATTCAGTTTGTCAAAAGATAAGTACTAATATGTATAATCAATTATACTTTGAAATTATGAACATAACAAATAGGTACACATGCTTCACCCCAAAACATTGAAAACAGTAAAAGAGGGGACTATGTACTCACTTGAGAATGCTTAGAAGTCTTGAATAACAACCAAGCAACGCTAGAGGGATCACGGAATCAAACGACACCTAATATAGGTAACTAAGTTAATAAACGGACCTAAATCGGAGGATCGGAGAAAATATTGTTTTGTAAACCAAATGAGTATAAGAACTCATGTAATATGGTTTAACAAAGCCTACATTCTAAAACGGAACCTATCCTAAGTGCTTATGACCCGTTACGACCCGTTTAGGTAGCTTATGCTACTTTAACGCGTCGTTCGCGTAAAACGCGTTCGGACCGCCTAACTAGTCCTATGACAAGTAAAATATGCCTTAACATGTCTAATAATGTTGCCTAATCAGTTTAGATTTCAAAATTTATGTTACATATGCTTAAAATGGATTTTGGCGTAAAAAGGGCATTTTGGTCATTTTTCCTAAGGCATATAATTTCCTATCATACAACTAAGTAGACTAAGTGACCATAAAGTATAACCTCGGAAGGTTATTCCTTATGCAACTATGGTCACAAAATGTATTTGGTCGAATCCTAATGATTGACCAAACGGGTTGGGTTCGAAAGTCTAAGCGATTGATTAGTTCGCTTATCTTACGACCCTATATAAGCACAAAACCTAAAGTGACGAGCTAAACATGTTAAACATGTTTAATGAGGTTTGAAAACAAGTTTGGTAGCAAAACAAAGGGTCTTGATACCTAAAAGTAGTTTGGTTGCAAAATACGCAAGAATACGCATTTTGACCGAAACTACGACTCGTCACTACGCCTAAATAACGTGGTAATCAGTAGGTATAGTCACAAAGGACTATGACCATCGTGATTACACTCACTTTACGAAGTTCAAACGAACTTCGTGTTGACCATTGACTGGTCAAAGCTGAAAGTCAAACACTTGTTTGACTTTCACGCTTAAAATGCGTAAAAGAACGAAAGAATACTTACAACGGGTCCAAGAAATGGAGGTTTGATCTAATTATTCTCAGGTATGAAGTGTATAACTTCAACTTAGAGAACAAAATCAGATCAAAGGTGAGTTTGCAAATGAAATGGAAGGGGTATATATAGATTTCGGAGAACCGTTAGGATCGTTTCTCGCAAATCGTGCTTTGATCTTGACCTTACAAGTGGGCACATGGTTTTCAAAACCATGGGAATACTTAAAACAATCAAATTCCAGCCCATAGAGTGCAAAACCTTTGGTTAAAACCATCAAAACCTCAAAAATGGACCAAGTTCAATGTATCTGCCAGAAATTTCAAAAATGGTCCCTGCACTTGTAAAACTTGATTTTTGGCACTTTTAAGCCCTGTTAACCCCATTTCAAGGCTCTAAAATGAATTTAAAGTATAGGGAACTTAAAACATGCTCAAAAACATCTCGGATGTCGGTTCGTTTGGCCGTACGATCGCGTTGTTCGGTTAATTACGACGAAACACGAACGGATGCAAATAACGATCCAAATTACGTGAAGAATGGAATTTTATCATGCCAAACACTAAAATAAAATATTTTAATGCTTACATAAATTTTTGGATGTCCGGATATATTCAGAACGTAAGATATGCGCGAAAATGCAAACTTATGCACTTTTTAACGCTTTTAGTCCCTGAATGACCAAAAAGTTTATTTTAACATACCGAACACCTCAAAGCCTATTTCTAAGCTATGTAAAGGATATTTATGGTATGTTTAACTTATGATCAAGTTTCGGAATGTTCGTTACTATACGAATCGGCATACTTTCGTACTTTGACACAAATAGTCCCTGCGATCGAATAAACTTGATTTCAACACACCAAACCATCCAAAACTTATTTATAAGTTATGTAAAGGTTATTTAAGGTATGTTAAGCCTATGTCACTGTTCCAAAGTGTTTTTTGCATTAAACTGGTTATATTTACGCATCCGTTCGCGTATAACCTTCCAGAAAGCGATTTAAAGCTCGAAATCGAACAAGAATTGATATGTGCAAACGATGCACATATTTATACAAATACCAAGTATGAAATAAAATATTTCATTGGTTTGGTATCTGTTTGATGGTTGAAGTGACACAGGTGTCACAACTTCATCAGAAGCGCATTGAATTTATTCATTTTCCTCAGTGGATACTTCATCAGAAACGAAAATGGATATAGTTTTTGAATGGATTATTCATTTCCCAATGGATATTTCTTTTAGAAGAGAAAAATGAGTAGCTAGTTCATTTTTCCTCAGTGGGGACTTCATCAGAAACGGAAATGAATACATATGGCTTTTGTTTAAGTTAACACATATGGGTATAAAATCCTCAGGTGATTTAGATAACACTAATGTGACACCCCAGGAAAAACCAGTAAACGATAACTTATCTAGCTTCCTCAGTAACCGCATGCTAAATTTCGGGACGAAATTTCTTTCAAGTTGGGGATAATGTGACAACTCGAGTTTCCGACTTTCTTTTTCGCATTTAGTGCACGTTGACTTGGACTGTGTAGTTGTTTGACTTGTTTAACTTGTAACTGTATACGTTATTTTATAATGAACGCATTGTGGTTGCATGATTTTGTGTTTGGCTTTATAACATGAAACACCTGTTAAAAACTTAAACTGTTTAAAATATGAAAGGACCCGACGAAACAGACTGTTTCGCCATATACATCCCGACGAAACTGATGTGTTTCGCCATCAAGCAACTCGACGAAACAGTGTGTTTCGCCATAGCACTTCACGACGAAACTGATGTGTTTCGTCGGCCCATTGATTCGCAAAGCCCATTAAGGGCCCAGAACGGTAATTCGTGGATATTAAGTAAAACCGACTTCCTGTTTCACACTTTTAACAAAAATAGAAACCCTAGAACTCTCCCTTTTGAAAAGGCGATAGCCATCTTCAACCATCATCTTTCTCTCTCGAATCCTCCCTTGTTCATCCCGAATATCTCGGTTAGTGCGTGCTCGTCTAAATCGGTTTCTTTGTCCTTTGATTTCTTTATACATGTTGTGTATATGCTTGATTTCTGGATTATAGGAGTGTATGTGTATGATGAATACTTAGGGTTTCATGAACCTCTCAATGATTATGCATGTTAGCGGGTATGCATAGAGTATGGATTTTATGAGTGTTGTTTTGTGATGATTACATGATTTTATTGATGATGATGATGATGATATGATTCCTGGTTCATTGATGTTTCGGTTGTGATGCATAGATTAATGGTTGGTAACATAAGACTCATTATATTGAGCGAGGATTGAATGATTTCTGTGTTGAATGATTACTGTATGATGAGAAATTGCTGTTTTACGGCTGTTGGGTTTATGTGTTTTTCGCATCTGCTGTAACTGATGTCGGCGAAACTGAACTGTTCGACGAAACAGAACTCTCGGCGAAACAGAATGTGTTTCGCCAAGAGTAGTCGACGAATCAGAAGTTCTGTTTCGCCAGGGGACACCTCGACGAAACAGAATGTGTTTCGTCACTATATGTGTTTCGCCACTATCTGTGTTTCGCCAACATGCGTGTTTCGCCGAATAGCTGATCTGTGCAGGAACTTGGGTTAATTCTGTTAAGCATTAACTGGAATATTTAACTGCTGTTAAGTGTAACCATCTTGTATATGGTTGTGATTACGTGCTACATGTTTATACGTGAACAAATTGAACACAAACTGATTTCACATACGTGCCTACTTTAGGACGCGATTGATTACTTGTGAGCATACACTTAGCATACCGAGCAAACCAAGGTGAGTTCACACCCTTACTAAGGCATGGGATTCCCAGGGTTTGGGGAATGGGATGGAAGGAATAAGGTTGAATAGATTCGTACATACACTGATACTAGACTACCATACCATTGTCCTCGGTTGCGAAGGACACATACGTAAAACCTACGTATACTTATGCTACTCGCTATCCTCGGTTGTGAAGGATACTCACGTAAAACCTACGTGAACTTATACTCAATACTATCCTCGGTTGTGAAGGATACTCACGTAAAACCTACGTGAACTTATACTCAATACTATCCTCGGTTGTGAAGGATACTCACGTAAAACCTACGTGAACTTATACTCAATACTATCCTCGGTTGTGAAGGATACTCACGTAAAACCTACGTGAACTTATACTCAATACTATCCTCGGTTGTGAAGGATACTCACGTAAAACCTACGTGAACTTATACTCAATACTGTCCTCGGTTGTGAAGGACACTTACGTAAAGCCTACGTAAACTATGTACGTACTACTGTTCTCGGTTGTGAAGAACACTTATGGTTACAAATAGTCTAGTGTATATGCAACATGGGAAGCCCCCACTAATAGAACATACGATCGGTCTAGTAGCGCCACATGTTACGAAACAAACTTACTATTACGAACTTATTTACTGTGAACTCGCTCAACTAGTTGTTGATTCTCTGTTACATGCCTTGCAGGACCTTAGGTACATATGGAGCTTGCACAGGAAGGAGCAGGTCGTTGTGGGATACGGATCGTAGACGATATTTGAACTTATAACTTATTTTGGGTTTTCATTATTATGCTTCCGCTACTTAAACAATGTTTGGTTATGAACATCAGTCATGTCAAGATGAATTACCTTTTCCTACTTTTACACTTAAATACTATGTTTGATATGATTGGTGGCTTGATCCTGGTCATGTCACGCCTCCAAGCGGTGGTACTCCGCGGGTGGATTTTGGGGGTGTGACAGATTGGTATCAGAGCCATTGGTTATAGAGAACTCGGTTTTAATAAGGGGAAAACGTTTTTATTAAAACCAGACTATAACCAGAACAGTGCTCAACGATCCACAACGACGCTTCGCTCCACGTGCAAGGCTCAACATCATAGGTACTACTATTCATGTTACCTTACCTACTTGCTAGAATTACATAGAACTTTGCTCGCGGTATGCCTAGATTACAGAACTTACTATACGTTATTGCTTGAGAATACTTGTGTGCTCACTCTCTTCGCACTATTCGCGAACCTCTCACCCACATGTTCTCCTTGATGTCAAGATCATGAGTGGACGCGTTAACCTAACTCAAGCCCGGTTGGCGGCTTCGATCACTGAACAAGTTACTGCAGCACTCGCAGCTGCCCAAGCAGGAGGTGTAACCTGCCATCACCACTTACTCTAGGATCCTTAGATCCTACTCTCGTAACTCAACACTTGTGCTTAATTTTGATTACACTACGCACGATTTAGAGCTTGGAGCTGTTGTTTTTTTGCGCTCAAGATATGGCGACATTATCTGTATGGCACCAAGTGCACCATCTACACCGATCACAGGAGTCTTGAGCATATCTTCAAGCAGAAAGAGTTGAACATGCGACAACGTCGATGGGTCGAGTTACTGAACGATTACGAATGTGCTATAAAATACCATCCGGGCAAAGCCAATGTGGTGGCCGACGCCCTCAGTCGAAAGGATACTACACCTAGGCGTGTACGAGCGTTGCAACTCACTATTCAGTCTAGTCTTCCTTCACAGATACGAGATGCTCAGGTAGAAGCATTGAAACCAGAAAACGTCAGGGCTGAAGCCCTACGCGGCTCAAGGCAACGGTTAGAACAAAGGGCAGACGGAGCCTACTATGTAACAGGACGCATCTGGGTCCCACTCTATGGCAATTTACGCAAGCTTGTAATGGATGAAGCTCATAAGTCTCGCTACTCAGTACATCCTGGTTCGGATAAGATGTACCACGACCTCAGAACTACATATTGGTGGCCTAGCATGAAGGCCCACATAGCCACATACGTTAGCAAATGCTTGACTTGTGCGAGAGTCAAGGCAGAATATCAGAAACCGTCAGGACCACTCCAACAACCTGAGATACCACAATGGAAATGGGAGCAAATTTCCATGGATTTTGTTACTGGCCTACCTAGATCTCAGCGCGGAAATGATACTATTTGGGTGATCGTGGATCGACTCACAAAGTCTGCTCACTTCTTAGCAATCAAAGAAACAGACAAGTTCTCTACCTTGGCAGACATTTACTTAAAAGAAGTGGTCTCGAGGCACGGAGTGCCCACCTCCATCATCTCTGATCGTGACGCACGTTTTACTTCAGAACTGTGGCAAGCAATGCATAAATCTTTTGGCTCTCGTTTAGACATGAGCACAGCTTATCACCCTCAGACAGATGGGCAGTCTGAGCGCACTATTCAAACTCTAGAAGACATGCTTCGGGCGTGCGTAATTGACTTTGGCAAGGGCTGGGAAAAGCATCTGCCACTTGTGGAATTTTCATATAACAACAACTACCACACCAGCATTAAAGCTGCACCATTCGAGGCATTGTACGGGCGTAAGTGCCGGTCACCTCTCTGTTGGGCAGAGGTGGGGGAAAGTCAAATCACAGGTCCAGAAATGGTAGTTGATACTACTGAAAAGATTGCTCAAATACGACAACGCATGGCGGCAGCTCGCGACCGTCAGAAAGCATACGCTGATAAAGACAGGAAACTACTCGAATTCCAGGTTGGGGATCGAGCGCTACTCAAAGTTTCACCCTGGAAGGGTGTTGTTCGTTTTGGCAAACGCGGCAAACTCAATCCACGATACGTTGGACCTTTCGAAGTTATTGAGAAAATAGGCAAAGTGGCCTACAGACTGAACTTACCAGCTGAACTCAGTGCAGTTCACAACGTCTTTCACGTGTCGAATCTGAAGTAGTGTCTGTCAGATGAGACCCACATAGTTCCTTTTAAGGAACTCACTATCGACGAGCGGTTGCAGTTCGTCGAGGAACCAGTTGAGATCACGGACCAGGATGTTAAGGTCCTCAAGAACACGAGAATCCCTCTTGTACGAGTTCGTTGGAACTCCCGTCGCGGCCCAGAGTTCACCTGGGAGCGTGAAGATCAAATGAAACTCAAGTACCCCCAGTTATTCGGAACCAATGCAACTACTACTGAGGCTGAAGCTACCAATACAGAATTTCGGGATGAAATTCCAAATCAACGGGGGGATGATGTAACACCCCAGGAAAAACCAGTAAACGATAACTTATCTAGCTTCCTCAGTAACCGCATGCTAAATTTCGGGACGAAATTTCTTTCAAGTTGGGGATAATGTGACAACTCGAGTTTCCGACTTTCTTTTTCGCATTTAGTGCACGTTGACTTGGACTGTGTAGTTGTTTGACTTGTTTAACTTGTAACTGTATACGTTATTTTATAATGAACGCATTGTGGTTGCATGATTTTGTGTTTGGCTTTATAACATGAAACACCTGTTAAAAACTTAAACTGTTTAAAATATGAAAGGACCCGACGAAACAGACTGTTTCGCCATATACATCCCGACGAAACTGATGTGTTTCGCCATCAAGCAACTCGACGAAACAGTGTGTTTCGCCATAGCACTTCACGACGAAACTGATGTGTTTCGTCGGCCCATTGATTCGCAAAGCCCATTAAGGGCCCAGAACGGTAATTCGTGGATATTAAGTAAAACCGACTTCCTGTTTCACACTTTTAACAAAAATAGAAACCCTAGAACTCTCCCTTTTGAAAAGGCGATAGCCATCTTCAACCATCATCTTTCTCTCTCGAATCCTCCCTTGTTCATCCCGAATATCTCGGTTAGTGCGTGCTCGTCTAAATCGGTTTCTTTGTCCTTTGATTTCTTTATACATGTTGTGTATATGCTTGATTTCTGGATTATAGGAGTGTATGTGTATGATGAATACTTAGGGTTTCATGAACCTCTCAATGATTATGCATGTTAGCGGGTATGCATAGAGTATGGATTTTATGAGTGTTGTTTTGTGATGATTACATGATTTTATTGATGATGATGATGATGATATGATTCCTGGTTCATTGATGTTTCGGTTGTGATGCATAGATTAATGGTTGGTAACATAAGACTCATTATATTGAGCGAGGATTGAATGATTTCTGTGTTGAATGATTACTGTATGATGAGAAATTGCTGTTTTACGGCTGTTGGGTTTATGTGTTTTTCGCATCTGCTGTAACTGATGTCGGCGAAACTGAACTGTTCGACGAAACAGAACTCTCGGCGAAACAGAATGTGTTTCGCCAAGAGTAGTCGACGAATCAGAAGTTCTGTTTCGCCAGGGGACACCTCGACGAAACAGAATGTGTTTCGTCACTATATGTGTTTCGCCACTATCTGTGTTTCGCCAACATGCGTGTTTCGCCGAATAGCTGATCTGTGCAGGAACTTGGGTTAATTCTGTTAAGCATTAACTGGAATATTTAACTGCTGTTAAGTGTAACCATCTTGTATATGGTTGTGATTACGTGCTACATGTTTATACGTGAACAAATTGAACACAAACTGATTTCACATACGTGCCTACTTTAGGACGCGATTGATTACTTGTGAGCATACACTTAGCATACCGAGCAAACCAAGGTGAGTTCACACCCTTACTAAGGCATGGGATTCCCAGGGTTTGGGGAATGGGATGGAAGGAATAAGGTTGAATAGATTCGTACATACACTGATACTAGACTACCATACCATTGTCCTCGGTTGCGAAGGACACATACGTAAAACCTACGTATACTTATGCTACTCGCTATCCTCGGTTGTGAAGGATACTCACGTAAAACCTACGTGAACTTATACCCAATACTATCCTCGGTTGTGAAGGATACTCACGTAAAACCTACGTGAACTTATACTCAATACTATCCTCGGTTGTGAAGGATACTCACGTAAAACCTACGTGAACTTATACTCAATACTATCCTCGGTTGTGAAGGATACTCACGTAAAACCTACGTGAACTTATACTCAATACTATCCTCGGTTGTGAAGGATACTCACGTAAAACCTACGTGAACTTATACTCAATACTGTCCTCGGTTGTGAAGGACACTTACGTAAAGCCTACGTAAACTATGTACGTACTACTGTTCTCGGTTGTGAAGAACACTTATGGTTACAAATAGTCTAGTGTATATGCAACATGGGAAGCCCCCACTAATAGAACATACGATCGGCCTAGTAGCGCCACATGTTACGAAACAAACTTACTATTACGAACTTATTTACTGTGAACTCGCTCAACTAGTTGTTGATTCTCTGTTACATGCCTTGCAGGACCTTAGGTACATATGGAGCTTGCAAAGGAAGGAGCAGGTCGTTGTGGGATACGGATCGTAGACGATATTTGAACTTATAACTTATTTTGGGTTTTCATTATTATGCTTCCGCTACTTAAACAATGTTTGGTTATGAACATCAGTCATGTCAAGATGAATTACCTTTTCCTACTTTTACACTTAAATACTATGTTTGATATGATTGGTGGCTTGATCCTGGTCATGTCACGCCTCCAAGCGGTGGTACTCCGCGGGTGGATTTTGGGGGTGTGACAACTAAGACCGATAATACAATAAGAACACTTATATATAGGAAGTACCAATGGCGTATCCACCGTGTTCTTACTGTATTACATTCGTCTCGTTATCTAATCACCCTAGATCACACCTAGCAGGACTCACTATGATTTCCATGCATCGAGTCGCATAATTATGTGTACACCCATAATTACTTAACTCGTTACATAGTCTGCATATTTTATCTTGTCAAGTGACAAATTATGGACATGATCAAAGAATGGTGCTTTGTTTCAACAATTGTAACAATGTGTGCGTCTTACGTGTTTTCCACTAGTCATTAAGACTGTACGGTGTGACATTTGTGCCTACAGTTATCACTAACCAATCCTGAAAAATTTCGTAAGCAATAAAACCTTGTGTTTTATTTCTTGTTTGTGTAATTATCTATGATACTTGCACAATAACAATCCTTGTTCAAATTCAAACTCTAAATCGCTTTCTGGAAAGTTATACGCAAACTGATACGTAAACGTAACCAGTTTAACGTGACAAACACTCCGGAACAATGATATATGCTTAACATACCTTAAATAACCTTTACATAACTTAGAAATAAGTTTTAAAGGGATTGGTATGCCAAAAAAAGTTTATTCGCTTACAGGGACTAATTGCAACAAACTACGAAAGTCTGCTAAACCGTATAGCAACAAACATTCCAGAATAAGATCATAAGCTAAACATACCTTAAATATCCTCTACATAGCTTAGAAATAAGCTTTGAGGGGTTCGGTATGTGAAAATGCGCTTATTTGATCAACAGGGACTAAAAGCGTCAAAAAGTGCATAAGTTTGCATTTACGCGCATATCATACGTTCTGAACATATCCGGACATCCAAAAAAAATTTTAATCATTAAAATATTTTATTTTAGGGATTGGAACGCTAAAATACCATTCATTTCGCAACTTGGATCAGTTTCGCGTCCGTTACGACTTCCGTCGTAATTAATCGAAAAGCGTAACCATACAGCCAAACAAACCGACATCCGTGACATTTCTGAGCATAATTCAAGTTGAATACACTTTAACATCCTTATGAAGCTTAAAAATGGGCTTGACGGGTGTTAGAAGTGCCAAAACGCGACGAAAAAAGTTCAGGGGTTAAAACTGTCAATATGTGAAAGTTCCTGCCAACAAGGGTCCATACGGACCGTATGGACATGCTTACAGTCCGTAAGCCATGCCCATATCAGCAAAACCTAGTTTTCATTTAATCAGCTGTTGTCCTTGTTTTGATCCGTTGTTTCTTCAGATTGTGGGCTGGTTTTAATCAGGTTTCAACAAGTGTGTGGCCTTGATTTTGCCTTGATCCACTCAATGACACATGGAATGATCTTGTGACTTCATGAAATCTATAAATAGCTAGCCATTTTGCCTCATTCCTTTCTCATTCATC
Source organism: Helianthus tuberosus (assembly GCA_030545235.1). Classification (NCBI taxonomy): domain Eukaryota; kingdom Viridiplantae; phylum Streptophyta; class Magnoliopsida; order Asterales; family Asteraceae; genus Helianthus; species Helianthus tuberosus. The sequence goes on from CM060381.1 coordinate 103,500,993, forward strand.
ATTTTCTTCTTTACCTCCTCTTGGAGATGCTCTCACACCTGTTGAAGGACTCCAACTTCAGTTTTCTTTAATCTTTCTCCAAGCTTGGACCCTTTGTAAGTGTTCTTTCATGCTTGGTTATGTATTTCAAGCATGAAAGTCAAACAGTGTTTGACTTTCTGTTTTGACCATGATTTGGTCAACACAAAGTTCATTTGAACTTTGCAACGTGAGCATAATCACGATGGTTATAGTCCCTTGTGACTATACCTACTGATTACCATGTTGATTAGGTGTAGTGACGAGTCTAAGTTTCGGTCAAAATGCACGTTTATGTGCATTTTGCAACGAAACTATTTTCGGGTATCAAAACACTTTGTTTTGATAACAAATCTGTTTTCTAACTTAGTTAAACATGTTTTAACATGTTTAACTCGTCACTTTTAGTTTAATGCTTATTTAGGGTCGTAAGATAAGCGGTCTAAACAACCGCTTAGACTTTCGAACCCGACCCGTTTGGTCGATCATTAGGATCCGACCAAACATATTTTGTGACCATAGTTGTATAGGGAATAACCTTCCGAGGTTATACCTTATGGTCACTTAATTTAATTAGTTATATGATAGGTAGTTTATATGCCTTAGGAAAATGTCCAAAATCCCTTTTTGCGAATAATTTCATTTTAAGCATATGTAACTTAAATTTTGCCACATAAACTGATTATTAAACATGTTAGGGCATATAATACTTGTCATAGGACTAGTTAGGCTATTCGTTTGCACTTTTGCGCAAATGACACGTTAAAGTATCATAGATTACCTTAACGGGTCATAAGCACTTAGGATAGGTTCTGTTTTAGAATGTAGGCTTTGTTAAACCATATCATATGAGTTCCAATACTCATTTGGTTTACGAGACCTCATTCTATCCGATCTTCCGATTTAGGTTCGGTTTATTAACATAGTTACCTATATTAGGTGCCGTTTGATTCTGTGATTCCTCAAGCATCATTTGATCCTTATTTCAAGACTATTTAGCAATATCAAGTGAGTACATAGTCCCCTCTTTTATTGCTTTCAAATACTTTGGGGTGATACACATGTGCCTACTTGTTACTTTCGTGCTTTTCTTGCTTTCATAACATATACTTGCTATGTTCATTAGTACGCATATAGTACATGATTTCATTTATGTTTTGCTATGTGTGTTTACTTAGCATGCTGGCACATTGATTTCATAAACATTTTTGTTGCATATGTTTACTCAGCATATGTACACATTGATTTACATTACATTTTTTCTATGTATGTTTACTTAGCATGCTAGCACATTGATTTCATAACATTGGTTTTTACATGAGATGCTTACATTGGTTTGACATTTGTTATGTTTAACGAGACAAAAATACATTCATTAACATTGATCACGCCACTCGGTAGTATGTAGTGGTACCATAGGAACTGACAACTCCCGTTCCTGGCTTCCTAGGTTTGTTTGGAAGTAGGGAATAACATAATCCGATATACATAATTAATAAACCTTTAACTTGTTAAGGGTTTGTCCGACAGTCGCAAGGCTTAGATGTATGCGATAAACATTACTAAATAAATGTTCCATCAATAAAAGCATTGGTTTTCCAAAACATAACTTTTGATTCAAACATTTCTTTATTCAAAAACATTGTTTTCCATGACATTTGATTTCACATGACATTTGATTATACATTGACATATACATATGGGGTTAAGTAAATACTCTCCATTCACCATACATGACATTTGGTTTCACATGACATTCGATTATACAAAACATGATTTACATTTGACATTGAACATTGTTTACGCATAACATTTTGACATTGGTTTAAACAAGACATTATGTTAGTTATTGATAAGTGATTTAAATAACGAGACGTGTGTAATATGATAAAAGCATGGTGGATACGCCGCTGGTACTTCCTATATATAAGTGCTTTTATGATATTACATATCATAGCGTTATCTAAGCCGCTTCGACAAAGACATGATACATTTTATACAAATGACATATTTTTCACAAGACATTGTTTTACAAACGACACATTTTATACATACTCATTTCTACTTGGTTATTTACCTAACCATGCATTATTCTTTTATATCATTTGATTTTCTTATCGATTTTCATGTGATTTTATAAAGGAAAACACTTTTATAAGATTCATGACTACTTTCTTTTGTTAAACACTTCTTTCAACTACAAGTCATGAATCGTCCATTAACAAAACCTATGTATCTCATAGGCATTTTTATGCTGACGTACCTATTTTCACATGTGTTTCAGGTGCTGTTGTTAGATGATCATGATGCAAAACATAGGATTGGACGAGGGCCTTAGTGACATAAAACAAGAAAGACAACGTGTTTAAACTCGTTTATTTCACTTTAAGACTATGTCAAACAATTATTAATTCAATAAAACAGAACTTCAATTACCATGTGTTGTGAAACAATGATTCTGTTACGACACTCCCCGACGTTTCCGCCGCGGTTTGTTGTTTTGCGCGGTCGGGGTGTGACAAAAGAGTTGGTATCAGAGCTCATGGTTATAGGGAATTAGGTTATTAGTAATTCTTTGACCTAGACTATAACCTTCCTAGGACCCTAACACAAGATTCTTGTGTTTAGATCTTAAAACAATATCGTCACCTATCTTAGGGTGACAACCACAACAAGAACATAAATTACAAATCCGTTTTGATACCCAATCATCTATTCTTAGATGATTTATTATAAGGTTTTGAACCTTCAAAGTTTTCAAAATCTCGTCAAAGTTTGGGTCTTATAATGTGAACACGTGCAATCTGGAAGGGTGGGTGCCTGTATCTCGAGTTTTCTGTCTAAGGCTAGAGTGGTCATACAAATCCATATAATCGGACCAGTCACTCTTACCTGGGAACTCTGGGGATGAGTGTCCACTTATAGGCTAAAGCATGTCTTCGCGATACATTAATATAACCCGCTAACTTTGATTAGTCACCGTGTTGTTTGTTTGCTTTAGGTAACAAATAAATGATCACAATCCTTATGCTTTGTCGACATGTTTAAACATTCTGTTTTGATTATCCGATAACATCTCACTTGTTTTCTCTCATATTTTCCACTATCTTTAGAATGCCTCCTCATCCCAGCGATACTCAAAAGTTTGAACTGGCTGCTACTATTGCTAAACAAATAGGCATAGTACTCCAGAGGACCATTGAATTAGGTGTCGCCATATCTCATATTAATGATGAAACCACCCAAGAGGCACCAGAAAAGACAAAAGCTAAGCCTTTAAGAAAATCAAAGAAGCGTAAAGCTTCAAAGAATCTTGCAGCAATTGCTCCAAATCAAGCGGGACCTAGCCAGGTGGCATCACCATCAGCTAAGAAACCATACAGAGGAAAAGCTCCTTTGTGCAATCAATGTAACCTTCATCACTATGCCAGTGTCCAAACTGTGAACTTATTGGTCATACGGCAAAAAATCTGCCATTCAGCCACTACGCCGAACCAAGCTATTCAGAACCCTGTTCAACTTCAAGCAGATCCAGCACAAACTCACTTTCCACCAGGCTCTTGCTACAACTGTGGTGAGATGAGTCATTTCAGCAACAACTGCCCAAAGCGTGTTGATGCAAATCCAACCCGTGGATGAGCATTTAATATTAATAAGACACGTGCTAGAGACGATGCAACTTTAAACTTAAACTTCTATGTTTTCTCTTTATTTTCCAAGAATCTTGAAACACTTTGGTTGTTCCATAAATAAATTTGGTTGTTTCCATTTTATTTACAAAATCCATATGAACACATGTATGTATGGCATGCCCCTACAATACCGATACCAGTGAACTATGTTCCTTGCAAGACAAACTACTCTTGTAGTTCTCCCATTCATCTGATCGCTCGCGATCTCCACGAAAATCTTAAGTACTCGTTTCCTTCTATAAAAGCAAAGTATAAGGTACAAGTTACAACTCTGGACGAATGCTCAAAGTACAACTTTAAGTCCTTGCTTGGATATCTAAGGGTACTTTTCATAAGTCCTTCAATAGTCTTATGCGACATGTCTATGTACATATCATTACATTCTGGTTTGCATAACAACATACATAGTATATGTTTTCAAAACATCCTTCATAATTTCAAAGACATTTCATATAGTTTAAAAACATTTACTTAATATACCAAGTGCATAATTTCAAAAACATTATCCATGTTTTCAAAAACCTTATACATGATTTCAAAACCATTTCACATGGTTTTAAAACATTTTATAAACATATTTACCTAATACACCTACCACATGATTTCAAAAGCATTACGTGAGGTTTCAAAATCATTAAACACATTTCCAAAGAACCCCATGCATAGTTTTCAAGAACACTCTGCTCGTATGTTGACTTAACATACGTAGTACACGATCTCCAAATTCTGCTTCATATGATGACTTAGCATATCTAGCATCTTGACTTCGTGAACGTTTCACTTCGTGTGTTGACTTGCCCACCTAGTACAAGGGTTTCAAAACAATTTTTTTTCACTACTCAAATTCAAAATCCTTATAGGATCCTCCTATCTTCATAGTTAGATCCTTGTGGATGTTTAAAGCACAAAATCAAAGTCCTTAATTGGATTCTTTGTGTGCTTCAATACGTACGTTATGATTTAATAAGGACAATAAGATCTTCCCATCTTTATGGATAGATTCTTGAGGAAGTTTAAAGTACTAATTGAAGTCCATTGATTGGATTCCTGGTACACTTTAAATGCATATGAACAAATCAACGACAAGTTAATAACAAATGATAACAAACAGATAACAAGTTGATAACCAAGTTGACAATTATTATGTGATTATGTGTTTACGCGTTTATGTGTCTTTGTGTGATCCTAAAGCTCGCTATCTAAATCCTTGTAAAATCCTCCATATCTTCATATGATGAGTTTTTAGAAGGATATCCAAAAAGTACTATCTTAAATCCTTAATGGGCTTCTATGCAATAGTTAAGACCCTTGGATTTTTAAAAGTACTATACCAAAGTAAAGAGATTGATTCATCAATCTAGTCAAAGGGATCATATGTTGATCTAGATGAAGAGATCGTTTGTCGATCTGTTTAAAGAGATCCTTTGTTTATCTAAGTTAAAAAGACCCTGTAGTGGTCTAGTTAAATCATCACCAGGTTATTCGTTTAATCCTTTCCCCTACACATTATGAAAAAACTGTGCGGACTGTGCAAGGAATTACGTAATTATGGATGCATACATAATTATGGAATTCAGTGCACAGAAACCACAGCAAGTTTTGTCATGTGTAAGAACTATAGTGATAAGAATAACAAAACGGGAGCAATGTGATAGGTATCCCTTATTACATTACAAGCGTGGCATTATTTAAGTTACTAGAAGTTCTGAACCTTGATCGCTGTTGTTATACTCTCCGACTCCAATTTCTAGCACACACAAGTTTTCTATAATAGTTCTTATAAGAAACATCCCTTCTATTCGTTGTTCGAAACTCCAACTCCTTGTTAAATTCACACACTCTTCATACTCTTCTACAAACAAGGACATCACTTTGAAATTAACATGGCGCCCTTGAATTTCGGTATGATCATACATCTATTATTTAAAGTTTAAATCTTCGAATCCGAACTCATCCTTATAAACAACAGACTAGTACAATTAACAAATTCACTGAAAATCTAAACTTGGTCCAGAATTTACTTGGGAACATGAAGATCAAATGAAGGCGAACTATCCACATCTATTCTCACAAGTTTCATCCAAATAAAATTCGGGACGAAATTTCCTAAAGTAGGGGAGACTGTGACAACTGTGCCTACAGTTATCACTAACCAATCCCAAACAATTTCGTAAGCAATAAAACCTTGTGTTTTATTTCTTGGATTGTGTAATTATCTATGATACTTGCACAATAACAATCCTTGTTAAAATTCAAACTCTATAAACGTAATCAGTTTAACACGACAAACACTCCGAAACAGTGATATATGCTTAACATACCTTAAATAACCTTTACATAACTTAGAAATAAGTTTTAAAGGGTTTGGTATGCCAAAAACAAGTTTATTCGCTTACAAGGACTAATTGCGACAAACTGCGAAAGTCTGCCAAATCGTAAGCTAAACATACCCTAAATATCCTTTACATAGCTTAGAAATAAGCTTTGAGGGGTTCGGCATGCGAAAATGCGCTTATTTGATCAACAGGGACTAAAAGCGTCAAAAAGTGCATAAGTCTGCATTTACGCGCATATCATTCGTTCTGAACATATGCGGACATCCAAAATTTTTGTAATCATTAAAATATTTTATTTTAGTGATTGGAATGCTAAAATACCATTCGTTTCGCAACTTGGATCATTTTCGCGTCCGTTACGACTTCCGTCGTAATTAATAAAAAAGCGTAACCATACAGCCAAACGAACCGACATCCGTGACATTTCTGAGCATAATTCAAGTTGAATATACTTTAACATCCTTATGAAGCTTACAATGGGCTTGACGGGTGTTAAAAGTGTGAAAACGCGACGAAACAAGCTCAGGGGTTAAAACTGTCAATATGTGAAAGTTCCTGCCAGCAACAAGGGTCCATACGGACCGTATGGACATGCTTACGGTCTGTAAGCCATGCCCAGATCAGCAAAACCCATTTTTCTTTTAACCAGCTATTGTCCTTGTTTTGATCCATGGTTTCTTCATATTGTGGGCTGGTTTTAATCAGGTTTCAACAAGTGTGTGGCCTTGATTTTGCCTTGATCCACTCAATGGCACATGGAATGATCTTGTGACTTCATGAAATCTGTAAATAACAAGGCATTTTGCCTCATTCCTTGCTCATTCATCATTTTCTTCTTCACCTGCTCTTGGAGAGGCTCTCACACCTGTCGAAGGCCTCCAACTTCAGTTTTCTTTAATCTTTCTCCAAGCTTGGACCCTTTGTAAGTGTTCTTTCATGCTTGGTTATGTATTTCAAGCATGAAAGTCAAACAGTGTTTGAATTTCTGCTTTGAGCATGATTTGGTCAACACAAAGTTCGTTTGAACTTTGCAACGTGAGCGTAATCACGATGGTTATAGTCCCTTGTGACTATACATACTGATTACCACGTTGATTAGGTGTAGTGACGAGTCAAAGTTTTGGTCAAAATGCACGTTTATGTGCATTTTGCAACGAAACTATTTTTGGGTATCAAAACACTTTGTTTTGATAACAAATATGTTCTCTAACTTAGTTAAACATGTTTTAACATGTTTAACTCGTCACTTTTAGTTTAGTGCTTATTTAGGGTCGTAAGATAAGCAGTCTAAACAACCGCTTAGACTTTCGAACCCGAATCGTTTGGTTGATCATTAGGATCCGACCAAACATATTTTGTGACCATAGTTGTATAGGGAATAACCTTCCGAGGTTATACCTTATGGTCACTTAGTTTAATTAGTTATATGATAGGTAGTTTATATGCCTTAGGAAAATGACCAAAATGCCCTATTTGCGCATAATTTCATTTTAAGCATATGTAACTTAAATTTTCCCACATAAACTGATTATTAAACATGTTAGGGCATATAATACTTGTCATAGGACTAGTTAGGCTATTCGTTTGCGCTTTTGCGCAAATGACACGTTAAAGTAGCGTAGACTACCTTAACGGGTCATGACGGGTCATAAGCACTTAGGATAGGTTCCGTTTTAGAATGTAGGGTTTGTTAAACCATATCATATGAGTTCCAATACTCATTTGGTTTACGAGACCTCATTCTATTTGATCTTCCGATTTAGGTTCGGTTTATTAACATAGTTACCTATATTAGGTGCCGTTTGATTCCGTGATTCCTCAAGCGTTATTTGATCATTATTTCAAGACTATTTAGCAATATCAAGTGAGTATATAGTCCCCTCTTTTACTGCTTTCAAATATTTTGGGGTGATACACATGTGCATACTTGTTACTTTCGTGCTATTCTTGCTTTCATGACATATACTTGCTATGTTCATTAGTACGCATATAGTACATGATTTCATTTATATTTTGCTATGTATGTTTACTTAGCATGCTAGTACATTGATTTCATAAACATTTTTGTTGCATATGTTTACTCAGCATATGTGCACACTGATTTACATTACATTTTTTGCTATGTATGTTTACTTAGCATGCTAGCACATTGATTTCATAACATTGGTTTTTACATGACATGCTTACATTGGTTTGACATTTGGTATGTTTAACAGGACAAAAATACGTTCATTAACATTGATCACGCCGCTCGGTAGTATGTAGTGGTACTATAGGAACTGACAACTCCCGTTCCTGGCTTCCTAGGTTTGTTTGGAAGTAGGGAATGATAGAATCCGATATACATAATTGATAAACCTTTAACTTGTTAAGGGTTTGTCCGACAGTCGCAAGGCTTGGATGTATGCGATAAACATTACCAAATAAATGTTCTATCAATAAAAGCATTGGTTTTTCAAAACACAACTTTTGATTCAAACATTTCTTTATTCAAAAACATTGTTTTACATGACATTTGATTTCACATGACATTTGATTATACATTGACATATACATATGGGGTTGAGTAAATACTCTTTATTCACAATACATGACATTTGGTTTCACATAACATTCGATTATACAAAACATGATTTACATTTGACATTGAACATTGTTTACGCATAACATTTTGACGTTGGTTTAAACAAGACATTCTGTTGGTTATTGATAAGTGATTTAAATAACGAGACGTGTGTAATATGATAAAAGCATGGTGGATACGCCGCTGGTACTTCCTATATATAAGTGCTTTTATGATATTACATATCGTAGCGTTATCTAAACCGCTTCGACAAAGACATGATACATTTTATATAAATGACATATTTTCACAAGACATTGTTTTACAAACGACACATTTTATACAAACTCATTTCTACTTGGTTATTTATCTAACCATGCATTATTCTTTTATATCATTTGATTTTCTTATCGATTTTCATGTGATTTTATAAAGGAAATTCATGACTACTTTCTTTTGTTAAACACTTCTTTCAACTACAAGTCATGAATCGTCCATTAACAAAACCTATGTATCTCACAGGCATTTTTATGCTGATGTACCTATTTTCACATGTGTTTCAGGTGCTGTTGTTAGATGATCATGATGCAAAACATAGGATTGGACGAGGGCCTTAGTGACATAAAACAAGAAAGACAATGTGTTTAAACTCGTTTATTTCACTTTAAGACTATGTCAAACAATTATTAATTCAATAAAACAGAACTTCAATTACCATGTGTTGTGAAACAATGATTCTGTTATGACACTCCCCGACGTTTCCACCGCGGTTTGTTGTTTTACGCGGTCGGGGTGTGACATACGGGTTTCACGGATAGACGGGTTCCTAGGTTTGGTAGTGAATGTGCAAAATACAAAAGGAATGTATCACGAAAGTTGTTTGATTATGTAAAGAATGAGAACTCTGTATTTTGATACATAGTCTCAATTTGAAATTTTGTTATAGGAATACTGATATCATTGCAAACCAACTGAAAAGTGTACATGAGTCTTGGATAACAAAAGAAATCGAAAAGCGAAATCCTAGTTGTTTATAACTGCTTTGTTGTTGGCACGAGCCTCGTTAACTCCAGCGTGAAGAGCCTGACCTTAAGCAGGGTTGTTAACAACTTGATTTTGTGTAGTCGTAGCTCGACAAACCCTAGCTGTATGACCAATGAGCCCACAGTTTAGGCATTTGCGGCAATGCACACTGGCATGATGATGAAGGTTACATTGGTTGCATAGAGTTGCAGTTCCATTGTATGGTTTTCTAGCAGGAGGTTGAGCTGGTTGGTTGGGAACAACTTGGTTAGGTCGAGTAACCACAACAAGTTTTTGTTAAGCCTTACGCTTCCTAGATTTCTTGGAAGGTTCAGCCTTGATTTGTTTGGGTTTCTCTTGTATAGTTTTAGCAGTCTGTTTTTTGTCGCCCTTGCGAAATAGTTTCCCTTTCCTGATTTGAGACTCAGTCAGGGTAGCTGCTAACTCGATAGCTTTTCTAACAGTTGCAGGGTTGTTACCAGTGACTATATCCTGAACCAGGTCAGGAAGGACATCAATGTATTTTTCGATTGCCTTATCCAAAGGCGTAACCATCGTAGGGCATAACAAGCTCAACTCCTCGTAACGATCGGTGTAGGCACGATGTTCTCCACTATCTTGTTTTAGATCTTGGAATTCATTCTCGAGTGCCCGTAATTCATGACGAGGACAAAACTCCTTCATCATTAGAGCACGAAGCTCTTCCCATGTTTGTGCCATTGCAACATCTGCACCCCTATCCCTCATAATTCCATTCCACCACATAAGTGCTCTCTTTTGGAACACACTTGATGCAAATTCTACTTTGCGCTCATTTGGACATTTGACATGGCGAAATGTGTTCTCAATACTCTCAAACCATTGTAGGAGCCCAGTTGCTCCCTCAGAACCACTAAATTTGATTGGTTTAGCTGAGTTAAATTGTTTATAGTTGCACGGAGCAGGTGCATTTTTATTGTTGTTGGCTTGGTTTATTTGAGTTATGAGATTAGGTAGCACAGCAGCAATTTGCTGAGCTATTATGGTAGCCATTTCGGTGTCCTGAGCAGCATTTCGACGGGGAGGCATTCTAAAAGAGAAGGAAATGAGAGAAGATGAGTGAGATGATATTTGGATAGTCAAAACTGGGTGTTAAGAATATCGACGAAGCATAATGATTGTGATCATTTGTTCGTTACCTAGAACAAACAAATGACACGGTGATTAATCAAAGTAAATGGGTCTTTATAATGTATCGTGAAGATATGCTTTAGCCTATAGGTGGACGCTCACCCCAAGAGTTCCCAGGTAAGAGTGACTGGTCCGATAATGCGGATTTGTACGAACACTCTAGCCTTAGACAGAAAACTCAGGGTACAGGAACCCACCCTTCCGGATTGCACATGTTCACATTATTAAAACCCAAACTTTGACGAGATTTTGAAAATTTTAAAGGCATGAAGCCCAAAAATATCATCTAAGGATAGATGATTGATTTTCAAAATAAACTTATGGATATGTTTTTGGTAATCACCTAAGGATAGGTGATGGTATTGTTTTAAACACAAGATAACTTGTGTTAGGGTCCTAGAAATGTTATAGTCTAGGTCAGAAGCATTACTAATAACCTAATTCTCTATAACCATGGTTCTGAAACCAATTTGTAACACCCCAATCGCGTAATATACAACAACACGCGGCGGAAAGCATTCGGGAGTCACGTTACAAATTGTTTCATAACACATGGCTCATGAAGTTTTGTTTTATTGAGTTTAACAGTTTACATTGTTTATTTCACAACAATTGTCTTGTATGTTTTAAAGTCACTAAGGCCCAAGTCCGCCCTATGTGAAGCATGCTCATAGTCAAATGTAAACACCTGAAACACATGTGAAAATAGGTACGTCAGCATAAAAATGCCTGTGAGTGACATAGGTTTTGTTGTTGAGGATTCATGGCTTTGATTTTGTGAAAAGAAATGTTTAACTCAAAACTAGTCATGAACCTTTGTAAAATTGTTTCCTTTTGTAAAATCATATGAAAATCGAGGTGAAAATCAAGTGATTTAAAAGAATATAATGCATGGTTAAATAAATAACCAAATGATGTCTTTTGTAAAAAGATATCATGTCTTTGTATAAAATGTGTCATGTCTTTGTATAAAAAGTATCATGTTCTTGTTCAAAATATGTTATATGTAAAACAATGCCTTGTGAAAAATGGGTCATGACTCTGTATAAAATGTATCATTATCGAAGTGGTTTAAATAACGCTACGTTATGTAATATCATAAAAGTACTTATATATAGGAAGTAGCAGCGGCGTATCCACCATGCTTTTATCATATTACACATGCCTCGTTATTTAAATCACTTACCAAATAACCACCAAAAATGTCTTGTTTAAACAAATGTCAAAATGTTATGTGTAAACAATGTTCAATGTCAAATGTAAACCATGTCTTGTATAATCAAATGTCTTGTATGGCAAGTTAATAAAATATTCACTCAAACCATATGTATAATGTTAACGTGTAACCAAATGTTATGTATGGTGAATAAAGAGTATTTACTCAAACCATATGTATAATGTACAAAACAATGTCTTTGAATAAAACTAAGTTTATATCAAAAGTTATGTTGTGCAAAACAAATGCTTTTATCGATATGAACATTTATATGGCTTGTTAACAAATACATTCAAACCTTGATGTCTGTCAGATAAACCCTTATAAAGACAAAGGTTTATCAATGTTTATCGGGTTCTGTCATTCCCCAGATGGATACTCCCAAAAAAACTAGGAAGCGGGAATGTGGTTATCAAACCTATGGCAAACCATACATACTACCGGTCGGCCGGATAACATTAATGAATGTATCTAGACTCGTTTAACATACCAAATGTTGTAATCAATGAGAGCATGTCAAGTAAGATGTCTTTGTAAACCATGTACTAAGTGTGCTAAGTAAACACATAAAGTAGGAATGTTCATGAATTCAAGGCGCTAGATATGCTAAGTCAACATATGAAGCAAAATGGATCCTTGAAATCAATGTGCAAGTAAGCTAAGTCAACATACGTAGCGAAATGTAAGGTAAATCATTGTGCTCATATGCTAAGTAAACATATGCAGCGAAAGTGTTTATGAAATCAAATGTGCTAGCATGCTTAGTCAACATACATAGCAAAACATAAATGAAATCATGTACTATATGTGTACTAGTTGAACATAGCATGTATATGTCATGAAAAGCATGAAAACATGAAAGTAACAAGTAGACACATGTGTATCACCTAAAAATATTTGAAAACGGTAAAAGAGGGGACTATGTACTCACCTGGGGTTGCTTAATAGTCTTGAAATAAAGATTAATTGAAGCTCGAGGGGTCATAGAATCAACATGGCACCTAGTATAGGTAACTATGTTAATGATCGGATCCTAAATTGGAGGATAGGATAGAATGTAGTTCTATAAATCAAATGAGTATTGGAACTCATATGGCATGATTGAATAGACCTAACATTCGTATTAGAAAGTTATCCTAAGTGCTTTTGACCCGTTAAGGTAGTTTTAGCCACTTTAACGCGTCGTTTGCGTAAAACTAAGGTCGGATGGTTATTTATGTCCTATGTTAAGTCTTACATGCCCAATTATTGTTAAAAATGTTACTAAATCAGTTTAGATGTTAAAAACTTGATCACATATGTTAAATCTGGATTTATGCTCAAAAAGGGCATTTTGGTCATTTTTAATGGGCATATAAATGACTTAACAAATAACTAACCAAACAAGGTGACCATAAGGTATAACCTCAGTAGGTTATTCCCTATATATGTATGGTTACTAAATAAGTTTGGTCGGATCCTAACGATCGACCAAACGGGTCGGGTTCGAAAGTCTAAGCGGTTGTCGAGACCGCTTGACTTACTACTCTAAACAAGCATTAAAATAGTAGTGACGAGTTAAACATGTTAAAACATGTTTAACTAAGTTAGAAAACTGATTTGGTATCAAAACAAATGGTTTTGATACCCGAAAATAGTTCCGTTGTAAAATGCACGCAAATGCACTTTTTGACCGAAACTTTGACTCGTCACTACGACTAGTCAACGTGGTAATCAGTAGGTATAATCGCTAAGGATTATAACCATCGTGATTACAATCACGTTGCAAAGTTCAATTGAACTTTGATTTGACCAATTGATGGTCAAAACCGAAAGTCAAACTGTTAGTCAAACTATTTGACTTTCTTTTTAATAGCTGAAAATAACAACTAAGCCATGAAAGAACACTCACAAGGCTCTATGGCTGAAAGATTGAACTAAAAGAACTTAGGTAGGTGGCCTCCAATGATGGTTGCCTCCACCTAGAGTCCAAGAAGTAAGAAAGATGGGAAATGAGCAAAGAATGCAATGGAATGGAAGGGTATTTATAGTTGTGGAAGTGTTGTAGGATCATTACAAGTGGTTGTGTATTGCCCAAGCATTAAATCTTGACCCTACATGTGTTATGGCCACCTTGCATTACTAGGAGAAATGTTAACTTGGTGCCAAAACAAAGGATTTTGCATGAAAGGCCATCAATAAACAAGCTAGTAATAGCAAAAAAAAACCATTCTGTCGACACTAGGGGGTCGCGTGGCGCGACAGATACACCCCCTGGGTGTCGCGTGACGCGAGCATAGGGCTGGAACTTTCAAAAATTACAGTTTCAGTCCCTGCACACACATTCATGCATATTTGACGTATTTAACCTCCGTTAGGCCATTTTCAAGGCTCTACAAGGACGTCAAAGTATAGGGGACTTGAAATATGCTTGGAAATATCATGGATGTCGGTTCGTTTGGTCGTACGGTCGCGTTTTGCGGTTAATTACGACGGAAGTCGTAACGAACGCGAAAACGATCCAAATTAAGCGATGAATGGTATTTTTGCATTCTCATCACTAAAATAAAATATTTTAACGATTACAAAAATTTTTGGATGTCCGGATGTGGTCAGAACGTAAGATATGCGCGTAAATGCAAACTTACGTAGTTTTTGACGCTTTTAGTCCCTGTGATCAAATAAGCGTGTTTTCGCACACCGAACCCCTCAAAGCTTATTTCTAAGCTATGTTAAGGTTATTTATGGTATGTTTAGCTTATGATCATGTTCCAGAATGTTCGTTACCATACGAAACGGTAGACTTTTGGAGTTTGACACAAATAGTCCCTGCGATCGTATAAACTTGTTTTTTTTTGCCATACCAAACCCTTCAAAACCTATTTCTAAGTTATGTAAAGGTTATTTAAGGTATGTTAAGCTTATGTCGCTGTTCCGGAGTGTTTTTCGCGTTAAACTAATTATGTTTACGCATCAGTTTGTGTATAACTTTCCAGAAAGTGTTTAAGGGTTTGAATTCGAACAAGGCTTGATATGTGTAAATATCATAGATAGTTACACAATCCAATAAATAAAACACAAGGTTTTATTGCTTACGAAATTGTTCGGGATTGGTTAGTGATAACTGTAGGCACAGTTGTCACATCGATAACTTGCCACGGATTATCCTTCTCGCCCACAAGATTACTGATTAAGAAATCGAACGTGGTGCACTACCCGAGCGTAGTGTTGTGACTACTATGGCTGCCGATAACAAGCGAAAGTGGAACGACTCAGACAAGGCCTCAAATTCCAACTAAAGTCAGCAACAGAAGAAGGCGGACAACAGCAACTATTGTAGCTTCAACCAGACTCCGGCTGCAAATCAGAACCAGAACAATAACCAGAATCAGGGTTCGTATGCCGGCAAGCAGCCAAAGTGCAATGAGTGCAACTACCATCACTACGGCCAGTGCACTAGAACATGTCAGAGATGTGATGAGCTAGGTCACACGCTAAGGATAGCAGAGCTCTATTCCCAAAGCAACAACAACCGCAACAGTAGCAGCAACAGAGGCAACAGCCACAGCAGCAACAAGGCGATCGAAAGAGCTGCTTTCAATGTGGAAGTGAGAGTCACTTCAAGAGGGATTGCCCACAGTTAAACCAGAACGCCAACAATGTAGGAAACAACAAAAACAACACTAGGAATAACAACAACAACGATAACAATGTGACATTTGTGCTCTTGTAAACACTAAACGATGTAGAACAACTTAAAATATTAGTGAAACATGGTGTTTTGATCCCTATAATTTTTATTTATGTTTGACAATTTCACGTTTTGATTCTTGTTCGATTTCAAACTCTTAAACACTTTCTGGAAAGTTATACACAAACTGTTACGTAAACCTAATCAGTTTAATGCAACATACACTCTGGAACAGTGACATAAGCTAAACATACCCTAAATATCCTCTACATAACTTGGAAATAAGTTTTGAAGGATTCGGTATGGCAAAAACAAGTTTATTCGATCACAGGGACTATTTGCGACAAACAACAAAACTCTGCCAATTCTCATAGCAATGTACACTCCAGAACAAGTTCATAAGCTAAACATACCCTAAATACCCTTTACATAACTTAGAAATAAGTTTTGAGGGGTTCGGTATGTGAAAATATGCTTATTTGACCATAGGGACTAAAAGTGTCAAAACTGCGAAAGTATGCAAATTCATGCATATCTTGCGTTCTGACCATATCCGCACATCCAAAAAATTTTGTAATCATTAAAAAATTGTATTTTAGTGACGGGAATGCAAAAATACCATTCGTTGCGTAATTTGGATCGTTTTCGCGTCCGTTCGAGTTT
The DNA here is from genome assembly GCA_030545235.1 of Helianthus tuberosus. Classification (NCBI taxonomy): domain Eukaryota; kingdom Viridiplantae; phylum Streptophyta; class Magnoliopsida; order Asterales; family Asteraceae; genus Helianthus; species Helianthus tuberosus. Next base: position 103,517,344 of record CM060381.1, read on the forward strand.
CGTCGTAATGAACCGAAAAACGCGATTGTACGACCAAAAGAACCGACATCCATGATATTTCCAAGCATATTTCAAGTCCCCTATGCTTTAAAATCCTTATAAAACCTTGAACTTGGGTTAACGGGGGTTAAACGCATCGAAAAACAAGTTTTGGAGCTGCAGGGACCATTTTTGCCAAAAATGAAAGTTCTGGACAGAAGCTGGCTCGCGGGGCGCGACCCCTGAGGCCATCTGGGTCGCGGGGCGCAACTCCTAGAGCTGGCAGAACCTGTTTTATGTTAAAAATAGCTGGTTTGATGGTTTTATTGTTTTATTTGCTTGTTTCCTTGTTTGGGGACCAAGTAAAGTGTTCTACAAGCCCAATAATCAGATCCTAACACTTGTATGGTGTGGATCATTCCTTGGAGAATACATTTACACTTGTAATGATCCTAGAAATCCAAGAACTACTATAAATACCCATGTCCATCAACCTTTAAACTTGCTCATTCACTACTTCTTTCTCTCTAAGCTCTAAGTGGAGGCTACCACATTTGTTGGAGGCTTCCTACCTGAGTTTTCTAGTCTTCTTTCCGTATCCTAGAACACTTGAAAGTGTTCGTCCTAGTCTTGTTTATTTATTTCAAGCTAAAAGTCAAACAGTGTTTGACTTTCGGATTTGACAATGAATTGGTCAAGAAAAAGTTCAACTGAACTTTGCAATGTGATCGTAATCACGATGGTTATAGTCCCTTGCGACTATACCTACTGATTACCACGTTGACTAGTCGAAGTGACCAGTTAAAGTGCACGATTATGTGTATTTTGTGACGGAACTATTTTCGGGTATCAAAACAAAAACATTTTGTTTTGATACCAAATCAGTTTTCCAACTTAGTTAAACATGTTTTAACATGTTTAACTCGTCACTTCTAGTTTAGTGCTTTTTAGGGTCGTAAGTCAAGCGGTCTTAACAACCGCTTAGACTTTCGAATCTGTCCCGTTTGGTCGATCATTAGGATCCGATCAAACACATATTGTGACCATAGTTGTATAGGGAATAACCTTCCGAGGTTATACCTTATGGTCACTTCGTTTGGTTAGTTGTATGATAGGTAGTTTATATGCCTTAGGAAAATGACCAAAATGCCCTTTTTGAGCATAAATGCAATTTAAGCATATGTAACCTAAATTTTGACACTTAAACTAATTATGCAACATTATTAAACATGTTTAGGCATATAATATTTATCATAGGACTAGTCAGACCATCCGAACGCGCATTTGCGCAAATGACACGTTAACTAGCGTAAACTACCTTAACGGGTCATAACGGGTCAAAAACACTTAGGATTGCTTTCAAATCAGAATGTAGGCTTTGTTAAACCATCTCATATGAGTTCCAACACTCATTTGGTTTACAAGACCTCATTCTATCCGATTTCCCAATTTAGGTCCCGATTTATTAACATAGTGATCTGATACTAGATGCCACTTGATTCCTTGACTTCCCGAGCTTTGTTAGTTCACTATATCAAGGATACTTTGCAATCTCAAGTGAGTACATAGTCCCCCTCTTTTTATGCTTTCCAAATGTTTTGAGGTAACTATGTGAGTACATAGTTACCCTATTTTATGCTTTCAATTGTTTTTGGGGTGATTCATATGTGCTAAAACAATTTCAAGTTTTCAAAAACAAGTACAATGGTTTATATTAAACACAACGATTTCAATAATGTGAACGAACTTGTTGGTGCGTTTATACATAACGAATGACATTCACTAGCTTTGGCTGAGCCGACCAGTAGTATGTTATGGTACCAAAGGATCTGACAAATCCCGTTATCGGACTATCCCCATGGATTTGGCGGGTAATGTGGGTAACGACATAATCTGTTATTTTAAGAAACCCTTTGGTGGTTTGTTAGTCGATTTAAAGATACCCTTTGGTGGTATAGTCGAGTTACACATGTTTGAATGTATTCAAATAGAACGACCAAAAGTTAGTTTTCACAATTAAAACACGGACGATTGAACGATTGGTTTTTATAACACGGACAATTAAACGATGGTTTCAAACCCAGACGAATTGAACGATTTGGACAATTGGTTTTTATAACACGAACGAATTGAACGATTGGTTTATGGTAAGTGATTAGATAACTGGACGGGTGTAATGTGATAAAAGCATGGTGGATACGCCGCTGGTACTTCCTATATATAAGTGATTTTATCATATTACATTCTGTGGCGTTATTTAGATCACTTGGACGAATGATTTCAAATGATGTCACGCAACGATGTTTACTAAATGATATAAACCATAAAAGTTTTCTTATAAGACGATTTACAATTTGGATTACAAAAGCAAATGTTTTGGTCAAGATTCATGGCTACATGGTTTCATAAACTTTAACCAACTTGTTTTAGTTGGTTAATTATATTGCAATACCAAAGACTTGTCAATACAAGGTTTTCAATTATCAACTCTAGTAGTCGTACGAGGTATTGCAATATGTATACAAGCCATGAATTTGACACACTCACAAAACCTATGTACTCGCCGGCATTTTTATGCTGACTTTCTTTTCATATAAGTTTCAGGTACTGTTGTTGTGAGTGCCGTAATGTCTATCGCCTCTGTCAATCTAGTTCATAGCAATTTATAGAAGAATACATGATTTTATAGTGTAATATGTAGAGAAAAGGCAAGGTGGCAATATTGTAAATAAGGGGAAATCTCTTATAAACCTTGGCCTATAAATAGGAGGCTTATGCCTTTAGTTTAGAACTTTTGCCATTTGCACATTTGGAGCATAGGAGCTAGAGAGAGAAAGTAGAGAGAGAAAGGCAAAAGGCGATTCACGGTTTCTTGTACATTTTCATTTCATTCAATAGAATCACAGGTTATAGTACGTTCTTGTGTTCGGTCCACGCACGTGTACGGATTCTGCACGTCACACGTGTCATACGCAATAGTTCGGGAGTTAAAACCGATCCTACAGTTGTTTGATGATTATGATGCATGCTTCACGTAGGAACGGACGAGGGCCTTAGTGACATAAAAACAATGAAAGACAATTTGTTTATGTTTTGCTTTTAATTATAAGACAATGTAACATACTAAAATTCAATAAAACAAAATTTCAAATCCATGTGTTGTGAAACAATGATTCTGTTACTCGACTCCCCGACGTTTCCGCCGCGGTTTGTTGTTTTACGCTGTCGGGGTGTGACAGAAGAGTTGGTATCAGAGCTCATGGTTATAGGGAATAGGTTATTAGTAATGCTTTGACCTAGACTATAACCTTTCTAGGACCCTAACACAAGTTATCTTGTGTTTAGATCTTAAAACAATACCGTCACCAATCTTTATGTGACTACCACAACGAGAACACAAATTTCAAATCCGTTTTGAAAATCAATCATCTAGTTTTAGATGATTTGTTTTAGGCTTTATGCCTTCAAAGTTTTCAAACTCTCGTCAAAGTTTAGGTTTTATTAATGTGAACACGTGCAATCTGGAAGGGTGGGTGCCTATATCCCGAGTTTTCTGTCTTAGGCTAGAGTGTTCTTATAAATCCATAATATCGAACCAGTCACTCTTACCTGGGAACTCTTGGGATGAGTGTCCACTTATAGGCTAAAGCATGTCTTCCTGATACATTATTATGACCCATATACTTTGATTAGTCACTGTGTGTCGTTTGTTTGTTTGAAGTAACGAAAGAATGATCACCTTCCTTATGTTTTGTCGATATTTCCAATACCTCTTTTGTTTATCCAAATGTCAATCTCACATTTTCTCATGCTTCCTTGTTCTTTTTAGAATGCCTCCTAGACGCGATCAAACTCAAGACGCTATAATAGCAGCCTTAGTCGCTCAGCAAATTGCTGCTGTAATCCCGAACCTTATTACTCAGATAAATCAAGCGAATAACAATAACAACAACAAAAATAATAACAATGCTCAGTGCAGTTATAAGACATTCAATTCGGCTAAACCGCTAAAATTTTCTGGGTCTGAAGGAGCTTCTGGGCTCCTACAATGGTTCAAGAGTCTGGAAAGTACATTCCGATACGTTCAATGTCCAAATGAGCGAAAGGTTGAGTTTGCATCCAGTGTTTTCAAGAAACGAGCATTAACATGGTGGAATGGTGTGATGAGAGACAAGGGTGCTGATGAGGCGATGGCTCAAACCTGGGAAGAGCTTCGGGCTCTCATGATGAAGGAGTTTTGTCCCCGTCACGAATTAAGGGCATTGGAAAGGGAATTTGATGATCTTAAACAGGATGGGGGTGAACACCGTGCTTACACGGATCGTTATGAGGAATTGAGATTATTGTGTCCCACAATGGTTACCCCGCTGGATAAAGCAATCGAGAGGTATATCGATGGTTTGCCTGACCCCGTGCAAGACATAGTTACTGGTAGCAACCCTACCACTATACGTCAGGCCATCGAGTTGGGTGCAACCCTGACTGAGTCTCAGGTCAGGAAGGGTAAGCTGTTTCGGAACGGTGATAAGAAACAGGCAGCCAAAACCACTCAAGATAAAGGGAAAGACAAGAAGAAAGCCGAGTCATCGAGGAAGTCGAGGAAGCGCAAGGCTTCCCAAAACTTTACTGTTACCGCACAACCTAACCCGAACACACAGAACCAACCGGCACAGCCTCCTACAAGGAAGCCATATGCTGGTACTGCACCATATTGTAATCGGTGCAATGGTCATCATTCAGCTCAGCTAGTTTGTCTGTCGACAGTGTACATCTTGTGGAATACTTGGTCACATGGCCAAAATTTGTCGATCCGATCCAAATCAGGCTGCACAGAACCCAGTACAAGCTTAAGGAAATGCTGCTAGACCTCCATTCCCACCTGGTTCATGCTATAATTGTGGTGAAATGGGTCATTCAAGAACAACTGTCCGAAGCTTGCGAATGTGAACGCAAATGCCAATCGCGCTCGTGGACGAGCATACAACCTGAAAGCTAACAAAGCCCATGCTGATAACGAAGTCGTTAACGATACGTTCCTTGTTAACCATCACCCTGCATCTGTTCTTTTCGATTCTGGTGCCGATTGAAGTTTTGTATCATTAGCCTTTGAGCCTTTATTTGCGATGCCTAGAACTAAATTAGGAAAGCCCTTATTGGTCGAAATTGCTACTGGTGAACCTCTTGTACTCGACTCTGTCATTCGTGATTGCCAATTGAACCTTGATAACCACCTTTTTCCTATTGACCTCACGTCGATGCAACTTGGAAGTTTCGACATTATCGTAGGAATGGATTGGTTAACCAAACACCATGCTGAGGTGATCTATTTCAACAAGGTTGTCCGTATACCTCTTTCGTCTGGTGAAATCATATAGGTTCATGGAGAGAAACCTTCGAGTAGTTTGAAACTCATGTCATGTACAAAAGCCCAAAATTACCTATGAAAAGGTTATGTGGCCTTTCTAGCACATATCGTAGAGGATAAAAGCAAGAGCAAAAGTATTCAAGATATTCCTATTGTTCGAGATTATCCAGAGGTGTTTCCTGATGAACTGCCTGGTTTAACTCCAGTTCATCAAGTCGAGTTTCATATTATCTTGTACCTAATGCCAACCCGATTGCTAAAGCACCTTACCAAATTGCACCATCTGAGATGCAAGAGTTGTCGAAGCAATTACAAGAGTTATCTGACAAAGGATTCATCTGTCCAAGTTATTCACCTTGGGGCGCTCCAGTCCTGTTTGTGAAAAAGAAAGATGGATCTTTCCGTATGTGTATCGATAATCGTGAGCTTAATAAACTCACAATCAAGAATCGATATCCCCTACCACAAATTGATGATCTCTTTGATCAGCAGCAAGGTGCTACATGTTTCTCCAAGATCAATCTGCGTTCTGGGTATCATCAGCTTCGTGTACTCGAAGAATATATTCCCAAGACTGCATTCCGCACGAGATATGGTCGCTACGAGTTCACTGTCATGCCTTTTGGTTTGACGAATGCTCCAGCTGTCTTCATGGACTTAATGAATAGGGTTTGTAAACCTTATTTAGACAAGTTCATCATTGTGTTCATCGATGATATTCTTATTTATTCAAAGTCTCAAGCCGATCATGAACGACACCTTTGTTTGACAATGGAACTCCTCAAGAAGGAACAACTCTTCGCCACATTCTCCAAGTGTGAATTTTGGCTTAAGGAAGTCAGTTTTTGGGTCATATTGTCAACGAGCAAGGTATTCATGTGGATCCTTCCAAAATTGCAACGATTAAGGATTGGAACACACCCACTACTCCAACAGAAGTTCGCTCATTTCTTGGTCTTGCTGGTTACTACCTGTCACACCCCGACCACGTAAAACAACAAAATGTGGCGAAAACGTCGGGGAGTGTTGTAACAGAATCATTGTTTCACAACCATGGATTAAATAATTTCGTTTTATTGAATTATTGAACTCATTGTTTTATTATAAATCAGATAAATACAAATATTATCTTTCAAGTTTTAAAGTCACTAAGGCACGAGTCCATCCTATGTATAGCATGTATCAACAATCATCACAAAGCAGTAACTGAAACATATGTAAAAATAGGTACGTCAGCATAAAAATGCCTGTGAGATACATAGGTTTTATTTATGCATTGTTCATAACTTATAAGTTTAAAAGAATGTTTAATAAAAAGTAGTCATGAACCTAAAAATGTTTTCTTTATAAATCATGTGAAAATTTATAAGAAATTTGATGATATAAAAGAATGATGCATAAATAAATAATCAACTAAATTGAGTTTATAAAATAATTTTTTGGATAAAATGTTTATAGTATATATAAAAATATACTTTGGATTTATGTATAACATATTAAACTATGTTTTGGTTGAATAAATAACATATTTAAAATATGTTTTGGTAGTTAACAAAATATATGTTGTTTTGTACAATATCACACATGAGAGTATATCAAACTATACTTTTGAGAGTATAATAAGATATACAATAAAAATGTGATTTAAGAATTCAATCAGAGCTAGTGCATCAAAATACACCTTTGAGACTATAGGGATACCACAAAGGCAATCCCTATTTGGATGGAGAAACAAATTGGTTTCAGACATTCCATAACAACAGGAATGGGGTGTCAAATCCTATAGCGCTATATCATACTACCAATCGGTCTGGTGAACAATAAATAAGTACAATTCAACAAATAAATTTTATCTCTGAAAAATCAATGTTTAGATCATAAATAATCATTCGGTTTGTCAAAAGATAAGTACTAATATGTATAATCAATTATACTTTCAAATCGTGAACATAACAAATAGGTACACATGCTTCACCCCAAAACATTGAAAACAGTAAAAGAGGGGACTATGTACTCACATGAGGGTGCTTAGAAGTCTTGAACAACAACCAAGCAAAGCTAGAGGGAGTACGGAATCAAACGGTACCAAATATAGGTAACTATGTTATTAAACGGCTCCTAAACCGGGAGATAGGATAGAATGATGTTCTATAAATCAAATGAGTAATTGAACTCATATGGTATGATTTAATAAAGCTAACATTCTGATTTGAAAGTCTACCTAAGTGCTTTTGACCCGTTTCGACCCATTATGGTAGCATAAGCTACTATAACGTGTCGGTTGCGCAAAACTATGTTCGGATGGTTATCTATGAGTTATGTCAAGTCTTACATGCCCAATTATACCCTAACATGTTACTAATTCAGATTAGATGTCAAAAATATGTTTACATGATCATAAGGTATAACCTCAGGGGTTATTCCCTATGCAACTATGATCACTAAGCAAGCTTGGTCGGATCCTAATGATCGACCAAACGGGTCGGGTTCGAAAGTCTAAGCGGTTGTCTAGACCGCTTAACTTACGACCCTAAACAAGCACTAAACTAGTAGTGACGAGTTAAACATGTCAAAACATGTTTAACCTACTTAGAAAACTGATTTGGTGTCAAAACAAAGTGTTTTGATACCTTAAAGTAGCTTCGTTGCAAAATGCGTGCTAAAACGCATTTTGACCGAAACTTTGACTCGTCACTACGCCTAGTCAACGTGGTAATCAGTAGGTATAGTCGCTAATGATTATAACAATCGTGATTACAATCACGTTGCAAAGTTCAATTGAACTTTGACTTGACCAATGACTGGTCAAACTGAAAGTCAAACACTGTTTGACTTTTTAAACTAGTAAGCGAAATTAAAGAATGAAGGAATGCTCACTAAAGGTCCTTGTTATCTTTTCTACAAAGAATAAGCTTCCAATCCCCAATCCAGATTAGAGAGGAGAAAAGAAGGAAATGAGAAAATCAAATGGAAGTTGGCCATGCTATTTATACTTGTTGGTGATCAACAAGATCAAGACATCTGTTTGTGTGGCCAAGAAGCAAGAAATCCTTGCCATACAAGTGTTAGAGGCCAGCTAATTTGCTTGGAGAGGTGTTAACTTGGTTGCCACACCAAAAACTTGCAAGAACAGCCCCTAAAGATCGAGCAGTTTGCTGAAACTCATTTCTGGTCGCTGGGCCTGCCTTACGGACCGTAAGGATATGGGCATATGGTCCGTAAGCCACCTGCAGACCAGCAACTTTCAAAGTTTGACAGTTTTGGCCCCTGAGCTTGTTTCGTTGCGTATCGGCACTTCTAACACCCGTCAAGCCCATTTTTAAGCTTCATAATGAAGTTAAAGTATAGGGAACATGAAACATGCTAAAAAATATGACGGATGTTGGTTCGTTTGGCTGTACGGTTGCGTTGTTCGGCTAATTACGACGGAAATCGTAACGGACGCGAAAACGATCTAAATTGCGAAACGAATGAAATTTTTGCATGCCGATCACTAAAATAAAAATATTTTAGTGTGTACAAAAATTTTGGATGTCCAGAAGTGGTTAGAACGTAAGATATGCGCGAAAATGCAAACTTACGCCGTTTTTGACACTTTTAGTCCCTGTAAGATCAAATAAGCATATTTTCTCACACCGAACCACTCAAAGCTTATTTCTAAGCTATGTTTAGGTTATTTATGGTATGTTTAGCTTATGATCATGTTCCGGACTGTACGTTGCCTTATGAAACAGCAGACTTTTGCAAGTTGACGCAAATAGTCCCTGTGATTAAATAAACTTGATTTCGCCACACCAAACCTTCCAAAACTTATTTCTAAGTTATGTAAAGGTTATTTAAGGTATGTTAAGCCTATTTCACTATTCCGGAGTGTTTGTTGCATTAAACTGGTTATATTTACGTATTAGATCGCGTATAACCTTCCAGAAAGCGATTTAAGGCTCGAAATCGAACAAGAATTGATATGTGCAAACGATACACATATTTATACAAATCCCAAGTATGAAACACAATATTTCATTGGTTTGGTATTTGTATGATGGTTGAAGTGACACAGGTGTCACAGTCTCCCCTACTTTAGGAAATTTCGTCCAGAAATTTAATTTTAAAGGAAACTTGTGAAGACAACTGTGACGGTTTCGCTTTCGAATAAATCCCTCGAACCCTAAGTAAAAATCTGGGCCATGTTAGGATTTTTAGCGAAATTGTCAACTCTCAAAGTGGAGTCCTTGTAGTAACAAAACATGGAGTTTCGAACTACGGACAGAAGAACGTTTCTTAAGAAGACTATCATAGGAAACTTGTGTGTGCTTGAAATCAGTGTCGGAGAGTGTAAGATAAAATGACATTGGTCAAGGTCCAGGACTTCTAGTAACTTAAATAATTCTACGTTCGCAATGTAATAAGGAACACTTATATATAGGAAGTACCAGCGGCGTATCCACCATGCTCCTTTCTACATTGTTCTCGTTTCGTTATTCTTATCACTATAGGTCTTAACACATGACAAAAGTTGTTGTGGTTTCTGTGCACTGAATTCCATAATTATGTATGCATCCATAATTACGTAATTCCTTGCACAGTCCGCACAGTTCATTTCATAATGTGTAGGGGAAAAATCAATCGGATAAACATGAAGTGACTTGACTAGACTACCAAAGGATCTTTTTAATTAGATCAACGAACAATCTTTTTAATTAGATCAACACATGATCTTCTTAACTAGACCGTCGTACGATCTCTTTAAATTGATCACTTAAGGGATCTTTTCAATTATATCATCACATGATATTCTTAGCCAAATTTTTGAATCAATCTGTTTAACCAGACCACTTAAGGGGTCCAATTATAGAATAGTACTTTATAACCCTAGGGACTTAACTACAACGTAGAAGTCCATTAAGGATTTAAGGTAGTACCTTTTGATATCCTACTATGAATCCCTCATATTGAAATATGGAAGATTCTATGAGGATTTGGATAAATCACATAAAAACATGAAACATAGAGGAGAACACATAAGCACATAATCACATAATTGTTTATCTTGATCTTCATTTTGTTAATTTTCTTGTTAATTGAGTACATGCATTTAAAGCATACCTGGAATCAAATCCGTAAATTCCGTTTGGCGCTTTAAATATCTTCAAGAATCTAACTATGAAGATAGGAAGATCTTGATAGAGATTTGTCTTTGTTTCTTAAAAGAAACGTGTATTTAAGATTTTCGGGGAGATCACAAGTGATCTTAAAATGACAGAACCACACGAGTAGTTTGTCTTTGTGTCGGCATCGAAGGGTTGGATCAAACATTCACACAATCGTATCAGTTTTGTAAAATAAAATTGAAACATCAAATTTTATTTATATAACAACTGAATTGTTCCAACGTCAAAAGATAACAGACAAAGAAATACAAAAGACTAATTGTTCACTGCTGCATCGTTGTTCACGTTTGCCTCATTGATGTTAAACACTCGTCCACGCGCTGGAGGTATGTTAACAAGTCTTGGGCAATTGTTTCTGTAGTGAGTAAGGTCACCACAGTTATAACATGACCCCGGTGGGAACCGTGCTTGAACAGCAGCAGGGTTTGCAGCAGCTTGATTTGCATAACGGCAGGTATCGACCAAATGTCCCAATCTTCCATAGTGGGTACATTTGTGACACTGCTCTTGCTCCAGATGATGAAGATTGCATTTGTTGCACAAGGGTGCGGTACCAACATAATTTTTCCTCTTACGAGGTTATGCTGGTTGGTTTGGTGCAACCTGATCATTCTGAGCAGTTATGGTGCAGTTTTGAGAAGCCTTACGCTTCTTCTTCTTGGATACCTCGGCCTGTTTTTCCTTTGGTTCAACTTCAGCAGCCTTGTCAGATGGTCTTGGGTCGCCTTTTCGAAAAAGCTTACCCTTCCTGATATGGGATTCAGTCAGGGTGGCAGACAATTCAATGGCCTGTCTGACAGTAGTAGGGTTGCTGCCAGTAACGATATCCTGAACTAAATCAGGGAGACCATCGATGTACTTTTCAATCGCCTTATCCACAGGCGTGACCATAGCAGGACATAACAGGCTCAATTCCTCATAACGGTCAGTATAGGCTCGATGTTCACCACTGTCTTGTTTAAGATCATCAAATTCCCTTTCCAACGCTCTAAGCTCATGACGAGGACATAACTCCTTCATCATTAGAGCTCGAAGCTCTTCCCAAGTTTGTGCCATTGCCACATCGGCACCTCTATCACGCATCACACCATTCCACCATGTAAGAGCACGCTTCTCGAATGCACTGGATGCAAACTCAACCTTACGCTCATTCGGGCATTGCACGTGCCTGAATGTGCTCTCCAAACTTTCGAACCATTGCAGGAGCGCGGTTGCTCCTTGAGATCCAGAAAACTTCGAAGGTTTGGCAGAGTTAAAGGTTTTGAAATTACACTGGGTGTTGTTGTTATTGTTGTTATATAACTCATGGATCTGGGTTACTACGCCAGGAAGTACTGCAGCCATTTGCTGAGCGACAAGGGCTGCGACTTCTTCAGCAGTAAAAGTTTGAGCATCACGTCGAGGAGGCATTGTCTAAAGGGAACATGGGAAACGAGTGAGGTCGATGATTGGAAAAACAAAAGAGGTATTGAAAACATCGACAAAACATAAGGAAGACGATCATTCGTTCGTTACCTCAAACAAACGACACGCAGTGACTAATCAAAGTAAATGGATCAATATAATGTATCATCGAAGACATGCTCGCCTATAAGTGAACACTCACCCCAAGAGTTCCCAGGTAAGAGTGACTGGTCCGATACTGCGAATTTGTACGAACACTCTAGCCTTAGACAGAAAACTCAGGGTACAGGCATTCACTCTTCCAGTTTGCACGTGTTCACATTATTTAGATCCAAACTTTGACGAGATTTTGAAAACTTTGAAGGTTCAAAACCTTACAATAAATCATCCTAGAACAGATGATTGATTTTCAAAGCGGATTCGAATTTTGTATTCTTGTTGTGGTTGTCACTTAAGGATAAGTGACGGTATTGTTTTAAAACTAAACACAAGATAACTTGTGTTAGGGTCCTAGGAAGGTTATAGACTAGGTCAAAGCATTACTAATAACCTAATTCCCTATAACCATTGGCTCTGATACCAACTTTTCTGTCACACCCCATCCACGTAAAACAACAAAACGTGGCGGAAACGTCGGGGAGTGTTGTAACAGAATCATTGTTTCACAACCATGGATTAAATAATTTCGTTTTATTGAATTATTGAACTCATTGTTTTATTATAAATCAGATAAATACAAATATTATCTTTCAAGTTTTAAAGTCACTAAGGCACGAGTCCATCCTATGTATAGCATGTATCAACAATCATCACAAAGCAGAACCTGAAACATATGTAAAAATAGGTACGTCAGCATAAAAATGTCTGTGAGATACATAGGTTTTATTTATGCATTGTTCATGACTTATAAGTTTAAAAGAATGTTTAATAAAAAGTAGTCATGAACCTAAAAATGTTTTCTTTATAAATCATGCGAAAATTTATAAGAAATTTGATGATATAAAAGAATGATGCATAAATAAATAATCAAGTAAATTGAGTTTATAAAATAATGTTTTGGATAAAATGTTTATAGTATATATAAAAATATACTTTGGATTTATGTATAACATATTAAACTATGTTTTGGTTGAATAAATAACATATTTAAAATATGTTTTGGTAGTTAACAAAATATATGTTGTTTTGTACAATATCACACATGAGAGTATATCAAACTATACTTTTGGGAGTATAATAAGATATACAATAAAAATGTGATTTAAGAATTCAATCAGACCTAGTGCATCAAAATACAGCTTTGAGACTATAGGGATACCACAAAGGCAATCCCTATTTGGATGGAGAAACAAATTGGTTTCAGACATTCCATGACAACAGGAATGGGGTGTCAAATCCTATAGCGCTATATCATACTACCAATCGGTCTGGTGAACAATAAATAAGTACAATTCAACAAATAAATTTTATCTGTGAAAAATCAATGTTTAGATCATAAATAATCATTCGGTTTGTCAAAAGATAAGTACTAATATGTATAATCAATTATACTTTCAAATCGTGAACATAACAAATAGGTACACATGCTTCACCCCAAAACATTGAAAACAGTAAAAGAGGGGACTATGTACTCACATGAGGGTGCTTAGAAGTCTTGAACAACAACCAAGCAAAGCTAGAGGGAGTACGGAATCAAACGGTACCTAATATAGGTAACTATGTTATTAAACGGCTCCTAAACCGGGAGATAGGATAGAATGATGTTCTATAAATCAAATGAGTAATTGAACTCATATGGTATGATTTAATAGAGCTAACATTCTGATTTGAAAGTCTACCTAAGTGCTTTTGACCCGTTTCGACCCATTATGGTAGCATAAGCTACTATAACGTGTCGGTTGCGCAAAACTATGTTCGGATGGTTATCTATGAGTTATGTCAAGTCTTACATGCCCAATTATACCCTAACATGTTACTAATTCAGATTAGATGTCAAAAATATGTTTACATATGCACATTACGAATTTATGCTATAAAAAGGGCATTTTGGTCATTTCCTATGGACATGTAAACCAATTAACGAATAGTTAACCAATCTTATATGATCATAAGGTATAACCTCAGGGGTTATTCCCTATGCAACTATGATCACTAAGCAAGCTTGGTCGGATCCTAATGATCGACCAAACGGGTCGGGTTCGAAAGTCTAAGCGGTTGTCTAGACCGCTTAACTTACGACCCTAAACAAGCACTAAACTAGTAGTGACGAGTTAAACATGTCAAAACATGTTTAACCTACTTAGAAAACTGATTTGGTGTCAAAACAAAGTGTTTTGATACCTTAAAGTAGCTTCGTTGCAAAATGCGTGCTAAAACGCATTTTGACCGAAACTTTGACTCGTCACTACGCCTAGTCAACGTGGTAATCAGTAGGTATAATCGCTAAGGATTATAACCATCGTGATTACAATAACGTTGCAAAGTTCAATTGAACTTTGACTTGACCAATGACTGGTCAAACTAAAAGTCAAACACTTTTTGACTTTTTAAACTAGTAAGCGAAATAAAAGAATGAAGGAATGCTCACTAAAGGTCCTTGCTATCTTTTCTACAAAGAATAAGCTTCCAATCAGATGAGAGAGCTCCCAATCCAGATTAGAGAGGAGAAAAGAAGGAAATGATCAAATGAAATGGAAGTTGGCCATGCTATTTATACTTGTTGGTGATCAACAAGATCAAGACATGTGTTTGTGTGGCCAAGAAGCAAGAAATCCTAGCCATACAAGTGTTAGAGGCCAGCTAATTTGCTTAGAGAGGTGTTAACTTGGCTGCCACACCAAGAACTTGCAAGAACAGCCCCTAAAGATCAAACAGTTTGCTGAAACTCATTTCTGGTCACTGGGCCTGCCTTTTGGACCGTAAGGATATGGGCATACGGTCCGTAGGCCACCTGCAGACCAGCAACTTTCAAAGTTTGACAGTTTTGGCCCCTGAGCTTGTTTCGTTGCGTATCGGCACTTCTAACACCCGTCAAGCCCATTTTTAAGCTTCATAATGAAGTTAAAGTATAGGGAACATGAAACATGCTCAAAAATATGACGGATGTTGGTTTGTTTGGCTGTACGGTTGCGTTGTTCGGCTAATTACGACGGAAATCGTAACGGACGCGAAAACGATCCAAATTGCGAAACGAATGAAGTTTTTGCATGCCGATCACTAAAATAAAAATATTTTAGTGTGTACAAAAATTTTGGATGTCCAGAAGTGGTCAGAACGTAAGATATGCGTGAAAATGCAAACTTACGCCGTTTTTTTACACTTTTAGTTCCTGTAAGATCAAATAAGCATATTTTCTCACACCGAACCACTCAAAGCTTATTTCTAAGCTATGTTTAGGTTATTTATGGTATGTTTAGCTTATGATCATGTTCCGGACTGTACGTTGCCTTATGAAACAGCAGACTTTTGCAAGTTGACGCAAATAGTCCCTGTGATTAAATAAACTTGATTTCGCCACACCAAACCTTCCAAAACTTATTTCTAAGTTATGTAAAGGTTATTTATGGTATGTTAAGCCTATTTCACTATTCCGGAGTGTTTGTTGCATTAAACTGGTTATATTTACGCATTAGATCGCGTATAACCTTCCAGAAAGCGATTTAAGGCTCGAAATCGAACAAGAATTGATATGTGCAAACGATACACATATTTATACAAATCCCAAGTATGAAACACAATATTTCATTGGTTTGGTATTTGTATGATGGTTGAAGTGACACAGGTGTCACACTACCGTCGATTTATTGTGAACTTCTCAAAGATCACGGTCCTTCTCACTGCTTTGAATAAGAAGAATAAGCCTTTTGAGTGGGGACCCAAATAAGAGTAAGCTTTCCAAAGACTGAAACAGAAACTCTATGATGCTCTTGTGTTATTGTTACCCAATGGAATTGATGATTTCGTTGTCTATTGTGACGCATCAAATCTAGGCCTTGGTTGTGTTCTCATGCAACGAGGTAAAGTCATAGCCTATACATCGAGACAATTGAAAATACACGAGAAGAACTACACAACTCATGATCTTGAGTTAGGTGCTGTAGTTTTTGCTCTGAAAATATGGAGACACTACCTCTATGGCACGAAGTGTGTGGTTTTCATAGACCACAAAAGTCTCCAACACATATTCAATCAAAAGGAGCTAAACATGAGACAAAGACGATGGGTCGAGCTCTTGAACGATTACAACTGTGAGATTCGCTACCACCCTGGTAAGGCGAATGATGTAGCCGATGCACTAAGTCGAAAGGAACATGTCAAGCTACATTGTGTTCGAATTCTATCCGATATCCAAACATGTATCCTTCAAGCACAACGTACATGTGTAACCCAAGGCTTGTTGAAAATGAGCTACCACTCAATCTCGAGCTTCAACTCGAAACAAAAGAAAATGGATTACTCTATTTCAAGAACCGACTGTGGATCCCAAGTCAAGACAATCTTCGCACCCTAGTGATGGACGAAACTCATAAGTCTCATTATTCAATCCATCCTGGTGCAGACAAAATGTACAAGGATCTTCGTACTCATTATTGGTGGCCGGGTATGAAGAAGGACGTTGCCTTGTATGTATCTAAATGCTTAACTTGTCTCAAAGTCAAGGCTGAACATTAACGACCATCTGGCTTACTTGTACAACCAGAAATACCGGTATGGAAGTGGGAGAACATTGCAATGGATCTCATCACTAAGTTACCATGCACATCTAGAGGTCATGATGCCATTTGGGTAGTCATTGATCGTCTAACAAAATCAGCACACTTTTTGTCGATTCACGAGGATCTATCTGCTGATAAATCGCCAAGATCTATGTTGATGAGTTTGTGTCTCGACATGGTGTTCCTTTGAACATCATATCTGATCGTGATGCTCAATTCTCATCCTACTTTTGGAAGACCATGCAATCTGCCATGGGAACCCAACTAAATCTGAGCACTGCTAATCATCCCCAAATGGATGGACAATCCGAGAGGACGATACAAACATTGGAGGATATGCTTAGAGCATGTATGATAGACTTTAGGGGTAATTGGGATTCGTATCTACCATTGATCGAGTTCTCTTACAACAATAGTTATCATGCTAGCATCAATATGGCGCCTGTCACACCCGCTCGTAGCGGAAGCGCGGGGTGTGATCTGATCGGTTCTTATTGCATAACAATATAAATGAACATACTAAATGAATAAAACAAGCTCCAATGCCATTGCCATAATCGTTTCAAAAGATACGCAACATACGTTAAGTGTACTGATTACAAACCATCAAATGAAAATAAGTTGTCATAGTTTCATACATCAAAATGCAAGTTCTAAAATGTTAAGGCTTTGACCACTATATTGCCGCAAGGAGGTGGTACAGGAAAACCCTTCAAGAGGTGGCATGGATTCTTGATACTTGTTTTCTTGTCTGAAATCCCCAACATGGTCCACTAATTCCCTAAAATACATGTTAAGTTGAAAACATCAACAAAAGTTGGCGAGTTCATGCAGTTTAGTTGTATAAGATGTATTTGTAAAATGTGAGTTGTATAAAATGTATCTGTAAAATGTGAGTTGTATAAAATGTATCTGTAAAATGTGAGTTGTATAAGATGAAAACCAGTATGTAAAGATGTAGTATGTAAATCATCAATGAAATTGTTGATCATTAATGTTCTGCAAGGACATTAATATATGTGACGAAAAGGAAGCAATCCAAACCTAGACGATTTTGTGTCGACTACCATCGAATGGGACACAAACGCACTCTTCTGTATGGGTCCACGACCAAGAGTGGGGCTCGCCAAAACCCATTAGATCTAACCCCTTGTACCTAGGTCCAAACTGGATTAATGGTGCTTAGTTGTATAACCCTATTCGCACATGATCTATGGTGTTTCATTCCTTGACTTATCATACTATGAACATGTATTTTCCCTGATAGTTGTAAAGTTGTAAAGCATTTAAAATGAATAGGGGACATGAGCTCACAGAATTGCGTCCGTGAACTGTAAGTAACTGTGATCTCATGTGCGGTCGTCTTGAATAGTGTCACGACCTACAAACGTCCTAGATTTGTTAGACACTTCGGTCTTTGTAATGACTCATGTACAAGTCATTTATCTTGATTATATATTAAGACTTGTATGTATTTGTTATTCGTTGAATAGTGTCTTAGATGTATTAATTGATAACTGTTTAATATATATTTTGCCAAATATATATATATATATATATATACTCTTGTATCTTGTGAGTTGTATCGTACTTGTATAATTGTGTTTTAACCAAGTGTTGGTGATGTGAGTGAGTATATAGTTGTACGTATAGGAATACATATATCTTTGTATTCATTATATGTGATCTTGTATTCTTAAAATATATATATCAATATATTTTAAGATATATTCCATATGAATATATAATCTATGCTTGGTAAAAGGTATAAAAATCATCATAAAAATAATCTATTTTTTAGACTAGTTTAGAAATATATAATTTTAGTTTTTCACCAAAATAATACATTTTAGTTGTTATGAAATATTATATATATATATATATATATAGGAGGAGTTGGGTAGAAAGTGAGTTTTTCCTACAAAGTCTAGGAAGCAATAAGAATGTGACACGTGGCATGGAGGGATTTTAACTAAAAGGGCACTTGTGTAATTTGACATTTTATTTTATTTTTGGAATTTTATCTCTCATTAACTAACAATGCCTATAATTATGGAAACTGTTTCTCCAAGATTTTTTGTATTTCGCAACCTTCTCCTTCTTCGTCTTCGTCATCGTCAAACACTTCTCCATCTCCGAGTTCATCATCACCATTCAAATACTGTTCGTATCATCTCCGTTTTCTTGACGATGTGTTTTAACAGCAAGCAAATTAATACAGTTGTGTTTTAGCAGCAAGCAGATTCATACAGTTGTGTTTTAGCATTCAGATTCATACAGTTGTGTTTTAACAACAAGCAGATTCATACATGTGTGTTTTAACAGCAAGCAGATTCATACAGTTGTGTTTTAACAGCAAGCAGATTCATACAGTTGTGTTTTAGCATTCAGATTCATACAGTTGTGTTTTAACAGCAAGCAGATTCATACAGTTGTGTTTTAGCATTCAGATTCATACAGTTGTGTTTTAACAGCAAGCAGATTCATACGCTGTGTTTTACCATCCATGCTGGTAATGCTGGAGGATTTATTGACGCTGTGTTTTAACAGCAAGCAGATTAGCAATCGGATTAATACGATGTGTTTTCTTGATGTGTTTCTTCATGAAGGATTGAAGGAAGAAAGAGAGAGAGAGAGAAAGGGAGAGAGAGAGAGAAAAAACGCATGAAATGTGGGGTGGTTATGGAATGCCAATTATTTTCATATTTAAAACAAGCTAAATGACATATCTACCCCTGATTAATTAAATAATCCTATTTTTAAGAAACACATATTACAAAAATGCCACCAAGATGATCTCAACCATTAAACACACCCGTTGGATGGCCCAGATCGCTTCCTAGACTTTCTAGGAAAAACACACTTTCCTTAGGATCCCCACTCTATATATATATATATATATATCATTATATATTTCAAAAATAATACCTTTTTAAGATAAACCAATGTGTAAGATATTTTGTATACTTGTAAAATATATATGGTCACTAGTTCGGTTTTGAAAATGTAGTTTACCAAGCTTTGATATATTATATATTGTAGTCCGAAATACTTATATAGTCCGTTTATTTGTCTGTAGGTCCGATTTGTCCATAAGTTGTATCTGAATACCCGGATCATCCGTAATTTGCTTTTAAGGTGTATTTATATGTAGTCTTGTAAGACTTTAGTTGTAATGTGTCTTGTGTTTATTTGTATCAGTGTATTCAAGTTCCTAACTTTCATGTATATAACTAATACAATCAAATAACACATAGCACATAAGTTGTTAAGATCACTATATATATATTTCCTCAAAAATATATATTTATATCTAGTTTTGCTTTTATAAAAACCATTCTTTCAAATCTTTTATTCTAGTAAAGACTTTGTCAAAAATGATAGTTTTTATAACATATGATTTCTAAGAATAATTGGCCATATTTTGAAATATAAACTTTGCCATGTTTAATAAAACATATCTTTTTCTTTTCAAAATCACCAACAATTTACTCATCTTATTTCTAAGTAAAAGCACATGAGATTTATAACATAAACTTAAAAAGATGAACTCATAATCATGTAGGGTTTTAGTATGATCTTTATATATGTTTACTAGTTCAAAAATCATACTTTACTTCTAGTTTTGTTAAACTTTTATACAAAACCCATCTTGTGTGTTTCTTTTTATAAATCTTGTAAAAGCATTATTTTTAGTGAAAAACTTTATTCACTTTAATAATTTCAAAGATTATGATCATCCATTAAACATTATGTTTAACATAATCCTTTTAACACTTTTATACACACTTGTTAGATCATGTTTTTAAACATCATCTAACAAGTTTTTCATATGAAATTAATCATAACTAGATCAAATAAGCAAGTAATAAGCTTTAAATCATAACATAAACTGTCACACCCGGACTTTTGCGGAAGCGTGATTATTGGTGTGACTTTCTTAATACCATAGCATTCAATCATAACAACGTTATATGATAAAACCATAAGATGTTCATCCATAAATTAAGTTTGAAAAACAACACAACATAATTGTCTGAAACATCGACATCAAATTTAAATTACAACCCATGCAACATGTTTGAAAGAGTTCACGAAGACTCAACAAAAGACCTTAGATAAAACCGAGTTTAGAACCATGTATCTCGTCCAGGATTAAGATACATCTCCTAAACCCTAATGACTTGGATGACGTCTTTTATTCATGACGCAGCTTGAAAAAAAAAAACATGCATACACCTGCCAGATCCACTTAGTTCCCTGAAATACATGTAATTTGAAAACATCAACAAAAGTTGAGCGAGTTCGTGTGTTTCTGTATATGTATGTATAAAACCTTTGTAAACAGTGTATGTATGTATATTTGTAAATCCCGGTATGAAAGCAAACAAGAAAAAGATCACCAATGTTTTGCAAGGCCACTGATATGTGTGACGGCGTAGGAAGGCTCAAACCTAGCAAATTTGTACCGGGCTTCCGGCTGGAAGACATAGTCACCCTATGGGCCACCCTGGTCCTCATGGGTGTGGGCTCGCTACACCCAAATAGATCTATCACTCATGCCCCTCGGTCCTTATACGAGGATTAATGGTCTCAAGTATGCGCCTACCCATTCACATGATCTATGGTACTTTCCTAGGCTAACCATACCAATTGTATTTGTATGTAATCCTTTTGTAACATGTATTTCACCCCCGAAGTTAATAAACAAAACAGTTTAAAGAAAAGGGGGGACATGAACTCACAGTTTTGCGTCTTCGGTACTCGTAACTCAAATCTCCTCAGCAAACACGACTAGCTACAATGTACTAGGGTCTATTAGAAGAACGGGCCGTGCCTTGCCTTAGTATTAACGTTTATGAGTTACGTTTCTTTCATGTCTTCAATGTTATTCCAAATTATAATTACTTGTTAAAATAATAAATATTTCAACTTAAATTATATTTATAAATTTTGGAATAATTATTAAAACAATTCTTTTGTAACAATACTTCTAAAACATTTATACTCGTATTTCCTTCCCAAAGATGGGGGTATTCTCATACATGTGTATTCGTATTCTTGTATTTGTAATAATATATTTTTAAGTCTAACTTAGAAAATATATATAAACTTATTTTGTCCAAAAATAATGTATTTCAAGAAAATATATATTTTTCCCAAAAATCATATATCTTCTAAATATTCCAAGAAAATATATTTTTACTTCCAAAATAATATATTTTCTCCTTGTAAAAAATAAGATACACTTTGTAATAATAATAAAAATCATATTTTCATTTCTTTTGTATCCAAAGTAATATTTACCAAAAATATGCTCATAGATGTATTTTCCGGAATATTTTGTAAGTAACGTTCTTGCGTTCGGTTTCACAATATTAAGTGTGTAACTTATATATTTATTCTTAGAGATTTTTTGGTAACATTTTGGATTGTAATTTCTTGGGATTTTGTTAAGTTATATTACTTTAACCCTAAAATAATATAACTAATACACAAAGTATACAAATGATCACACATAATGTGTTTTCTAAATATATACCTTTCAAATACATATTTAGTTATTTTTATTTACAAACACCAACCTCCAATATTTGTATTTTTGTAACAAAATCTATGGCAGGGTTTATGTTGAAAACTCATGATCAAAATACACTTGTAAATATTTGTTATAAAATATTTTTCTAAGTGTTTATATTTTTAGAAAATTTTGCCATAGTTTCCCCTAAAAATGGGGGTGTCCATGCTATCAAAGCATATCATTTTCTTTTTAAAATCATCACAAACAATCAACAACTTAACCAACACTTACCAAGTGCCAAAACAACGCTATTTACATAACAATCATGAACTTGAACTTTCATAAAAAAAACTTGTAGTAACTTGGTAGTGTGTTTAGTAGGTTTAGTTACCCTCCAAAATGTATTTACTTCTTTATAAACTTCATTCTTGAAAGATTTAGGTATTTACAACTTGTAAACATGTTTTACAAAAGCTTTTCTTTATGACATCTTTTTTGTTTCACAAGTGTTTATACACTTGTTTTACCACCAAAAATAGTGTATGTTTAAGTAAGAACAAAATCTATGTAAATCTTGTTATTTAACTTGGTTTCTTTTGAAAACTATTTTTGAAATCATCCAAGTTTATGTGTTCATAAAATCATTTTCATACTTCAAGTTCACGAGAGACATAAAGTATGATGATCTTGGTCTTTCACAAGATCATCACTGTCACACCCCCAAAATCCACACGCGGAGTACCACCGCTTGGAGGCGTGACATGACCAGGATCAAGCCACCAATCATATTGAACATAAGTATATATATATCAAAAGTCATTCATCAATACGATAGGTGTTTACAAAACCAAATATATACAAGTGTGTAGCGGAAGCATTAATGTAAAACCCAACATAAGTTTAAGTACAAAATGTTATAATGTTTAACAACACATTCACGATCCATGTCCACAACGACCGTGCCTCCCGTGCAAGCTCCGTAAGTACCTAGGGTCCTGCAAGGCATGTAACAGAGAGTCAACAACTAGTTGAGCGAGTTCACAGTTGGTTATTTAGTTATAATGTTCGTATCGTAAATCGTATGTAATAGCATCGCGGCCCTCTAGGCACGTTTGCGAAGTTTAGTGGGGGTTTCCCATGTTTTATATACTAGTTATATTTGTATCGCGGCCCTCCAGGCATGTTTGCGAAGATTAAAGTATAGTTCGCGGCCATTCCAGGCATGTTTGCGAAGATTGTTCTAGTATAGTTCGCGGCCATTCCAGGCATGTTTGCGAAGATTGTTCTAGTATAGTTCGCGGCCATTCCAGGCATGTTTGCGAAGATTGTTCTAGTATATGTATCACAAGTCTAGTAGTATCTACCATTGGCCTTCCTCTCCCGAGGTCAATGGTATGTAATTTCGATAACTCTTAAGCGTAAATAATCAATCAACCCATTCCCATCCCCGGGAATCCCATGCCTTGGTAGAAGTGTGAACTCACCTTGTTTTGCTCGGTATGCTAGGTATGTGCTCAAAGTAAATCAATCACGTCCTAAGGTACGCACGTATACAATAATCAGTTTGTGTTCACGTATAAGTACAAAGTCGATAAGCAAGTAGCACATGGCACGTATTTAAGATCATACACAGGATGGTTATGCTTAACAGCAGTTAACTAACCCGGTTAACTTCTAAACAGAATTAACTCAAGTTACTGCGCAGATTAACTGTTCGGCGAAATACACATATTGGCGAAACACAGATATTGGCGAAACACATAAGTTGGCGAAACACACATTTTACGAAACACGTTCTGTTTCGTCGGGGTCTTATTTGGCGAAACAGAATTCAATTTCGTCGATTACTCTTGGCGAAACACTTTCTGTTTCGCCGAGAGTTCTGTTTCGTCGGATATCAGTTTCGCAGACATCAGTAACAGCAGTTCTGAAATATACATAAACCCTAGTCATTCTAACAGCCGCCATCAATAATCAGAAATCATATGAAGATCGATGTGCACCCAGAATCATCATAACTCAATCATCCAAGAATCCTTGTCTAGTATGAACCCTAGTTTATGTGTACAACATATAGATTAACATACAACATCATATCATCGATTCCTATCAAGATACTAATGTATATTCAGAATCAGGCCATATAAACAATATCCAGAACCGAGCACTCGATTGTATTAAGTTTCGCATAGCATTGAATATCCTACTACATCATACATAATCGAAATCTATATCACCGTCATACTAGAATCGCAGCAACAACACGCATCAATCATTTACACAAACATGAATCGAGATGGTACAGAATCAAGAAACCGATTAACGAACACACAACTAACCGAGATATGAGAAATACGAGTCGATCGCTAAGATATCTTCGGGAACCTCCAACTGCCGTCACACAGGAGAGAAAGGGGCTCTAGGGTTTCGATTGTTTTGTAGCAGATGTAAAACTGATGTTGTTTCACGTTTTAAAACTCAAAATAACGTGTTGGGCCCGAACTGGGCTTTGGTGAAACTGGGCTCGGCGAAACAGACTTCTGTTTCGTCGAGATGCTTTTGGCGAAACAGTCTGTTTCGTCGGGTCCAGTCTGTTTCGTCGAGATGCTTCTCATGTGTTAACAGTTCAAGTGTTTTTCCTAAAATGCCAAGTCTCATGTTTTAATTTTAATCACATACATGCAAAAATTCACAATACCATACATTTCATGTTATAATCTAAATCACATAAACATGTAACAATCATAGTGCCTTTCATTATAACATAACGTGTATAGCTACAAGTCAAACAACAAAACAATCAAAGTCAACGTGCATTCAATGCGAAAGTGAAAGTCGGAAAAAAAATCGAGTTGTCACAATCACCTTAACTTACTAGATCATGTGTTTAATCACAATCTAGTAGGTTTCTCATGATGTCTAACATCATTAACACAAATCATCAATCATCAAGAAGCAAATCAACACTATTCAACATGTATTCTTATGTTATTAAGCTTATGTTAAAGATTCATGATTATGTTCTTTAGTGTTCTTCAAGATTAACAATGTTCATCATCTTTTAACCAACAAAATATGAAGTAGAATCAAGTTACAAAGAGCTTACTACTAGCACAAGGGCTAGGGAAGAACACTAGAAGATGAAGGTGGCAAATGTGGTGGATAAAAGCAAATGGAAGTGGTCCTTCAATCTCCAATGCCACCAAGCTTTCTTATAGACCTTCTTACACCTTGAGATGCCTTGAGAATGGATGAGCTTGAATGAATGATGATGGTGGTGTGGGTGGTGATCTCGGCCGAGAGCCAAGAGAGGGAGAGGAGAAAGATGGAGGTGTGAAGTGTGTGTAAGAATGAGAGTTTAAAGATCATCTTATAACCATGTTTATGCATTGTCCATTGGATAACATGTTCTTTAAGTACATGACATAATCTTCTAACAAATCTTATAAGATCAAATGATATCTAGTAAGATTAAGTAAGATCTTGATGGTGGGCCACCTTGTGACCGTCAACATGAGGGGGGTGGGGGGGTCTAGTTGTGTTTCAATGGTTAGTTATACAATCTAGTTAGTTTACAAGTGTAATGTTTAGTGTTTAAGTGTATTATGGTGTTATATAGTGTGTTAGGGTGTTCGGGGATCATAACTAGCTCAGAAACATTAAAACAATGCTTCTAGTATAATTTTGATGTTTCGGGTAGTGTCCGGTTGTTCGGTTAGATACCGGTTCGTTAAAGTGTCAAACTATACCGTATAGTGTTCTTTATGTGCCCTTTTGTGACACTTTTAATTCCCGACACTTAGGAAAGCATTCAGGACCATTTAGTCATATTTTTACATGTTATTAGCTTGTTAAAAAGCTGATTTTTGCTGAAATATGCTGAATTCAGCACTTTATATGGGTTTTAGGCACTTTCCGGCACTTAAACTATCACTTAGGAATGCAGTTCTATGGTCCTTACTTCCCTACACACTATACTAGTGTAGTACTTAGTCTCTGACCCATAGTGGGTCTCAAAACATTGTCTGTCTATGTACTGAACTTTGTCAGCATTTTCTGAGTTATCCGCTAACTGTGCTAGCTGTGCTTTGTGCATCATTTATGTCAATGAAGTTTGCATGTAAAAATGATGTGACATTAAGAAATGTGTGATGCACATGTAAGTATGATGCAGTAATCAGAAAGCAGTCATTTATAATTTAGCACAGTCATTAAGCATTAATCAAGATTATTTAATTGTACGGATGCATGCAAATTTGGCAGTTGTCACATTCTCCCCCTGTTAAGAAAATTTCGTCCTCGAAATTTGTACTACCTTAACTCCTTAGGGTTTCATTATGCGTGTATGTATATGAATAATACTGGGGTAGACAACTACAAAACCGAATCTAATCTTATTCACATCAAGTGAATTCCAGGGATATATTTCAACAACAAGAACCCAATGGTTAAAAGGTATGTGTTCTAGCATTTGATGTCAAAGGACACGAGATGTATAGATGTATAATCTAGCGTAACTTAGTTAACAGGGGTGCAACAAAGGGGGTTTTGACCAATGGATTCTCAAACAATCGGTCACAATATGAAAACGAGTTTTCACGAACCATAGCATCCGCTATATGAACTCAAAATCAACAACTTGAATATGAAAATGATCTGTCAACTTTCGAATAAATAACTGGTAGGGATTAGTGTGTTGACACTCTTGAATTGCGAGAATACACCGAATGAAATACAAGTAAATCTGGTGTATCATTGTAGTTGCATTAGGAATGTTTAAATGACGAGTCAAACAAAAGTATGTGTAGTTTTATGTGAAACGGTTGACCATGATTAGCGCAAGCTACAAATTTGTAATGACACCACAAGGTGTCGTAATTGACATATTTCAATAATAGCGGTGACCGAACAAGTTCACCGTGTTTGAAATCAAAGGAAAACGTACTGAAACAACTCCGAAAGTTTGATTTAAACTGCGTTATGGGGTTTTCAATTGGATATGGAACATCAAAGAACTACTGCTTCTGACTGAAGGTGGAAAGCAATAAACACTGCAGAGTGTTCAATTTATAACGAATGAATCGTTAGGAGGTACACCATGATATGAAATGAATCTGGGTACCATTGTCTTAACACACAACTGTGTTGAGACCGCTTTAATCATGATGAACAAAAGGGATTTAGAACAAATAAATAGACAATTAAACCCGTGTATGAGGTGCGTAAGCAACTTAGCGCAAGCTTCAATTCTGTGAAAGTGTCACCGCAAGGTATCGGAACCAACAAACGATTTAGTGGAGTCGTTGACCAACCAAGTCTACTATGACTCGAAACAAAAGAACCTTTGCAAAAATATTCGAATATGATGCTCTCAATACATCATATGACATCTTAAATTGAATATGCGAAATGGATAACTTCAAGCAATTGAACGTGTGCATCAACCAGGGAATCTCAGCATGGTTACGAAGATAAGCCATGAATGTAACTTGAAAGAAAAGAAGTTTCAAGAAAGTGTGTTGACTTGATAGCAAAGGGGCCAACAATTACAATAATGTAGGTTATTCGAATCATAAACCAATAGTTAGCTTTTTAAAATAATATTTGAACTTTAATGAAGCGTTTATTCGAAACGAAACCACATGCGTAGCAAATGGTGCATGTGTAACATATAAGCTTCCAAGTAATGAAACAATGAGTATTTGCTAATAATGAAGAAATGACCAAGTATCGAAGTAATGTGTGTTCGCTCTCAGTGAAGAAAATTAACGCGATGCAACTACCATTAAGGGGGGGTAGAGATGCAAACATCCATTCGTTAGAAGCAAAAGTGGAGATTTCAACAAAAGAAGTTTGAGTACTTTCTGTTTGGTTAACTGAAATAGCATATCTATTAGGATAATGGGGTTTGCTTGAGTTAACAGGTGTGGTTCCTAAGTGACAACCTTTATGAGTTTTGACCTGGGTTCCCAAAGGATTAAGCACATGTTTTCTAGCTTCTCAAAGTCTCACATTCTGTGTAAAACTGTTTTGTGCGTTGCGCAGGAAACACAATTTTTGTGTAGGTTTAAAACAAGTTATTGTCCCACAATTCCCCGGTATACTTTCTTCCTGAATTCACATACAATGACACTCAATCATCGATCAGTCTTAAAATAGTAGTTAGGTCCTCATAGTTAGTTAAATAAATAATTCGTTAATCCTCGGCAAGAGTTGCCAACTCTTGTTGGTTAGCTCGTTCGGCTCCTGGTAATTGATGCTCATTTGAAAATTATCGTCTTTCTTCTTGATGAGCAGAACTAGTGTTACTCAAAACGGGAAGCTTGGTCTGTTAACTTCCTTCTCTATCAACTACTGAAGCTATACTGACAATCCTTGCATCTCCGAAGGTGTAAGTCGCTAAGGTGCATTGACTGCAGGCACGACGTCTGGAATCAAATCGATGTGAAGTTCGACTTGTCGTTGAGGAGATAATTCAGGCAAGTCTTCGGGGGAAGACGTCAGGCTATTCCCTTATCACAGGGATATCTTCCAACTTCGGCTTAGCGGCTTCCTTGTCCATAATATGTGCTAGGAAGGCAACGCATCCTTTGTGTGAAAACTCCCGTGCCCTCAAGCACTAGTAATTTGTAGAGGCATATCCTGCTTCATGAGTCGCGATTGCTTCGTCGTTCGTCATTGGGATGCGGATAAAAACCTCCGCTCGATTGCTCGACAACTGGCCCATCCCAATTACCATGTCGAGGCTTCCTATTTAGCTAGTTCTATCGAGTGCGGGTTATCTAACTTACCCCTTTACTAAACCAAGTATATTCTTAAATTCGTGAGATACGAAGCTAAGGTCGTTACTGGTATCGAACAACATAGATACAAAAAAAAATTGGTTGATGGAGAACGTACCAGTAACCACATCTGGATCCTGGCATGCTTCACGAGTTCCGAAGTTGGATGCCCCTTCACGGTCTTGGTTAATCCTCCTTGGGCACTCTTTCCTAAAGTGCCCCACGTTCCCACATCTGTAGCAGCCCGGTATTTTATCATTGTTATTTCCGCCTTGGTTATTGTCATCATTTCCTCCTTTTATGGGACTCTTCGCCCAACAGTCATCCTTGTTGTGTCCTTTCTTTCCGCACCTTCCGCACTTAGGCTTCAGACATCGACATTTGTGGTGATACTTGCACTTATCACTTCTCGGCTTAGCTCCCAAGTAAATCTTAACATCGTCCTGATTGTTATTAGGGCAATCTTTCTTGAAATGCCTCCTGTCCCCGCAGTCGAAACAACCTCGAGCAAGTTTTTGTTCATCATTGGTCCTACTTTGATAGTCGTCATTGACGTTGCTTCCTCCGTGATCTCCGTTACAAACTTGTCCTTCATTTCCATGTCCCGCTCCGATTTGACACGTCTCCTTGACATGCCCTACTTTGTCGCAGATATCACTTCTTCCACACCTACATGGCCTAGCATGATGAAGTAGGTAGTCTTCGCACTTAGGTAGAGTGCCCATGTACTCCTTTCTCCATTTGGCATTGTTCGTTTGGGTATCTTCCTGTAAGTCAGTGAGCTTCCTTTTGTCCTTTCTGGATGACTCTACTTGAGTTTCCTTCTTCTCATCAGGGTTTGAAAACTTTTCCAGTCTAACCGCTTCTTTACAGAGTGCCACACTTAATTCGACCGCATCGAGAGCTATTGGCGGAGCTGATACAGTCATTAAGCGCAGGATCTGAGGTGCCAGTCCCCAGATGAATGGCCCCATCCTTTTCAACTCTGGTTCCACTAGGTACGGAACAACTCGTGACAAATCGTGAAGTCTCTGCACGTACTCCGCCACTTTTGGACCTTCCATCTTTAGCTTCCAGAATTCGAATTCCAGCTTCTGGATTGCCATCTGAGAGAAAAACTCCCTACGCATCATTTCCTTCAGCTCATCCCATGCTAAAGCATTCGTAGTAGCCCTGCCCAATATTCGAACCTGAGAGTTCCACCATAACCAAGCCCCGTCTTGAAACGATCCTGACGCATATGAGACTTGTTGCTCTGGCGTACTTCCGCTCATTCGCAAAACAGAATCCATATTTTCGGTCCATTTCACAAAGGCTATGGCACCTCTAGTGTCGTCGAAATTCAGAGGCTTGTAGTCAAGGAACTGCTAGTAGGTACAGCCATGAGGTGGGTTGTTTTCTGAGGTACCCCCGCTATGTTCAGAACGCAGGGCCTCGTGCTGTGCTATCGCTTATGAAATCCGTTCTTGTAGTTCAGCCTCTGTCGTGGGCAATCATGTTTCTCTTTATGGAGACATCTTCTAAAAGAAGATTGTGTCAGTCAGGTCATAATAAGTATAGTAAACGCATGACATGTATACGTAATAGCATTTATCAACGCAAGTGAACACATAACATCTCAACCATAATGCAAACAAGTAATTCAACAATGTATATAATGAGAATATTGCGATTGAGCTTTCATATATCATCGACCACAAATATAGTTTTACGTTCTACAATGTATCATATCACCTTAAAAGGGACTACAGGGTCACATCACCCTTGTCCAAATCGTCTATCAATCTACTAGAGTCAAATGTCAAAAAGTGGTCTTCAAAAGGCTGTGCAAGCTGGGCTCAATAGAGACACTCTCATCAAAAGTAAGCGACCTGCATAAGACCAAAAACCGGCTATGCAGATGGTGGAGGAGGCGGAGGAACAGGAAGCAAACTGCGCACATGCGTGAGCTCCTCCTCAAGATCGTAAACGTGTCGCAACAGATAGCTAACCTGCTGCTCCATAGTAAGAAGTCGAACACCAAAGTCCAGATAAGGCAAAAGAGGAGCTGGTGGAGTCGCAAAAGGTGACGGACACGTACAAGGTGGAGGACGTGGAATCCTCTCAAGATCCATGACTCTACGACACAAGATCTCCTGCTGAAGATGTAACGACAAAAGAAATTCATCCCTCGTGTAACCAGTGTAATGTAAAGGATGGTATGGATCAGAAACTGGCATGGTGTTTGGTGGAAACCATATAAGTGGCTCGCCTGATGGTGCAGAAGCAAAATGAGTATCAGGTGTAAACTGTGGCATGAAAGGAAAGGCTGCTGACACAGGTGGAACATGGCCAGACGGCTGGCTGGACGGTCATTCCCCTGGACGGGGTGGAGGGATATCCTGTAAGAACGTGACCGGCAGATCAGTGCGGTGAGCATCAGACACATGTGGGTGAAATGGGGCAACGTCAACAGGTGCATGTGTAGGTGCAGGTGGGGGAGTAACAGGCTCAACAAAAGGGGGCATGTCATCATCATCCTCTATCCACCCATTGCGGGTGAATGTGTAACGGGGATCTATCTGATCAGCAAAAGGAGCATGGTCAGCGGCTGCAGGGATCGGATCAGGTACAAGTGGTGCAACAACAGGTATGCCAACAGGTACAGGGTCATGCTCAGGCAGAGGATCATGAGCAGGTATAGGCTCGGGTGCAAGCATAGGCTCAGGGCCGGCTGGTGCTAGCTCAAGATCAGCGGGTACATCAAAAAGCTGATCGTCAGGAACGAAGTCAACCTCATGCTCAGGCTCATCATCAAACTCAAAGTCCTGTGGAGGAACAGGTGCGGCATACATAGCTGTGTCAGAGTCGGAATTAGTGGGATAACGCTGTAATCCCAGTGCATGCAAAGTAGTGGATGACACAGACTCGAAAGAATCAGGACCAGAATGATCAGATGAAATCTCAATGATAGGCATCTCAATAAGTGGAACAGCAATGACATCATCGACTGGAGCTCCATCACCCTGGGCACCCTCAGGGGAACCCTCGATAAAAAGATCAACGTCATCGTCAGACAAAGCATCCAAAGGCAAATCCTCGAGAGGAAATGCAGCAAGGGGCAAAGGAGCGAGGATTGGAACAAGAAACGGATCCTCGTCGGGTAAACCATCAGCTAGCGGTATATCATCGCCAAAATCCGGCAAAGCAAAAGGCTGAAAGTCGTCGTCATCGTCACTCTCAGTGTCAGAAGTGAAAATCTCAGGGTCTGGGACAATCTCATCGTCCGAAACTATGGCCATAGGGTCTACAGTATCTGACAGCTCACTCTCAGATGAGGACATGGTGTCTGTAACAAAACAATCACAACATATGCACATATATCAACAATCATCAAGTAAGCATATAAGTAGTGACAATGTAAGCATGTATTCATCCTAGTCTTCTCAAACTATCCCACCCAGCCTCTCAGACTGAACTACCTAGCCTCTCAGGCTAAACCTCCCCAGTTTCTCAAACTGAACTACCCAGTCTCTCAGACTAACTTCCCAGTTTCTCAAACTGAACTACCCAGTCTCTCAGACTAACTTCCCAGTTTCTCGAACTGAATGATAACCTTGCAATGTGATTTGTGCCTTTTGTTTGTAAATATGTTTGTTCCCTGGATCTGGACGTTTTGTGTATGCAATGTAAACATGTTATGAAAACGTTTTTGTGAAAGCCCTAATGATCGTAGTCTAGACTCGAGAAAGAATCCTGGTTCGCTACAATCGAAGCTCTGATACCAAGCTGTCACACCCTGACTTTTGCGGAAGCGTGATTATTGGTGTGACTTTCTTAATACCATAGCATTCAATCATAACAACGTTATATGATAAAACCATAAGATGTTCATCCATAAATTAAGTTTGAAAAACAACACAACATAATTGTCTGAAACGTCGACATCAAATTTAAATTACAACCCATGCAACATGTTTGAAAGAGTTCACGAAGACTCAACAAAAGACGTTAGATAAAACCGAGTTTAGAACCATGTATCTAGTCCAGGATTAAGATACATCTCCTAAACCCTAATGACTTGGATGACGTCTTTTATTCATGACGCAGCTTGAAAAAAAACATGCATACACCTGCCAGGTCCACTTAGTTCCCTGAAATACATGTAATTTGAAAACATCAACAAAAGTTGAACGAGTTCATGTGTTTGTGTATATGTATGTATAAAACCTTTGTAAACAGTGTATGTATGTATATTTGTAAATCCCGGTATGAAAGCAAACAAGGAAAAGATCACCAATGGTTTGCAAGGCCACTGATATGTGTGACGGCGTAGGAAGGCTCAAACCTAGCAAATTTATACCGGGCTTCCGGCTGGAAGACATAGTCACCCTATGGGCCACCCTGGTCCTCATGGGTGTGGGCTCGCTACACCCAAATAGATCTATCACTCATGCCCCTCGGTCCTTATACGAGGATTAATGGTCTCAAGTATGCGCCTACCCATTCACATGATCTATGGTACTTTCCTAGGCTAACCATACCAATAGTATTTGTATGTAATCCTTTTGTAACATGTATTTCACCCCCGAAGTTAATAAACAAAACAGTTTAAAGAAAAGGGGGGACATGAACTCACAGTTTTGCATCTTCGGTACTCGTAACTCAAATCTCCTCAGCAAACGCGACTACCTACAATGTACTAGGGTCTATTAGACGAACGGGTCGTGCCTTGCCTTAGTATTAACATTTCTAAGTTACGTTTCTTTCATGTCTTCAATGTTATTCCAAATTATAATTACTTGTTAAAATAATAAATATTTCAACTTAAATTATATTTATAAATTTTGAAATGATTGTTAAAACAATTCTTTTGTAACAATACTTCTCAAACATTTATACTCGTATTTCCTTCCCAAGGATGGGGGTATTCTCATACATGTGTATTCCTATTCTTGTATTTGTAATAATATATTTTTAAGTCTAACTTAGAAAATATATATAAACTTATTTTGTCCAAAAATAATGTATTTCAAGAAAATATATATTTTTCCCAAAAATCATATATCTTCTAAATATTCCAAGAAAATATATTTTTACTTCCAAAATAATATATTTTCTCCTTATCGAAAATATGTTACACTTTGTAATAATAATAAAAATAATATTTTCATTTCTTTTGTATCCAAAGTAATATTTACCAAAAATATGCTCATAGATGTATTTTCCGGAATATTTTGTAAGTTACGTTCTTGCGTTCGGTTTCACAATATTAAGTGTGTAACTTATATATTTATTCTTTGAGATTTTTTGGTAACATTTTGGATTGTAATTTCTTGGTATTTTGTTAAGTTATATTACTTTAACCCTAAAATAATATAACTAATACACAAAGTATACAAATGATCACACATAATGTGTTTTCTATATATATACCTTTCAAATACATATTTAGTTATTTTTATTTACAAACACCAACCTCTAATATTTGTATTTTTGTAACAAAATCTATGGCAAGGTTTATGTTGAAAACTCATGATCAAAATACACTTGTAAATATTTGTTAGAAAATATTTTTCTAAGTGTTTATATTTTTAGAAAATTTTGCCATAGTTTCCTCTAAAAATGGGGGTGTCCATGCTATCAAAGCATATCATTTTCTTTTTAAAATCATCACAAACAATCAACAACTTAACCAACACTTACCAAGTGCCAAAACAACGCTATTTACATAACAATCATGAACTTGAACTTTCATAAAAAAAAAACTTGTAGTAACTTGGTAGTGTGTTTAGTAGGTTTAGTTACCCTCCAAAATGTATTTACTTCTTTATAAACTTCATTCTTGAAAGATTTAGGTATTTACAACTTGTAAACATGTTTTACAAAAACATTTCTTTATGACATCTTTTTGTTTCACAAGTGTTTATACACTTGTTTTACCACCAAAAATAGTGTATGTTTAAGTAAGAACCAAATCTATGTAAATCTTGTTATTTAACTTGGTTTCTTTGGAAAACTATTTTTGAAATCATCCAAGTTTATGTCTAGTAATCATGTTATATGCTTCATTATTCATAAAATCATTTTCATACTTCAAGTTCATGAGAGACATAAAGTATGATGATCTTGCTCTTTCACAAGATCATCTCCTTAACTTACTAGATCATGTGTTTAATCACAATCTAGTAGGTTTCTTATGATGTCTAACATCACTAACACAAATCATCAAGAAGCAAATCAACACTATTCAACATGTATTCTTATGTTATTAAGCTTATGTTAAAGATTCATGATTATGTTCTTTAGTGTTCTTCAAGATTAACAATGTTCATCATCTTTTAACCAACAAAATATGAAGTAGAATCAAGTTACAAAGAGCTTACTACTAGCACAAGGGCTAGGGAAGAACACTAGATGATGAAGGTGACAAATGTGGTGGATAAAAGCAAATGGAAGTGGTCCTTCAATCTCCAATGCCACCAAGCTTTCTTGTAGACCTTCTTACACCTTGAGATGCCTTGAGAATGGATGAGCTTGAATGAATGATGATGGTGGTGTGGGTGGTGATCTCGGCTGAGAGCCAAGAGAGGGAGAGGAGAAAGATGGAGGTGTGAAGTGTGTGTAAGAATGAGAGTTCAAAGATCATCTTATAACCATGTTTATGCATTGTCCATTGGATAACATGTTCTTTAAGTACATGACATAATCTTCTAACAAATCTTATAAGATCAAATGATATCTAGTAAGATTAAGTAAGATCTTGATGGTGGGCCACCTTGTGACCGTCAACATGAGGGGGGTGGGGGGTCTAGTTGTGTTTCAATGGTTAGTTATGCAATCTAGTTAGTTTACAAGTGTAATGTTTAGTGTTTAAGTGTATTATGGTGTTATATAGTGTGTTAGGGTGTTCGGGGATCATAACTAGCTCAGAAACATTAAAACAATGCTTCTAGTATAATTTTGATGTTTCGGGTAGTGTCCAGTTGTTCGGTTAGATACCGGTTCGTTAAAGTGTCAAACTATACCGTATAGTGTTCTTTATGTGCCCTTTTGTGACACTTTTAATTCCCGACACTTAGGAAAGCATTCAGGACCATTTAGTCATATTTTTACATGTTATTAGCTTGTTAAAAAGCTGATTTTTGCTGAAATATGCTGAATTCAACACTTTATATGGGTTTTAGGCACTTTCCAGCACTTAAACTATCACTTAGGAATGCAGTTCTATGGTCCTTACTTCCCTACACACTATACTAGTGTAGTACTTAGTCTCTGGCCCATAGTGGGTCTCAAAACATTGTCTGTCTATGTACTGAACTTTGTCAGCATTTTCTGAGTTATCCGCTAACTGTGCTAGCTGTGTTTTGTGCATCATTTATGTCAATGAAGTTTGCATGTAAAAATGATGTGACATTAAGAAATGTGTGATGCACATGTAAGTATGATGTAGTAATCAGAAAGCAGTCATTTGTAATTCAACACAGTCATTAAGCACTAATCAAGATTATTTAATTGTACGGATGCATGCAAATTTGGCAGTTGTCACATAAACAATCTTTTATATCATGATTTTTAGTTTGCTTCTTTGTATTTTCAACATATTCTTGTATGATTCTTTAAGTTATAACTTGTTCTTTAACAATATATTCATAAAACAAGTATGAAAAAGAGATTAGAAGGCTCACTTCTAGCTCTTATGGCTAGGGATGATCTAGATGATTATAAAAGCAAAGAAAAAGGATGATCTTGATGATTGAAAGCTCTTGGATGGATGGAAATGCTTGCTTCAACTTGTGGTTGCCTTAGATCCTCCTAAGTTCCATGAAAATCCATCTTGTTCATCAAGGAAATGGCTAGAAATGAAGTGGGTTTATGGGGTGTTCTTGGCCAAAATGGTGGTGGATGATGAGAGCTTAAGTGTGTGAAATGTATGGTGTAAAATGTGAGTAATGTGCTAGTAAACTATGTTTCACAAAGTGTTATCATTCACCAACAACATCAACGTGCAAGGGTAGTGAAATATCTTAGATATTTCAACAAGTGGGTAAGGGATGGGGGCCCACAAGTGGCGGTCTAGATTTGGGGTGGGGGTGTATGTTGTGAATTGTTTTAACTTGTTTAATGTGTTAGTTTTTTGTAGAAAATGATTAGGAAGCTTAGATGTTTAGGTGATTCAATGGTTTCAAGGTGTTAAGTGACCATAACCATCCGTAAATGACCCAAATAATGTTAGATGGTTACTAAAAAAAAGTTTAGATATCATTCGGATATTCATTTGGCGTTGGTTCTGTTAGTCATTAATTGAATGCTAAGCTTGTGTAAGTTGTGGGAATTGATGTAGTTATTGGTTTAGATGATACCCCCAAGGTATTCTCATATGAATTCTAAGTTAAACAACACTTTTACACATTGCATAATACTTACAATGTTGATTTCTGCTGAATTTCTGTAGAAAGTGCTGAAACTTGTGACTTCTAGTGCTTTTCGGGCAGTGTTGGAATGAGGTCGATGAAGCTCAGCTTACTGGACCTGAACTAATTCTGGAAACAACAGACAAAGTCAAGAAAATTCGCGATAACCTTCTGACAGCTAGAAGCCATCAAAAGAGTTATGCGGACATGCGATGCAAGCCCTTGGAATTTCAAGTCAGAGACCATGTCCTACTCAAGGTATCCCCTTGGAAGGGAGTGGTGAGATTTGGAAAGAAATGAAAACTTGCACCACGATACGTTGGACCATTTAAGATTGTTGAAAGAATCGGAAAGGTTGCCTATCGACTTAAGTTACCTCCTGAACTTGGGAATATTCACCCAACATTCCACGTGTCCAATTTAAGGAATTGTTTATCCTACACTAATCTCCACATCCCCCTCGACGAAATACAAGTTGATGACACAATGCACTTTGTCGAAAAACCTGTGGAGAAAATGGGTCGTGAAGTCAAGAGACTAAAGCACAAACGAATACCAATAGTCAAAGTTCGCTAGGAATCCAAACATGGCCCAGAATTTACTTGGGAATGTGAGGACCAAATGAAGGCAAAATACCCACATTTGTTTTCACAAGTTTCCTCTAGCTAAAATTTCTGGACGAAATTTCCTAAAGTAGGGAAGACTGTGACATTTGTGCTCTTGTAAACACTGAACGATGTAGAACAAATTCAAGTATCAGTGAAATATGGTGTTTTGATCCCAATAATTGTTTATTTATGTTTGACAATTTCACGTTTTGATTCTTGTTCGATTTCAAACTCTTAAACACTTTTTGGAAAGTTATACGCAAACAGTTAAGTAAACGCAATCAGTTTAACGCGACATACACTCCAGAAAAGTGACATAAGCTAAAAATACCCTAAATATCCCTTACATAACTTGGAAATAAGTTTTGAAGGATTCGGTATGGCAAAAACAAGTTTATTCGATCACAAGGACTATTTATGACAAACTACAAAAGTCTGCCAATTCTCAAAGAAACATACACTCTGGAACAAGTTCATAAGCTAAACATACCCTAAATACCCTTTACATAACTTCGAAATAAGTTTTGAGGGGTTCGGTATGTGAAAATATACTTATTTGACCATAGGGACTAAAAGCGTCAAAACTGCGAAAGTATGCAAATTCATGCATATCTTGCGTTCTGACCATATCCGCACATCCAAAAATTTTTGTAATCATTAAAATATTGTAATTTAGTGATGGGAATGCAAAAATACCATTCGTTGCGTAATTTGGATCGTTTTCGCGTCCGTTCGAGTTTCGTCGTAATTAATCAAAAAACGCGATCGTACGACCAAATGAACCGACATCCATGATATTTCCAAGCATATTTAAAGTATCCTATGCTTTAACATCCTTATAAAGCCTTGAAATTGGGTTAACGGGGGTTAAACGCATCGAAAAACAAGTTTTGGAGTGGCAGCGACCAGTTTTGCCAAAAATGAAAGTTCTGGACAGCAGCTGGCTCACGGGGTGCGACCCCTGAGGCCATCTGGGTCGCGGGGCGCCACTCCTGGAGCTGGCAGAACCTGTTTTATGTTAAAAACAGCTGGTTTGATGGTTTTAGTTGCTTGTTTCCTTGTTTGGGACCAAGTAAAGTGTTCTACAAGCCCAATAATCAGATCCTAACACTTGTATGGTGTGGATCATTCCTTGGAGAATACATTTACACTTGTAATGATCCTAGAAATCCAAGAACTACTATAAATACCCATGTCCATCAACCTTCAAACTTGCTCATTCACTACTTCTTTCTCTCTAAGCTCTAAGTGGAGGCTACCACATTTGTTGGAGGCTTCCTACCTGAGTTTTCTAGTCTTCTTTCCATCCTAGAACACTTGTAAGTGTTCTTCCTAGTCTTGTTTATTTATTTCAAGCTGAAAGTCAAATAGTGTTTGACTTTCGGCTTTGACCATGAATTGGTCAAGAAAAAGTTCAATTGAACTTTGCAACGTGATCGTAATCACGATGGTTATAGTCCCTTGCGACTATACCTACCGACTACCACGTTGACTAGTCGAAGTGATAAGTCAAAGTTTCGGTCAAAGTGCACGATTATGTGCATTTTGCGACGGAACTATTTTCGGGTATCAAAACATTTTGTTTTGATACCAAATCAGTTTTCTAACTTAGTTAAACATGTTTTAACATGTTTAACTCGTCACTTCTAGTTTAGTGCTTGTTTAGGGTCGTAAGTCAAGCGGTCTTAACAACCGCTTAGACTTTCGAACCCGACCCGTTTGGTCGATCATTAGGATCCGATCAAACAAATATTGTGACCATAGTTGTATAGGGAATAAC
The DNA here is from genome assembly GCA_030545235.1 of Helianthus tuberosus. Classification (NCBI taxonomy): domain Eukaryota; kingdom Viridiplantae; phylum Streptophyta; class Magnoliopsida; order Asterales; family Asteraceae; genus Helianthus; species Helianthus tuberosus. Next base: position 103,557,059 of record CM060381.1, read on the forward strand.
CTTCTGAGGTTATACATTATGGTCACTCCGTTTGGTTAGTTTTATGATAGGTAGTTTATATGCCTTAGGAAAATGACCAAAATGCCCTTTTGCGCATAAATGCAATTTAAGCATAGGTAACCTAAATTTTGACACTTAAACTGATTATGCAACATTATTAAACATGTTTAGGCATATAAGACTTATCATAGGACTAGTTAGACCATCCGAACGCGCATTTACGCAAATGACATGTTAAAGTAACGTAAACTACCTTAACGGGTCATAACGGGTCAAAAGCACTTAGGATTGCTTTCAAATCAGAATGTAGGCTTTGTTAAACCATCTCATATGAGTTCCAACACTCATTTGGTTTACAAGACCTTATTTTATCTGATTTCCCGATTTAGGTCCCGATTTATTAACATAGTGATCCGATACTAGGTGCCACTTGATTCCTTGACTTCCCGAGCTTTGTTAGTTCACTAGATCAAGGATACTTTGCAATCTCAAGTGAGTACATAGTCCCCCTCTTTTTACGCATTCCAAATGTTTTGAGGTAACTATGTGAGTACATAGTTCCCCTATTTTATGCTTTCAGTTGTTTTTGGGGTGATTCATATGTGCTAAAACGATTTCAAGTTTTCAAAAACAAGTACTATGGTTTATATTAAACACAACGATTTCAATAATGTGAACGAACATGTTGGTGCATTAATACATAAGACGAATGACATTCATTAGCTTTGGCTGAGCCGACCAGTAGTATGTCATGGTACCATAGGATCTGACAAATCCCGTTATCGGACTATCCCCATGGATTTGGTGGGTAATGTGGGTAACGACAGAATCTGTTATTTAACAAACCCTTTGGTGGTTTGTTAGTCGATTTAAAGATACCCTTTGGTGGTATAGTCGAGTCACACAGGTTTAAATGTATTCAAATAGAACGACCAAAAGTTATGTTGGGATTGAACCCTACCAAAGGAACAGTTGATTAAAGCCAAAATTGGATCAGAGAAGTGGATCCAGAATAAGCAGTTGTTTGTATTTCATTCTTTCCCCTTTGATTGTGGCCCTAACAACTGCTGCCCTCTAAAGTACTGATCTACTACAACAACTGATGGTCTACAATAACTGTTGCATGCCAAAGACTGTTGAAGACAAAGTGTTGTTTACTCAATCTACTGTCTTGATTCAAGTACTGCTGAAGACCAAAGCACTGCTAGGGTTGAAGTAGTGGAATGAAGAATCAGTTGTTTGCTTTCTTTATTATATTGTAATCAGTTGTTTAGATCACAGTGGTTAGATAACAGTGTTTGTATTAGGTCAGTAGTTTGAGGTTGTTAGGAAGTTAGATGTCACTATCAATGGTGACGTCAGCAAAGATGCCACAGTGGTTTGCTCGTGCCTATAAATAGAACAGTACTCTGTACTGTTCCATTGGCTCTTTCACCACTTATCATCCTGTATGAACAATCACTTGTGAGCTCAGGCTGAGGGGGAGTTTGTGATACATGCATGCAATTGTAATTGGTGTTTAAAATAAATTCAATCATTCGGTTTAATGAAAAACTTGTGTGTTGAAAACAATTCTCCTGTTTGATTGTGTATGAAAGTTTGTTTCCATATTTAGTTTCCGCTGCAATTACTTATTCATCTTCATTAATTCTCAAACAAAACACAATAAAAAAGAAACTCAGATCCTAACAATTGGTATCATAGCTCGGACAGTCAAATTTGATCTAACAATCATTTTGACATAAATAGTTCAGCTCATAATCGTTGATACTTTCAAATTGTTTGTTTCGTTGAAAAACAAAGTAAGGGTTAATTTCGATCAAAGTTAGTTAATCAGTACCTGTAAAACAACTAGGATGACGTCACAATCACAAGATGTTAACAATAGCATCGGTTCACTCTTCAAACCACCCATGTTGAAACGAAATGAATACAACATCTGGCAGAGAAGGATGGGTCACATCCTTGCTCAACAAAATACCAGATGTTGGAAGTCGGTTATCTTTGGAACCACTGTCTGACCCCTGGTCTGAAGAAGAAGAAAAGAAACATGGTGAAAAGGTAGAGAAGGTGACTGATGAAGAGCATGTTTGTGACTATGCCATGATGGCAGCTGCAAAGGTATCACCTCAAGTTCTTAAAAAAATGTGTTCAGACAAATGCATCATAGCATTTGCTAACATTAAAGAGGTGAATGAAAACCTGAGAGACAGAGTGCTAAATGATGAAGTTCAATTTGAAAAGTCTTTAAAAGAACTGAAAATCAAATTGGCAGAAAAAGATAATGAAATTTGTTGTCTCAAACAAGAGCATAGCATAACCAAGGACCAACTCCAGACTATGATAGAAAACTATCAAGCCTGCAAAAATGAGTTGGAATCCACCCAGATCACATGTGAAAAATGGGTGGAATCCTGCAAAGGTTATGAAGTTATGCTTGAAAAACAGATCAAAAGCAATGTAAAATTTGGTGTTGGTTTTAGAAAACATTATCAAGTTGAAAACAATGCTGTAAATGAATCTGGTTTTGTTGAAATCATTCCCACAAACAAGGATGGCCAAGAGGTTAAAATAACTGATAAACTTGGTAACAAGATCACTCTGGAAAGATCTGTGGATACCTCAATTTTTGAGGAGATTGAGAAATACCAATTTAAACCCACATGGTATGATGAGTGTGACATCCTTGAAAACTTTAAACCCATAGACTTCACAACCACTAATGGTGTCAAAGCTCCTAAGGCCAAGGTTATTCCTCTTAAGGGCATTCCAACAGTGGTTCAAAAATCTGTTGCAAAGGAGTCTGAAAAGAAGAAGAAAAGAGAAAAGATTAAAAAGTTGTTTTGTGACTTTTGTGAAAAGAAAAATCACCTGACCAAAGATTGTTTTCATTTAAAAGCTTATGATCTTAACAAAACAAGTACTATTGTGCCTTCACAAAGATGCACCATCTGTGGTAAATCAAATCATTCTACTCAGCAGTGTGTGTACCTAAAATCCTTTGAGGTCAAAAAGGATGAGTACATGTCAAAAACACCAATGAGCTCATCTAATCCATCTGTCAAGTTCACCAAAAACCAACCACTGTTTGTGCCAGTCCAAACAGCTGTTACCAAACAGCTAAACCAAACCTCTGTTAAAAGAGATGTTCAGGTGACTGATGCACCCCCTGCTAACCGATACCGAAGAGGTTAAGGTCAACCACCAAGGGTCCCACACATTTATGAGGCTTACAAAAAGCCCTCTAAACCAAGAGTGAACAGGCATCCCTTTGGGTACCTGCAGAGGATAGGGCAAGACCCCCAACAGTGGTTAGAGAAAGCCAGTTCCAAAACTATCCAAACCCCTGAGCTAACCTCTGTCCATCCACCTGAACTTGACATAGACACTGTTGAGACCCCATCCAAAGCCATACTGGCTTTGGAGACCCTCATGAACTAACCTTTTACTTGATGTGCAGGGAGCTTCTGCATGCTTAGATAGTCTTTGGTATGTAGATAGTGGAGGCTCCAGGCACATGACAGGATGTAGAGCCCTACTCAAAGAATTCAAAACCCATGCATGGGGGGATATATCCTTTGGTAATAATAGTAAAGGGAAGGTGATGGGGTCTGGTACAGTTCAGCCTGGAAATGTTAAGTTTGAAAATGTCAATCTAATAGACAATCTAAAATTCAACCTTCTTAGTGTCTCTCAAATGAGTGATAAGGGCTATGGCTCATTCTTTACTAAGGATTGTTGGACCAGAAATGGTTAAAAAGATTGAAGATATAATAAAAAATGGAAAAACTCAACTTGTTGCTCAAAGAAGTGGCAATGTTTATGTAGTTGATTTGTCAAAAGAGAGCCCCAGGACTGATGCATGTCTGTTCTCAGCTGCCTCTAACAAAGAGACAGAACTTTGGCACAGGAGATTGGGGCACACAAATCTCAAGACAATCACTGCTTTGTCAAAACAGGGGTTAGTAAGAGGTCTTCCTCAAAAACTGTTCACCTGTCATGAGCATTGTGTTTCCTCCTTAAAAGGAAAACAACATAAAATCTCCTTTAAGTCCATTGATGAGTCCAAAACAACCAAGTGTCTGCAAATGTTGCACATGGATTTGTTTGGCCCAGTTTAAGTCATGAGTCTCAAAAATAAAAGATATTATTTGGTAATTGTAGATGACTTCTCTAGGTTTACATGGACTTATTTCTTACATTCCAAAGATGAGACTGCAAGCATTCTGCAAGACTTTGTGACACAGGTTAAAAAGCAGTTTGACTTGCCAGTAAAAGTCTTCAGGAGTGACAATGGCACAGAATTCAAAAATAAGGAGTTGGATGCCTTCTGTGTGTCAAAAGGAATTGTAAGGCAGTACAGCATTCCAAGAACACCAGAGCAGAATGGGGTGGTTTAAAGGAAAAACAGAACTCTGATTGAAGCAGCCAGGACCATGCTTGCAGATTCAGGTTTGCCATTAACTTTTTGGGCAGAGGCAATAAACACTGCTTGCTATGTCCAGAACAGAGTTTTAATTAACCCTAGGCATCAAAAGACTGCCTATGAAATTCTGTATAAAATAAAACCACTGATCTCATATTTCAAAGTCTTTGGTTGTCCATGCTTCATTTTAAATTTAAAAGATTCCATCTCAAAATTTGCAGCCAAAGTAGACAGTGGATATCATTTGGGATACTCAACCACTGCTAAGGCCTACAAAGTGTTTAACACAAGGACCAAAACAGTGGAAGAGACTTTGAATGTGAAGTTCAATGAACTTTCTTCAATGAAAATCCCTGCAAACCCTGCAGATTTGTTTGATCTTGATAAATTTACTTTTGAAAATGTTTCTGTCAAGACTAACAGTGCAGGTCCATCAGAAAATCTTCCATCAGACAATGGGTACGAAGTGATCCTTCCACAACAAACCTTCAAATCCATTGCCAGAGCAGTAGATGTCCAAAACAGCTGTCAAAGCTCATCCACTGCTACCTCAACAGTTGTTGACCAAAGTAGCCCATTAACTCCTGCTTCCACATCATCAAACACTGTTGATAAAAAATCCCCAAACAATGGATAAAAGACAATAGATGTCCACACCATTACCACCTATTCCTCCACCTCCATTTCAAACCACTGATGGATCATCAAAGTCACCATCAGCGGTTAGCTCAGATGATTCTCATCTGCAGCCTTCACCTTTAAATGCCATTATTCCATACAAAGGAGATTTGATCTTCTTGAAATCTCATCCACCTGACCAAATCATTGGCAACATCAGTGAAGGGGTGCTTACAAGAAAGCAATCCCAAAACATCTGTTTTTTTACTGGTTTCCTATCTCTCCATCAGCCAGTCAAGTACCAAGAGGCACTGAAAGACAACAGCTGGGTAGAAGCCATGCAAGAGGAGCTCCAACAGTTCAAAAGACAAAAAGTATGGGAGCTTGTACCACTGCTTGAGGGTGTGAGTCCTATTGGCACAAAGTGGGTCTTCAAAAACAAAACTGATGAAAGGGGCATTGTTGTCAAGAATAAAGTAAGGCTAGTGGTTCAAGGTTTCAGACAGGAAGAGGGCATTGACTATGATGAAACTTTTACCCCTGTAGCCAGATTGGAAGCTATTAGACTGTTTCTGGCCTTTGCTGTCAACCACAACATAAAGGTGTATCAAATGGACATTAAATGTGCCTTCCTCTATGGTAAAATTCAAGAAGAGGTATATGTTTGTCAACCTCCAGGTTTTGAGGATCCATTTAATCCAAATCATGTCTACAAGCTTAATAAAGCTTTGTATGGACTGAAACAAGCACCTAGAGCCTGGTATGAAACTCTTTCCACCTTTCTTCTTTCCATTGGTTTCACAAGAGGTAAAATAGAGAAAACACTGTTTTTAAAATGGAGAGGGAAAGACTTGATGATTGTCCAGATTTATGTGGATGACATCATTTTTGGAAGCACATGTCACAAAATGTGTGAAGAGTTCAGACAACTCATGATAGCTGAGTTTGAGATGAGTGCAATGGGTGAACTCCAGTGCTTTCTTGGTCTCTAAGTAAGGCAACTGCAAAATGGAACTTTCATCCATCAAGGCAAATATGCCAAAGAACTTTTAAAGAAATTTGAGATGGATGATTGTAAACCATGCAGTACACACATTGCAACCAATAAAATAGTCATGTCTGATGAAAAGGATGATTTGGTTGATCAAACTCTTTATAGAAGCATGATTGGGTCTTTATTGTACCTAACTGCATCTAGGCTAGATATCATGTTTGCAACATGTGTCTATGCCAGATCCCAATCAGCCCCTAGAAAGTCTAACCTTATTGCTGTAAAAAGGATATTTAGATACCTAAACGGTGCTCCCACACTTGGTATCTGGTATCCAGCTGATGGAAATACCAAGCTTTCAGGTTTCTCATATAGTGACTTTGCTGGATGTGACAAAACAAGGAAGTCCACTTTAGGAGGGTGCCAATTCCTAGGCAATTGCTTAGTGTCTTGGCAAAGCAAAAAGCAAGCAGTTGTTTCAACATCCATTGCTGAGGCAGAGTATATAGTTGTTGCAAGCTGTATAGCCCAACTGCTTTGGCTTCAAAATCAATTACTGGATTTTGGTATCACTGCCTTAAAGACACCTCTTATGTTGGACAGTCAGGCAGCAGAAAATATCATCAAAAATCCTGTCTCCCATTCAACCACCAAGCACATTGATATCAGACATCACTTTGTGAGGGATTGCTATGAAAAAGGTTTGATTTCTCTGCACCATGTTCCAACTAAAGATCAGCTGGCAGATGTGCTAACAAAAGCATTAGACACACCCACCTTTGAAAGTTTGATCTCTAGGATTGGCATGCTGAACATGGAATAACAAGCAACATCTTGTTTTTCTATGAATAAAAGCATTAAAATGTTTTCAGAAAATCAAGATTCCATCCTTAAAAATAGCTAAAAATGAAATTTTCATTAAATCCTTAAAAGTCTGTCATAACCACTGTTTTTGGTTCAAACATCTGTTCTGCTAAGTGTCGTCCACTGCTGAAAGTCAACATCTGTTCTCTCATTTCTTTAGTAATCACTGTTGTTCAAAATCAGTGTTTTCAACCACTGATGGGCTATCCACTGATAGTTAAAAGTCAGCCACTATTCTCCTTATAACCATTGTAACCACTGATACTTGTTCCATCAGTGGTTTCTTAAACAACTGTCTTCCATTATCATCAGATGTTGGCACGTGGTCAGTACATAGCGGTCAGATCTTTTGTAACCGCTGCCACGTCAGCATTCACTTTTTCCTTTATAAAACCCTGACCTAAACCCCAAACAGGGTTTTCACTGTCGAATCGAATTAAAAAATTCCTTTCTCAAAGCAGTTATCATCCATTTCTCTCATCATCTTCTTCCTCTCGCACACATGTTCAAATCTCTGTTTTCATCATCTCACAAATTCACTCAAATGGCCACAGAAATTCCATTCAAATCTCCTCACAATTACTTGGGTCTACTCACAAAACCCACTCACACTGAAACCTTCGATTCCATCATTGATACTATGTCGTCTTCAAAGTACAAAACTTTGTTGACTTCTGATGCTCCGATTTACCTGGCAACCCAGAGGGAATTTTGGAAAAATGCTACACTTGAATCTCAAGATGAAACACCCATAGCCATCAATTCCTCGATAAAGGGTGTACCAGTTAAAATCACACCACAAACTCTATCAGAAGTATTTGAACTCGATGATCTTCAAGGTAAAACATCTTTCCCAAAAACTAAGTGTCAGCATGATTTCCTTGAGAGAGATTATGAGGAACAAATGAAAAAAGATACTTTACAAAAAGGCAGTTTTCCTCCTGCCACAAGGTTTTTATTTCACACTCTTCTCATGTATGTTTCTAATAAAACAACCTCTTTCAATGAAATCCCATTGAAGATTCAATACCTGGGCTATGCTATACTACAAAATGAAAATTTTAACTATTCCCAGGAAATCTTCAATTATCTTGTTACAAATGTTAATAAAAAGGCATTTTTGCTATTTCCAAGGTTTTTGAGTTACTACTTTAGAAAGAAATTTTCAAAAGATAATGCTCATGTCCTTATTCAAGGAGAGCCTTTTCAAATAAACAGCCTAACATCTGAAACCTTTACAAGGATGTTAAAACCTTCCAAAACACAAGCAGAGGCTCCTGAGCAGACTTTAGCAGCTACCACTGCTCCTCAGGCACCTGCTGCTGAGCCCACTGCTCAAGGTGATCACAGCAGCAAAACAACTGCTGTGAAACCCACACCTAAAACCACCAGAAAACCAAAACAGAAAAAATCCCAAAAGCCCCCCAAACCTACTAAAAAGGCAACTCTGGAAGATGAGATCCCAGAGCAACTACCAGTGACAACACAAACGTCACCAGAAACCACTGCTGCTACTTCCTCACAGCAGATGGTAGAAAGATCTCAACCTGAGCCTCAAACTCCTCATGCATCTTCACAAAAAGATCAGGTTGTAAGCACAGGGACACCACGATATGATGCTCTAGAATCACCTGATTCTATCATCCACAGCCCTCCTCCCGGGGCAAATTCGCTTTCTACACCAATACTCACTACCACAATTCCACCACAAACAAAAATTTTGTTGGATGCACTTGATATAGCTCAGACAGAAATCAGTTCCTCTCAACCATCTATCATTGAGAGTATGCCTCAACAAGTGACTGAGTATGAGCTCCCTATCATTACTATCCCCACCAACAACTGAGGAGGTTACACCCCTTGAGTTACATGTAACTCTTGGTGGTAGTTCAAGTGAAGCAGCTACTACAAGTGTTGAACCCACTGGTTTACACTTGGACAGTATTTTTATCCCTATAACTTCCTTGAAGGCAATTTCTTCTATGGGGCCCATGGAGTTTCCAGTTTTTACTGGGTCTCTTAAAATGGTAACCTCTTTTGGAGAAAGAAGTCCCCAATACCAAGAAAAAGGGGCATCAGGGGATGACTTTTGGGAAACTTTGCCTAAGTCAACCACTGATACAACCACTGCCAGTGGGAAATCAGATGATCCCATTAAGTTGGGTGATGGTTTAATGTACCGAGAATTGACGGGTAGAGTTGACAAACTTGATACATCTGTTGCAGAAATCAAAGGCATGCTGCAACAGTTGTTGAAAGCACAAAAGGTACCACCCACTGCTGCTCCAGCTCAAACATCTGCTCCAACATCTGTTCCTACTCCTAATGAGCTGTGGAGTTTGTTTCAACCTATGCTGCACCAACAATGAGAATTAACTGATCAGCAACATGAAATACAAGTTCAAAAGATCAGAAATCTCATGGAGGCAAGGTTCAAAGATACACAAGCAGACATAAAGGCAATCAAGGCCCATTTGTTGAACACCACTATCACTGCTCATCCCTCTATCATCTTTGTGGACAACCCACCACCAGCTGATGCCAAAAAGGGGGAGAAAATGAAGCAGTTGAAGAAAAAGGGATATGAAGATGGTCTTTACATTGCACCTGACAATTCAAGTATGCTTGCAGACATCCCTAAGCCAGATGGTACTAAAAAGGTTGATGTAACCACAAATGCCATTACTGATGCAAAAGCAAGGGTAAAAAGGGATATGGAGGCAAAGGATAAAGCAAGGTTTGAACAGGAGAAAAGAGTTTTTATGGAAATGAATAAGCATGGTACTTCTGAGCCAAAGGATGAAGAAAGTCCTGAGCCAAAAAGAAAGCAGCCCACTAGAAAAGTGAGGCAACCCAAACACATACCATCCAGATCCACAAAACATACTCCCAAACCTTCCAAAAGCTCCACACATCAATCTTCCAAACCAACAGTTGTTGTAACACCTGTTGTATCAACAACTATTGGTACTTCAGTGGTTTCAGCAGTTGTTAACCCAACAACCATCACTTCAACTACAATCACTGCTCCCATCTCAACCACTGCCATACCAAAAACATCCTCACCACCAAAACAGCCTCCTGCCAAAAAGCAGAAGACAGCTGATGACACATCATCAGTTGTAATGACAACAGTGGTTGAAACACCAGTTGTTTCAACAACTGTTAGTCAGCCACCTACCACTCAAATCACCACCACTCAACCCACCAAAACACCACCAGCCTCTCCTAAACCTAAAAGGAGAAGGTTGTTACTGAATGATGACAATTCACCACCTCCAACATCTTCACAACCATTGACCCTTGTTACCATTCCAAACCCTGTTCCACTCTCTTCAGTACAAGCCTATAATCCAAACACTGCCATTACTCCTGCAGGGTTTCAGTATCCTTTAGAGCTTATAGCAGTTAGAGAGGAGATCAAATCCTTCTACTCTGAAGATGACCCAGCTAAAAGGAGTTTACCATCTCTTCAAGGATATCCTAGGCCTAACAACATTGAAGAATATTTGACAAAGAAAATCTGACAAAGAAATTCAAAGACACTATCAATTCCTGCTCACACAAGTAAGAACTTTGGAGCAGTTTTTAAAAGATTTGTCTCAAAAGCTTTCAGAAAGAGATGATGAAACATTGAGAAAAGATTACATTGAGCACATTATGGCATTCAAGAAATACAAAGGAGAAAAGGCTCAATATAAAGAATGGACAGTTGGTGAGCTCAAAGAGGAGTTAGAAAGAATTGAAAAAATAAACAAAGACAAAGTGAAACACACTCCTCCTGTCTGGTCAAAGTACATGAAAAATGTACCAGATAAGGTGTTAATGCTGAAGAGAATGAAAAAAGAGCTCATTACTGCTGATTTTGGGTCAAGGAATCAAGTGACAAGGTGGAAAGAAGATAAAGTCAGGGCTAGCTACAAAAAGTTGGAAGAATTGAGAAAGAAAAATCCAAATATTCCACAAAAGCCTGACTACCCTGAAGCAGAGGTTTCAACAAGACCACAAAAACTGCAAATCAGGAAATCCACTACTCCACCTGGTGCCATCCTCTATCAAAGAAGGAGACAAAAACAGATGGATGCAGAAACAACAGAGGATATTGCAGCAGGGGATGACATTATAAAATCAGTCCTCAAGCAGATGATAGCTGAAAATCCTGAACTTGCTCAAGCTCAAAGCACTGCTCAGCCAGTTATCACCAGGCCACCATCTCCAAACTCATCTGCAATAAAATCTCTCCCAAGAAACCCACTAGATTCAAAAATACTAAAGTGGAAGTCTGACAAACAGACCCACGTATTGACTCTGATCAAATCCAGTGGTGATGTGAATAAAATATCAAGGGAACAAGCACTGGGCCTGGGTGTTGAAGATCTGCAAGATCTCCTTGATCTTACACTGTGTAGGGATGAGGATGACACAGATTCTTTGGACTTTGAATTACAATTCAAAGGACAAGTTAGAGAACTGTTGATGAGGCAATAAAGTTCCACAATAATGAAGGGTTTTGGCATCATCTGTTCCAGGGGGAGATTGTTGGGATTGAACCCTACCAAAGGAACAGTTGATTAAAGCTAAAACTGGATCAGAGCAGTGGATCCAGAATAAGCAGTTGTTTGTATTTCATTCTTTCCCCTTTGATTGTGTCCCTAACAACTGCTGCCCTCTAAAGTACTGATCTACTACAACAACTGATGGTCTACAATAATTGTTGCATCCCAAAGACTGTTGAAGACAAAGTGTTGTTTACTCAATCTACTGTCTTGATTCAAGTACTGCTGAAGACCAAAGCACTGCTAGGGTTGAAGCAGTGGAATGAAGAATCAGTTGTTTGCTTTCTTTATTATATTGTAATCAGTTGTTTAGATCACAGTGGTTAGATAACAGTGTTTGTATTAGGTCAGTAGTTTGAGGTTGTTAGGAAGTTAGATGTCACTATCAATGGTGATGTTAGCAAAGATGCCACAGTGGTTTGCTCGTGCCTATAAATAGAACAGTACTCTGTACTGTTCCATTGGCTCTTTCACCACTTATCATCCTGTACGAACAATCACTTGTGAGCTCAGGCTGAGGGGGAGTTTGTGATACATGCATGCAATTGTAATTGGTGTTTGAAATAAATTCAATCATTCGGTTCAATGAAAAACTTGTGTGTTGAAAACAATTCTCCTGTTTGATTGTGTATGAAAGTTTGTTTCCATATTTAGTTTTCGCTGCAATTACTTGTTCATCTTCATTAATTCTCAAACAAAACACAATAAAAAAGAAACTCAGATCCTAACAAGTTAGTTTTCAGAAATAAAACACGAACGATTGGACGATTGGTTTTTATAACACGGATGATTGAACGATGGTTTAAAACACGGACGAATTGAACGATTTGGATGATTGGTTTTTATAACACGGACGATTGATAACACGGATGAATTGAACGATTGGTTTATGGTAAGTGATTAGATAACAGGATGAGTGTAATGTGATAAAAGCATGGTGGATACGCCGCTGGTACTTCCTATATATAAGTGATTTTATTATATTACATTCGGTGGCGTTATTTAGATCACTTGGACGAATGATTTCAAATGATGTCACGCAATGATGTTTACTAAATGATATAAACCATACAAGTTTTCTTACAAGACGATTTACAATTTGGATTCTAAAAGCAAATGTTTTGGTCAAGATTCATGGCTACAAGGTTTCATAAACTTTAACCAACTTGTTTTAGTTGGTTAATTATATTGCAATACCAAACACTTGTCAATACAAGGTTTTCAATTATCGACTCTAGTAGTTGTACGAGGTATTGCAATATGTATACAAGCCATGAATTTGACACATTCACAAAACCTATGTACTCGCTGGCATTTTTATGCTGACTTTCTTTTCACATATGTTTCAGGTACTGTTGTTTGATGATTATGATGCATGCTTCACGTAGGAACGAACGAGGGCCTTAGTGACATAAAAACAATGAAAGATAATTTGTTTATGTTTTGCTTTTAATTCTAAGACAATGTAACATACTAAAATTCAAATAAACAAAATTTCAAATCCATGTGTTGTGAAATAATGATTCTGTTACTCGACTCCCCGATGTTTCCGCCGCGGTTTGTTATTTTACGTGGTCGGGGTGTGACAAACAACAACGGTGGAAATGGTGCTCTTGGGAGAGCATTTACGATTAGTGCGGGTGACACTAGGAATGATGACAACTTTGTGACCGATACGTTTTCTATAAATAATCTTTTCACTTCTGTTTTTTCAATTCTGGTGCCAATTGGAGTCTTGTGACCTTGAAGTTCAGTAGATTGTTAGGATCGACTCCAAATACCTTTTGAAACCAAACACATTGAGGAATTGGCTGACGGTCAGCCGATTGAAGCATCCCATATTTAAGTTGGGTGCAAACTCGATTTTCTAGGTCAAGTGTTTGACACTGATCTCCTTCCTGTTACCCCTGGTAGCTTTAATGTACTCATTGGTATGGACTGGCTGACCAAACATCGAGCTGAACCTATCACTCATTTATTCAAAACGGCTAAACCTAACACTGATACGACTAGTGAATTTCAGGACAAAGTTCCCTTTCAAGTTGGGGATGTTGTGGTACCCGAGGAAAATCCAAAGTCATCTTAACTCACCGTTTCATTTTTCTGAGAATGCTTCTCAAATTTCGGGGCGAAATGTCTTTCAAGTTGGGGATGATGTGACAACCCACAACTTCAGGTTAATACTTTAACCTAATCATGGCTGACTTAGACATACATTCATAGCACTGTATTTAACTAAGGGTAGTTAAATGAGTCTACATTGGTAATTCGGGGAATTACCAGAACACACATGATAACTTTCGAACGTTGGTGATTAACAAAAATATTAATTATAAATGGACGGTCTATACGAAACTTATGTGTTGCATGACAAATACGTGAAAATACATGCTTTAATTGTAAATTACAAGTTGTGTGTACTTTGTGTAATAATGCTATAGTTAGGGGTGCTTTGTGGATAGGTTAAAAACTTTAATAAAACTCCTCATAACCCTAAACCTCTCACAATCTCATCATACGGCAGTTTTCTGTCATCTCTCAAATCACCATCATCAATCATTTTGGTTACATCAAGTTTTCACACAATTATCAGTCCCTGATCTTCAGTTCATCTAGAATAAATCTGAGGTAAGTGCTCATTTTATATGTTGAATCCTTGTTCTCTTGATCTATATAAACCCTAGATATCTAAACACTCGTCTGTGATGAACTGATTATGTCTGTTGAATGTGTGATTATCTGTATGTGAATGCGTGAACTATTTACTAGAGATTATTGATGCTATTGCTATAGAAATGCTAGAACTGTTAACCTGTTGTTTGAATCATATGCTAGATTAGGGTTTTGATCGTATGTAATTATTTTATTGAAAAAACTGCATTTTTGGTTTTGTTGATTCTGTGTGTTTGTTTGTCCGGAGTTAACAGTCAGGACTTAGGTACTTACGAGGGTCAAGGTTTTGAAAAGTATCAGACTTTATATTCTAGTCAGAGTTTTCAAGATAAAAGGGATGTTCAGGATTCTTTTTCAGGATTTACTATTGAGTCGTGTGAACATGATGTTCAGGGTTTGATATAGACACAAAGAGTCTGAGTTTCGATAATATAAAGAATCCAAGTTTATATGTTTTGCGAGGTCTAAACTAAATTGTGGATTGAGAGTCAGGATTTAAGTTATGAGGGTTTATTAGGTGTTGATGGTCCGAGTTTAGTAGAAAACTCATAGGGTCCGGGTTTTTCTTTAATAGAAAACACATAAAGGTTCCGAATTAATAATGTAAAAAGGGTTGTCCGTATATGTATGATATGATCTGAGTTTACAAGAATTTAAAATAATAATAATAATAATAATAATAATAATAATAACAAGGTCCGAATTAACATGAGTGTTAAGAAGATGTCAGGGTTTATTGTCAAACGATGGTCCGAACTTAATAAATAAACAAAGGGGTCCGGATGTTTTTATAAAACACGTTTTGAGTTGTGGTCTGGAGGTCCGAATTTGTTTAGCAAATAGGACGAGGGTCTTCTAAAGATGTGGGCCGGTGAGATATGTAATAAATGGAAGCGTCTGAATTGGTTTTATAAAATGTCCGGGATTCAAAAATGAAGGGGGTCCGGATTTTTAGGTTGGTCCGAGTTATTGCGCCATTATGTCCAGACATTTATTTGATTGAAGCAATCATCTTGTGAATTATAAGTCAGACGTTGCAGTAAGGTATTAAGTGGTCAGAACTTAGTTGCGCATATGTGGTGATATATTAAATACTGAATGACAATGATGATGCATCGAAGTTAAGGGAAACCATAGTGGATCGGGTAACATGATTGGGCTTCAGGACTTTTAATTAGGAATAAATATTCTGAATGTAGTGTAAATTCTTAATGGCTATGAAACTGTGAACTTACATAGGATATTGATGTGGGTGTATGTCCGAATTTTAAGTAATGTGTGCAGTCCGAACATGGCAAAGAAAAATATATATTGAGTTTAATTGTAGCCAATATATCTGAATTTACTATTGAGTCATTTTATTAGATCTAATAGTGGGTCGGAGTATTTCAAGTCCACATTTAATATGCAGATATGGTTAACATGTTTTCCTGAACATATGTATGGACTTCAATTTTTTAGTAGGGCACATGGTTGGCATTTAAATGTCCATAGATGAGGTAACCTAATAACTTTTGCAGTTGGTTGACTAATGTTTCCTTATAGCACCACGTTTACAAATTTCGATCTAAAACCTTAATGGAATTAAGGAATATATTATTCATATATATTTCTCTTGAATATTTATTTAATTTACATAAACATATGCATACTCTAAGTTTGACAGCTAACTCGTTCTACGTATGATCTGAAATTGTATATTTAACAAATATATCCGAGTATATTATAACTCTGTGAGTTAGCTGGATTATGAGTTTTTGTCATGTCAGTGTTTCTTAAAACCACAGTTAATGTCAACAACTCGAGATTCCACTGTGTGTTACTGCATGTTAACTTGTTAATCTGATCACACTTAAACCCATGGATGTTTGGACTTAGGGTAATGCAAAACCTCACTCGTATACTTACTTACATGATACATGATACTGTACGTTAGGTCGTGTGTAACGGACCTAACGCTAAATTAAAGCGTAGAAGTACGTAGCACATACTGAGCAAACTAAAGTGAGTTCACTACTCTTTCACAAGCATGCGTCCCGGTGGGGGCAAATAAACAAGCAAACTATTATTCCTTGGAGGAATACTTTTTATAAATGTTGTGGTTTTATCTCGATGTTAGTTAATAAACTCAACTCTATCACGGAAGTTCCTACTTACTACCGAGCTAGTTGCCGGAGAGGCAACGGGGTATTAGTTGATAGCGTTATTAAGCTTGAAAACCTCACACCGTACCTGGGAGGACGGACGTGAACTAATGACCTTAACCACATGGCCAATGTTGATAGGCATTGATGAGGGCAAACAAACTGACGTCACTTCGGTATCGAGTTTATTATTGGCATGTCTTTAAACTAAACATTTACCAACTTTGCGTTAAACAAAACTGTGAACTCGCCGGCTTTATGCTGATACACTTTTTCAGCATGCTTGCAGGTCGTTAGATGCATCGAATTGGAACTTGCAGTCTGGGAAGCCGGTGTCGTCATGGGTTGCGTTATTCACGAAGTCATTTGATGTTTGATTATGTTTTCTTTACAAAACGATGTTGAATTGGTTAAACAATGATTTATGCTTCCGCTGAACGATTATTGGTTTGAATAAAATGTTTTGAAATGCACTTTTCACATTGATTCCGATCTTGTGATTATTATTCTACTGTTAGTTCAATGTGATTAGTGGCTAGATCCTGGTACGTCACACGCCACGCGGTGGATTCCGCATGTGGTATTTTGGGGGGGTGACACATGAGGCCATCTAGGTTTCAAAACCTACTAACTTTGATGATTATATAACCTCCATAATCAATCTTCTAAATGGAATAAAACTGTTTTCTAGTAAAACTATTTTTATGTGTTCAAATAACGTTTGGGATTTGATTGAATTACCTAAGAGTGTTCATAATCAAACCAAATCCTAATATAAACGTTAAGACCCTAAGAAGCATGATTGATTGTCAAATGTTATACTCAGGAAGAGATAAATCATCAAAGAATTTTCTTACCTATATTACAAAAGATTTCTTTTAGGATCATCACTATTCTAGTAGCTTATAATAATTTTGAGCTACATTAGATGAATATTAAAACAACTTTCCTTAACAACTGACTTACATATTTACATGTTTTCTGAAAGTTCTAAACTGAAGGTTAAAGAACATTTTGTTTGTAAGCCAATAAAATCCATGTATGGGTTAATTCAAACATCATAATGCGATGAAACCTTAATGCAATTATTTTTAATTAAGAATCAAGTTGATTAATGTACCTACCTCAAGATGAGTGGGAGTAACTAAAACAAACTTGTCTCTATATAGATTACATTCTTTTGATAAGTATATGTTACATAAGTCAAAGCATTGTTAACATAAACTTTGATATAATAGATCTCAGAGATATCTCTTACGTGATAGATATCATAACATACCGAGATAGACCCAATGGGACATTAGTTTCGTTCCATAAGTTTAACTTTAAATGGGTCCTTATATATGTAACAAATAATATTGTTCTCCTTTAGAGGATAATATGATAAATGAGATTATTTCCATATCTATATCTATACTATATATAAAAGCATATAGGGAGGACTTCTTAATGTAATTTGCCATTTCCTTAAAACACCTTTAAAGCGTGATCTACAAGTCTTTTAAGCACAACAAACACAATTGTAACCTCACTTTCCAATAATACCCTTATTAAGACAAACAAAAACACACGAACAAGCTGGATCTAGGGTTTCACTCTTATCGCCTCTCCTCTCCATCTGCTTTCTATCTCTGGCGATCAAAGGTGGATCTAGGGTTTCTCTCTATACGACGCCAGATCTGAGGTTGTGGGTGGAAGACGATGGGGTTTCACTTTTATCCGCCTCTCCTCTCCATATGCTCTCTCTCTCTCTGGCGATCAGAGTTGGATCTAGGGTTTCTCTCAATACAATGCCAGATCTGTGTTGGTTTTGTGTTTGCTCTAAACTTGCAGATCTAGGTCACGCCCAACTCACATCCAAGTTCTGAAAACCCAAGGTAAGTCTGACATCCTTTGATTGGTCTAGGTCATGCCCTTCAGTTGTTGAATCTGATGTTTGTGTTTGCTCTAAACTTGCAGATCTAGGATTTTACTGATTAGGTTGACAGATCTACAGTTCGTGATTGCACTTGATTGAGGTAAACTCTCTTTTAAAAATCATTTTCTTGAAGCTATAACTGGTTATAGACTTGGTGGTTCTTTCATGGCTCTTTTTGGTAGAGTATGTAGTGGCATATCTGCTGTATTTGTGGTAACAAATCTACAACTCATTTTGATTAAATCGTGTTCTTATGAAGTTTTAGCATCATTCTATGTCTATTTGATTTATGGGTTTGGTTTTGCTGGTTTTAGGGTTACTTTAGGATTATTTGTTAAAATATTGATTTTTTGTTGTGGTAAATGGATTTGTTAAAATGTTGATTTTTTGCTGGTATGTTCGATGCCGTTTTCATTGCTGCTGACTTTGGGTGTGTTCGGTTACAGGTCAAAATCGCCACCTCTACTAACACTATGCATTTTTTCTTCAGGATATGTTGCATTTTCATGCAGTTTACTGGCCAGCTATGTTAATGTCTGCTGGACTGAGCCTTCCTAATACTGTTTTTTTCTTCTTTCATGTGTAACAAAGCTTCCATAAGAAGAAACATGGAGAAATCTGATGAACTTTTGGTGTAAGTTCGAAAGCTGCTGCCACTCAGTTTCTGTTATGGTAATAAAGTCATATATGAATATTTTGAGATGCTTAATAATTTTTCAGGGTGTATTTTTTATCAATTAAATCAGCCAAAACAATGATACAGTTACAATCAATTGATTTTGTTCAAGTGCGACTATTAATTTGTGTCTGTTTGTTTGTTCTGTTGCAGAGGAATGATGGAGATTCAGAAAAAGGTTATGTAAATCAAAGCTGAGAAGCCTAAGAGAAGGGTTAAATTGGTGGTGGTGGTGATTGTCGGTAGGTGGAGGAGTTCTGATTTTTATCCCCACCCGACCTCTCTTTCCCCCCAAATCCCACAACCCTGAGACAATCGACCACCACTGCTGCTGCGTTTGAGAAGACAACTGCTGCCACCAGAGCTACAGGTCGCCACAGTTAGCCAGATATCGTTTATTTCAGAAGATAGGGGTTGTATTCTTATTTTTTCCTTGTGATTCTACCATCATTTACCTTTAACAAGTTGCAGACACTAAAAATCGGAGTCTCTGTAGGTAATATATCATGTCTCCCTAATTTTTTTGTTGGGATTTTGCTATTGTTTTGCACAAACATAGTAGTTTTCTACCAGTGAAGAATATTTTTTTTTTATCTCTATATAAATGGTGAGTTTGTCATATTTATTGAAAGTTGTATTTTCTTAGATAGTTTGTAAACAGAAAGCTTTTGGTTTAGAGCTCAATCAGGGAAGAAAGTTATGGCTTGTGGTTTAAAGTTAATAGTACCTTTACGAGCTTAGGGGTTTATGACTGCCTTAGTATAACATGCCCTTAGATCACATTAGGACTTCTTGATTAGTATCATAATTCACTCATCTTATTTCCACTATCAGCACCCAATTGCGGGATTCCACCATTGACTGGTGATAACTTTGCTGCATGGAAGGATGCCCTCATGCTTACACTTGGATTGCTGGACTTCGATTATGCTCTAAGAGAGAATAAGCCAGTGGACCTTACTCCTCAAAGCACTGCTGCTGAGCAGATAATTTATGAAATATGGACTAGGTGTAACCGCATGTCTCTCATGTTCATGAAGCAGTCCATACAAAATGCAATTAGAGGAGATATTCCTGATTCTGAAGATGCTAAAACCTACCTGGCTTCTGTGGAGGCACAATTCAAGGGGACGTCTAAAGCACACGTTAGTACTCTTATTCTCAAGCTGGTGACAACTAAGTATGATGGGAGGAGCGGCATTCGCGAACACATCGTGATGATGCATGACATGGCCAATAAGTTGAAGGGGCTAGACATGGAAATCAGTGATGGTTTTCTTGTTCACTTCATCATCACTTCTCTTCCTTTGTCCTATGAAGCATTCAAGATCAATTACAACACTCAGAAGGACAAATGGACGATGAGTGAGCTAGTCGCTATGTACGTACAAGAGGAAGAGCGTATGAAGATGGATCGCACTACTGATGTTGCAAACTTCACCACCTCCAACTCGAAGAAGAGGGAGAATAATTATCAAAGAAAGGATGATTCGAAGGTCGAAAGGCCCAATCCTAATACAAGTACACCTTCCAGCTCTAAGAACTCCTTAGGCAAACCCTACTGCAAGTTCTGTAAGAAGACATGACATAAGCTAAAGGAATGCCCTGACTTTAAGGAGTGGCTGGCTAAGAAAGGTAGCGATTTTTTAATGATACTTGAGTCCTATAATTTAAATGTTCCTGCTAATACTTGGTGGTTTGATTCTGGTTCTATGGTTCATGTAACCAATTCTACTTAGGGATTCCTTTCAATCCGGAAGCTGGGAAGAAACCAAAGAACACTTAAAGTTGGGGATAATCGGGAATTAGAAGTGAAGGCCATAGGAACATTACAACTATTTTTGAAAACTGGTTTACGTATTGAACTTTATGATACCTTATATGTTCCTGAGGTAACTCGGAACCTTGTATCAGGACCAAAGTTAGACATGGACAGTTTTGTTGTTTTCCATGGTCATCGTAAACTCTCTATTCTCTATAATTCTGTTGTTTATGGTACTGGCATTCTGGATGGTGGTCTCTATAAATTAGAACTGGATAATGATTTTTCCAAATCTTTGTTGTCATATAATATTAATGAATCACTCACAAAGATGAAACATAATCGAGGCTTAGAGACTGCATCCATGTTGTGGCATCAACGTTTAGGCCACATCTCAAGAGAATGATTAAATCGTCTCGTAAATGATGAAGTCTTACCTCCTCTCGATTTCACTGATTTTGGAACCTGTGTCAAATGTCTTAAAGGTAAAATGACATTAGCGAATAAGAAAGGTGCCACTAGGAGCTCTAATTTATTAGAAGTCATTCATACTGACATTAGTGGTCCTTACCAAATCGTTGGCATTACTGGACATACTTCATTTATCACCTTCATTGATGATTATTCTCGTTACATGTACTTGTATCTCATTAAGGAAAAATCTGAATCCCTTACAACTTTTAAAGATTATAAAGATGAAGTTGAAAAGCAATTAGATCGTCAGATTAAAGTTGTGAGATCAGATAGAGGCGGTGAATATTATGGAAGATATACTGATGTGGGTCAAGCTCCTGGTCCATTTTATGAGTTTTGTAAGGGCCAGGGGATTGTAAACCAATACACCATGCCTGGAACACCTCATCAAAACGGTGTCGCTAAACGAAGAATCCGTACCCTTATGAACATGGTGCGCAGTATGTTAGCCAACACTAATTTACCATTATTCCTCTGGACTGAAGCGTTAAAAGAAGCTGTTCATATACTCAATAGAGTTCTTTCTAAGTCTGTCCCTAAAACTCCTTATGAACTTTGGACAGGAAGGAAACCGAGTCTTAAATATATGAGAGTATGGGGCTGCATTGCTGAAGCAAGACTCTATAATCCTTTCCTAAGGAAACTTGACCCTAAAATAGTTACCTGTTTCTTTATCGGGTATCCTGATCATTCAAAGGGTTATCGTTTCTATTGTCCTTCCCATGTCACCCGTATTGTTGAAACCAAGCGTGTTGCATTCTTGGAGGATTTCAAGGTCAGTGGGAGCAGTACCAATCCTTACGAAGAATTGCATGAAGTACAAGACGCGGGGGGAGAGACTCGTCGCTTACTGTTACTCCGTTTACTCCTCTTGTACCCAATGTAACAACTGCACCTGAAGCTACTGCACAAATTCCATCTCCACAATCAGAACCCATTATACCTCATAACGAAGGCACATCAAACGCTCAAAACCAAGATAATGCCGAACCCGATAATCAACTTATGAGGTCATCTAGGCAAAGAAGGCCTACTAATTGGGATGATTATGTTACCTACCTGACTGAAATGGATGCCAGAAAGCTCAATGATCCTATCTCTTATAATGAAGCCATTAGCAGTGATTAGTCTTCTGAATGGAATAAAGCAATGATTGATGAGCTTGAATCCATGAAGAAAAATGATGTTTGGGATTTGGTAGAACTACCCAATGGTGTCAAACCCGTAGGATGTAAATGGGTGTTCAAAACAAAACTGGATCCGAATAGGAACGTTGAACGCTACAAAGCGAGATTGGTTGCAAAGGGCTACACTCAGAAAGAGGGAATTGACTATCAAGAGACGTTTTCACCTGTCTCTCATAAAGATTCATTAATGATCGTTATGGCCCTAGTAGCTCATTTTGATTTAGAGCTGCATCAGATGGACGTTAAAACCGCTTTCCTTAACGGAGACTTAAATGAAGATGTTTACATGAAACTACCTGAAGGTCAGGAGCATCTAGTCTGTAAGTTGAAGACATCCATTTACAGGTTAAAACAAGCATCACGTCAATGGTACCTTAAGTTTGATGAAGTCATGAAGAGACAAGGTTTTATAAAGAATAAAGTGGATCAATGCACCTACCTCAAGATGAGTGGGAGTAACTTTACTATACTTGTCCTTTACGTAGATGATATTCTATTAGCAAGTAATAGTTTAGACATGTTGCATGAGTCGAAGCGGTTACTCTCGCATAACTTCGACATGAAGGATCTCGGAGATGCTTCTTACGTCATTGGCATCGAAATTCACCGAGATAGACACACAGGGATCTTAGGATTGTCTCAAAAGGCTTACATAGATCGTGTCCTTACACGTTACAACATGCAACAGTGCAAACCCTCAGTCGGTCCAGTAGTTAAGGGATATGTTTTCGGTTCATTCAAGTGTCCGACAACAGAGGTTGAAAATGAGCAAATGAGCCAGATACCTTACGCGTCAGTAGTCAGGAGCCTGATGTATGCTCAAGTCTGTACTCGCCCAGATATTGCTTATATTGCTGGAATGCTAGGTCGTTATCAGACTAATCCTGGCCTAGATCACTGGAAAGCAGCTAAGAAGGTCCTTAGATATTTGCAAGGGACGAAAGACTATAAACTGACTTATAGAAGAAGTGATCATTTAGAAGTGGTAGGTTATTCTGATTCTGACTTTGCTAAATGCAAAGATGACAAGAATCCACTTCGGGCTACATCTTTATGTTAGTAGGCAGACCTATCTCATGGAAGAGATATAAACAACAGTTAAGCACAACTTCCACAATGATGGCATAATACATTGTTGTTTATAATGCAACCTGTCATGTAATGTTGCTTAGAAATCTGATTACTGGACTCAAAATCGTTAATTTCATTTCTAGACCATTGAAGCTTTACTGTGATAACTCAGCTGCCATTAGTTTCTCGAACAGTAACAGTTCAACTGGAGCTGGTTTATATCTCGATACAAAATATATGTTCTTACGTGAACGAGTTGAGGAAAATAATCTTTGTATTGAGTATATTAGTACTAAAGATATGCTTGCGGATCCTATGACTAAAGGTCTCCCACCTAAAGTTTTCGAAGAACATGTATCGAATATGGGACTTACTAAAGACCTTATTTAATGGCATATTGTACTAGCTTATGTTTTAATTAATAAAATTTCATCAGTTTGATTTTGTATGTCTCTAACATTTGTTCTGCCGGTGTAATGACATATAGACAAATATAAATACAAATCAGACGCTAAAGGGCTTATGCGTATTTTGATCGTAACTGTTAGGTTTTAAATCGAGGCTATAGTATGACTAATGGGGGTCCTGAGTCGAATGATGATTCAACGGCTGTATTTCTCTGCTATAGTTCTTGGTTTAAGGCTAAAACGAGTGTTAACTCCTGGCCAGGCTTACCTAATACTCATGATAAATGATTACTCGGCTAAGTGGGAGAATGTGAGATTAAATATATTATTATTGTAATATTTAATCTTGTAGCCATTATAATTATTTATATTATATAGATCAAAATATATTAATAACCTATTAATAATTAGTTGATAATTGTTGATGCACCATATTACCCTTATTAACTATGTAGTTTTCATCTTAGGTGTATATATAAGGAGATTATTAGAGAGATAAGAGGTTAGACAATTACACAAACCCAATAACTCATAACATCAATTTTCGGCTATCTCTCCTAATCGAAACCTTTCCTAGTTTCGGTTCATCAACATCATCACTTTACACCCTAAGGAGGAACCAGATCATCCTGACAAGAATGTCGAACTCAATGGGTGCATCTCTGACTGGATTCTCTGCTGGTCTGTCTGCTGTAACAGGTATGTTATTTATGTTTTCCATCATGTTTAAACAGAATTGATCAACAGGCCCTACGTTTATATATATATTGTAGCAACACTTACAGATTTTTTCTCAATTCTAGATACGTACGTTGTTATATATTAAAATTATTTCAAACGAGAATGTTGAACAAACTAAAATATAACATTGAAGGTGGTTGGATTTGTATCCGTCGACAACTATACTGCTCACATCACAAAATATGTTGAAAGCTGGTCGGGTGAAGCTCAATTTTCTATTTAAACGGACCTTGGTACCTGTAAAATGTCATGCGCCACCACTATTAGCAACATTGAAATATGAAACAACGCCAACTAATATTATTATTTTTAATAATGTTATTGCTATTATAAGTTATAAACAACAATAATAAGTAAAAGAACTCTTCGGGTTCACACTATTGCTATTGGCTATATACTATCATAAAAAACTCCTCTCTCTCTAAATATGTATATCATTATCATATTTCAAGGGATTATAAGTTATAGTATTTCTAAATTAGTTATCTATGAAATAATCAAAAATTACATATTTTTTCTTATTCATATTCTTTCAGAAAGCAAAAAAAAAAATATAAAAGAAAATTTGAAACATAATATGTTAAATGCACCGAGTTAACACTACTACAAAATGTAGCATTAGACGGTGTCAAAAAATTGTTTTAGACGGTGTTAAAGTAATAACACCGTCTTAAAACCAATACCAATCTGCTCTTTTAATTAAAATATTCAATAAAATCAAAAGAACCCCGTCTAATGCTTAAACATCGTTTTATACTAATTTCTATAAGTGAATGTCAATTCAGACGCGAGCTCATGACAATATAAACTGAGTTGCCTTGAATCATGTATTCAACCAGAGTTTATAGTTTTGTTCCTATTCAACTCGAGCTAACTCCTTACTCACTATGATGACTCCTTTTTTTAATTAACTAGGTTGTTTCTATTCGTGCGTTGCAGCGGAGAATCAACCTTTTTGGAAAGCAAAAGTAACTAAACTAATTAAGAACTTGTTTATTAATAACGACTTATGTTTTAGTTAGAGATTTCTAATACAATAACATAACTATTATAAAACTCAAAACTAAATACATACATCTCCGAGTGATGCCATTCATAATCCCAACTCACATGTTGCTAGGAAAAATCTGATTATATGGATTAGAATAATTATATAGTCTAAATAACATTAACAGGATCTCAAATTCTGCAAACTCCTCTACTGCCTCCCATTGTTAACCATCTTTCGGCCGCTCACACCCCAAAGGAATTATACTGTCAAGACTCTTCAGCGTTAGCACCACTTCCTCCAAACACACAACCACCCAAACGTTGCTTTTTAACATGTAGAATGGCGTTTAAAACAATCGGTCGGTTTAAAACAATAACGTTATGAAATTTAATGTCGAAACATAGATAAACATAAATAACGTGCACCACTAATACTAATTGAAACTATACAAAAAAGATAAAACATAAAAAAAATCATAATATCGTAACGGAAATGCGTTTAAAATTTAGAGCGATAACTCTATTAGAGTTTAGGAGTTGTAGTGTACAATGGTTTAAAAAGAATAAAAATAACTTTATCAGAATTCAAGGAATGCTTAATAAATTTATTAAAATTCAGGGGGTAAAAATTTTAATTGGTAAAAAAAACTAATAAAATTGAGGGGGGTAAAAGTGTAAGGATCAAAATATTTGTGGTCAAAACATGAAGACAAAAAGAATAATTGGTGTTGTGGGAATTCTTACAAATTACCTAAAGGTCATTAAAACAATATTTAAATATATGAGTGTGAATGGCATATATATAATTAAAAACAAAATAAATGTCAAAGCATGAAGATGTAATTTGATATATCGTATAATGATTGTTTATATCTTTAACAAGACAAAATTCTTTTAATATTGTCGTCTGTGAGATTTTAATCCTAGCTCCAAACATAAGTGTTTCCAAAAATTATCTTTGCTAATGGACCACCAACCCATTATATATATATATATAGGATTATGTTCAAAAGTGAACAACTTCTTGAGAGTAAACTGCGTGAACTAATATTGACCCTTGATCATTTTTTAGATTAAAATGGTAAAATAGACATTAGCCAAGTAGGGCCAAGTAAGTTTAATTAAAATCCCTTAATTTTCTCCTCTCTTAACTCTCTTTCTCTCTTTCTCATTTTTAATTATTTCTTTATCATTTCTTTATCCATAGATTTTGTTTTAATTTTAACTTTAATATTATTTTTCTTTTATTATCCACATATATAGATATCACAATATATTGTTTTTAACTTTTTATAATTTTCAATAAATATTGAAAATTTTATATGAGATTGAAATTGTAATTATTTTTGTACATTAATTTTTTTTTTTGAATATGTGATGAAGTTATTTGTTTTTGCATACATGTGATATATTTCGTTTTCATTAATTTTATAATTTTTATATGAATCTATTCGTGCGCATGCATAATATACTATATGTTGTTAATATACACATATGTAACCATTTTTAATATAATACACATATGTATAAAAGACTGTACACATGTGTATAAACTAACAGCTGTGTATCTTATATAATCTGATAGTTAGCGATACTGTACACATGTGTATAAACTAACAGTTGTGTATCATGTATAAACTGATAATTAGCGAGACTGTACCTATGTGTATAAACTAAAATCTGTGTATCTTGTATAAACTAATACTAGCAAGACTGTACACATATGTACACTAACAACGGTGTATCTTGTATATACGGAAACTAGCGAGATTTTAAGGATTTTGATTATATTGTTTAATAAATGCAATTTTACAAAAGACGCAAATACTCTTCTGTCAATTAATTTAAAGGGAGGTTACAACATTATAATTACAATCTTGTCATTGTTTAAAAATATTTAGATGATGTAATCCAATGGCCCAGATTAGTTCACACAGTTCACTCTCAACCTAGTGTTCACTCTAGAACCCTACCATATATATATATATATATAATAGTTAACATCATAATTTAAAATATCTTGAATAAGAGAGTAACACTCGTGACTCGACTCCCAAAAAAGGAATCCTATGCTAGACAAAGAACATTTTACGATTGACAATTTTGGAAAGTATTTGACGGCAAATTGTGCGGATGATTCCTTGTGTGAAAAGAACCCTCTTTTTTACCAATGGGGTGGTGGTCCATTGGCAAAGGCAAAGCCTTTAAAACACCTAGGTTTAGAAGGGGAAGGTCTTGGGTTCAAGTCCCACAAACGACAGGGATTAAAGAAATTAGCCGTTCAAAAAAAAAAAAAAAAAAACCCTCTTTTCTCTATAGAGCAGTCAAAGACATTGATCAATGCACCCACGTCATTACTAATCATACAAATATTGTGTTAGCCAACTCTATATTATCTTTTTATTTTTATTTATTTATTTTATTTTTATTTTTTTTTGAATGTGTGAATAATTCGCGAATGTCGGGAAGTCTAGCATACGTTGTTTTAATTGGATCCGCGCTAGAGAGCCCCTCGCACAATAGATCCCCAATTTAAATCCCTCAATGAGAACCTCCTATCACTCAGACTCGAACTTGAGACCTGGAGAGGAAAACTCATCCGGACCCACCATAGGTGGAACTTAAATACCCGTGGTCACCACTAGAGCACTAGTGATTGTTAACTCTATATTATCTGATGCCTGAATATTTAACAAAATTATTCGGTTTTGAGTGTTTGAAAACATTAAGCCGAGTTTGACTGAGCTATTAATTATTTCTTATTGGGCTTTCATCAAAACGAAAGATTGCCCATGACTTTATAGTCTAGTGACATGTTAGTGGTGGGATAAGGCTTTGTGATCAGCAGGTCTTAAGATCGATTTCCACAAGAGAGGTTTTTCCCATATTTATTGGGTTTCATTCTGAATTGGTGCCCTTAAAAAAATTAATCGCTATTGTTTAACTTAAATTTTGGTAAACGGTTTAAGTAATTATTTTAAAAATTAATAATTATTTTTTTATTCTAAGTATCAAAGTCAGGGTTAGTCTTTTTAACTTAAATATAAGTATACAAATACTAGATTTCAAAAATAAATAAATAAATAAATAAATCAAACACGTGTCTATATACGAGTATATTTTTTGTTTTTTTTTTCTCTTTTAACCAGCAAAAATTCGACAATAACCAACAAATAAACACGTATGAATATAGGTCAATACTTTCGGTTTGTTGTGTTTTTTTTTTCTATTTAATGTAAAATTAATAAATAGTTTTTCATTATTTTTTAGACGATTCTTCCCTTTTATGATCTAAATCAACTTGAATAAAAAAAAAAAAAAAAAACCAACAAACCAAACATTTGTTGATACCCTTTAAGGTATACTATGACTATCTTTTGTGCTTTGTATTTCATTTTCTATAGCGAGCGTACCAAAACCAACCGACTATTCACATACTGCATAGTGCGGGTTTAACCCCACTAGTTGTATCTAAAATCTATTTATACACACACTATCAACATGCACATACATAGTTCAATGGCCATTGGCTATTGTTGGCTACAATTAATCTAGATTCATTAAATTCAGTGATCATCGTCCTACAATGAGCAAGTATGGTTGTGTACCGCTAATGTTGACCATGATTGACGCATGATAACCAAGCATAGTTATAACTAACCAAGTGTGACACATGTGACTGACCATTAACCTAGACTAATTAAGCATGATTAAACTGACCTCTATCGACCAAGGATGGTTGTGAACGATCATTATTGACCATGATTTACCTAGATTTGACAACTATGATTGTGATGAACTAGAATGACCATGATTGACCAAATACGGTTATGAATGGCCATTTTCTACATAGATCGACCAAGTATGATTGTTATTGATAAAGTGTGGTTGTGAATGAACATTGCTGACCTAGATGGATCGAGTATGTTTGTGATTCACCAAGTATAATTGTGACTGACTGATATTGGCCAAATACGTTTGTGATCGGCCTAGATTGATCAAATATCGTTGTGATACACCATTTGTTTAATTGTGAAATCATTGGCCTGGATTGATGAATGTTTACCAATATTGATCAAGTCTAGAGGTGATTGACCTACGTTGACCAAGTATAGTTATGATTCATCGAGTTTGGTTGTGATTGATCTGGATTCATTAGTCCGCCGTTGATTCATTGGTAATTACGAGCGGATTACCAACTAGCATAAATGTTCTAATATATTTAATAAATTCTTATATTATGTTCGTCAAGGATTCGTTGAAGATTTCTGCCAAATCAACTACATATATTCATGGTTGTAAAAATCGCTAGGCGCTCTCTAGTCAGTCGACCGAGTTGAGAGTACTCGACCTGGGCGGAGAGTACTCGGGGAGTACTCGAACATATTAAATTATAAAAAAATTAGTTTTCGGAAATTAAATATATGTCAAATAACATAAATTTACTAATAATTATAACAAAATACATGAAAATGATATTCATTATTTAATATGATAAGCATAGAAATTATGTTTTATTTTTTACGTCAAACTTGGCCAGAGTTGACCTACTAGATCTGATTCTGGCCGAGATTCACGTGTTTGATCGATTCCAAAGAATCAGACGGAGTTGAAGAAAGTCCACTCGACAGTCTATCTTGTAGCGACTACTCAGAGAGTAATCGGCCTTAGAGACCTTGTTTTACAACCATACGTATATTTAAAATTTCATTCTTTTTCTTTTCATGTTTGGTAAGTTGCTTCCTCCATCATTGTTCACTAACAACTTTTAAAAATTATTAGTTTTTTTCGTTTTGGATTTTATTGACCAGTCAATGACCGTTTCTCCATCGATGATTTTTTGGTTGATGAAAGTTTGTTTTCAAATCTGTAGGCTAATAAGTACTGGAAAAAAAAAATCCTCTTCCAGCTATAACTTAACCCTTTTAACAAAAACCGGTTGGATTATTTTACTCTAGGTGAATTAGTTATTCATATTGTCATAATCTTTAGATATATAGAATAATTAAATCACGTACGTTAGCACTACATAAAAAATGAGTTGAATAAAATGTTTAACTAAATATGCTCTATGGCTTTTGAAACTTTCTACAAAAATAGACTATAGTTATTATGTGCACAATGTAAGTATATATAAATTATTACAAACAAGTTTAATTACTTCATGAATCATCATAATATGCTTCTTAAATTCGTTTATATATAATGAATGCAAATAACTTGATCACCAAAAGGAAACTAGTTACATAGGATTCATAGCAAGAGATAGATTGCTTACCAAGTAGAAGCTTTCACCATGTTGCAGAGCAGCCACTGAAAACCCGTACTCATCATGAGGCACAGCCACACCAGATGAGTGAACCAGCACCATATCCTCACCGAACATACCTTTCATATTAAGCGGACCGCCTTCCACCTCTGTCGGAACTCCATTGATAAACACAGTGATGGCTCCTGAACCTGCATACGAATATGATCAGTAACCGACCCTGGCTTCTAATCTTCCAAAAATTGCTACAACTAACATAATAAAGATTCCCAAACCGAGTTCTATTACACGTAAATGTTATATAACACGGTTTCTTTTTCAAAAAAAAAAAAAAGAAAAAAAGAAAGAAAGAAACACTGCTGAATTAGATTAAGAGAAATATCTATTTTTTGTATTGCTAAACTATCCTTATATAGTGTTTGAAGAAAGAACATAATTATCATAACTGAGATGAGACTAAAGCCTCAAACTTGACATTTCACTTTTTCAATTAATTAATGAACCATTTAGAAAATAACATGTGGCAATATATATATATATAGGGTGAGGTTCTAGAGTGAACACTAATGTATTAGTGAACTAAGTGAACAAATCTTGGCAATTGATTTACACACGTGGATGGCTAGGATTTCATCATCAAATCATGTCCATTAATCTACACACATGTATGGCCGTTCACAAACTACACTAGTGTTCAATCCTATATATATATATATATATATATATATATATATATATATATATATATATATATATATATATATAGGATTCGGTTCAAAGTAAAACTCCTACGAGTTGTGAGAATTTAGAGAACTCGGCTTTCACGTGCGAGCTTTGGCCCCAATTTTTTCACACCCTTAGATTAAAATGTTACAAAAAGGGCCGTAAACAAAACAAAGTGGTGTTTTTGGCTTCTTACAGCTGCTGTAAATGAAAAAAAAATAGGTTTTTTTTTATTTTATTTTTTGAAAAGTTGATTTTTTTTTAGGATTTTTGGTAATATTTTTTTTTGAAAAAAACCTTTCGTAAGATCGAGTTCTTTAAGTTTTCACAACTCGTAATAATTTTCATTTTACCTTAATAATATATATACATGTATATAATTTTGGATTAAAATAAATTCTTCATGGGGGAGGCTTTATTCTGGTAATTTTTGACAATGAAAAATGGTTTTGATTTTTAAAATTTAATGTTTAATCAAGATGTTTTTCACTTCTTAATTTCATTATTTTTATTAACAATTAAGGGCGAATTTGTATTACTCTTTTTATTAACAATTAAGGGCTAATTTTGTATTACTCAAGTTCCGAATTCATCCAAAAAAATAATTTATTTTAATTCTACACCAAAAATACCACAAACTTGAATTTTTTTAATATAAAAAGTACAAGTATATAAAACTAGTAAAACATCAAAATGTTAAATGGCCAAACTCATAATTGTAACATCCAAATTAGGGTTACAGATGTTATCATTCGAAATGAAGGGATTGCTGAGGGCTTTGGAGTTTAGAAACTAGTTCAATTTATATTTTTAGAATTCAGATGAGTAGGTCTTCAATTATTTAGGGTTGGATATAGGATCATTGAATGTTGGAATATAGAATAACTTTTAATTCTTAAAAACCTTTTTTGTGTGTCTGTATAAAATTTTGAATTATGTATATAATAAAAAATTAAATAAATTACATGCATAATTATAAATAGAATTCAAATTTCAAATACAATCAAATCGAAACAAATTCGATATCAGTATTCGTAACGAACTCAAATCGAATTTCGTAAATTCGATATCAGTATTCGTAACGAATTCAAATCGAATTTCGTATTTATGATTTTCGATTCGGACCAAGTTTCGAGTTTTTGAGCCAAATTCAAAGATTGCACACCACTATTAACAATAAACATGTTACAAAGTAACAAACAGTAACATTTTTAATCATGAAAAACTAAAGATTAAAAAAGTTAGGGTAAATTACTTTTTGAGTCCCTGTGTTTTAGTGTTTTAACTAATTGAGTCCAAAAGCAAAAAGTTTAACGACCTGAGTGTCTATAAGCATTTTCATTAACCATTTGAGTCATTTTGAGTCCAAATTTTAACCTTTTGAGTCCAATTTTTTGGACTCAAATCGTTATAAAATGAACAAAATTGGACTCAAAACGTTATAAAATAAATGGCTAGGGACTCAGGGCGTTAAACTTTTTTAATTTTGTACTCAAGTGGTTAAAACCACTAAAACATAGGGACTCAAAAAGTAATTTACTCAAAAAGGTAATTATGATTTATAGGAACTTTAAATTTTTAAAGGAAGTATGTTACTCTTAAACTTGTAAAAATTCCCACTTTTAAACAAACAAGAATTGTGAAGATGAATCTCTTTTTTTTTTAAATTACCTCCAATGGAAAGGGTAATTATAAGATGGACCATATCATGAATTGAATTAATATACCAAAATCAATTTTAATTTAAAAAAAAAAAATCCATTTAAAAAACCCTACCAAATATTTATAATGAACTTTAGAAGTATCTAAATGCAGGAAACCTGTAGGCATAGAAGTGTTATGCTCAATATTTTCTGGATAACTAGAAGCTTGACCAGACATGAAATAGATCTCATCTGCACCACCCCCACCACCACCAATCCTTGAAGAAGAACATCCTGCAGCCAGAGGTACTGACAAAGATTCATGTAACGTGGGTAAGAAACCTGGTTGCTGCATAACAAACCCCGGTGCAGCCGCGGTGTAAGCAGCATCCTGGTACCCAATTCCACCACCACCACATCTTGTAAACACTGTCGGCTGCTGTTGTTGCTGCTGCTGTTGTTGCTGTTGCTGCTGTTGGTGTTGTTCTAGTGATCCACTGCTTATCAAACTAGCCTGAATCTGGCGCTGGCGCCTTCGTGATCTGGACCGACGGTTCTGGAACCAGTAGAAAACATTGGCATCACCCACAGAACCAAATTTCTCAAGCAGCTTTCTTATCTTGACAGTTTCCTCCTTAGGTGGGTTAACCATTCCACTGTTGAAAATGGATTCCAGTATGAGAATTTGTTCAGGTTTTGGTGTCCATCTTGACCTAACCGGTTCATTTCTTTCAAGACATTGGGTTGGGGTTGGGGTTTGGGCTTGGGCTTGGGTGTGAGTTTGAGCTTGATCTTCCATAACTTTGAGAGAAGAAAGCAGCGGTAGAATACTTCAAGATCAGGGTTTGTTGGGAAAGAACAAAAGGTTATAAAAAATTTGGAGAGCACATGAACGTACAGAAATGTTGAGAGATTACACATGAAGCTGTAAGCAAATGGGTATTTGTTTATAGTATTTTGAAAGCCTAGAGAGCCTGCCACGTTTCAAGACATACTTCTTATATAGGACACTGCTTTGTTACAACCCTAATTGTTTAATGCAAACGTAAATTCAGTTGGTATAACTCGGCTAAAATATTTATATATTACACCTTGTGTAATGGGGCGGCATATCACGGCGTTTCTGGCTATGGCGCCCTATAGCGCCACGGAACACCGCTACAGACGGCGCTATGAGGGTTTAAATCTTGACTCCCGTGATCCTCTTTGCGGCGTTTTCATCTGCACAATCTTTCCCCCACTCACACACATATATATACATACATATGTATGTATGATTGAAGGGGTTATATAACCCCCTTACCACTACACCCTCTTTTGATATAAAGCGCCTCTCTTACGCATTTCGCCACTTATCGCATAACGCCCCCAAAGGGGCTTTATGACTACACATGACCTTATAAGGCTGAAACTATTCACACACCAAGGCTGCCGATTTGAACACTTAGGGTTTATATACGTTGCGTATAGAGCTATACGCAGCGTATAAGTTGCATGGAATTCAGAGCCTGCTCAGCAATCATTGGCACAGAAAACCAGGGTTTATATACGCTGCGTATAGAGCTATACGCAGCGTATATAACCCATCAGAATTTTGTTTGGTTATTTTGATGTATTTGTGGTATAAATCTCACCCGGTTCCAACGTTAAATCGCTTAAAATATATAACCGTTATTGTTATACCATTAATATTATATACCGTTAAATTTTTTTGAAAACATATATACGGTTCGAATATATTATATTGTTATCGTTTAAATTAAATTTTTATACCACGTCTAGTGCGATTCGAATGCTATAAACGTTTAAATATCATACCGTTAATTATTTTTAAATACTTGTGTACGGTTCGAATATATTATATTGTTTCCATACTATACCATTTAAATTAAAACCGTTAAACATTTTGAAATATCCGGGTACGGTTCGAATATATTATATTGTTTCAATACCATTCCGTTTAAATTAAATTATTATACCAACTCTCGGTGCGGTTCGAATATTATACCGTTTAAGAATTTTGTACCGTTAATTTTATTAACCACACCTATAGGCCTATACGGGACCAAAACCACACCTATAGGCTACATATTGTAACACCCCAAAAACGGGTTTGGTAATTTAGAACCCGGTTAAGATAAAGGAATGGGTAAGTACCGTTAGTAGTAAAAGTGAACCCATAAACAAAATGACTAGGAATGAATTTGCCTAGTGGTATCATGTATATAAGTAAGAAGATGAGGAGTTTTAGTCCCGTATGTAATCAAAATGAAACATGAGGGACCAAAACCGTTAAGATGGAAACATGGGTTTTATTTATAAAAGATTAAAACACATAAACACACACTTTCGTGTGTTCTAGAAACGAGCAGGAGCTTCATGAGAGCTCACAACCCTAACTTTTATCAATTTCATCAAATTGAAAGACAAGATGAAGCTTAAATTCATAACCGAGCATGGATTAATGATCACCTTCACAAGGGGATCATAAGGTATGTCTTAAAATCTAGATTGGTAATTATGCACGAAGTGGGTTAAGTTGGAAATCACGAAATTGTATGAAATTGAGTATGAGTATGTGTTAAAATCACCATATAGGTCTTGGGTTATGAACGATTTGGAGTAATTTGATGTTTGGAAGTGAAACCCACTTCTAGTGGTGAAGATGGCGACATGGGTGTGTCACCCATGTCCAATCCTTGTTCAAATCTTGTTGTGCTATGTTGTATGTAATGCGTTCTTGTTAGGTAGATTGAATGTGATATGAATTTGTTGATGTTTTTGTGTTAATTGATGAATGAAAGTAGAAAGTAAAGCATGAAACACTTGTACATTATGCATAAATTGATGAATGAAAGCATGAAGTAGGAAGTAAAGCATGAAACACTTGTACATTATGCATAAATTGTGGCATGCACACCAAGTGTTTGATGAAATGCCTAGGTGAGATTAATAGATGAAATGGTATGCAAGTAATGGATTAAATCGTATAATATGGGGATATGATGTATTTGATGATAGATAAACATGAGAAATCTATTTTAGATGGAATTCATGTAGGATTTGGTTGGCCATGTTATTTGGTAAAAGTATGCATTAGAATATTGTACTCTATGTTGGAGTGGTATGATGTTTACTACATGTTTGAATAATTGCTTAATCAAAATTGATAAGTAAAAGTACTCTAAATGTGAAGCATATGAGATCATTCGAACAGGATGAAGTTAGAATGATGTTGGGTTGTTAAGCATAGGTCATGGTGTTAGTTGTAGAATTATGTTACTAGAATGAACGGAATTGAATATGTTTGGTGTGTGCATATAACTAGATGATCATGTGGTTGTATGCTTATTGCATCGTGAGTATGAAATGTATATAGTGTCATTAGTATAGTCTAATATAATGATATGGATGTATGAGGTTAAGTCGAAAGTTCATATGATAAATCGTTGACTTTCTGAAAGTCAACTGTGCATAAGTAGCAATGTTAGACTTTTTGTCACAATTGTAATATTATAGAAAGTCATATGATGCATGTTATATCCATATGTGTTATATGTGATGACGTGATGAATTATATGAGTTTGAAAAGATTGACTTGTGGAAATATGCCTTATGCTTGTTAGAATTGACTAATGAAAGTCAAATGTGAAACATGAATTTGATATGATCGTTAATATGTACAATCATGTATGCTAACAAGAATGTGAATGCGATGACATGAAAGTATAGGGATCATGTCAAGATGGATGGAAGCATGGAAGGCTAACGGGTCAAAAGGAGGCGAGGAAATGGATGCGAATACGGACACTTAAGGTAAGTGATTTCCGGAATCATTTCTTATTTATAAATGAAGTTTGGTATGTTGTATATAGGGAAGCATGTAAGAATTTACGGGTAAGGGTAAGTACCAAGGTAAGTTCATATGAACTTCGTCTATCCTTAATGGGATGTTCATTATGTTGCTGAATGTTCATCGTGTTAATGGAATGTTCATTATGTTGTTGAATGTTCATCGTGTTAATGGAATGTTCATTATGTTGCTGAATGTCCATCGTGTTAATGGAATGTTCATTATGTTGCTGAATGTCCATCGTGTTAATGGAATGTTCATTATGTTGCTGAATGTCCATCGTGTTAATGGAATGTTCATTATGTTGCTGAATGTCCATCGTGTTAATGGAATGTTCATTATCTTGCTGAATGTTCATCGTGTTAATGGAATGTTCATTATGTTGCTGAATGTTCATCGTGTTAATGGAATGTTCATTATGTTGTTGAATGTCCATCGTGTTAATGGAATGTTCATCATGTTTGTTGGAAGTTAGTCGGTTATGTTTGTTTGTAATTGCATTGATTTGTGTTGATAAGATTGTAGATAAGACTCAACTTACAAATAAGTGAATGTGACTTGTATGTATGTATGTAGATATGGATCTGTAGCGTGTGTAAGTAGTGTGAACTTGTATGTACGTACATATGAATGGGATACGTATAAATGTACTTAGATATATGAAAGTGTATACACGTGTTGTAATCTAATGATTGTAGATCACTGGTATACGTATATGTGAAGATGTGGGTTTTCAATATGTTTGAGATTACGTACTCCTAACCATGTTACTATTGAGAATGAAATAAATGGAGTGCAGGTATGGGAACGCCGGACTCTCGAGGAATTGATGTCGGACTCGAGTAAATAAAATTGAGAGGATGTTTCAATGGAATAGCTTACGTAGTTAGAATGTGATATAGCCTTTTAAATATATGTACTAAATTATATATGATGTTACCATGTACTAACGTGTTGGTTATATATGGTGACCGCAGGTTAATCAGATATTCATGATGGACATGTGAACGAGGATCAAGTTGAAGATCATGGATTGTACGGGAAAGCAGTCACGTTGTTTGTAATCATTTGTTAACATAGTTACATTAAATAAATGATGAATGATGTATTTATGTTAGAAGGGTTGACCTAAACGGTATTTAAGTATGTTAGAGTAGTTAAAAGATATAAATTTTACGGTTCATTTTCCGCTGCGTCGTTTTGGGTCAAATCGTGAATATGGTCTTACAAGTTGGTATCAGAGCCCTGGTTTGAGGGAAATTGTAACAACCCTCCAAAATATTTTTCCGACGCCCTAAAATATTTAAAATACCCCAATACATCCTAAAATACTCCTCGTATGCGAAAACGGGCCCCGAATACCTTTATTTTAATAAAAAATAATTAAAAACAAAATTTTAAGGTCTCTCGCGGGGCGCGTAAGCCACCCCCTTGACCTACGCGGGCCGCGACAGCAAGAAGTCAGGGCGAGCCCCTGAGCCGCCACGTGTCGGGCTCGTGTCAAGGCTACGTGTCAACGCGGAAAGGCTACGGCCTAGTCTACAGACCCTCGCGGGCCGCGTAGCTCCTTGCTACGTCTTACGCGGGCCGCGTAAAACTCGAATTCAGGCCCTATAAATAGCAACCTTCGGCAGTTCAGTCAAATCGTTCATCTCTCGACTTTCTCTCTCGAATTTCTTTATAGTAGGCATAATTCTCGGGTATAATATCCCCCCTAATTAACGAAGTTCTGCTCCATTGTAAGTATCATAACCCCTGTTACGTATTAGATACGCTGTCCGATTGATCCAGGGTTCCGTAACGGCTGTCGTGGTTCTGCCCGACGTAGTCGTTGGAATGTCGTCTCGGGGAGGGTATCCTTAATATAAATAATGGGTTTTTATACTAACACGTGTGCATTTGTGTAAATTATAGATAATCACCAGGAAACCCTAAAGGATAACCTAAGACAGCAATGTGAGTAATCTCCTTTTTGTAAACTGTTTTTACAAAAACCTTAAATATTTTACAATGTGATTAAGCAGTGATTTAGTCTTTGTAATTCTTCAATTACTGCCGGTATGTTGGGGTTTTGTATACAAAATGTGGAACACGTTACCATTGAACAAAGAGTTAGCCAATGGGTAATATGACCCACCAGTCAGGATTGACAGTACTGAATAAGTAATTGTGTAGATGTAAACATTGTAATCGCTCTCAATATTGTGTTAATTGATAAAACTCTTCTTGATTAAACTGGGATTCACTCACCAGTATTTCCCACTGACAAAATGTTTTTAAACGCGTTTCAGGTAACAAAATGTGAAAGACAACTAGAAGCCAGCTGGACAGCACTGAAGGCTTGGAAAAGTGGCTATAAAAGTTACCTAATTAAAAGAAGATGTGTTATTCAATAAAATAGAGACTATCTCTATAAATCAGTTTGTAATGAAAACTTGGGTTTTATCCCAATATGTTTAATATTATAAAAGTGTGGTAATTACTCTGATAAAATATTTCCTAACTACGGTCCTGATGAAATTTCCGCTGCCAAATAATGATAATCACCGATACCACCAATACTGAGTTCGCGACCGCCCGTTCCCGGGACAGATAGGGGGCGGGGGTTGCGACAGGAGGTGGTATCAGAGCTAAGCCACTAATTCAGCCACAGAAGTGTTTTGCTGACACCAAGATATTATTCAAATTGTTAGGAAATAAATTACGGAAATACGTGCATATCTGTATTTTATTGTTATGTGTTATTTGACTATTTGTTAGTTTATAGTATGAGTGATCAAGGACCATCCGACGCGTATCGTCAGTTGTCCAGCTCACCTAGAAGCGAAGGCACCTCTTCACAGCCTGCCCTCTCAGGGTATTCAGCTGATGATGAAGAAGGGATATTCGTATTTAAGGCTCAGTCTGAAGAGCCATTCCCTCAGAAAAAGAGAGGATGGTTCAGTAAGGGAGCACATGAGCGTAGGAAGAGAATGAAAAAGTTACAAGAACAACGAATGCTAGCAGCAGCTAAAAGAGAAACAGATGCCCATACCCAAGACATGCTTAATAGGAGTTTAGCAAACTTCCATATTTTAGCAACCACAGCTGCCGACCCAAATCTGGAACAACTAGTAGCCCGTCAACCATTACCCTTGTTTCCCGATCAGCCAATGGAAATAGAAAACAACCCAGAAAATCAAGTTGAAATGCATGATTTCAATCCAGAGGAGATACCTAGGGTACCAGCACCCAATCCTTTAGACCCAGACTACGATCCGTGGTTTGATAATCATAGAGATTATGTGCAACGCTACCACCTAACAGACCTACCCATGCCAAACCTAGCAGCTTACCCAGGTCTGGACCCTCTAGATCCCTACTATGATAATGATGAATACATTAGGGAAATCCTAGAGAATCCGTATCCTCAGGAAGAACCCATGCCACAATACCCAGATCCAGTTCCAGCACCTGCACCCCCAATGAGTGCAGAAAATGTGCAAGAGCTCCGAACTTTCGGAGAAGAAATTTTAGAAAGTAGTGAAAGGATGAGGCAAGTAGGAGAACGACTCGTCTGGAAGTACGACGAGTGTCATATGGATTTCTGGATGAATCTATATCCGTGAAAGTGTTGGTGGAGGTAGTAATAATATATATATATATATTTATAATAATAATAAATCTATCGTAGTATAGACCACTTCGTGGTTAGTGATGCATAGTAGTATTGTAATTTTAATTTCAGTACTGGTTTGTAGTAGATGCATATTATATATAAGAAAAGAGTAAGTCGCAATGATCGACGTTTTTTATCAAAAATGCGTGTCATGTTATTGATCATATTAAGATATTATCTTGTGATATTAATATGTGGTAAATGTTTAAAATTCAGATGGCTGACCAAGTGAATCAAGAGAATCCGGACAATAACCCGGAAAACCAGAATAATGATAATCAGAGTAACAATAACCCGGGTAACGAAAACCCAAACAACAACAATAATGGAAACGAAGTGGATAACAGTGCCATCCAACACATAGTGGCATAAGGAATAATAGATGCAATGCCATTTATTATTCAAACTGTTAAGGAAGCGGATAATAAAAGTAAACATAGTAGTAAGCGACCAACTGAACCTGAACATAGCGTAAACAATGGACCTATACTTCAAGCGCCTATTCCCAAAAGAAGAAGAACCATGCCTTATGGTTGTTCTTATAAAGAATTATGGTCTTGTAAACCAATAGAATTCTCAGGCAATGAAGGGGCTGTTGCAGTTTTACGCTGGATAGAAAAGACTGAGGCAGTCTTAAGAATAAGCAAGTGCGCGGAAGAGGATAAAATAATGTTTGCTTCTAATTTGTTTAAGAATTTAGCCTTAGAATGGTGGAACACTATCCTCCAGTCTAGGGGAAGTGATAGGGTTTATAATATAGAATGGGAGGAATTTAAAAACATGGTAGAAAGGAAATTCTGCCCTCCCAATGAAAAAGAACAGATAGCAAATAAATTCCTAAACCTTAGGATGACTAGAGTAGATAGTAAGGGGTGCACTACGTTATTCTTCGAATATGCTCGAATAGTATCAACCCTTGCATCACCTGAACCAGTATTAATCTCCCGTTACATCTGGGGATTAATTGGGGAGATTAGGCATGTAGTCAAGGCAGCTAGACCCCAAACCATAGAAGAAGCTGTAGAACTAGCAAACACCTTGACAGATGAATTAGTCCGTACACGAGAAGAGGATCAGAGGAGGAATCTAACCCAGAAGCTTACCCAAGAATTTCGTTCTGGAAATTCTAACCGTGGGAAAAATGTAGGTTCTACCTCTGCACCTCATTGCAAATATTGCAAAAGGAAGCATTCTGGATGATGCTCCATATACTGTAACTTTTGCAAAATATCTGGACATAAGGAGGAAGACTGCAGGAAGAAACATAACAACAGAATATGCTACAACTGCGGAGAACAAGGCCACATCAAGCCAAACTGTCCGAAATTAGCTCCAGCTACGAACAACAAGAACACTATAAATGCTAGAGCATTTGTTCTAACTGCAGAAGAAGCAAAGATGATCCCAGATGTGATCGCTGGTACGTTTTTAGTTAATGATGTTTTTGCTAAAGTATTATTTGACTCTGGTGCGAACCAAAGTTTTATTAATACTTCATTTTGCAAACTTCTCAATCAACCATTAACTAAACTCCCACAAGAATGTCTAGTAGAGACAGCAAATGGGGAAACCATTTAGATTTCTGATATCTTGCAGGGAGCAAGAATAGAATTTCTAAATCAGAAATTTATTGCAAATCTTTACCCAATGAATCTGGCAGGATTTGATGTTGTATTAGGAATGGATTGGTTAAGAGCCAATAAAGCCAGTATTTTATGTGATCAAAAGTCAATCCAAGTAAATTCACCAAGGGGTGAAAAGATCACAATTAAAGGAGATAAACCATCTAAATCCACAAAATTCATCTCTGTGATGAAGACAGCAAGTTATATGAGAAAAGAGTCATTAGTGTATTTGATTTCTATAATCACTAACACTAAAGGAAAATCTCTATGCTAAGTTTACAAAGTGCGAATTTTGGTTAGAACAGGTACAATTTCTTGGACACTTAGTCAATCATGAAGGAATTCATGTAGATTCTACTAAGATCGAGGCAATTACCAAATGGAAAACCCCTGAGTCACCAACTGAGGTTAGAAGTTTCTTAGGACTGGCCGGTTATTATAGAAGATTTATTCGAGATTTTTATAGAATAGCCATTCCCTTAACTAAGCTAACCTGTAAATCTATTAAGTTTGAATAGGGAACAAAACAAGAAGAAGCCTTTATAATTCTTAAGCAAAGACTGACCAACGCACCCATACTAGCGTTACCAGAAGGAACTGAAGATTTTGTAGTCTATTGTGACGCTTCTAAGTTAGGTTATGGATGTGTGTTGATGCAACGTCAAAAGGTTATAGCATATGCATCCAGACAACTTAAGAATCATGAAGAGAATTATTCAACCCATGATTTGGAATTAGGAGCCATAATTTTTGCCCTTAAGATTTGGAGACATTACCTTTACGGTAGTAAGTTTACCGTTTTCACCGATCATAAGAGTTTAAGGTATTTTTCGGGCAAAAGGAATTGAATATGAGACAAAGACGCTGGATGGAGATGCTTAGTGATTATGATTGTGATATCCAATATCATGCAGGAAAAGAAAATGTAGTGGCCGATGCTTTAAGTCGAAAGTATCACGAAAAGCCAAAAAGGGTACGTTCTCTTAAATTAAATCTACAAGTAGATTTAAATGAGCAGATTAGAAAAGCACAAGAAACAGTAATCAAGGATGATACTGAGAAATTGAAAGGTATGATGAAAGAATTAGAACAAGGAACAGATGGAATTTGGAGATTCCATAAGAAAAGAATGTGGATACCAAAATTAGGAAACCTACGCCACCGTATATTAGAAAAAGCCCATAAGTCTAAGTATACGATGCATCCTGGAAGTGATAAGATGTATCAGGATTTAAGAAAGAATTTTTGGTGGATAGGAATGAAAAAGGATATAGCAGGATATGTTGCAAAGTGTTTAACCTGTTCACGAGTCAAAGCTGTGTTGCAACAGTTAGAAATGCCAGTGTGGAAATGGGAATTAATAACAATGGATTTTGTTACCAAATTACCCAAAACCAGGAAAGGTAATGATACAATCTGGGTGATTGTAGACAGGCTAACTAAGTCAGCTCATTTCATACCAATGAAGGAAACTTTCAGTATGGAACAATTAGCCAAATTATATGTAAATGAAATAGTTTCTTTACATGAAATTCCTTTATCAATTGTGTCTGACAGAGATAGTCATTTTACCTCTCATTTTTGGACAAGTTTCCAAAAAGCAATGGGAACCAAGTTGAATCTAAGCAATGCTTATCATCCTCAAACAGACGGAAAAAGCGAAAGGACAATTCAGACAATGGAGGATATGCTTAGAGCATGTGTAATTGATTTCGGAGGTAATTGGGACAATCGTTTACCAATAATCGAATTTTCTTACAATAACAGTTATCACACAAGTATCAATGCTGCACCATTCGAAGCACTTTATGGACGAAAGTGCCGAACCCCAGTCTGTTGGGCAGAAATTGGAGAAAAGCAGCTATCTGGACCTGAGATAGTACAAGAAACAACAGACAAGATCATTCAAGTCAATGAATGACTGAAAGCAGCACGTGGTCGACAGAAGAGTTATGCTGATAACAGACGAAAGCCGTTGGAATTTCAGGTAGGTGATAAAGTGTTATTAAAAGTCTCTCCTTGGAAAGGAGTAGTAAGATTCATCAAAAGGGGAAAGCTAAGTCCTAGGTATGTTGGACCTTTTGAGATTATTAGAAGAATAGGACCTGTAGCCTATCAGCTACAACTGCCAGAGGAAATGGCAGGAATACATGATGTATTTCATGTATCTAATCTCAAGAAATGCTTAGCTGATGAATCACTGATAGTACCTCTTAAGGATATAGAGGTAAATGAGCAACTTAAATTTGTAGAGAGGCCTATACAGATTGAATACAGGAAAGTTAAGAATCTCAAGCACAAGAGATTAGTTCTGGTCAAAGTAAAATGGAACTCCAAAAGAGGACCAGAGTATACATGGGAGCTTGAATCAGAAATGCAAAGGAAATATATACACTTATTCCAGTAGATCTCGAGGACGAGCTCTAAAACAAGGTGGGGAGGATGTAACATCCATCCAAAATATTTTTTCGACGCCCTAAAATATTTAAAATACCCCAATACGTCCTAAAATACACCCCGTATGCGAAAACGGGCCCCGAATACCTTTATTTTTATAAAAAT
Organism: Helianthus tuberosus; assembly: GCA_030545235.1. Taxonomy (NCBI): domain Eukaryota; kingdom Viridiplantae; phylum Streptophyta; class Magnoliopsida; order Asterales; family Asteraceae; genus Helianthus; species Helianthus tuberosus. The sequence continues at coordinate 103,601,890 of CM060381.1, forward strand.
TAATTAAAAACAAAATTTTAAGGTCTCTCGCGGGGCGCCTAAGCCACCCCCTTGACCTACGCGAGCTGCGACAGCAAGAAGTCAGGGCGAGCCCCTGAGCCGCCACGTGTCGGGCTCGTGTCAAGGCTACGTGTCAACGTGGCAAGGCTACGGCCTAGTCTACAGACCCTCGCGGGCCGCGTAGCTTCTTGCTACGTCTTACGCGGGCCGCGTAAAACTCGAATTCAGGCCCTATAAATAGCAATCTTTGGTAGTTCAGTCAAATCGTTCATCTCTCGACTTTCTCTCTCGAATTTCTTTATAGTAGGCATAATTCTCGGGTATAATATCCCCCTAATTAACGAAGTTCTGCTCTGTTGTAAGTATCATAACCCCGGTTACGTATTAGATACGTTGCCCGATTGATCCAGGGTTCCGTAACGGCTGTCGTGGTTCTGCCCGACGTATTCGTTGGAATGTCGTCTCGGGGAGGGTATCCTTAATATAAATAATGGGTTTTTATACTAACACGTGTGCATTTGTGTAAATTATAGATAATCACCAGGAAACCCTAAAGGATAACCTAAGACAGCAATGTGAGTAATCTCCTTTTTGTAAACTGTTTTTACAAAAACCTTAAATATTTTACAATGTGATTAAGCAGTGATTGAGTCTTTGTAATTCTTCAATTACTGTCGGTATGTTGGGGTTTTGTATGCAAAATGTGGAACACGTTACCATTGGACAAAGAGTTAGCCAATGGGTAATATGACCCACCAGTCAGGATTGACAGTACTGAATGAGTAATTGTGTAGATGTAAGCATTGTAATCGCTCTCAATACTGTGTTAATTGATAAAACTCTTCTTGATTAAACTGGGATTCACTCACCAGTATTTCCCACTGACAAAATGTTTTTAAACGCGTTTCAGGTAACAAAATGTGAAAGCCAACTAGAAGCCAGCTGGATAGCACTGAAGGCTTGGAAAAGTGGCTATAAAAGTTACCTAATTAAAAGAAGATGTTTTATTCAATAAAATAGAGACTATCTCTATAAATTAGTTTGTAATGAAAACTTGGGTTTTATCCCAATATGTTTAATATTATAAAAGTGTGGTAATTACTCTGATAAAATATTTCCTAAATACGGTCCTGATGAAATTTCCGCTGCCAAATAATGATAATCACCGATACCACCAATACTGAGTTCGCGGCCGCCCGTTCCTGGGACAGATAGGGGGCGGGGGTTGCGACAGAAATCAAGTATGAGGAGGTAAATACTTGAAGCGAAATTACTATATGACCCATTTATTCTTTCAACCATTCTTGCGTACAATTCATGAGCATAATTATATTCATATATATGTATTCAAAACATAACTTGGAAAATATCAGCTTTTAAAGAATATTTACTCGTTTGATCTGTAATTACTTACAATTTTGAACCTTTCATTCTTGAAAATGGTAAAATCTATCAAGTGAAGGAAAATTTTAAATGAAATATAATAATAGAATGGTAATGAAGATTTGAAAATGTTACACGTGCCGAAACCTTATTCTTCGGACATAAGGTGACGATTACACGAAGACACGAAGCTAGTATTTGGAACTGGATTGTGTACCTGGCCAGTACACAAGAAACATATGACGTTCGTGAGACCGTGATAATTGTTACAGGTATGTCCGTTAGAATTAGGTAGTAGGTGGACGTGAGGGTGAAGGGAAATGTAAGTCTTTCAGGGATTTGAAAGTACCAAATACACATGAGAAGTATGAAAGAAAGATATGAATGATATGTTAGAATCCGCGAGATGGATTCGAAACATAGAAGGGAATGAATGATAGAATGAAAAGTTTGAAATTCGTAAATAGGTACGAATCAAATAAGTAAGAATGAATGACAAGAATGAAAGGTTCAAAATTGTAAGTAATTACAGATCAAACGAGTAAATATTCTTTAAAAGCTGATATTTTCCAAGTTATGTTTTGAATACATATATATGAATATAATTATGCTCATGAATTGTACGCAAGAATGGTTGAAAGAATAAATGGGTCATATGGTGATCGCCATTTGGACTCGGTATCTAATGTTTTGATCTGTTAAGTTTCATACGCATATGTACGAATGAATTTACAAATTGGACTTCCAAAAGTCAAACGAAATAAAATGATAAGTAATAAAACAAGTAATAAAAGAATGGATAGAGCAGTCTGGTCCATTAAGTAAGTAAGTATAAAACATTGAAAACGGTTGATGTGGCAAAAAGCTTTAGTTGTAAGAAATAAACATTAGATAAATTACAAGCATGAAATATGTTAATACTCGAATCTAGAGAGCCAAAGTGAATGACGGGTTACGACCCGGGCGGAAGGCTTAAGTTTTAATGGAAACGACAAGTATACGTGAGAAACACTAAGACATGAAGCGATGAAATTGTATGCATGCTTGAATCGACAAGAAGTACAAATATGTGCATTGTTATGTGTATTTATAATAAGAAAGAAGTGACAGATTGACTTTGAAAAGTCAAACTGCAAGGGTTAACGAAATAAGTAACCAGAGTAAAAGAATTGCATGTAAGGGATGAAATGTGGGATGTGTTATAGCATGCATGTAGAAAAATGTAAAAGGATTATAGGTGAGTAATCACCTAGTATAATGAATGTTTGAATGAAAGACGCTAACCGCCGATTTTGTAGATGTTAATGGTAGAATTCTTAATGAGATGAATCCAATCGAATTGGTGAAAGAATGTGCACGAGTGGAAGCCCATTACAAGGATGAATGAAAGCTGGCCTGGTACGGTTAGTACTCGTGAAGGAGCGGATCGATCTGGTTTACGGATCGCTGAAGTATGATATGAAATCGAGGTAAGTAAAATGTTTTAACTCATGCCGGATAGATATGAATTAGTAAATTGAAAACGACTTGCGAGATGAATGATGGAATAGGTTTGGTATGGTATGGAATGTTTGAATTTTAATAGTTGACGTAAGAAGAAAACTATGTCATTAAGAACTAAATCTTAAAGGTTTTGAGTGAAAATTTCAGGTATTGGTTAAACTCTCGCCTAATGAACTTGCATGACACGTCTGCTTATGCAAATTAAGTAATGCATGAAATGAGATGAATAGTAATGTAGAATGAATGAGGTGAGTTAAATGTAACGTAAGGGTATGTATGGTACAAGTAACTACAGGAAATGTAGACTGATATTAATTTTGGAGTTAAGCACGTATGCGTGACCATGAAATAGTAACTTCGTTGCGATAACAAAATGATAATTAAATGTTATGTAATATATGTATAGAATGTAATCTTAAAGGATGAGATGATGGTATTAGATCCATTATAAATGGATCATATGAATGTAAGCATTATTATAAGTTTGAATAAATTTGTATATCGACCTGTTACAAACGGGACCAAAACCACACCTATAGGCTACATATTGTAACACCCCAAAAACGGGTTTGGTAATTTAGAACCCGGTTAAGATAAAGGAATGGGTAAGTACCGTTAGTAGTAAAAGTGAACCCATAAACAAAATGACTAGGAATGAATTTGCCTAGTGGTATCATGTATATAAGTAAGAAGATGAGGTGTTTTAGTCCCGTATGTAATCAAAATGAAACATGAGGGACCAAAACCGTTAAGATGGAAACATGGGTTTTATTTATAAAAGATTAAAACACATAAACACACACTTTCGTGTGTTCTAGAAACGAGCAGGAGCTTCATGAGAGCTCACAACCCTAACTTTTATCCATTTCCTCAAATTGAAAGGCAAGATGAAGCTTAAATTCATAATCGAGCATGGATTAATGGTCACCTTCACAAGGGGATCATAAGGTATGTCTTAAAATCTAGATTGGTAATTATACACAAAGTGGGTTAAGTTGGAAATCGCGAAATTGTATGAAATTGAGTATGAGTATGTGTTAAAATCACCATATAGGTCTTGGGTTATGAACGATTTGGAGTAATGTGATGTTTGGAGGTGAAACCCACTTCTAGTGGTGAAGATGGCGACATGGGTGTGTCACCCATGTCCAATCCTTGTTCAAATCTTGTTGTGCTATGTTGTATGTAATGCGTTCTTGTTAGGTAGATTGAATGTGATATGAATTTGTTGATGTTTTTGTGTTAATTGATGAATGAAAGCATGAAGTAGGAAGTAAAGCATGAAATACTTGTACATTATGCATAAATTGTGGCATGCACACCAAGTGTTTGATGTATTGCCTAGGTGAGATTAATAGATGAAATGGTATGCAAGTAATGGATTAAATCGTATAATATGGGGATATGATGTATTTGATGATAAATAAACATGAGAAATCTATTTTTTGATGGAATTCATGTAGGATTTGGTTGGCCATGTTATTTGGTAAAAGTATGCATTAGAATATTGTACTCTATGTTGGAGTGGTATGATGTTTACTACATGTTTGAATAATTGCTTAATCAAAATTGATAAGTAAAAGTACTCTAAATGTGAAGCATATGAGATCATTAGAACAGGATGAAGTTAGAATGATGTTGGGTTGTTAAGCATAGGTCACGGTGTTAGTTGTAGTATTATGTTACTAGAATGAACGGAATTGAATATGTTTGGTGTGTACATATAACTAGATGATCATGTGGGTGTATGCTTATTGCATCGTGAGTATGAAATGTATATAGTGTCATTAGTATAGTCTACTATAATGACATGGATGTATGAGGTTAAGTCGAAAGTTCATATGATAAATCGTTGACTTTCTGAAAGTCAACTGTGCATAAGTAGCAATGTTAGACTTTTTGTCACAATTGTAATATTATAGAAAGTCATATGATGCATGTTATATCCATATGTGTTATATGTGATGACGTGATGAATTATTTGAGTTTGAAAAGATTGACTTGTGGAAATATGCCTTATGCTTGTTAGAATTGACTAATGAAAGTCAAATGTGAAACATGAATTTGATATGATCGTTAATATGTACAATCATGTATGCTAACAAGAATGTGAATGCGATGCCATGAAAGTACAGGGATCATGTCAAGATGGATGGAAGCATGGAAGGCTAACGGGTCAAAAGGAGGCGAGGGAACGGATGCGAATACGGACACTTAAGGTAAGTGATTTCCGGAATCACTTCTTATTTATAAATGAAGTTTGGTATGTTGTATATCGGGAACCATGTAAAAATTTATGGGTAAGGGTAAGTACCAAGGTAAGTTCATATGAACTTCGTCTATCCTTAATGTAAATTAAGATGATAGTCTCATCGTGTTAATGGAATGTTCATTATGTTGCTGAATGTTCATCGTGTTAATGGAATGTTCATTATGTTGCTGAATGTTCTTCGTGTTAATGGAATGTTCATTATGTTGCTGAATGTTCATCGTGTTAATGGAATGTTCATTATGTTGCTGAATGTTCATCGTGTTAATGGAATGTTCATTATGTTGCTGAATGTTCATGTGTTAATGGAATGTTCATCGTGTTAATGGAATGTTCATTATGTTGCTGAATGTCCATCGTGTTAATGGAATGTTCATTATGTTGCTGAATGTCCATCGTGTTAATGGAATGTTCATTATGTTGCTGAATGTCCATCGTGTTAATGGAATGTTCATTATGTTGCTGAATGTCCATCGTGTTAATGGAATGTTCATTATGTTGCTGAATGACCATCGTGTTAATGGAATGTTCATCGTGTTAATGGAATGTTCATTATGTTGCTGAATGTCCATCGTGTTAATGGAATGTTCATTATGTTGCCGAATGTTCATCGTGTTAATGGAATGTTCATTATTTTGATGAATGTTCATCGTGTTAATGGAATGTTCATTATGTTGCTGAATGTTCATCGTGTTAATGGAATGTTCATCATGTTTGTTGGAAGTTAGTCGGTTATGTTTGTTTGTAATTGCATTGATTTGTGTTGATATGATTGTAGATAAGACTCAACTTACAAATAAGTGAATGTGACTTGTATGTATGTATGTATGTATGTATGTATGTATGTATGTAGATATGGATCTGTAGCGTGTGTAAGTAGTGTGAACTTGTATGTACGTACATATGAATGGGATACGTATAAATGTACTTAGATATATGAAAGTGTATACACGTGTTGTAATCTAATGATTGTAGATCACTGGTATACGTATATGTGAAGATGTGGGTTTTCAATATGTTTGAGATTACGTACTCCTAACCATGTTACTATTGAGAATGAAATAAATGGAGTGCAGGTATGGGAACGCCGGACTCTCGAGGAATTGATGTCGGACTCGAGTAAATAAAATTGAGAGGATGTTTCAGTGGAATACCTTACGTAGTTAGAATGTGATATAGCCTTTTAAGTATATATACTAAATTATATATGATGTTACCATGTACTAACGTGTTGGTTATATATGGTGACCGCAGGTTAATCAGATATTCATGATGGACATGTGAACGAGGATCAAGTTGAAGATCATGGATTGTACGGGAAAGCAGTCACGTTGTTTGTAATCATTTGTTAACATAGTTACATTAAATAAATGATGAATGATGTATTTATGTTAGAATGGTTGACCTAAACAGTATTTAAGTATGTTAGAGTAGTTAAAAGAAAGAAATTTTAAGGTTCATTTTCTGCTGCGTCGTTTTGGATCAAATCGTGAATAGGGTCTTACACGTATATTACACCTATAGGCTTATACGGGTGTTGTATGGTATCCTATAGTATCGTATTGCATCGTATCGTATTGTATCGTATTGTATCGTATCGTATCGTATCGTATAAGTCTCGTTTAGGTTCCCTATAGGTCTTGTATATGCCTATAGACCTATACGGGATCTAAACCACACCTATAGTACTATACGAGACCTATACTACACCTATAGGCCTATACGGGTGTTATATCGTATCATATAGTATAGTATCGTATCGTATAGTGTAGTATAAGTCTCGTATAGGTCCCTTATATGTCTTGTATATGCCTACGATACTACATCTATAGTTCTATACGAAGCTTATACGGGACTTATACTATACTACACCTATACGTGACATATACTACGCTATACGATACGATATCACACTTATAGGCTTATACGAGGTCAATACGTAACCTATACTACACCTATACGATTCGATACGATATTTATCGTATAAAAATGATTAATGTTGTATAAAAAAAGCTTATAAGAAATACTTACTTTTTTATTTATTTAAAATAGAAAACCTTTTTTATAAAACTTTACTAAAATCATAAATATTGTATAAATGTTTCTAAAAAAACATTTTTATACGCTGCATATAGGTCTATACGCAGCGTATATAAAGGGTCAAAAAGACAATTTTACCCCTGGTTTGGGCTGTGTATAGCCCCCAACCCAGGGGTAAAATGGTCTTTTTTACCAAACTTGCCCCATATATACGCCACATATAGGCCTATACGGGTGTTCTATGGTATCCTATAGTATCGTATCGTATTTCATCATATCGTATCGTATAGTGTATAGTATAAGTCTCGTATAGGTTCCCTATAGGTCTTGTATATGCCTATAGGCATATACGGGTGTTATATCGTATCATATAGTGTAGTATAAGTCTCGTATAGGTTCCATATAGGTCTTGTATATGCCTATAGGCTTATACGGGACCTAAACCACACCTATAGGACTATACAGGACCTAAACCACACCCATACACCTATAGGGGACCTAAACCACACCTATAGGCCTATACGGGACCTAAACCACACCTATAGGCCTATACGGGACTTATACTACACTTATAGGCTTATATGGGTTTTGTATGGTATCCTATATTATCGTATCGTATCATATAGTGTATAGTATAAGTCTCGTATAGGTTCCCTATAGGTCTTGTATATGCCAATAGGCCTATACGGGACCTAAACCACACCTATAGTACTATACAAGACCTATACTATACCTATAGGTCTATACGGGTGTGTCACACCCCAACCGATGGCGGAAACATCGAGGTGCGAGCACTAAGCGTTCAGATTGCTCACGAGAATCCATAACACTAAATAGTTTCAATATAAATTAGATTCATTTCATGCAATTGTCTAGAACAACATTAACCACCAAAACATAGTATCAAACCAAAGCAAACATAACCATTGTTTCAAAAGTTTCTAGATTTAGCTAAGTGGAGTATCTAAGCTTCATCCTAGCTTGTTTCATGATTCCTAGCATCCTGTCAGCCTGCAACATATATTAAAATAAAGTCAGTACAAAAATGCACTGGCGAGTATACAAGTTTGAGTAATAGCATACTAGATTAAAACAACTCATATCCATCGTGTAAATGATACAAAAATAGTTTCAGCCATGCTAGTGTTCGCAGTCCAACAAGTGATAGCCCAAGTATCCCGATACTTTAGTGTTTTCCCAAGTCTCAAGGAAAACTAGAATCCTCCTAACAATACCCCTGAGAATAATGGGGAGGTGCATCTCCTATAGCGCTACTATTGTTAAGGCGAAAATACACACTCTGGATTAAACGTCCACATAGCACAAAGAGTCTAGAATCAAGAATCACAAGTTTCACATGCACATAGGATAGAGTTTAGTCTTCAAAAGTTTCAAGTATCATAGTTTAATAGAATACATGTTGCATCCCAAAGTTTAAAACAAAAAGGGATCGAGTATACTCACAGTGATTGCCTAACAGATTAACTGTTATTGGATCAAAGGGAGCTCTTTAGAATTAGCCTGATTAGATTACAACAGATAAGTGTCGGACAAAACAACGAGATTGCGCAAAGTGTCGGATCAGTCACTGGATCGGATGGTTGTTCGATCGGATGGCTATCCAATCGGATTGCCATTCGATTGAAGTGACTGTTATGAGTGAGGGACGGATTGCCATCTGATCGGATGGTCATCCGTTCAGATGGCCATTCGATCGAATGGTCGTTCAATCCAAGTGTCAAGATTCCAAGTGTTCAGGTTTCTGAAAAGTTTCTAAGTGTTGAAAGATTCCAAGACACAATGTCACCTTGATCGGATGGCAGTTCGATCGGATGGCTATCCGATCGGATTGCTATTCGACAATCAAGACTTCAAGTTTCAAAGTGTTTAAGGTTAGGAGACAAATGCCACCTGATCGGATGGTAGTTCCATCGGATGGCTATCCGATCGGATTGCCATTCGACGATCAAGACTTCAAATTTCAAAGTGTTTAAGGTTAGGAGACAAATGCCACCTGATCGGATGGTAGTTCGATCGGATGGTTATCCGATCGGATTGCCATTCGATTGGGTTGTCCTTGTCCCATTCACAACCTTGTAAAGTTTCTAAGTTATTGCTTTGACGGTGACGACACGGTACGTATTGAGACAATGGTAAACACACCAATGTACAGGCGTTCTAATCGGATGGGAATCACCCCAGTCCGTCCAGTCGTTTGTTCTTGGCGGTGCTTATGTCGGAATCCGTACTCTGATCATCTTCTCCAGCAACAATCCATTTCCAAGCTGACTTAAGACTAATCATCAAGTCTTTAGTCCGTTCAGATCCGGTTTCCACGGTTTTAAGTGAAAAGTTAAGAAAAAGTGAAGATAATCATAAGTTTTAGTTGAAAAGTCTAGATTTAGTTAAGATTTATGTAAAAAAACACATGAAGTTCCTTAGATCTGAGCTAGATCTTGAACGGAATGACATCACTCAACAGTTTGTACAAACCGCCATGGTGACGTCACCCTCAAGAGCTCAAATCTCAGAGATTTCATGGTGAAAAGTGAGATTTCGAAAGAGAATCACGTAGAGAATAGCGTGTATATCAAAGATGTACAAGAATCTAGTGTAAAACGTACCGAAATCACCGAGAAATGGAAGAAAAGTAGGAGTGTGTGCGTCTGGATCGAGTGAGGCTGTCACATCAGTGAGAATGATGTGACAGGCCTATTTATTGTGTCAGAGAGAGGGAGAGAGGCGGTATGCACGGATCGGATGGCAGCTCGGTCGAATGGCCATCCGATCGGTTGGTCATCCGATCGGATTGCCATTTGGCCAATCCCATCCTTTCCGCGTTCCCGTCTTTGATTCGTTTTGCGAGCTAGATTAAGCGTTGCGTTGCGTATTATTGGGTAATAGTAACACATAACTAGATTATATCATTAACACAAAAGCTTCCATAGTTTCCGCCAGTGACGAGACTCCAGTCCCTCGTTCAACCAAGTCTCAAGTTTCACGAGCCTCAAGAGTCAAGCACCAATGTATCTAGAGTCAAGAATCTAGATTCCAAGCATCAAGAATCATAGCTTCCAAGTTTCAAGTATCAAGAATCATAGTTTCATAGTTTCCAAGTATCAAGTATCAACAATCATAGTTTCATAGTTTCCAAGTATCAAGAATCATAGTATTAGATTTACAAAGTATCAAAAGTATCAAATATTCCTTAGTACAGGGGCTAAAAGTGATAATTAGCTAAAAATCTAGGGACGCTGGCATTACAGTCTCCCCTCCTTTAGGAGATTTTGTCCCCGAAATCTAAGAAGAAAACTGCTCGAAGAGCTGCGGATACTCGGCCTTCATTTCACTCTTAAGTTCCCAAGTGAATTCAGCGCCACGCTTGCCTTCCCACCGTACTTTAACTATGGGAATCTTGTTGCGCCTCAATCGCTTGACACCCTGATCCATGATTTCGACGTGTTTCTCCACAAAGTGTACAGCTTCATTTATTTGCAAGTCTTCAAGGGGAACCTGTAATTCCTCGTCGGCTAGGCATTTACGTAGGTTAGATACGTGGAACACTGGATGCACATTGTTTAGTTCCTGTGGCAGCTCGAGTCGGTACGCCACCTTGCCAATCCTTTCGAGTATCGTGGAAGGACCCACATAGCGAGGAGCGAGCTTTCCCTTCTTACCAAAGCGAACTACTCCCTTCCAGGGGGATACCTTGAGAAGAACTCGGTCACCAACATCAAATTCCAGAGGCTTACGCCTTCTATCAGCATAGCTCTTTTGTCTGCTCCTAGCCTTGATCAAGCTATCATGGATCTGAAGAATCTTATCCGTTGTTTCTTGAATGATTTCAAGGCTAGTAAATTGCTTGTCACCAACCTCATTCCAGCTGAGAGGAGATCGGCACTTGCGACCATACAAAGCTTCGAAATGAGCCATCTGAATACTGGAATGATAGCTGTTGTTGTACGAGAACTCAATCAATGGTAAATGTATATCCCAGTTACCACCAAAGTCGATGACACAAGAACGGAGCATATCCTCTAGGGTTTGAATAGTACGCTCAGTCTGTCCATCCGTTTGAGGATGAAATGTCGTGCTAAGATTCAGATGAGAACCCATAGCGGATTGAAAGGTTTGCCAAAGACGTGAAGTAAAGCGACCATCACGGTCTGAGATTATGTCAAAAGGTATGCCATGACGACATATAATCTCATCGGTATAGATTCGGGCAAGTTTCTCCACTTTATAATCTTCGCGAATAGGAAGAAAGTGGACTGATTTAGTCAAACGATCAACGATCACCCAGATACTATCATGACCAGAAGGTGTTTGAGGTAGCTTAGTAAAAAAGTCCATAGCGATACTATCCCATTTCCAAACTGGGATTCGGGTTGCTCTAAGAGTCCAGAAGGACGTTGATGTTCAGCCTTAACCTTTGTACAAGTAAGGCATTTAGAAACATATGCAGCAATGTCCTTCTTCATACCAGGCCACCAATAAGTCACACGCATATCATGGTACATCTTATCGGCACCTGGATGAATAGAGTAACGGGATTTATGAGCCTCATTCATAATGAGCTCGCGGAGATTATCGCGATCCGGCACCCCGATGCGATTGAGGTAGTATTGGAGTCCATTAGGTTTAGTTTCAAGTTGACTAATTTTAGCGCCTTGGATTTCCACTTCTAGACTCCTTCATTTGCTGAGGAATACTGAGCATCACGAATACACGCATGAAGATCACTAGAGATACGAATAGCATTCACATGAGTTTTACGACTAAGAGCATCGGCCACTACATTCGCCTTGCCAGGATGATAGCGAATTTCGCAATCATAGTCGTTAAGCAATTCCACCCAACGTATTTGTCGCATGTTCAGTTCCTTTTGGTCAAAGATACGTTGAAGGCTCCTATGGTCGGTGAAAACCACACACTTAGTACCATACAGGTAGTGTCGCCAGATCTTTAACGCAAACACAACCGCACCTAGCTCCAGATCGTGAGTAGTATAGTTTTTCTCATGTACCGTGAGTTGACGAGAGGCATAAGCAATAACCTTGTCCCGCTGCATGAGCACACAGCCCAAACCACGGTTCGAGGCATCACAATATACCACGAAATCATCATTCCCATCGGGGAGAGTTAGAACCGGAGCGTTACACAAAAGAGTCTTAAGAGTCTGAAAAGATTCCTCTTGTTCGAGACCCCAAGCGAAAGGTCTCTCTTTCTGAGTCAACGAAGTAAAAGGAACAGCGATCTTAGAGAAGTCCGAAATGAATCGACGGTAATAGCCCGCCAACCCTAGGAAGGAACGAATCTCAGAAGCAGATTTAGGCATACTCCAATTCTTCACAGCTTCGATTTTTGACGGGTCAACATGAATACCTTGCTTACTAACAACGTGACCAATAAATTGCACTTCAGTAATCCAAAACTCACACTTAGAAATTTTTGCATACAAACGTTCACCACGTAAGAGTTCAAGCATCAAGCGTAAATGACGAGCATGATCAACTTTAGTTTTAGAATAAATGAGAATATCATCGATGAAGACTATCACAAAACGATCCAAATAGGGCTTACAAACACGATTCATGAGATCCATGAACACAGCGGGTGCGTTTGTCAATCCAAAAGGCATGACCACGAACTCGTAGTGTCCATAACGAGTACGAAATGCGGTTTTAGGTACGTCATCCTCGAGTACACGAAGCTGAAGATAGCCAGAACGAAGGTCAATTTTCGAGAAACAGGACGCGCCTTGTAGTTGGTCAAATAGATCATCGATACGAGGGAGAGGATAACGATTCTTAATGGTAAGCTTATTAAGTTCACGGTAGTCGATACACATACGGAACGAACCATCTTTCTTCTTGACGAATAACAACAGAGCACCCCACGGCGAGGTACTTGGACGAATGAATCCTTTGCCGAGCAGTTCCTGAAGTTGGCTATATAATTCTTGCAGGACCGGTTTTCGACTCCGTAACGATTGAGTATAACACATGTAACGTGCGGAATCTGTACACGTGCGTGGACCGAACACGAGAACCGTACTAAATCTGTGATTTGATCAATGATATGAAAAGATTACAAGCACCGTGAATCACCTCTTGCACTTTCTCTCTCTAGACTCTCTCTCTAGCTCCAAAGCTCTCCAATGGTGAAAGTGGCAAAAGTCCTAAAACTAAGCCCTAACTCCTCTATTTATAGGCAAAGGTTATAAGGGATTTCCCCTTATTTACAATAATGCCACCTTGCCTTTAATATCTAAATATTACAATATAAGGCTAGTTTTCTTCAGAATCTGCTACGAACTGGATTGACGGAGGCGATAGACATAAGTGCACCAACAATTCTTGCATCTCGGAAGGTGCAAGTCGATAAGGAGCCTTGGCAACAGGAGTCGCACCAGGTATGAGATCAATGCGAAAATTAACGGATCTAGGAGGAGGAAGACCAGGTAGATACTCAGGGAAGACGTCAGGGAAATCACACACTACTGGAACGTCACTTATGTTCTTCCCTTTGCCCTTTTGTTCCACCACGTGGGCCAAGAAGGCAAAGTTCTATTTACGTAAGCATCTGTTCGCCTGAGTTCATGACATCTGTTGGTGCACTGATGTCTGTTAACTTCGTCTTTAATGAGTCTTGTATTGTATTGTATAGATCAGGGCACATAAAATGAGAAAAAGTGTATTTTAGGTAATTCCGGTTGAATGGTGTTTGATAGTGTTTCAAACGGAATTAAGAGATTCACACGGAATTACTAATTCCGCACGGAATTAAGTAATTCCGCATGAACATGTTGATTTCGTTTGAGTCGACTTCAAGCGGAATCATGATGCCTATAAATACATGTGTGCCTGATTCATTTGATACGGAATTACTTTGAGAGAGCTGAGGTGCTGCCGAATTTTTGTCAGAATTCTATTGTAAAAGCTCAAGAAATCATTAATAGAAAAGAATTGAAAAGGAACAAGTTGTTTTACATCTTTTACATTGATTCCGCCATTGTATTTGATGATGAACTACTCAACTTGACTGCTTAGGGTCACCGGACGATCCAACAAGTGGTATCAGAGCTCAGGACGAGGAGTTCATACCAATTCAGCTTGATTTTACCGGATTCTCTCACTTCTACTCATTCTTTTCTGATTTGAACAATATTCAACGGTTGAAATGGCCTGATTTTGACGTATATCAAGCGAAACATACTTTTAACTAATCCTTGAAAGTATTGAACTAAAATTCGATCAAAATTGGACAAAACTTGTAATTTCGTTTGAAAACAGATTCGAATATGCTGACATCATCATAATCTCGTTTTAACCAGATCGTAATTCCGCACGAAATAACTTAATTTTGTTTGAAAGTACAAACGGAATTACTAATTCCGCTTCAGGGTACCTAATTCCGTTTCTGTTGGTTTAATTTCGTTTGAGATTAGGCTGATTCCGCACGGAATTAGATATTGTGGGTAATTTCGTTTGTAACTTGTAATCTCGTTTGAAGAAGTAATACTGTTCGAAGTAATTTCTCTCCAAGTGATTTCGTTTGAAAATCATTTTTTTTAAGAATTTTTCTAAGTGTTTGTTGATTGTTTCAGGTACTTGAAAGATGGATGATTTTATGAATCCTTTATGTGATGTGTTTGCTTTTACTGGTGGTTCGGGAGATGGCCCAAGTAACACTAATGAAACTACACCAACACCGAGTGCAAAGAAAACTCTCAATGATGCTTTGAGTGTGGAAAGTGCTTATGGGACATACAACAAACCTCCAAAACTGATGGCGATTGAAGATTATAATAGGTGGGCTACAAGGTTTGATGAGTGGCTTCAAGCTTTTGCATATTCAAGCTGGAAGAGTTTAAAGATTGGTTACGTTAAAGGAGGACGTTTTGGTGAAAGTTTGACAGATACTGATGAGATTGAAAGATATGTTGCTGAACAAAAGTGCATCACGTTGATTCATCAGTCTGTGAGAGATGATATAATTTCATTGATTGAATATGAAAATTCAAAAGATCTTTGGGAAAAACTAAGGGTAAAATGTGTAGGTAGTGCTGAGATAGTCAAAAACAAAAAGAAACTGTTAAGAAAAGAGTTTGATTTATTTGGTTGTTTAAAGAACGAGTCTGTTTCCAAGATGATTGAGAGATTCGGGCATTTGAAATTGGAGCTGGCAAGACACAAAATTGTATATACTCAAGAAGAGTTGGTTGACAAATTGTTCGACTCGCTGCCGAATGAACAAGATTGGCAGTACTTTGCATTAATGCTGAAAAATACAATCAAGTCTGAAGAGTTGACAGTGGATCTGCTTATCGAAAGACTGGAGAGTCATGAGTTAGAGATCAAGAAATATAGCAAAGTCAACAATTCATCTTATCAACAGAATGTGGAGTTGTATTACAGAGGAAATCTACCAAAGACTGGATCTCCAAGAACAGCATTTTCTGCAGAAAGTTCAAATACTATGAATCAAGAAACTCCTCACAGTGGTTTTCATAGTAGATCTTCTTCAACAAGTCCAAGCCAATCTGCATCAAAGAATCTGTTCCAATGTAACATTGCTGTGGATCTGAAGAATGCTCAAAATTTCAGTGAAGAGTCAGCAAAACAGCAGATGGTGTTCTTAGTGTCTGTGCTTGAATCGTACGAGAGCCTCGTGGCAGGCAAGATTGGAAACACCAACCTGACAAAGGAGGACTATGATCAGATAGATCCTGAAGAGATGGAACTGATCGATATCAGGTGGTGTATGGCCAGTGCAGTTCGTAGAGCGCAACGTTTTATGGAAATTACGGGAAGACATTCAATTGGAGGACCTTCCACCAAACTTGGCTTTGACAAGTCAAAGGTCACTTGTTTCAGGTGTAAACAAAAGGGACATTTCAAGCGTGAAAGTCGAAATGCACCTGCTGATGATACTGCAAATCCATTCCGTGAGGATTACTACAAAAGAGCGATCTATCATCAGAATAAATCAGAACCACCCAGAATGAAGCAGCTTGAGGATGCCCCCCAAAGAAAAATCAAGAGCTCTTGCTGTTATTCATGATGAAGAAGGTTTTGATTGGAGTGAACTGCTACCAGAGGAAGATGCAGTATGATACGCTTTCGTAGCAGAAAAGATTATTCCTTACAAAGACACCAGAACTGAAGAAGAAAAATACCTCAGTAGAAAGGGTAGAGCTGAATTCAAGATGATGAGATTATCTAAGGTGTTCAGTGAAGCCAGGAGAGCAAAGAGATGGGATGCTGATAGAGAATGTTACCTTGATCCTCAAGGAAACATTGCTATTGATACGAAAACTCTTAGTATTGAAGCTTTCATTGAGGAATTTGCTGAAGAAGAAGAAACTTTACAGAGAGAATGGTGGGGAGGTGGAGAAGAGAAAGAAAAAGAGCATGAGCCAAAGTCAAAGAAGATCGATGACGGGATCATTGATACGTCACAGGAATTCACTGCTAAAAACTTGGGAAAGATGGCTGACAAGGTGCTGGCTGCAAAAGAACTTGAGGTAGACTCTAAGTCTGAAACTGAGTCTAAAAGCCAGGTCAGTTCAAATGTGTCATCAAGTGAGTCAGGTAAGAAAATCAAAGGTGATAGTGACTGCAAAAATTGCAATAAAAACTGCAAAGTTTGTAGTACACTCACTTATCTTAGTGATACGAAGGTTGATGATCTGACAAAAAGAGTCAGAAAGGTTGAAGATCAGATTCTTGATCGTGACAAAATGCTAAAAGCTTCAAATGATCGAGCTAAAAATTTAACTGAGAAAATTGAAAATGATAAAATTGAAGTAGAAAGAATTAGGAAAGAGAATGAAAAGCTAATTCACGAAAATCGTCAACTTTCAGAAAATTTTGACAAGCTAAAACGAACGGTAAAAGATTCTGATGAAAGAAATGGTAAAACCAATAAAGAAAATGAGCATTTAACTGTAGTTCTTAGACACAAAGAAGAACAAATCAACAAGCAACTGGATGAGATTGCTAAGTTGAAGCTTTAGTTTGAAGAAGCTAAGATTGAGAACGAGCGCATCAATCTGAAATTAACCAGTTACAACTCCGCAAGCTTTGTTTTACAACACATTGTTCTCAAACCCATCGGGAAAAACAAAGCAGGCGAAGATGTTTACTCGAATGGAACTGGGGTTGGGTTTCATCAAGTTCCACCGCCAGTGTTAAACAATTTTTCAAAGAAAAAATCCGGGTTGGTTAATGACGATGAGGATGTTATTGAAATAAAACTTCCAGAGTCAATTGATGTTACATTTTCTTCATCATCATCTGATGATAGTATTCAATCTGAGATTGTTAAAAGTACAGCTAAAAATGTTTTGAAGTCTGATAGTGATTCAGTTGAAGATGATGAGTGTTTTCTGGACAAATACATTTCGAAATCAAAGTCCAAAAACAACTTAAATGATGAACCTGCTGTTGTGATGTATAAGATGGCGGGATCGGATAAGTTGTATTCGGATTCTGAGTTTCCTCTGGAGAATGTTAATGTTGCTAAATTGACAAATGTGTTCAAATTAGTGGAAATTGATTTGTCTGAAGTAGAAGGTTTGAATCAGACAAAGAGGCAAATGAATTTTGAAAAAGATAAAGCTTACTACAAGAAGCCTGTTGTTCCACCGCGTTTTTATAACAACAATCGAAACAGATGGTCGGGTGGATATCAGGGTGGTAAGAATTATCAAAGAAGGAATATTCAAAATAAGAATTTTGTTGAGAAAAAGGTGTTTGTTTCAAGTTCAAGTTCACTTTCTGATGAAGAATCTAAAATTTTTTCGAAGACGAATGAAGAGTTCTTTGAAAAGAAGGCTTCACAGTCTCAGTCCGAAGGCACAAGTCGGGTTGTTGACACCCGTAATGCTTCAAATGTAATCAAGTTGGACATATTGCACGAAAGTGTACCAACTTGAAGCCTAAGACTGAAGTTGTGATGAATTCAAAAAAGAAAAATGATGTGAAGGGTAAAGCTCCAATGTTTGTTGAGCAAAAAGTTTTGAAAAATGTTAACACCAAAATCAAAACTGAACCTGTTAAGAATTTGGTAACTAAAAATGACAAGTTTTACAAACGGGTTGCAACATCTCAACAAACATGGAAGCCAAAAACTGAGAAACAAACTTCAATTCCACAAGAAAAGAAGGTTGTTCGTAAAAAGATTCTTCAAAATAAAACCAGAAAAGAAAACATTCCAATTTCATATGAAGATTTTACCAAAAAGAATGTTTCTTCAAAGGGTATTGCAAAAGTTGAAACAAAAGATGAAATAAAAAATAACTTGGAAGTTAATGATGAGAATTTTCCGTCCCTTAAACCGGTCGTCAAGTGTGTAGATGAAGTTAAGTTACCTGAGTCTGATGAGGCTTGGGCAGCTTATTTCAGCTAATCAATTTCTGATATGTGCAGGAGCTTCCAAGATCCGTTTCGCGATGGATTATGGATAGTGGAGCTTCTCGGCACATGACGGGGAAAACAGCTTTGCTGTACGATGTTAGAAATTTTAATGGAGGATATGTGGGATTCGCAGGCAATCAAGGTGGTAGAATAGTTGGTGAAGGAACGTTATCCAATGGGATTATAATGTTTGAAAGAGTAAACTACATCGCCGAGCTTGAAAACAATCTTCTAAGCATATCTCAGATTTGTGATCATATGTATACAACGCACTTTACAGACAAAGAATGTTTGATCTTGAAACCAGGATTTGTTGTTCCCGAAGAATGGGTGATCATGAGAGCTCTGAGAGTGAATGACTTGTACGTGTTAGACATGAGTGTAGCAACTACTACCACGGGTCAGGCACACTGTTTTATGTCAAGAGCAACGAAAAAAGAGTCAAAGTTATGGCATCGAAAGATGGGCCATATTCACTTGAGAAAAATGAATCACCTGGTGCATAATGACTTAGTTACTGGTGTTCATGTGAAAGGTTTTCATCTTGAGGGGGAGTGCATTAGCTGTGTCAAAGGCAAGCAGAAAAAGAAATCACACCCTGGAAAGAAAGTCAACTCAGTTTCAAGACCTTTAGAGAGACTCCACATGGATCTGTTTGGTCCAGTAAATGTCAAAAGCATAACTGGGGATTTCTATTGTCTTGTAGTTACAGATGATTATTCAAGATTTTCATGGGTATCATTTCTGAAGTCTAAAGATGAGACGTTTGATAGTTTGATGGCGTTGTTCAGAAAAATTGAAAACTTGTACCAACAGCGTATCAAAAGAATCAGAAGTGATAATGGTACTGAGTTCAAAAATAACAAGATGGAAGAATATTGTGATGAGAGAGGTATATTGCATGAATTTAGCGCGCCTTACACTCCGCAGCAGAATGGAGTCACTGAAAGAAAAAACAGGACGCTAATTGAAACGGCCAGGACGATGCTTGCTGATTCCAAACTAACTGTCAACTTTTGGGCAGAAGCAGTCTCAGCCGCTTGCTATACGCTAAACCGGGTTTTAACAGTGAAGAAATTTATCAAGACGTGCTTCGAGCTGATCAATAACTGCAAACCGAACCTGAAGTATCTTGAACCGTTTGGGTCTCCCTGTACAGTTCTAGAGCCTTTTGGTAAATTTGGTGCAAAGAGCATTGAAGGAATTTTTGTGGGTTATTCAAGTCCATTAAAACGAGTCTTTGTTCCGAGCTTGAAGCGGATTATTGAGGCACAGAATGTTGAATGTCAAGGCTATACAATGCCGCCGCAAAATCCCGGTGATTCATGGCGTTTTCACTATGATACTTTATGGGATTCGTTTGACATGGAAGAAGAAGAAGATTTCTTTGACGAGTTGGATATTCTACGAGAGTATGATTCATCACAGGAAAGGTTTCCAGCTGAGTATTCAAGTCGACCATGACAAACTTCAAATGATGATGAAGCAGGTCCTAGCAATGCTGGAGAACATGATGATATTCAACAAGATGAAGTTGCTCATGATAATCAGACGGCAGTCAATGATAATCAGGAATTTGATAACATGCCAGTATTTGATCATGGTGATTCAGATTCTGAGGGGGAGCAAATTCAGATTTCAGGTCAAACAAATCCAGTCAGTGAACAAGGTGCAAATCAGAATGTTACTAATCTGGAAGGCGAAGTAGATGTTTCAGGCGAAGTGATGCCAAGAACTCTTTCATACCATCCAGAAGAGTTGATCATTGGAGAACTACAATCAGGCGTTCGCACAAGACGACAAATTGACCAAGGCCTTACTTGTTTTTATTCTACAGTTGCTCCTTTACAAACTGAGTTTTCACTTAGTTGTTTTATTTCGCAGATCGAACCACGAACATACAAAGAGGCGCTTACTGAAGATTCTTGGGTCAATGCTATGCAAGAAGAGTTAAGTCAGTTTGAAAAGTTAGGTGTGTGGAAATTGGTAGATTTTCCAGATGGTCAAAGGAAGATAAACACCAAGTGGGTGTTCAAGTGTAAGAGAGACGATCGAGGGGTTATTATTCGTAACAAAGCTCGGCTTGTAGTCCAGGGTTTCAATCAGCAGGAGGGGATAGATTTCACTGAAGTATATGCTCCGGTTGCTAGACTTGAAGCGATCAGAATCTTCCTAGCATTTGCATCTTGGAAAAATTTCAAAGTTTATCAGCTAGATGTTAAATCGGCGTTTCTCTATGGGAAGGTAAAAGAGGAGGTATATGTCGGATAGCCACCGTGCTTCACCGATCCAATCCACAAAGACAAGGTCTACTTGCTAGACAAAGCACTGTATGGTTTACACCAGGCCCCGAGAGCTTGGTACAAGACATTGTCTCAACACCTGCTAGCAAACAGCTTCATCCGTGGAAAAGTGGATGCCACTCTCTTCACCAAAGAGGTCGACGGACATCTTCTGATTGTTCAGATATACGTGGACGACATCATATTTGGGTCAACAAATGAAAATTTGTGCAAAGATTTTGAACAAGTTATGAAGCAGAAATTCGAAATGTCATCGATAGGTGAGATGAAATTATTTTTGGGATTACAGGTTGATCAACTGCCTAAGGGAATTTTCATACATCAAACGAAGTATATTCATGATATCTTAGAGAAATTTGGGATGTCAGGTTCTACTCCAGCTTCCACCCCATTAGCAACGAATCATGGGATAAATCCTAATCTCACCGGAGAGAAGGTAGATGAAACGTTGTATCGTTCCATGATCGGATCGCTGATGTATTTGACAGCTTCAAGACCCGATATTATGTATCCAACCTGCCTAGTAGCAAGATTTCAATCTAATCCGAGAGCTTCGCACATGGTAATTGTCAAAAGGATATTACGCTACCTGAAAGGAACTCCATCTTTGGGGTTGTGGTATCCAAGAGAAGGCGATTTTATGCTCGAAGGATATTCCGATTCCGATTTCGGATGCTGCAAAGTTAACGCTAAATCAACAAAAGCGGGGTGCCAGTTCTTTGGATCACGATTGGTCACCTGGCAATGCAAGAAGCAGACCTCTGTGGCTTTATCCACATGTGAAGCTGAGTATGTATCTGCTAGCAGTTGCTGCTCTCAGATCTTGTGGATCCAGCAACAGATGCGCGACTACGGTTTGCAATTTCTAAATACCCCTATCTTTGATGATAATGAGGCAGCGATTAACATTACTAAAAATCCAGTTCATCATGCTAAAACGAAACACATTGAAATTCATCATCACTTCATCGGAGATTGTTTTGAGAAGAAGTTGATACGAATTGAGAAAATCCACACTGACGAACAAAAAGCTGATTTACATACCAAAGCGTTTGATAAAACTCGTTTTCAATACTTGTTAAAATTGAATGGTATGAAGCTTTTATCGGTGTTGGAAGAGATTCTTGGCGTTGATGAATGAGACATTGTAGATGATGTTGAGAAGCAATCTGCAATGGTTTGTCGATTTTTTACTTGTTTTGGAATTTAGGGGGAGTATAGGGTAATATTTTCAGAAAATACAAAAACAGTAAAAAATTTCAAAAATCCAAAAACATGAGATATTTTCAAAATACAAAAACATTAGAAAACCATAAAAGAGTTTGTGTAAAAAGGGAAAATGATAGTACATCGGCTTAACAGTTACGGTATGCTAAAGATATGTAAAGTTTAAAAGTCTTAAACAGTCTCGCTGATGATGTGCCGATAGGTTTTTGCACATTTAGTAGGTTTGTTCGGGATATAAACCTAAATTCAAACTTGCTTATTTCGTGGGGAACACTACTTGGATATATAGGTAACCCCTGAAATCTCATTTGAAAGATCCCTCTTTCTGTGATACTAGGTCTTTATACTCAGTGATATCTGGGGTATTATCCTGGGACTTCTGATTTTGCGGAAGCAATGGCCTAGTCCCCATATAATACTTTATGCTTGCTTGAAAAATAGCATATCCCTCAGCATAAAAAATGATAAAACATTGAAAAATGCTAATCATGTGCTGTTGAAGAAAAGATCCTCTAAAGGGGACACACCAAAAGTCGAAACCGTCATCTCTCTGTTGAACGGAAGTTCTGACCTGAGCTCTCACGGTTTTTCGCAATTTAACCCCTTACAGATATCATCTGTGGTATACTCACCTGTAAGACTGAATATTGGGTTCTGGATACGGGAGTATATTCAAGAGGTGGGACACATGAATGAGTTTAAGTCTCTAAAACACTAAATCTGTATCCTGGACAGATTGAAATTTGTGTGAAAATTTAAGTGGATCTGTATATCGACAATCTAAGTGAATTGTTTAATTCTGAGTATGAAATTAAAGCTTAACGGTACTTGTGACTTGTCGATTAGCTTATATGATTCCCTAACACGCTCACCAAAAATTTGTTTGTAAATAGTTTATTTTCATTGCATTTTATTTTTGTATTTCATTTCTAGTTTAGAAATTTTATTAAAAATACAAAAAGATTTTATTTCTGCTTTATTTTCTGACAAACCAAAGTGGCGTTTCTCTATTTGAAACTTGTAATTTTTCATAAAATGTTTGAAAATGATAATCAAAAGTCAGTTGGGATTTGTCTCAAAGTAACCAAGGTCATTAAGTTGGACTTGGTAGATAAGTTGAGTTATCAGGGTCATTAAGTTGGACCTGAATACTTAAGTGATTTATTAAAACTGATAATTGATGTGAAATTTTTGTTGAAAGTCAATAGATTGTAATGTTATATGTTTGAGAAATAGGTTTTAGGTTGTGAAAGATCCCCATGGCAAAGAAAATGTCAAAGATTGAACCAGAATTCAAGTTCTAGCTTATCGAGAGGGGGAGTCTTCGAAAGGGGGAGTCAAGATTCTGGATCAACGTTCAAAAGGGGAGATTGTAGATTAAAGTTTGAAGTTAAAGATTGAAGGAGGCTTTTACAATGTTAAAACAATTTGGAGCAAGAGAACGATCAATCAAGACTGAAGACTGAAGACAGGATGCTAAAGACTTCGTCAACATCCAAGGGGGAGTCTGTTGGTGCACTGATGTTTGTTAACTTCGTCTTTAATGAGTCTTGTATTGTATTGTATTGTATAGATCAGGGCACATAAAACGAGAAAAAGTGTATTTTAGGTAATTCCGCTTGAATGGTGTTTGATAGTGTTTCAAACGGAATTAAGAGATTCACACGGAATTACTAATTCCGCACGGAATTAAGTAATTCCGCATGAACATGTTGATTCGTTTGAGTCGACTTCAAGCGGAATCATGATGCCTATAAATACATGTGTGCCTGATTCATTTGATACGGAATTACTTTGAGAGAGCTGAGGTGCTGCCGAATTTTTGTCAGAATTCTATTGTAAAAGCTCAGGAAATCATTAATAGAAAAGAATTGAAAAGGAACAAGCTGTTTTACATCTTTTACATTGATTCCGCCTTTGTATTTGATGATGAACTACTCAACTTGACTGTTTAGGGTCACCGGACGATCCAACAACATCAACTTCAGCCCTCTCGAAGGTCGGTCTCCATAGACATGCAAAATATCCCCGGACGGTAAAGGTAGACGTACAAACTTCTCGTGACAGGCAATCTCGGCATGATTCTTACGCAACCAATCCATACCGATAATGACATCAAAACTACCCAATTGCATGGGTATTAGATCAATAGTAAACACGTGGTCGTTAAGAATCAAGGAACAACCACAAAGAATTGAATCAACTAGAATCGACTTCCCATCGGCAATCTCCACCGAAAACAACTTAGGTAACTTAGAGCGTGCACAGTTAAACAAAGATTCAAATTCTATGGACACAAAGCTCCTGTCGGAACCAATATCAAATAGTATCGAAGCGTAAAGGTTATTCACAAGAAACGTACCATTAACGACGTCATTGTCGTTACGAGCCTGATTAGCATTAAGATTGAATGCTCGCCCACGAACGGGTGGCTGTTGATCCTGGTTCAGTTGAGGACACTGGTTACGGAGGTGAGTAGTATCTCCACACTTGTAGCATGCACGAACAGCTTTGACTGGTTTTGGATTCTGTGGAGGAGCTGGGAGAGCTGGTAAGGCTGCCTGAGCTGGGGCTTGCTGAGCTGGGTTATTTTGACGACAATAGGGAGTCATGTGACCATAGCGATTGCAATTGGTGCACAAGCGACATGCAGAAGCAACAGGATGATGAAAGTTGCAAATGGTACACTTGGGGTAAGACCCAGAGTACTGCTTCTTGACCTTAGGTGTAGCAGGGTTTTGAACAGTAGCAGCAGGAGCAGGCTTAGCAGCAGGATTTGCAGCAGGAACAATAGCATTGCATCCTGAACCCTGAGACTTTCGTCTCTTGTTCTTGCTGCCACTTGGCTGCTGGGTAACTTGATGCGCAGACTTGGAGGGAGCAGTGTTAGCAAACTGCTTATCACGAACACGGTTGTTGTTGAGACTAGCTGCAAGACGGTAGACTTCCTCAATAGTTCCGAGTTGAGCTGCTTCAATAGAATCACGCATAGCAGGAGGTAGACCATTGATATACTTGGTTATCATTCGCTTAGGAGTAGAAACCAAGTGAGGAACGATCAAACTGAGCTGCTTAAAACGGGTAGTATAAGCCAGATTATCATCACCAATCTGCTTCAAATGCCAGAACTCTTCTTCAAGCTTCAGTTGTTCATGAGGAGGGCAGAATTCAAGCATCATCAATTCTCACACCTCAGCCCATGGAAGAGCATAGGCTTCTACATTAGAACGGATGTTTCTCTCATTCGACCACCACTCCAGAGCTCTTCCTTGAAACATGCCCGTTGCACTCCTACTATTTAGATGTTCTGGGCACTCGCTGTTAATGAAGGTAACCTCGATGCTGTCAAACCACTCGAGCATAGCAGTCACCCCATCACTGCCCGTGAAAGACTTAGGGTTGCAAGAGACAAAATGTTTGTAGGTGAACTTTGTAGACTTTTCTTTCTCCGTCTTAGAGTCAACAGAGGATGGCGGAGTGTTCGATCCTTGGATCTCAGAGACGATCTTTGGCATGATTCGAGCGATCTGGTCGGCCATGAAGGACATCATCTTTTTTTGAGACTTTTCCCTGGATCTCTTGAGAGTGTCGGATAGCTTTCGAGAAGACATCCTAAAGATCCAATAAGAGGATCGTATAAGTCTAGATTCACAAAGCCTCACAATATAGATTCACACACGATAGATTAACACTCAAGATTCAACAAGATTCACATAGATTAAGATTCAAGTTTCACATAGATTCCAATAGTCTCAACACCGCAACCCACAACCTTCGCATGGCACGTTGTACGAAGTTTGGCAATGTGTCAGAAACGCTTATATATAGGAAGTACCAGCGGCGTATCCACCATGCTTCAGGCACATCGCTTCCGCCTCGTACTCGGTGTCATGTTACGTGTCGCAAAAACACATTCATCGTCATCATCATAGATTCACATTGATTTCAATAGATTCCAATAGATTCACATAGATTACGATAGATTCCAATAGATTCCAATAGATTCACATAGCTTACAATAGATTCCAATAGATTCACATAGATTCACATAGGTTAGTGTTAACAATCCCCAAACAACGAAATCCCGCATGGCACGTGCTACGAAAGTTCGGCAACATGACGGAAGCACTTATATATAGGAAGTACCAGCGGCGTATCCACCATGCTTCAATCATGCTACGTCCGTCTCGTCATCGGTGTCATGCTTCGTTACCCATATCATTAGATTCCATCACATCTCACACAGATTTCTCATAGATTAACCAGGTAGATTTAACAACATAGATTAACCCAGTAGACTCAACAACTTCAATCCGAGTCCACAAAACTATGAACTTCACTTAGCGCGTGGTGCAAAGCTTCGGCAGCATGCCAAAAACACTTATATATAGGAAGTACCAGCGGTGTATCCACCATGTTTTGGACATGCCACTTTCGCCTCGTCTTTGGCGCTAGGCTACGTTTCGTATTTTGTTCCTCAAAACAACACATATATAGATTACACATAGATTATGATGGAGTGCACATAGATTTCACATAGATCACGCTTAGATTTCACTTAGATTACACAAGTAGTTTCCCATAGTGTTAGAATTCAACAACCTCATCACCGGTCTGCAAAACACTAAGTTTCGAATGGCACTTGGTAAAAAAGTTGGTAACATGCCTGAAACACTTATATATAGGAAGTACCAGTGGCGTATCCACCATGTTTCAGACACGTCACTTTTGTCTCGTATTTCTATGCCATGTTTCGTTTAGCGTTTCACAACCACAATAACACCTAGATTCATAAAATAGCTTCGCATAGTATCATAGTTGATCAAGATTCCCACATAGATTATCATTATGAACAAAGCTTCATAAATTTAGTTCGATTCTGATATTAGGATTAGTGTCTTAGATTGCGGATATACGTGCGAATTGAGTAAAAAGCCTTAAAACAAACGAAGAATCAAGTTTAAAACTACACATAAAAATCGAGATAACATAAAAGACAGCTTCATAAAACATAGATTGTTCCGGGTAGAGGAACGGTGACTAACCAAAGTGATTCGAACCCCTTTCGAATTGAGGCAACGTGTCCTAACTTACTTAGACAAATACGTCATCGATGTTAGGCATACGATATTCGTCCTTTTGGCCATTTCATGTTCCTAATTGATTGGCGGTTTCGATACTTTGGCGAGACATAAAATCAAAGAGTGGGACTAGTTATCAAGGTCTGAGTTTCACCTCTATATTGACAACATTGTACCCTAACAGCGTCGGTATTCATCAATAGATAAGACCTACTAGAATATAATATGGAAATTCCCATCAAGGTTCGGATGTCACTCCTGGCTTGAGGGCAAATCTTGTGCAAAATGCCACATTGGTTAGCAGTGTTTTCAAAGTATCAAGTGTATATTGTGTCAGCCTTTGGAAAGGCATGTAAGTTTAGCAGGAAAATGTGTTGCTAGGAAGCAAATACGGTAGAATGCGTAAGTCTTAAACAACAGATAAGAATCAAGATTCCTAGAACTATAGACTAGGGCAAGTATTCCTACTTATCCTAATTCCCTATAGTTATAGCTCTGATACCAATCTGTCACACCCCAACCGATGGCGGAAACATCAGGGTGCTAGCACTAAGCGTTCAAATTGCTCACGAGAATCCATAACACCAAATAGCTTCAATATAAATTAGATTCATTTCATATAATTGTCTAGAACAACATCAACCACCAAAACATAGTATCAAACCAAAGCAAACATAACCATTGTTTCAAAAGTTTCTAGATTTAGCTAAGTGGAGTATCTAAGCTTCATCCTAGCTTGTTTCATGATTCCTAGCATCCTGTCAGCCTGCAACATATATTAAAATAAAGTCAGTACAAAAATGCACTGGCGAGTATACAAGTTTGAGTAATAGCATACTAGATTAAAACAACTCATATCCATCGTGTAAATGATACAAAAATAGTTTCAGCCATGCTAGTGTTCGCAGTCCGATCGGATTGCCACTCGGCCAATCCCATCCTTCCCGCGTTCCCGTCTTTGATTCGTTTTGCGAGTTAGATTAAGCATTGCGTTGTGTATTATTGGGTAATAGTAACACATAACTAGATTATATCATTAACACAAAAGTTTCCATAGTTTCCTTAGTTTCCGCCAGTGACAAGACTCCAGTCCCTCGTTCAACCAAGTCTCAAGTTTCACGAGCCTCAAGAGTCAAGCACCAAAGTATTTAGAGTCAAGAATCTAGATTCCAAGCATCAAGAATCATAGCTTCCAAGTTTCAAGTATCAAGAATCATAGTTTCATAGTTTCCAAATATCAAGAATCATAGTTTCATAGTTTCCAAGTATCAAGTATCAAGAATCATAGTATTAGATTTACAAAGTATCAAAAGTATCAATTATCCCATAGTACAGGGGCTAAAAGTGACAATTAGCTAAAAGTCTAGGGACGCAGGCGTTACAGGGTGTTATATCATACCGTATAGTATAGTATCGTATCGTATAGTATAGTATAACTCTCGTATAGGTCCCTTATAGGTCTTGTATATGGCTACGATACTACATCTATAGTTTTATACGACTATACGAGGCTTATACGGGACTTATACTATACGATACTAAACCTATACGGGACATATACTACGCTATACGATACGATATCACACTTATAGGCTTATACGAGAACAATACGTGACCTATACTACACCTATACGATACGACATTTATCGTATAAAAATGATTAATGTTGTATAAAAAAGCTTGTAAGAAATACTTACTTTTTTTATTTAAAATAGAAAACTTTTTTTATAAAACTTTACTAAAACCATCAATATTGTATAAATGTTTGTAAAAAAAATCATTTATATACGCAGCG
The DNA here is from genome assembly GCA_030545235.1 of Helianthus tuberosus. Taxonomy (NCBI): domain Eukaryota; kingdom Viridiplantae; phylum Streptophyta; class Magnoliopsida; order Asterales; family Asteraceae; genus Helianthus; species Helianthus tuberosus. The sequence goes on from CM060381.1 coordinate 103,630,914, forward strand.
TATATAAAGGGTCAAAAAGACAATTTTACCCCTTGTTTGGGCTACATATAGCCACCAACCCAGGGGTAAAATGGTCTTTTTTACCAAACTTGCCCCATATATATATTCCAGATACAGGGCTATATGCGGCGTATAGTAAAAAAAACATTTTACCCCTGAATTGGGGGCTATACGCAGCCCAAAAGAGGGGTAACATTGTCTTTTTTACCCTTATATACGCTGCGTATAGGTTTATACGCAGCGTATATAAAGGGTAGTTTTTTTAACCCCGAACATGTGGTAAAATTATCTTTTTGACCCTTTATATACGCCGCGTATTGTCCTATACGGAGCGTATATAAAGGGTGTTTTTTTTTAGAAAACATTGTATTCATTATTTATTGATTTAGCAAAGTTCTATAATAAGTACTTTAAAAAAACATTTTTAAGTATCGTATCATATAGTATAAGTCTCGTATAATCCTCGTATAAGTCTCATATAGGTCTTGTATATGCCTATAGGCATATACGGGACCTATACTGCACCTATAGGCCTATACGGGTGTTATATGGTATCCTATAGTATTGTATCGTATTGCATCGTATCGTATCGTATAGTGTATAGTATAAGTCTCGTATAGGTTCCCTATAGGTCTTGTATATGCCTACAGGCCTATACGGGACCTATACTACACCCCATCGTATCGTATTACATCGTATCGTATTGTATAGTGCATAGTATAAGTCTCGTATAGGTTCCCTATAGGTCTTGTATATGCCTATAGGCCTACACGGGACCTAAACCACACCTATGATATTTAAAAGTTTTTAGTATTCGAGCCGCACTAGACGTGGTGATAATTTAATTTAAACGATAACAATATAATATATTCGAACCGTATATACGTTTTTCAAAAAAAAAGTAACGGTATAAAATATTAATGGTATAACATTAACGGTTATATATTTTAAGCGATTTAACGTTTGAACCGGGTGAGAATTTATACCACAAATACATCAAAATAACTAAACAAAATTATGATGCGTTATATACGCTGCGTATAGCTCTATACACAGCGTATATAAACCCTGGTTGTTTGTGCCAATGATTGTTGGGAAGCCTATGAATTATATGCAACTTATACGCTGCGTATAGCTCTATACGCTACGTACCTATACGCTGCGTATAGAGCTATACGCAGCGTAGGTACATGTTGGGTTTGGTGTGCAAATAGCCATGTTGGTGTGCAAATAGGTAGACCCTATTATAATTTGGATTTCATTCAGGCTATGGTCTATAGATAGTTTTGATTATATGACTAATCTATATGATTCGATTTTTTATCAAACAATCTTAACTTTGTTTAGAACTAGTAGAGTTTTTCCACACTTTACGACATTATTTCGATCGGTATCGGTTTAGTTTATTACAGTATCAGTATGATACTGACACTCGGTGTAGCAACTAGAAGATAAAACCCAAAAAATAAAGGCATGATATGTCTAAAAAAGTATCGACACGTATTTACATCGATTGAAAACCATGAAAAATGATCGCAACGGTATATTCCGAATTTTATAAAGAATTACACGAAATATTAGAATAACGAAAAGGGTACACGACGTAAGTTTATGAAGAGACAACTATAAATTTGAGGTAGCCTTGATAACATGTACGTTTGTGTTTCGATTACTTGTACATTACTACTCATAACTCGGTTTTAAAAAAAGTTTATATGGAGACATAGATAAAAATAGGCACTTCGCAACAACATACTTGAAATTTTATAAACTACTTATCTTAATAAATAAAGAAAAACAAAATCAGTTTGAAATTAGAAGTTTTAATTGTAATAATAATAATTTTTACTGTTTAAACTTCTTCCTTTCGATATATTATTATAACTAGTATTAAACCCCTGCGTTACAGCGGTTGTCATAAAACTGTGTTAAGTAGTAGCAATACTATACCACTGTCAGCGACCACCAATACCTGAAAAACTCGTAAAAACAAAATAGATAAAAACGGGAAAAAAATAACGCCGGGCGAAAAGTAGACGTAAAAGCTTTGAATCACGCACGCTCGTTGCTGAGAAATTAAACCGAAACGTAAAACATAGAAAAAAATAACTAAGTCCATCCAGGACCCGCGTGTTGGGCGAATTTGTCAAACGAAGAAAAATACGGAAAAAATGTACGAAAAAATATTGAACCCCACACGCACGTTGCGTTGCGGTGCGTTAACTCACAAATTTAGAACAAAATGAAAAACTTGGGAAAGATGAAAAGTATGGTGGACCAAAATTGAAAATAAAAAAGAATTGGGATTAAATTGCAAAAGATGAAAAACTTTGGGTTAAAAGTAAAAAAAGGGCCTAAATTGCAAAATTGAAGTTATTTATTAATTTTAGATAAAGATAAGGATAAAAATAAGTGATATCTATATATTGGTTATTAATTAATATTAATATTAAAAGAAATTTATTAAACAAATATAAATAAAATTTATGAGGTTGAAGGAGAGAATGCCATGTGGCATTATTTGGAGTCTTTTATTATAAGTTAGATTAGATTATAATTGTAATATTATAATAATAATTTTGTATAACAGACAATATGATATTTTAAACACTACTAATCACCTACGGGTTTAGTTTTTCGGGATTTATTGACGAACTAGTGACGGATCTAAAAAACCTAAAACAAAAGTAAAATTTATAACTATTGGTCCTATATTTTTTACGAATAGACTAGACCAGAAAGAAAAAGAAGACTTTCACCGATGGACCACCGACATATGTACATTAATCCTTTTCACAGGGCCGGCCCGGAGAGGGTGCGGGGTGGGTGACGGCTCAGGGCCCAAATCCTCCGGGGCCCAAAAAATTATTTTTTTAATAAAGTTACGCTGTAGAACTTAGAATATATTAGTACTGAATTGGAAATTGACATGATGAGGCGCATGGTCTGGTGGTTCTTATGGCACTTTATTAGCTAGTAAACCTTGGGTTCTAATCTTGATAACTTCATTTTTACTTGATTTTTTTTATTAATTTTGTGTGTTCCATTTTTTTATGAAAAAAGTCTTATTTTGATTTTTTTTTTCTTTCAACTCTGTATATTTTCTAAATAAATTTGGATAGGTTACGATTGTTTTACATGCTCATAAATAACAATTTTTAAAGTTACGACGTGACTATTCCGTATTTTCTAAATTAACCCTTACAACGTGTTTTCTTTCTACGTTTCATTGTCCAAATGTGCGTATGATGTGTTTTTTATCTACGTTTTCACGTAAAAAACCAGCCCACTTCAATATGCGGGTGATTCCACAAATTTTTAATTCATTTTCATATATTTAAAACTTTCTTGTATATTCTTTTTAAAAAGTTTATATTTTAGGGGCCCATATTTTATCTTTGCACAAGGCCCGTAAATTTTTGAAGATTTTCAGAGACGGCCCTGCCTTTTCACATAATATTTTGTCGTTGCAGGAACCATTTTCTACTAGACTATATCTTGGTAATTCTGATATTACAGATAAGATTCCACGTTTTTCATGTGTATTACATGAACCTATTTGTTTGGTGGTAACTAGTTTGTTGAAATTGGTGGCCTCATAATTGATCGTGCGCAAAATGGGCTTGCATGTTCTCACTAGCTCTATAAATGATCCTTTGTTCAAAAGTTTCTAGAGTGAAACATGGCTAATGTCACACCCCAACCGATGGCGGAAATATCGGAGTGAGACGAATGAGATTGTTCGAGACTTCATAGCACTATTGTGATAATTTTTAATTCAAAACCGATTTCATTCATATATAATAATTGTCAATTACATCAAAAGGAATCAAAGTACAACATTGGAGATTCAAAGCACAACAAAGTTTAACAATAATATGATAACCAAATCTAGTATTTTGATATGTGTTTCTAAAGTCGTCCTTACTGGATTTCATCAAGATCATCATCATCAACCTGTAACATGTTTAAAAGTATAGTTCAACACACAAGGTATTGACTAGTACATAAGTTTAATATAGCATAAGTATGTAAAACGGTTTAAACAAATCCACATGGCAAAAATAGTTTAACTAGATAAATGTATCATGGCGTGCAATTTAACAAGTCGATCCTCTGATTACCGCATAAAATAAACTTAACATGACCACAAGACTACGGGTGGTGCGTTACTCCTATAGCGCTATACATGTTAAGGAGAGGCTCGTACGAAGTTAATGACAAGCGAATCACATAAGAATAACCCAAGAATACAAATCAACTATCACGTATTTAAGCATGTATGATAGATTGTTTGTGTTTGCATAAAGTATAAGTGTGTTTGTGTATTTAATAGGTTAAACATATTGCACCCAAAAGTGTAAAACGTAAAAAGGGCGTTTGAGTGTACTAACGGTTTTACAAAGCTTCTTCATGGTTTGGTTCATGCGTGAGTTTTTCGTTTTGTGGCTCTTCTATTTTTACCTCTTCGATTATTACCTCTTTAGTACAAATGTTCTCCTCCTTTTCGCGGGATCTCTTAACTAAGCATTCTAAATTTTTGAGACTTTGTATAAGGCTTTCGGCTTCGGGATTAATTGTTGGTGGCGTGCCGTATGTTTCAAACGGATTGGTATCCCAGTCAAAGCTTGACTTTGGGAGCTCAAACCTTGGTTCTTCATATGTGGTGTATGAGGTTGATGGTTGGAAAAGGTAACAATGTTGTACCGAATGGGATTCACCGCAAATGGTACAACAAGGTTCCCCATAATCATCCTCAATATAGTAGCTGTAGTCTTCTGAGTAGTAATCCATTGTATTGGAAGATACCCAAAAGATTAACGAGCCTCGGGATCAGAAAATTAAAATTTAACAGAATGTTGAGCACGGCCCTGTGCTGAACTGGCACGGCCCCTTGGGCAAGTCTGTATCTGGGCGTTTTGAAAAAGTTTTCTAGAAATTTGCAGGCTTGCAGCACGGGGGCGTGGCCAAGTGGCACGACCCCGTGTTAAACCTACTATAAAAAGAAAAAAGTTTTGAAAACGGGTGCGCAGTTTTGAAAAATGTACAGAATTTGATTAGGCCGCTAATTTTAAGTTTTCTCAAAATCCTTGTGTCCCCGGCAACGGTGCCAAAAACTTGACGTGTGTGCGGGTGTGTATAAATTTTAGATATATTTTAAGCACTTTTTACTCGCAAACCAAGCTTTAAATTTATAAAACACGATATAATACTATCACTCTACACACGTTAGGGCAAGTGCACCCATCGTGGACGTATTATAGTGATGGCAAGATACCGAGGTCGTCCAAGGACATAAGAGCTTTTTGTACCGGCTTATCGTTAACGTCTAATCTAACCTAATTTTGATGAAAATTTTTTGAAAATAGTAAAAAATAAACTAGAAAATGAAAATAAAAATATAAGGAAAAACAAATAGACAAGAAGGAATCACTTGGTTCCAACTCCTCTTTTACGTATCCTTTGATGATTTCCGCACTTTGGGTTTTTTATGAGATTATCTTTAAGTTATAGTAGTAGGCCTTCTTCCAAGCAGCGTTACCCTAAACCTATTGGTCTGAGTCAGCAGGGATACAGTCCCGCAAGGTCGGATTATTGAAAGATAATTAAGTAAGTTATTAATGCGAAAAGTGGTAGGCCTTAATTCCAGGCAGCGTTACCCTCAACCTATTTGTCTGAGTCAGCAAGGATACAGTCCCGCAAGGTCGGTTTAATGTTTTAATAGTAGTTTATAGATAAGGGATTACAAGTGGTTCTTACTTCCCTCGAGGTGATTAAGATCGGCCTCTAGGGAAGTCCTACTAAGCTTGAATCAGGTCCTTGTAGGATCTATACACTGAACGAGGCGAGAACTTTACCCAAACACCCTTCTAACCCCATTCCAGGCAGTTAACGCGCTTTATATAGACCGTAAAGACACGAATGAGTGAATCAACAAAACATGAAGAAATGATTAAGTAAAATTCACCTTCAATATAGAAAACTAGTTATTAAAGTCATTAATACATACCCAAATAAAAAGTAGCCAAAGATTGGAAATCAAAAGTAATAAATAAAAGATTTGTCTTCACCAAGTGATGTAAGAGTTTAGCCAAGCATGGCCTTTGTTTGACAAGAACTCTTACGATCGATCTTGGATCCCGAGACTACTACACACTCTTAAAGATGAAAGATGGATGATGGTGGTGGGTGTTGGTGTTGTGATGGTGGTGGAGTGGTGGCAAGTGTGAGAGAAGTGGTTTGCCAAGGGATGGGTTGGAATGAAACCAAGCACCCCTATTTATAGCTGAAAACAGAGCATCAACACGGCTTGTGCCCACCTGGCACGGCCTCGTGGCCTTCATTCTCTCTTTTCTTCATTAACTGTAGTGTCAGGTCTTGTACTAACACATCCCCGTGTGTCAACAGCGCGGCCCGTGGTGAATGTACTTGCTTTACTATCTCAGATTCTGCGAATCTTAGAGTTGACCACGCCCTGTGTTGAGTTGGCACAACCCCGTGTTGATTTGTCTTTTCTTCTTGTCTTTTTCTGCAGGGAATCTTGACTGGACACGGCCCCATGCCTAAGCTTCTGTTTTTGTTATTTTTGTTGGTTTGGATGTGGATGGGGGCTCGGCGAGTCGTGTCAATCCTTCTTCTTTGTATTTGTGTTGGTTTCTTCTGTTAATTTGTTCATTTTGTTCATTTAAGCTCTTTTGGTCCTGTAAATTAAAAGTAAACAAAGAAACATGCTTTTTTCCAACATTAGTACCGAAAAAGAGTTGATTTTACGCCTTATTTGATATAATTATATGTTGTATTTTACGCACATCAAGCACTCTACCTCACTTTACAGATTTGGTTATATTATCCTTGATCAGATTTTTGACCAAAACAACGGTCATGATGTATGAGGGAATCTGCCAAGAGTTTTCATTGGTGATGGGTGGACAGGTGATGGGAGAATTCACTTGCGTGAAACCCTCTATGGATTGTTGGGGAATGGTACGACGGCTGGCCATTTGTGGACGAAGTTTTGGACTGGGTGGTGGAGAAGGAAAATGGGTAACTATGGAATCCTGATTCTACTCGATAAGCAGGGAAGATAGGGAAACTAGGGAGATCTTCTCACAAAGACTCTAACCCTAGCAATCTAACAACCTAGACTAACCGGCAATCTCATACCTCACGATTATTAATATTAGTTTAATATCTAGACCTACTCAATTCACGATTATAACTCCTATGGATGCAACGTCTAGCAAACCATAAATTAATCAAAAACACACAGTAATTGATCTAACATGAACCTATAACTAAAACACATTCAACAAGGAAACATGTGAAGTTATTAATCATTTATTGAGCAAGTAAAGATACGCATATGCATCAGATCATAAAAACCAAGTCTTTACTTTATTATTAAACCACGATTTAAGTTCCAAACCCGATAAGAAAAACAAATTAAAACATGGTGATCATAGAGAACCTAGGTAGTGTTTAGGAACTAACTAGCCAAGTATCATGGTATAAACAAAACAAATATCTAGTTCAAGTTCAAAAAAACATGGTTAAATCAATTAAAACAAAGAAACCAGAGGATGAAACCCGAGAATCTTCGATCCAAATGCTCCAAAGCTTCAACCTTTTGCTTCCGTATGCTCAAAATCGCCTTTCGCAGCTCCAAAATCGTCCTTGTTCAGCTGCTTTTCGTCCAAGATAATGTTATCCTAAGTTATGAGTTGTTTTTAGGTTATAACACCTCCAATCCGGACCCAGCTCATATCCTTCTGCAAATAAAGGCCCCTCGCGTCGCACGAGGGGTATTGCTCATTATTCTCGCGTCGTGCGAGACCACCAAAGTCAAATGGTCAAACCAAGCCCCTCGTGTCACGTGAGGGGACCTTTTCCCTATCACGTGACGCGACAGGGTGTTTTTCCAGATTTTATTCGTTTGTTTATCTCTCGATCCCTCGTTACTCGTCTGGTGGATCGGTTTTCTTCGATTAGGCTCGTTTTTACTCATTTTAGCTTCTTATCTCTCACGGAGCCTTGCAAATCACAACCAATAAAGTACAACGCAAAAACCTAACTAAAATGACACAAAACATAATGACTCATACCCAGCCCATTGCCATCTCTATTTGCATGTTTCATCAAAAATGACTCTTTTGTGCATTTCAATCTTTCACCTTTGGTTTTTTTTTATCATTTTCATCCTTGAGGTTCGTTACTTATTGCGACTTTCGTCTCTCAGAAAATGGCCTTTAGGACAGAAAATTGCAAGATTCCAAACTTTTTGAATGAAAATGACACCAGAGTGACCAAAGTTGCAAAAGTAGTTAAAGTTCATGAACTATAATGGCCATTTACTAATTAGCATGTTGAAGTTGTTTGAAAACTGGTTAGTGGAATTGTTAAAATGTATAGCTAACATATGCCAACTTAGTCGACATGGGTCTTAAAATAACCATGAGGAGAGCATCGAGTAGAAAGTACCCAATAACCCAAAATGTATCGAGTAAATACTATAATTAGAATCAAGGTGTAGAACACAGTTTTACATTTAATATCCAAGTTTATTTAATAATCAACGTTTTGCTAACCAATGTTTTTGTATAGATTTAACGATGATATAAAACTTAGATTAACCTTAGTTCGGGTAAAACGACATCAATAATGGGATCAAATAGGGATCCTTGAAATGATCAAATATTTAGAACTACAAAATTGCACATCCAACTTTAAAAAGTAAATATCACCATTGATCTCATATAACAAAATAAAGAAAACTAAAAAAACGAATTCAAAATTACTTCAAGCGCCAATTACTTCAGTCGCTTCAGGAACTGGTTCATCTGCAGGTCGCTCCATTTTAACACCAACATCTTCTGAATAATCGCCATGCACCTATTATTACATGAAAAGAAGACGATATCATTTTTTGATGATACATAACCATGTATATTTTGCCCCCAATACAAAATGTACAAACAATAATAAACCAAACGACAAACTGACTGTAAAACTGTTACCCATCCAGTCGAGTACCTGTTACTCATTACCTGCCAGGTCCATGGGCTTACCCGTTTACGATTTGAAAAAACTAGAAGATACCATTTGGGATCTACCACTATACTTAACTACACTTCTAAGAAGTTTAGAGCAGATATTATCCCAAACATAATAACGAAAAAAAGCAAAATGGCAAGGTAACTAACGATATAGACAAAAGTTACCTCCATCAGTTTGCCAATGTCAAACTTGGGTGCCTTTAGAATCTTGACCTTGCGAATGAAGACATTTTGCAGAGGGTAGATGCTAGATGTTGCCTTCTCAATCTCTCTGCCGATTGATTCCGGAATGAACTTCTGAACCAGCTCCTTGAGATCACAAGACTGTGCCTGTGTTACCATTATCTCCCTCATCTTCCTACGGATCTATAAACAAGTCACAAAAGCCAACTTCTAATTATAAACTTACAGTCAATGATTGCCACATTACGATTAAACAAGATAGTACCCGACGGATCTGGCTTGATTGTGCATAGCAAGTCCTCTTGACCTGGTTGGCACGTTTCTTGGTAAACCCAATGCAGAACATCCTTAAAGTGTAGTTATCAGTAGTCTTCACATCAACATGAGCCTCAATCAGAGACTGCCATTTCTTCACGAGCGACCTCAGCTTGTCTGTTGTAAAGTCCATCCCCTGCCAATTTTAATCAAATATTAACTCTCTAAAGAATATATGTATATATAGGGTGGGGTTCTAGAGTGAACACTAGTGTATTTGTGAACTAAGTGAACAAATCTTGGCCATTGATTTACATTATCAAATCGTAAAATACACTAGTGTATTTTCATCATTAAATCATGGCCATTGACTTACACTTGTGTATTAAATATATATATATATATATATATATATAGGAGAAGGATCCGTTAGGAACCACCCTTTATTGCGAGAACCAATGTGAACACAACCAAAAATACCTAAAAATAGCTAAAAAAACACACAAATAATTTTTTTTAATATTTTTATAAAAAAAACGCTATATTTCGTTACCAAAAAAAATTTAAGTTTTTTTTTTTCAAAGGAAAAAAAATTTGGCTACTAAAAGCAGTGATTTTAATGTAAAAAATATTTAAAAACAAAATTTGTGTTTTTTAGGTTTTTTGGGGGTCTAGTTTTTAGCATTTTAGCTTGGGTGGTGGGGGGGGGGGGTAGGTTTTTTGGTGTGTTCACATTGGTGGTTCTCAAATGAACCTTACCCTATATATATATATATATATATGTGCAGAATGAGACATATGGAGGTTCTATGCAGAACACTAAATATTGCGTGAACAAATAAAATAAATCACCCATTTTTTAAATCCTAAAAACCTAAAAAGTAAAGAAAATGTTACAAATGTAAGTTTTATTGTTTCACACTATAATTCAAAACAAAATATGGAAAATTTTCAATTTGTATATAATCTACACATATACAGGTTTTGTGTAGGTTAAATTACCTACGTGTATATAGGCTATGTATAGGTAAAAATTTATGGTTTTTGTATGTATATGTAATACACATGAATGTAAGAAACATAAAATTAAAAAAAATATATGAACCTTAAATCCTAAAATTTAGTGATTTAGAGTTGTTCTTTTTGTTCTCGCAATAACTAGTGTTCTGTAATGATCCTTTATCCATGAGACATATAACATACCCAGAAGTTAGTCAAGACATTCTTCCCTTGAACATCCTCAGCCCTCAATCGAATCTTCCTGTAGGCATGATCCTCGTCATTTTGAAGATCAGCCAAAGAAACCTCGAACACACGATGTTTCAATCCTTCTGAGGCAATCTGTTAACTTTCAGAATTTAAGTCTCAACCCAGAAAATATAAAGATGCTGATAACATAACTATATTGCTTAAATAGATTTCATAGTCTACATATTTTATTCTCCACAAACTATGTCTTTAAACACACATTATAAGATTAAAACTCCCCAAATAGAGATGGCAATAAGCCAGGTATAGAACACCCCAGTCACATACCCAATCACAACACACAACACACGACACCATACCCATAGCCCATTGAGTACCCGTTACTCATTTTGTGTCGGCTTTCCCCGATTTATGATCTTAGGCAGTTAAAAGATATGGGTAGGGATTCTGATTACCTAAAACCCAATCTTGAACGTACCCAATAAATCATCTTAGATTAATCAAATACACTAACACACTTATAACAAGTCTATACTTAGAGGGTGTTTGGGGTTGAGTTTTGAAGATTATTTGCGTTTAGAAAGTTACAAAGTGCAGTTTTCCAAAAGCAGCTCCCCCCTACTGCAACAAAACGCAGTTTTCCAAAAATTGATTATTTGTGTTTAGAAAAGGATTTTCACTTGTTTATTTTTTTAAATATATATTTGCCAAACACTCGAATAGTTGATTATCTAATTATTGTGATATCAAGCAACATAATCAAATCCAAACACTATCTTTCAACATCATGTTTTGTTACGGTTAATTATCTGATTCTGATTATTCAAAACGGATAATCTATTTTCAAAACTCAACCCCAAACACCCCCTTAATAACTTTTAGGTTTCTAACAAACTACATTTATTATATTTTTTTAAATACACAATATTTATGTTCAATGATGATAATAAGCCTGTATATACCATAGCATCCCAAACCCGAAAAAATTGATAATATTCTAGAGCAGAAAACAATTAACTAAAAACAATCTAAACTGAAAAACACTATCCAAGTGAAACTGAATGATAAATAAATTGAGAAAAGCATGCAACATATAAAATAAAATAAAAAGTTGAAGAATGAAAAAGCAGCACCTTAGTACCCTGTGTACGAGTGACAAGGGTTTTGCCAACATTCCTAGTGCTGAAGAGAGACGGAGCTTTAATATCATACCAGTCCTTCTTTGAAAATGGGTCAGCTCTGTTTCACATTGATACAATCTTCATTATATATTATAGATATAAAAACCCAATTGCTTCAAACAAATCAATGAAATTGACTCACGCTTTCTTCTTCCCACCCTTCTTGCCCTTGGAGATCCTCTTATTCTTCCTGCAAAATATTATTATTATTATTATTATTATTCAAATTAAATTAAATTCATAATTACTAGTGAAATGATGGTGTGTAGAGAGAGAGAGTACCCGACGGCCATGGTTGTGGGTGGTGAAATTAGGGTTCTGCGGCGGCGGAAGAACAAGTTTACTGGCTCCTGAAAACCTACCTACACGGATATGTATGACAGATTTATATACAGCTTACGATTGTTTTTTCATCATTGGTCCCTCAAGTTTAGGGCTTGGTTACTCTTTTTAATTTGATTTAAATGCCCGGATATTTCCGTGGTTTGCCATTTTTTCACCTTTAGTCCCTAACATTCTAAAATTACAGCTATAGTACTCAACTTTTCAATTTTCGTTCCCAAATAGTCACTGGGCCTAACATAGTTTTCTCAGTTAAGAATGCGTGAAATGACCTTAATACCCTTTCCTTAAAATATATAAAACATTAATAATTACCAAATCATTTATAAAGAGAAATGGGGACTACCACTATTATTTAAATATGAAAAATGGGACCCATCTTCCCCTTCTACTTCATCTCCTCAACCCACAGCATCTTCGTCCACCACCACATCTACAATCAGGAAACCTTCTCCCGACCACCACATCTGACCACCATTCACCACCGCATCATCATTCTATCCAGCACCGTCACACCACACCAAAACCATCACTCGAGCCACCCACGTCTGAACCCCTATCTTCGAACCACCATCACCACATATCTGAAATCGCGTTCAGATCTGCAATCGCCTACCTTCATCCCTCAACCACCGCCTCCACTGCCCTCCAACAACTGCCTCCACTGCCTCCAACCACCGCCTCAACCGTCTCCAATCATAGCCTCCACACATCAGGCCCGACGCCCATCGCCTAAACCCATCACAGATTGGCCGGAAAGGGTTGCCTGCAGTTGTAGTGGTCGTAGTTGGTTATAAAAGATTGTGGTGATTAAAGAAAGAGGGATCGTCAATTTTTTTAGGGTATGTTAAACAATTTTTGCTTACCTCCATGCCTGCAACCCAACACCACCATATGTCACCACTTGCAACAACATTAAATCATACCTAGATATCTAAAATTAAAGAATAAACAGATATGTAGAAGTTATAGAGAGAGAAGTTATTGTAACATAACTGTTCGCTGGAGGTTGTGGGTTTAGCTGAACTGTTCGCCGGAGGTTGTGGGTTGATGTGCGTAAAATATAAGATATAAATTATATCAAATACGGCGTAAAATCAACACTTTTTCGGTAATAATGTTGGAAAAAGTGTGTTTCTTTGTTCCTTTTTAATTTACAGGGTCAAAAGAGCTTAAACGCACAAAAGAAGCAAATTAACAGCATAAACCAACATAAATACAAAGAAGAAGGATTGATATGATTCGCCAAGCCCCCATCCACATCCAAACCAACAAAATAACAAGAACAGAAGCTCTGGCACGGGGCCGTACCCAGTCAAGATTTTAACACACCAATCGCGTAATATACAACAACACGGGGCGGAAACATTGGGGAGTCACGTTACAAATTGTTTCACAACACATGGCACATAAAGTTTTGTTGTATTGAGTTAATTGTTTACATTGTCTTGGAGAATACAAATAATACACAACAATTGTCTTGCAAGTTTTAAAGTCACTAAGGCCCAAGTCCGCCCTATGTGAAGCATGCTCAAAGCCAAAAATAAACTCCTGAAACATATGTGAAAATAAAACGCCAGCATAAAAATGCTTGTGAGTAACATAGGTTTTGTGATGAAGATTCATGGCTTTGATTGTTAAAGAAATGTTTGACTATTTAAAAAATAGCCATGAATCATTATAAAAGTGTTTCTTTTATGAAATCATATGAAAATCAAATGATTTAAAAGAAGTAATGCAAGGTTAACTTAATAACCAAAATATGTCATGTCTTGTGTAAAATGTGTCATGTCTTGTGTAAAATATGTCATGTGTAAAACAATGTATTGCGTAGACCAAATGCCATGTGTAAATCAATGTCATGTGTAAGCCAAATATCATGTATAAACCAATGTCTTGTATGGTAAACAAATGGGTCTTTGCTTAAATCATAGTAAATAATGTCTTGTATAACCAAAATGTCTTGTATAAAACAATGTTTTGAATGAACAAAAGTATTGTTTAATCAAAGGTTTTGTTTTATAAATCAGTGCTTTTATTGTACAAGCATATATATAGATTGTTGGCGAATACATTCAAGCCTTGTTGACTGTCGGATAAACCCTTATAAGGACAAAGGTTTATCAAATGTTCATCGGATTTTGTCATTCCCTATAGATACTTCCAAACAAAACTAGGAAGCGGGAATGGGGTTGTCAAACCTATGGTACCATAACATACTACCGGTCAATGGGATTAATGTTAATGAATGTATCATTGTCGAGTTCAATGTACAAAGATGTCTAGAGCAATGTAAGCATGTTGTGAAAAGGTTTTGAAACCATGTACTAGGTATGCTAGGTCAACATACGAAGCAAAATGTATTTGAAAATCGTGTACTAGGTATGCTAGGTCAACATACGAAGCAAAATGTCTTTGAAAACCGTGTACTAGGTATGCTAGGTCAACATACGAAACAAAATGTATTTGAAAACCGTGTACTAGGTATGCTAGGTCAACATACAAAGCAAAATGTATTTGAAATCATGTACTATACGTACTAGATAAACAAACCATGTATGTAATGTCATGAAAACAAGAAAGTAGTGATAGGCACATATGAATCACCCCAAAACATTTGAAAATGTAAAAGAGGGGACTAAGTACTCATTTGGGGATGTGTATAAGTCTTGTTCAAGTGATCAAACAAAGCTCAATAGATCAAGGATTCAAGTGTGTCCTAATATTGGATAACTATGTTAATAAGTCGGGACATTAAATCGGAGGATTGGATAGAATGAAGTCTTATAAACCAAATGAGTGTTGGAACTCATATGATATGGTTTAATAAACTTAACATTCTGATTTGGAAAGGATCCTAAGTGCTTTTGACCCGTTATGACTCGTTAAGGTAGTTTACGATACTTTAACGGATCATTAGCGTAAATAGTTTGGTCTTAAACTATAAAACACATGTATGTTTGATATCTTATTGATATTATATCATAAATTAAGTGTTTTCACATAATGTTTATGGTCGTAACATCATATTATACGCAAGTTCCTTTTATACGTCGCTAAATGACCAAAACGCCATTATGAGGTATAGTTTGATTTTAAAGCCTTAACGGGCATACAAGATGATGTCCTACTGATATTTATAACTTGTTTAAAGTGCATTGGCATATGGAACTTGTTCATGATTCATCTGGTTACCCGTTATCGCTTATACGCGTACGGTTAGACTTACTTAACTAGTTTACATAAGTTTACCGAAACGGGTTTAACCTTATCATTTTAATCTCAAATTCCAAAATGTTAATAGTTTACCCATATTATACAAGTCTTAATACTTATTGGGTTTAAACTACATTCTTTTTGGTATACGCTTAATCTAGCGAACCTATTCTTAAGTATCAGGTCATATCTAAAGGGACTACCTTTGGCCCGTATACATTCTAACAAATAATAAATCTGTTCGTTCCAGACTATAGTACCCCCCGGATAATCAAACTTGGATCAATAGTACTTAGATTTGCGGCTTTTTGCTAAATTATAATCTTATTGATTGGAATCTAGCAAAAGGGTAAATACTCTTAACTTATTTTAGTTGTAAACTTGGGATGGCAATTATGCCACTTGGAGCGGGTATTACATAAGTAAGTCGCATATGATTGCGCGAAAATGTAAGAATCTGGTTTATTCTGTTTTACTTTATAATTGAAATGATTGGGGGTTAATGGTACCGTGTCCGGATGTCCCAATGGGTTAATCAAATATGTAAATCTGGTAACAAGAATAAATCCCAAGAAATATTTAAAAGATCACCTACGGGTTTTCTCTATGTATAAAACTCTTTTCGAAAAACTGTTTTCCAAAGAGTCAGTTAATTGTATTTACCAGCTTTGGCTGACGTATTTTCAAAAGATTGAACGACAGGTACCAAACCTTATTATAGGTTGGGCATACGGGTCGGCTAGAATGAAGGCTAAGGAATTTGCAACTCCTGATGCTTAAGGACTATGATGTCTAAAGCTCTTTTTATTTAGATCCCGCCTGTGGGCTTTTATCGAACGCTTGTAATACTTTTATATATTCAAACTTTATTGAATTTTATATTTTCACTCCAATACTTCCGCTGCATATTATTATATTGTGATAATTCGTTCATTATCTGCTGCTGTCTCAACAATATGAATGCACGCAACGAATTTGACAACTGTGACTTCGTGTGTTGCAGTTTGGAAAGATGACCGAATAGAGATCCGAATAACAAACTGTGGAGAACTTGTTTGCGTTATCCTTCTTGATGCAGATCCAATGATCTTCAAGAGAGAGAGGTTTAGAGTGATTTTTAGAATCGCTAAAAAATATGCGAAAATACGCTAAAATACGCCAAAATACGTTATAATACGTAGAAATACGTTAAAATATGCTAAAATACATGAAAATATGCTTAAAGACGTCAAATTACGATAAAATACGCCGAAATACGATAAAATACGCCGAAATACGATAAAATACGCCGAAATACGTTAAAATAACCTAAAAATAGGTTAAATAAGCTAAAATACGTCAGAATACACTCAAATACTATAAAATACGCAACAATATGTTAAAAAACGTCAAAATAGGCAAAAATACGTCAAAATACGCAACTAATGATATTTCTACACGTATATACATATAACACGACACTATACATTACAAATGGATTTCAAACAAAACTGTACGTAATCATAGAATACGATAATCGCACGCAACCGAACGTCACCAAAACGACGCATGTTGAAGGTATACGTCATAAAATGACAAAATATGCGAAAGTTCGTCAAAAAACGACACGTATACGCGTCGAACCGAGAAAAACATGATAAAACAAAATTTTAAATTATGCCATATACGATCATATAGGCCTATGTTGTATTGTATATCAGATTAATATGCATCATATAGGTCTATACGATGCGTATTAAACTTTGAATTTCTCAAAAGTACCCCTAAATTTATCAAAAAAAACTGGGGTATTTCAGTAATTTCGTGGATTAATATGCATCGTATAGGCCTATACGATGCGTATTAAACTATGAATTTCTAAAAAAATACCCCTGAATTTATCGAAGTTGTAGAATGAGATCCTCCACTGTTGGGTTATCATCTTTCAACCCCATTTTCCCTAAATTGAAGGAAAAGGACTTCGATTATGTTTTTCAACGGGGGTGTAATGCAATGATTCATCTCAATTGAATAGACAGACATTTGCTTCATAGGACTCATTTGAATCGTCTCGAATGTAATAACAGTACGTTTAGCATCCATGCCTGCTTGAATTACAGGAAGCAAAGGATAATGAAGATGAACATTGTATTTATCACGAAAGTATTGAACAACCGAGATAAGAGCTCCGGTCTCATCAGCCGCATTTGGAACAAGAAGTCCAACAATTCGTTCATTATCTGTTGTTGTCTCAACAATATGAATGCACGCAACGAATTTGACAACTGAGACAACTTATTAAAAGCTCCCCAGGCTCATGGCAACCGCACTGGTAACAAACTGGTATTGCTGGTGGTTGTTCTGGAAATTGAAGGAAAATCCCTCAAAGAAAACAAACAACTTGCAGTGAATTCCATACAAGTTTGCGGATCACCATAACTATTGTCGATTTTGTATACCCAGTTTGCTTTCTCTATAATATCTACACTCTAATCAACGCACATTATTCGTTTCAAATCAAGGGTCCCATCATTACAACCACTTGTTTGAAAATGGCCAGGAGAGTTGAAAAAACTGCAATTGGAATTGATCTTGGAATGATTCCTCTCAATTGAATAGACAGACACTTGCTTCATAGGACCTCCACATATCCAACACGTAACCCAAATCGATTTCGGAGAACGTGTAATCCAGAGGTCGGTATCGGGTGGGCATAATGTCACACCCCAACCGATGGCGGAAACATCGGGGTGTGGCACTGAGCGAAACAGATTGTCCAGAAGTTTCCATAACAACTATAATTACCAATTATTTAAAACAACATGTCCCATACCATGTCATAAAAGATAACATAATTATTACAGACAAGATCTAGTCAAGTTGTTCTGTTCCGACAACTCAGATTTCAAGTACATACAATTGTTTATTGTTCTAGACCTTTCCTATCCTCGATTTCACAACAATCAAAGCATTTAAACACCTTAAGCACCTGCCAAATACGTTAAACAATACACATAGTGTAAATGTGAGCATACAAGTTTGATAGATATAATAGAGTTCGAAATCATTTACGCATAACCAGCACGTACACAGTGTGAAATGAAGCACGTTTGTTATCGACATGTATCTATCGATACCAATGTGTAACAACTCGTAATTTCATGTCCAATATTATGTCGACACGTGTCATGAACTTTAAACGTGTAAAGGATTACTTTAGAAGGACTAAAGTTGACAAACAAAGAAAGCACGTGAATAAAAGGATTAAAAATGTCAACATCGGATAAAAATATCTTTCAACGATCCTACACGATGTTTATACCCTTAAACGAATAAATTGTGAAGCGTATGAAGCCGTTGTGAAAGAAAGTGAGAGATTTCAAACTGCAGGGGTTAAATGTGTCAACATGTTTAAATTCATACCTCTGAGTGACCTTTTAGCGAATCTGAAGCTTTGTAACGATTAATTATGCTCACTAGAATAAGTGATAAAAATTTCACAAGGTTTCGATTCCATATGAGAAAGTTATGCTAACATTCGCATGCGAGGGGTTAAAAGCATAAACGTTGAAAGATAAAAAATTTCGGGTGACCATAAGGTTGACCAAGGACTTCACAAAGATTGGTTATGTCTTGGAGTCCTTAGAAATCAATTTAGATGGCTTAAAGTGCAAAACAAGAAGTTAAAACAACTTTTAAAAGGACCAGGGGCAAAAATGCAATTGTTGAAACTTGTTTAAACTGAACACAAGCCTCACGCGGGCCGCGTAAGACCAGGCTGACCTCTTACGCGGGCCGCCTCAACATGCCAGCATCAGAAACTCTTGACAGGTGCCAATTCAGCCCGTTTAACCGACTTAGATTGCTTGTTTTCAATACCATGGGCTGCACAAACAAGTTTTTAGGCACTAGGGACACTTGTATGGATCAGGGATCAATCCTAGGCTTGTTTGGCACCATCTTGATCAATCAAGATCACTATATAAAGACCCTCATTGTTGCAACTTTTGATCATTCACTCAAACTCAACTTCTGGAGATTGTTGGAGTTCAAGATCAGTCCTTAAGCATCTCTAGTCGTACTTAGGACTTCAGTAAGTGTCCTTAACCTTCCTTAAACATGTTTTACTTAGTTTATTAACTAAAAGTCAAACCATCGTAATTAAGGTTTGACTTAACGATTAATCACTAATGGTCCAGTGATTAGTCAAACTAAAAGTAGTTATAAGTTGGTAATTATGTGGGCATTAAACCCTTAAAAAGGGCACCCTCTGATTCCCGCTCTAACTAAGTCTTTTGTCGGGTCAAAGTTAATTATAAAAAAGTCAACAGAAACATAATTTTCGATTTAACACATAATTAGCAATGTAGAAGACGTGTAACCTGTTTTACCACTCATATAACTTGGTAATCAATGCAAGAACATGTCTGAGCATGTCCGACCCGACAATTTTCAGTTTAGGACCGGTTCGGAACCGAAAGTCGCATAAATTGACCACTGCTTTGACTTTCAGTTCTGACCCATATTAGCATGATTTAGAAATGCCTTAAAGCTCCATTAGGACCAGCTTGTATGATAGTATAACCCTCTGTGATTATACTACTTGACTCGTTGATTGTCCGATGTTTCCGTTAATTGCTTAATGTTGACCATAATGCCCTTTTTACCATAAAACGAGATTTTTGGAAATGTGAGAGGACAATAATCTTTGTTACTGATTTATAAACAGGTCCCTAAAATTTCACATCAGTTTGAGGTCTAGATTAGGAGTTATGCTCAATAGCGTAATTAGAAAGCTTTTTATTTAATTAAACGGCGCAATTAGCATAAAGCCTATCTAAACCCAATTTTTGACACCAAACCTTTTACCCACTGATGTAATATAATATTTTGGGATTTTTGAAGATTTTAATTATTTTTAAACTGATCATAACATAGGGTTATTGCCTTGATTCGGTTATTGCCGATTATACCCTTTTTGCTTATAAAATGAGTTTTACATAACAATTTGATACCAAATATTTGGCTACTAATTTTATATGATAAATGAAGTATTTTGAACTTTATAAACTGATCAGGAAATCCAGATTCCTATTCTAACCCGGAAATCGCTTAAAACGACTTTTTATGCGTTTAAACGCGTAGTATGGGTTAAAACCATTCTTGTCATATAAGACTTATCTCCAACTGATATAACTTATTAAATTAAGTAGTTTTACTTTTTATTTCAGACCTGAACCTCAGAATTATATTTAATCTCTTTTATAATCTTTAAAATGACCAAAATACCCCTACGGGGCTTAATTTGAGATTAAACTCGTTTTGGGCATAATGGGAGGTATCCTACTGATATCACAACATATTTAAAGCATATTAACTTAGGAAACCTGTTCATGACTCATTTGGTTACCCGTTATGCGTTATTCGCGTTCGGTTCGGTTTATGTAACTAGTTTGCATAAATTGACCGAAACGGGTCAAACCTTATCATTTTCACCTAAAAAATCCAGAATGTGTTTAGTTTACCCATATTAAACAAGTGTCCAAGCTTGTTGGGTTAAAACCACATTCTAAACCGGTCTTCGCTTTAGCATGCGTTTGAACCGTGTCTTCCTTTTGAAAACTAACCGGTCTAAGTCTAAGCTTAATTAAAGACCCGTTAGGATTCTAATAGGTTATGAAAAACCTTTATTCCAGAATAGGAGCCCGGTAAAAGCTATTTGCACTTGCTGTTTTTGGTTTATACATTTCTCAGGTAAATACTTTTAACTTATTTTCCCTATACGGACTTGGGGTACGGTATTATAATAATACCGCTTGGTCGGGTATGAAGTCGTACAGTCAAATATTGATTAAAAAGATGCATAACCCGTTTTATTCTGTCTTGTTTGATGCAATACCTTTAGGGGGTTAATGACCGTGTCCTGGATATCCTCGGCTCATTCGTTAGAAATGGCCACGACTTAAGCACGGGGTGTAGGCATACACCTGACAGTTGCGTATGTAAAAAGGTAGTCCACAAAAAGGGTATCTTCTTGTGGGTATTATACCACGTGGTGTGTCTATTAATCTTGTTAAACCGGCTCTTCTAACCGGGTCCTAAATGGACGACAAACATGTAAAACTGTATACAAGTTTATTTTCTGAAATAATTATCCCAAGTTATAAAAGATTATTTGTGCCTAGTGCATTCAATTCATTTTTCTTAAACTCTTTTCAAAATGAGTCAGTTAATTGTATTTACCAGTGTAAACTGACGTATTTTCCAAAAAGGCTAAGTGCAAGTACTATACGAAATAGGCTGGCTACTCCAGGCATCAATAATCAAGTCTCGCAAGCTCTAGATGTTAAAGTCTGTTGAACAATGATTTTATTTATCTTTTGATCGGCCTGTGGATCCTTTACAGCCCGTTGTGATACTTTGATATTACTATTTATTCGGTTGTAATGTGATTCGTATCTTTTGCTTCCGCTGTGCATTTAAATTGTGTTGTTTGACCATGATGATATCAACTACGTCACGATACTCCCCACCGGGCCCACCGGTAATACGTGGAAATATCGGGGTGTGACCGGTTGCTATCAGAGCCAACATTGAGTGAATTAAACACTAGCCTTTTTGTGTTTAATCTCAATGACACAGTTTGCACATTCCTCGACTTCCGAGTTTAGACAAAGAACTTAGGACAAATCCTAATTTGTTTTATTTTGTCCTTTATTTTTCTTGTTGTTTCTTTCATTTGTTTTGACAGGAAATATGCCACCGAGGTTCCGAAGAGGAGGACGAGGTAAGGGGCCAATCAACGCCCCCAACATTCACGAAGCCGGGCCTTCACACCTGCGAACTCCTTCTGCTACCATGAGTACCGATCCTCAAGGAAACTGGAGGACCTATTTGGAGCCCGCTAGACGGTCTGTCTCGCTTAGCTCAACGCCTCCTTATCGTCACTCCTTTGGGCCGCAATCAGAGAACGAGCCCGAAGGCTCACGCCACTCCTTCCTGCCGTTGCAGCGGTCCATTTCGCACCATTCCTTTGGCGACCCCACTCCTGTCTTCCAGGGCCGGTTCAACCCGGCAAACTATATTGAAGAACCCGTGGGTTTTAACCCACTAGGAACTGAAGACCATTTCTCGGGAGACCATGCAATGGACATGGACGAGGACACGGATCCCGTCGAGCCTGCAACCGAGACCCCCAACCACCCCATCGAGATCTCTGATGGGTCGTCCTTCCATGGATCACTATATCGTGGTCCAGACAGCTACCAGGCGAGATTCGCCCAATATGAGTGGTATTTTACTCCCTCTCATAATCCACAGCAGCAACAGCAGCAGGATCCCTCCGAGGATTCGCGTTTCATGGCAGTCACACCACCACCGCCAGTTCATCAAGCACCTCCAGAACCACCAAGGCGTAAAAGAACAGGCGCACGGATGTCCGTGCGAGAAGGGGGTTTTCACTTCAGCACCCCCCAACACTCAAGTGGCAGTCACTATCCACCACTTCATGAAGACCCACAAATGGGTGGGCCTTCAAATCCAGTTTCAGAGATAGATTCTGCACCTATCGCGCCGCCACCATTGGGATTTGGTAATCCAATTCCTACATACGTCGGTTCAACGGCGTATAATCCATTTGAGCAGCCGGCCCACACTAACTACAACTATGCTGAAGCCGACCCATACCTTGTAGCAGCAAACTACAACGCCCTTCATCCTGAAGGACCATATGGAGCCCCCTGGGGAGTGGGATACCCAGCTCATGGGTATCAAATACCTGCTCGACCTCCGATTCAGCAGCAGCCGCAGCCACCACGGTTTTCCCCACCAGAACAGGAGGAAATCCTCCAAAGGCTAAGTCGGGTGGAACATGAATTTCAAGAAGAACGTAGGAACAACCGGGGATTTCTCAAGGGCCTAACAAGCTTACTAAAAGGAAAGAAGAAGAGGGATCACTGAATCCCTATATGTATTGTTGTATTTCCTTATTTCAATCAAGTCCCTGCGTGGACTTGTCTTTCTTTAGTCCCTACGTGGACATCTATTTTAGTAATCAGTCCCTGCGAGGACTTGTATGTACAGTTTAGCCCCTGCGTGGGCAAGTTATTTCTGTTAAAAGTCCCGTTTAGGGCAATATGTACTCCTTTTAATGTTTAATGGAATGTTAAATTCAAAATTTTCATTTTTGTCATTATATGCATAACTATATTATACATGAAATAAATAAATCAAAAATCATTCCTCTTATAATAATCTGCCTATTAAATATTAAATAAGAATCTTAAAGGTATAACCTAGCCTGCATGTTATTATAAGACTTGGCCAAGATGGTAAGACCTGTTTAAAAAGATTCAAAACCCTGTTAACATCTGAAAACATGTTAACGCTCCTGGCAGACGTGATTCGTTAATATCACACACGTCATTCTTATAATTGGATTCTTCAAAAGATTCCTAACCTAACCTGATGATCTATAAATCTTGGGTTTAAATCACCAATTAAGATGATCATATATTAAACATCCATAGGTGATGTAGTGCCTACGGGCCATACTCATTGTCATATAAGACAAAAGACAGTTGTAGTCTACGACTCCCTGTCAGGAAAAGGTAAGGAACTATGTTCAAACCTGAATGCCTTGATTCCCTGAAATCATGGCTTATGATTTAGAATGTCCCTGTGACTAGGCCTTTGTGCCACTAATAATACTGTTATTGTTTTATAATTAGGATAAGTCATAATAAAAAAAATCCTAAATAAATATGATTAATAAATTAACCAAATATGGTCTATGTTTTCCATGGTTAATGAATTGCCATAAAAGACAATTCCATAATAAACTCCCAAATAAATTATTGTCAATATCTTATGTAACAGTTCAAACTACATGGCTGACTCGGATGAGATCAACAGTCACCCATGGGAGAATCCTGATAATACCCGAATTAACATAGCGGGTGAAGAACTGCAGGCATTGATAGACAATGCCATTACTCGAGCTCTGGATAGAAGGGAATATGAATCAAGTGGTACACATAGCAAGACCTTATCTGTACCTCACTCTAAAGCACCCTCCAAAGTTCATTCAGCTCGAAAGAGTGAATCTCATCACTCTTCAAATCAGAAAAGTGTCCCGTCTAAACAGGTTGAGCTCAACCAGGAGCCTCGGGTCAAGACCTGCTCATATAAGTACTTTGTCTCCTGCAAGCCGAGAGACTTCACGGGAGAAAAAGGAGCCGTAGATTGTATGACCTGGCTCGACGAGATGGACACTGTAGTGGATATTAGTGGTTGTGCCGAGTGAGACATTGTGAAGTATGTGTCACAATCGTTTAAGGGAGAAGCCCTAGCATGGTGGAGATCATTAATTCAAGCTACTGGAAAGATCCCGCTTTATAACATGACATGGGGTCAGTTTGTTACGCTAATCAAGGATACTTTCTGTCCTCAACATGAGGTCGAGAAGATTGAGACTGACTTCCTCACACTGGTTATGAGGAACCTGGACTGTCAAGCGTATCTCACAAGTTTCAATACCATGTCTAGGTTGGTTCCATACCTGGTTACACCGGAACCTAAGCGTATAGCTCGTTTTATAGGAGGTTTGGCTCTAGAGATTAAGGCGAGTGTGAAAGTGTCAAGACCTACTACCTTTAGGTCTGTAACTGATTTGTCATTATCCCTTACCCTCGACGCGGTCAGGCAGAGATCGTTTAAAAACTCAGATGAGGGAAAGAGGAAACGTGAGGATGATAACTCACGTCGCTCAGACAAGAAACACAAAGGGAACCATGAGAACAAGAAGAGTTCAGGGTTCAACAAAGGTAACCAACAGTCGGGTGAGAAACCCAGATGTAAAGTTTGTCGGAAACATCACTTTGGAAAGTGTAGATTAGAATTGAACTCGCAGACCCAATCAAGGACTTTTGCATGTGGGAAATGCAAGTCCAAGGAACACAAGACAATAGAGTGCAAGAAGATAAAGGATGCGACATGCTATAACTGTAACGAGAAGGGGCACATCAAGTCAAATTGCCTAAAGTATGCAAAGAAAACGGAAGAAATTAAGAAGACCAATGCTAGGGTCTTTAGGATGGATGCTAAGGAAGCAGTTCAGGATGATAATTTCATAACAGGTACCTTTCTTATAAATGATGTTTATGCAAGAGTGTTATTTAATTCAGGGGCGGATAAGTCATTTGTGGATAATAAATTCTGTAAGTTGTTAAATCTACCTGTTAGAACCCTAAGCATAAAATACGAAGTGGAGTTAGCTGATGGAACCATAGAATCTGCTTCAACCGTGTTAGATGGATGTGTCATATCCATTAGGAACCATTCTTTTCCATTGTCTTTACTTCCTTTGAAATTAGCCGGTTTCGATATAGTAATAGGCATGGATTGGTTGTCACGCAACCAAGCCCAGATCGTTTGTGCTAAGAAGCAAGTGATTGTCAGAGCTCCTCATGGCGAGCCTTTGACAATCCAAGGAGATACTAAGTACGGAATGCCTGAGCAAGTGTCCATGCTCAAGGCATCAAGGTGTTTGAAGAAGGGTTGTGTTATCTACATGGCGCAAGTAACTGTTGATGAACCAAAGCCTAAGATCGAAGACATACCTATTATCTCTGAATATCCAGATGTATTCCCTGAAGAACTACCTGGTTTACCCCCCAGATAGACAAGTGGAGTTCAAGATCGATATCATTCCTGGTGCGGCACCAGTTGCAAGAGCACCTTACCGTTTGGCACCGACTGAAATGAAGGAATTGAGAACTCAGTTGGATGATTTGTTGGCAAAGGGATTTGTTAGACCTAGCTCATCTCCTTGGGGAGCACCAATCCTGTTTGTGAAGAAAAAGGATGGCTCGATGCGTCTGTGCATCGATTATCGAGAGCTTAACAAAGTTACTATCAAGAATCGGTATCCATTACCCAGGATCGACGACTTGTTCGATCAACTTCAAGGAGCAAGTTACTTTTCCAAGATTGACTTAAGGTCAGGATATCATCAACTGAAGGTTAAAGATGAAGATGTACACAAGACTGCATTTAGGACTCGTTATGGTCATTACGAGTTCTTAGTGATGCCTTTTGGACTCACTAATGCACCAGCCGCATTCATGGATCTCATGAACCGCGTATGCAAGCCCTACTTGGATAAATTTGTCATCGTCTTCATCGATGATATTCTTATTTACTCGAAGAATCAATCTGACCATGAGAAACATCTCCGTTGCATTCTGAAACTGCTTCATCGAGAAAAGCTCTACGCCAAATTCTCTAAGTGTGAATTTTGGCTTCGTGAAGTCCAATTTCTTGGACATATGGTAAGCGAGCGTGGTATCCAGGTGGATCCCGCTAAGATTGAAGCCATCATGAATTGGCAAGAGCCGCAGACGCCACAGAGATTCGCAGCTTTTTAGGTCTGGTAGGATACTATCGGTGTTTTATAGAAATTTTTTCAAGAATTGCTGCACCCCTAACTTCATTAACTCGTAAGAATATAAAGTTCGATTGGGGTCCTAAGCAGCAAGAATCCTTTGATATTCTCAAACAAAAGTTGAGCAATGCTCCTGTTTTGACATTGCCTGAAGGTATCGAGGAATTCGTGGTTTACTGCGACGCATCGCACACTGGCATGGGATGTGTGCTTATGCAAAGGGGAAAAGTTATTGCATATGCTTCCCGATAGTTAAAAGTGCACGAAAAGAATTACACCACCCACGATTAGGAGTTGGGTGCCATTGTGTTTGCACTAAAGCTATGGAGGCACTATTTGTATGGTATCAAGTGTGTGATCTATTCTGATCACAAGAGCCTCCAACACCTGTTTAACCAAAAGGATTTGAACATGAGGCAGCGCCGATGGATGGAGACGTTGAATGATTACGATTGTGAAATCCGATACCATCCAGGCAAGGCGAATGTGGTCGCTGATGCCTTGAGTAGAAAGGAAAGGGTTAAACCCATCAGAATCAATGCCAAGAGCATTGAATTAAAGAACAGCTTAAATGAAAGATTGTTAGCCACTCAGAAGGAAGCAGTATTAGAAGCTAACTATCATAATAAAAAATTAGGAGTAACTGCTGAGCAGTTATCACATGGAAAAGATGGAATTTTAAGATTGAATGGACGAGTATGGGTTCCTATCTATGGAGGACTTCGGGACGTGATCCTACAAGAAGCACATAGCTCCAAATACTCTGTTCATCCTGGCTGTGATAAGATGTACCAGGATTTGAAGGCAAATTACTGGTGGATAGGTTTGAAGAAATCTGTAGCCACTTATGTGGCCAAATGTTTGACGTGCGCATAAGTTAAAGCTGAACATCAAAAGCCGTCAGGTTTGCTACAACAGCCTGAACTTCCCACTTGGAAGTGGGAGATGGTGACAATGGATTTCATCACCAAGTTACCAAAGACAAAGAAAGGAAATGATACTATATGGGTGATAGTAGATAGACTGACTAAGTCAGCACATTTCCTACCCATTAAGGAGACTTATAGCTCCGACATGTTAGCCCAATTATACGTAGATAAGATTGTATCTCTGCATGGCGTACCAGTGTCCATTATCTCTGACAGAGATACCAGATACACATCACATTTTTGGAAAAGTTTCCAACAGTCTTTGGGCACGCGCTTAAATTTCAGTACGGCTTACCATCCTCAGACGGACGGGCAGAGTGAGCGTACCATCCAAACTTTGGAAGACATGCTTCGTGCATGTATGATTGACTTAGGTGGTAGTTGGGATAACCACCTGCCATTGATCGAGTTTTCCTATAACAATAGCTACCATACGAGCATTCAGGTTGCGCCTTTCGAGGCATTATATGGTAGGAAATGCAGGACGCCTATTTGTTGGGCAGAAGTAGGAGAAGCTCAATTATCAGGACCTGACATAGTCTTTGAAATGACGGACAAGATTTTCCAGATTCATGACCGCCTGAAAGCTGCCAGGGATAGGCAGAAAAGCTACGCAGATTTAAAGCGTAAACCTCTGAAATTCGAGGTAGGTGACAAAGTGTTGCTTAAAGTATCACCCTGGAAGGGAGTGATGCGGTTTATTAAGAAAGGTAAGTTAAGCCCAAGGTATATAGGACCATTCGAGATCATCGAATGTGTCGGATCAGTTGTTTATAAGTTAAACTTACCTGAAGAGCTCAGTGGTATTCACAATGTATTCCACATCTGCAATCTAAAGAAATGTCTAGCTGATGAATCACTAGTCATACCACATACAGATGTGCACATAGAAGAGATCTTGAAGTTTGTTGAAAAACCTGTGTCGATCGAGGATCGACAGGTTAAGAAGCTTCGAAGGAAGCATGTACCGATCGTAAAAGTGAAATGGGATGCCCGTAGAGATCCCGAGTACACGTGGGAGGTAGAGTCCACAATGAAAGAAAAATACCCTCATTTATTTCAGTAAATCTCGAGGTCGATATTTCTTTTAAGGGGGTGAGGATGTAACACCTCGTAATTTCATGTCCAATATTATGTCGACACGTGTCATGAACTTTAAACGTGTAAAGGATTACTTTAGAAGGAATAAAGTTGACAAACAAAGAAAGCACGTGAATAAAAGGATTAAAAATGTCAACATCGGATAAAAATATCTTTCAATGATCCTAAGCGATGTTTATACCCTTAAACGAATAAATTGTGAAGCGTATGAAGCCGTTGTGAAAGAAAGTGAGAGATTTCAAACTGCAGGGGTTAAATGTGTCAACATGTTTAAATTCATACCTTTGAGTGACCTTTTAGCGAACCCGAAGCTTTGTAACGATTAATTATGCTCACTAGAATAAGTGATAAAAATTTCACAAGGTTTCGATTCCATAAGAGAAAGTTATGCTAACATTCGCATGCGAGGGCTTAAAAGCGTAAACGTTGAAAGATAAGACTTTTCGGGTGACCATAAGGTTGACCAAGGACTTCACAAAGATTGGTTATGTCTTGGAGTCCTTAGAAATCAATTTAGAGGGCTTAAAGTGCAAAACAAGAAGTTAAAACAACTTTTAAAAGGACCAGGGGCCAAAATGCAATTGTTGAAACTTGTTTAAACTGAACACAAGCCTCACGCGGGCCGCATAAGACCAGGCTGACCTCTTACGCGGGCCGCCTCAACATGCCAGCATCAGAAACTCTTGACAGGTGCCAGTTCAGCCCGTTTAACCGACTTAGATTGCTTGTTTTCAATACCATGGGTTGCACAAACAAGTTTTTAGGCACTAGGGACACTTGTATGGATCAGGGATCAATCCTAGGCTTGTTTGGCACCATCTTGATCAATCAAGATCACTATATAAAGACCCTCATTGTTGCAACTTTTGATCATTCACTCAAACTCAACTTCTGGAGATTGTTGGAGTTCAAGATCAGTCCCTAAGCATCTCTAGTCGTACTTAGGACTTCGGTAAGTGATGCGTGTGAAGTGTCGTTAGTTTTTTATGTATTTATTAAGCCCTTTTCAACACTTTTTAGCCAAGTTTTAAATTTATAAAACACGATATTTACTAACACTAAACACACATATGAGCAAGTGCACCCATCGTGAGCATAGTATAGTGTTGGTAAGATACCGAGGTCGTCCAAGGACACAAGAGCTTTTAGTACCGGTTTATCCTCAACGTCTAATCAAATCAAAAAGTTTAGAAAAATGTTTTAAACTAAGAAAAATAAAAACTAACTAAAATGCTGAAAAATAAAAATAAAAATAAAAACAGATAGACAAGATGAATCACTTGGCTCCGACTCGTATATGGTGTAACCTTTGATTATTTCCGCACTTTTGCACTTATTTAAGAGATTATCTTAGTTATTGTAGTAGGCCCCTCTTTTGAAGGTGACGTTACCCTCAACCCAGTAGTTTGAGTCAGCAAGGATACAATCCTAAAGGGTCGGATTATTGAAAGATAATGAATTAAGTTATTAATGCAAATTATGGTAGGCCCCTCTTTTGGAGGTGACGTTACCCTCGACTAAGTAGTCTGAGTCAGCAAGGATACAGTCCTAAGTAGCCAGGTTATAGTATTAATAGTAGTTAACTTATGAGGGGATCAAAGAGTTTGGACCCCCGCCATCCAATACCGTTAAGTATTGAAGGAGGTCCTACTAAATTTGACCTAGGTCCCTTGCAGGATCTCTAAACGCTGAACAACGGCAAGACTCTTACCAAACCGTTCCCTTAACCCCCGACCAGGTAGCCAACATACCTCCATATAGACCGTGGAGATATGAATGGTGAAAATCTTTTATTTTATATAGACAGTAAAATAATGCCAAGACACCACGGACAAACGATAAGGAAGAATCACCTTCAACATAAGAAACTAGTTATTAAAGTCATTAATACAAAACCAATTAAAAAGTGCGAAAAGATTAAAAATAAAAAGTATTACACTAGACACTTATCTTCACCAAGTGATGTAAGAGACTTAGGCAAACATGGCCTTGATTGTCAAGAACTCTTACGATCAATCTTGGATCCCGAGACGACTCACACACTCTATGATGGATAATGGATGATGGTGGTGGATGATGGTGTTATGGTGGTGGTGGGTGGTGGGTGAAGTGTGAGATAGGTGGTGTGCCAAGGGATGGTTTGAGCTTGAGCCAAGCACTCCTATTTATAGGCTGAACAGAAGCTCGGGCACGGCCCCGTGTCCACATCCTTCTCTTTCTTCATTTATTGCAGCTTGTCTTTATTAGTTGACCACGCCCCCGTGTCCGCTGAGCACGACCCCGTGTGCAGAAGCATATCTGTACTATGAAGATTTGCCTAGATTCTGCGGATCTTATAGTTGACCACGGCCCCGTGCCCGCTGAGCACGGCCCCGTGGTGGGCAATAGAAGCTTCTACCACTTTGTCTTTTCTGCTGACACTTGGGCACGCCCCCGTGCTGGCTGAGCACGGGGCGTGTTCAGTCTTCTGTCTTCTTGTTTTGCTTGGGAAGATGCTGTCGTAGGGTCGGGCATGTCACGTTTGTTCCTTTTCTTGTATTTATGTTAGATTTTGCTGTCTTTTTGCTTCTTTTGTTAATTTGAGCTCATTTAATCCTGAAAATACAAAAGGAAGACAAAAGCACACTTTTTCCAACATTAGTACTAAAAAAGGGTTAGTTTTATGCCACCATTGATGTAATTTATATGTTGCATTTTGCACACATCAGTAAGTGTCCTTAACCTTTCTTAAACATGTTTTACTTAGTTTATTAGCTAAAAGTCAAACCGTCGTAATTAAGGTTTGACTTAACGATTAATCACTAATGGTCCAGTGATTAGTCAAACTAAAAGTAGTTATAAGTTGGTAATTATGTGGGCATTAAACCCTTAAAAAGGGCACCCTCTGATTCCCGCTCTAACTAAGTCTTTTGTCGGGTCAAAGTTAATTATAAAAAAGTCAACAGAAACATAATTTTTGATTTAACACATAATAAGCAATGTAGAAGACGTGTAACCTGTTTTACCACTCATATAACTTGGTAATCAATGCAAGAACATGTCTGAGCATGTCCGACCAGACAATTTTCAGTTTAGGACCGGTTCGGAACCGAAAGTCGCATAAATTGACCACTGCTTTGACTTTCAGTTCTGACCCATATTAGCATGATTTAGAAATGCCCTAGAGCTCCATTAGGACCAGCTTGTATGATAGTACAACCCTCTGTGATTATACTACTTGACTCGTTGATTGTCCGATGTTTCCGTTAATTGCTTAATGTTGACCATAATGCCCTTTTTACCATAAAACGAGACTTTTGGAAATGTGAGAGGACAATAATCTTTGTTACTGATTTATAAACATGTCCCTAAAATTTCACATCAGTTTGAGGTCTAGATTAGGAGTTATGCTCAATAGCGTAATTAGAAAGCTTTTTATTTAATTAAACGGCGCAATTAGCATAAAGCCTATCTAAACCCAATTTTTGAAACCAAACCTTTTACCCACTGATGTAATATAATATTTTGGGATTTTTGAAGATTTTAATTATTTTTAAACTGATCATAACATAGGGTTATTGCCTTGATTCGGTTATTGCCGATTATACCCTTTTTGCTTATAAAATGAGTTTTACATAACAATTTGATACCAAATCTTTGGCTACTAATTTATATGATAAATGAAGTATTTTGAACTTTATAAACTGATCAGGAAATCCAGATTCCTATTCTAACCCGGAAATCGCTTAAAACGACTTTTTATGCGTTTAAACGCGTAGTATGGGTTAAAACCATTCTTGTCATATAAGACTTATCTCCAACTGATATAACTTATTAAATTAAGTAGTTTTACTTTTTATTTCAGACCTGAACCTCAGAATTATATTTAATCTCTTTTATAATCTTTAAAATGACCAAAATACCCCTACGGGGCTTAATTTGAGATTAAACTCGTTTTGGGCATAATGGAAGGTATCCTACTGATATCACAACATATTTAAAGCATATTAACTTAGGAAACCTGTTCATGACTCATTTGGTTACCCGTTATGCGTTATTCGCGTTCGGTTCGGTTTATGTAACTAGTTTGCATAAATTGACCGAAACGGGTCAAACCTTATCATTTTCACCTCAAAAATCCAGAATGTGTTTAGTTTACCCATATTAAACAAGTGTCCAAGCTTGTCGGGTCAAAACCACATTCTAAACCGGTCTTCGCTTTAGCATGCGTTTGAACCGTGTCTTCCTTTTGAAAACTAACCGGTCTAAGTCTAAGCTTAATTAAAGACCCGTTAGGATTCTAATAGGTTATTATAAACCTTTGTTCCAGAATAGGAGCCCAGTAAAAGCTATTTGCACTTGCTTTTTTTGGTTTATACATTGCTCAGGTAAATACTTTTAACTTATTTTCCCTATACGGACTTGGGGTACGGTATTATAATAATACCGCTTGGTCGGGTATGAAGTCGTACAATCAAATATTGATTAAAAAGATGCATAACCCGTTTTATTCTGTCTTGTTTGATGCAATACCTTTAGGGGGTTAATGACCGTGTCCTGGATATCCTCGGCCCATTCGTTAGAAATGGCCACGACTTAAGCACGGGGTGTAGGCATACACCTGACAGTTGCATATGTAAAAAGGTAGTCCACAAGAAGGGTATCTTCTTGTGGGTATTATACCAAGTGGTGTCTCTGTTAATCTTGTTAAACCGGGTCCTAAATGGACGACAAACATGTAAAACTTTATACAAGTTTATTTTCTGAAATAATTATCCCAAGTTATAAAAGATTATTTGTGCCTGGTGCATTCAATTCATTTTTCTTAAAATCTTTTCAAAATGAGTCAGTTAATTGTATTTACCAGTGTAAACTGACGTATTTTCCAAAAAGGCTAAGTGCAGGTACTATACGAAATAGGCTGGCTACTTCATGCATCAATAATCAAGTCTCGCAAGCTCTAGATGTTAAAGTCTGTTGAACAATGATTTTATTTATCTTTTGATCCACCTGTGGATCCTTTACAGCCCGTTGTGATACTTTGATATTACTATTTATTCGGTTGTAATGTGATTCATATCTTTTGCTTCCGCTGTGCATTTAAATTGTGTTGTTTGACCATGATGATATCAACTACGTCACGATACTCCCCACCGGGCCCACCGGTAATACGTGGAAATATCGGGGTGTGACACAATGACTGCGGTTTGACTGCCCAAGGCAGTTCGTAATACACACTCACCACTGTGAGCCTCACCACGGGGTGTAACACCCAAAAGTGCGTAAAGCAAAAGGGTTCGAGTATACTCACAGTGATTGAATAAATGGATTGAAGGGAGTGCTAGAGCGGATGATAGCCTTAACAGTTATCGATAACGTAAGCGAAAGTTGGTCCGTAAATTGGGGTGAAGTGTCAGTGGGTCGGACGCTAATCCGGTCGGATGGCAATCCAGTAGGGTGGCCGGTCGACCGGATGGCAATCCGTACGGGCGGTCACTCGACTGGATTGTCATCTCGTTTGGGATGGATGTGTTTGTGTATAATGGCTTGTCCTTTGAAGTTTTCGTTGTAGCATTTTGAAAACAGAGAAGTATCTCTACCTTTCAGGTCGGTCGATCGAATGGCCGTTCGATCGGACAGCAATCCGATTAGCGAGGCTTCTCAGGTTGAGAACAAGTTCACAGCAGGACAGTCACTCGGTCGGATGGCTATCCGATCGAGTGGCAATCCGCTCGGATTGAACATGTTGAAAGATTGTTTAAGTGTTGAAGTCAGAACATTACATAGCCGAGTGACAATCCGGTCGGATGGCAGTTCGTTTAATGTTCAAAACCTCAATTTCTGAAATGAAAGTTGAGTGTGGGACCCAAGGTACAATCCGACCGGATGGCTGTCCGGTCGGGTGGCAATCCGATCGGATGGCACTCCGATCGGACGACAATCCGTCCTAGACAACCTGGTCGTCTTCTTCCTTGGTTGTTTTTGTAGTTTGAAGTTTCGAAGTGTTAAATGAGGTACATTGATCTCATGCTTGAACAACGGAACCCTTGTCTCGGCTCAAGTGACTCGACCGAACAGGAATCACCCTAGTCCGACCGGTTCACGGTTCGAGTCGGTAGTTCATGTTCAAACCTGAAGTCAATACCTCTTGGATAAAATTCAGATCTGGAACCGATACAACACCAAGTACGGGTAGAAGATCAGAACAAGGCCCGAATCTATCGAGTTTGAGTGCATTGAGTGTAAAAGAGTTGTAAGAAAGTTAGAAACCATCTTTCAATCTTTTCACCATAAAATATGTTCAGATCTATGAAAGATCCTTGTTTATTCATGTGGAAATCCTTCAGGTCTGAGTTGTTCTTGGTGGATTGAGGCCAAAACATGAAGTTCATAAGAACACCATGATGACATCATCCTTGAGCACCTCAAATCTAGTGATTTCACGGTTAAAAGTTAAGATTCAAAAGATAGAAATGTGTAGGAGTGCGTGTAGATTAAGAAAGTACAAGATTTAGGTGGAAAGTTATAAGAATCGCGAGAAATCTGAAGAAACAGAGGCTGGTTCGAGTGGAGAAGAAGAGAGCTGTCAACATCAAATGATGTTGACATGAGGGGTATTTATAGGCTTTCCATAAAAGGAAAGGGGAGGAGAGGGCTGGTCGATCGGGTGGCAACCCGATCGGGTGGCTGCTCGATCGGGTGGCACCTCGATCGAGTGGCAACTCGATCGGGTGGCAGCTCGATCGGCTGACCACTCGATAAGAGTGAACAGCGCTATGAGTTTTGCGATTTCGATTCGCGTGCCGAGCGTTGCGATGCGATAGAGTTTTCTATTCAAATTACTTTTAATCCCAACTACTATATCAACATCCAAGGATCCTTATTTAATGTTCGTTTAGCGTTTACGATTTGATTACGATTGCGTTTCGATTAATCACCTCAACAACAATATAAATAAACATGCACAAGTAACACATAAATAGCACACACACATAAAACAACATTCCATACGCATAATTCGAGTTGCGAGTGTGATTGCCATAAGCGATAAAGCGATTAAGTCATGCGATATATATCGAATAAACCTCGATTATTAATAGGTACGCCACATAATACAACTAACGTAAAAGCATAAAAGACTATCTACAAGTCAAAGAAGTCAAAACAGGAATTGAACAAGAGTGACAGATCGCAATTAGCAATCTTGTCTCCCTTTGACTTCAATCTTGACTTTGACTTTGACTTTCGAAACACGGGGTGTTACAGCCTCCCCTAGTTGAGGGAATTTCGTCCCTAAATTATGCCGAAGCCGTAACAAACAACTGTGGGTACTTCGCCTTCATGTCGCTTTCGAGTTCCCAAGTGAACTCTGCGCCTCGTTTGCCTTCCCATCAGACTTTCACAAAAGGAATGCGCGAGCGTCTGAGCTGCTTGGTTTGGCGATCCATGATTTCGACAGGCTTTTCCACGAAGTGTAGTGTTTCGTTTACTTGGAGATCATCAAGGGGTACAATTAAATCATGCTCAGCCAGGCACTTTCGGAGGTTCGAAACATAAAAAGTCGGGTGGACATTACTGAGTTCCTCCGGTAGCTCGAGTCTGTAGGCGACTTTTCCGATCCTTTCCAGAATCTTAAAAGGTCCCACATATCGAGGCGCTAGTTTCCCTTTCTTGCCGAATCTGACCACACCCTTCCAAGGTGATACCTTTAGGAGTACGTAGTCGCCAACGTCAAATTCAAGGGGCTTGCGTCATCTATCGGCGTAACTCTTCTGAGGACTCTGGGCATTCAGCAGATTGTCTAGAATTTGGAGGACTTTGTCAGTCGTTTCTTGCAATAGCTCAGGACCGGTTAGTTGCGAGTGCCCGATATCGTGCCATACAATAGGCGATCGACATTTTCTTCCATATAAAGCCTCAAACGGTGCCATTTGAATGCTGGAATGATAACTGTTGTTGTACGAGAATTCGACTAGAGGTAAGTATGCGTCCCAATTACCACCGAAATCTATGACACAAGAGCGGAGCATATCTTCAAGGGTGTGAATCGTTCTCTCAGTCTGACCGTCGGTTTGGGGATGAAATGCGGTACTAAGATTTAACGTAGTACCGAGAGCCGTTTGAAACATTTCCCAGAGACGCGAGGTAAACCGAGCATCACGGTCGGAGATGATGTCGCGAGGCGTCCCATGTCGACAAATGATCTCGTTGGTGTAGATTCGGGCTAATCTTTCTACCTTGTAGTCTTCTCGTATTGGCAGAAAATGAGCAGATTTGGTTAAGCGGTCAACGACAACCCAGATACTGTCGTGACTCAATGGCGTGCGCAGAAGTTTTGTTATGAAGTCCATAGCTATACTTTCCCACTTCCACATCGGGATCGGGGGTTGTTCAAGTAAGCCAGAGGGTCTTTGGTGTTCAGCCTTGACTTTCGAGCAAGTCAGGCACTTTCCGACATAGAGGGCGATATCTCTTTTCGTGCCCGGCCACCAATACTTGTAGCGAAGGTCCTGGTACAATTTGTCGGCACCGGGATGAATAGAATATCCGGATTTGTGGGCTTCGTCCATCAAAATCTGTAGTAAGTTGGTCCGCCTAGGGATCCAAATTTGGTCCAGAAAGTGGAATATCCCATTCGACTTATTCACAAGCTGGGCTCCATCGTGGTAGATTTTTTCCTTCTTCAAAGTGCATTCATTAAAACATGCATGCTGAGCTTCGCGGATGAGGGTTTCGCGGTCATATTGGGCTTGGATATTACGAATGCTGAGCAGATAGCTCCGTCTGCTGAGAGCGTCGGTAACGACATTTTCCTTGCCAGGATGATAACGGATCTCGCAGTCGTAATCATTGAGAAGTTCTACCCATCGGCGTTGACGCATATTAAGTTCCTTTTGGTCAAAGATATGTTGTAGGCTCCTATGATCGGTGAAGATCGTACACTTGGTACCATACAGGTAGTGTCGCCAAATCTTTAACGCAAAAACAACTGTGCCTAGCTCGAGATCATGGGTTGTATAGTTCTTCTCGTGGATTTTGAGCTGACGAGATGCGTAAGCAATAACCTTGTCCCGTTGCATGAGGACACAACCAAGACCGAGGTTCGAGGCATCACAGTAGACGATAAAGTCGTCGTTTCCGTCGGGCAAAGTGAGAACAGGAGCGTTGCAAAGCATATGCTTGAGGGTTTGGAAAGTAGACTCTTGTTCAGTTCCCCAAACAAAAGGCTTGTATTTATGCGTGAGAGTGGTAAGCGGCACAGCGATTTTTGAGAACCCTTCGATGAATCGACGATAATAGCCTGCTAGTCTGAGAAAAGAACGGACTTCAGACGGGTTTTTCGGTGTAATCCAACTCTTAACTGCTTCAATCTTCGCGAGATCGACGTGAATACCTTGAATATTGACAATGTGACCGAGGAATTGAACCTCCTCCAGCCAGAATTCGCACTTGGAGAATTTTGCATAGAGTCGATTCCCCTGGAGTAGCTCGAGAACCAAACGTAGATGTTGCGCGTGTTCGGCTTTCGACTTGGAATATATCAAGACATCATCGATGAACACGATGACAAAGCGGTCGAGATATGGTTTGCACACACGATTCATCAGATCCATGAAAACCGCGGGTGCGTTGGTTAAACCAAAAGGCATAACAACGAATTTATAATGGCCGTATCGAGTTCGAAAAGCGGTTTTGGGAATATCCTCCTCTTGGATGCGTAGTTGGTGATAGCCTGAGCGTAGATCGATCTTCGAGAAACACGTAGCACCTTGTAGCTGATCAAACAAATCATCAATTCGGGGCAGGGGATAGCGATTCTTGATAGTCAACTTATTCAATTCCCGATAGTCGATGCACATCCTGAACGTCCCATCCTTCTTTTTGACGAAAAGGACTGGCGCACCCCAAGGAGAGGTGCTTGGGCGAATGAAGCCTTTATCAAGTAGTTCCTGAAGCTGACTCGAGAGTTCGCGCATCTCGGATGGAGCGAGTCGGTAAGGAGCTTTGGCAACAGGGTTGGCTCCAGGAATGAGGTCGATATGAAAGTCGATATAACGACTTGGCGGTAAACCGGGAAGGTCATCAGGAAACACATTGGGAAATTCACGAACCACGGGAACGTCTTTCACTTCTGTCTTTCCTTTCTTTTCCTTCTCCGCTACTACAATATTAGCCAAGAAAACTCTGTATTCCTTGCGGAGATGCTTGCTAGCTTGGACACAAGACATGAGCTTGAGACCTTTCGAAGCAGTTTCGCCATAAACACCCAATAAATCACCATTCACGAGCGAGAATCGAATCATCTTATCAAAGCACACAACTTCAGCATGGTTTTCACGAAGAAAGTCCATGCCTACTATGACGTCAAAATTCCGAGTTGCATCGGAATAAGGTCGATTGGGAAGATGTGATTGTTGAGCTCAAGAGTACAATCACGAAGAACGGAATTGATAGCGACGGTTCTTCCGGTGGCAACTTAGACTTCGAACGTTGAGGGGAGATGGGAGCGCTTACGATTAAGGAGCTTCTCGAATTCGAACAACACAAAATAGTTATCGGCTCCAGTATCAAACAAACACGAAGTATGAACATCATTCACAAGGAACGTACCATTGACCACATTGTTGTCGGCCTGGGCTTGGCGCGCATTAATGTTGAAAGTTCTGGCGCGAGCGGCTTGTTGTTGCTGTTGTTGAGGCTGCTGCTGCTGCTGAGGCTCTTGTTTCACAACCCTGTTCGGGCACATGTTCGCGAAGTGGTTGGGATCGCCACACGCGAAGCAGACTCTGGCGTTGATCGCGGGTGCCTGAGCCGCTTGTTGGCCTTGAGGAGCTGGAAGTAGAGCTTGATGAGCAGTGACTTGGCCTGGTGCTTGTCGGGGACCAGTACGACAGTTGGCGGTAAAGTGGTCGTACATGTTGCAATGCACGCAAAATCTGCAGGCGATACCCACCGGGTGATGATAAGTACATGTGGGGCAAGCATGGTGGGGACCAGTGTAAGCACGCTTTGCTGGCGGTGCATAGGTAACTGGTGCTGATCGGTGCTGAGATTGCTACTGATTCGGTACGGCTTGAAGCGGGGCAGCAGTGGTAGAGACAGCACAATTCTTGTTGCTGGAGCTGCTGTTGTGGTTCTTCTTCTTGCGGCGAGAGGCTTTCGATGACTGAGCGGTGGCGATTTTGGTAGCTGGTGCGGCGGTAGCTTGGTGCAAGTTCTTGGTAGCTTTATCCCAGAAGCCAGCTTTGACTCGCTTGTCGTTGATTTCCGCGGCGAGCAAATAAGTTTCTTCGATTGTTGCGGGCTTTGCGGCATGCACAAAATCTGCAACACAGTCTGGCAGAGCTCGAATGTACTTCTTGATTGTCATGTCGGTGGTCTTCACTTGATCAGGGCAGATAATACTGAGCTGCTTGAATCGTGCAGTTAAAGCAGCGTTGTCACCATCCTTCTGCTTCAGATGCCAGAATTCGTCCTCCAACTTTTGACGCTCATGGGGAGGGCAGAACTCTTCGAGCATGACGTTCTTCAACTCATCCCACGATAGACTATAAGCTGCGTCATTTCCGCGTTTGTTCCTCTCGGCCGTCCACCAGTCTAATCCACGAGACTGGAAGACGCCGGTAGCATTTAGAGTGTGGAGATCGTCAGGACATCCACTCTGACGCAGAGTGACTTCGATCGAGTCGAACAATTGAAACAAGGCCGTAGGGCCATCTTCGCCTGTGAACTCTTTCGGTCCGCATGCTTTAAACTGTTTGAAACTAAAGGCAGCTTTGGGAGTTGCTTTAGGAGCTTCGGTTCTGGACTCTTCAGAAGATTTGCTTTCATTCTCGTATATTTCACTCACGATCTGAGGAACAACCCTTGCTACTTGCTTAGCGATGATAGCAGCAAGGCGTTTGTCTCTCTGTTCTTGACGAGTAATTCGTGGGTGACGGGGTCCAGATGAGGGTCCAGGTGACGACATTGTCTGCCACAGACATCGTCGTGGGGCTTAGTCACAATTTAATCGAATCTCGCCTCACACGTCTTAATACTACTAAAGCTCAAGAATACGATCATGTAAATACGTAGGCACATAATCACAGATTCACATAAGCACAGAAGCACATAAGCATGTAAGGCACAGAAACACAACAACACAGAAGTACATAATCTCAAGAGGCAGTCAGAATACAGAAACCTATCATTCAAAGTCCGCGAGCGTTCGAGAATAGCGGTCGCGTATAGTATGGCGAGTAGTATAGTATAAGCGAATGACATAGCAAGCAACATAGCGTACGATGGTTCCTTGTAGTAGTAGCGATTTGTTAGCGGGATGCGGTGTGTTGTGCGTGTCGTGTGAAGCAAAAGCGTTAAATTGAAACTAGTAGTACCCCCAATACGCTAACAAGTAAGCATATAGGCCACATAAAACACATAAAATCCTCATAAAACGTCGAATATCAGAGTCGGCAGTAGCGAGCTCAGAATCGAAACACATAAAAATCGAGAATAGATTGTCTGCGGCTATTTAGATGTTGATTAACCAAAGGGATTCTACTATTCACAAAGGCTGTCTGTGCACACTTTGACCTTCAGGACTATGCTCTCGCCTCGAATCTGGGCGAATGACACGCATCCTTCCAGTTTCAGCGTGACTCCCAGTCGTTGGAGTCCGTCGAGACTCTGGTGATAGTTTTGTAAAACAAAATAAGGATCGGAACAAGTCGCCGAGGTTCGGGTTTCACCCCTGACTTAACGACTTCGTTCCTGTTTTTGGTAAAGTAAGGGAAGAATCATACGTCAAAGTATGGATTTCACTCCTAATTCGACGTAAGTTCTCCTGTTTGTAGATAAAAATGCGGGGTTGAACAAGCAATTCGGTCGAGAGTTTGCTGTTTTCACACCTAATCTCGACCCAATTGTTCGTTCATTTTCGAAAACTAGAGTGCAGGGATAGTGTAGCGTAGGCGAGAATATCGAGAAATAGCAAGTATACTCGTACATAATCCCTACAGGATATGCACAAGTCGGTCTGTTGGTACCTAACTATAGACTAGGTCGTTTCTAAGACATCGACCCGGACTAGGTCGAGTCTCGCCTAATTCCCTATAGTTATGGCTCTGATACCAATCTGTCACACCCCAATCGATGGCGGAAACATCGGGGCGTGGCACTGAGCGAAACAGATTGTCCAGAAGTTTCCATAACAACTATAATTACCAATTATTTAAAGCAACATGTCCCCTACCATGTCATAAAAGATAACATAATTATTACAGACAAGATCTAGTCAAATTGTTCTGTTCCGACAACTCAGATTTCAAGTACAGACAATTGTTTATTGTTCTAGACCTTTCCTAGCCTCGATTTCACAACAAGCAAAGCATTTAAACACCTTAAGCACCTGCCACATACGTTAAAATAAAAGTCAATACATATAGTGTAAAGGTGAGCATACAAGTTTGATAGATATAATAGAGTTCGAAATCGTTTACGCATAACCAGCACGTACACAGTGTGAAATGAAGCACGTTAGTTATCGACATGTATCTATCGATACCAATGACTGCGGGTTGACTGCCCAAGGCAGTTCGTAATACACACTCACCACTGTGAGCCATGTAACAAATTGTCCTTAACAACCCCTGAGTGAACAGGTGCTAAGTCCAAACTATTGTGCTATCGTTGCTAAGGCAGGTAGACAGCATTCCATATGTAAACATAACAAACAAGCATTCATTAAGTCACGTATAACATGCGATAACAGTTAGCGTTTAAAGTATTTCGTAGTGTGATTGATGTGATTTAGTATAAGTAACGTATGTAACACCCAAAAGTGCGTAAAGCAAAAGGGTTCGAGTATACTCACAGTGATTGAATTAATGGATTGAAGGGAGCGCTAGAGCGGATGATAGCCTGAACAGTTATCAATAACGTAAGCGAAAGTTGGTGCGTAAATTGGGGTGAAGTGTCAGTGGGTCGGACGGTA
The DNA here is from genome assembly GCA_030545235.1 of Helianthus tuberosus. NCBI lineage: Eukaryota > Viridiplantae > Streptophyta > Magnoliopsida > Asterales > Asteraceae > Helianthus > Helianthus tuberosus. Next base: position 103,673,762 of record CM060381.1, read on the forward strand.
ATCCGGTCGGATGGCAATCCGGTAGGGTGGCCGGTCGACCGGATGGCAATCCGTTCGGGCGGTCACTCGACTGGATTGTCATCTCGTTTAGGATGGATGTGTTTGTGTATGATGGCTTGTCCTATGAAGTTTTCGTTGTAGCATTTTGAAAACAGAGAAGTATCTCTACCTTTCAGGTCGGTCGGTCGAACGACCGTTCGATCGGACAGCAATCCGATTAGCGAGGCTTCTCAGGTTGAGAACAAGTTCACAGCAGGACAGTCACTCGGTCGGATGGCTATCCGATCGAGTGGCAATCCACTCGGATTGAACATGTTGAAAGATTGTTTAAGTGTTGAAGTCAGAACATTACATGGCCGAGTGACAATCCGGTCGGATGGCAATCCGGTCGAATGGCAGTTCGTTCAATGTTCAAAACCTCAATTTCTGAAATGAAAGTTGAGTGTGGGACCCAAGGTACAATCCGACCGGATGGCTGTCCGGTCGGGTGGCAATCCGATCGGACGGCAATCTGTCCCAGACAACCTGGTCGTCTTCTTCCTTGGTTGTTTTGGTAGTTTGAAGTTTTGAAGTATTAAATGAGGTACATTGATCTCATGCTTGAACAACGGAACCCTTGTCTCGGCTCAAGTGACTCGACCGAACAGGAATCACCTTAGTCCGACCGGTTAACGGTTCGAGTCGGTAGTTCATGTTCAAACCTGAAGTCAATACCTCTTGGATAAAATTCAGATCTGGAACCGATACAACACTAAGTACGGGTAGAAGATCAGAACAAGGTTCGAATCTATCGAGTTTGAGTGCATTGAGTGTAAAAGAGTTGAAAGAAAGTTAGAAACCATCTTTCAATCTTTTCACCATAAAATATGTTCAGATCTATGAAAGATCCTTGTTTATTCATGTGGAAATCCTTCAGGTCTGAGTTGTTCTTGGTGGATTGAGGCCAAAACATGAAGTTCATAAGAACACCATGATGACATCATCCTTGAGCACCTCAAATCTAGTGATTTCACGGTTAAAAGTTAAGATTCAAAAGATAGAAATGTGTAGGAGTGCGTGTAGATTAAGAAAGTACAAGATTTAGGTGGAAAACTTACAAGAATCGCGAGAAATCTGAAGAAACAGAGGCTGGTTCGAGTGGAGAGGAAGAGAGCTGTCAATATCAAATGATGTTGACATGAGGGGTATTTATAGGCTTTCCATAAAAGGAAAGGGGAGGAGAGGGCTGGTCGATCGGGTGGCAACCCGATCGGGTGGCTGCTCGATCGGGTGGCACCTCGATCGGCTGACCACTCGATTGGAGTGAACGGCGCGATGAGTTTTGCGATCTCGATTCGCGTGCCGAGTGTTGCGATGCGATAGAGTTTCCTATTCAAATTTCTTTTAATCCCAACTACTATATCAACATACAAGCATCCTTATTTAATGTTCGTTTAGCGTTTGTGATTCGATTGTGATTGCGTTTCGATTAATCACCTCAACAACAATATAAATAAACATGCACAAGTAACACATAAATAACACACACACATAAAACAACATTCCATACGCATAATTCGAGTTGCGAGTGTGATTGCGATAAGCGATAAAGCGATTAAGTCATGTGATATATATCAAATAAACCTCGATTATTAATAAGTACGCCACATAATACAACTAACGTAAAAGCATAAAAGACTATCTACAAGTCAAAGAAGTCAAAACAGGAATTGAACAAGAGTGACAGATCGCAATTAGCAATCTTGTCTCCCTTTGACTTCAATCTTGACTTTGACTTTGGCTTTCGAAACATGGGGTGTTACACATAAGATCCGTGGGCCCTATTGTCGGATCTATGACTCCATGGAAAATGTGATTAAGGTAACTACCAAATCATACCAATGCGTTTAAACCACATATTCGTGTGTTGCAGTTTGGAAAGATTACTGAATAAAGATTTGAATAAGTTTCTGGAATTGGAGAACCGTTGTGTCTAATCATATCAACTACGCCTTGGTAGTTGTTATCATATCCATTATCCTATTGGTAGTTGTTACCATCGTATGATAATTTTATAAAATAGCCCTAAATTAGAGATAAAATACATACAACGTCAACAACGGCATCAAAATACAGAGCTTCATCCTTATTTCTATAAATCACACAAACAACCATGCCTTGAACGAGTCTATAACACTCGTAATCCTCAACCGGCTTTGAAACCGGACGGAATCTATGAAGAAACTGTTCGATTTCACGGTGAGTGGAGAAATTAGCGACGGAGAAAACTTCGTCGTAGAAACTTTGAACAAGATAAGAAAGATGAGATATCGGCAGTTGGCTCGAAGAAGTTTCTCTCGATCTTTCAACACGTGACCCAAATCGATTTCGGAGAACGTGTAATCCATAGGTCGGTCTCAGGTGGGCATAAGATCCGTGGACCCTATTATCGGATCTGTGACTCCATGGAAGATGTGATTAAGGTAACTACCGAATCACACCAATTCGTTGAAACCACATATCCGTGTGTTGTAGTTTGGAAAGATGACCGAATAAAGATCTGAATCCTATTGAGGAACGCATAAGGGTGAGCACAGACTCCTTGTTTATGTGACAGTCAACAAGCGTTCGTCGTTGTGGAGAACAACCTCGTTGAATAACAACCTTCATTTAGTTTCTGGAATTGGAGAACCGTTGTGTCTAATCATATCAACTATCGCGATAAGTTTCTGTTGAAGTGCAAGAACGAGTATGAAGATAAGTTAAAGATAAGTCAAGAACAAAGAAGAACACTTGAAGAAAAAGCAAGAACTTGGAAGTATTACCTGATTTGCAGCTGGATCTTGTTTGTTGTCTATGTATTTGTATTCGGTCAATAAACATGTTGTTGTAAACTATGTTTTGTAGCTATAATGTACTGAAATTTGGTTTGTAATGAATGGAAATGGGTTGACTTTTGTTGATATAGTGATATTATCAAGAGTCTGTATCAATAACTTCCATATCCCCTTGGTAGTTGTTACCATATGACACATGGAAAAAACGCTTCTCTAGACAATCTGGGATTATGTTCCGTTTTAGGGTTTCTTCATCACCTATAACAATGTCGATAAACGTTGATCGAAACACGCCGCTTAAATCTCAGTTATGTCTCATTGCATTATGACAATTGTTGGGATTTTCACATGTTTATCAAAGTATTTTATCCATATAAAATAAAAACGCAGCGGAAAATTATTATTTAAAACATGTTACTTACAAGATATAAAATCCATTTTATATGTAAAACCCAATCCCGGATCCATATATGAACATGCATGCTATCAAAATAAAACACAACCATAGAGTGTTTAGAATACTACCTTCCAAGGAGTAAAGAGAAATGAAACGAATGATGCTTCTTGAACGGTTGCCTTCAAGTGTAGAAGACCTCAAGCTTGTATACCCCAAGCCTTCCAACAAACACTACGATTGTAGCTAGGATTTCAACACTAAAATTCAAAACCGAACACTTGAATGATACTTATGATGGCCGAAAATTAGAGAGCTATTTCTCTAGTTCTTGGAAGTTCATCTCTTGCATTTTTGTCATACAAGTATTTATAGAGCCATGAGAGAGAATTGCCACCCACCATGACCAATCATGTGCCAACTTACACATGCAAGTGCATGAAACCCCATTGGACCAAAAGTCTTGGTTAGACCACCCAATCACATCCTCTCTAACACATGCAAAAGCATGAATTGTGATTGGATCAAGATCTCATCTTGGTAAGACAAAAGGGGGGGGGCACTTATTTATAAAAAAAATATTTCTTTTATAAAATTCAAGTCTTGGTTTATATATTTATAACTTTTATAAATATAACACTACATTAATGCAAGACTTTATACAACCTTTTAAAATGTTATTTAACCCATTAAATAACAAAATAAATATTCTCTCAAAATAAATTATCCATATAATTTATTAGTTTCTCAAGTGTAATTATTTAGAACACCAATTTCTAAATATTGTAAGTGTTAATATTTATTTGTTTGATCATATCACAAATAAATAATATAAGTGTTTGTCTAGCTTGTTATTGGGTATGACTCGACTTGGATCATAACGTACTAGCCACATCAATTTAATATGTGTCTTGGGCATATAGAGTCCAACAATCTCCCACTTGCACAAGATACATAGAAGATTGATGCAAGTAGTAAATGACGCCTAACTACGGTTTACTACCCCTAATACGTATGACTATATTTGCCATTCAATAACATCATCCCTTTCAAGTCCCTTACTTGAACATGATTTAGGTGAATATATCATTTATCCTTTCGTTACAGATGTCATGTTAAATCCAGAGACATAGAGTGATCACTCTCTGTTGATTTAACTTTAGCAGGCCTTAGACATCTTACTCTCAACGAATAAGAGGAACAAATCCCATCTTGACTACATACGTCTCTCATAATCACCTTGTACCACACCTGAGCTTAGCCTTATGTACTGTCATATTACTAACAGCGAAGAAATAAGTCAAGGTACAATATTTGGTGAATATCAAGACCCAATATGTATCTCAGGTCTGAGGATACTATGATATTCTCCTTTACTCAAATTTACTTATGATCAATCACAAATGATTCCATGCAGTAATATTCGAGAGCGAGTCAGTCCAATATTTGTATCCCACAAATATCTATGAACCTTGGCAGCAACACTTTGCTCTATATTCATATCTAATGAATATCCACCAATACAAATTCATAATAGTCTTACATTCATATTTGTTCCCACAAGTATGATCGACTACGGACATTTAGAATAAGTAACTTATTCATGGATTTAAACATGCTAAAATGGAACATAACTCAACATACCATAAAGAGTCATATTAACAATTGTTCCAATATCCAAATACAAAATAGATCAAATCCAATCACTAGAATATCGAAGTCCTAAGGCACAAGTATGACCCTCTCATGCTTTGCCCGTTCAAGGAGCTTCGTGAGTGGATCCGCAATATTTTGATCAGTGTGAACTTTGCGAATACATATCTTTCCCTTTTCAACTTCATCCCTTATGTAGTTGAAACTCCGCTCAATGTGCCTAGTCTTTTGATGTACACGAGGTACCTTGATTTGAGCAATCGTACCATCGTTATCACAAAGATCTCTAGGGTCCTGAATGGTAGGGACTACCCCTAGATTGGCAATAATTCAAGTGGCAGATCCATATGAATTATCTCAATCAAAGAAGCGGTGATGTATTCTGATTCTGTAGTGGACAATGCTACCCTGATTGTGATCGAGAATCATCTCGATCAGTTTGGAAACTCGTATCCATGTAACCCTTTACAACGAATTCCGAAACTCGCATCCCTGTAACCTTTTACAACGAGTTCTTCTTCACCAGATCCATATATTAGAAACATATCCTTAGTCCTTCTAAGGTATTTCAATATACTTTCTAACAGTCACCCATTGATCGTTACTCGCTTGTATCTTCTCGTCATGACTAAAGCGCATGACATGTCCGGTCCAGTGCATATCATTACATACATAATGAATCCTATAGCTATCGCATATGGGATTCCTTTCATTCTTTCTTGCTCATCCTTTGAGCTTGGACATTGAGACGCACTCAATATTGTCCTCTCTTGAATAGGTACCAAACCTTTCTTAGATTTTTCTATCTTGAACCTTTTCAAGACTTTGTCAATGTATGCACTTTGGTTTAAACCTATCAAGCGCCTTGATCTATCCCTATAGACCTTTATTCCCAGAATGTAGGCTACTTCACCAAGATCCTTAATGGAAAAACAACTTCCAAGCTAGGTTTTTACACCTTCCTTGTTTGGAATGTTATTTCCATATAGTAGAATGTCATCGACATACAGTACTAAGAAAGTGATGATGCTCCCTCTAGCCATCTTATACACACAAGCTTTATCGACGTTCTTGATGAATCAAAATTCCCTAATCACTTCATCAAAACGGTGATTTCATCTTCTAGATGCTTGTTTCAATCCATAGATTGATTTCTTTAACTTGTATACTTTGTCAGGATGTTTTGGATCGACAAAACCTTCAGGCTTAACTATATAGACATCTTCCTCAAGATATCTATTAAGGAAAGCCGTTTTGACATCCATTTGCCAAATCTCATATTCATAATATGCAGGTATGGCAAATAATATCCTTATTGACTTTAGCATCGCTATTGGCGAGAAGGTCTCATTATAATCAACACCTTGAGTTTGATTGAAACCTTTTGCTATAAGTATCCAAGTTACCATGCATATCGGTTTCCTTCCTGAAAACCCACTTACTTCCAACTACTTTGGAGTTAAGAGGTGCTACAACCAATTCCCATACTTGGTTGTTATACATGGACTGCATCTTTACGTTCATGGCTTCAAGCCATTTGTCACAATCGAATTTTGACATTGCATCATGGTATGTGGTTGATTCACCCGAACTACCACGTAGAATCCATCCATGAAAATTCATATCTTTCAGGTGGACTACTAATTCTACCAGATCTACGAACGTTTTGTGTGTAATGATCAACCATTTGATCATTGATCAACCACTTGATCGTTTTTCAACAATCCTCTTGTTGAGTGCTAGTAGCAACCAAACGTGTATTGGCTTGTGGTTCTTGATCCTCATCAAGTTCCATTGTTCTACTAATTCCTTCCATAAGGAACTTAGCTTCCAAGAACTCAGCCTTTCGAGCAACAAATGCCTTTTGCTCTGTTGGATCGTAGAATCAATATCCTATACCATTTTTAGGATATTCTACAAAGATACACTTAGTGGATCGGACCTTCAATTTATTTGAGGTGTGTAGCTCAACATAAACTTCACAACCCCTTACTTTTAAATATGATAATGATGGAACCCTTCCATGCTATATTTCAAAAGATGTCGTATCCACTTTCTTGGTTGGGGCCATACGGGCCGTGGAGAGCAAAGCGTAACCCCAAATGATAGAGATGATGCGCTCCTAGCCATCATAGATCGAACTATATCCAAATAGAGTTCGATTCCACCTCTATCGAAAAAAGAACTTTGATTGAGTTGATTTTGTACTTCACCTTTTGAAGATTTTGAACGTTTCAAAACTTCATCTTTGTGTCAAGTACACATAACCATAACTACTATAGTTGTCGGTTAAAGTAATGAAGTATCTTTCACCATTCCTAGTCATTGGCTTAAAAGGATCACATACATTCGAATGTATGATACCTAATAAATCTTTTGCCCTTTCCCACTAAGGGATTACTTGGTCATTTTACCTCGTAAATAAGATTCGCATGTATCAAATGAACCAATTTCATTTGTTTCCAAAAGACAATTCTTTCGAAGTGTTTACATGCGACATCTGTTTATATGACCAAGGCGATAATGCCAAGGATAGGTCTTACTCAAATCCATTTTGAGTTTCTTGGTGATTGATTGGTACATTAAACTATCAAATGATGTATTCTTATGAAGCAATTCATAAATACCATTTGAAAGCATAGCTCTAAAGTAAAACATGTCATTTATCGAAATATAAATGTCATTGTTTACAAACTTTAACTCAAAACCATATTGTCTTATAAGGAAAACTTGAATAATGTTCCTAGTCAAACTAGGAGCATTCAAAAACATTTTTGAAACAATTTCCAAACCATTTGTAAGTTTCAAAATATCTTCTCCTTTCTTGTAATGTTTATTTCTTTTGAACCTTTTGCAACGAATTACAAACATGAATTCCACATCCGGTATCTAATACCCATGTGTTAGAAGAAATAACATTAAGGTCAATATGTATCATTAAGATTGTACCTGAAGTTTGCCTAGCATCCCTCTTGATTTTCAACTCCTTGAGATAGGTTGGACAATTTCTATTTAATGCCCTATCTCACCACATTCAAAGCATGGATCGTTCATGGCAACCTTTGCCTTCTTTTCTATTGGTTTCATTGGTTCCGCTTTTAGTCTTTCTTTTTCTTTCCCTTTGATGTGCCCCTTTCCTTTGGCAACATTTGCTTTGGTGTCGGGGTGATGCCCTTTCCAGTTGCCACCCTCATTGATCGTTAGAATGGATAAAACCCTTTTATCCATATTGAGCCTTTCGAGGTGATCAATGTGGCTTTTCATCTTAAAGACATAAGATGAGTCCGATTGGGTTTCCTCCATTCGACATGCATGAAGCGCTCGAACCGTTTCGAAGCTTTCTACCCTTAGGAACATTTCCTACAATTGGGTAATCATGTCGTATGCTCATGATGTTCAAAAACCTTTTGAATCTTGGGAATCATAATTCCTAACATGAGGCAAGAGGCTGCGTTGTATCCTTGATATACTTAATCCAATCGTCATAGGCATCCTTATCTTCTATAAGAGGTTCATCGGGATTAGAATCGTTTTCAATGATAGGTTACAGACGGTTTGGGTAATATTGCTAGCGGCCATCTACAAAATTTTACAGCGTTCAATTTTAGTATTTTCGATATTATTATATTTTAATCATTAATACCCTTTTATGTCTCATAGACAATTAATAATTAAAATCTAGAATCCAACGTTACATTTAAATATTGGTTAGGTGACCTTTATCCCTCTATTTAAATTAACAAGGTAGTCAACGTTTGACAATTGCAACCCTTTGCAACTTCTAGACATATGGGATCGGTTAAACATCTTTATGTTTAGTTGGCATGTTTAATCCCATCAACACCTTTTGTTCGCCATGCTTTGGTGACCCTAAGTTCATGGTTTCCAAATCAAGTCGTCCAACTTACACACACGTGTGAGTTTATACACATAAGTGGTTAGGTGACCTTTATCCCACAAACATGGTAAACCCACCTCGAATATACAAGTTCCCTCAAATGTGATTAGGTGACCTTTATCCCACAATAAGAGTTCCCAAGTGATTCGAGTGTTGTATAAAAGGATGGTGTTTGACTTGTTTTATAAAAGGGATTTTGTGTTTTCAAAATTCTAGTTTTAGAAAACTTTATGTACCATACATTTGCATGCATTCAAATCAATGGTACTTTAGTGAAAACTAATTTTCAAGGTTCTTTTTAATAAAACCCATTTTATTATAAAATCATTAATTTTTAATAAAACCTTTTATTAACCATTTTTAATGATCTTTTAAAGAACCAATTTTAAGCTTGTTGTTGATTATTAGTTTGTTAAGCATGCATATCAACATATCATCCAAACAACATAATTAAACAACCACACAAGCACAACACACATATCAATAGGTGCATAACCATAGCCAACTATTTTGACCACACTTGTTAGCCGAAACAAGTGTGTCAAAAGGTCCTTCCTAAAGGGTGAATATAGACACAAATAACGTGTCGTTGAACTCCCACTTGATCCCGCATCCGTATGCTTCAAGTTTTCTTCTTGTGTTGTGATTTCTTCACTTTCTTTGAGCTTCCAAAAGTCTTTTATTTTCAGCTCCAAACTCCTTTGGACTTGAAAAACGTGTTTTGGTTATCGGGCTAAAATCCCGTTAAGAACTATGAAGTCCTTTATGCCCGAAATTGGCAAAAACCAAAACCGCATTTTTGTGTGCATCTTCTTTTACAAAATATATCCTAATACATTTTTTCTAGTAAAATAAAATGCACCTAATCTATTTATTTTACATTCCAAATGAAAAACAAATAAATTACATATCTTACAAATGGAAGAACAAAATAATAATTATTACAACCAATGAATAATTAATAAAATGAATCACAACACAATCATTCAACACAAGGTCATGGCTAGGTTATATGCACCAAAATATATATCCAAATATATATATATATTAATTTCAAGAAGCATAAAAAAAATGGTTCCCTTTTAATAACCATTTTCGGCTATGTCCAAAAAACCGAAAAGGTAAGTTTTGTCCAAACAAACAAATCATCCATATGAAATAATTTTTCAAGATTCATTTATGCATGTAAGAATATAATCTTGAAAAACAAAGGGATAACCATACTTAAAATTTCGGCCATAGGGTTTTCACCAAACCCGAAACCCGAAAATTTTAAGTCTATTGAAGCATGCACTCATATAAGCGGCTCTGATACCACTGTTGGGATTTTCACATGTTTATCAAAGTATTTTATCCATATAAAATAAAAACGCAGCGGAAAATTATTATTTAAAACATGTTACTTACAAGATATAAAACCCATTTTATATGTAAAACCCAATCCCGGATCCATATATGAACATGCATGCTATCAAAATAAAACACAACCATAGAGTGTTTAGAATACTACCTTCCAAGGAGTAAAGAGAAATGAAACGAATGATGCTTCTTGAACGGTTGCCTTCAAGTGTAGAAGACCTCAAGCTTGTATACCCCAAGCCTTCCAACAAACACTACGATTGTAGCTAGGATTTCAACACTAAAATTCAAAACCGAACACTTGAATGATACTTATGATGGCCGAAAATTAGAGAGCTATTTCTCTAGTTCTTGGAAGTTCATTTCTTGCATTTTTGTCATACAAGTATTTATAGAGCCATGAGAGAGAATTGCCACCCACCATGACCAATCATGTGCCAACTTACACATGTAAGTGCATGAAACCCCATTGGACCAAAAGTCTTGGTTAGACCACCCAATCACATCCTCTCTAACACATGCAAAAGCATGAATTGTGATTGGATCAAGATCTCATCTTGGTAAGACAAAAGGGGGGGGGGGGGCACTTATTTATAAAAAAAATATTTCTTTTATAAAATTCAAGTCTTGGTTTATATATTTATAACTTTTATAAATATAACACTACATTAATGCAAGACTTTATACAACCTTTTAAAATGTTATTTAACCCATTAAATAACAAAATAAATATTCTCTCAAAATAAATTATCCATATAATTTATTAGTTTCTCAAGTGTAATTATTTAGAACACCAATTTCTAAATATTGTAAGTGTTAATATTTATTTGTTTGATCATATCACAAATAAATAATATAAGTGTTTGTCTAGCTTGTTATTGGGTATGACTCGACTTGGATCATAACGTACTAGCCACATCAATTTAATATGTGTCTTGGGCATATAGAGTCCAACAACAATACTGACAAGGGTGTTGGTCTTTTCTCCCACTGTGTAAACTTGAAGAATCTCACCATAACACATTGTAGACTGGTGGGCTTGAATGGTTTTAATATATTTCATCTTGGACTATCTAGTCTAACACTTGAAAATGGATATGATCGTGTCAAGATCTTTATCTATTATTTCATCGACCAACTGCTCGAAATTCCTTTCGTTTCTCGGATTCGCATTCGAAGATCCTTGCATTAGACACAACACACCAAACAATAAACTTCAAAAATTCAATGTCTTAATACGCATTGTATAGGCCTAAACGATGCGTATTGAATTGGAAAAGTGTACGAATTGATAGGCGAATAGAATTTGCGTTATCTTATCAAACCCGAAAAGTCCTTTTGGGGACAAATTTCCCATTAAACCCTCACATCTGCTGCCTTCAATCCTCCAACAACCTATCTGCCGCCTTCATCTATCCTCATCCCCAGCTTCAGGGGGTGTTTGGGTTAGCTTATTTTGGAGCAACTTATGACTTATTGACTTATAAAAGTTAATAAGTTATTTTTTGAGTGTTTGGATTAGCTTATTTTAGAGAGTTTTGTGTGTTTGGGAAGTCATTTTTGAGAAGTTAGAATTTCTAACTTCTCACTTTTAACTTATATAAGTTAGGGTTAATGGATTTAAACATCCCCAACTATGGCCATTTGGCCGATGGCACTCTCAACTTTCACTTTGGCTCAGACCACTCCTAACTTAACACATCGATTGTCATGGCACCCCCTCGTTAAATATTCACTAACCAGGTTACTAAAATTAGCCTATGTGGCAATTTAATCTGATGTGGCATTTCATACGTGTCAAGTATACTCATTCGCCTTCTTTAAAACCCCCAATCCCTAACAAAATCATTCTGTAAACCCTAATCCTAACTCATAGAGCAAATCAGACGCACCTTGGAGCAAATCCATCATCAACATACGATCCGGTCGATTTCCATGAAGAACAAGCCCTAATCTTGAATCAAAATGAGCTCCTCTTCTACGTCTTCATCCACAGTATCCAGAAACCCTAAATTGTTTAAGGTTGATTTGGAGGGTAATGTGTACTGCCATCATGATGTTGTAGCAGTTGTTCGAGTTGTTGGACGGAAAAGTGTGCGGCAAGGTCAACAATTCTATGGATGCTCTCATTGGCCGGTATGTTCCACCTTAACTCCAAGTATTTTTCTTGAATTGAATTGATTGATTAACTGAGGTGTTGTTGGCTTTTGCAGAGATCAGACTGCAAGTTCTTCTTATGGAAAGAAGATGTCGACAAAATGTTCAACCAACATGCATCCCAGTGCAGGTTCAGTTCAGAAGACTTGAAATATGAAAACATGGTCTTAGTAGAAGAGAATAGGTGGTTGAAAGCAAAGATATCTGGAACAGAGTCGAAATGGAACAAGCAATATGTGTTAACCTTGTTTATTGGCATTAGCATAGTGTTGTATATGTTTAGGTAGTATGAACTGTGTTCTTGTTGTAATTGTACACTTTTGATGAAATTTAATGCAAAATCATAGTCCTTGATTGTATATATCTGCACATGTATTGATATTACCAGATTAGTCAACATATCCAAACTGTATTTTGACCAACAAATGTCAAAGGTCATGATATAACAAGAAACATACCTCTAATGGGTCTGCACATATAGCTGCACATCTGCATTGCATAATGGGTCTGCACATATGGGTCAAAACTGCAAGTGTCCAAACTGCACAATGCATAATGGGTCTGCACAATGCATATGGGTCAAAACTGCAAGTAATGGGTCTGCATGCACTGAACCTGACTGGGATGCATGTTGGTTGAACATTTTGTCGACATCTTCTTTCCATAAGAAGAACTTGCAGTCTGATCTCTGCAAAAGCCAACAACACCTCAGTTAATCAATCAATTCAATTCAAGAAAAATACTTGGAGTTAAGGTGGAACATACCGGCCAATGAGAGCATCCATAGAATTGTTGACCTTGCCGCACACTTTTCCGTCCAACAACTCGAACAACTGCTACAACATCATGATGGCAGTACACATTACCCTCCAAATCAACCTTAAACAATTTAGGGTTTCTGGATACTGTGGATGAAGACGTAGAAGAGGAGCTCATTTTGATTCAAGATTAGGGCTTGTTCTTCACGGAAATCGACCGGATCGTATGTTGATGATGGATTTGCTCCAAGGTGCGTCTGATTTGCTCTATGAGTTAGGATTAGGGTTTACAGAATGAGTTTGTTAGGGATTGGGGGTTTTAAAGAAGGTGAATGAGTATACTTGACACGTATGAAATGCCACATCAGATTAAATTGCCACATAGGCTAATTTTAGTAACCTGGTTAGTGAATATTTAACGAGGGGGTGCCATGACAATCGATGTGTTAAGTTGGGAGTGGTCTGAGCCAAAGTGAAAGTTGAGAGTGCCATCGGCCAAATGGCCATAGTTGGGGGTGTTTAAATCCATTAACCCTATAAGTTAATAAGTCATTTTGAGAAGGAATCCCAAACACCCCCTCAATTACTCCGCCATCTACCATACCCAGCTTCAATTAATCACCCCAATTAACCCCTTACATATGCCCCCTTATTTCTACCAGTTGCCGATATACCCACTCCCAATCTCTGCCGATATGCCACACTGAAGACGGCGTACAACTGGTTTGACGCCGGAGACAGAATCAACGCTCACTCTACTCTCCATTCTTCCGTAAAACCCTAAAGATCATCATCATCTGCATCTGCAAAAGGTAATAATGCTCGTTGCTGCTGTTGATGTTTTTTTTTATAAAAATTTCAATCCTTGTTGCTGTTTCTAGTTCGTTACTTCAACCTTTCGCTTCCTGATTGTTACTTTCATATGATTTTTTTTTGGTGTTTATGATCTGATCATATATCTTATCGTTGTATTATATACCTAATTGTATATCTACTGTTATACGAGTAGGTAATCTAGTATTACTTTAATATGCTGTAGACTTGTGGTATATCTTCTGTTGAAAGTTTGAATTTCATATTTTCATAGGTAAAATGCCTTTTTTTTTTTAATATTTGCAAATGCACTTTATAAGATGTAACCTAGGGGAACTGGGAAGTTGTTTGGAGTTCTTAGGTCAAGTTTGAAATATATCTGTTTTTGTATGTTGTTAATCGGATAGAAAAGTCACCTTAGGTTAGTATTGTGATGAGAGATTATCTATGCAAACAAAGTGTAGGTTGTAGCAGGGGCGCAGCTGTCAAGGGGCCGGGGGGATTTTTCGCTCAGTAGTGTTATGTATGTACGTTTCGTATAGAATTTCTTGGGTATATACGTTTTGACCCCCCAAATATTAGGTCCGGTGACTTCCGAGTTCCGACCCCCCGGTGAAAATTTTCAAGCTTCGCCACCGGGTTGTAGTCGTTCAAAACTTTATGACATATCAAGGACACTAATAAGTTTTGACTTAAGTAGGACGTGTGATTCCTATAGTTGCTATAACCTAGAAACAAATAGCTGCTGCATGCTGATTATATTGTGCCGGTTGGTGAGTTTGGAAATGTAAATTATGAGACTGTATAGGCTTTCTACGAACTTATATGCCTTGTTGGTGAGTATATGGTGGATTGGTGTCTAGAGAGAAAAAAATTATGTAAGCTAAACCCATAGTTATTAAAGGCACTAGGCGCACTCAAGGCGCTTAGGCCTCGCTTGGGGCCTAGGCGCAAAGTGCAAAAAAAGCGAGGGCCTAAGAAAAATAAAACGCATAATGAAAATTTTTTAAAAATATATTATGTATTAGAAAAAGAATACTATTCTTCAAATAAAATAAACAAAGTCTATTATGTAACACTTTATATCATCTAATTAGTACCAAAATATTAGTGTATTAGTGTAGAAAATTAGTTTTCCTTGATTAAAAGTAGAAATTTGGCTAGAATCTTGTCGGAATTTAGCCGGAAACTCTCCGAAATCTAGGAATCTTGGCGGAATGTGCGCCTGAACCATCACCTAGAGAGTTAAAGCGCAATTTCCTCGACTTAAAGCGCCACTGCCTCGCCTCGCCTGAAAAATGGGCCTAGTCGCAAGAGGCGATGGCTTTTAACAACTATGGCTAAACCAAACACTTTTTTAAAGAGATGTCCTTTTTGGTCATTTTACATGAATAAGCTAAACCAAACACTTTTTAAAAAAACTACTTATTAACTTATTGGCTTATAAGCTAACCCAAACACTTTTTTTGAAATTCCTTTTCGAAAAGTCATAAGCTTATAAGTCCTTTTAACAAAAGTCCTTTTGAATTAAAATAAGCTAACCCAAACACACCCTAAATTGGATTACATAAAAAATCATACTCCAGAACCATTCCGTTAACAGATCAAGTCTACATATCGGTTCCTCCGTCGGTGACTCATCAACACTCCGGTCAATAACGACGAACAACACCGTCATTTCAAAAGTGAAGAATTAGGCCTCTACAATTCATCAATCAATGCTATTTAATCCTTTACGAACTTCATTTCTGTCTCTGCAACGTACCTCCTCCTTCATTCCAACACCTCAGAAGACGATCTTCAATCTCGCCTTCTCAGTCGCTACTGCAACAGGTATGCTGATACTTGTTTTTTTTTTCTTTTGAAGTTTTAAATGAAAGTCTACATAAACAGAAACTGATTTAGGTTATGTTATGCGTCTACTTTGTAATCGGTGATTGAATTGCTCATATAATTCAATTCATAACTGTTAGATGTAGGGGCTGTTTGTTTACCTCTTAATGAGGCTTTTAATGGTTCAGACCTCTTACTTGTTCAGCACTTAATGGTTCAGACTGTTTGTTTCATGAGCCGATGTCTGAATGGTTCAGACATTTGCCTCTGAATGGTTAAGCATTATACAGAATCTGAATGGTTAAAACCTCTAATCTGAATTGGTCAGACATTTGCCTCTGAACGGTTAAGCATTATACAGGCTCTTAATGGTTCAGATCTCTTACTGGTTCAACACTTAATGGTTCAGACCTCTTACTGGTTCAGCACTTAACCATTCAGATGTTGCCAAACGGCCCCGTAGATTTATATAGTTTAATTCGTCACTGTTAGATGTAGATTTCATTTTATTGGTTCAGGTACTTCAATTCACTACTGTTAGATGTAGGTTTTGTTTGTCATATACATCAATTCATCACTGTTAGATGTAGATTTCATTTTATTGGTTCGAGTACTTCAAGTCACTACTGTTAGATGTAGATTTTATCGGTCATATACTCAGTTCACCACAGTTAGATGTAGATTCTATTGATTTAATAGTTGTCAACGGCGAATAGCGATATGGTACATATATGCTACATAGCGAATAGCGATAAATAGCGGGCGGTTATTTTATAAATAACGATACATGGAAATTAAAAAAAAAAAAAATTATATGTATATTATATCAAAAATACTTTGGTATACATGCTATTTTACATGTATGTTTAACAAAAACCTAAAATCCAGCTAATAGCCGTACCCGTATCTTGTATTTTTGAATTTTTTAATATTATTTTTTTTGCCGTACCCGTATCTTGTATTTTTGAATTTTGCCGTTCTCCGTACCCGTATCGTCCCCGTACCCCAGTCCCGTACCCATATCCGTGCTACATAGCCAGCTATATTCAATTGTTGTTTGTATTTAAAAAAAATAATCGCTATTATCGCTGTCTATCGCTACAACCCTAATAGCGACCTAGACCTATACGCTACGTAGCACGCTATAGCGATCGCTACGCTCACTATTGACAACTATGGATTGATTATATGCTTCAGTTCACCAGCACTGTTAGATGTAGATTCTATTGATTATAACCTTCATTTCACCACTGTTAGATGTAGATTTTATTGGTCATAAACTTCAATTCACCACTCTTAGATGTGGATTTTATTGGTCATATACTTCAATTCACCACTGTTAGATGTAGATTTTATTGGCCATATACTTTAATTCACCACTCTAAGATGTGGATTTTATTGGTCATATACTTCAATTCACCACTGTTAGATGTAGATTTTATCGGTCAAATACTTCAATTCACCACTGTTAGATGTAGAATTTATCTGTCATATACTTCAATTCACCACTCTTAGATGTAGATTTTATCGGTCGGTCATATACTTCAATTCACGACGGTTAGATGTGGATTCTATTGGTCATATACTTCATTTCACTATTGTTAGATATAGATATTATGATTATGATATTGTTAGATATATATATTATGTTTATGATATATGCTAAACGTGACGTGATTGTTATAGCAAGAATGGATTCCCAATCACCTTGTGTGCTAGTACTAAGTGGAAAATCAGCAAGCGAGAGGGAACTGATAAAGTCTATGAAGGAAAATGCATCACTTAAACTTGCAGACGACGCAAAACTATTGACATTTTTGCAATCTGAGAAGGGATGGCAATCCGAGAAAGATGAATTTAATTTCGACACATACATGGCTTCCCTTACGACTACATGCTTCGGAAGAGTTCTTCTTTGGTCTCCGAGATTACCTTCAACTCAGGATGTTGTCTCTCTGTAAGCACTAGCAGCTTTTAAGATTCATATTGTTTGTATTATGGTTTAATCACTAAATGTATTAGGGTTTATGCAGCAACTTTTGTGAGATTCCAATAGGCAGTGTGTGCATAGCAGATGTTCAATTCAAAGGAAGAGGTATATGATCTATGAACCATTTATGTGTGGTTAATGTTAAGTAATATTAGAATATGTATCGGCCATGCATAGATTGCTATATGAAATATACAGAATTATAGAACGGGTTCAATATTACAGGACGTTCTCAAAACATATGGGAATCTCCAAAGGGTGGTCTTCTCTTTTCATTTACAATACAAATGGAAGATGGTCGTGTGGTGCCTCATGTGCAGTACGTTGTGTGTCTTGCTGTGACAGAAGCAATAAAGGATCTCGCTCTTAAAAATGTGAGCTTGTTGTCTCCCTGTTTCTTGTATAATATTGATTTGGATTTATTATTAAATTATTAATCTTTGTTTTGTATTATCAATTTCAGGGTATCCCACCTCTGGATATTAG
Organism: Helianthus tuberosus; assembly: GCA_030545235.1. NCBI lineage: Eukaryota > Viridiplantae > Streptophyta > Magnoliopsida > Asterales > Asteraceae > Helianthus > Helianthus tuberosus. The sequence continues at coordinate 103,691,919 of CM060381.1, forward strand.
AATAAAGTGGCCAAATGATCTTTATTTGGATGGCCTTAAAGTGGGAGGAATTTTGTGTACATCAACATATAAAGCTAAGAAGTTTAACGTTAGTGCTGGTATACTTCTCACTCGAACTAATGAAGCTTTAGCTTTTAATATGTATTAGAATTTTGAAATTACGCATTCGGGTTTTAATTACATTTTTTATCTTCATTATTTTTTTTTCAATTGCAGGAGTAGGCTTGAATGTTGACAATGATAAGCCAACAACATCCTTGAATGCGGCCCTGCAGAAGTTGACTTGTGATTACCACCTACGCAGAGAAGACATTACTTCAGCTTTCTTTAATAAATTCGAGCATCTCTTCCATATTTTAATTAATCAAGGTGAGAAGTAATTTGCAATTTTTTTACTTTCTGCATAAAGTAGATAGTGTACTCATGGTTTCTCTTAAAAATGCAGGCTTCAAACCCCTTGAGGAGCTATATTACAAGACATGGCTTCATAGGTACTGTTGTACATATATAACCATAATAATTGTTTGTACCTCATCTGGTATTTACATTATGCAATCTATTATTGGAAATGAGTAAGCATTTACGTACATACTTTTTTAAACGTATCGTTGCTAGTTTACAAGTTTGAACCGCAACTTGAAAAGTCATGAAACCTGACCACGTTATAAATTTATGATTTTTCTGGTTTCATCATTGGTCTTGATCTGTGCAGTGGGCAGAGGATTACAGTTCAAGATCAAGATTTACGGGTAGAAAATGTAGTTACTGCTCAGGGGTTAACATCTTCAGGATATTTATTAGCCATTGCTGATAATGGTGAGATGTGCGAGCTTCATCCGGATGGCAATAGGTAATATATTTCATACACACTACATAATTTTTTTAAATAATATATGCTACTCTCTCATCCTAGGAAACGGCACACATTTGACTTGTTTTTATTTAAATCGTGAGTTTTTGTCGAAATGTACTTTTTAACTTCACATAATTATAACCATTGTTCCATGTTGACACTTCAAAACAATGAAGACTACCAAAGATTAAGCATAGAGTTATTGATGAGTTATGGTTTTTTTATGTTGACGTGTTTATTAGCAAACAAAAATGATCAGAAATAATGGATAACATAAATTGAAACCTTTTGTAGGATAAATATTTAGGTTAACACATTAATTATCTATAATATTTTCCTTTTTTTAATTTGTGGATGAAAAAGTGTTACGGGTCAAGTCAACCCAGTGTTTCTTATTTCAATTCAAACCATCATATGACCCATCTTTACTTGTTACCCCGACCCGTCCATCGTGCCACAGGTACTCAAAAGCCTGAAGAGTTTTGGTTCATTAGGATTGTTTTTTAACATTACTATAACACCACTACTCCCTTATATGGAACTTGCTATCGAGTCATTTTTCTTTTTTTTTTTTGCTGTTTATGTCGCCTCACTAGTACTGAAGATACTGATTTTGTTTGTACAGCTTTGACTTTTTCAAAGGACTGGTGAGGAGAAAACTTACGTGAATTGATCGATATCCTCGTCGCGGTAGCTGCAAATGCTTCTTCAGCGTGTAACACTTGTAAAAGGAAAGAGCAACTTTGGTGCCTTAATGTTAGGTGCGTGTTGCATTTTTTTCAAAAATACATTCTTATAATAACTAAGGCAACTTTCCATTTTTTTAATCACTCGTTTAACTTGATTTATATATTTTTTTTGTTTTTAATAGAGAAAATAAATATAAAAATACGATACTTGCCATGGTACTTATAGTTTGCTTCTGGTTGACACCAAACCTGTCTGTACGTAGTCATCCGTGTCATCTCACTTGAAGCATTGATGTAGAAAATTTGAATCAGTTGGTCCTCTACGTCGTTTATACCTTGTTTAATTCTCTCCTATCACCCGCATTTCATACGACTTGGAAGGTTGAGATCTATTCTATTATGAATCATATCTTCTACGTCAACCAGTTAATGTCGAAACTTTAAAAGACTAGGACGAAGAAGAAGTAGAAACAATATACTCACTGACATTTATTATTACACGGTCAACCAACATCTAACAAAAAACAAATATAAATCCAAATTACATGAAAGACTTCAAGAAACAATCTATTACACTTGTGTTCATGCAAGTATCCTAGCTTGTTTGGTTTTAAGACATAAAAAGTAGATACCATAAGGTGAGGGTTGAACATGTTGTATGCAAAAGCTGACCCACACCCAAAAAAAAACTTAGCATGGAAATCAAGAAGAAAGTAGATAGGAGAAGAGATTGTAAACTATGACAACTATGACTATGAAGATGATCTGATCATATATCGAGATACCCTCATGTTTGTCAACTGCATCATTTAGATTTGAAGGTGAGCACTTTAGTTCAACAGAGTATGCTCCTTTGTCGTCGTCTTCTTTGATATCTGGCTCTATGTTTATCTCCCCAAATGCCGATCTGAACTCTCCATAGCTCCATTCCTTCACTCAAAACTTGTTAGTTGTAAGATTGTAAAACACCAAATCTCTATCGACCCATACCACTAATCATAGCCAAAAACTTTCTATATATGTATATATTGTGTGTGCGAGCACGTGCAAAATAATAAAAACCGAGTTAAAATAATAGATGTATGTGGCATACAGTTAAAAGAAAAGAAAAGTTGGTCGGTTACGAATTACCTCAATTTGTTCTCCAATGGTGAAGACAATGGAATTAGGGTTGGTGCGGAATGTGAATGGTCCTTCGTCAGATAAGAGACGAAATTCACCAAATTCAGTTGGGATATGAAGGCCGACAGCAAATGCAGCCGAATCCCGTTTAGACCCGTCCAAAGCACGCGGAGTTTGAGATGATCGTGGGGTGTGAGGTTGAAGAGACGAGTTACTATGCTTGAATATGGTCATTCTTGTTTCGTTCTCTTTTATTTTCTTTCGAGGTTGCTTGCCTCCATTGCTTCCTATAATCTTGGTCACATCTTTAGCGATCACTTCGAGCTTATTCGCGAGACTATCCATTTTTTGTCTGCAGATGAACATCAGAATGTCATATTAAATGAAATGAACTTGTTTGCAGATTACATTATGTTTGCAGGCTATAGACCAAGGTATGTTTAGCTATACAAAGATGTTCGATTGGCGGATAAAGTTTCGACAAAACATGAAAGCATATATCGATATGATCAAACAATACATGTAAATAACAAATTAAATGTTTTTTTGTTATAAAATTATAACAAATTCATTTTCTTCCTAGATTTATAAATTTATTGATGAAACAAAAACCAAAAACTTTCCTGCCGAGAACAAAAAGAACAAACCTGAACATCAGATACTGCTCATTACTCTTAACCTCCCGTCTCCTTTCAGCGGCGGCCATAGCGGATCGCGACCACGCCAGCTCCTCCCTATCGCCATCTCGGCTCCACCTCTCCGCCAACAATCCAAAACAAAACTCGGCCTCAGTAAACGCCACCTGTAGCTCCTCGGGCGATATCCCATGTCCAACAACCCTAAACACCCCATACTTAACCGCGGAATCCAGCATATGCTGGATGGCCTTCTTGTCCTTGGATTTAATCAAGCGGTAATCCACTTCTGCAATCTGCGGTCGGGTCATGTCGTCAGGCACATCGAATTCGGGGATATTCTTCAACTTGTCGACGTGAATATTGTTGAATGAGGTCCGCGGGTTGGGCATCGGAGACGGAGGTTGTGCAGGTGCCGATGTCAGGCGACTCCTAATTCGGGCAATGGCCATTTGATTTGGTGAATGTGAGATGGAAATGGGAAGATGGGAATTATAGTTATTGCTATTTGCATGGCGTGTTTTGTGGTACGTTCGGGGTGGCTGGCACGTTTTCAGGCATTGGTGGCTTGTACCTTTCCATGCATTGGGTGCTTGTACTTTTGGAATTTAATATCACGTTGGATCTTGTACGAAAGAAAAATAGCATATTTAATAAACACCCTATGTTTTTTTTTTCTTTCTAAATCACCTTAAAAAACCCTTAAGATATTATGACTTTTATTTTTCTCTGTATTCAGCTAAGAGGTTGTTTGGCAACTTCTGAATGGTTAAGTTCTGAACCAGTAAGAGGTTTGAATCATTAAGTGCTGAACCATTAAGAGGCAATATAATTCTTAACCGTTTAGAGATAAATGTTTGACCAATTCAGAGGCAAATGTCTGAACCATTCAGACATGTGCTCGCGAAACAAACAGTCTGAACCATTAAATGCGGAACCAGTAAGAGGTCTGAACCATTAATAGCTCCATTAAGAGGTAAACAAACAACCCTAAGTAAGTTTTCGAATTCGTTTAATATAACTAATAATTCCTTATTTTATTTAGATTAAATATATGGTTACCGATGAGGTTCAAACGATAACTCTTTCCTTTTTTTGTTAACCGTGAAAACTCTCCAAAACAAATGACAATCAATTTTTATATACTACCACTAGTCTAAGTACCCGTGTAATACACGGGTGGCTAAACACCAACTAAACACATACAAATACTAAACGTTTAAGCGTTAAACTGTTATTTCGAAACCACAATATTTTAAAATTGTTGACCAAATTCCAATACTACATCTCCCTAATGTTCGTTAGATATTAAATTTTTGTTAACGAAATATTCATGATGTTTTGATGCCTTTTGGCCAATAAGACTTGAACCGGCAGTGTTGACTTCTAAATTTACATTAACACATGAAAGTAGAGTCATAGATAACACGCGCCAATACATGTTAGTAAATCTACTAAGGAACATTGTGCAACGAAGTTGTACGTGAGCCGAATCCACAAAGTAAACAGTATCAGGACAAAATCAAAACATTGTTGGCAATAATAAGACTTACACCATTGAAATATGATACCATATAAACAAAATGTTCCAAAAACGTAGATAACAAAATACATAGAAAGATCATAATAATGTCGAAACATTGTACGATGACAAAAAAAAAAAGATGACCATCATTACTACAGGGAGATAATTGTTTACCATATGTATTAACCACAACATAAACATTCCTTAAAAGTTGTGGTTAGATATGATCAACCTATTCAGATTTCTATTGTAACGAAGATCAAACTGACCACCATCCGCCAAACCAGCTTGCCGCATAAAGTTCTGCCATCCTCTTAATGCATACCGAATGCTGCCACGTGCAGTTTCCTCCCGCATCTCCAAAGTCATTGAAAATTCGTATTCAGTTTCAACTGTCATTTCATCAAGGACGGATAAATCGACGTTCATGGCAAAGGGCTTTGGGAAACGCTGCATTACAATTGCATAAAAGTACATAATTAAATGGTTAATAAGAATTCAAAGTTTAAAAAAAAATCCATAATATTAAGTTAACACATGTAGAAAATGAGAGACTTACAAAATGAAAGGTGAGTGACCATGTCAGTTCGTAATCATTGGCTTGATCTACAACTGGTGGAACATGTAAAATGTCTTGTTCTAATGGAGGCTCCGCTTCTTCAACCAGGACATCAGGAGAACCATTTACCACATTATCTTCCAAAACAGGTTCTTGTTCAAAGGACACAACATCATTAACATTGTCCTCAATCTTAACCATTTGGACAACTGGTAAAGGACGGTCCGGAGTTAGTGACTGCAGACCGTTAGGTCGGAACAGTAACATTGTAAATACCCGATCGTCAATCAGCTCAAAAACCAAGAAATCACCAGTTACTAAACAGAGATCCTTTGCAATTTGAGAAAAATCAACAATGTAATGGTTAATATCCCAAAGTCTACTTATGCTAACATTCCACTTATTATCCTCGCCAAACAGGATAATAAAATCATCAAACAAATTATCACCATTGAAATGATGTTGCATAAACTCTCTGGGTAACCACTGCAGTATATTGAAAAGATATTAATAATTATAAGATGTAAAGGTTTTTCAAACATAATAGATAGCTTTTAAAGCTTACCAGATTGCTTAACTGAGGATGTAACATAACAATATGGAACTTTGAAAAATTCACCGTGTGTAGATAACTTTTGAAGTGAGTTATTCTAAATGATAATGCATCCATATTTTGGAAAACAACAAAATCTCCGTCTTCTATACCAAGTACACTGACGACAGTTGGCCACCCGTTCGAAATACAAAAACCGTTTGTAGACTCCTTGATATTAACATCAAACATTACAGATTCATCTGTAAACAAAAGAACATTACCGGTCGGGTAGCCCTTTAAATCATCCAATCTGTTGTACCAACTTGGCAGGAGCTGTAAAGATCAATGACAATAGTAAAATCGTCAAAACAACCAACATGTAACATACAGTTCACATCCGTTAATTTATTAGGTAAGTTATGAAAAGTAAACATATAACTTGTTCTATTTTAGTCCTGTCTTCTATATAAACAACAAAACCACGCTCCATAACTGTGAACAGAACAAAAATAACATTAAGATAACGATAATCCGGTAAAAAATGAAATTTACATTAATGATCCATTATATAAAGTTAGATTATCACACTTAAATCAAATATTCCCAAAAAACAAAGTAGAGCGATTAAATTCAAAACTTATACGTTTGCTATTATATAGAAAACAAAGTAACAAAGATTATAAATAAAGGTATTAACAAAACAACTTTTCAAGAACAGATAAACAAAATCATGTATAAAAAAATGTGTCTAGGGTTTAATGATTACTTGAACACACAAAAATACATTTAAATTTATTGTGTTTGAATCGGTTTAACCTATGCTCATATAGTAACAAAATGAAAAATCACCAACAATCTAAAAAAAAATTCCATTGAACATTAGAAACTTTATAACAAATTAGGGCAAAAAATACACTTAGAACAGTCGGATGGAGAACAAATAGGTTCGAAAATTAGGAGGAAAATTACACTAAGAACAAATTTACATTCAACATTGAAATCATTTACTAAATCAACAATCATATATTAGAAAATATATAAATCGGACAAAGATATCCTTACCAGAAGCAAAATCGCCTAAGAAACTTGTAAGAAATGCCGATGCCGATGAAGATGATGATAGCAAGATGACGGTTTGTTCGAGAAATGATGAATGAGTGTATTATAATATAAAGCATTTCTCATCTTCTTATCTTCTTAATATTGTAAACACAGATATTCGAAAATTGGGAATGACTGATGTGATTAGCTATAGATTGGAGAGATGCAATGAGAAATGGGAGGAAAAAATAGGAGAGAGGGGAATTGTAGGCACCATTTTATTTGAAAGGATTTCAAAGGAAACGGGAAGTAAGGTAGGAAAAAAAAGGTTTTATATTGGAAATAAGATTGGTAATAAAAGGACAAATAGCAAGACACGGGCTGCTAAACAAAAACCAATTTATACTTTAATGCGTAAATACTTCATTATAGGTTCCTTCGAATATAAAGAAAAATGATACAAAGTACGTGAACTAAGATAAATACATGATAAACATAAAAAACTTACAAGCCATTGAATATCTCTTTATATACAACATTCATTGTTTTATTTGTAGGTCTGCCTTCATTGTCAATTATTAGTAACTTGATTCCATCTCGTCTTGTAACCCTGGATAAAGCTATGTACAATTGACCATGTGTGAAAACTGGTTGTCTTAAGTACAAACCAACCTTAGATAGCGACTGGCCCTGGCTTTTGTTAATCGTCATCGCAAAACATACCGTTATTGGAAATTGCCTCCTTTGAAATGCAAAAGGAATCTTTCTGTCCGAAGGTACCAAATTCATTCTAGGTATGAATGTCCGAGAACCAATATTTCCACCTGAAATTATCTCAGCTTCAATAACACGGCTGTAAAGTTTTGTAACCTTTAACCTTGTACCGTTACACAAACCATTTCGTTGGTCAATATTTCGCAACAACATTACTGGAACACCAACTTTAAGCACTAACCTATGATTTGGTAAACCGGATACTTTAAGACCATTCAGCACGTCGGGTGAGTATATTTTTTGCTGATCAGCATTGCCATCTTCAGTAGGGCATAGACTGTCTGAACTAAGATACTCTTTTTCTTCACCTGGGAAAAGTGCCAACAATCTGTCGTTAATCTCGTGAACAACCTCATTCTTAGGCGCAAGTATAGCTCTGGTACTAAAGTAATTACGATCATTGTAGTTCTCCAAGATTGACGGATAGACAAAATCAATCAGGCTAGAAATTGGATCAGATGTGCTGTCAATTAAAAGCTCAGGTGGTATTTCAATTATTGCTTCTCCATCATTGGAACCACCAACATTTCCATCACCAACGTCCAACAACCATTTTGCAAAATTGTTGATCTCTTCAACTTCAAATGTTGGTCTTCCAACGGTTAACCTCATGTTTCTAGTTAACGTCAACAACTTACACTTCCTCCAAAGATAAGACGAACATAATGAGGCATTCACAATTTCTTGTCGTCCACCGTTTGGAACAACAGGTAATATTTGCCTAAAATCACCACCAAATACAATAACCTTTCCTCCAAATAGAACATCAGATCTGGATGAATTTGAGATATTGAAAATGTCATGCATAGTTCTATCCAAAGCCTCAAATGCATGTTTATGAACCATAGGAGTTTCATCCCATATAATGAGTTTGGTCTGTTGTAGTAATTTAGCTACATCATCGTCAGGTTTAATGTGACAAACGGAATCCTCATTAAGATTCAAATGTATATGAAACCTAGAATGCGTCGTTCTTCCTCCATCCAACAGCAATGATGCAATTCCGCTAGATGCAACGTTTAATACGATCTCACCTTTTGACCTAATTGCAGCAGACAATGTTTTCCATAAAAATGTTTTACCAGTCCCGCCATAACCGTAAACAAAAAATACTCCTCCATTGTCTCCATCAACTGCGTTCATAATTTCTTCGTATACTGAACGTTGTTCATCCGTTAACAAATTCACCTGACCTTGATAAACATTTTGTAAATCTGTTATGTCGTATGCAAGCTCTTCGTTAATCAATCGGCAGCGAAAGTCATCAAAAGATGAAGTATCTGGGTAAGGCATTGATACAAATCTTCGAAGCGATGAATTATTTCGAGTTAAAAACTTCTCAATTTCGCATAAAACATAGTTCTTTAATTGCTCATCAGGAATTGATAAACCTGATAAAATTCATAATAACATATAAATTTAATGATAAATTTTTAGTAACTGTAACAAAAATATAATATGAAATTTATAATTTTACCTGAAACACGATGATACTTTGAGAATCTGTAAAGAAAATCATCTGTCATATACTTCCATGTGCTTTCCCAGACTACTTCAGGTCTAGATAAAGTGCTTGACAGTAACATGGTGGCGAATAAATTGCGAATATAACCTGCGCTACCTGATATATTTGCTTCTTTGATGGCCTCAATGTACTCCGAGTCGTCATCCAACAAACCAAGCGCATAGCAAGCATCTCTAAAAGTATCGTACACTCGACCATTAACTGTTTTAATATCCTCAAACGATGTTGGTCCTTTAACTTTGTTAAGAAGAATTCTTAAATAGTACGCTTCACCGGTAGACGGAGATACGGAATGAATTCTGCCAATTGTTTTTCCTTTTATTCTCGAAACCCATATACGCTGGTCAAGCTTCCACACATAAAAACGTGGAAACTGTACATATGTTAGTGTACGTGCAACAGTGTCGTTAGGATCTTGATTACGTTGCATCCAAGACAAAAACATTGATGATTTCACAGATGGCTTGTTTAGCACCTGATTAATATCTTCATCAGGACCGAAATAAACTGTTTGTTGTCCAGGAAGATGGAAAGGCAACCTCATAACAGAAGGACTCCTATAATTAACTTCATTCGAAAAAATCCTCCAAGAAGCTTCACAAGCCGATATATACCTACAATCATAATACTCTTTAATTTCATCATTTTCTGCTTGCTCGTTTTCATTATTGCTCGGAACCACATCAACTGTTTCTCTATCAGGACCTTTATTAATATATTTGAACAAATACTTTATTGACGCCGCTTGGTTGCACCATTCAACGTTTATATGCGCCTGATATCTTTTCAAAAGTTTTTTGTTGTAAGGTACAACACTTCTGTTGTCTAACTCAATTCTATTTTTTAAAACGAAGGAACCGTCATCTCTTCTTCTGTATAAGGGAAATCCGTTAGAATCCAAGGTTGAGTGATCTTGAAATTTTTTGGGAAAACCTTTTGAACATTTTCTATCAACCATACATGGAGAGCTCATTCTAGCGTTACCACATGGACCGTGAATCATATGGTCTTTCACAAGCGTATATAGTTCCGGGTCTTCATTTATATCAGGGATTTCTGCAGAAATAAACTGATCAACATGGTCTACAGTTGGAAGTTTGTAATCATTCTCCATGAATAAGCACATATGCGCATGAGGCAATCCTCGCTTCTGAAACTCAATAGTGTAAACAACTACACAAAAAGGTAAGAAACTGTTACATATCATTGAGATCATGTTTAAAAAAGAAAATTTAATAACATACCAGCTGAAGCTTTTCCAAACAAATGACGGTCTTTTAAATCTTTACAAATTGCATCCAGCTTTATTTTAAACATTCGCGATAAAATATCAGGCCTATCCTCCGGATTAAGATTTGTGTCCTTAAGAAACCTTTGAACCTCCGGCCACTTGGGATTGCAGGTAATGGTTATAAAAAAGTCGGGATAACCATACCATTTACAAATAGCCATAGCGTCTAGATAGTTTTGCATCATATATCGTGACCCGCCTGTAAACGAAGATGGAAGGAAAATACGTTTTCCAACCTTAGACAAATCTTGTTGGCCGTTATATCTTAGTTTGCGGATATTCTCGTATGTATCAGACCTGAGATCATGTTGCTGAAATCTTATAAAGTTAAGTCGCTCGCTCTCAATCATCGTATAAGCATCAACCAAGAACTGTTGGAATAACCGTCGAGAATTTAGAATAAATGAAAACTGGTTACTACGATCTTGTACACGATACGCAAAGAACTCTCTCATTGTACAATTAGGACGTTTCTTGTTAGTAACATCAATGACACCCATATGGGGTATGTCAATTCTGTAACCATCGTCTCCATATGGGAACAAAATAGGATACTGAAGTGCAAGATAGGAAGGATGCAACTCACTTATTCTTTTTAATGACCCTGTTTGTGTTTCGACAACGATATCTCTATTCTCAATAGCGTTATTAATATCTCCAACAATAAGAGCCGCAACCTCGGAGGAAGTAGGTAAGTTATAAGTCCGACCATCTTGTTCTCTTTTCCCAATAAGGCGAAGCTTTAAAGTAGTATTAGGATACTGTTGGAAGCAATCTCTAACCATCCTATAAATTTTCACAAGCACATTGTTGGAATCCAACATTGCTTTGATTTGTTGTATCAGCTTATTATCAGTTTCGTCTGAAGAAGTTGATGAGGAAGCATCGTCTGTAGACCTGTTTCATAAAATTGACATAGTAAGTAAATATATAGTTTAAAGAAATGTTATTAAAAAAAATAAGTTTATGCATGGTACCTAAAAACTGATTGCCTGTTTGTCAACTCATTTTCAGTATCGTATATGTATAACTGACAAAATTTAGGTTTCCCTCCGTTTTCTGGCACAAGACTACCAATAGAATGATAATTTTCACCACTAATTCTGTAGCAAAAAGGAGCATTACCAATATTAACGGTGTGGTCAACCTTACCACCCATTGACGTAAACGCGAACATAGAATTGTAACGTCGAATATTCTTCAAAAAGTGCCTGCTATCATTATCATTGGACATGAATAGACTTTTATAATAAGGTGTCGCAGATTTGTAATCAGGTAACACAACTTTCGCATAACCACAACATAACATATGACATATTTTGCCACCCTCTTTTCTTCCGCTTCCTTTCTCTGCATCCCATAACTTTGCATAACAAACTTCACAACTAATAACTTGATCACCATGATCCAAATAATCTGTTAAAACATACAACATTAGAGTTATATATAAAACATTCATTAAAATAATAAGATATACATATTTATGAGTGCAATTAATTTTTACATTATGTAGCATTACTTATCAACAAACCTAACCTGTAGAAACACCTTTATAAGGATCTCGTTCAACGGGAGGATCCTCTGTCGTCAAGTCGATCATTGGTATAGGAGATGAAATAAGTGGTTTGCATACCAACTTACGTTTCCCAGATGATAGCCTTGGCAGATTACAATTCAAAGATGATGTGCCGGTGGTTGATGTGATGCCAGTTGAAATATTTATTCTAGTTCCATTTGCTCTCGTTGTCAGATTGCTGGTACTACAAGTAATGTTACCTAGTACAATTAACAAAAAGCATAGTCAAAATATCGATGCAAAACAATACAAACTTAATAAAATATATAAACATTAAATTAATAAATTACTTACTTGTTACCATACTTGAGGGACTTGGAGTAACATTATTAGCAACATCATGAGTGGATTCAAAATTGTGACAACCAAAAACATTGACTATGTTATCCGATGTAACACCTATGGTAGTAGATCTTCTTTTGTCAATAATAGATCTAGGTAATCGCATGTTATCTACATCCTTGTTTTGTAGAATCCGAGTCACTAATAGAAAATATTAAAGCACAAAAAATAAATTCATTATCACGTATTTATATAAAATTTAATTCTTTCTAAACGTAATTAAAATAATATATAATAAATTAAACAAAAGTATAGCTTATAAAATAACATACCATCAGCTGGAACTGGACGATGTTGTGTAACACACGGAGTGGAAGTTGAATTAATATTGGTGGATACAATATTGAGAGATGACGATGTAATTCCTCGATTTGATCTCTTATTATCCAAGTATAATTTCCTTAATTTCCTTCTGTGAGATGCCTCGTCTTGAGTAACAATTGGGATGACAACTAACAGAAAATCGTATACATATTGACAAAAATTATAATCAACAAGCAAAAACAAATCAAAATAGTTAGTTGTAAATCAAGAAAGGATAATTTTCAATTTGTTATAAAAAAATAGCTAAAATAATACCATTGGTTATGCTTGATAAAGGTCTTCTGCCTCGTCGAACTTTGAAGAGACATAAATAAAAAAATGGAAGAATTAATAAACAAATCGAGCATAATAGTTAGCTAACTAAGTAGGCGTAAAAGAATCGAACTGGATAATGAAAGAATTAGTGTTATACCGTTAACAATGTCCGTGGATGTGTCTCCATTCCGCTGAACTGCGCATAAAAAATATATATATATACTCATATAGTTGTTAAACTAATTATCATGTGCCCGCTAATTTTAAAGTTATTGTTTTTTTAGGAATGAGTAGGAAAAAAACTGAAAAACTTTAAATAACTTACCATCCTGAGTGTTTTCTTTATAAATGACATTGTATACGGAGTCAGTCTTTGGTCGTTTAGGCATTGCTGGAAATTTAAATAAAAAAAAGTGTTACATTAAATAGTTGGTATGTTGGATCACATGTTAAGTAATATTTAATCAAACCAGATTCATATATAAACTCTAACAAACCATTATGGTGGTAATTGTGTACATCGATCTCTATTTTATACGGACTCATAAATCATAAAATTTATGTAAACGGATATAAACAAAAAACAGTTGCACACCAATCTATATCAACAATAGAATGAATTCACATTAATGAACAAAAAATAATATGAAAAACATCATAATTTATAAAAACAAAATAAAACAAAAAATTTATATAAATAAAGTAAGTACTTGGGAACAATAAAAACAGAACCAAAACAAATTATATAACTTCTAACTAAAAGGAGAAATAATAGTCTCTATGAATAACGCTCCGTTAACTCCATTAAATGTATCAACATCTTGTAAATAATGCAACTCTTCGCCCGTTAATTTAACGGTAACCATATGTCCCCATTCACTCATTAAAATCCATGTGTTGTACTCCATTATATGTGGTTGGTGCCGCCTACTTTGGAAAGAAACTGTTTGAGAATTCTGAAAAGATAAAACCTTATTCCATACTTCACCTTCTAGTTTGAAGAGTTCAACAATAAGCTCTTCAGGTTCGGAAACAACAAACATGTGAATCTTCCGGTTTAATGTGATAAGATGCCCTTGGCTAGGAATAAGATCTTTACTCAAAGGAAAATTAATAAGTTTGAATGTTTCAGATAAAACATCAAAAGCAACTATAAACTTCTTTCCAATTACCCACCAAGATTGTGAAACAATGAAGTATACAGTCTTGCCGGATAGTGTTCCAACAGACCACGCATAAGAACGTGAACCAAAGTTAGTTGCATTAATGAATTCGACATCTCTCCATATACCAAAACGTCTAGAATATACACTTGCAAATACATTATTGTATCGACGTTTGATGTGGAGTACTTTAAGGTCGTTAGATTGATCGTAGTAGATAGCGCCAGTATCATATTCGTGATCGTATCCATGTTTAGGATAGTCATCAGATAAAATAGTATACCAATTAGTAGTTGGATTCCAAATGATAAGTTTTCTAATACAGTAAACTAATAAAAGTCCGTCGAGACGTAATGACAATGGTGGAGTCTCGAAAGGAAAAGATATACTTTTCGTTGAACCAAAATCAATCTTGCCACAGATTACATTATCAACATCTATTGACATATCATTCAATGATATTAGCTTCCGATTTTTAGCTTTATTAAGCCATACACAATGCAAAATGGCAAACTGATTACTTGATAATTCTGCACACCATGCTTTACTAACACATTTGAATTGACAAATTGATTTTGCAGGGAGCCTAGACAAAACTTCCACGACTAAGGTGTCAAAATCAATAGCTTCCATGATCTGAACTACATCGGAAGGAAAAAAATATGAAATACATAACAAAGATGATTTGTGTATATATCTATATATATTACTATAAGGATACATTATAATCAGAGCATGTAACTTAACTGAATGATACTATGCGAAAACAAATATTGAGAAAAAAAAACATAAAAGTTCAAATAAAATGTTAAATCATTAGAATAACAATAAATTAAAATACAAAGTGAACAAACTAACCGAGTTCAAAGGTTGATTCACCAGGAGCAAATTAGCAACGGAAGAAACGTGTTTAGATCAATTCTTATTGAATAAGCCAATACGAAATGAAAGGGTGATATAGAACTAAAAAATTGAAACAACTCTATTTCAATATATAGAGATAGAATATGCAAAAAAATGGAAATATATTTATGTAATATGTTACTTTTGGAAGTGATTAAATTGTAATATAGATTTCCATAAATAAATTTACTTACCTTATATTCAATATTTTTTTAAGGAAGATGAGATTGATCACATCTTTCAAATTAAATAACAAAATTGTATTGTGTAAATGTGAAGATTGTAAATACTTACTAAAATAGACATATCAAACACTAACAACATTGAACGTATTACAAAATAAGTTATTGGTATCATTACAAAACAACTAAATAAACTAAACCATATTAAAGTAAGCAAAGTTATCATGTTCATCAACCAAACCACCAAAATGTATCTATTTAAAAGACTAACAAACAACTTACCAAACCATAGCTGTTTTAAACAAAATATATACCAGTCTTCCTTATATCGAAGTTACATCATTCAACACAATCTTCCTCTGAGAAGTTACATATGTGAAGTGCAGCATGTGTCCAAACTGCAACTGGTTATCTTCCATGAATTTCCTCCAACCATCAACGGCGTAACGTAACGTACCACCGTTTAACTCTGTCTTTGTTTCATAAACTTCAACATCACCATTCATGTCTTGCACAGATAAAGGTTGCAAGCTTTCAGACAGGCCTGCTCTTTTTACAACCTCAACAGGAAGCCGCTAAATGCGTTGAAAGAAAACAAAATATAAGTGAATAGACAAAAGTAAAAAAAATATGATGGTAAATCATGTAAAAAAAACCTACCAGCCTATATTCTGCTTTACGACTAAAGTTGAAGAATTCAGGATCCATGACGACAGCGGAAACTTTGCTTGCATTCCTTGTAACCTTCTTTCGATGCTTCACATTTTGAACATCAGATAACCGTTTCTTTGCCTTGTTTAATAAAAATAAATATATAGAGGTAGTTAACACCAAATATAGTATATATTGTACAATTAAAGTTATCTTGTACAATGACTATTTATGAAGTTGGATAACATACTGATTTGGCTGACAAACAATTAGTTTACTTAAACAATTTTACACATAATATATACACTTTGTACGACTTATAAACAATTAAGAACATTGATTCTAAACGTATTCACTTTTTATTAAATTAATATGGGATTCATTCTACTTGAACATGAATATCAAAAGATTCAAGTTGACTACAAAAAAATAAAATACGAAAGATTCAATAATTTAAATTTTAAACTTGTTATTCAGCAACAATTATAAATTTTCTATCAAACCTTATGAATATAACTAAGCAAATAATGACAATAAAAACGGATATTAGTAAACTTAATAAAAATACATAAAATATTTAATACCTTGACAGTTTGAGCAGATGTTGTAGAACGTTTTCGGCCTTTGCATTGTTTGTTCAAATTCTCGACTGTGACGGATCGGTTGACAAAAAGTCTACCTTTTCCCTTTCCTTTAACCTGTTGTGAAAGAATAGAGTTAGCACATCAAATATGTTACATCTTATATGTTTTCTAAATTTAAAGCTAAAATTATCCTGCATCATATTACATATACAAAATGTAATATATTTTCAGAAAAAAACGGCTAACATACATCCCAGACTGACTTTCAATTTGATCTAATAAAGTTGCAGGTTATTTTTCTAATATACTAAAGTTATTAAATTAATTGTACAATGTCATCAGTATTTAAATAATATTTGACTGGTAAACCTAGGAAATAAACAATGTAGTTATTAAACCTCTAATACAACTAATATGAGCATTGAAACAATTTCATGTACATTACTTAAACAGCAAATTGATTAAACAATGTGTTTGTACAAAAGAAACAACCAAAAACAACCTATAACAGTAATGATATAGATGCAACCGTAGGTTTCAAATCAGTACTAACGTTCGTATGGGTTAATTGAAGCTCTCATTTATAAACATGAGTTATAATACGCAATTATCATAACTAAGTTAATATAAATATATAATAGTGGTGGTAAACTTACATCTTGCATTGTCTTGAAATGTAAACCATCACCTACTTTCAACGTCTCTTTAACATGAACCTTCTTCGGTGTACGTGATGGGACTGTTCCTGATGGACTTTGATCAGAAGTGGGCTGGTTATCATCTTCCTCTATGTCCTGCAAACATCATATTGAAAAAAAATTAAAAGAAGGATAAAAATGGATACAAAATTTAATACTTAATAAATTCGAACCTTAATAAGCGCTTTAAAGTAATTGGCCTTAGAGATCTGAAATACATCATCATCATCATCAGATTCAACCTTCTTGCTCAACCTTATCTCAACCTCGTCTCGATACACGGTTAAGCCAAACATAACATCATTAAGTTTTTCAAAAACCAGTAAATCATCTTCTTGAACGCCAAGATCGTTGCAAAGTTGAGTCCAACCTTGTGAAAATACATAGTTTGAGTTAACCTTACTTGTTGACACTGTCCACGGAGAACCCTTATAATTAATTTCATATGAGCCAGCCACTACATTGTCTCCAAAACATTGTTGAACAAAAGAATCTTCAATGATCTACATAATATGAAACATAACACATTGAATGTTGGCTTTGTACGTTAGATTATAAAGAGTGAAAAACATGTTAAAGATAAATTGTAATGAAAATGAAATGAGATTACGTACCGTAAAACCCATTCTTAGATGACGATTAATTGTGAAATAAGATTGATCACAGACGCCATTAACATAAGATGAAAGATGGAGACCAAAATGGTTCAATGGAAGAAATGTAAGCAGACAATCCTTTTGGAGTTCAAGTTCTGAAACAACTGTTTCCCAGCCGTCAGTTAAGACCGGCATACCTTTTACTCGTTTCAACATTACGACCCATTTTTTCCCACTTGAATGATATATACGCAGCTTCCTACCGGCCCAATCCTCTCCATAGAATTGAGTAACAAAGTTGTTTGGGACATCCTTTATATATATTAATACTCAGTATATTTAACATTATATGTTTTAAACATCAAAATACTAAAAAATAATACTCAAAATAAATGAATTATAGGTAAAATAAAGAATGCTTACTATACTCAATGATGCCGGGTTGAGAAGATATTTTACAAACGAAGTGTACATTTTCAAATCTGCAACAATAAAAATGCTAAGAAGAATGATTTCAAAAAACAAAAAATTTAACAATCTAGTACTTAACCGAACACTAATCTATACAGTATACATAAAAAACATTACGGACAGAAAACTGATTCGACAATACATACTAAAGATTTATATCATGCAAAACCCAATGTTATATGGTTCAAAAATTATTGTATTTGTTTTGCTTTACAAACAATATTCAAACAAACTTCAACGATTATGAGATTTAAAGTTCATATACCCATATGTATCAAATTTTAAGTGAATGATTAAATACAGAATCATCATTTAACGTTTATGTCTAAAGTACAATCGGTATATACACACAAGTAGAACATAGCATAACAAACATAAACACAAACAATAATTTTCTAACAATTTAAGACTCAATCTTACAAAAACTGTAATAAATCGGGTTAGGATTCGAACTATATCAATTTAATGGTAAAAAATCAACGATAGAAACAATTAAATCAAAAATTTATGAATAATCTGAAGGAACTTAAATGTTGTTACCTCTAAATCAAGATTCCAAGCCCTAGTTCCGGCGCCGAGAACCTTAATACCGATGATTCCGGCGATAATCAGAGCTTTAGTTCCGGCCGGCGATTCACTTTCTCTTTGGGATGATGGGATGATAAGAGTTTTGATATGATGGTAGAGTATGATAAGGACAATTGCCATAATTACAAACGTCATTTGAAATGTTACATAAACATCCCTTATAGTTTGAAAATTGACAACAATAAAATGGATTAAACCATAAATTACAACAACACCCTTTTATGTTCCAATGGTTAATAAATATTGAATAAAGTGTTAAATTATTAGTATTATTAGTACATTAGTACATATGTAATAAATTAGTGAATTGTTAAATTTTGTTTAAATTTTTTTGTATTCAGTTTTTAATTTTTTATATTAAGTTTAAATAAAGCGTAACCTCAAATTATGACAGATGTTGATATAACATCTAATGTAACCTCCAATATACCAAGCGTGATTGTATCATGTTAAACCATCCATCATGAAAAAAATATGAAGACCCTGCTTTTCTAACCCTGACAGAAAAAAGTCTTCGATCAGTGGTGGTGATTTGAACCATACAATCAGGAGGTAACGTGAAATCAGCTGCCCAATTCTGGTAATTCCTTGGTAAAATCTGTATACAAATAGTAATATAAAAGTTAAATACTAAAATCTGTAAAATATGTATACAAAAGATGTAAGAGTACAGTTTATTTTTTACAAAAAGTGGGAATTAAAAAATTACAAATATACATAAATTTTTTGACGAAATAAAAAGAGTATATTTAAAGTTTTTAAATTTAAAACCGGATTTAATTTTTAAAATTATGTATTATTTAAATACGTAAATTTTTTTTTAAATAGTATGAAATACTCTTTATAACCTGATTAATATATATGTTTATAATAAATTATGGTAACTGTATATAAAAAAATTTGATCATCAAAAAATTATGGAAATATATATTGGGTCTTATGTTTTTAGTAACATTATTTTTTGAAAAACGGAATGTATTTATTTGATTTTGTATTAATTAAAAAAGGTAAAATTTTGTTATCTTAATAGTATGTAATACATTATACAACCTGATAAATATATATGTTTATAATAAATTATACGTTTTTTAAATGATGTAGAGTATACAAAATGATATCTATGTATTATATTTTTAGTAACAATATAAATAATCAAACGATATATTATTACAATGAAAGTTAGAAAAAAGAATAATGATGACATATATATAAGAAACAAAAAGTATAATTACCAGAAACAATTAGCAAAAAACATTTGTTATTCGAAACAAAAAAATAAACCATGAAACAATCATCTTCATATAAAGCAACCACAAAAGTCAAACCATTATCAAATTACGAAAAAAAAAACAAACAAAAATATCCAAATAATGAAAAAAAACAAACAATGATATCAAATGTTTGAATTATAGGTGACTAATTTTCTTTCTTTGGAATTAGAAGCCCTGCATCGACACCACCGTCTTTACGCATTTTTTATGAAGACTGGGAAGAAACATCATCCACGTCATACACGGATTCCAAATTGCGCTTCAAATCACGTTCGCTCATCGTATCCAACTTAGCATCCTCCTGATCAAACGATGTTGTAAAGCCAACTTTAAAAACATTTGAGCAAGGGGTTACATCGTCTCCCGTTTGGGATATAGAATCCTACAAAAATAAAATAATTAAAGAGGAATGAGTTATAAATATACATTTAACAAATAATGAGTAAAACTTAAATCATATTTAAACTAAAGGATAGTAAACCTTAACAGGCCAATCGACATTACGATTTGAATCAAATGGTTCGACATTGACGGCTTCCTCATCAATAGGCTGATTTTATTTTTAAAATCATAAAAAAAATGATAATAATTATAAGTTAAAGATTGTTGGCTAATTGTAATAATAGTATAAAGGTGAAATGTAATAAATATACCTGAATAGTATCAAAATGTTTATCAAGCTCGGACAAAACCACCGGGTTATCAGTCATCTTGGAGACTGAGTAGCCATCAGACTTCTTGCTAATGTTAAAAGAAGAAACAACAATCTTGAACACAAACTTCATATTGATTAAAGCATTTAGCTCCTTTGGAAAGTTTCCTTCGTTTGCTAACTGTTGAAAAACAAAATATACTTCAATGTTGTAGAATAACCAAAAATATGATAAAAGGATTTATTTAGTACATACTTCAATATTGTTGTCTAACAGCTGATTAGCATTAACCTTCAAAAGCTTTGTCACCTCACGCTCAAACAATGTGAGAGTCACAATACCAGTACAATCTTGCACACGTATAGAAAGCCTAATTCTGCATAATATATTAATAAGATTTAGTTTTTTTGACAAACAAAGCTTAATATGGATAATATTTACCTTGGAATTAATGAAACGGTCCTTGTATTACAAACATCAGTCTTGCATTCCAAGACAGTAACCTCTTCAAAACCATCAGTACCATCCTGCTTCTCTTTAACAACAGTAATGGTTGAAACCTTTTTGTTGCAGCTTGTGCACGCGTTGTAAAACCACTCATTGTTCGATGCAAAACTCTTGATAGTCCCAACAATGACAACAAACTTCGTCTGTGTTTAAGATTTAGATATTGTATAAGAAAAAAGATAAAGGAAAAATATTAAAACAATTTTAATCCGTGATACCGTATCTATTGAGTTTAACGACCCAATGGGATAAAACGTCAAGCCAGAAAGGAACTCTTCAGTGGCAGACTTCACAACAGAAGAACTTAAGCCAGAATAACTGGAAGAAATTTCGGGAGAAAGCTTCTCGATAAATCTAATAAAACATGAACAAAAATTATTTACACTCACAAAGCTGATTACAAAATTATAAAAACATATTATGATAGTGAACCTTTTTTTAAAGTCAGCAACTTCATCAATATCACTGTTAATTAAGACTCGAGTGACGGTATACAAATTAGAAACAGACAAATGCCCTGTACATAATAATAAAAATTTTTTTAATTAATTTAAATAACTATTTAAATTGAAACAGTAAAGAAAAAACACAATAGATTTAAAGTAATACAATACCTCCCTAGAATTTGTATTTCCCAAACTGAATGATTACGACAACATTTTTTTCACCTCGATTGCTGCTCTCATACTCCATTATTTGATCCGCATAACCGTCCCAAAGTGTCACAAAGATCTGCTTATTGCTGAACATTAAAATAGTTAAAAATAAAATTATTAGTATAGAACACATAACATATAAAAAATAATATTATAAGAAATAAAAGTGAAGAAAAAATAAATAAATACTTCAAGTCTTCAAGCATAAAGGTGACTTTCTTCTGGTTTTTTCCATTATTAGTTTCCATGTCTACCTCGAAGAGAAAACTTTTGACCACAAAACCAATTACATCTAATAAAAATGTAAACAGTGTCAACAAAATAAATATGTGTCATGTTGTATTATATAGTTTTAAATGTATATGATACCAATTGGACTTTTAAAAAACTTGTTGTCATCTGTTGGATCCTCCACAACAGAGTCAAACGGAGTAAAATCAAAACCCCATTCAGAACCAATAGCCTCGTGGCATTCCTCAACAACGGTGTTGTTATTAAGGTTAATCTTCAAACCACCGTGAGCGTATTTGACCTTCTGACGATTCTCACCCAAGGAAGGATTTCGAATCGTCAAACAACGCTTTTCTTCTAAAAGATGTTGATATCCAGATGCATTTTTAGCCAAAACAAAAGCTTGCATTTTTGTTCCCTGACAAAAAACAGCATTATTTTATACAAAAAAATACGTAGTTTAATAATTAACTATATATAATATTAAATTAAAACATAAGTCTATAAACTATTACCTCACTGTCCATGACTATCATATCATAGCAATAAACTTTTCTAGCGTTATTGAAATCAGCTCTTGTCCATAAACGAACAATGCGTATTTTGATGGTGTAGTTATCAACGTTGAGGTCCAAATTATTCAACAGTGTGATTGCAGCTTGTTCCATTTCTGCATAGAATTCAAATGAAAGATTAGAAAAAAAAAACACAACAATATATACTAACACATTGTAATAAATAATCAATCAATATCTTATAGAACAGTCAATGGTATTCTTACCAAGGCTTATGAAAAGTGACATACAATTTTCTGAGTAGAGAAGAATGATTTCAATGTGAAATGTTTAAAGAATATTTATAATAGGTAGGCAATGTTAATTAAGTAAACATCTAATATTATACAAAATTATAATATCTAAAAATATCATACAAAATTATAATATCTAAATTTTTGGATGATTCTTTTTGGTATTTCTCTATGATTCTTTTTTTGGTATATTATACAAAATTATAATATCTAAATTTACTTAATTATAACAACCCATGAACATGGAAATATGTCAAAGAATAGTATTTTCTAAAAATACAGTCAATTAGTTTACATGTCCATAAATAGGTTAATATGTCAAAGAATATGCTAAATTGAAATGACACTAACCACGTTATTAAACTGCTTTGAAATTTTAAGTTCCTTCTTTACCTCTACTTGAAACAGAAGCTTTCCAGCATTCTACAACCTTAGCAGCACAAAATTCAGCACTGACAACCTTCTTGGACACGCATCCGGAAACCAACATAAAAAATATGTTCTTGAGGCTTGTATAGCACTGCACAACAATATCTATAATATGATATCTCACACATTCAGGCGCATATCAATATAATGTGCAACCATATCTATAATATAATCAATAACTTTTTTCGGCTAATTATAGGTCTATAAAAGAATCAACTGGAAAAAAACAGGGGCATATTCATGTTCGTTAAGAAAGAATATATGTCAAGCATAATGGAAAAGATACTATAAATTTAATATGTTATATTAACAACTTCTAAAAAAAATTGTTATCAAATGACGTAGTATAAAGATATCATAATGTTTCAAATAGGATAATACTGTATAAATAGTATTAAGATACTGTAAAACAACAAAATATAGGTAAATAAAAATTGTTCGAATAAATAGTAAAACATTATGGTTAAACGACATACATAAAAAAAATAAACTTCAAAATACAATGAAAAAACACAGATGTATAAACAAACAAAAGAACTCTTTATTATCATTTCCAATATGATTAACAAATGAAATCAAAATATAACAATGATAAAAACATTAATATTCCTAAGTTGCGTAGGTAATCATCAAGGTAGCACTATTAAAATAATAACGAAGTAGATAAAGATATCCAACCTCCAAACCAGCTTGGCGCATAAACTTTGTCCAACCTCTAAATGCATATCTAATCTTTTTGTTACCGGTGGCGAAACAGAGAGCCAAAGTATTTGAAAAGCCATTTCCAGACACAACAGTCATGAATTCTATGTCGGCTAGGTTAACGTTCGCATCAAACTCTTTTGGAAATATCTACATTAAAAAACATAAACCAGTATTAGTATGCAATAAAGTGAACCATATAAAACTAAAAAATATTAAAAAAATAATTAAAAGAAGAAACTTACAAAACGTTTTGTTAAAACCCATTTCAGTTCATAAAAATCACCCACATGTACAAGGGATTCTACTATAACATCTGAAATACCATGATGTTGAACTTGAATTACTTCTTGTACTCTTAAAGGCTGTTGATGGATACGATGGAAACCATTTTTGTGGAAAACTGAAATACTGAAATCATTATATCCCAATAATTCAAATATAACAAAATCCCCTGTTTCCAGTTGAAGATCATTTGAAATATGAATCCAGTCAACGATACTATAGTTGGTACCAAAACGGCGTACAATGTATACCGTCCAAACCAATTTGTTTTGAAAACGTATTGTGAAACGACAATCCAAGGGATCATTCTTGAAATAATTCTCCATGAAGCCAGATTGAAGCAGCTGAACAAAATAATATTTAGTAAAATTAATGAAACAAAATAATTTAAAAAATAGAATACAAATAATATGAGAATAATACCAGATCTTTTGATTCTGTATCCGTCATGACACAATAGAACATAGAATTGACGTATGTACCGTGGTGGCATTTGATATGTTTCAATTTAAATGTTTTTATATCCACTTTTTCAAATACTATCAAATCATTCTGCTCAACAGCAAGCATTATAATAACTGCCACCCAACCTTGAATTATAAAAACCCCCCTTGTGTTGGATTCAATAACAACAGACCACTTACAACCACTATCTGTTATTAGATCTACACAACCAAAAGGATAATTAGGAACATCTATCAATGAATTATACCACTTAGGGAATTCCTGAAAACAAATATAACAATAGGATTATAACAGAAGGAAAACAATATAAACATATAACTAAGTAAATTTATAACATCTAACAAAATCAAGTTGGCAAATAAAGCAGAGTTCCTAACAAACTCGGATTTATACGGATCCGTCATATGAACCATAAACCCAACATCCATATCTGAAAAGAAAATAAAAAATACACACAAAAATTGTATTTAGAACAATGTTATATTGAAAAAAGCTTAACAACATGGTAACATAAATACATCTACGTAATAAAAAATAACGATTAGGGTTTATGATAGAATGAATGAACTGTAAAAATAACAAAAGATGAATAAGCAGACACAATTAGAAATCAATTTCGGTGTCTAAGAACAACAATAAACAGACTAATTACATCAATCAACTGTTATAAATCTCATATCTCAAAGAATTAACATATCAGTTTAAATGAACAACAACATACAAATCATACAACATAATTGGGGTTTTCTAATAAAAAATAAAAATCACAAAAAGAGGTGGAATATACTTACGGATACCTGTATTTGGATGTCTGATGATGAACAAAAAACAGAGCACGCTTCTGCAGTGAACGATTGAAACATCCGATTAAAAGCAAGATTTTGTATATAGGCAAGACAAATGGAAACGGTTCCATAATTTCCTAAAAAAAATTCCGATTATTGAATAAGATTGCAACCTTCCATATATAATCTAAAAAAGGCGGTTCAATAATTTAAGTAAATTGAAGGAAATAGAGAGGAGATCTGTGGTGAGAATAGCCACATAAAAAAGAATAGTCAACACTTTAAGATAGATAAAAGTAAAAAATAGCTTACATAAAATTGGGATGATCTATGTTGATCAAAACAAAAAAATCATGATTGAATCTTGATTTAACAACACATACAGGGTCAGTCAACACAGTTGAGATGATACAGGTTCAGGTAACAAAAGAAAACTTCTGTTGTATAAGAAACCAGTGATAGAGATTTGATGGAATTTTTAAGAGGGGTCGGTGACATTGCCGAGGAGTGTAAGGAAATGATATCACTTAGCATTTCCTGACACTCCTCGACAACATCACCGACACCTCCATGTTACAATCAAAACACTTTCACTGTTTTCTTCTTATTACCTTGAACATGTATCATCTAAAATGTATTTGACACATCCTTTGTGTCTTCCTCTATTCCTTAATAGCCAAAAACATGACACGTAGGCAAATCGAGTTCATCATGTAATCTCCCGTAAAAGATAGTATAGATTCTGAACACATTACATGGAATAAAAATCCACGAATTAGAACTGTAAATTTATAAATTACTACAAAAAGGTAATAAAATTATATAAAACTGAACACTTCTTATTAGATAAAACATTAAATTCATTCAAATTGTACCACAAATTTCAATCGACTCATATTCCAATTACTTTGTAGTCATCAGAGATCAATATAACATTAAAAAAACTAAATTTATATTAATATCAAAACATAGCATGAGCATCCACCAAGCAAATCAGTAGATTAAAAGGGTTTTAAATATAGATCCATTAATATCAAACATACCATGAGCATCCACAACGCTTTGTAAATGACATATAAAAAATGAGTGTTAATAAAAATTGATAAACAATACATATTATGAAATAATATATATCTTTTAGAAGAACATTAAAAAAAATACGAAAATATCAAAGTAAATTAAGTGAAATTTGTATTTCAGTGATGATATTAATAAACATGTGTATATAAACAGTAATGGCATATTTTTTTAAAATTAACAGCTATGTTAATATCTGAATATATTAACTCATTTATATCAACATGTTAAGTATGACTGCTATATGTACATATCACCAACTGGTATAAATTATAATTGTTGATAAAATGTACTATCTTAATGTTTAAAACCATAACAATGTTAAAAACCAAAAACCATATAAAAAGTAAATATATAACTGATCAAAAGGAAAAAACAAAAACCATAATGTCAAATTACTAATTACTACTCGTAACGTAAGGTACAACCTTTTCAACACTTAGCACTTGCTCATTTTCGTCAAAAGAAAAGTCAACGGTGTCACGGACCTTAATTCCAGCAGTTTTCATGAACTTCGACCAATGCCTTAAAGCATATCGAAAACCTTCACATTTCCTTTCACGTATAGTACCGTTGGTAAACTGCACTGGGGGATCCCGGTTCAAAAGTCTGACGGTTATATCTTTTAAACAAAGATCAAGTTTTGCCATTTCAGAAACACGACCGGGAAGCATCTGTATTGTTATAAAATATAATTAATAAAAAAAATATATTAACAATTAAATTCTTGTACTTTGTAAAATGATATTAGAACTTACAAAATCGGTAGCAGCCATACGGGAAAACCGATGAACACGACCATGTGGTTCTTCGTAAATTTCATTTAAAGCATCGATAGGTGCAACAAAAGGCTGCAAATTAAATAGAACATTTATTGGATGAAAAAATATATAAAAAAATTATATAAGTACCCAAATGTATACTTACCACATCGACATCTACATCAAGAAAGTTCATTTCAACACCGTTTTTTTCCAAAAACTTTTAAATTAAAATAATTACCTAATTTTTTTGTAAATAACAAAAAACAACCAGGCTCTAACTGCAACTGACTAACAATAACGTCAATACCAACGGTAAAACCGAATTTACCGTCAGCCGTTTCAATCATAACGTGAAAAGTTTTGTTCTCTATCATTATAGTGGATATTACATCAATGGATGTATTAAAGGATATCGGCAGAATAAATTCAGGAATGACCTATAAAACAGATAACAAAAAAAAATAACTAAGTTTTAATATCAATAAAGAACAAAAAAATAATTTAAGATAGATAAAAGTAAAAAATAACTTACATAAAAATGAGATGATGTACGTAGCAGATATGTCCAAAAAGAGCTACCACTAACACCATCAATGAAATATGTTACTTTAAAAGTAGTACAATCTAGGGGATTGAATACTACCAAACATCCTTTGGATAGTTGCAAATGTTGGGTTACATTGGACCATCCTTGGAAAAAGAAAAAATTTCCTTCAAATTCGCTTAACCAAACATTAAAAATCCGGCCATCATCAGTATGTATCATAACATTTGTAGGGGCTTTATCCACACCCCACAGTTTGCAAGCAGCATCAGAAGGAATAGACTAACAAAAGAAAACAGTAGAACATGAATTATAATTACATAATAAAAAAATATAAAAATAAATTATATAAAATCTGATTTAATGATAACAACCAAAAAAACAGAAGTATGTCATGTATGTAATAATATATCAATTACCAGAATAACTTCGTCTGCTTTATTCATATGCCTACAGAAACAGGGTTCTCTGATACTAATTTATAAAAAAAATAAGTTAGTAAACATTAAAATGTTAATGTTCGAAACAAATGATAAAGAAGGAAAGCAAAAGCAAGAAATAATAATTTCAAAGATATAATACAATAAGTTAGTGAATAATAAAAAGAAAACATACCTTAATGAAGAAGATCCAGGCATATTGGAAACCTACAAAAACAGGTTTGAATGACAAAAAAGAATTCAGGATTAATAATGGAAATCATCCGTAATGTTAATACTCAAAAATCAACAGATCTTGAATGAAATTCAGATACAGGCTTAATATAAAATAACAACGATCAATTAACCAACCAATCAAACACATTTAAAAAGAATGCATTCAAATAATTCAGGATTAATAATGGAAAACATCCGTAATGTTAATACTCAAAAATCAACATATCTTGAATGAAATTCAGATACAGGCTTAATATAAAATAACAATGATCAATTAACCAACCAATCAAACACATTTAAAAAGAATGCATTCAAATAATTTATGGTGCATAGAATACAAATTCAATAAAAATTAAACATTTTTTTAATCAAATTCAGATTTAGGGATTTGCATAAAAATAACATCAAATTGAATAACAATAACATACAGATCTGTAATTACAATCGGAATTAGGGTAAACATCATATTCAATAATAACAGTAAAATAATGTTAAATTAAACATTACAATCGGATTTAGGACTATGAGTAAACATCAAAATCAATAACAATAACATAATGTTAATAAACATAAAACACAGATCTGGATTCTATATCGGAAATAAGGTTTCTACAACAGAACAATATTTCTTAAAAAAATTAATCAAAAACAGAACAAAAGTTACTATACACACAGATCTGGATTCACTAACATATACCAAAATCGGAGCTATAGAATACAAATTCAATAAAAAATAAACATTTTTTTAATCAAATTCAGATTTAGGGATTTGCATAAAAATAACATCAAATTGAATAACAATAACATACAGATCTGTAATTACAATCGGAATTAGGGTAAACATCAAATTCAATAATAACAGTAAAATAATGTTAAATTAAACATTACAATCGGATTTAGGACTATGAGTAAACATCAAAATCAATAACAATAACATAATGTTAATAAACATAAAACACATATCTGGATTCTATATCGGAAATAGGGTTTCTACAACAGAACAATATTTCTTAAAAAATTAATCAAAAACAGAACAAAAGTTACTATACACACAGATCTGGATTCACTAACATATGCCAAAATCGGAGCTAGGGTTTATTGAACAGAAAAATAGTTTTTGAAAAAATAATTCAAATTCCGAACAAAAAAATAATGATTAAACTAATAAATTAACAATATACACTTACAGATTTCGATATGGATCAACGAAAAATATGAGAAATCGTTTGAAGAAGATGAAGAAACGGACGAAGTATATGTAGGTTGAATTAGAAAAGAATTGAATAGAGAGAAGGCAGTGGAAATTATTGGTGTAATGAAGAGCATTGAATGAAATTGAAGGAAATATATGGAAGATGAGAATGCCGCCCAAATACCCAATTCTCTGGCCAAAGAGAATAGCCACATCAAAGTCAAAAGGTCAACTATTATTTTGCTTTAGTATAATAGATAGATTTATTAGTAACATTAAATAAAAAAAATTACTCTTCTCTTTTAAATTATTCTGAACATTTTTTATAAATTTGTAAATGATAAATTAAAATTACATATGGGTATTTTTTTTTTCATTTAAGAATACATGTTAATTTACACGTGCAAATTATTTTTATGTGTAATAACAATGGTAGTATAAATTTATTTTTTTGATTTTGATTGGTTTTTCACCAAGTTCTCGCTTTTCTAACAAAATATACGAGTTCTCGTTAGAACCTCATCCGTTTGGTTGTAAGGCTCTTATACCTAAAAAATATATGTAGAAGCATCGTCTGTAACATAATATAAACACCTTTAAATTAAATTTCAATAAATAAGGAAACAAAATTACAATACTTGGTTGCAACTTAAACAAAGAACATAAACAAAAGATAGATAACTAGAACGAGGAAAACAACGATATGCTTAGCATTCATTTTCAATATGGTTCCATTTAAATGTAAAAAATATTGCAAGTCTCTCAAGAGAATTCATTTGCTTGCTAGATACAACATCTAAAGCAGTATGTACTATTGAGGAAGAATGACCGTATAGAAAATGCAACTTGAACCAGTAGCAAGAACAACATATGATTGTTGGATACTTATGTGTGTGTTTGATGTATTTTTGAAACCCAACAACCAGCTAAATTTATAGGAAAAAAATAACATATTTAATGAAAAAGCACTATTTTTTTAGTTTAGATTTGCTTGATGTAGAGTTTATCTTTTTTATAAAGTTGTGGCCTAGTGGTTTGTTTTAAGTTTGTTCATAACACGTTGCTTTTGGAGTTTGATAAGTCAACATTGTCTGGTTATCTTTCTTTAGAGGGTGTTTAGGATTACGTTTTAAAGTGATTATTTGATTATTGCGTTTGTAAAACATAAATAATCTAAAAAAATGTTTGGATGAAAAAGTGATTATCTGCCTCCAAAACGCAATTTTGGAGAAGCATGTACCTACATGCTTTTTCAAAACACAGTTTTAAAAACGCAAAATCTATTTTGAAAACGCATAATCTATTTTGAAAACGTAACACCAAACACCCCCCTTATTCTAGAGTTCATTTTCATGTAAGTTTCTAAGTTGCAACCGGATTTAGCATCAATTAAAGATACGAGAGAAGTTGTCTAAGGTATGAATGAATATCTCAAGACCTTCGTATGAAGGATTTGGCCTTCAAGCATCTTTTAATCGTTTGAATATCTTATTTTCATATCATATCATGTTTGTCATAATTCGGTTTTGAATGTGAATGTTTTCAGATTTTTTTTAAAATTTTTTGGAACTATGTTTTTACATTTTTTTTTTCTCTAAATGTAAAATCGATTATTTTAAATTTTTACTTCTAATATTTTTCGTTTTCCAAACATAATATTTTAACCCACCAACTATCATACAAACTTTTTACAACCTAATATAATTTTTAAAATAACAGTTATATAAATTATTTTTAAATTGTACAGTACATACAGAGTATAATAAAAAAATCATGGTCTCAAAAGTCGTTAGACGCTCCCTAGTCGGATTTGAGAGTACTCGGGAAATACTTGGCATAGGCGAAGAGTACTCAGGGAGTAATTGGCCTAAACAAAGAGTACTCGCGCCTCGGTAGCCTACCTTGTAAAGAGTACTCGGCCTTCGAGACCTTGTTTTACAACCATAAAATCTATGATTTCTAAGAATATATGTTCTCGGTTAGATTTTTGTATCATATTTCCTTGCTATACTCGTTCACTGTGCATTTTCCTTGGCCATTTTCATTCACGAAAAGTTTTTAAGGTTAGATGTGTACGAGTGCGCATTCAAAAGAAGTTTTTTTTAACGACAACGATTATTCACTTTTAATTTACACTAAAGCAATCTTAATCTACTTGCTTGGGATTAAACCCTAGACCTCTCAAAAGTGGTATTTAATCTCAATAATGTAATCGAAGTTAACAACGCTAGTGTTTACATCCGGTTCTTTGATTTAAAAAAAAAAAGAGTAAAGTACAATTTTAGTCTATGGGGTTTACACCTAATCGCACACGCAGCCCTCATTTAAGAGTTAATTACATAGTTAGTTCCTGTGGTTTGCACAAAGTAACATACATAGGTACTAATAGTTTAAAATCACCTTCTAGGGTATTAACTTTTCATTTTGTAACGTTTGGAGGTATTAACGTTAATTGTTTGTTAAACTATTAGTACCTAAGTATGTTATTTTGTGCAAACCACATGGACTAACTATGTTAATACCCTAGAAGTTAATACCTCCAAACATTATAAAATGAAAAGTTAATACTCTAGAATGTGATTTTAAACTATTAGTACCTAAGTATGTTATTTTGTGCATACCACAGGGACTAACTAAATAATTAACTCTAATTTTAATATAAAACTAGTAATTAGACCCGCGCGCGTTGCGGCGCATGTACATTTTAAACCTCGAATGGATTAGTCCAAACGTAATGTGATGCGTTAACCATATGAAAGCGCACGTTTTGACGTATCCAAGTTAACTGAATAGTATTCTGATATTGGATCAAGATTACCTAAAGCCATCAAATTTTTAATGTACAATCATAACGTATCTATATGTGACCGATTCATACATAGGAAATGTACCAAAAAAAGCATTAAACACGTATAAAAGGAAAACTGACACGTGTAATCAAAAGACACAATCACATCAAGGATTGAAATTTTACTTATAGACGTTGTGGCGTGGTTGAAACACAAAGTAACTATAACTTATACCGTCGAATGGAACGTATTATATTTCATCCCACTCGATTCGGAACTAAATTTATTGCGAAACATAGAACAACTGAAACATACACAAAATAAGCATGAAAACATATTATATTTTATCTGACTTGCTTTCTAAAAAAAGTACTTCGAAACGTATACCAACTCAAATTTATAACGACACGTATATAAAAATACGCAAGTAAAAAATAGTTTTTCTTAAGTAAACGAACAAAAGGGGCAAACGCACAAAATGGACTTTTCAAAAAATGTTTACTTCAAAATGTATACCAACTCGAATTTATACTGACACGTCTACAAAATTACGCACATAAAAATAGTTTTTTAGTAAAGGAACGAAAGAGCCAATTGCACAAAATAAAGTAATAATGCAGGGGTTAAAATACAAATTTCAAAAGTTATTGTAAAAATTATAAAATGGAGTAGCAGTTTAGGGGTGAAAATACTTGTAACATAAAGTAGTATTATAGAGATTAAAATTATGACTTTCAAAAGTTAAGAAAGTATAAAAATAAAAAAGGCTTAAAAGGCAAATGTCTAAAGTGAAGGGGGTCGGTGGGAAATCACACCGACTTTCTTCTTTAAGACTCAAACTAGTAATATTGCCCGCGCGCGTTGCGGCGCGGGTACATCGCACATTTCGAATATCGTAAACATCGAATGAATTAGTTCAAATGTTATGTGTTGCGTGAACCACACAAAAACGTGTGTTTCGACGTATCCGATTAAACTTAATGTAACCCACATAAGCATTGCGATTGGATAAAAATGTAAAGTCAAGTAAAATAAATCGAATGTATACCGTACAATTATAACGTATTATAGGTGACTCGACTCATACATAGAAAACATAGCGGGTATAGAGGAAAAACATATACGTGTAACAAAAAGATATTAATTAGAGCTTTTAAAAAAGGAAAAAACCACAATTAAATTTCACTCGATTAAGAACAAAATTTACGAAGCAATTAACAATCATAAAATAAGTATAAAAACATATTATATTTTACGTGACTTGTTTTCCAAAAAATTTACGCCGAAATGTAGAATAACTCGAATTTAGACCGACAGGAACGTAAAAATACGCACGTAAAATGATTTTTTTAATGGAAAGGTATTATATTTAACCCCACTCGATTTTTATTAAAAATGTTTACGTCGAAACGTAGAAAACTCAAATTTATACCAAGATGTACGTTAAAATAGTTTTTTTAACGTAAAGGAACGATACGTAATATAGTTTAAAGAAAGTAGTTTAACATAAAAATTTATAATGAATTTCAAAAAGAAAAAAAAAATATTTGCAAACAACATGGATCGAACATAGATCTTTCCAACACTCAACCAAAGCAGACAACCAACTATTATAAATGTAAACTATATTACTTGGTAGTGGGCGGTGGAAAAAAAAGAAAAAAGAAAATTATTTGCAAACAACATGGATCGAACATAGGTCATTCCAACACTCAACCAAAGCACACAACCAACTATTATAGGAATACATTTGAGTGTGTAACAGAAATGTAAATTATATAACTTAGTAGTGGTCGGTGGCTTTTGCCACCGACTTTCTATTTTAAGAGAGTATAGAATAGAATATGGGTATTTTGAAATATCAAAAAATACGGAATATCTTGTATACTAAGTCGTATATAAATAGTTGTAATCCATATGAAAATTATATTTTTTTATACGCCGCCTCTGAATTATGGAATTAGAAGTTCCCTTGTCAAACATATGTTGCCATTATTAGTAATTAATGCAGATTTTTATTTTGTAAGATAATGTACTGTTCGGTGATTTCTATTTTAAGAGAATAGAATATAATAAATAAATATATGTATAATCCAAGTTGTATTAAAAAAGAGAATTGGGCCAAAGAAGGACACAAAGTGCGGCCCAGCCATCGAATTAAGAAGAAGAGCACGGTGAGCAAAAATGGCTATTACTTATTATAGGACAAAATGGTAATTTCGAGTGCTTTGTCGGTGGCCGTAGCCACCGACTTCAATTCGGTTCGGGTCGACTCGGTTAGGTCCGGCTCAAGTCCGACGTCACGACATTCCTCCGTCGTGCGCCCCAGAGTTCGACACGCGAAGCACGGAGCGCCGCAAGCCCATTCCCGTTTACACATCACCATGACATCATCATTGTGATGTCATGGTGATGTCACATACTTGTCCTATGTTGAATTTGTGAAAACATTTTCCAACAGAAATGAAACTGGGCCGTATTTCACTTACATCTGGGCCGAAGACTTGTGATGGGCTTTGACTATGTGTTGGGCTGCTACATCTTGGACGAAGACCAAGTCCCAAGGCCAGGCCTTCTCAAAGTGACGAAATCAAATTGATTTCGTCAAAACAAATGTGATTTCGTCGTGATAATAGGAGAAAATGGTAATTTCGAGAGCTTTGTCGGTGGCCGTAGCCACCGACTTTGTACTTTAAGACTATAGGTAAATAGATAATAGAAACTTATAATTTAAGAAAATAGTTTAAAAAAAAATCTCAAATAGAGCTCAATGACTTTTCAAAACTTGGGTCATATAAAAAGTTATAATGTTTGTTTGGTTTAAAGTGTTATATTAATTATTTTAACCAGGTTATTTCAGAACTTGACGTATACCTTAAACCTTCTTAACTCCGTATAAGCGTTACATCACCCCTTTTTCCCATTTTACTTTACCTTATCCTAAGAAAATGGTTTAATCTTGTTAACTCTACCTCACCCAACATTTTTTAATTATTTGAATATTAAATATTAAAATTAAATACAAAATAAATAATAATAAAAACAATACCATTTCACTAACTTTTTAACTAAAATAAACATTGCTAATAAATAACATTAATTTCTTATTATTCTTTTCTGCCTTAGTTAACATTTTAACCAATAAAGGTTTTAACACCCCTTAAAATGGGGATGAAGTGGTTTGAAACACATGTTAACTTGTCATGTCATTTTTAACACCAATAAAACTAGAGTACACCCAAGACCTTAGGCCACAAGGTATATCTTAACTCTTCTTAACTCTATATAAGCACTACATCACTCGTTTTTTCCCTTTTTTACTTCACCTCATTCTAAGAAAATGGTTTAACCTTGTTAACTCTAAAGCACCAACCATTTTTTAAATTATTTTAATATTAAATATTTAAATTAAACCCAAAATAAATAATAATAATAATAATAATACCATTTTATTAACTTATTAGCTAAAATAAACATTGATAATAAATAACATTAATTTCTTATTCTTTTTTTGCCTAAGGCCATGGGGTATGCTTTCACGCCCCTTAACTACACATAGGCGCCACGTCACCCACTTTAACCTCTTTCACTTCACCTCACACCAAGGAAATGATTTAACACCCATTAACGCCATTTAAATTAATTAAAATACATATATATATATATATATAGCATGTTGTGCGTGTGCAAATTTCCCAATGTTTGATTCCCTATCTTTCTCCTAGTTAACTCCTTAACACGTTAAGCTTTTAATACCCCTTAACATCCCACAGGAGCGGTATGACAGACCTTAACGGATGCCAACTAAGATTAATGCCTATGAGCGTTAGAGTATACCAGACGGCCTAAGTTAACATGTTAACCAATGAAGGTTTTAACGCTTTTTAACATGTGGAGGAAGTAGTTTGAAAGACATGTTAACTTGTCATGTCATCTTTAACATCGATGAAGTTAGAGTACATCCCATGGCCTTAGGCTTTTGACCATTCACAATAGGTTCTTAATATCTATCAATGTAATTTAATTAAAATACACCTTTTTCTTTAAACTTTGTTTATTTTTTTACGTCTCACACTAGATTCTCTATTTGTGTTTCTATCTTACTCATAAACACTTGTTATAATTTTTTAGCTCAATTTATTACATTCACAAAATTATTATTATTAATTAATATATGATAATAAGTAAACGGAATGAATAGTGATGCCAGATGGTGTCACTCTTTAATTGGACCGCGTTTTGAAAAGCCAGATGTATGGCTTCTGTCAACAGAAAATTGCCACGCATCAAAAACCCACCGTAAGGGGAGAGATATAAACCCACCGCTTCTGGTTACAAAGAGAAGAAAGATCGTGGAAGGAGAGAGGCCCGGCACGGCAGCGCGCGGCCCGGCTGTGGTGGAGCAACGACAGCCGTCTCTGGCGGATGGTGGTGGTACTAAATCTGCGGCCTTCACCATGTTTCTGGTCAGTAGGTGGTGGATGGTGGCGCCGCCGCCTCTGTCGGACGGTGGCGGTCCTGAATCCGCTGCCTTCGCCATGCTGCCAGGCGATCGTTGGTGGCGGTTTCACATGAGGGTTCCGGTGGTGTATCGGCGGTGCTCTTGATTTACTCTGGCAACAGGAACGATGGCCCTCATCTTTGTTTCACTCATCAAATAGCGGCCTAGAAGATTTAAAGGTGATCTTCTGATTCGGTGTCTTTTGATTCATTATTGGATTAAACACTTATTTTTATCTACTTTTACCCTCTTAAATAATACCATAAAGACCCTTTGCAATGCTTCATATACCATCTTCAAGTAAACACTACTTTAATCATTAAAAAATCAATAAACCATCCTGTTGTCAATTTGTCATTTGGAAATTGGAATGCATCACTTTATCAATTGGAATGCATCACTTTATCTATTTATGTCTAAGAACAGAAATTATATAAATAGCAATCCTGATATGTCTACCTTCATAGGGTTATTGTGAGATCATTTATCATATATTAATTTTGTACAAACTATATAGTTGTTTGATATAATCTTGAGCTTTGAAAATTTGGGTAAAAGGAAGAAAAAAAAAAACAAAGCAACTTATAGGGAGATAAATGTGCTTCTATGGTGTACATTACTTTTTGATGTGATACCTCCATATGAGATATATGAGGTGGAAGGAACAAGTTAATGAGAAACAGTAAAGAGGGTGTTTGGATGAACAGATTTATATAAAAAAAGTGGAGTTTGGAGCTGCAGGCCTGTTTTTCAGTAATGCATGTATCCCTTTTGTTCGTGCGTATGCTCTTTAAGTTCGTTATCGAGTCGTGAAAGTGATTCGGGTTTCATGTGAACTAGATAAACTGCTAATCCTCCTAAACGACTCCACAAACAAAGTATGCTTCAAGTCGTTTGTTCCAGAATTGGTTCCAAAGGAGCTTCCAATCTCACTAATCCACCTTAAATACTTTTGCTTCGAACAAATGTCTGTTCTTCACGGCTATGGAATGACCTTTTTGTTGTTTTACTCAAAAACTCCTCAAACTTGGAGAAAATTGAGCTAGAGGTAAATAGTATAGCTGTATAGGTCTGCTTGTGTCCTATTTGTTTATATTCTCATGCCAAAATACACTTGCGCAATAAAACGACTTCCTACAGATTGATATGGATCTGGATCATTATCTTTGTAATGAGATAGACTACGACCCTGATCTATACGTAGAATATCATTCAGATGTTTGGTTGTCGAATCTAACATGACTTGAAGATTGAAAGTTTTAGCAACTTGGAACCTGAGTTGGAGCTTGTGAGGTTTATCTTGGCCAGGTCCCCTATGCTGAAGAAGGTGACCATAGAATGTGCGGTTAAAAAAGATCAAGAGTTTGAAATTTAAAAAAATCTCTTACGCTCCCACGCGCGTCTGGGGTGGAAATCGATGTTGTTTAGATCACTCAAGTTTTGCCAGAATTAAGGTTAAGATTTATGATTGTAGTCTAGATTTTTGCTATCTGTTTTTCTGTACCGTTTTTTTTTTTTTTTTTTGGAATTCTTTTGGATGTATGACTCCCATACATCCGGTATACTCAAAACTGGTCCTGGTCAATCCTGACTCGACTATTTAACTTTGGACTGTTTTGACCTCAAATATAAATTTATTGGTTGTTTCGAACTAATAATAATTTTTAAGGGGCTATGATGGGTAGCTCTAAAAGTAGGAAAAATGGCATGCGGGTCTGGATAGCGGGTCAGGTCTCGGGTCAGGTCTCGGAATGGGTGACGGAAAAAACAACGGGTTCTTTTTTGTTCGTAAATTATTAAGCATCTGAAACTTCCAACTTTGTGTATTAAGTGTGTTCTTGATCTTGTGGATGACTTTTTATATAGTGTGGTATCTACATAAACTGAAGTAACTACCTACCAGATTGAACATATATGTTGCTTCTTTATTGGATTGATAACTGGAGCTCTGCTGTTATTGATTAATATTCTGTTTGTTTTTTTTTGTTTGGCATTGATGATTTACTAAATGGGTCAAAATTATTCCAACCCTGTTTTGACCCGTTACCAAACTGACCCATATTATTAGCACATATTTGATAAATACAAGTATGCAGGTGGGGCTCCATAAAGCTTGGCGTTAACATGTCGAACTCACGGTTAGAAGTCTCGAGAATCAGTTAGCTGGTGAACCAACACAAGAATTCTTCAATGTCATCCTATTCTTTGGTGTAATCAACACATTACAAGATTCTGATATCAGCAAAAGGCGGCTTGAGCACGTTTACAAGGCATTCCAATACGACCCGATTTCTACTACAGATGAAGAAAGCAGCAAACGCCACAAAGGGAAATCGACTTGAAGGGTCAACGCAAAGTCCTTTTGGTTCTAGGTATGTATGTGGATATGTAATCTTTTGGGTCATCATCATCATCATACTCAGTTAATCCCACCAATAGCAAAGCAAATGCAGGGTCTGAGGAGGGTAAGATGTAGACAGCCTTACCTCTACCCTGTAGGAATAGAGAGGCTGCTTCCAGTGAGACCTCCGGCTCGATAGTAGTTTTGCATCAAGCCTTGGACATAAGGCACATAACACTCAGCACTCGGGACAAAGACCGATTAGTGAATGTACCCTTTTGTCTCTCAGCTATCAACGCCACCACATGATGCAAAATTAACCGTCCTCAGCTTTTAACGTTATTTTCACGAAGTTAGTAAAATAACGTTAAAATTCGTGCACTTTCACTTTTGCCCCCCGATGGCCCACACATATATACATTATATGCGCATACCGCAAGCGGGGCATGTAATCTTTTGGATACACTTCCTAAATATGTAATATTTTGGTTCAACTGAAACATGTCGCCAAAATGTTCAATTACTTTGTCCAATTCAATACAGATTGTGTGCATGTATATTGTATAAAGTCCAATTCACACATATTAGAGAGTCGAATACATCATATACGGAACACGGCAAAAACACATTGTAAAACGCGCAATGCGCGACGATAAATAACACTAGTTATATTTAAAGATGAACGGTGAATCTCAATACTTAGAGAACTAGTGTAGATTCTCTAAATATTCTCTCTATTTTAGAGATGCCGATGGATAGTATAAATGAAAGAAACCTTATATTTTTTCTATAATTTTTAAAAAATGTTTATATAACCTGAGGTGAATAGCTAAATTTGTCATCCACAATGGTTAATATAACTTGATTAACCATTTTAAGATAAATAACGCATTTTAATTTTCATATGTAATACA
The DNA here is from genome assembly GCA_030545235.1 of Helianthus tuberosus. Classification (NCBI taxonomy): domain Eukaryota; kingdom Viridiplantae; phylum Streptophyta; class Magnoliopsida; order Asterales; family Asteraceae; genus Helianthus; species Helianthus tuberosus. Next base: position 103,732,371 of record CM060381.1, read on the forward strand.
TGCTCTTGGCGACCTTGCATAATTGGTGCCAACAATCAACTCTTTTCTGTTGCTTTCACACAAAGATCATTCATGCTATAGAAAGTATCGTATCTGGACGGTATAGAAATGGTGCAAATATTTTAAATAAAACATTACTATTTATTATTTAAAATATCATAAAATCATTAAAGTAACTTTTTAGAAAGAAAAAAAAAATTCTGAATGAATGTGTGAGCAAAAGTAAATACATGACTTAAGTATTGGCATATAACATGACCAAAGATTTTATTTATGTCTAACATAATTACAAATGTAAGTCATACAAAAAAATAATAATAACTAATTCTATGAATTTCTATCAATAATTACTACTTCTGAAAGAATTTATACCACAATACAAGTTATGTGTACATGGGTTAGTTAACGTACAATTAGTCTTAACGTACGATGCATACGAGATGAGAATATAACATGCGGATTTGTGGTTATAACATGCGGGTTTGGTTCATGTGTGAGGGAGGATTTATAACATGCGATTACGTCTTTGTAACATGCGGTTTATTTTTAAATAACATGAGGATTTATAACATGCGTTTTTCTTTCAAATATATGCGGGTTTTTATGTATTCAAACATGCGGGATTTTATGGGTTCAACATGCGGGATTTTGTTTTGAGGTTTATAATGCGGAATTCCCATCGCGTACGCAGCGTACGTTAAGGCCAATTATACAGTACACTTTCTCATGTGTATATTCGAAAAATATAAAAAATATTAGGGGAATTGGCCTGTAATAATCCCAACTAGACGTCATTGGCCATTGCCAGTCCCACATTTGAATATTCACCATGCCAGTCCCACCTTTCACTTATTTTTCCTCCACCGGTCCTTAGTTAAACCTAACGGAGTTAAGTTTTTTTTTTTGAATTACAAGCTGACGTTTTAGGGCTTTTGATCAGAACGACGATACGAGTCGAATGAAGTAAAACTTACCTTGAAATTGTGTTCCAAACGATGAAAACAATGCTTCAATTCGGGTATTTAAACTTCCAATTAACAAAAATCAAGTCGTTTGGAGCATCGTTTCGAGGTAAGTTTTACATCAATAGACTCATATTCTCGTTCTGATCCAAAGCCCTAATACGTCTGTTTGTAATTCAGAAAAAAAAACTTAATTCCATTAAGTTTTTTTAACCGAGGACCGGTGGAGGAAAATATGTGAAATGTGGGACTGACATTGGGAATATTCAAAAGTGGGACTGCTAATGGCCAATAGCGTCAAGTTGGGATTATTACAGGTCAATTCCCCAAAATATTATTGTTAACTCATATGGTAAAACTTTGAAGGGATGCAATCTATTATTTTTAACCAAAATTTATCAAATAGAAAAAATAAAATAAAAGGCCTAAGAGGTGGAGATCGAAAATCAAGAGGTCCATCCTAACACGTTCAAGCCAAAAATGCCTATTAATATATGTGAAGTTTAGGAAATGTATATAAAATCTAAAGCCGTTCAAAAAAAATATAAAATCTAAAAAAATCATATTTATATAACTATAAGCAGAATTTATTTAATAAAGAATTAAGGATCACATTTGCTAACTTTTGCCATATGACACTCTATATAAACCCACCAAACGACTCCCTACATTATCAATTCTCAATTTCTCTACAAACCAACTAGTGAGAAGCAATGGCTAGAGCAGAACTCGTTGGTAAGGTGGCAGTGGTCTTCTACTGCCTAGTGATGGTTGCACCATATGTGGTGGATGGTGCACTTACATGTGAGCAGGTGGTTAGTGACCTCGCGCCCTGTGGAACCTACCTAATCAATGGAGGCACGGTATCAACAGATTGTTGTAACGGTGTTAAGTCACTAAATGGTGCCGCTACTACCACGGATGACCGCCAGACGGTTTGCAAATGCACTGAACAAACCGCCACAACGCTCCCGGGAGTTAAAATTGAAAATGTTCGAAGCCTTCCTGGCAAATGCGGCCTCAACATTGATTTTGACATCAGTCTTGATACCGATTGCTCAAAGTACATTTTTTTCAAGATTGCCATTTATGATCTAACTACTACATTAAATACATGCAAAACAACACTTTAATTAATACTAGGAGACATATATTATTATCCTACTAAAAGTACTTTTAGTTACTAAATGGCATTTGTCATTTAGCACAATAGTATATTGGTGTGTTTTCTCTTCTAAAGATCAAGAGTTCGAGTCCTGCTATGGATCGTGGACTAGAATTACTGAATTAGGAGTATATTAGATGGATGTATGAGTTGTCGTTCTAAAAAGTTATTATTAGTTATCAATTATTAGGTTTTCTTTTTCGGCACAATGATTAATTGATTTTTTTAGAATAATAAAAAAAGTAGTTCTAAACTTACCTCATTATCTACTCTTTTCCCTTATCACATCAGTCATGTCATGAGGGTATAAGGGTGAGAGGGATGGTCACTTCTTGAGGGTAACTTCCCGCCGATGATTTCTTGTCATGTCAACTTCCCTCTCCAACTTCTCTCTTGCCCTTAATCACAACGGGTGGTTCACCCAAACCATTTTTTTTAAAAGAAAAAAATATGATTGTTTGAAATAGAGTGGGGCCTATTATAGACTCCTCTCCTCATCCCTTGTGCGGTGAACAATCACCGAATTCACAGTCACCACGCGTTGACTTGGTTGATGGCGGTGGTGTTCCCGCGAGGCAAACTACTTTGCCGCATCATTCCCCGCACCCATCCCTTTCACCATAAGCCTATAAGTCTGTACAATAAGGGAAACAACAATTACATCAGGTATATTTAGGCAAAGATCGATAAAAATATTAATTATTATTAGTTGAAAAATGAAAGATTGAGTACATATATGAGAATAGAAAAAGTAAACTACTATATGTTTTTAGGAATTATTGTATGTGAGGAGCATATTTATATATGAAATAATTTAATTAAAAATGGAAATGTGTGTGCAGGGTGCATTGAGGAAATGGATATCGGATGCGGCTGAAGCAAGACATACAACCCATTATCAAAAAGTAAAATAATAGTTGACTGATAAGGTTATGGTTAAGTTACAAATAATGTATGTATGTGTTCAGCTTCTTTAATGATAAAAAAGTTTTATGATCGAATTTTAATTATTACTTTAATTAACATGGCATGAGTATATTCAGTTAATATAGTTACGAATATATTTAATAAAAATACAAAAATCATAAATTTTATACACGTATTTGTCTACTAGTAGGAATGTTCGCGTGTTGCGGCGGGTGTCCCGAGTGATATCAGATTCAGTTATGATGTCTATTACGAACCACACCTATTCCGAGTTTCTAACATTTTATTTCATTCAAAGAAAAATATTTGAGAGAGAGTAACGTTTAGTCAAAATTGTAATATTAATCGCAAAAACCACAAAAACTTGCATCTAGCACAACCAAAAGTGAAACATTGGCATAAAGACAATCAGTAGATATCGCATCAAATTTAAACTTCATGACTGGAATGTGAGCATCTGGAATTGGTTGAAGTTCTGCAACTTCCTCCATTCCGGAGGAACGCCCAAGCCAAACTCTAAAGACAGCGTGGGCCCGTTTAAGACAACACAGTTTGGCCGGAGTGGGACAACAGAGTTCTCCAATTTGGGGAGTACGGTGGCTTAACACAAGAAATTCGTCGTTTAAAAAAAATATGATCAGATGAAGTCACTAACACCAACATATAACTTGCAGTAATTAACCTAAAATGGCTCAATGTAATCTAATAGACCATACCCATTAAGTTTCATAACAGTCAAATATCGGATATATCATCAACCATAACTCATTAACACCTTACATGATTTTTTGTGTCATAAAATTTTTAGTGTAACATATTATATTCCTTTAACACATACAAAAGCCTATTAAGGCCCATATCAGTATGTTAATGAAACCATCTTCATACATAAGTCACTAACACATAACATAACTTGTTATAACCTAAATGACTTAGTGTATCTAATATAGCTCAGTGACATAATAAAGCGCAAACCGGATGATGGAGACAACCCTTTCTAATGAAATGGGTCTTTGTCCGAGTGATTTTGAAGACGTTTTTGTTTAGGAGGTGTTTGTTTTTTTCTGAAAAGCTCTTCTTGTCCTCTTATGTCTGCGCCGCATATAGCCGGCATCCCCGCCCCGTTGTCATCCCTCACAACCAGCAGCCCCTCCACCGCTCTCCTCCATCACAGCCGCACCCCTCCCCAATGCATGCAGGATCAGTCGTAAATCTTCAACCTGCAAATACGTATAAATTAAATGGTATTAAGACATTGCTTTGTTCACATGAGAAGATGGTGAATATTAATTATTAACTCAAGTTACTCTGACGTAGCCCAATCGATTTCGGTCAAAAAACCTAAAAGCCTGTTAACAAACAAGCAAGTGCACATCAAAATCATAAATGTGTATATATATATATATAACTTAACAAATGAAATAAAGTAAATAGTTCAAACGACATACCTGCAGAAGTTTCTTGTCAATGGTAACCGTAGTTTCTTTCTTCTTTGTGTCCGCCTTTTGGTTTTCTTTTTTCTCCGATTTCACACGGTAGAGTTGCTTACACGTCGAGCTTGGGTTAAGCGCTCGAGCCCGACCCGAACAAAAATAACCCTTCTTGAACCAACCTGTTTTGAACTACCCATTCTGACCCGCAACCCAAACCCGCCCGGCCCGACCCGTTTACCATGCCTAGTTTTGTAGAGTAAAATTGAGGTTATCTAACTACATGAAAGTTGTTGAGTTTGAATAGAAAAGCATCAATCAACAATATATACCAGAATATCATCACTGAATGCCAACTGAGTGGTTTTATATTTGGTTGATAGGTACATTTATGAGCTCTTGGGTAAATCTAACTTTTAAGAGACACTGCACAAGCACTTTTTCACCATAGCTTTGCTTGATTGCAGACATAACTCTTCAAGTAAGTGATAATGTTCCTACATAAATGATAGAAAAGGGCACCATACAAGGCCCGACTAAGTAAGTTAGGATAAACATTCTTGCAAGGTAAATCATAATCATTGTTGGTAGTACCTTTCTATATGCTGAGTGTTAACATTCCTTCCCCGCTGGCGACTTGCCGTTTACTTCCATACTGCCAGCTGTATTAACCTGCATGCAAATTCAACGCTTGTTTCTAACATCTTTTAACAAAAAAATGTAAAAGTGAATTAACGCAACTTACAGAAGCTTCGGCAACACCATTTGGAGAGGGCATTGCGTATGGACTAAAAGGATATGACCCCTGGTTACATTTACGGTATCAGGTATGTATTAAATATTAACATCCAATGCCTTCTTTATGGAATTAAAAATAAATGTAGCATAAATATATAAAATAATAACAAGAATACCGGAGGCATAGATGGATGAGCATATAAGCCACCATGAGGATACATATCATATGGATGAGATGCGGTGCCATAAGGTGGCATAAAATGCTGCAAGTACATACATATATATATATATTAGAAAATACAGAATAATTCAATATAGATGAAATAACTGGTCAAAATACATAAAAAAAATGTCGATGACCAACTTCACATATGAACAGGGTGAGGCACAATAGTTAGAAAGTAATAGTAGTAATAAGAGTTTGAAACAAAAAAAAACACATAAAAATGGAACATTACCATAAAACTGACTCATATTTTGCTTATATAAATCAACTTTATAGAGCAAAATCCATTATTTCAGAAGCGTAGTACGTGAACCCCCCCCCCCCCCCCCCCCCCCCCCCCCCCATGTAGGGAGGAGGTTGAGGGCTTGATGCTAAGTAACCAGGTGGAGGCATAAGCGAATAAGCTTGTTCAAGAAGTAATTACGTAAATACCACCTAAATTTAGTCAAACAACTCACACCACACATGCTCCAATTTGACTATAAGCTTAAAAGTGTTATAAATACAAAACCTGAAATCCGGTCCAATCAGGTGGGACCGCTCCCAGCTCCTGAGCAAACAAAAACCAATAAACAATATAGATAAGGAATGTAAGTAAAACAGATTAACAGCATCTATATACATCCCATGATGCACAAGAGTCAAAAGAGAATCAATTCACCTGGGATGTTGGAGGAGTTTCATTTGCGGAATCGTTCGCCTCCTTAACAGGCGATCCATCGTTCTCCTGACTTCCCATTATTCAGATTTCAAACCACAAACCACAACCACTTTAAAACAACCTACAACCATCCTATCACTAAACTTCTATACATGCATTTTTACTTAAAATATTAGAAAAATAAAAAATAAAATAATAAATAATAAAGGCACATTGAGCATGAAATTTGTGGACTTGAAGCCCTAACAGGTAAAATCAAGAACCAATTTTTAAAACCCCTAAACATGCCAAGACTATTTATCAAGATAACAGCCATTAATCACATTTGCATAACATAAACTGAAACTGAAAAAAAATTATCAAAAGCCCTGAAAGATTAACTTGAAAATTAGGGCAAAAGAAGAAGAGTGTAATGATGATAAATATCAAACAGAAAACCCTAATGAGTGAAAATTAGGGCAAAAGAAGAAGAAGGGTGGAAACTTGAAATTGTGGGTCAAAATCTTGGATGCATTCTATTCGTTAATGATATAAAAAGAAAAAGATTACGTAAACAATTCATAAATTGATAAGCAAAATGTAATAAGGAATTCGAATTAGATCCATAAACATACTAACCAATCATCAACATCTGGTATCATTTCCAATCGATCATAGAAACGATGGTTCAAAAAAATTTAAAAAAAAAAACAACTTATCGATCGACCGGCATGTCCTGTATATGAACTAGTGGGAACTCATCCTCACTACTTGGACTTATTTGGCGGTTGTCTATAAGGCTGCTCGGTATGGTTTCCGTCTCCACCCCGGCGCCGCCACGTCACCACCGTCCTCCCACGCCGCCCCCCTCCGTCCCGTCCTCCCCGTCCGAGTTGTGCCGTTTGCGACGGACCAAACATGTGGGCCTCCCCCTCGGCGACGCCGTCCTCCCACGCCGCCCCCTCCGTCTTCATCCCGTCGCCGGCTTCCCTCCGTCACCATACCGAGCAGCCTAATAGAATCACCGGGGTAACCCTTTACAAAAAAAAAAAAAAAAACGATCCGGTGACAATTCTGGTCTGGAACTATCGGAATTAGGTTCGTCATCGGTGCCTGTGATGAGCATATGTGTCAAATTTTGAAGACATGCAAATGAAATTGAAACAAAGCATGGGAGATTACATGTTTTTTTAAAGAGTTAAATGCTTGGTTGGTCCCTGTGGTTTCCAAAAATTGCAGACTTGGTCCTAGTGGTTTACTAATTACACGCGTGGTCCCAAAACTTGTCAAAAATGCACTCAGTTGGTCCCCAGCCCTAACATCAGTTAAATTTCTCAGTCAACTATGTGTGAAATGACTATATTACCCCTGAAACCTAATCATCTTCTTCAACCTCTTACCCATGAAAGCCCTAATCATCTTCTTCAACCTCTAACACCACCGCCGACAAACCCACCTTATCTTCAACTCATAGTTACGAGGTATGCTCGTCTGATCGGACGGCACCCTCCGACAATTTCCTCCGACAGACGCACCCTCCGACAAAGTAGAACTTTGGGTGACCACAAGACAAGACTGTCTCCAATGAAAACACAGTACACAGAGGTTGATCTACGCGAGTTAGGGCAGCCCCTCTGGTCCACATCCATATAGGCAGTTAATTTCAAGGATTTGGAGGGGTGATCAAGCAGACCATGATCAAATTTGCCTTAAAGGTAACGAAGAATATGTTTCAACTCCATGTTCTGCTGAGATAATGGTAGGGGTGCTGGTTGACGACAGTGTCATACTCCGGTGGTAACCCCGGAACAAGTTGTAGGATTTTGGAGTAATGTGAAGGACTGTGAAGAAAGGAATAAAACATATATGCAATCTGAAATCGAATTCCTTTACACCCTAACCTAACCTAACCTAACCTAATCAGATTGATTGATTAGGTGTAAAATCAAATCAAAGAACATATTTATTTGTTTCTTTCTGAAAAAAATATCATAAATTAAAGAAGAAGGATTACAACACAAAAGTAACATAGTGATTTGTAAACGAATTCAAAAACCTATAACAAAATCCTTATCTGCAAGTCAGCTTAATCACCCAAAGACTAAACAGAGAGTGATCCCTGATATTTTGAGTCTAATTCGTGAATAGATCGGAGGGTGCCGGAGAACAGTTACGAGGATTCGCGTTAAAGATTCCGGAGAGTAGTTATTGATATCTATGATGGGCTGTGGATGAAGGATGAAAGGAGATCATGGACCAAAGCTGCAGTGATTATGGAAGGAGTAAGTGTGGTGTTAGAGGTGGGTTTCAGGGGTAAGAGGTTGAAGAAGATGATTAGGTTTCAGGGGTAATATAGTCATTTCACACATAGTTGACTGAGAAATTTAACTGATGTTAGGGCTGGGGACCAACCGAGTGCATTTTTGACAAGTTTTGGGACCACGCGTGTAATTAGTAAACCACTAGGACCAAGTCTGCAATTTTTGGAAACCACGGGGACCAACCAAGCATTTAACTCTTTTTTAAAAGAGTAAATTATAAGTTTTATCCTTTATCTTTACACCAAATTGCAAACGTTGTCCTTTAGCGTAAAAGTTGACAAGTTTTGTACTTAATGTTCTAAAATCTTGCACGTTATGTCCTTTAGGCCAAACCCAGTTAATTTTTTTGGTTAAATATAATCCAGTGCCTTGCACATGAGTGTATTGTTGTCATTTTATCTTTCCAGGGACTAGTGTGTCAATAATTAATATTCAATGACTATTTTGTAAAAAAACATATAAATAAAAAACTGAAACTCATTTTCTCTCTCTCTCTAAACTCATCACTCTCTCTCTCTCTCTCTAAAACACCCGACCATTATCACCCCCACCACACCAGACCTCTACAGCCACCACCACCCCATAACCTCCACCTCCACCGCCGCCACCACCACCATCCCTCCTCGACTGCGATAATCGCGATTCTGATGACTGTTTACTCGACCGTCTTTCCCACAGGATCCCACCAGCCGGCTTAACACAAATCCCACCCATATTTCAATGAAAAGTTTTCGACTTTAAAGCACCAACATAATCTATCAAACTAATCTAATAATCAATAATTCACTTCTATAGGTCTATGATTCTATCCTTTATAATATTCAACATCTCAAGAGTAACACATTCACTATTAATAAGTATAAAATCTCAATCTGATACCTTTAATCTGATCCAAACAAAACCCACACAAACCCCTAAATTAGGGTATGAACCGTAGACCCGAATTACAAAATTAGGATCCGAAATCTTTGTTTCTTCAGATACTTAAAACCCCTTTTAGTTAGGTAATAAACGATCAAGACAATAGCATACGATGACGTTTCAGCCGGCGAGACTGAGTCAAAACAGCATGTGGTTATTGGTAGTGGTGGATGATGATCTGTGATTTTGTTAGTGTTTTAGGAGATTAAGGGTGATTTCGTAAGAAGAAGAATGTTCGAAGAAATTGGAAAAAGGAGTTCTGGTGGGATGGTGGTGGCGGTGGCGGTGGAGGTGGAGGTCATGGGGTGGTGGTGGCTGTAGAGGTCTGGTGTGGTGGGGGTGATAATGGTCGGGTGTTTTAGAGAGAGAGTGTGGTGAGTTTAGAGAGAGAGAGAGAAAATGAGTTTCAGTTTTTTATTTATATGGTTTTTTACAAAACCGTCCTTGAATATTAATTATTAACACACTAGTCCCTGGAAAGATAAAATAACAAGAATGCCTCATGTGCAAGTCACATGACCATATTTAATCAAAAAAATTAACTGGGTTTGGCCTAAAGGACATAACGTGCAAGATTTTAGAACATTAAGTACAAAACTTGTCAACTTTTGCGCTAAAGGACAACGCCTGCAATTTGGTGTAAACATAAAGGACAAAACTTGTAATTTACTCTGTTTTAAAGGGTTCAAATGGGAGAAACCGGAAAGGTGTGTGGTATTAAAGAATTGGTAGGACGTTGCTTTTTGTAGTATATGGAAATCTATACTTTCTATAAAAGGAGAAATCTCAATGACATAAGAAAAGCTAATGTGTCAGCTAGAGAGGCTGTCTAACAATGCTTTTCTTATGTCATTACTGCAACATAAACCGGAATATATAAATCACTTTAAAATACATTTAATTTCAAATCACTGCCCTGTATTCAAATGTTAAAGGTCTGGCCCACATTCAAAAGGGCAAACCACTGCCCATCTACAAGAAAGTATAACTTAGCAGATGGTTCCTTTGGCGAAGGTATACCTTAGCAGATGTTTTGAAATTGCCGGTAATTTCAAATTCAAAATGCATGGGGATATGTAATTTGCAATTAATACGTGTCACTCACTCACTTCTGTCAATCATCTTCTTATATAAAGTGATTTATATTCTCATTTCACTCTTCATATTTACACTCCCGTGTTCTCTGCTTTTGTATTTTCAAACCACATTTCTAATGTATCTCTCCCTCAAATCCCTTCTTCTCAATACTCGACATTTGTTTATAAAGGATAAGAGAAAACAGAAGCTCTCTCTGACCCACTTTCAGAACAAATTTTGGGGATATGTGGTTTGCCTTGATGATGGTAATGTGATATATATATGATTATGTTTGTTTTGGTTTTTGATTTTTACTAAAGATTTTTTATCTGAGTTATGACTAAATGATGATTGTGAATGATCTGAGCAGATGATGATGATGATTGTTCTACGGTTGTTTCCAGCATCATTGTTCCAACATCGTTTAAAGTATGTTTTTTTTTGCTACTCTAATTTTGAATTTTGAAGTGATCTACTCTAATTCTCGCTTTATATTTCAGTCTAATCACAGTTGTTTGAAATTCATACAATCATCTGCGGGTTATTTTAGGTTTGTATTAAACGAAGCATAAAGTTAAATTAAACACAAAGAAAGATTATTAAATGTACAGTTAAAATAATTTTTGCTTATGACTAAATGATGATTATAATTGACTTGGGCAGACGATGATGATGTAGAACCCACAGTAGTTCCTACTAAACGCAAGAAACGATCTGCTACTGCTGTAAGATAAGATTTTATTTTACTTGAGATTTGTTCTTTCCTGCCTTTTTTGTATTAAAATAAGCATAAAGTTAAATTAAACACAAAGAAAGATTATTAAATGTACATTTAAAATAATTTTTGCTTATGACAAAATGATGATTATAATTGACTTGGGCATATGATGATGATGTAGAACCCACAGTAGTTCCTACTAAACGCAAGAAAGGATCTGCTACTGCTGTAAGATAAGATTTTATTTTACTAGAGATTTGTTCTTTCCTGCCTTTTTTGTATTAAAAGAAGCATAAAGTTTGGAATTTTGATGTATAGAATGTATACACTTGTCCAGGCTCCGATGGTTTAAAGCAGCTCTTTATGAAGCAAGTTGAGGATTAAGTATATGAGGATAGGGCTACTCTTCAACGGCTGAATAAGTGTTTTCATGTACTGCATCTTGGTCTGTTCACGAGAGACCAGGTTTCTAGAAACCTGATGGTGACGCATTCAGAACTTCCATGGATTTCATGGCGATTGTTGAGGATATACATTGAGAAGTTCGGTACTCGATGGAGTTGAAGCTAAAAGCACTAAATTTTTGCTGTTAGATTCCTAAATTTCTTGGTGTTGTTGTTAGATTTTAAAGTTTCGTTGTTCAGTACTCGATGTAATTGTTGATCTTTTAATCCTCATAATTAAATTTTAATCCTATTAATGTTTGTGGAGAATTTTATTTTTACTAATTTTAAGGTGCATAAGTACTGTTATGTAACTTTTAATATCATCTGATTTTTGCAGATCGGTACTTTTGATGTAGAAGTGAAATTGTCTCTGAGTTTAATTAGATTATGTTGATGTTGAATCAGTTTCTGTTAGTGTATAGATTTGTCAAAGTTAAAGTTTGCCAAAAGAGAACATCTGCTTGAAATCATCATCTGCTGATCTAATGGCTGTTTGACTTGCTACTGTTGCCAACATCTGTTATTGCCTAACAGAGCTTTTCGAAGAATTTCCTCCTCTCAATTGTAAATACTGATGCATATGTTACTTTAAATCTTTGTCAAAGGTAAAGTTTGCTCAAAGAGAACATTTGTTTAGTGGTGATCTTCTGCTAATCTAACGGTTGTTTGACTTGCTACTGTTGGCAATATCTGTTGTTGCCTAACAGATGTTCGCAATATCTTTGTCTGCTGGAGTTGTAGAAGCATTTGTTTACTATGTAGAGTATTGCTGATCTTTAAATGAATAGATTTTTTATCTGAGTTATGACTAAATGATGATTGCAAATGAAGCGATTTTTTATCTGAGTTAAAATACATTTAATTTCAAACCACTGCTCTATATTCAAATGTAAAAGGTCTGGCCCACATTCAAAAGGGCAAACCACTGCCCATCTCCAAGAAAGTATAACTTAGCAGATGTTTCCTTTGGCAAACGTATACCTTAGCAGATGTTTTGAAATTGCCTGGAGTTTCAAATTCAAAATACCTGGGGATATGTACTTTGCAATTAATGCATGTCACTCACTCACTTCTGTCTTATGGTAAAGGCGTCTTATGGTAAATGAAGAGGTTAATTGTAATTATGATAACGTGTTTAATTTTATACTTTTCCCATAGAAGCGCACTTTTGTAATGTTTTGCATTAAAAGCTTAACCAATGTCGCATCATATTCTTTAACAGTAAGTTAGTCTGACGATGTATTTAGTCATAATCGCCTTCATTGGGTATATAAAATACATTGGGCAGAGGCTTTCATCATTACCGCTTTCATCCATCTACTTAATCATCTTCAAAAGTTTTTTTGTTTATCAATATCGTGATATACTTGTGAAAACCAAATCTGGCCGGGTTGAGCACATAAGTGAATTACATCCTTCTTATCTTTCTCTATAATACCCTCTTCTATTTCCATATGGAGAAAATATGTACAAGGTTGACATTCTTCATAGAGGTCTGAATCTAGACACAAAGAGCAAACGTCCAATGTGTACTATGCGTGAGTTCTTTGCATATAGATTCCAAGTTCGTGTCGATAAGTTTTCTGTTATTCATAATGCAAAACGACTTTTCCTACAATTTGTTGTTGATGCTTACACTATGGTGGAGAGTGAAAGGTTGTTTTACATACAGCGACAACAAACGCATTTGAGGTCAGAAACTGTTGAGAATATACAGAATGCAAATAATGCTGGCAAAAAAGATATGTCAAAAATTGGAACACGTGTCTTTATTCCTTCTTCGTTCACTGGCGGTTCTCGATATGTGATGCAAAATTACTTAGATGCAATGTCTTTGTGCAAATGGTTTGGGTATCCAGATTTTTTCATTACTATTACATGTAATCCAAAATGGACGAAAGTTCAAAGGTTTTTAAAAGATACCACCATAAGGCCTGAAGATAGGCCAGACATTTTTTGTCGAATTTTCAAGATCAAACTAGATTCTATAACAAAAGACTTGAAAGAAGGCAAGTTGCTAGGCAGAGTTAATTCTGGTATGTTTACTTTATACGTTAACATTTAAAGGCTAAAGTCTTTAAATAATGTTACTTTACTTTTTACTAATATTATTATGATTAATCTATGTATATTGTTGATAATATAATTTAGTTATATTTTTTTTTTCTAATATACGATCTTTTTCTTATTGTACTCTGTAGTTGTCTATACTGTTGAATTTAAAAAACGCGGACTTCCTCATGCACACATATGTGTATTCATGCATCCCGACAGCAAGATACTATCGGTTGACCAACTAGATCCAATCATTTCTGCCGAAATTCTAGACAAAGCCGAAGATCTAAAGCTATATAAACTTGTGGCAGACTACATGATTCATGGTCCGTGTGGTGCTCTCTGTAGGATCGCGATCTGACCCGAATGAGTCGTTCAGAGGAGTTTTACTTCGTTTCAGGTGCGGAATAACAAGAAATGAAGGTAGAAACAGCTTATTCTTCACTTAATCTACTGATTGTATTGATATAACAACGATTACAGCTCAATCTTCATACCGGCAGCACCTAGGTATGGAATACAAGGACTGGATCCTGATTTCGCCTATGAGACCCCTATATATACTATTCTGATTTCGCCCATATGTATATATGTCCATATAAGCGAAATCACCTTGTTCACATAAGCGAAACCCCATGCCTAAGACCCTATGAGCGAAATCAGCTCACTAAACACAATACTCTTCCTATTTTCTCGTAAAACGTACCCTAATCTATACAATTCAATATAAGACTCGATACAAAGACGAAGTCGACAGATGTAGTGCACCAACAGACTTCCCCTCAGATGTTGACGAGTCGACTATCGAGTCACGACAATGCTGTGTTTTCACTTCTTTAGTCTTGATCAGTCTCTGGGCTTTTCTTTTTCTTTATCTTCATCAACAGACTCCCTTTAACAATATTTGCTAGAATATCTTCAGACTCCCCCTCTCGATTTGCTGACATTTCTTTGTTCTTCAGCAACATCTGATACAAGATCGTTTTCTGGCTTTCACAGGTTCAAGATAGATTCCTGTCTTTAACTTTCACCACAGAATTGAAACCTGGTTCAAACTACAGAGTCTTCAATTTCCAGGATCGAAACTTGGCTCTAGTTCTGTTCATAGAATCTTCAGGATCGATCAGCTTGGCTCTTCAGGAGTCGGAAACCTGGCTTTCTTCTATCAGAGTCCTTAGGTATCGTAACCTGGCATTCTATCTTTAGGTTCAAGATCGAAACCTGGCTAAACCTGCACATTCTTAACCCATAAATAAATTTTCTAAATTTAACAAATTGTATGCACCAACATGCTGATATAAACAGATGACTCCCTCTCATAAACATATGAATCAACACCGATTCTCCCTCAGATCATACACACAAGATGAACCACTTGTTGATTTAAAAACATATTTTGACAAATAAAACACACTTCCCCTCACAACAATGTCATAATGTTTAGCACTTGGAATTTTGAGAATCAGCTTTCCAACATCAGTTGTCGAAAATCTTTTTGACTTTTTCAAAAGTTTAAGCTAAAACACACACAAAATCTTTTTGGATTTTTCTGAAAGAAAGTAACTAATACCACTTACAGAAACAACAAAATGCAGAAATGAAATATTTACAAACAATATTTTTGTGAGTTCGTGTAAGAGGATCATATCAGATTTTGACAAGTCACAAGTACTGTTGAGCTTAGTTACACATTAAGAATTAAACAATTCACCTAGATTGCCGATATACTGATCCATTTAAATTCTTACACAAATTTCAACTGATTCAGGATATGAGTTAGGTATTTTAAGAACTTAAACTCATTCATGTGTCCCACCTCTTGAATATACTCCCGTATCCAGATCCCAATATTCAGTCTTACAGGTGAGTATACCACAGATGATATCTGTAAGGGGTTAAATTGCGAGGGCCGTGAGAGCTCAGGTCGATACTTCCGTATACGCAGAGAGATGACGGCTTCGACTTTTGGTGTGTCCCCTTTAGAGGATCTTTTTTATTTCAACAGCAGCGACTATCAATTTTATTGTTTCATCAGCATGCTGAGGGCGAAGCTATGTTTCAAGCTTTTGCGGAAAGCATTATCCGGGGACTAGGTCAGAACTTCCATTCAGCAGAAGTCCCGGGATAATACCCCAAATATCACTGAGCATAAAGACCTAGTATCTCAGAAAGAGGGACCTTTCAAACGAGATTTAGCATACTATAACTGTCTACTGATGTACTATCATTTCCTCTTCTTTAAAACTCATTTTTGATTTTATCATGTTTTTGACATTTTTCAAATTTTCTAATGTTTTTGGATTTTCTGAAATAATTTTCTACTCCCCCTAAAATGCAAACACATTTCAAAAGAAATTTGAAAACTACTAGACTCTTGACCCACTTGAAACATAAAATGAACTGTACAAAAACTTGACAACTGACATCGAATTGCATCAAATCGCCATTCACTAGGCATAAACAATCAGAACTCCCCCTTTCAACAAACCATTTTCTCATTTAGATTTCAAAACACTTAAGTTTGTTTTAATCAAAATGATTTTTCCGGAAAATGAGTTTGTTTTTACCACTTGTAAGTTTACCACTTGTTAAGTATGGGGATATGGTTCATCATCTTGTCAGTTTTTATTAAATGTAGTAAATCAAGTACAATTTAATGTCCCTGATTTACCGTTTGCAATTAAGCAACCTCTGTACCAATTGTAAGAATTACCACTTTTAGGATCACAAACAATACCACTTGTAGGTATGACTAACCAATACCAACTGTAGGAATGTTACGTCTACATGCATCATTTTATCAATCAGGATGCCGATTCCTGCTTCGCATTTACCAACCTGGAAGCTCCGGCGTAGTCATTCAACCTGTAAAATTTTAAAAATTTTAACGACTTTCATATAAACACTTTAAAATATGAATGATGCCGATTCCTGATCCACGAAATAAACTTGGGATCTCCGGCATATTCCTAAGACTTTACGGGAAACAAACTTCCATCCAAGTCTTCTCAGACTTGATGGCTTTCAGTTCTTGCGCAATAGGGTTGTAAGTTGCCTTTTTAGTTGCATAAAAATCTTTAACCCCCTTAGCTTTCCCATTCAACATTTTCCCAAAAATTTTCTTAACACTACCATTGAATGTTTTCTCGACATCAAACTTAGTATTCTCGTTGTAAAACTGATTCGAGATATCAACCTTGCCAACTTTCTGTTTAACTTCTTCAAATTTTAGTGATGGAAACTCATCATCATTCACTGAAATTTTCATCTTAACCTGTGGCTCTCCTGGCTTTGTGGAACCAGATTCATCGCCGACTTTCATCAACTTTCTTAACAACCCACACTTGGTTGTCTTTCTCTTTCTTTTTATAAAAATTCTTTTTAGAACACTCACCAACCTCATAAGTTGAGTTTTCAAAAATTTTAAATTTTTCGGTTGGTGGTTCAATATCAACAACTTTTCTTTTCAACTTGTTAGAAACTCCTTGTTTTGACTTGGCATTTTTTGTACAGTTCCATGCAATGTGACCAGATTCATTGCATTTGTAACAGGTTCTAGTTTCTTTTGAGTGACAAACTTCAGTTCCATTCTTCTTCTTTTCAGCAAGAAACTCTTGATTTGACTGTCTCTAGAATGGTTTCTTCTGTTCCTCTTCTGCACTTCCACCTGACACAAATTCTGTTTTTGTTTTAGAATTTTTCAAATTTTTATGATTTTCTGGTGGAATAAATCCAAGACCTTTCTTTTTGTAGCTACGATTTTGGTTTGGTTTATTTTGAAAACCAGAACCAGAATTGTAACCCTTTTTCTTGTTTAGACGTTGTTGAAATCTTGAAGTGTACTTTTTAGTTTTTTCAGTAAGATTTAAATCTTTTATTTCAGAAATATTAATTTCTGTCATTTTGAAAACCTTTTTGATCATGTCAAAACGAACACTTCTTATTGGAAACTCTTTGTCAGAGTATAATTTGTCCGAATCATTTAAAGTGTATGCAACTTCAAATGCTTTATCATCCAAATTTGCTTTTGATAACAAAAATTCTTTACTGTAAGCCTTTTTGACCGACGACTTTGGACTGTTGACTGACGAATTTGACCCTTCAGACTCAGACTTTGACTCGGACTCCTCATCAGTATCCAACACTTGATCGACCACCTTTTTGATTAACTCAGACTCATGATCAGTGTCAGACGAGGTAAACGTGACGTCAATGTTTTCTGGTAATTCATCAGTTGTGTCGGTTTTTAGCTTTATATTGACTGCTTTTTCAAGTTGCTCCTCGTTTGGTTTTCTAGGAGAGTACCCTTCCCAAATTGGAGGCGGACACTTGTTATAGCTAACAGTCAGTTCCTTACCAGTATCCTTCTTCTTTGGCTTATCATCTTGAAAAGCTTCCATACCTGCAACAGTCGGATAGATTCGATCAATAAGATAATCAGAACTAGAGTAACTTTGTAATAAACGTCTGATTCTCTCATTTTCAATTCTCTTGGTCTCCAACTCTTGCTTCCATTTAGCACTTTCTTCGATGTAAAAGTTGATGGCTTTCTGCTTTGTCATCATTACAGCATTCATCATCGTTAGTGCTTGTTCTCTTTCTGAATTTGTCTTTTGGAGACCAGTTACTGTTTTGTTCAAGACATCATAAGATTCTTTCACATAGTTTAGATTGAACAGTAACTGCTCCTTCTTCTTCTCATACTCAGCAATTATCTCATTCTTTGCTGCACATTCCTTGCATGCTTCCAAACACTTTGTGCAAGGCTTGATGACTTCAACAATCTTTTCAACTTCGATTGTCTTCATTACTTCAACCACTTTTTCTTCTTCTTTCACCTTTTCTTCTACCTTTACTTTCTCATTCTGAACAACATCTTCAGTTTTCATTTGTTGTTGTTCTTTAGCAGCTCGTTTCTCCTTCAGTTTCTCCATGCGATCTGCAAAATAGAAATGAAAACTTTCAGGAGAAAGATGAAATTTAGTAACATTGATATGTTTTTCCTCCTCATCATCACTGCTCTCATCTGGAGGTGACTGATCAAACTGTGCAGACTTTTCAGAACTAGCATCTCATACATCAGAATCTGACGGTGTTTGATCAAATACAACTTCCTTTTTCTGAGCTAACATCATTTTGTACACTCTCATCTGAACTTTGTGATTTTTCATTAGCACTTTCTGAACTTTCATCAGATGTAACAGACTGTTCCTCCACACTTTTTACTGTCTCACCAATAGACTTCATCCACGTGGTAAACATATCTGGTTCTTTCAAAATCTTAGCAATGAACGCTTTAAAATTCCCATTCTCATCTGCAAACATATCCCAGCTAAAGCCTTCAGGTAGCCTCTCATCATCTTGATCGACTATGCATGCTTTGCTTTCAGGTGATATGTAGTTGCCCCAGTTGAAATCTACCAAACACGCTCTCTTGGAATCCTCAATCTTTCTACCATGAGCCGTCTGTGAATCTTGTGATTGACCAACCTGTTGATAAATGGCTTTCCGGTAGTAATCATCTTTTCCAAACGGATTCTGAGCACCACTAGCTTCCCTGTCTTTGCATTCCCATTTGAAATGGCCTTTCTCCCTGCATCGAAAACAAGTAACTTTAGATTTATCAAAACCTAAAGTAGATACATGAGCATCAAGAAAGTCATTTCCCCTGGTAATCGTTTTGAACTTTTTAGCACGTCCAAGAACACTAGCAAGACACCATTTGATATCCATTAATTCCATCTCTTCGGCGTCTATTTGATCGTAATCCTCCTTTGTGAGCATAGGATTTCCGATCCGACCAGCCACTAGACCCTCATAAGATAACAACACAGAACCAAGTAGAGCCATGTGGTCTTTAGCAGTGTCTTCTGAAAAACTTTGACCTTCTGGAAGATTTAGAGCGATGTTGCACTGAATCACATAACCATTTCCTGTCTTTGTGCTTTGAGACTGAAAGCCTGTATTTGACTCTTTAGGATTAACACTTGGAAATGATGAGAATCCACTGCTGCTTTTGTTGGAACCTTGATCAGCCTTTTCCGTTGAATCCCCAGCACTAAATGCAGTCTGGATTTTAGGACTTCTCTCAGATTCTGGAACTGGAACACTTCCTTTGTAGTATATCTTTATGTCCTGTTGACCACTCGGACTGTTCATCCTAGCGATCTTCTGTTGTTCCAAATCCTGACTCTCGATCTTTTCGATAAACTGAGAAATAGTTAGCCCATCATAAACACCCGTATTTTTCAGAATCATCAAATACGTTCCCCATTCTTTTTGCGGTAACGCATCGGCAAGCTTATCTACCCACTCTTCACGATCTTTTGTAATACTTAACATTGACATTGATCGTACTAGGTGGCAGTATCGTTCAATTAGCTTCTTCGTATCCTCTCCCGGTAAGCTACTGAACAGATCAAACTCTTTTTTTAACAGCGCCTTCTTGCTTTTAATCATATTCTCGCTACCGTCAAATTTGACTTTAAGTGCATCCCAGATTGACTTTGCAATTTTGTCATGCTGTAGCAGAATGAAAATGTCTTCCTTGATAGCTTGTTGAAGCAGACTAATCATCATCTTTTCTGCTTTGTACATAACCCGTTCTTGATCTGTGAACTCTGATAACTCTTTTAGAACTTGCAAATCTGTTCGAGGCAACACGTATTTCTTTAATATACATTCCCATGACCTAAGATGGTTAGCCGGAACCCAGTTCTCGAATCTATCTTTCCACCCGTAGTATTCTTCGATACTCATCAATTTCGGGGGCTTTTGGGTGGTTCCCGTCTCATTTTCCAAACTCATGGCTTGAGCAATAGCAGCTGGACCAGACGGTGTTGCAAACGCGTTATAGAACTCAGTATCCATGATGACTTAGCACGTTTTTCAAAATCAGTGACAAATAAGCGAAATCAGGAGTTCTGGGTGCCTTATAAGCGAAATCTGATGATCCTTATAAGCGAAATAAGATTTTGCACCAATGAGCGAAATCTAATGGTCTTAATGAGCGAAATACCTCAATTTTAGTGACACAAGAGCGAAATCTGATGTGACTTTGAGCGAAATCAGTGTTTTGGGTGGTCACATGAGCGAAATTAGGGTTCTTGGTGGTCACAAAAACGAAATCAGGTGTGTACTATGAACGAAATCACCAAGTGTACGTATAAGCGAAATCAACTCGGAAACTAATTTGGTCCATTTTTAGTCCGTATTTAGATCCGAAACTTTCCAGGGTTTGTTAATGTCCAATTATCTATGATCTGTGAAATTTTGAGCGAATTTTGACCGGAAAAACTTTCTGAAATGATGAAAGAAGATGTAGAAGTAATAAAACAAGATGAAATCCAGATAATCTCTGCAGAACTCCTCCTCCTGAGCTCTGATACAACTTGTAGGATCGCGATCTGACCCGAATGAGTCGTTCAGAGGAGTTTTACTTCGTTTCAGGTGCGGAATAACAAGAAACAAAGGTAGAAACAACTTATTCTTCACTTAATCTACTGATTGTATTGATATAACAACGATTACAGCTCAATCTTCATACCGGCAGCACCTAGGTATGGAATACAAGGACTGGATCCTGATTTCGCCTATGAGACCCCTATATATACTATTCTGATTTCGCCCATATGTATATATGTCCATATAAGCGAAATCACCTTGTTCACATAAGCGAAACCCCATGCCTAAGACCCTATGAGCGAAATCAGCTCACTAAACACAATACTCTTCCTATTTTCTCGTAAAACGTACCCTAATCTATACAATTCAATATAAGACTCGATACAAAGACGAAGTCGACAGATGTAGTGCACCAACACTCTCAATATGAATTGTCCTTGCATGGTCGATCATAAGTGCTCCAAGAAGTTTCCTAAAAAATTTGTTAACGAAACATGTTTGGATAAAAAAGGATTTCCAGTTTATCGTAGAAGGGATTCTGGCCTATTTGTTGTTAAATCACGCGTGAACGCAGACAATAGATATGTTGTTCCATATAGTAAAGTGTTGTTAAAAAGATACCAGGCGCATATTAATGTTGAATGGTGCAATCAACTTGGTTCTATCAAATATTTGTTCAAGTACATTAACAAAGGCCCAGATAGAACTACTCTTAGAGTTGTTGAAAGTGGAAATCATGATGAGCAGGAACCTGTAGTCGATGTGTAACACTCGTCTTATTTATTTATTATTTTATTATAAAATACGCACTTTTCAAAAACATAATGCATAATTGACAAAAACTTAGTTAATAACTAAGATGTACACTGTTATAGAGTATTAACCTAACCAACTATCTAGTTTAAAATCATTCAACATTTGGTGTTTACAAAACATCATCATCTAAACATGATTAGATTAGTGCGGAAGCTTCAAAACTTATATTCGGTTCTTGATTTCTTGCTTGATCGACATCCGAAACGAAATGAGCATTACCTAAGGTCAAAACCACATCAATTATTAGTTTTGACAATGTTAAAATAAGCATAAACAAGTCCATATATCATACACACAACGAAAAAATAAAAATCTTGATTTATGGTCTGTCGCGCCACGCGCCAGACCCAATTGAAACCTTCGTGTGCCGCGGGCGGCCCCGTGTGTCGCGCCAACCTCAAGTAACCCCGTCGCGTGGCGCGGGGGAGTACGTTTTTCAGCAGGTCCAGTTCCTGGACCTGCATATTTGCCCAGCTCCGAATTTTGTAAAAATTCTAACTTTAAACTAGCATAACTTTTTGCTCGTTTGTCCGTTTTAGTCGATTCTTTTTCCTATGAGTCCGTAATAAAATTTCAGATCCAACCATGTAAATTTCTCATAACGAAACCCTATTTATGAACGAATGGTTCACCAAATCCTTGTTCCGATTATTCGACCCATTAACTATGTGTGCATATTGTTCATCAATATATTCTTTGGCATTCTAGACTTATTCACCCATTCCCCGGGCTTAAATTATTGCCGTATCCATACCATTAAATGGCCTTACGCTTGCATTAGAATTTCATGCTTGTTTTCTAAAAATTCAAGCATGCTACTTGTGCAACTCTTGCAACTAGTTTCTACCGTTTGACCCGATATCACGGATTCATAAACTGAGCTTAGTATAATCATTCATTGGTATATTACTATCTAGCATTTGTACGATATGAGACTTTCAAGTCTCTACACACAATACCGTTTTAAGGACTTAGTTTAACCCGTTTGGTTGTCGAGTGAAAATCCTCACTTTACGGACAAGCCAAACTATTTCTAACCAATAATTTGACCCGTTTGAGTGTCGAGTGAACTTCGCCACTTCAATGACACACCAAACGCATACACTACAATATGACATCATTAACAAGATAAATTCAAACGTTTATGCATAATGTAACGGAACCAAAGTCGCGTATCTTTAGAGCACCCCTTTCAAGCGCGTATCCCTTCCGGCTTGTCCACTCGATGATCCGGATTCTTTACCTAAAGAGTTCAATTCACAATCAATTTAGAACTCTTTTTATAAACTTTAATGCATAATTTGCCATATAAATCAAACTTGCATTTTCATTGGATTTTTAACATTTCATTCCTCACTTAGGCATTTTAACGAACACCTAGTGGGTCTAATTTTTTACATAACTAGAATCAAGTTCATAACTTGTTATTTTCACCAATTTCAATCACATATTCCGATTTCATCATGTCAAGCATGCATAAAATCACCAAAATCATCATACAGAAATCATGTAATACTATTTTTAACAATCATATCTCTTGTGTTCATCTACTTAGTAAAACCCATTTAACCTATGAATGGGTTATCATAATTTTCATAATTTAGAACATGATTCTTGCAAATTATCAACTAGGATTCATTCTTAAACTTGTTTTCATCACAAGTTTCATCTAAACATCACATAATCAAGCTAATTTTCGATTTTTACAATTTGCCTAGAATTTGAGATGAATCAAAACACCAAAATTTTGCATACCTTATGATCCCTTCAACGAGGTGATCACTAATTTGTGCTTGAAAATCGATTTGGAACTGATTTGAACCTCCAATTTGATCAATTTGGCACAAGCTAGGGTTTGGTGGGGGAGTTCTTGTTCGTCCCTGTGTTTATGATCGACCAGACACACACTAAGTGTGTGTTTGGTGTTGATTATTTTGTTTTAATAATTCAAGTTTACAATTTAACAACTTAAGTCCCTCAACTATTGTTTAATTTATGTTTTAGGTGTTTTAATTCAATTATATGTTACCACAAGACTCGTAACTAACTGGGTTATTTATTCCTAGTTAGTTTGTTCTTGTTTATTTAATACTTTATAATTCTATTATAAAGTTTCATATTTTCGGGGTGTTACAAGTCCACCCCCCTTAAAAAGGGTTTCGTCCCTGAAACCAAAGTACGTACCGAATAATGTAGGGTAGAGTCGTTACATCTCCTCTTCGGACTCCCATGTGGTATCCGAACCCTTTCTGTGTTCCCATTTAACCTTTACTTGATTAATCTCTTTGTTCCTTAAGCTTTTCACCTTACGGTCTAGAATTGCTATCGGCCTCACCTTGTAGTTAAGACTATTATCCACCTCAATGTCATCGTAGTGGATATAAGCTGTTTCGTCGGCTAGACATTTCCGGATGTGTGATACATGGAATGTGCTATGAATTCCACTCAGTTCCTCGGGTAATTCGAGACGGTATGCGACCTTACCAACTTGTTCAACGATTTTAAATGGCCCAATAAACCTTGGGCTTAATTTTCCCCTTTTCTAAACCGAATAATTCCTTTCCACGGAGATACCTTCAGCATCACCTTATCACCAACTTGAAACTCAATCGGTCTCCGTCTTTTGTCCGCATACGACTTTTGTGGATCCTGAGCCGCTTTCAAGTGAGCTCGGACCAAGTCAATTTTCTCATTCGTGATTCGGACTACATCCTTATGTGCAAGCTCACGTGGACCAACCTCATCCCAACACACTGGGGTTCAACATTTTCTACCGTAAAGCATCTCGTACGGAGCCATACCGATGCTTGCATGGTAACTGTTATTATATGAAAATTTGACCAATGGTAGATAAACATCCCAACTTCCCCCGAAGTCGATAATGCATGCCCGTAACATATCTTCCAATGTTTGTATTGTTCTTTCACTCTGTCTATCCGTTTGTGGATGGTACGCGGTGCTAATGAACAATTTAGTTCCCATTTGCTCTTGGAATTCAAGCCAAAAGTTTGAAGTGAACCGAGTATCTCTGTCGGACACGATGGATATTGGTACCCCGTGGCGTGCCACTATCTCATTAGTATACACTTCCGACATCTTTTCAGAGGTATAAGTTTCACGAATCGGAATGAAGTGAGCGCTTTTCGTCAATCTATCCACAACTACCCATATAGCATCGTATCCGCGGTTGGTTTTGGGCAATTTGGTCAATAAATCCATTGTGATTTGCTCCCATTTCCACACTGGGATGTCCAACGGTTGCAGTTTACCATACGGATTTTGGTGTTCTGCTTTGACTTGTAAACAGGTCAAGCACTTCTCCACATACTTTACAACATCTCTTTTCATTCCGGGCCACCAATAGTTTTACTTTAAATCGTTATACATCTTAGTTGCCCCCGGACGGATAGAATAAGGGGATTTATGAGCTTCGTCAAGTAGGAGCGCCTTGACTCCACACGAATTTGGGACCCATATCCTCCCGAAACGAGTCTTTAACCCGTTGTTACCAACCACCAATTCTTTCAATTGGCCAACTATTCTTTCTTTCTTCAGATTTTCCTCTTTCACTGCTTCAACTTGAGATTTTCGAATTTGTTCAAGTAGACCCGATGTCACAATTAGTTGCATCGATCGTACTCGAATTGGTGTATAGTCTACCTTTCGGCTCAACGCATCGGCCACCACATTAGCTTTCCCAGGATGGTAATGTATATCACAATCGAAATCTTTGACTGTTTCCAACCACCACCTCTGTCTCATGTTTAATTCCTTCTGATCGAAGAAATATTTCA
The DNA here is from genome assembly GCA_030545235.1 of Helianthus tuberosus. NCBI lineage: Eukaryota > Viridiplantae > Streptophyta > Magnoliopsida > Asterales > Asteraceae > Helianthus > Helianthus tuberosus. The sequence goes on from CM060381.1 coordinate 103,758,011, forward strand.
AGCTTTTATGGTCGGTAAAGATAGTGTATTTTACCCCATACAAATAATGCCGCCATATCTTTAAGGCAAACACTACCGCCGCCAACTCGAGATCGTGTGTAGGGTATTCTTTTCATGGGTCTTTAGTTGTCGCGAGGCATAGGCTATAACTTTGCCCCGCTGCATCAAAATGCACCCAAGCCCCGAATGTCACGCGTCCAAGTAAACCACCATATCATCAACTCCGTCCGGCAATGTCAATACCGGAGCGTGAGTGTCACACCCCGACCGCGTAAAACAACAAATCGCGGCGGAAACATCGGGGCGTGTTGCAACAGAATTAATGTTTCATAACCATGGATACCAAAAAGTGTTTCGTTTTATTAAACATTGAATAATTACATCGTCTGGAAATCTAAATACACAAATTAAACATAGTCTATCATTGTTATTGAGTCACTAAGGCCTTGTCCAGTCCTATGTGAGCATGCATCTTATCAATCGATATCATTCAGCAATACCTGAAACATATGTGAAAACGAGGTCAGCAAAGAAATGCTGGCGAGTACATAGGTTTTGTGAAAATAAGATTCATGACTTCTGTTTAAGAAAATGTTTAGTCATGAACCTTGTAATTTGCTTTGTCTTTGTAAATCATTTGAAAAATAATAAGTTTAGGTGATATGTATAAATAAGAGAATAATGCATGATTAAATGAATAACCATGTAAAATGAGTTTGTATAAGATAAGTTGTTTGTAAATAAATGTCTTGTGAAAAGTATGTTACTTGTATAAAATGTTCTATGTCTCAAACTGAAATGATTCAAATAACGCTACAATATGTAATACCATACAAACACTTATATATAGGAAGTACCAGCGGCGTATCCACCATGCTTGTATCATATTCCACACGCATTGTTACTTAATCACTTAATCAAACCAAACCACCAAAGTAATGTTCATGCCCAATGTAAATCATGTAATATGTAACCAAAACCCAACCGTATGTCGCTTTGAAGCCAATCGTTTACCCAATCGTTAAAACATCGTGTGAAAACCAATCGTTTACCCAATCGTTAAATTCGTTTTAGGTCGTGAAACTACTTAAATGGTCGTCTCGCTAATAACATTCAAACCTTCTTGACTCGCATTAATAAACCCTTACCAAAGGATAGATTAATAATTCGCATTAATAAACCCTTACCAAAGGATAGATTAACATCTCGCATTAATAAACCCTTACCAAAGAGTAAATTAACAATTACAGATTCAGTCGCTACCCACAACACCCACACATAACTACGGGTGTGGTAACTAACGGGATTTGTCAGATCCTATGGTACCATAACCTAATACTGGTCGGCTTGATCATTGCTAATGAATGTCATTTGTTATGTAACTACAACCAACAAGTTTGTTCACTTTTTGAAATCGTTATTAGTTTTGTATAAATCGTCTTAATTGTTTTTGAAACCATTGTTATAACATCGAAAACATTTAGCACATATGAGTCACCCCAAAACAATTGAAAGCAGTAAAATAGGGGAATAATGTACTCGCCTGAGAATTCTTAGAGATCTTGAACAACAACCAAGCAAAGCTAGAGGGAGCACGGAATCAATCGGCAGTCTAAAACCATATAAATAAACCGGACCTAAATCGGGAGATCGGATAGGATGAGGCTTGGTAAACCAAATGAGTATTGGAACTCATATGATATGGTTTAACAAGGCCTACATACTACAATGAAACCAAACCTAAGTGCTTACGACCCATTACGACCCGTTTAGGTAGCTTATGCTACTTTAACGCGTCGTTCGCGTGAAACGCGTTCGGATCGCCTAACTAGTCCTATGACAAGTGTTATATGCCTAAACATGTTACATAATCAGTTATGTGACAAAAGTTTAGGTTACATATGCTTAATTACCAATTATACATGAAAAGGGTATTCTGGTAATTTACCTAAGGCATATAAACTACCTATCATACAACTACTCAAACGACGTGACCATAGGGTATAACCTCGGAAGGTTATTCCCTACCTACTATGGTCACCTAATGTATTTGGTCGGATCCTAATGATCGACCAAATGGGTCGGGTTCGAGGTATAAGCGATTTATTAGATCGCTTACCCTACGACCCTAGACAACGTGGAAATCAGTAGGCATAGTCCCAAGGGACTATAACCAACGTGATTACACTCACGTTGCGAAGTTCAAACGAACTTCGCATTGACCATAACTGGTCAATGTAGAAAGTCAAACAAAGTTTGACTTTCAGACTCGAAAGACTCGAAAAGCAATAAAAGAACGAAAGAATACTTACGAAGGGTCCCCGAATGCTAACTTCGATTCAAAAATCTCAGGTATGAAACAATAGTTTCAACTTAGAGTTTCTCAAATCAAAGTTCTTGTAATTTTGAAGCATGGGGGGTGGGGTATTTATAGTAAAAGGTCCACCGTTAAGATCGTTTCATGGAAAACGTGCCTTAATCCCACCCGTACAAGTGTCGGGACCTTATGGTGACTAAAATTGGTTCTTATCATCTGACTAGACAAATGAGAATGTGTGGTGGTGGATCAAACAGCTGCAATCTGCTGTTAGAAACATTTAACCTGGTCAGAAGGTCTGACGCGGGCCGCCTAAGGATTAACAGAATCTGAGGCGGGCCGCCTAGGAGTCACAGATCAGAACAAAGTTTCAGAAATGACAGTTTCAATCCCTGCACGTGTTTAAGCCCATTTCCGGCACTTCTAAGGCCCGTAAAGCAAACTTTAAGGCCCTAAAATGATTCCTAAACATTGTGGACATGAAACATGCTCAAAAATATGCCGGACATTGGTTCGTTTGGTCGTACGAACGCGATGTTCGCTTAATTACGACGGAATGCGCATAAGCGCGAAAAACGATCCAAATGACGCGACGAATGGATTTTTGGCAAGCCAAACACTAAATCATAATATAGTCATGCTTACATAAATTTTTGGATGTCCGGATGTATTCAGAACGTGAGTTATGTGTAAAAATGCAAACTTGTGCACTTTTTGACACTTTTAGTCCTTGAATGACCCAAAAGTTTATTTTAGCACACCAAACACCTCAAAGCCTATTTCTAAGCCATGTAAAGGATATTTATGGTATGTTTAATTTATGGTCATGCTCCGGAATGTCTGTTACAGTTCAAATTGGCATACTTTCACAGTTTGTCAAGTTTAGTCCCTGTAAGCGAATTAGCTTGTTTTCGGCATACCAAACCTTCCAAAACTTATTTCTAAGTTATGTAAAGGTTATTTAAGGTATGTTAAGCCTATTTCACTATTCCGGAGTGTTCGTTGCATTAAACTGGTTATATTTACGCATCGGTGCGCGTATAACCTTCCAGAAAGCGATTTAGAGTTTGAAATTGAACAAGAATTGATATGTGCAAATGATACACATATTTTTACAAATCCCAAGTATGAAATATAATATTTCATTGGTTCGGTATTTGTTTGATGGCCGTGGAGGCACAGGTGTTACAGTCTCCCCTACTTTAGGAAATTTCGTCCCGAAATTTATTTAGAGGAAACTTGTAAGAGCTTGAAAACATGAAGTTGAAAAGATCGAACAATATTGGTTAGGGTCCTGAACTTCTAGTAACTTTAATAACATTATGCTTGCAATGTAAGAGGGATACTTATATACAAGTATATGAAGCGTCATTGGTGCGTCCACCGTACCTCCATTACATCGTTCTCATTTCGTTATTGTTGTCACTATCGGTTCTTACACATAATAAATCTTACTGGGTTTCTGTGCACTAAATTTCATAATTATGTACGCGTCCATAATTAGACAATTCCTTGCATAGTTCACACAGTCTATTTTATAATGTGTAGGGGAAAACCAAATGAACAATCCTGTGATGAGTGTGACTAGACCGCCATAGAGTCCTTTTTAATTAAATCAATAAATGATCTTAAGAGACTATCAAGGAGTCTGTTCAGCTACATCACTAGATGTCATTCTTTAACCAGATTGTGAATCAATCTTTTTGACTAGACCACTTAAGGTCTCTTAAGAATCATGGAGTGGTACTATATAATCCAAGGGTCTTAACTACCACGTAGAAGCCCATAAGGATTTAAGGTAGTACCTTTTGAATATCCTACTACGAATCCCTCATATGAAGATATAAAAGATTCTATGAGGATTTGAAAATCGGATCACACAAAATCATAGAGGAGAACACATAAACACATATCACATAACCACAAAATTGTTCGTTAATTTTTCTTGTAAATTGCGTACATGCATTTAAAGCACACTTGGAATCCATTCCGTGGATTTCATTTGGTACTTTAAACGTTATCAAGAATCCAACTATAAAAATAGAAAGATTCAAAAAGAAAATTCGATTTCGATTACTAGGAACCGAAGTGTTCGAATTAAGGTACATAAGGAATCCAATTAAGGACTCTGATTTGAACGATAATCATCCACAAGGATCTAATTGTAAAGATAAAAAGATCCCATATGAATTTTAGAAGTTGAAGATGTTTTGAAACCTTGCACTGGATGTGCTTAGGTCAAAACATGATGTAAAATGCTTATGAAGTTGAGATGCTTGATATGTCAAGGCGACATATGAAGCAGAGTTTTGAAGGTTAAGTCAATGTATGAGGAAAATATTTTTGAAAACTATGCATGGGGTTCTTTTAAGAAAAATGTGTTTAACGTTTTTTTTTAAACCTTATATATAATACTTTTTGAAATCATAAAGTAGGTGTATTAGGTAGATATATTTACAAAAATGTTTTAAAATCATGCGAGATGAATTTTGAAATTATGTATAAGGTTTTTGAAAGACATGAATGATGCTTTTCGAAATCATGCACTTGATCAGAAAATGTATTGTGTTAATATTGTCTTCAGACTATATGAAATATTTTGAAATTAGAAAGGTTGGTTTTGATAGCATGGCCAATGTTTTTGAAATAACATAGACAATGCATCTAGAAAAATTGTTTTCAAACTATATGAAATATTTTGAGATCATGAAGATTGTTTTGAAATACTGGTACTGTGTATGTTGAAAAATCAAAACGTAATGGGTATGAGATTTGAAAATACCCTTAGTTATCTAACCAAGGATTTAAAGGCACAGATGTGCGAAAAGCACGATTACTCATAATGTCACTTAATTTTCTGTACTTTGTTTCTTAGAGTGAAACGAGTACTTAAAATTTTCGAGGGAATCATGAGCAATCATTTGAAAGAGAGAAATCACAAGAGTAGTTTGTAAGGTACATAGTTCCTTGATGTAGGTATCATAGGAAAAGCCATACACACATAGCAGGGGGTTGAGCTGGTTAGTTGGGGACTGCTTTACCATTGTGAGCGACCATGGCGAAGTTCTGAGAAGCCTTTCGCTTCTTTGACTTCTTAGGGGATCGTTCATCCATGGTCTTTGATTCTTCGATTGGTTTATTGGCTGATGGTGTTGTCGCCTGACTAGGTCCTGCCTGTCTTGGTGACTCTTGAGTGGCTTCATCCTGGAGATGATACATGGCAGTAGCTAATTCAACAGTCTTCAGGACTACTTCGCCTATTCGCTGAGCGAATTTTGGCTGCTTGCTCAGATATTTGGGCGTCATCGTGATGAAGAGACATTCTTGAAGAAAAAGAAAGGCATAGGGAGAAACAGGTGAAAGATTATTGGACAATCAAAACAGAAAGATAACGCATGAAAATTGCGATAATTTGTTTGTTACCTAAGGCAAACAAATGAGACGGTGACTAATCAAAGTAAATGGGTCAAAAATAATGTATCGCGAAGACATGCTCGCCTATAAGTGAACACTCATCCCAAGAATTCCCAGGTAAGCACAACTGGTCTCGCGTCTGATGAGATGTATACGAAGTGCTTGCCTAGACAGAAAACCCAGAATACAGGCATTCACCCTTCCAGTTTGCACGTGTTCACATCATTTAAAACCCAAAACCTTGACGAAGTTTTGAAAACTCAAAGGGGTTCAAAACCATATAATAGAGAGTTCAAAACCTAGTAATCAATCATCCTAGAACAGATGATTAGTTTTCAAAGCGGTTTTGAAATTTATGTTCTTGTTGTGGTCGTCGCCTAAGGATAGGTGACGGTATTGTTTTATGACTAAACGCAAGTAAACTCGCGTTAGGGTCCTAAGAAGGTTATAGACTAGGTCAAAGCATTACTAATAACCTAATTCCCTATAACCATTGGCTCTGATACCATCTTTTCTGTCACACCCCGACCGCGTAAAACAACAAATCGCGGCGGAAACATCGGGGCGTGTTGCAACAGAATTAATGTTTCATAACCATGGATACCAAAAAGTGTTTCATTTTATTAAACATTGAATAATTACATCGTCTGGAAATCTAAATACACAAATTAAACATAGTCTATCATTGTTATTGAGTCACTAAGGCCTTGTCCAGTCCTATGTGAGCATGCATCTTATCAATCGATATCATTCAGCAATACCTGAAACATATGTGAAAACGAGGTCAGCAAAGAAATGCTGGCGAGTACATAGGTTTTGTGAAAATAAGATTCATGACTTCTGTTTAAGAAAATGTTTAGTCATGAACCTTGTAATTTGCTTTGTCTTTGTAAATCATTTGAAAAATAATAAGTTTAGGTGATATGTATAAATAAGAGAATAATGCATGATTAAATGAATAACCATGTAAAATGAGTTTGTATAAGATAAGTTGTTTGTAAATAAATGTCTTGTGAAAAGTATGTTACTTGTATAAAATGTTCTATGTCTCAAACTGAAATGATTCAAATAACGCTACAATATGTAATACCATACAAACACTTATATATAGGAAGTACCAGCGGCGTATCCACCATGCTTGTATCATATTCCACACGCATTGTTACTTAATCACTTAATCAAACCAAACCACCAAAGTAATGTTCATGCCCAATGTAAATCATGTAATATGTAACCAAAACCCAACCGTATGTCGCTTTGAAGCCAATCGTTTACCCAATCGTTAAAACATCGTGTGAAAACCAATCGTTTACCCAATCGTTAAATTCGTTTTAGGTCGTGAAACTACTTAAATGGTCGTCTCGCTAATAACATTCAAACCTTCTTGACTCGCATTAATAAACCCTTACCAAAGGATAGATTAATAATTCGCATTAATAAACCCTTACCAAAGGATAGATTAACATCTCGCATTAATAAACCCTTACCAAAGAGTAAATTAACAATTACAGATTCAGTCGCTACCCACAACACCCACACATAACTACGGGTGTGGTAACTAACGGGATTTGTCAGATCCTATGGTACCATAACCTAATACTGGTCGGCTTGATCATTGCTAATGAATGTCATTTGTTATGTAACTACAACCAACAAGTTTGTTCACTTTTTGAAATCGTTATTAGTTTTGTATAAATCGTCTTAATTGTTTTTGAAACCATTGTTATAACATCGAAAACATTTAGCACATATGAGTCACCCCAAAACAATTGAAAGCAGTAAAATAGGGGAATAATGTACTCGCCTGAGAATTCTTAGAGATCTTGAACAACAACCAAGCAAAGCTAGAGGGAGCACGGAATCAATCGGCAGTCTAAAACCATATAAATAAACCGGACCTAAATCGGGAGATCGGATAGGATGAGGCTTGGTAAACCAAATGAGTATTGGAACTCATATGATATGGTTTAACAAGGCCTACATACTACAATGAAACCAAACCTAAGTGCTTACGACCCATTACGACCCGTTTAGGTAGCTTATGCTACTTTAACGCGTCGTTCGCGTGAAACGCGTTCGGATCGCCTAACTAGTCCTATGACAAGTGTTATATGCCTAAACATGTTACATAATCAGTTATGTGACAAAAGTTTAGGTTACATATGCTTAATTACCAATTATACATGAAAAGGGTATTCTGGTAATTTACCTAAGGCATATAAACTACCTATCATACAACTACTCAAACGACGTGACCATAGGGTATAACCTCGGAAGGTTATTCCCTACCTACTATGGTCACCTAATGTATTTGGTCGGATCCTAATGATCGACCAAATGGGTCGGGTTCGAGGTATAAGCGATTTATTAGATCGCTTACCCTACGACCCTAGACAACGTGGAAATCAGTAGGCATAGTCCCAAGGGACTATAACCAACGTGATTACACTCACGTTGCGAAGTTCAAACGAACTTCGCATTGACCATAACTGGTCAATGTAGAAAGTCAAACAAAGTTTGACTTTCAGACTCGAAAGACTCGAAAAGCAATAAAAGAACGAAAGAATACTTACGAAGGGTCCCCGAATGCTAACTTCGATTCAAAAATCTCAGGTATGAAACAATAGTTTCAACTTAGAGTTTCTCAAATCAAAGTTCTTGTAATTTTGAAGCATGGGGGGTGGGGTATTTATAGTAAAAGGTCCACCGTTAAGATCGTTTCATGGAAAACGTGCCTTAATCCCACCCGTACAAGTGTCGGGACCTTATGGTGACTAAAATTGGTTCTTATCATCTGACTAGACAAATGAGAATGTGTGGTGGTGGATCAAACAGCTGCAATCTGCTGTTAGAAACATTTAACCTGGTCAGAAGGTCTGACGCGGGCCGCCTAAGGATTAACAGAATCTGAGGCGGGCCGCCTAGGAGTCACAGATCAGAACAAAGTTTCAGAAATGACAGTTTCAATCCCTGCACGTGTTTAAGCCCATTTCCGGCACTTCTAAGGCCCGTAAAGCAAAATTTAAGGCCCTAAAATGATTCCTAAACATTGTGGACATGAAACATGCTCAAAAATATGCCGGACATTGGTTCGTTTGGTCGTACGAACGCGATGTTCGCTTAATTACGACGGAATGCGCATAAGCGCGAAAAACGATCCAAATGACGCGACGAATGGATTTTTGGCAAGCCAAACACTAAATCATAATATAGTCATGCTTACATAAATTTTTGGATGTCCGGATGTATTCAGAACGTGAGTTATGCGTAAAAATGCAAACTTGTGCACTTTTTGACACTTTTAGTCCCTGAATGACCCAAAAGTTTATTTTAGCACACCAAACACCTCAAAGCCTATTTCTAAGCCATGTAAAGGATATTTATGGTATGTTTAATTTATGGTCATGCTCCGGAATGTCTGTTACAGTTCAAATTGGCATACTTTCACAGTTTGTCAAGTTTAGTCCCTGTAAGCGAATTAGCTTGTTTTCGGCATACCAAACCTTCCAAAACTTATTTCTAAGTTATGTAAAGGTTATTTAAGGTATGTTAAGCCTATTTCACTATTCCGGAGTGTTCGTTGCATTAAACTGGTTATATTTACGCATCGGTGCGCGTATAACCTTCCAGAAAGCGATTTAGAGTTTGAAATTGAACAAGAATTGATATGTGCAAATGATACACATATTTTTACAAATCCCAAGTATGAAATATAATATTTCATTGGTTCGGTATTTGTTTGATGGCCGTGGAGGCACAGGTGTTACAGTGAGTCAATTTTTCCTTAAGCGTTTGGAACGCCTTTTCTTGATCATCGCCCCAAATAAACTTCTCATTTTTACGAGTTAATTTGGTTAACGTCACGACAATCTTGGAGAAATCTTGTATGAATCTCCTATAATATCCTGCGAGCCCCAAAAAGATTCTGATTTCCGAAGGATTCTTCGGTGGATTCCATCTCGCCACTGCTTCTATTTTTGACGGGTCTACTAACACCCCGTTCGCACTGATAATGTGCCTGATAAATTTCACTTCGCGTAACCAGAAAGCACATTTCAAGAATTTTGCATATAATTTCTCTCTTCAGAACGTCTCCAACACTTCACGTAAATGGCTTGCATGTTCTGCTTCATTCTTTGAATACACGAAGATGTCGTCGATGAACACTATCACCGACTTATCTAACATTGGTTTGCAAACCCGATTCATGAGGTCCATGAAAGCCGCGGGTGCATTGGTTAATCCGAAAGACATCACGAGGAATTCGTAATGTCCGTACCGTGTACGAAAGGCCGTCTTCGGTACATCTTCCTCCTTGACCTTTAACTGATGATAGCCCGACCTAATGTAGGATCATTCCATGACCCAAACGAGTCAATCAGAAGAGTTCTTGTCTGTTTCGGAGGCGGAAACAAAGAAACAGACTTGTAAAACAGCTTGTTTCACTCTTAAACGTTTTGTTTTATTGATTTAATAGCAATACAGATCAAACGACGCGTCGACAACACTTCGGTACCGAAATCGCAGAAGTTACAAATGATTTCGTTTGGAAGGTATTTATAGGATTCTAATTCCGCATGAAACCATCCCAAACGAAATTAGTTCCCTCAAACGAAATTACCTTTAAAACTACTTTTAACACCTATTTTCTCAAACTACGCGCCCTGATCTAACAATTCTAATACTAGACTCGATACAAGACGAAGTCGACAGACGCATGCACCAACAGACTCCCCCTCGAATTGTAACATCCGTGCTTGTAATCATTGTGAACAGTATCAATAAAACAATGTTATTTGATCCCAATGTTTGTTTGTTTGTGTTTTACATTTTTCATGTTTTGACTTTTATGTAATTTCAAACTCTACATCGCTTTCTGGAGAGTTATACACAAACTGATGTGTAAACATAATCAGTTTAATGCGATAAATACTCCGGAACATCAACATATACTTAACATACCTTAAATAACCTTTACATAACTTAGAAATAAGTTTTGAAGGCTTTGGTATGGCAAAAACAAAGTTAATTCGCTTACAGGGACTAAACTTGACAAACTACGAAAGTATGCCAATTTGAACTATAACGAACATTCCGGAACATGACCATAAGTTAAACACACCTTAAATATCCTTTACATAGCTTAGAAATAGGCTTTAAGGGGTTCGGTGCGCTAAAATAAACTTTTGGGTCATTCAGGGACTAAAAGTGTCAAAAAGTGCACAAGGTTGCATTTTCGCGCATAACTCACGTTCTGAATACATCCGGACATCCAAAAATTTATGTAAACACTATAATATTTTATTTTAGTGTTTGGCATGAGAAAAATCCGTTCGTTGCGTCATTTGGATCATTTTTCGCGCTTGTGCGCATTCCGTCGTAATTAAGCGAACATCGCGTTCGTACGACCAAACGAACTGACATCAGACATATTTTTGAACATGTTTCATGTCCACAATGTTTAGGCATCATTTTAGGGCCTTAAAGTTGGCTTTACGGGCCTTAGAAGTGTTGGAAAAGGCCTTAAACACGTGCAGGGACCAAAACTGTAATTTCTGAAACTTGTTTTCTGATCAGAAGGGCCAGGCGGCCCGCCTCAGTTTCTGCACATATCCACGCGGGCCGCGTACACCTCCCAGATCAGATCAGAACAAACAGTCAGCATTTACCAGCTGTTTTAACCACAACCACAACTTCTAACTTGACCTTTCAGCTGATTTAGGACCATTTTTAGGTACCACAGCATTTGGACAAATGTACGCACAAGATTAAGGCACGATATTCGACAAACGATCTTAACGGTTACCCGAAAACTATAAATACCCCAACCCCCATTACTTCAAACCCACTAGAATCTGATCTTAAAGACTCTAAGTTGGAACCTTTGTTTCATACCTGAGTTATTTCGATCTAGATTAGCATTCGGGGACCCTTCGTAAGTATTCTTTCGTTCTTTTATTGCTTTTCGAGTCCGAAAGTCAAACTTTGTTTGACTTTCTGCATTGACCAGTTTATGGTCGATGCGAAGTTCGTTTGAACTTCATAACGTGAGCGTGATCGCGATGGTTATAGTCCCTAGTGACTATACCTACTGATTACCACGTTATCTAGGCTCAGTGACGAGCCGTAGTTTCGGTCAGAATACGTATTCTTGCGTATTTTGTAACCAAACTACTCTTAGGTATCACAACCATTTGTTGTGATACCAAACCTGTTTTCTAAACTTAGTTAAGCATGTTTTAACATGCTTAGCTCGTCACTTTTAGTTTAGTGCTTATATAGGGTCGTAAGGTAAGCGATCTAAACAATCGCTTATACTTTCGAACCCGGCCCGTTTGGTCGATCATTAGGATCCGACCAAGCACATTAGGTGACCATAGTATATAGGGAATAACCATCCGAGGTTATACCTTATGGTCGCTTCGTTTAAGTAGTTGTATGATAGGTAGTTTATATGCCTTAGGTAAATTACCAAAATACCCCTATGATGCCAAAATTCATTTTAAACATATGTAACATAACTTTTGACATCTAAACTGATTTGACAACCATATTAGACATGTTAAGGCATATATTACTTGTCATAGGACTAATTAGGCGGTCCGAACGCGATTCACGCGAGCGACGCGTTAAAGTAGCATAAGCTACCTAAACGGGTCGTAATGGGTCACAAGCACTTAGGTTAGGTTTCATTTAGTATGTAGGCTTTGTTAAACCATACTACATGAGTTCCCATACTCATTTGGTTTACGAACCCTCATTCTATCCGATCTTCCGATTTAGGTCCGGTTTATTAATGTAGTTACCTATATTAGGTGCCGTTTGATATTCCGAGATCTCTAGCATTGCTTGGTGGTTATCTTAGGACTTCTGAGCAATCTCAAGTGAGTACATAGAACCCCTCTTTTACTGTTTTCCAAACGTTTTGGGGTGGAACACATGTGCCTACTTGTTACTTTCGTGCTTTCCTGTTTTCACATCATATACCTGCTATGTTTGTTAGTACATTATAGTACATGATTTCATTACATTTCATGCTATGTATGTCAATTGTGTGCATACTTAGTACATTGTTTTACATTATATTTCTGCTATGTATGTTAACTGATAGCATGCTAGCACATTGATTTACATGACTTTTCTGCTTTGTATGTTAACTTAGCATACTTAGTTCATTGTTTTCATATAACATGTTCACTTTTGCTATGACATTTGGTTTGCACAAACGAGACTATTATGCGTTCATTAACATTAGCTACGCCGCTCGGTAGTAAGTACTGGTACCATAGGACTTGACAAATCCCATTCCTGACATCCCGGGTTTGTTTGGATGTAAGGAATGACTGAATCCGAAAACATTACTTTTGATAACCTTGACTGAAAGGGTTGTCCGACTGTCTCAAGGCTTGAATGTATGCGTTAACTTACCACATAAATGTTTGTAACAATGTAACATGTATTACTTTGCGAAACATAACTTTTTGATATATTCAAAATACTTTGTTTTGTACATTTATACATTTTGGACTATGCGACAATGCTTTACTTACAATACATAACTTTTGTTACACATTACTTGACTACTTTTGGACTTATAAACATTTGACATGGCTTATACAAAGACTTTTGACTATTGGTTTAAACATAGACTTTATACATTGGTGGTTTGTTTAAGTGATTTAAGTAACGAGGCATGTGTAATACGATACAAGCATGGTGGATACGCCGCTAGTACTTCCTATATATAAGTGTTTGTATGGTATTACATATTGTAGCGTTAGTTAAATCATTTCAATTTGGACATATGACATTTTATACAAATAACATACTTTTCACAAGATATTGTTTTACAAAACAACTTATCTTATACAAACTCATTTTACTTGGTTATTTATTTAACCATACTTTATGATCTTATTTATACATATCATCTGATCTTATCGTTTTTCAAATGATTTACAAGACAAAACAATTTACAAGGTTCATGACTAAACATTTTCTTAAACTTAAGTCATGAATCCTATTTTCACAAAACCTATGTATCTCACAGGCATTTTTATGCTGACGTACCTATTTTCACATGTGTTTTCAGGAGCTTTTCCGTAGGATGACGATCATGACACTAGGGCGGACCTGTGCCTTAGAGATTTAAAACGAAGATAGACTATGTTTAATTATGTTAAAAACTCTTTGATTCCTGTTTAAAACAATGAAACTCTTGTGTTGATAAATAAATACAACTTTGTATGCCATGGTTATGAAACAATTAATTCTGTTACAACACTCCCCGACGTTTTCCGCCACGTCTTGTATGCTATACGTGGTCGGAGTGTGACAGAAGAGTTGGTATCAGAGCCAATGGTTATAGGGAATTAGGTTATTAGTAATGCTTTGACCTAGACTATAACCTTTCTAGGACCCTAACACAAGTTATCTTGTGTTTAGATTTTAAAACATGCACTTCACCTATCCTTAGGTGATTATCAAAACAAGTAACCAAATTTTTTTCCGAAACGATTTTTGAAAAACAATCATCTGCTTTTGAATAATTTATTACAAGGTTTTGAACCCTCTGTTATATGGTTTTGAACCCTTCCAGTTTGACTAAATTTTTGGCCTTGTGCCTTCAAATTTTCAAAATCTCGTCAACGTTTTGGGTTTTAAATAATGTGAACACGTGCAAACTGGAAGAGTGAATGCCTGTATTCTGGGTTTTCTGTCTAGGCAAGCACTTCGTATACATCTCATCAGACGCGAGACCAGTTGTGCTTACCTGGGAATTCTTGGGATGAGTGTTCACTTATAGGCGAGCATGTCTTCGCAATACATTATTTTTGATCCATTTACTTTGATTAGTCACTGTGTGTCGTTTGTTTACTTTGTGATACGGACGAATGACCACCATCTTTGCTTTGGTTGATTTTGTTTCATCTCATTCTTTTCATCAAATCATCTCACTCGTTTCCTTTCATGTTTCCTCTTTTAGAATGCCTCCTCGATGCGACAATCTGATTGCGACTGCCGAACTGGCAGAAATTATTACGGAGCAGATGGCTGCTCAATTTCCAAATCTCTTTGCTCAATGGCACCAAGCCAACAACAACAACAATGCTCCATGCAAATACAAGGATTTTAACTCGGCTAAACCACTCAAGTTTAGTGGTTCTGAGGGAGCGACTGGGCTTCTTCAATGGTTTGAGAGCATTGAGAATACTTTCCGCCACGTGCAGTGTTCGGATAATCGCAAGGTCGAGTTTTCTTCGAGCGTGTTTCAGAAGAGGGCTCTCACATGGTGGAATGGGGTTATGAGAGATCGGGGTGCAGAAGTTGCTCTAGCGCAAACTTGGGCTGAACTTAGGGCCCTTATGATGAGGGAATTCTGTCCTCGTCATGAACAGCGAGCGTTGGAGAAAGAGTTTGAGGACTTGAAACAAGACAGTGGCGAGCACAGGGCTTATACTGATAGGTTTGAAGAGTTGAGTCTGCTTTGCCCAACTATGGTTACCCCACTCGACAAGGCTATCGAAAGATACATCGACGGCCTACCTGACTCGGTACAAGACATCATTACTGGTAGTAACCCTGCCACACTACGTCAGGCGATCGAGTTATCAGCGACATTGACTGAGTCCCAGATTCGAAAGGGGAAGCTGCACAAAAAGGGTGACAAGGGTAAGAAGCAGGTGTCTGATAAGGAAGATAGCAAGAAAGGGCAAAACAAGAAGGGAAAGAATTCTGGAGGGTCTAGGAAGCGGAAGGCTTCCCAAAACTATGCTGTTACTGCACAGGCTCAAGCTGCACAAAATCAGCCTGCGCAACCACTAGCCAAGAAGCCTTATCTTGGCAATGCACCTTTGTGCAACAGGTGTAACGGCCATCATCAACCACACCTCCAGTGTCGTCAGTACACCAACTGCGGAAGGCCTGGTCATCTTGCTGCCACCTGCCGCATTCCTGTTAACCAGAACCAGGCAGTTCAAAACCCGGCTCAACAGGTTGCTCAGCCTCTTGCTCAGCAACAAGGTCAAGCTGCACGACCTCATTATCCTCCTGGTTCATGCTACAATTGTGGGGATCTGACCCACTACAGGAACCGGTGCCCAAGACTAGCCAACCAGAATCAGAATGTGAACCCGAATCAGGCTCAGGCTCGAGGACGAGCTTTTAACTTGAATGCCCAAGAGGCGCAGGCGGATGATAACGTGGTGAACGGTACGTTCTTTATTAATAATCAGCCTGCATCTGTTCTTTTTGATTCGGGTGCCGACAAGAGTTTTGTGTCATTGTCTTTTGAGCCTATGCTTCGCGTGTCTAGAACAAAACTAGGTAAACCTTTGACAGTAGAAGTTGCTAGTGGTGAACCCATTGTTCTTGATTCTGTTCTTCACAACTGCCAGTTGAATCTTAACGATCATCTTTTTCCAATCGACCTCACGCCTATGCAACTTGGAAGCTTCGACGTCATAGTGGGTATGGATTGGTTATCTAAGCATCGCGCAGAGATAGTTTGTTCTGAGAAGATTGTTCGTGTGCCGCTTTCGACAGGCGAGATCCTAAAGGTTCAAGGTGAGAAACCTGCTGGTGGTCTCAAACTCATGTCTTGTTTTAAGGCTCGGAAGTATCTACGGAAGAACTATGTGGCTTTCTTAGCACATGTTACAGCAGATAAAGGCAAGGGTAAGTCTATTTCAGATATTCCTGTCGTTCGGGATTATTCTGAAGTTTTCCCTGAAGAGTTACCTGGTCTACCTCCAGCACGCCAAGTCGAGTTCCGCATTGATCTCGTACCTGGTGCAAATCCCATTGCCAGAGCTCCATATCGTCTTGCACCGTCTGAGATGCAAGAGTTATCTAAGCAGCTTTAGGAGCTCTCTGACAAAGGTTTTATCCGTCCTAGCTTTTCACCCTGGGGTGCTCCCGTTCTTTTCGTCAAGAAGAAGGATGGATCTTTTAGGATGTGTATCAATTATCGTGAGCTTAACAAGCTTACCATCAAGAATCGATATCCCCTACCTCGCATTGATGATCTCTTTGATCAGTTACAAGGTGCTTCTTATTTTTCAAAGATTGATCTACGTTCCGGATATCATCAACTTCGGGTGCATGAAGAAGATATTCCCAAGACAGCGTTCCGTACTCGTTATGGGCATTATGAATTCACAGTCATGCCATTCGGTTTGACTAATGCACCTGCTATTTTCATGGACTTAATGAATAGGGTCTGCAAACCTTATTTGGATCAATTCGTCATTGTTTTTATTGACGATATCTTGGTTTATTCTAAGACGCGAGCTGATCACGAGCAACATCTTCGTCTTACTCTGGAACTCCTAAAGAATGAACAACTTTTCGCCAAATTCTCAAAGTGTGAATTCTGGCTCAAAGAGGTTCAATTCTTAGGATATATTATCAACGAACAAGGTATTCATGTAGATCCCTCTAAGATCAGTGCGATTAAGGATTGGGATACGCCTACTACTCCTACTGAGGTTCGTTCTTTTCTTGGTCTAGCGGGTTATTACCGCCGCTTCATTGAGAACTTCTCAAAGATTGCAGTTCCTCTAACTGCTCTAACTCAGAAGAAGATGCCCTTTGAGTGGGGATTCAAACAAGAGGAAGCTTTTCAAAACTTGAAGCAGAAGCTTTGTGACGCGCCTGTTCTAACTTTGCCTGAGGGCAATGATGATTTCGTTGTTTATTGCGATGCATCTAAACTGGGTCTTGGCTGTGTTCTTATGCAAAGGAACAAAGTCATAGCATATGCATCGAGGCAGTTGAAGATACATGAGAAGAACTACACCACTCATGATCTTGAGTTGGGTGCAGTTATTTTCGCTCTAAAGTTCTGGAGACACTATTTGTACGGTACAAAATGTGTGGTTTTCACGGACCACAAAAGTCTTCAGCATATCTTCAACCAGAAAGAACTCAACATGAGGCAACGACGTTGGGTTGAGCTTTTAAACGACTATGACTGCGAAATTCGCTACCATCCTGGTAAGGCGAATGTCGTAGCTGATGCATTGAGTCGTAAGGAACGTACTAAGCTTCATTGTGTACGTGTTCAATCTGTTATTCAAGCTCGATCCGATATCCAAGCACGCATTTCTCAGGCTCAACAATCTTGTGTTTCACAAGGTTTAATGGATAAGGAATTTCCCTATCACATAACGCCTGCTTTGGAAGTGAAGGACAATGGATCGTATTACTTCATGGACCGTTTGTGGGTCCCAAGCCAGGATAATCTTCGTACCTTGCTTATGAATGAAGCCCATAAGTCGCGTTATTCTATTCATCCGGGCTCAGATAAAATGTATAAGGATCTTCGTATTCAGTATTGGTGGCCTGGTATGAAGAAAGACATTGCCTTATACGTATCAAAATGCCTTACTTGTCTTAAGGTTAAGGCTGAACATCAGCGTCCTTCTGGTTTATTGGAGCAACCAGAGATCCCAGTTTGGAAATGGGAAAACATTACTATGGATCTTGTTACTAAACTTCCACGCACAAAGAAAGGTCATGATGCCATCTGGGTAGTTGTTGATCGTCTTACTAAATCAGCGCATTTCTTGCCAATCCGTGAGGATTTTCCTGCTGACAGACTTGCTCAAATCTATGTGGATGAAATTGTAGCTCGACATGGTGTTCCTTTGAACATCATTTCTGACAGAGATGCTCGTTTCACTTCTCATTTTTGGAGAACCATGCAATCTGCTATGGGGACCCAACTTAATCTGAGCACAGCTTATCATCCGCAAACGGATGGTCAATCTGAGAGAACAATCCATACTCTGGAGGATATGCTTAGAGCTTGTGTGATCGATTTTGGTGGTAGTTGGGATTCACATCTTAAGTTGATTGAATTCTCCTACAACAACAGTTATCACACCAGCATCAAAATGGCTCCTTTCGAGGCTCTCTATGGTCGAAAATGTCGTTCACCAGTCTGCTGGAATGAGATCGGCGAGGCTCAACTTACTGGACCTGCCCTCATTTTAGAAACTACTGACAAGATCAAGAAAGTTCGTGATAACCTTCAGACAGCTAGAAGCCGTCAGAAGAGTTACGCGGACCCAAAACGCAAAGCCTTGGAATTTCAAGTCGGTGATCGAGTATTACTTAAGGTCTCACCTTGGAAAGGTGTGATCAGATTTGGAAAGAAAGGAAAACTTGCACCTAGATACGTTGGACCATTCAAGATCGTCGAAAGAATCGGTAAGGTAGCCTACAGACTTGAGTTACCTCCTGAACTTGGAAATGTTCATCCAACTTTTCACGTGTCCAATCTCAAGAGGTGTTTAGCTGATGAGAACCTTCACATACCGCTTGACGAAATTCGTGTTGGCAAAACACTGAAATTTGTTGAGAAACCTGTGGAAATCATGGAACGTGAAGTCAAGTGGCTCAAACGCAAGCGCATTCCTTTGGTCAAAGTTCGCTGGGAAGCTAAACGTGGACCTGAGTTTACTTGGGAACGCGAAGATCAAATGAAGGCGAAATATCCACATCTTTTCCCATGAGTTTCCTCTAAATAAATTTCGGGACGAAATTTCCACAAGTAGGGGAGACTGTAACATCCGTGCTTGTAATCATTGTGAACAGTTCTATTATCAATAAAACAATGTTATTTGATCCCAATGTTTGTTTGGTTGTGTTTTACATTTTTCATGTTTTGACTTTTGTGTAATTTCAAACTCTATATCGCTTTCTGGAGAGTTATACGCAAACTGATGAGTAAACGTAATCAGTCTAATGCGACAAATACTCCGGAACATCAACATATACTTAACATACCTTAAATAACCTTTACATAACTTAGAAATAAGTTTTGAAGGCTTTGGTATGGCAAAAACAAAGTTAATTCTCTTACAGGGACTAAACTTGACAAACCACGAAAGTATGTCAAATTGCACTGTAACGAACATTCCGGAACATGACCATAAGTTAAACACACCTTAAATATCCTTTACATTGCTTAGAAATAGGCTTTAAGGGGTTCGGTGCGCTAAAATAAACTTTTGGGTCATTCAGGGACTAAAAGTGTCAAAAAGTGCACAAGTTTGCACTTTTGCGCATAACTCACGTTCTGAATACATCCGGACATCCAAAAATTTATGTAAGCATGACTATATTATGCTTTAGTGTTTGGCTTGCCAAAAATCCATTCGTCGCGTCATTTGGATCGTTTTTCGCGCTTGTGCGCATTCCGTCGTAATTAAGCGAACATCGCGTTCGTACGGCCAAACGAACCAACATCCGGCATATTTTTGAACATGTTTCATGTCCACAATGTTTAGGCATCATTTTAGGGCCTTAAAGTTGGCTTTACGGGCCTTAGAAGTGTCGGAAATGGCCTTAAACACGTGCAGGGGCTGAAACTGTAACATTTGAAACTTGTTTTCTGATCAGAAGTGCCAGGCGGCCCGCCTACGCTTCTGGTAATCCTGAAGCGGGCCGCGTACACCTCCCAGATCAGATAAGATCGAACAGTCAGCTGATTCCAGCTGTTTAATCCTCAACCACATGCTCACACTTGACCTTTCAGCTGATTAAGAGCCCTTTTTAGGCACCATAACTTTCCGACACTTGTACGCACAAGATTAAGGCACGATATTCGACAAACGATCTTAACGGTTACCCGAAAACTATAAATACCCCAACCCCCATTACTTCAAACCCACTAGAATCTGATCTTAAAGACTCTAAGTTGGAACCTTTGTTTCATACCTGAGTTATTTCGATCTAGATTAGCATTCGGGGACCCTTCGTAAGTATTCTTTCGTTCTTTTATTGCTTTTCGAGTCCGAAAGTCAAACTTTGTTTGACTTTCTGCATTGACCAGTTTATGGTCGATGCGAAGTTCGTTTGAACTTCATAACGTGAGCGTGATCACGATGGTTATAGTCCCTAGTGACTATACCTACTGATTACCACGTTATCAAGGCTCAGTGACGAGCCGTAGTTTCGGTCAGAATACGTATTCTTGCGTATTTTGTAACCAAACTACTCTTAGGTATCACGACCGTTTGTTGTGATACCAAACCTGTTTTCTAAACTTAGTTAAGCATGTTTTAACATGCTTAGCTCGTCACTTTTAGTTTAGTGCTTATATAGGGTCGTAAGGTAAGCGATCTAAACAATCGCTTATACTTTCGAACCCGACCCGTTTGGTCGATCATTAGTATCCGACCAAGCACATTAGGTGACCATAGTATATAGGGAATAACCTTACGAGGTTATACCTTATGGTCGCTTCGTTTAAGTAGTTGTATGATAGGTAGTTTATATGCCTTAGGTAAATTACCAAAATACCCCTTTGATGCCAAAATCCGTTTTAATCATATGTAACATAACTTTTGACATCTAAACTGATTTGACAACCATATTAGACATGTTAAGGCATATATTACTTGTCATAGGACTAGTTAGGTGTTCAGAACGCGTTTTACGCGAACAACACGTTAAAGTAGCATAAGCTACCTAAACGGATCGTAATGGGTCACAAACACTTAGGTTAAGTTTCGTTTTAGTATGTGGGCTTTGTTAAACCATGTCACACGAGTCCCCATACTCATTTGGTTTACGAACCCTCATTCTATCCGATCTTCCGATTTAGGTCCGGTTTATTAATGTAGTTACCTATATTAGGTGCCGTTTGATATTCCGAGATCTCTAGCGTTGCTTGGTGGTTATCTTAGGACTTCTGAGCAATCTCAAGTGAGTACATAGAACCCCTCTTTTACTGTTTTCCAAACGTTTTGGGGTGGAACACATGTGCCTACTTGTTACTTTCGTGCTTTCCTGTTTTCACATCATATACCTGCTGTGTTTGTTAGTACATTATAGTACATGATTTCATTACATTTCATGCTATGTATGTCCATTGTGTGCATACTTAGTACATTGTTTTACATTACATTTCTGCTATGTATGTTAACTGATAGCATGCTAGCACATTGATTTACATGACTTTTCTGCTTTGTATGTTAACTTAGCATACTTAGTTCATTGTTTTCATATAACATGTTCACTTTTGCTATGACATTTGGTTTGCACAAACGAGACTATTATGCGTTCATTAACATTAGCTACGCCGCTCGGTAGTAAGTACTGGTACCATAGGACTTGACAAATCCCATTCCTGACATCCCGGGTTTGTTTGGATGTAAGGAATGACTGATTCCGAAAACATTTCTTTTGATAACCTTGACTGAAAGGGTTATCCGACTGTCTCAAGGCTTGAATGTATGCGTTAACTTACCACATAAATGTTTGTATCAATGTAACATGCATTACTTTACAATACATAACTTTTTGATATATTCAAATTACTTTGTTTTGTACATTTCTACATTTGGACTATTTGACAATACTTTACTTACAAGACATAACATTTGTTACACATTACTTGACTACTCTTGGACTTATAAACATTTGACATGGCTTATACAAGGACTTTTGACTATTGGTTTAAACATAGACTTTATACATTGGTGGTTTGTTTATGTGATTTAAGCAACGAGGCATGTGTAATATGATACAAGCATGGTGGATACGCCGCTAGTACTTCCTATATATAAGTGTTTGTATGGTATTACATATTGTAGCGTTATTTAAATCATTTCAATTTGGGACATATGACATTTTATACAAATAACATACTTTTCACAAGACATTGTTTTACAAAACAACTTATCTTATACAAACTCATTTTACTTGGTTATTTATTTAACCATACTTTATGATCTTATTTATACATATCATCTGATATTATCGTTTTTCAAATGATTTACAAGACAAAACAATTTACAAGGTTCATGACTAAACATTTTCTTAAACTTCAGTCATGAATCCTATTTTCACAAACCTATGTATCTCACAGGCATTTTTATGCTGACGTACCTATTTTCACATGTGTTTTCAGGAGCTTTTCCATAGGATGTTGATCAGGACACTAGGGCGGACTTGTGCCTTAGAGACTAAAAACGATGATAGACTTTGTTAAATTATTTTATAAACTCTGTATTTCCTGTGTTAAGACAATGTAACTCTTGTTTTATAAATAAAATACAACTTTGTTTGACATGGATTTGAAACAATTAATTCTGTTACAACACTCCCCGACGTTTTCCGCCACGTCTTGTATGTTATACGTGGTCGGGGTGTGACAGTTGAAGTCATCAAGCCATGTTTAAAGTGTTCAGAATCTTGCAAACAATGTGAAGAGAAAGATGAAAAGTTAAGTGAGCAAGATAAAATGAAAGAACAATTATTGTTCAATCTCAACTATGTGAAAGAATCGTATGATGTTTTGAACAGAACAGTAAATGGTCTACAAAAGACAAATTCTGAAAGAGAAGATACATTAACAATGATGAATGCTGTGATGATGACAAAGCAGAAGGCTATTAATCATTATATTGAAGAATGTGCAAAGCTGAAGCAGGAGTTGGAGACAGAAAGAATTGAAAATGAAAGAATTAGAAGATTGTTGCAAAGTTATTCTAGTTCTGATTATTTGATTGATCGAATTTATCCAACTGTTGCAGGTTTTGAAGCATTTCAAGACAAGAAGCCTGAAGAAAAGGATACTGGTAAGAAACAAAGTGCAAATTATAACAAGTGTCCGCCTCCGATCTGGGAAGGATATTCTCCCAGAAAACCAAATGAGGAGCAAGTCAAAAAGGCTGTCAATATAAAATTAAAGTCCGAAACAACTGATGAGTTACCAGAAAATATTGACATCACGTTCACATCGTCTGACACTGATCATGAGTCTGAGTTAATAAAGAAAGTGGTCGATCAGGTTTTGGATAAGGATGAGGAGTCAGAGTCAAAGTCTGAGTCAGAAAGTTCGAGTTCGTCGGTCAACAATCCAAAGTCGTCAGTTAAAAGGGTTTACAATAAAGAATTCCTGTTATCAAAATCTAATTTGAATGACGAACCAATCAAAATGGCATATACTTTGATTGATTCAAACAAATTATATTCTGATGAAGAATTTCCAATAAGAGGTGTTAAACCAGAAATGATTAAAAAGGTTTTCAAACTAACAGAAATTAATATTTCTGAAATAAAAGATGTAATTTTTTCTGAAAAATCTAAACCTTACACCTCAAGAGTTCAACAACGTTTAAACAAGAAAAGGGTTACAGTTCTGGTTCAGGTTATCGAAAGAAAGCAAACCACAACGGTAATTACAAAAAGAAAGGTCTCGGTTTTATTCCACCTGAAAATCATAAAAATTATAAAAATGATAATCCAAACACTGTATTTGTTTCAGGGACAAGTTCGGAAGAAGAACGAAAGAGCTCATTCTGGAAGCAAACAAATAAAGAGTTCTTTGCAGAAAAACAAAAGATTGAAAAGAATGGAGTTTACCAGAGAAAGGAGACAAGAACCTGTTATCGATGTCAAGAAGTTGGTCATATTGCTTGGAATTGTCCTAAAGCAACCAACATCAAACAGGAAGTAGTTTCTAAACTGAAAGAAAAGATTGTTGAGAAAAATGAACCACCAACTGAAAGATTCAAAGTTTTTAAAAATTCAACATATGAAGTTGGTGAATGTTCAAAGAAGAGATTTTACAAAAGAAGAGTGAATCTTGACAACCAGAAGTGGGTTGTTAAGAAATCTGATGTGAAATTTGGCGATGAATCTGGTTCCACAAAGTCAGAGGAGCCACAAGTTGTTCAAAAATTAGAAACATCAGTTCCGCCAATGGATGATGTCAATTTTCTACCATTGCGGGCTGCAAATTTTAAACTAAAAATTGGAAAAGTTAAGATCTCGAATCAATTCTATTCTGAAAAGAAAGAATTTGATGTCGAAAAGGTGTTTAATGGAAATGTGAAAAAGATTTTTGGGAAGATGGTCGATGGGAAGGTAAAAGGGGTAAAAGATTTTTATGAAACAAAGAAAGCATCTTACTACCCGAGTGAAGATGAGGAGGTAACATCCAAGTTTGGTGAAGCTTGGATGTCTGTTTTTCATAAGTAAGAAGTATGACTTGCCGGAGCTTCCAGGTTTGTAAATGTGAAGCAGGTATCGACATCTTTCTTGAGAAATTCACGAAAGTGATTTCGTCTTAAAAGTGGTAAATCAGGGACATTAAGTTGTACTTGATTTTCTACAAAATGGTATTTGTGATTTGATATTAAAATTGTTATATTTTTCAAGTGGTTGAAAGAACAAAGTGATGAATGAATTCCCATTTCTACAAGTGATAAAATCAACAAAACTTATTTTCTGGAAAAACCATTTGATTAAAACAAACTTAAGTGTTTTGAAATCATAATAGGAAAATAGTTTGTTGTAAGGGGGAGTTCTGATTGTTTATGCTAAGTGGATGGCGATTTGAAGCGATTCGATATCAGTTGTTACTTTTACTTGTATAGTTTGTTTTCAAATTTCTTTTAAATGATTTTGAATTTTAGGGGGAGTAAGTATTTTCTGAAAATCCAAAAACATTTGAAAATTTGAAAAAGTAAAAAACATGATAAAATCAAAAATGAGTTTTTGTT
This sequence comes from Helianthus tuberosus, assembly GCA_030545235.1. Classification (NCBI taxonomy): domain Eukaryota; kingdom Viridiplantae; phylum Streptophyta; class Magnoliopsida; order Asterales; family Asteraceae; genus Helianthus; species Helianthus tuberosus. The sequence continues at coordinate 103,783,265 of CM060381.1, forward strand.
GAGAAAAGAGGAAATAATAGTACATCAGTGGACTTTCACAGCTTGCTAAAGAATTGAAAAGTTAAAATGTGATAAACGGTCTCACTGATGATGTGCCAGTTGGTTTTCGCACATTTAGTAGATTGTGACGAGATATAAATCTAAATTTCAAACTTACTTATATCGTGGGGAACATCTCTCGGATATATGGGTAACCCCCGAAATCTTGTTTGAAAGGTCCCTCTTTCTGAGATACTAGGTCTTTATACTCAGTGATATCTGGGGTATTATCCCGGGATTTCTGATTTTGAGGAAGCAATGGCGTAGTCCCCGTATAATACTTTACGCTTGCTTGAAATATAGCATCACCCTTAGTACAAAAATGATGAAACATTGCAAAATGCTAATCATGTGCTGTTGAAGAGAAGATTCTCTAAAGGGAACACACCAAAAGTCGAAGCCGTCATCTCTCTGATTTTGCGGAAGCAATAGCCTGAGCTCTCACAGCCCTCGCATTTAACCCTTTACAGATATCATCTGTGGTATACTCACCTGTAAGACTGAATATTGGGATCTGGATACGGGAGTATATTCTGAGGTGGGACACGCGAATAAGTTTAAGTGCTTAAAACATTAATCTCGTATCTCAAAACAGTTGAAATTTGTGTGAAAATTTAAGTGGATCAGTATACTGACAATCTAAGTGAATCGTTTAGAACTTAAAATGTATAAAGCTTAACGGTGTTGGTGATATGTCTCAAAAACTGATATGATCCTCTTACACAAACTCGCAAAAAATATTGTATGTAAATATTTCTTTATTGCATTTCGTTTATTTCAAAATCCAAAAAGAGTTTTAGTGTGTTTTAGCATAAATTTTTTGAAAATTCAAAAAGATTTTCGACAACTGATGATTGGAGAGCAGATTTTTAAAATTCTGAGTGCTAAACATGATGAACAGGTTTGGGAGAGTGAGTTTGAAAAAATGTTGTCTACAAGTGGTTCATCAGATTTTAGAATGTTAAATCATTTAGTTTGATACTTACAAATGATAGTGTGTTTGTGTTTACAAGTGTTTAGCAGAGAATAAATTTGTTAAATTTTAAAATTGTGAAATTTATTTCTGGGTTAAGAATGTGCAGGTTAGCCAGGTTTCTGATCCTGAGCAGGATGTGAGCCAGGTCGATGTTGAACCTGTGGAAGCCAGACTGCGATCCTAAGCACAATTTAAGGGGGAGTCTGAAAGATAGTAGAGTCAGATTGAGATTCTGGTAGAGAGAAGAAGAGAGAAGACTAAGGATTTTTTACACTGTCAGATACTTCAGAAAGAGCAGAAAGACTGATAAAGACTGAAGATGTTGAAGACTCGACACTGAAGACTCGTCAACATTCGAGGGGGAGTCTGTTGGTGCATGCGTCTGTCGACTTCGTCTTGTATCGAATCTTGTATTAGATTGTATAGATCAGGGCACGAAATACTAGAAATATGTCAAAAGGTTAATTTCGCACGAAATTGGCAATAAGCTATTTCACACGAAATTACATGGTAATTTCGTACGAAATAGGTATTTCATATGAAATGTTATTTCGTTTGAGCAGGTTCATGCGAAATTTAGTCTGTCTATAAATAGGGGTCTTGTAATTTCGTTTGAGTAATTCATTCATGTGGGATTCCAGAGCCGAAGTGCTGCCAAAGTGTCGTTTCGCTGTAAAACTTTGTCAAATCAATCAGAAAGACATTTAAAGTGAATATCTAGCTGAATCGAACTCAATATGTCTGTTTCCGCCTTTCATATTGAGTAGAACGCCTCTGAACGACTCGTTTTGATCGGTAAAACGATCTTACACAAAGTTCTGCATCATTCACCATCCACAACATCTCTCATTAGTTAGTTAACCAGCCATACATACCAGGAAGAATAATAACACAAGACCTTACCTTGGGAGGTTTGTTCATGATACACGTCATTATTTTGAGCGACTTTATCAGGACGTTCTCGTTGTAGAGAAAAGAAAAGTATTATGAGACCACAGAGAATCCACACTCTACAAATCCAGGTTGGTGGAACAAAGGGTCAGCGTTCAAAACTTTATCCCATATGGCGACAAGAAGGTCGTACACGGTCGTTACAAGAGGCACCTAGATTTGTCCACTCGGTAAGGTCCATTGGTGGCTAAGGTTTAAGCAAACTTCACCGCATTCGAACATATGTGGATTGACAGCATAACCAAAAGAGCGAAGGCGGAAAAGCTTTAAGAAGAAAAAAAACCATAAGAATATAATAATAATAATAATAATAATAATAATAATAATAATAATAATAATAATAATAATCACAAACCACTGAATAAATGTAACCTCTTTTGTGTAACCGGATAATCCGATCAGCTGCGAATCACGAACTCCTCGGTAGAAAAACACTGTGGCTTGTTCGCTCCTACAACAGTGGTTTCACAACTTGCACGCGTGGATAGATCTTTATAATCTGCTTGACTAATATTTTATTTTATTTTAATTCTACTGGCCAATGTTCTAACTTGCAAAAACACTCTCATCATAGTTAATGAGGGGAGGTGAGACTACATGAGTATAGTTCATAAGGAGACTCTTCAAGTGAGCCTAACTTGTCTATAGACATTTAATACATTTAAAATTAAAAATAATTTATATAAAATAAAAATATTCGCGCCGGCTCACGAGCCGAGCTCGGCGTAGCTCAAGCTCGACTAATTTACAAATCGAGCCAAGCCGAGCTGGCTCGTTTACGATTGAGCTTTTTCCGTATGAGCCATAAGCTGCGAGTTTTTTTAACACCCCTAATCGAATATGACCCGTTACCTGACCTGACCCGCACATTTTGTCAGGCTTATCAAATATCAGAATAAAAAATGATTCTTTTAACATTTTTTATAATAACAATTGTTAGTTTGCAACTTGCAACCAAAGACAAATATTTAAAAAGTTAATTACTCAAGATATAATATACCAGTGATTATAACATTAGTGAGATTGGTGCCAAATATCAGACTGATATATCTTCCACCATCAGCATCGCGTCCCTGGCCATACGAAGGCAATGGCTCGATCACTGTCCACTCGTTTTCATCTTAGATATCGAAAACATATCATTAGTTTACATTTCAAATATTTTCACTGATCGCATGATCATTTTTTATTAAAATAAAACATTAAAGAAGCAACACAACAGTCGAAACATTAGTCACCTCTAATTACTCTGTTTATTAGACAACCAAACAAAAAAAAAAACAGGTAGTTAAAAGTTGTCACCTTTGAATTCAGATTTTTTTTAGATAAAGGGCAAAGCCCGACAAACTATATAAAACACAACTCAAAATACATCAATCAAAGGCGCATATCCCCATAACATCGTCACCCAAAACAGGCTTTGTGTGAGTTACCTGAAAACAGGATCAAGATACTCATCCAGCAACAAACCTTCTCTTGATCTCAAAAAACTTCTAAACCCCAATTATCAAATCTGTCAGTACAATGTCATAAACAAGTTTCAAGATCAGAAATTTATCCTATCTGGTTCAAAATGTCATGAACAAGTTTCAATGAATGAGAACGAAAGAAAAGAATATACCATAGCCAGTACCTTCAACTTCAAAGAAAAGAATCATTGTGTTGTCACTCTTGCAGGTTCTTTTCTCATTGCAGATTCATACCACGGTAGATCTGGCCACCAAACGGTAGATCTGTGTCATCACCACCATCTTCCACCCACAACCACCATGTAATCTGAAATATTACACATATCCGATTCAAATAACAAAAAAAAATAAATGGTAAAATAAAGGTACCGAGCGGTCAAACCAGTCGATCTGGTGTCGGATCTAGAGGGATTCATCACTGGGGAAGCGTAGATCTTGAAGTGACTGATAAAGAAACCCTAGAATCACCTGGTGAAACCTCGAGTTTACCTCGGGTTGAATTAACTGATCTTGAAGCGTAGATCTTGTCTCGACCACTTTTACAGACCACACCATTGTTGGATCTGGTGAGATCTTGCTCATACCACAGATCTCATGAAACCCTAAATTGAAAATCACCAGAGAGAGAAAGAAGGAGGAGCGGCTGTGGATGAAATGAATTTAGGGTTTAGAAAGGAGTGAAAGAAACTTTATATTGGATCCATAAGAGGTAAAACGGGTCAAAGAGATCCGGTTAGGATCCATAAGAGCTACCCGCTTGTTAAAAGATTTTTCAACACATTGATGCTTAAATGGTTGTATAATGTGCTGAAAATGGTTGTACAATGGCAAATGACCATTCTTGCCCTTCCTATATACTTATTAAAGTAGTATAGATATATATGTATACCTGAACTTCAACTGAATTGAATATGTCAACCTGTTCGGTATCATCTGCAAATTGTTTGTCAGGTCTGCTCACAAGTAGAATCTTTCCTGCAGCATAGAGTATGTTAGATCTTATCCAATAAAGATCAAGAAACGGATCAAATAAGAACTTACCATAACCAACATGTAACCCTTGTGCAAAATTTCGGGCTTTCAAAAACTTTTTCATTTGAAAGCAATTCGTTAACCGATACTTAAATGTAATCCGTTTAACGCAAGGTACACACCGGAACAAGAACATAAGCTACACATACCCTAAATTCCCTTTACAAAACTTAGAAATAAGTTTCGAAGGGTTAGGGATGACGAAAAGACGTTTATACGAGTTCAGGGACTGTTTCCGACAAACTATGAAAGTTTGCCGATTCTCGTATTTCTGAATACGAACCCTATTTATGAATCCAAATATATATTTTTTTGCACTCAATAAAATCTTGTATTTTATTGATGAGATTGCGAAAGTATCGATCGTTGCGAAATTTGGATCATTTTCGTGTTCGTTAAAGCGTTTTACGCATTTTAACGAAAAACGGGACCGTACAACCGAACGAAGCAACATCCATGATGTTTCCGGGCATAATTCAAGTCCCTTATGCTTTAACGTCCTTATAGAGCCTAGAATTATGGTTAATGGGGGTTAAATGTGTCAAAAACTCATCAAACATGTTGCAGGGACCTGTTTTGCCAATTTTGGAAACTTGAGCCATAAAGGGGTGGCGTCACGCGATGGTCAGAGGCCCTTCTGGTCGCGTGACGCCAAGGCAGTGCCTGGATAGAAAGTTCTTATTCAGCTACAGCTCATGTTTTTCAAACTTAGTTTTTTATTCTTGTGGGCAAATTGTGTGATCTCCAAGCTTGAATTCTGATCCATATACTTGTTTTAATCTTGTTTGTTAGTGCACTATGTCTATTGACTTCGTCTTGAATTTAGTCGTGTAATGAGATAGAATAGGATAACCAGTGTTCGAGGTGCGAGAAACAGATTTTGAGGAAATAGATGTTGAGTTCGCTTGAAAGCGCCAAGTAACAAGTTCAAGCGAAACCAAACTAGTCAAGTTCGCTTGAACCTGTCCTGGTCAGCTTCAAGCGAAACCAACATTACTATAAATAGGGAACTTGTGTTATTCATTTGTAACGGTTCGGATCTGAGTAGCGAAGCTCTGCCGGATTGTCTCCAGGTTGTAAATTAGTGTTATATCAATATAAGAGATGCTTAAATTGAATCGAGTATCCGTTTCATTGATTCCGCCTCTGATTCGGATAAAAGACTCTTCTGATTGACTTAGTCAGGTCGTACAGCGATCCTACAAGTGGTATCAGAGCACAGGAAGAAGAGTTTAACTCGATTGCATCAGTTTTCTGTCTTCTACACATTCTTTTTCAAATTGGACAAGTTTTTACGGACAAAATGGATCGAATTTTTCACAGAACGTGCGAAACAGTGTTTTATCAAACCCCTGAGAGTTTCAGATCAAAATTCGAAGTAAAAATAACAAAATTGGACCAAAAACTAGCTTTCGCTTGAACGAACATTCGAAGTTCGCTTGAAATGATTAGCTGAGTTCGCTTCAAACAGCCATTTCGCTTGAAGATTATAGTTGGTTTCGCTTCATAGTGACAGTTCGCTTGAAATTAGACTTGTTCTCGCTTGAATCTGGTGTTTCGCTTGAAAGATTCAGTTTGAAAGTCTAGTTCGCTTGAAGTGCTAGTTCGCTTGAAGTGTCATTGTTGTGTGTTCACTTGAAGTTGTTTAGTAAAGAGATTTCGCTTGAAACTCTGAGTTCGCTTGAAAGAGGATATTTCGCGTCAAAATCTTTTCACGACAACTGAGTGTCAGTCTATTTCAAACTGATTGATATTGTTTGTACTGATTGTGTTTACTTGTTTTTGTTCAGGTGATTAAAGATGTCGAGCAGCGGTGAAGAATTTTACAACACGTTCTACAACGCGTTCACTTCAGAATCAACAGAAAGAAGATCTGATATGAGAGAATATTCGAAAGAGATTTCAGAGAATTTGAAGTATGAGAATATGTATGGAAGCCAACAGAAACCACCAAAATTAATGAAGATTGAAGATTATAACTGGTGGAAAAATCGATTTGAGGGTTGGGTAAAAGCATTCGCTCCTGAAAGTTGGTTAAAATTGAAAAATGGATATACAGAACCAGTGAAAGAAGGAGGAGAGTTAATAGATGAAAAAGAGTTTACAGAAATAGATATAAAAAATGTTATAGCCGAATACAAAATGATTACGCTGATAAAACAGTCAGTGAGAGAAGATATTATTTCGCTACTTGAACAAGAGAAAACATCGAAGAGTTTATGGGAAGCTTTAGAGAGAAAATGTGAAGGAAGTACTGAGATTGTAAAAAACAAAAAGAAATTGTTGCGTAAAGAGTTTGATTTATTTGGCTGTATGAAAAATGAATCTGTTTGTAAAATGATCGAGAGATTTGGGCATCTGAAGATGGAGCTGGCTAGACACAAAATCACATACACTCAAGAGGAGCTGGTTGATAAATTGTTTGACTCATTGCCTAATGATCAAGATTGGCAATACTTCGCCTTAATGTTGAAAAACACAATTAAGTCTGAAGATTTAACAGTGGATTTGCTGATCGAAAGACTTGAGAGTCACGAGTTGGAGATAAAGAAATCTAAAGCTAACAATCAAGTTCATCAGCAGAATGTGGAGTTGTACTATAGAGGAAATCTACTACAGGCTGGATCTCCAAGAACAACGTTTTCTGCAGAAAGCTCAAACTCTGTGAACAATGAAATTCCTCACAGTGGTTTTCACAGTGGATCTTTTTCAACAACATCGAGCCAATCTGCATCAAAGAATGTATTCCAATGCAACATTGCCGTAGATCTGAAGAATACTCAAAATTTCAATGAGGAGTCTGCTAAGCAACAGATGGTCTTCTTAGCATCTGTGTTGGAGTCGTATGAGAGCCTTGTGGCAGGCAAGATAGGCAACACCAACCTGATGAAGGAAGACTACGATCAAATAGATCCCGAGGAGATGGAATTGATCGACATAAGGTGGTGTATGGCTAGTGCAATGAGGAGGGCACAACGTTTTATGGAGATTACTGGAAGAACGTCTATTGGTGGACCTTCTACCAAATTAGGCTTTGACAAATCCAAAGTGACATGTTTTAAATGCAAACAGAAAGGTCATTTTAAACGTGAGTGCAGAAATGCTTATGCTGATGATACTGCTAATCCGTTCAAAGAAGATTACTACAAGAAAGCAATCTATCATCAGAACAAGTCTGAACCTCCCAGAATGAAGCAGGTTGAAGAAAAATCAAGAGCTCTTGCAGTTATTCATGACGATGAAGGTTATGACTGGAGTCAAGTTCTACCTGAAGAAGATGCAGTTGGATATGCATTTGTAGCTGATGTTGATCCTGATAGATGGTGGAAAATAGATTATGCGAGATGGGAAATTGAAAAATTCAGAGAATCATTCAAAGAAGCCCATAGAGCCAAAAGATGGAATGATGATTTGGAATGTTACATGGATCCACGGGGTAATCCAGTTATTGACCCATCAAAGGTGGATTTTGAAGTTGTAACAAATTTGCTTCCAAGTCAGGCTACTTTCAACACAAGAAGGTTATCTGATAAAGAATATTTGCCGGATTTGGTGAACAAGATAAAGGAAGTTTGTGAAGCGAGTCTACCAAAAGTGGTAGAAATGAAGAAGAGAAAAGAAGAAGAGTTGAAAAAGATGGTAGAGGAAGTAAAGAGTACTGCAAAGCTTGCTGCTGAGGAAGAGCAGAAGATTGAAGAAGAACAGAAAGAAGAAAAAGAAGAGAACAAAGAGGAAGATCAGACAAAAGAACCAGTGCTGAAAGAGACAGAGGTAAATGAATCTTTTGATCTATCTAGTGTTGAAATTGTTGATAAAAATGAGAACAAATGCAGGAATTGCATAGAAATGTGCAAAGCCTGTATTGAAAAAGATGAAACAATCAAAACAAAAGATATTGAAACAAGCAAACTTGAAAATATTTTCAAAACAAAATGTAAAGAAATGATTGAAAAAGAAGAAATTTTGAAACTAAAAGTTGAAAAATTGACACAGAAATGTCAAGGTCTTGAAAAGGATAATGATGTTTATAGACAAATGTGTACAGCAAAATGTGTTGATTGTGTTGAAAAAGAAACTAAATTTCAAGATTTTCAAAAAGAGTATGATTCTTTAAAGTGGTCGAGTCAGAGAGTACAAGAAGCTTATGATACTTTGAAGAGCCAAGTCAAATGTTTTGGTCAAAGATTGTCTGAAACTTTAGTAACTAAAGAAATGTATGAGAGAAAGTTTAAAGAAAAGCAACTTGAATTAAACAAATGTGTTGATGAAATTGCTAATCTTAAACAAATTCTGGCTGAAAAAGAAAAGGTTGTTACCAAACTTCAAAGTTATCATAACTCTTCGTACATTCTTGAACGCATTTTCAACATCACACCAGATGATAAAGATACTGACAAGAACAAAAAAGGTATTGGTTCAGAATTTCATCAGGTACCACCACCATTGAGAAACAATTATACTTTTTATGATGAGGAAAAGGTGGCAAAAGGTCTGTACATAGTTGACCAATTACCTGAAAGTATCGATGTGACTTACACTAAATCTGATGAAGCTGATGATTCAGAGGTGGTAAGTAAGGTTGTTGATAGTGTTTTGAAAGATGAGTCTACAAAAGGTAAGTCTGAATCACAGGATGAAGATGAAGGTAATTTTCATGATGAGTATCTGAAAAACATAAAATCTGAGAAAGTTGTGAATGATGATTCAAAAGGATTGGTTTACACCATGATTGGATCGGATAAACTATTCTTAGATATTGTATTCCCGATTCAGAATGTGATTTCAGAGAAAATTGATAAAGTTTTTAAGATGGTTGAGATTGAAAAGTCAGAAATTTCAAAGTTTGCTGGTAAAGGTCGTAAAACTTTTTATAACAAACCTGGTTTTAAAAAGAAAAACATGAAGGCTGGGTTGGGTTATAAGAAGAAACAAAGTTGGAAAAGAAATGAAATGCCGAATTCTCAGGCAAAAATGAGTTTTGTTCAAGGAAAAAGTTTTAAAGAAGAGGAAAAACTCAAATTTAGACAACAGTCTGATGAAGAGTTTTATGCTTAAAAGAAAAAGCAACAACCACAGGTCAAAGATGTGTCCAAAAGAACATGTTTCAAGTGTGATCAAATTGGACATCTTGCACGAAAGTGTCCGAATCTGAAACCTGTGGATGTTGACAAAAAGAAGCCTGAAAATATTGAGAAACAAAAATCTGAGGGTGTGAAACAAAGGTCTGTCAAATTTGATTCAAAACAAACTTGGAGGTACAACACAAACAAGTTTGCTTCAAATCAAACTTGGAAACCAAAACAGACTAGGTCTGATTCAAGACAAACACAAATTTTTCACACACCCAAAGTTAGAACAACTCAAAGTTGGAAAACAACTGTTGATATGACAAAATCACAACAGTTTTGGAAACCAAAAGTTGTTGATAAAAAACCAAATGTTCAAAAAGATTCACATTTTTACAAAAGAGGTACTCCGAAAGGTCAAAAATGGAGTGCTAAGAAACAAGTAATTTTGGTAAAAGATGAAAAAGTTGAAGTAAAAGTTGAAAAAGTTTTTGATGAGAAAGATTTTCCGAAATTGAATGATACATATTGTGTTGAATTGCCTAAGGTCCAACAGACCTGGGCTAAATTGTTCAAGTAATCAAGTAGTTTAAATGTGCAGGTGCTCAACAAATCTAAAGATTGTGAGATTGGAAGTTGGAGCAGCCTGGCACATGAAGAGGCTGCTGGTTCCTGGTTTGGTTGAACAGGGAGATTGTTTGTTTTTCTGTACATAAAAAAAAATGTGTGTTGATTGAATACGCCGAAACCCTCACGGCTGAACAAACATGATTACTTTCACAAGATTGAGAAACGGTTTTCAAACTGTCGAAAATCAATGGGTTGTAAATCATGGGGGTACTTTATATTAGTTTTTCTGCAAAACAGAGCACAGTTAGCAGAAAATGGATGGCGAGACAAAGCTATTAGCATCGTGTTGTCAAATTTTCTTTAAATGGTTTTGCATTTTAGGGGGAGAAAAATTGTCAGAAAATACAAAAACATTTGAAAATTTGAAAAAGACAAAATCATGATAAAAAACCTATTGGCAAAAAGACAAAAACATTAAAAATGAAAATTGAGTTTTTGCATAAAAAGAGGAAATGATGGTACATCAGTAGACAGTTACAGTACGCTAAAGAATTGGAAAGTTAGAATGTGTTAAACGATCTCATCGTGGATGTGTCGGTAGATTTTTATACATTTAGTAAACTTTTTCGGGATATAAACCTAAATTCAAACTTGCTTATTTCGTGGGGAACACTACTTGGATATATAGGTAACCCCTGAAATCTCGTTTGAAGGACCCCTCTTTCTGAGATACTAGGTCTTTATACTTAGTGATATCTGGGGTATTATCCCGGGACTTCTGATTTTGCGGAAGCAATGGCCTAGTCCCCGGAGAATACTTTTTGCATTGCTTGAAAAATAGCTTCACCCTCAGCAAATTGATGAAACAATAAAATTGATAGTCATTGCTGTTGTAAAAAAAGATCCTCTAAAGGGGACACACCGAAAAAGACGAAGCCGTCATCTCTCTGCGTATACGGAAGTATCGACCTGAGCTCTCACGGTCCTCGCATCTAACCCCTTACAGATATCATCTAGGTATACTCACCTGTAAGACTGAATATTGGGATCTGGATACGGGAGTATATTCAAGAGGTGGGACACATGAATGAGTTTAAGTTCTTAATTCACCTAATTCGTATCCTGAATCAGTTGAAATTTGTGTGAAAATTTAAGTGGACAAGTATATCGACAATCTAAGTGAATTGTTTAATTCTTAATGTGTAATTAAGCTCAATGGTACTTGTGACTTGTCAGAATCTGATATGATCCTCTAACGCAACCTCAAACAAAAATATTGCATGTAAATATGTTTGTACATATTTCTTTATTGCTTTATATTTTCAGAAAATACAAAAATATTTTTGATTCTGCTTTATTTTCGACAACCGATGTCTGAGATGCTGAGTTTCAAAATCTAAGTAAGCTGATTGTGTTTCTGAAAATAAAACAGGTTCATTAATTTGAAACTTGAATTTTTAACAAAAATAAAAAAATAGTTTGTGATATCTCCAAGGTCATTAGTTTGGACTTGAATGATTAACTGTGAGGGATTTTGGATACTTAATTCTGCCAAATCTGTAAAGATTGTTGATAGGGGGAGTGATTTAGAAAATTGAATTGCCAGGTTACTATTCCTGGAAGTTTATAATGCTGTTACTTATGAGTGTATGAGATTTGCAGATGGTATTCCAGATTACGATCCCGGTAGCAGAGTCTAAGGGGGAGTCTGAAGACAAGCTCAACGCAAGAGGAAGCGTGGATTCAAGAAGCCAGATAACTATTCGGAGGAGCTTGTATCCGGAAAGCCAGGTGTCGATCCCTAAAGCATGGAAGCTTGATGAAAGGGGGAGCCTGAAGAAGCTAAAAAAAAAGGATTGATGGATGCTTACAATGATAGACATTTTGGAAAGAGCTTGAAGACTGATCAAGACTGAAGAGGTGTCATGATAGAGATTAGACACTTAAGACTTCGTCAATATCCAAGGGGGAGTCTGTTAGTGCACTATGTCTATTGACTTCGTCTTGAATTTAGTCGTGTAATGAGATAGAATAGGATAACCAGTGTTCGAGGTGCGAGAAACAGATTTTGAGGAAATAGATGTTGAGTTCGCTTGAAAGCGCCAAGTAACAAGTTCAAGCGAAACCAGACTAGTCATGTTCGCTTGAACCTGTCCTGGTCAGCTTCAAGCGAAACCAACATTACTATAAATAGGGCACTTGTGTTATTCATTTGTAACGGTTCGGATCTGAGTAGCGAAGCTCTGCCGGATTGTCTCCAGGTTGTAAATCAGTGTTATATCAATATAAGAGACGTTTAAATTGAATCGAGTGTCCGTTTCATTGATTCCGCCTATGATTTGGATAAAAGACTCTTCTGATTGACTTAGTCAGGTCGTACAACGATCCTACATTGTTAATCCTTGGAGAACACTCTAACCGCATGTCATGATCCTACAACACAAGAACACGTATAAATGGCCATGCCATTTCACTTCATTCCTTGCTCATTTCCTTCTAATCTTCTCCCACATTCTTTGAAGCTTGCTTCCATCCTTTGGAGGCCTCCCACCTGAGATCTTAAGTGTTTCCAAACACAATTAAGTTCTCATCCTAGTCTATTTTATTTATTTTAGCTATTTTAAGCTAAAAGTCAAACAGTTTGACTTACTGTTTGACTTTCGATTTTGACCATAATTGGTCAAAGCAAAGTTCAATTGAACTTTGCAACATGATCGTAATCATGAATGTTATAATCCCTTGCGATTATACTTACTGATTACCACATTTACTAGTCAAAGTGACGAGTCAAAGTTTCGGTCAAAAATGCGCATTAAGTGCATTTTACGACGGAACTATTTTCGGGTATCAAAACACTAAGTTTTGATACCAAATCAGTTTTGTAACTTAGTTAAACATGTTTTGACATGTTTGACTCGTCACTTCTAGTTTAGTGCTTATTTAGGGTCGTAAGTTGAGCGGTTTGACCACCATTTTGACTTTCGAATCCGACCCGTTTGGTCGATCTTAGGATCCAACCAAACACATATTAGTGACCATAGTTATATAGGGAATAACCCTCTGAGGTTATACCTTATGGTCACGTCGTTTGGTTAGTGTTATGATAAGTCGACTGTTATATGCCTAAATATGACCAAAATGCCCTTTTTGCGCATAAATTCATTTTAAGCATATGTAACCAACTTTTTGACTTATAAACTGATGTTGCAACATTATTAAACTAGTTTTGGCATATAAGACTTATCATAGGACGAGTTTGACCATCCGAACGCATTTTTACGCAAATGACACGTTAAAGTAGCGTAAACTTCCTTAACGAGTCAAAAGCACTTAAGTTTCATTCTTGAAGGGGTATGGTCCCAAAAACCATGCGCAAGCGAAGAGGACCATACCATAATTACTCTCCAAATTCATCTCGGACAAGAGCTTGCGCGGTCGCGCAACGTGTCTTACTAAGATTTGGGAAAGATCAGTCCTCAGTAACTATGCGCCGGAGAAAGGAAAGGCAAATGTTCAATTAACACCCTTGCGCGGGCCCGCGCAAGGGTATAGTTAAGCTTGAAGATTTAAACAACAGAAGGCAAATTCTTGAACACTTCTGCGCGCATGAAAAAAGGACATGAACAAAAGGAATCTTTTCTGTTATAACAGAATGGACACGTGGCAAGGGATTACTGGTTTACAACTGTAAATCCTCTAGAAGGCATTAAATGACCATCATGCACAACCTCATTTGGTTATAACCGAATGTGACGTGGAAAAATCGGGGACCTTCATTGAAGTCACGATGATGGCAACAATTTACATGCAAATCTAGATTAAACCGCTTTCCACGTGGCATCTCCCCAGCCGTTGATCAAGATCACGATCCGTGAGCATGGATGGGGAGATAACTATTAACGAAAAAGAAGATTCCGTTATTTCCTCCATCATATTTTTGGCGCTAAACTTCGGCTATAAATATGAGAATTCAGGTACACGTTCTTCATTCACTGTCACTTACTTTTACTCTTACTACATCTTCTTCTTAAGATCACTGTACTTATTCTCACGCCGGAGGGTGGTCACGGGGAGAACCCCTGTAACATTCCTAATTTTATCATAAGAATTATAGGTTTAGTTAAATTTATTAACCATTAGTAACTAGTAACTAGTTTATTTTTAATATAAATATTCAACCCAAATAGTTTTAAACACTATTTTATATATAGTTGGTTGAAATAAATAATTGGCCTGTATATGAGTGACCTTTCTAAAATAAAATAAAAGTATATAAAAACTTATATTATTAGACGGGTAGATTACGGGTAAGTTGAAGATTAGAAATATGAAGTAATTAGACGGACCCATGAACCGTATAATAATTAAACTATAAAAATACATTAGATTTGAACCTACTCTGTTTTTAATGAAACTTGGTTCAAAATGTAGATAAAATTATTCTTGTTCTAATGACATATTTATTATTTTATAAAACGTTATATTTTAGAAGTTATACGCGCCAAATAAGTGAAACAGTTGAATTAATAAAATAATAAAATTTAACAATTGATTGTAAACGTAAACTTTCAATTAGAATTTAATAAAATAAACATTAAAATTGAAAGTTATCTACAATTGAGAAGGGTATACGTGTCCCATTCAAAATTCGTGTCCCATCTCAGATTTATTTACGTGTTCCATAAAAATTTGGCAAGTTGTCATATACAAGATACTTTCAACAAGTATATATATATCAACTAGAATGTCCATTCGAATCTGCCATCTTTTCTTTCTTTCTTCTGTTATGTCTTTCGCCTTCTCTCTCTCTCTATATATATATATTTTGTTATTATTATTTACCCTATAATAATAATAATGCCATGCCCCTTTTAAGTATTTTAACTCCCAATCACCGCTACCCTTTCCGATTAATCTGAGCCTCATAACATATGTCAGGGCTCTGCCCGACTAAGTTTATTGGGGTTCTGTCTCGTGACATAGGGACAAGGTTGAATTAGGGGTACTATACTTAACACCATTACAAATATATATTTTTATATAGCTCAGAAATTATACCCAAAATTCGACCAGAAGGCTTTCCAGTTGAACCCTAAATATACAAAGTGGGTCCATTTTCTTTTCTCATCGTTTTATTCCCAAACCATAACAACTCTCACCAAAACTATTATTTTTTATTATATTTTGTTCACAAGGAAACCTTAGTTAAGACCCCTAAGTAATCCTACATAAACCCTAAAATTTTCATAACAATCAGAATCAGGATCAGGGCCCCTAAAACTCAGGGGGGGGGGGTATTCCCTATTGACGATTATCCATATATTTTGCTGTCAAAATTGAAATTATCATTTCCGTCGACTTAGCTAGGCTAGAACCACACGTGGCAACAATATGAGAAGATGTGACCCGTCGCGCCACGTGACGCCCCCAGGGTGACCCCTCGCGTCACGCGAGGAGGTCAAAATCTCAGTATAAATAGAAGGGTTTGGGATTTGCATTTCTGCGTTGGAACGACGTTAAAATTCATTTCCTACGTTGAGATATCACCTGTTTACTACCCAACACACACTAGCTCGAATTCTGCTACGATACCGGGTATTAATTCGATCGCTGCTACGATTCAATGTCCGATCGATTGAAACTATCCGATGGATGTTTTAGTACTATCCTTTGTCATTAGTCGTGATTCCGACAGGATGTTTGAGTACCACCCGAACTCGGGGAATACTCTGTCATTCGTTGTGAATCCGATGGATGTTTAAGTGATTGCACTTTGTCATTCGTTGTGAGGGTTTTAATCTCGTGAGTTATCGTAAATGCTGTATTAGTTACTTACCTAGTTCGTGTGCACTAGGTTACAAGACTAATCAATAGGCTAAGCTCTGCCTGTATAAATCTGCAATCTATCAAGGCTTATCTGTAGATTAAACTTTGCCCGTATGAATCTGCATGCTTATAATGTGAGTCATTCTCTTTTTATCAAAGTATTTTACAAAAATCTATTTATTTTCAAGGTTATAATTACAGGGATTAAGTTTATGTAATCACCAAATTACAGCCAGTATGTGGAGTTTTGTATACATTACTTGATAATCTTTGCCATTGGACAAACGAGTGGCCAATGGTGATATGACCATAGTCACAGATCCGGTCGAGTGACAAATATTGTGGGTAGTTGGTTGATATCTGAAACATTGTAATCTCCCTTAATACTGTAAATTATAACAAACGGGTCGTTTTAGTAAAAAAGAATGATTCACCAGTATTTCCTGCTGACAAAACCTTTTTAAAACGCGTTTCAGGTAATTACAGTAGATTGGAGTAAGAAATGGATACGGCACTGAAAGGCTTCAAGAAGTGGCTTATTTTATTAATTAAATCAAATTAAGAAATATTGTTTTATGTAATTGGGTTTATCCCTTATTAAAGTTACCTTTGTAAAACATGGGTTTATCCCATCTGTTTAATAAATAAAATCCGGTGTTTTCTAAACTCTGATATTTTTCCTAACTCACGGTCCTGATGAAATTTCCGCTGCAATATTTTTCAAAATAATCACCGGTACCACTTGGCTGTTCGCGGCTCCCGATTCCGTCCAGGGTGGGTCGGGGGACGTGTCAGAAGGTGGTATCAGAGCCACTGATTTAAGCCTATAAGTGTTGTGATAATCATACCTAAGCCTATATAAAAGAATTAGGTACTTAATATTTTATGGTAGCACTCAGGATAGTATTTAGACTTGAACTTAAGAAAAATGCCTAAGTTTAAACGAAGAGTGAGGAAATTGAAAACTGGCTCATACCTATCACATAAAAGTAGGGAGCCTATATGTGTACTTATACTCATTTTTAATCTAATCCAAATCAACAGGTGTCTAAAATACTACCGAATAGTGCCAGTCAAAATTTTATGTTACCGATAGGTGGGAGTTTTGGTATAGGCAATCTGGCAAATATTTATGAGCTTGTATGACTCATTCATCTTATCCATTCCATTAAATTGAACTTATGTAAACATTGATTTTATTAATTATTATACTATAGTGATATATACAAAACCTTTTCTTAAACGTCTAATAATAAACTATATGCTTTCTTTCAAAATTTTAAACTACATATTAACCTTCAAACATTCATCAACTAACTTTTACATATGAATTTAAAATCGATATATTATTTATTATAATATATATTTCTATAATTTAAATCATCTACCATATAGTTTAAGCAGTTCAATCATAAAATAATTATGGTCTAAAGGTCACTAAATATAAAACTAAAACATTCGTTTACTTGTCTAAAACCCTTTAAGCAGTCATTGGCCTGTTTCCATGTATAAAATAATTGTTTTTTTAGTAAATAATTGTAAATAAGCTTCAAAATGAGCTAATTACTTGTATAAGTATAAGGTGATAGATATTAGTATGCCACGAGGATGATGACTAGAACGTTGCAAGTACGGTAAATAAGCAATAACACTTGGCCACTATTATTTCTTATTTATTAGTACTAATTTGTTCTAAAATATGATCTGTCATATGAAGACTAATTTGCTTAGTTTTTATTGAAAGTCATAATGCACTTTTCAAATCATGATTTAAGAAAAGATACTATTTATGGGAAATAAAAAAAAAAATTCCGGCAAGACTGGGTATGGTGTAGCAGACTCTCCAGCTTGTCCGGATATAATGGGGTTACCTCTCCGGCGAGAACCGGATAAGACGGGGTAAATAATATGTTAAACAAGTGACAAGATTTCCCTAAATAGTATCATGACCTAATATCTGACTTGTTTTTGGAAATATGAATCTGTTAAATACATTGACCTTACTAAGCGTATGTATATTACAGCATGTGAAATATATGATTATATAGATATGTATATCTATAAGAAATTCCAAAAGTCAATTAGGAATAAAGCACAAACATATGTGTTAATAATAATTCTAGATTTCTTTATCAGGAATCTCTTTGCATATATCTATAATTCCGATATCAAACATTATTTCGTTTGATCATCTGCCTCGTAACTCATGCGAAAATATAAACAAATGAAAACCCTTTAAGTTGAAACACCATCAAAAGTATAAAAATTACCAATGAGTTACAATATACTATATACGCAAGTACGAAGTAAGTAATATTGTGCTAGTGCACAAGAAAACACATGAAACTTAAAAATCATACGATCATAGAAGTCAAAGTACATCACACACGAGTTTCGAGGCAAGACCTTTGGAAAATATGATTAGACACGATGACACCAATGCTAATTCCGTCAGTAGAAGAACTACTAAAAAAAAAGAAGCACTTTGCCACGTAATCCTACAAACGACATGAATCTCGCTGAGGTACGTTGTAACAAGATTTCACAACCATCGGTGCACAGTCTAATCAGAGTCATAATTTTTATCACTGCAAAAGGAGTCACATACCTTTGCAAATCCCCTATTTCATTTTATTCGACATTCCCTGATAATGTCTCTTAACAACAGTTATCACACAAAATCCCAGATAAAATTCTTAAATTTCTTTTGTTAAAATTCTGACCCTGCGAATAGACTTTTTGCTACTTCCCCTAATGGTCATCATACCATGAGGATTTCTTTCATAGTAGTGAATATTGATCTATTTTGGTAAATCTACACATGCACTGTTTGTTACGCATGTGGTTCGTTTGATTTATGAAGACCACTGGAGGACTTCATTCTAATTTGTCATTTTTTTCCAAACTCAAATATCATTTCGCTATATTTGATTTTTTTTACTGTAAACCGCATTATTGCAAAACGATGACTCTTTGATATCGAGTCAATGAATTTTGTTAAAATAATTGAGGTGAAGAATTTATACTTTTATATATATGTATAAAAAATTATGTTGAGGTATACTTTCATTTAAGTTTATGTTTAAGTTATCTATTATTAATAATTTTATTATTAGTAATAATATATTAATAATAGTAGTGTTAATATTATTTTTAGGTACTAGGGTTATTGTCAGGGACAGGTATTGGATAGCCTAGCCTTAGTTAGGCATGGACTGATCACCTATGCTTAAACAAGGCATCACTAACCAATATCCAACCATGATAATGACTAATTAATATATATAAATTAAGTCATCATATTTATTTAGTAAATTTTAATTATATATAAAAAATATATATAAGGAGAAGACATATTTTCATAAAACAATACAAGAATTAGAGGGACGAATAAAATTATATAAATAATTGTGTATCACATGTTTTGTGGTAAATATGTACCGTAACGCTCTGGCAAGAAAATGACCATATAAGAATAATATGGTAGTCATCAAACTACGTTGGGTTAGGGGAACATTGTAAAATATAAGAATAGTCCCCATTTTCACTTATTTACAACATTTGTAAATACATTCACAACGTTATATGGTTTCAAAATGAAAATAAGTAATCACATAGAATCGACCCATTAAGTGTTATATATTTACAAAATATTTTACAAATACTTTTGTACAATAAATATTTTTACACCTTTATTTACAACTTTCATTTAACGTTATAAATAATAGTGATTTCTTTTACAAAATAATAATACTAAAATATTTTGTAATGTAATAACTTCATTGCGGTGTTTTGTAATATATATTACATAGTAAATATAAGTTATTTTACATATTATATTAAAGTACTAAAATAATATTTATTTAAAAGTGGTGACCATTTACATATAGTAAAAGTACGTAACAAATAATATATATTACATAGTATTTATATTTGATATGTAAGATACGGTTCAGACAGGGACACAAATAATATATATTACATTTACTTTACAAATATAATATAAATGGTTGGTCATGCCAAAACAACTTGTTCTTATTATATTTCGATCTCTAAGACATAGTACGAAAAATATGGTCACTAATAGTGTACTATCACATTGTTTCGCAATTAAAATAACTTGGAACTCTAAACAATGATACACTAACTCTATTATCTTTTGGTGTATCTTTACAATTCACTCATTTCAATACTTTGATTTTCTCATATCATAAATATTTGACAAATCATTTTTCATGCTTTTATTTCATTTAAAACCTGTCAATTCTAAATCTTCCTCAGTTTCCAATCAAAGTAAGCTTTCTTTTGACAAAGAATTTTATTGATTCTAAAAGTCCTTCACATTCATTTTAAATATCTATTGATCATATATCTTTTGGCTTGAACCTAGTCACTTTGGAAATTATATCATTTCATCTCATTCGTTTGTCATCAAATTCTCGAACTAATTCAGTTGAACCATTAAATCCCACTTATGGTACAACTCGTATTCACAAAATTTGATATTTTAATTCTGTATCATCTATCTTAATATTGTTTTATTGACTAAAAAATGACATAAGTCTAAAAGAAATATCGTAACCCAAATCTCGGGGACGAGATTTAAAACAAGGTGGGGAGAATGTGTGACAACCCTCACTAAACCAGGTATCCGTACGACTTAATTAATAATTAATTACTGCTTAATTACTGTGCTTGCTTGAACTTGTGAATAAACTGCTACGTGAATACTGATACATGTACTTACTTGCATCATACTTTACTTACCGTCACTACATTATTTACATGCTGAACCTTAGTGACATACATGATGCACAAAAAGCACAGTAGCACTATAAACGGATAACCTATTGAATATGCTGATAAGCCAGCATCAGGCAAACACTGCCTCTAAGGCCTGTATGAGCCAGAAATATTTTGCTACACTAGTGGTGAGTGTAGGGATACAAGGGTTGTAGAACTGCGTCTCTAGGAATAAGTTACAATGACTGGATGTGCCTAAAACGTGCTCTAAGCACAAGAATTCAACACTTTACATAATAATTCAGCATTAAGCTACCTAATAAAGTGCCAAAACATGAGAAAAATGTTACTAGACACTTTCCAAAGTGTCAGAAATAAGTTGTGTCACTAGAAATGGTAATAACGACACTTTAAAGCTTTGTTAACGCTTTAACGGATTACTATCCAACCGAACAACCGGACTATACCCGGAACAGAAAATCTTGTTATTTTCATTATTTATCTTTTTCTGAGCCAGTTAGGGTCCCTTAATACCCTAACACCCGTCATAACACGCATGACACACAACTAACCGGGTTAAGCACTTAACTAACTTACTTAACCTAACTAATATACCTAACTATTGATTGGATTCGGACTAGGACCCCCCCCCCTCTCTAACCGTCCCCAACTAGAGGGGACACACTTTGTACAACCTTGATTATTATAATCCCTAGTGCCTAATATCAAGAAGACATATGATCTCTTGGATAATACACATCCTAATTGTCTATAAGTAATAACCTAAACACACAAGATCATTCACTTAACTCCTCACCACCTCACACTTTCTCTCCCTCTCTTGGAGGTCTCGGCCGAGAGCACCCACCCCCCATCCATCATTGTTCGATTTTGATCATCACATTCCAATCATCTACAAGTGTTAAGGGTCGCATATAAGGAGTCTTGGTGCAAACGGAAGGCGAAGGACCTCTCTACTTTGCTTTTATCCACGCATTTTTCGCATAGATTCTTCCCTAGCCTTGAGCTAGTGGTATGTTGCTTAAATCACCTACTCGAACTATTTTGAAGTGGTTAATACGATGTGTAACGGTTAAAACTCGAAATCTTACAAGATAATGCTTTAAAGTCTACTTAAAACACTAAAATGGTGGTTAAAAAGCACATAAGTTGTGTAAATATTGTAGTATTTGATTTGTGTGATTATTTGGACCCGATCTATGTTGTGGTAGCTCGGATCATCATTTAACCCGGTTTAGTCATGATCTTGGATTATGACATAAAGCTTGTTTAAGTATAACAAGGGTTAGAAGATGAAACTCTACCACACTCGAATCATGAACTTGTGTAAAAGTGTTTTAGCTTGTAGAATAGTGATTAAAACTAGTAGATCTACGTATCTACAAGCGGTATTTTCAAGGGACCACGTGTCTAGAGAAAACATATTTTTAAAGACGGACCTTACACTAACAAGAATGGTTTTTAGAACACACAAGTGTGTAAACACTTGTGTAGCACAAAGTATCGACAAAATAACTATTTTTGTGAAAGATGACAAGAAGTTGTAAAGATGGAACTTCCCTAAAAACGAGGTTTTTACAAAATCGGATAGTTTTATGTAAAGATCCACTAAAAGTAATGGGATTTACTTCATAGTTTGAATAAATCACAAGTTCATGAAATTTATGCGATTTATATACATATTTTGACTAGTTTGTGATTTGAACATTGTTTTGGTTGAATAAGAAGATTGTTGGTTTGATTTATAAAAGAAAATGATACGCTTGAAAGCGTGGCCACCTCCAGTTACAGAGGAAACTCTGGCGAAATTTTTCTAAAAACCTAACACTTGGAATTATTTTCACTATAAGTGTTAGAGATACTTGTCGACTTGTTTTCAAACTATGAATTTCGCCACGACTTTATTTATAAAATATCGGAGGTGGGATTTCACAAAATAAAACGTGATACATAAATATATTTAGTATATATTTTTCACAACATCACTGGTATAAGTGTTTATGATTATTTTGTGAACTACGTAAATATTATTTTTAGAGTAAAAATAATATTACTAAGTATTATTTTGGGAAAATCACATGTATTAAAATATAATATTTTTGGGAAGAATATTTATATTTTGAAGTTGGAAATAAAATATATTAAGTGAGACTTAATAGTGAAATCCGAATGTTACGAAGACACATGTATTAAATCCCCCATCCTTGGGAAGGAGAATAACTACCAAGTATACATAATGTAAACACGAAATAGTTGCCTAACTATTTCCCAAAAACTTAAACCATAAAGCTAAGGCACGGCCATCCGTCTAATAGAGTTAGCACGTGTAGGTCGTCATACAGCTGATCGATTTGGAGGCATACTTGGTAGAGACGCACCACTGTGAGTTCATGTCCCCCTTTTCTCTAACTGTTTTCAGTTTTCTTAACTGCGGGGGTGAAATACATGTTACTTTGATTACAAGTACTTTATACATGGTATGGTTAGCGTAAGGAGGTTTACTACTTAGATCATGTGAGTGGGTAGGAGCAATATGAGGCCATTAGTCCTCATAACAGGACCGAGGGACAGGAGCGGTAGATCTATCTGGGTGTAGCGAGCCCAGCCCCAGGCCAAACTAGAAACGGACCTCGGGGTGACTTTGTCCACATACTAATGCCGTGGCGAAATCTGCTAGGTTTGAGTCTCCCTATTTTCACTTCACATATATCAGTGGCCTTGCAAACCATTGGTGATCTCAATTCCCTTATTTGCTACATACCAAGACTATTTTTATACTCACAAAGGTTTACTTACTCACTTACACATGAACTCGCTCAACATTATTGTTGATTTTTCAACTTACATGTATTTCAGGAAATTAAAGATCTGGCGCGGTATGTTATGTTTTCCCACTGCATATGGGTTCCGAGGTCATCCGGGTTTAGGAAATGTGACTTTCTCCTGGACGAGTCACAAATCTTAAACTGCGTTTATTTCATGTTGATGTTTATGTTTTTCAAGACAATGTTTTATGTTATGAGGTTGTAAGTCCCTAAGACAATGTTATGTTACTCTGGTTTTAAAACTTAATCGAATGGATGATCTTGCATGATTTTATTTCATATAGCTTTGTTATGGTTAAGCTATGGTATTAAGAAGTCACACCAAATTAACCACGCTTCCGCAAAGCCAGGGTGTGACAGAATGTAACATTCCTAATTTTATCGTAAGAATTATAGGTTTGGTTAAATTTATTAACCATTAGTAACTAGTATCTAGTTTATTTTTAATATAAATATTCAACCCAAATAGTTTTAAACACTATTTTATATATAGTTGGTTGAAATAAATAATTGGCCTGTATATGAGTGACCTTTCTAAAATAAAATAAAAGTATATAAAAACTTATATTATTAGACGGGTAGATTACGGGTAAGTTGAAGATTAGAAATATGAAGTAATTAGACGGACCCATGAACCGTATAATAATTAAACTATAAAAATACATTAGATTTGAACCTACTATGTTTTTAATGAAACTTGATTCAAAATGTAGATAAAATTATTCTTGTTCTAATGACATATTTATTATTTTATAAAACGTTATATTTTAGAAGTTATACGCGCCAAATAAGTGAAGCAGTTGAATTAATAAAATAATAAAATTTAACAATTGATTGTAAACGTAAACTTTCAATTAGAATTTAATAAAATAAACATTAAAATTGAAAGTTATCTACAATTGAGAAGGGTATACGTGTCCCATTCAAAATTCGTGTCCCATCTCAGATTTATTTACATGTTCCATAAAAATTTGGCAAGTTGTCATATACAAGATACTTTCAACAAGTATATATATATCAACTAGAATGTCCATTCGAATCTGCCATCATTTCTTTCTTTCTTCTGTTATGTCTCTCGCCTTCTCTATCTCTATATATATTTTGTTATTATTATTTACCCTATAATAATAATAATTACATGCCCGTTTTAAGTATTTTAACTCCCAATCACCGCTACCCTTTCCGATTAATCTGAGCCTCATAACATATGTCAGGGCTCTGCCCGACTAAGTTTATTGGGGTTCTGTCTCGTGACATAGGGACAAGGTTGAATTAGGGGTACTATACTTAACACCATTACAAATATATATTTTTATATAGCTCAGAAATTATACCCAAAATTCTACCAGAAGGTTTTCCAGTTGAACCCTAAATATACAAAGTGGGTCCATTTTCTTTTCTCATCGTTTTATTCCCTTTTTATCCCAAACCATAACAACTCTCACCAAAACTATTATTTATTATTATATTTTATTCACAAGGAAACCTTAGTTAAGACCCCTAAGTAATCCTACATAAACCCTAAAATTTTCATAACAATCAGAATCAGGATCAGTGCCCCTAAAACTCAGGGGGGTATTCCCTATTGACGATTATCCATATATTTTGCTGTCAAAATCGAAATTATCATTTCCGTCAACTCAGCTAGGCTAGAACCACACGTGGCAACAATATGAGATGATGTGACCCGTCGCGCCACGTGACGCCCCCAGGGTGACCCCTCGCGTCACGCGAGGGGGTCAAAATCTCAGTATAAATAGAAGGGTTTGGGATTTGCATTTCTACGTTGGAACAACGTTAAAATTCATTTCCTACATTGAGATATCACCTGTTTACTACCCAACACACACTAGCTCGAATTCTGCTACGATACAGGGTATTAACTCGATCGCTGCTACGATTCAATGTCCGATCGATTGAAACTATCCGACGGATGTTTTAGTACTATCCTTTGTCATTAGTCGTGATTCCGACAGGATGTTTGAGTACCACCCGAACTCGGGGAATACTCTGTCATTCGTTGTCCTGATGAAATTTCCGCTGCAATATTTTTCAAAATAATCACCGGTACCACTTGGCTGTTCGCGGCTCTCGATTCCGTCCATGGTGGGTCGGGGGACGTGTCAACCCCCATTCTCCCCATGGCGAGGCTAACGGCGTTTCTGTTTTACAATGATTTCCGGCAAAGTATTTCCTATCAGTTATCAGCGAGCGGATTAACCTTTTTATGCAGAAACCCTACCCCCAGATCTGATTGATTCCGTTCATTTAGATCTGGTGTTTCTTCAATTCCAAATCAGAATGTTAAGTTTAGTAAACCATTTCATATGAGTTCCAAAACTCATTTGGTTTATAAAACCTCATTCTATCCGATTCCTCGATTTATGCCCCGTTACACTAACATAGTATCCGATACACTAGGAACCACTTCAACATTTGAACTCTTGATCCTTTGAGCTTTGTTATATGTTTTGAACAAGACCTATACGCAACCCCAAGCGAATACATAGTTCCCCTCTTTTATGCTTTCAAATGTTTTGGGGTGATACATATGCGTAACCGATTTATTTTCAAATATATGGCATATATGTGTTTACTAAGTGCTTTTTGTGTATTATTCTGATTATGCAAACATGACGATTGAGAACACATCCTTATAGGATCTATCTATCTTCATAGTTAGATTCTTGTAGGATATTTGAAGTACAGTCTTAGATCTTTCTATCTTCATAGCGAGATTTCTAAGAAGTACTTTACACAACGATGGTTATTGTTTATGTGTAGTGATTGCTGGTGATTTAGATAACGAAACTAGAGTAATACAATAAGGACATGGTGGATACGCCGCTGGTACTTCCTATATATAAGTGTGCTTCTTGTATTACCCTTCGTGGCGTTATCCCGAATCACCTTTAGGATTTAGGATGTTATGATTCAATGTTCGATTATCGGAATCCTTATAACATATATCTATCTTCATAGTAGATTCTTGTAGGATGTTTAAAGTATTAACTTGAAGTCCTTGATAGGATTTAATTATATACTTTAATGCGTATGTTATGATTCATTGTGATGAAAACCGGATCCTTGTAGTATCTATCTATCTTCATAGTTAGATACTTGTGGGATGTTTAAAGTACAATTGAAGTCCTTGATTGGATTCATTGTGTACTTTAATGCGTGTTTACAAGTTGATGACAAGTTAATGATTATGTGTTTATGTGGTTAGTAGTGATTTAGATAACTAAACGAGTGTAATACCATAAGAACATGGTGGATACGCTGCTGGTACTTCCTATATATAAGTGTTCTTATTGTATTACTCTTGTAGCGTTATCCGAATCACTTTAGGATTTTTGTGTACAGTTGATTCAATGTTCGATTATTCAAATCCTTTTAGAATATTCATATTTTCATATGTTTGATTCTTAGAAGGATACCCAAAGTATTATTATAAATCATTGACTTGATTTCTAATAATACTCACACGAGTTATGACCGATTTCAATATTGTTATGATTAATCCTTGATTGGATTTCTAATAACACACTCACAAGTTTTATGACCGATTTCAATGTGATTACAAAGATCAAAGTACAATTTTCAATGGCATAAAAATTACCTAGTAATAATCATATTGCCATATACAAAACCTTTTTGTCACAAGTTTTCACAATCAAGATAACGTATTGCAATACTAAACCTTTTTGCCATTCCTTGGTTTCAAATATTTCATTTTCAATGGATGACCCTCGTAGTGGTCAAAGTATTGCAATACCAAACTTTTTGCCATTTATTTGGCTAACAAAACCTATGTACTCACCAGCTTTTATGCTGACTCTCATTTTCACAAATGTTTCAGGATTTCGATTATTCAAGCATGCAACGCATAGGATCGCATCCGGGCCTTAGACTTCTCTAATCAAAAGACAATTACATGTATTCTTTGTTTGTAAAACAATGTTAACATTAATAAAACAATTTAGTACCGGTTGTTGTGAGCAATTTGTAACGTGACTCCCTGATATTTCCACCGCGTGTTACGCGATTGGGGTGTTACACAACAGATCCTCCATATAAACATAACATCGAAAGCTACCAAAATCGAGTACTGGTTAACTATTTATTAAACACTATAAAATCTGAGCAAAGTCAAAGATATTTTTTCAACATTTTGGATCATGCGACTTATTTTAGATTTTGGTGTGTCATGGACACGTATATATTACTGCTTGTAATCGATTTATACAGCATAAAACGAATAATAATTTGAAACAATAGATCTTTAAACTCATAAATATAAGTAAACCTAAATTGTGACAAGAAATATTAAGATGTTTAAAATTTAAAGTATTAAAATAGTAACAATTACATATGAAAATGAAAACTAATCAGACATTTAAATTCTAATAGCAAGAATTAAGACATTTTAACTTTAACTCCATCGAGTATTAAACTTCTCGGTGTATATCCTTGAGCTTTGTCATGAACTCCAAGTCTCTATCACCACATTCTATTTTACTCGCAACACATAAGTCACGAACGGAAGTGGTTGGCATCACCCTCAAGTTTATGGAAACCTGGTGAAGAAACACAGAACTAATTTTAGAGTTAATTAGTTTGGTTTATGTTTCAAACATGAGGGTTAATCTTCTTGAACTTTCCTGAGCTCCGATTTGATCCGTTCTTCCTACAAAACAGAACACCGTTAGCTCGTCAAGAGGGGAATATGGGGGTTTCCCTCTTAACCAGACTCCAGCGTGAGAATAAGTATCTGCTTTGAGGAAATAAGTGTGTGTTAAGAGTGAAAGAGGAGAGTGTAGAATCCTTAACCTGTGCATGGAGGTCTCTATTTATAGCCGGAGAGGTGTAAGAAGAGATGAGCTGATGGGCCTTGGGCCGGAAGGCGACAAACAGGGAATATCCTTTTTGTCTCACTGGAATCGACCGTTAGTGCCTTCTAGAAGATCTTCGGTGCTGGCCACCATGATTGGAGCCACGTGTCCCCGTTGTCGGCCTTGTTGTCCCTCTGCCATCAGCAGGTAAGTGGAGATCATGGGGCAGGTGTCGCCGCCCCCTGATTGGTGCCACGTAGACGTCTTTGTGTACTTATTGTCTGTCACGGCCCCCGACCCGGTTTTACCCGTTTCAGGAGCCGCGAGACCGAAACCCGTGGTATTGGTATTTAATTAAGCAGCGGAAATCTTAACAGGATCTTTAATACTGAAAACATCCATTTATTTTATTTCAGATTTCGGGACAAACCCCGTAATTTACAATAAAGGAATTTCACTAGGAAATCCCCTGTTTACATAAACATGTTTATTTATTTACTGAGCCACTTTCTTCAAGCTGGTAGTGCTACGCGACACTATTTCCTGGTTCACAGTAAATCACTTGAAAAATGTTTAAAAAGATTTTATCAGCGGGGAAATACTGGCGAGTCATTCAATTGTACAAAAATGACACATTGTTATCATTTACAGCATTAAGAGTTTTCACATTTGCCCCTATCTATTAATTAGCTGGTTCAGTTGTCACTCGACCGTATCTATGACCGTGGACATATCACAAAATGAGGCTCGCCCACCTAACATGATAAATCATTAGTAGTAATGTGCACAAAACCCCCACATACTGCCAGTAATTAAAGATTAGCAAAGGCTTAATCACTGCAAAGTATAACTGGAAAACATTTAGGGTTTTGTAAATAATTTGGTAAAAAGAGAATGACTCACATTGCAAGTATAGTTGTACAGAACCTTGCCTACTGATTTAGCCTCGTAACCTAGTTAAATAATAATGCACACGAAACTAGGTCAATACCTTAATACAACATTTACGATAAACTCACGAAATCAAAACCCTCACGACGAATGACAAAGTATAGCCCGAATTCAGGCAGCACTTAAACATCCATCGGATCGGTTTCAATCGATCGGACATTGTATCGTAGCAGTGATCGAGTTATTACCCTGTTGTCGCAGCAAAGATTCGTGCTTGTGTGTGTTTTTGAACGAAACAACGAATATCTCAACGTACGTGACTAATTTTTTCGTCGTAACAGATTTCCCATGCAAGTGCCAACCCCTACTATATATACTGAAAATTAGTCCCTCCCGCGTGTCGCGCAGGCTGCCAGGGATCCTGGCGCGACACGCGGGGCACACCTATTTTAGCTAGGGTGGCCTCGTGTCTCACATAGCCCTAGTGAGTCAACATTAAACAAAATTTCGTGATTTACAACTGTTTTGAAGGATAATTATCAATTAGGGGATACCCCCTTGAGTTTTAGGGGGTCCTGATCCTAGCTTTGATCGTTTTAAAAATTATGGGTCATGCCATACTACTTGGGGGTCTCAATTAGGGTTTCCTAGTGGACACTATAAAAATAAGAATTAATAATTTTAGCAAGAGTTGTTACACTCTCCCCACCTTGTTTAAAATCTCGTCCTCGAGATTTACTGGAACAAGTGAGGATATTTTCGCTTTATTTCCAATTCTAGTTCCCATGTATACTCTGGTCCTCTTTTCGAATCCCATTTTACTTTGACTAGTACTAGTCTCTTGTGCTTGAGGAACTTGAGTTTTCTGTCTTCTATTTGAAGAGGTTTTTCCACGAATTTCAACTTTTCATTCATCTCTACTTCTTGAAGAGGTACTACCAAGGATTCATCAGAAAAACACTTCTTGAGATTAGATACATGAAACACATCATGTACCCCGGCTAGTTATTCTGGTAGCTGTAAGCGATAGGCAACTGGTTCGATCCGCTGGATTACTGGGAATGGTCCTACATACCTTGGACTTAGCTTTCCTTTCTTCCCGAACCGAACTACTCCTTTCCAAGGAGAAACTTTCAAGAGTACCTTGTCTCCCACTTGGAATTCTAATGGTTTGCGTCGATTGTCTGCATAACTCTTCTGGCGGTCTCGAGCCGTCTTCACTCGTTCCTTTATTTGAGTTATCTTGTCGGTGGTTTCTTGTACAATCTCAGGATCTGATATTTGGCTTTCTCCTATTTCTGCCCATCAGATTGGGGTTCTATACTTTCGTCCATACAGTGCTTCAAATGGGGCAGCTTCGTTACTTGCATGATAACTATTGTTATAGGAGAATTCGATTAATGGTAGGTGGTCATCCTAGTTTCCACCAAAATCTATTACACATGCTTTGAGCATGTCTTCCAGGGTTTGGATTGTCCTTTCACTCTGTCCGTCTATTTGGGGATGGTATGCAGTACTTAAATTCAATTGGGTCCCCATTGCTTCTTGGAAACTTGTCCAGAAATGCGAAGTGAAACGACTATCCCTATCAGATACTATGGAGAGTGGGACTCCATGTAAGGATACTACCTCATCTACGTATAACTTTGCTAATCTTTCCATGCTAAAGGTCTCCTTCATTGGCAGGAAGTGGGCTGATTTGGTTAATTGATCCACAATTACCCAGATCGCATCGTTACCTTTCCTGGTTTTGGGTAATTTAGTAACAAAGTCCATTGTTATTAGTTCCCATTTCCATATAGGCATTTCTAATTGTTGGAGTAACCCGGAAGGTTTCTGGTGTTCTGCCTTAACTTGTGAACAAGTTAGACACTTAGAGACATATCTAGCAATGTCCTTTTTCATTCCTATCCACCAGAAGTTACCTCTTAAATCTTGATACATCTTATTATTACCAGGGTGCATGGTATATCTAGATTTATGGGCTTCCTCTAAAATTTTATCTCTTAAATTTCCTTGCTTAGGTACCCAAATCCTTTTCTCGTGGAATCTCCAAATTCCATCATTCCCTTGTTCTAGTTCCTTTATTCGTCCTTTCATTCCTTCAACATCATCCTTGATTGTTGTTTCCTGAACATTCTTTAGTTGTTCCATTAAATCTAACTGTAGATTTAATCTATGAGCACAGACTCGCCTTTGTTTTTCATGATACTTACGACTTAGGGCGTCTGCTACTACATTTGCCTTTCCCTCGTGATATTGAATATTACAGTCGTAGTCACTTAGAATTTCCATCCATCTTCTTTGCCTCATATTTAATTCTTTTTGCCCAAATATATACTTTAAACTCTTATGATCTGTATATACGGTAAACTTACTTCCATACAGATAGTGTCTCCAAATCTTAAGGGCAAAATTATTGCTCCTAACTCTAAGTCATGATTCGTATAATTTTCCTCGTGCTTTTTCAATTGCCTTGAGGCATACGCAATTACCTTTTTGCGTTGCATTAACACATATCCTAACCCTAACTTAGAAGCGTCACAGTAAACTTCAAAATCTTTTGTCCCTTCTGGTAAGGCAAGAATTGGGGCGTTTGTTAATTTTAGCTTTAAAGTCCTAAAGGCCTCTTCTTGCTTGGGTCCCCATTCAAACTTGACTATTTTACAAGTTAACTTAGTTAATGGAACAACTATCTTAGAGAAGTCTTTTATAAAGCGCCTGTAATCTCCAGCTAATCCTAGAAAACTTCTAACTTAAGTAACTGATTGCGGGACCTTCCAATTGGTGATTGCTTCTATCTTGGAGGGATCTACGTGAATACCTTTGTGATTTACCATATGTCCTAGGAATTGCACTTCCTGTAGCCAAAATTCACACTTTGAGAATTTGGCATAAAACTTTTCTTTTCTTAACATAGTTAAGAGTGCATGTAGGTGTTCACAATGTTCGTCCTGACTTTTGGAATAAATAAGTATATCGTCAATGAAGACAATTACGAATTTATCCAAATATGGTTTACAGATCCTATTCATCATGTCCATAAATGCTGCAGGAGCATTTGTTAATCCAAATGGCATGACTGTAAACTCGTAGTGACCATACCTAGTCCTGAAAGCAGTTTTAGGTATGTCTTCTTCTTGTACCTTCAACTGGTGGTATCCGGAGCGTAAATCTATCTTAGAAAAATATCTAGCTCCTTGAAGTTGATAAAAAGATCATCAATTCTAGGTAATGGGTATCGATTCTTAATTGTAACCTTATTCACTTCCCTATAATCGATACACATTCGCATCGACCCATCCTTCTTTTTCACAAACAACACTGGTGCTCCCCAAGGGGATGAACTAGGTTGTATGAATCCTTTGCTTAATAATTCATCTAACTGTTTTTTCAGTTCTAACATTTCAGTGGGTGCTAACCGATAGGGTGCCTTGGCTATTGGTGTAGTTCCAGGAATTAAATGAATTCTAAACTCTACTTCCCTATCTGGTGGTAATCCTGGTAGCTCTTCTAGGAATACATCCGGGTAGTCTGATACTATTGGAATTTCTTTAAGTTCCTTACCTTTAGTGTTAATGATTACCGAAATCATATAAAGTATTCCTTGTTTTCGTCCATAACTAGCAACTTTCATTACTGAAATGAACTTCATTGGTTTATGCGGCTTATCTCCTGTAATCATAATTACTTCTCCTGTGGGTGTAAGAATTTCTATGGAATTCTTATCACAGAGGATTCGAGCATGGTTGGCTACTAACCAATCCATTCCTAGTACGACATCGAATCCAACTAAATTCATAGGTAAAAGATTTGCAGAAAATTTATGGCCTGAGAGTTCTATCTTTCCTTCTTGCAAAATCTTATCTATATTAACAGAATTACCATCTGCTGTTTCTACCGTAAAAATCTATCTAAGTTTGTTAAAGGTTGTTTAAGAGCTTGGCAGAATGAAGTATTTATAAAACTTTGGTTTGCACCAGAGTCTAATAATACTTTTGTATAAACATCGTGTACCAGAAACGTACCAGCTATCACATCGGGAATCAGATCTGCTTCTTGCGTTGTTAGCTGAAAAGCTCTAGCATTCTTCTTATTAGTTCCTTCAGCAGGTTTGGCCTTGTTATTAGCTGGCTTGACCAGTTTAGGGCATTCTGGTCTGAAATGTCCTGTTTCTCCGCAATTGAAGTAAATCATAGATTTCTTCCTGCAATTCTCTTCTTGGTGGCCCGGTTTCTTGCAGAAATTGCAATTTTCCTTACATTTCCAAAATGTTTCTTTTTGCAATTCCCGCAAAATGGTGGTATGGAGGGTTGCCCAGTTCCCTTTCTTTTAAAATTACTGTTATTACCCACACGAAATCCTTGGGTAATCTTTTGGGCCAATTCCTTTTTCCTATTTTCTTCTCTTGTACGTACCAGCCCGTCGGTTAAGGTGTTGGCCAGTTCCACAGCATCGTCAATTGTGCGGGGTCTCGCAGCTTTAACGATTTCACGAATCTCGCTAATTAAACCCCAAATATAGCGAGAAATAAGTACCGGTTCTGGTGAAGCCAGAGTTGGTACAATTCTGGCATACTTGAAAATTTTCGAAGTATACCCTCGACAGTCAACATCCACCATTCGGTGGCTCAGGAACTTATTTGCCATTTGTTCCTTTTCATATTCGGGGCAAAACTTCCTCTCCACCAATTGCTTAAATTCTTCCCAATTCATGGCATAAGCCATGTCGCTTCCCTTGGTTTGCAACACCGTATTCCACCATTCCAATGCCTCTTCCTTGAAGAGGTGGGATGCGTACATAACATTGTCTTCTTCGGCGCATTTACTAATTTTAATTACTGCTTCGGTTTTCTCTAACCAACGCAATGCGGCAGTTGCCCCTTCATTGCCTGCAAATTCGAATGGCTTACATGCAAGAAATTCTTTATAAGTGCAACCAGGTGTTGCAACTTTCGTTTTCTTAAGTATTGGGGCATGAACCACATTATTATCATTGTTGCTGCCTCCATTAATACTGTTACTGAAATTATCATCCCGAGTGCGCTTGCTGTGGTTGGCTTGTGAAAGTTCAGTTGGATTTTTAACGGCAGCAACAATTGCCAGGATAGCATTGGCTATGCCCTGAGCAACGATATTTTCTATATCTTGCCTATTAAGGAAGTGATCCTCATTGTTTTGTTCAGATTGATTAACTTCATTGACTGGTTGCTTTTCCGCATTTTCCATCTGGATCATTAAATATATATGCAAATTATTGTCACAAAATGAATAGTAACCAAACACAATAAAGCGATCACAGAAACAAGTAAGTCAACACATATAGCCAAAATTGTCGACCTTGCGACTTCCATATATTTTTATATTAGTATGCATCGATACAAGCCGTATATTTTACAAAAGTTTTATTTTTAGTTATTATTATACATTGTTATTTTATTATTATATTTTATATATTATTATTATACATTCACACAACCACATTTAGCTGGCCTTTCAGAAACGACGCTCCCTCTCGTCGTATTTCCAGGTGATGTTCTCCCCCACTTCCCTAATCCGGTTGCCTGCATCCACCAACTCCTCGCTGTAGCGGCGTAACTCGGCAACGTTTTCTGCGCTCATAGGTGGGAATGGTGCAGGTTCAGGGTCAAACTGGGGAAAATAGACATTGGGGTTATTCATGAAATTCTGAAAGTGCCAGTCGCTTGTCCACCACTCTTCCAGCTGGCCTGTAACAGGTTGAGAGTTGACAATAGGGTCTAGGATGGCCGGTTCCAAATTAATTGGGAGTTGTGATTGGGCTGGGAAATTGAACATGTTTTCATTGGCAGGTCCGATAAGGTCACAATTTGCCAGTTTTCGATCAAGCTCCTCCCAAGGTGGCATTTCCTGGGCTTGCCCGGAACTTTCCCCGATCTCCTTGCCTTTCCTTTTGTCCTTCGGATCCTCAGTCTTTTTCACCTTCTGGGCAGCTGGCTTCTTCCTACGTCCGCGTTTCCAATCCAGGATTCTTCTCCTCTTTTTCGGCTTTGGTCTCTCCTGCGGCTGGGCCTGGAATACTATTGGCTCTTCAGTATCAGCCTGATAGCCAGTTAAGGTCCCGGTGGTATCCATATCAGTGGTATTAATAGTAAAGTTTCGAAGTGCCTCCGACAGTTCATTCATGCTGTTAGCACACATGAAAGAAACACACAAAATTTTAAGTTAAAATTTTATTTATTGAATTAAATTCTCACAGAATCACAAAATGGAAATCTGAAAAATTAAGTATTTCTAAATACTTAATTGGATTAAATCAGTGGCTCCGATACCACATTTTTCTGTCACGGCCCCCGACCCGGTTTTACCCGTTTCAAGAGCCGCGGGACAGTAACCCGTGGTATTGGTATTTAATTAAGCAGCGGAAATTTTAACAGGATCTTTAATACTGAAAACATCCATTTATTTTATTTCAGATTTCGGGACAAACCCCGTAATTTACAATAAAGGAATTTCACTGGGAAATCCCTTGTTTACAAAAACATGTTTATTTATTTACTGAGCCACTTTCTTTAAGCTGGTAGTGCTACGCGACACTATTTCCTGGTTCACAGTAAATCACTTGAAAAATGTTTAAAAAGATTTTATCAGCGGGGAAATACTGGCGAGTCATTCAATTGTACAAAAAACGACACATTGTTATCATTTACAGCATTAAGAGTTTTCACATTTGCCCCTATCTATTAATTAGCTGGTTCAGTTGTCACTCGACCGTATCTATGACCGTGGACATGTCACAAAATTAGGCTCGCCCACCTAACGTGATAAATCATTAGTAGTAATGTGCACAAAACCCCCACATACTGCCAGTAATTAAAGATTAGCAAAGACTTGATCACTGCAAAGTATAACTGGAAAACATTTAGGGTTTTGTAAATAATTTGGTAAAAAGAGAATGACTCACATTGCAAGTTTAGTTGTACAGAACCTTGCCTACTGATTTAGCCTCGTAACCTAGTTAAATAATAATGCACACGAAACTAGGTCAGTAACTTAATACAACATTTACGATAAACTCACGAAATCAAAACCCTCACGACGAATGACAAAGTATAGCCCGAATTCAGGCAGCACTTAAACATCCATCGGATTGGTTTCAATCGATCGAACATTGTATCGTAGCAGTGATCGAGTTATTACCCTGTTGTCGCAGCAAATATTCGTGCTTGTGTGTGTTTTTGAACAAAACAACGAATATCTCAACGTACGTGACTAATTTTTTTCGTCGTAACATATTTCCCATGCAAGTGCCAACCCCTACTATATATACTGAAAATTAGTCCCTCCCGCGTGTCGCGCAGGCTGCCAGGGATCCTGGCGCGACACGCGGGGCACACCTATTTTAGCTAGGGTGGCCTCGTGTCTCACATAGCCCTGGTGAGTCAACATTAAACGAAATTTCGTGATTTACAACTGTTTTGAAGGATAATTATCAATTAGGGGATACCCCCCTTGAGTCATGCCATACTACTTGGGGGTCTTAATTAGGGTTTCCTAGCGGACACTATAAAAATAAGAATTAATAATTTTAGCAAGAGTTGTTACATTGTCTCCTGCACGTCAGACGATCGTGGAGCACGATAGAGCACAGCCTGGTGGACGCTGATTGGTTTTTTCTTCTGCCACTTGTACCTTGTGTACTCTCTGAAGTGGCCTTGCGCTCTAACTCCTGCGCGACCCTTGTTGAGCACGTAACTAGCCCGTGCGGGGGTGTAAGGACTGAAGGCTCTTATTCAGAACACGAGTGTAAAAATTGAAGTCATCTCTTGTTTGGACCTCGTGCAAGGCCAGGTTTTGTTGAATAGCCTGCGCGGGTCTGGAAATTGATCAGCTTGCTGAGTAAGGAGCATGGTCCAGCGCGCGACCTGAATGGTCTGCACGGCTTTTTGGGGCCATACCCCTTCAAGTACCCCCAGTCCAGTACTGCATCATGCGTGAAGTAAAAGGTTGGAGCTCTGGACTTAGAAAAAAGAAAGTGCTAGCTGTGAAAAACGCTTGCTTACCCTTGGTAGGGGCGTGCATGTAAGTGTGTGTCAGTTACTACAGCGCGACTACCAGATTAGCCTGATGGTAGTTTTGCTTTTGATTGTAAGCGCGCAGGATCATTGAGGAATCATGATAGTTGCGCGTGCTTGCTAACTTCTGCATGAAGCTTGTAGTAATTCTGGGCGGGAAAACCTCGAACTTTGAATTCTGACAGGTTGGTGCGAAATGTCGTTGACGGCAACGTTTGAGTTGACTGTTGACACGTCCATCATCATGCTGTCACTGACGGTTTGGCTATCCGTCAGGCGAGTGAGGCCCACGCGCGCGTGGTTACTGTCGCTCCG
The DNA here is from genome assembly GCA_030545235.1 of Helianthus tuberosus. NCBI lineage: Eukaryota > Viridiplantae > Streptophyta > Magnoliopsida > Asterales > Asteraceae > Helianthus > Helianthus tuberosus. The sequence continues at coordinate 103,820,877 of CM060381.1, forward strand.
AGAATCCCGCCTTACGTGGCAGCTCCTGATTGGTGACGCGCGCGGTGAATCCGACACGTTTACCCGTCGCATTTAATGCGATGGGTATATATAGTCGCACTAGCAGATTTTCAAGTTTTTCTGGGAAGTTTGAAGATCTTCATTTTACTCTCGTTTTCTTTAACTAAATGGCTGAAGAGGAGTCTCACCTTGAAGAAGGTCCCCTCCCCGTCCTCAAATGGGACCAGGGGTTATTTGAGCAGATTACTAGGGGCTTCCGATTCCCACCGGATTTTTTTGCTCAGTATCCCCGGCAAGGGCAGACTGTTGCCGACGCACCACCGGGGTATATTACCTTGTTTGAAGATTTCTTCTTGCAAGGTAACTTCCGACTTCCGGCCACCTTCATGGCACACATACTCCATCACTATGGGTTTCATATATCGCAAATGAGTCCACCCGGCACGGTGCGGGTGCGACACTTCGAGTTTTTGTGCCGGTCTCATGGCATAGAGCCCACAGTGGAGAAGTTTAGGGTATTCTACCAGTTGATTTGGAACATGGGATTCTACTCTTTTGGCAACCAGGGATCTGCCAAGAAGATTCTTCTGAACCCTCCAAAGAGTTTCCATGACTGGAAACAAAAGTTCTTCTTCATCAGAGAAGAAGTTATTCCGATCGCGATGATTTTCCACGAGTCGGATGACATTGAGAAGGAGGAATTACCAATTCCCAAGGGGGCTGATTGGTACCTGAAGCTAATTGCCACACCAAATCGAATCTTTGGTGAAAATGTCCTGGTCGCGGCGCAGATGGGTGACTAGTGGCCGGAGGATAGCAACGAGGTGCCCGTTTTGAAGTTTCAAGATAGAGGTTTGTTTTTTCCTTGATTATTCCTCTTTTGAAATTCGTTTGCGCTGAATTTTTGAATTTGATAGTAGAGGCGCACCTGTATCAAGCTGCTTTCCCCACCTTTGGTGGATCTATGGGTGTGCGCCCGCTGGAATCAGGGGAGCAATAATGGTATGAGCGGATCAAAGGTCATTTTTTGTATCCCCTTGCTGGAGCCTTTGCCAATCCTCCCTCTGCAACCAAAGGTGCGCATCTACCCAACCCCAGGCCCCTGCGCGCTGTGACCTCCGCTGGGAAAGAGATTCTGTATCTTTCCAGCGAAGAGTCTGTAGGGTTATCAAATGGGGAGCTAAGTTCCTGGTCTAACATCTTTACAGGTGTGTTGCGCGACCTTGGCATAGATCCGGAGGAAAAGAAGAAGAAGGCGAGCAAGAAGAAGAAGAAGGTTATCACCATTGATGCTGAGGTGACCAACAAGAAAGGGGGGAGTAGACGCGCGGCTGCTGGAGCTTCTGATAAAGGTACTCTTCGATTTCAGCAGACTAACCTGGAAGACTACGTTGTTGCGAGTGACTCACTTGAGGGTTTGTCCCGTATAGGTGAGAATAAGACCAGCGCTGCTGGTTCAAAAAGCTCTAGAAGCGCAGCGTCAAGGAATCCAGACGTTGGTGCTACTCCCTCTTCGATCGCGCTGGATGAAAAGGAAGAATAAGAGCATGAAGAAGAACCCGCTCTCAAGTTAGTGAGTCGGAAGAGAAGTAGAGAAGAGACTGCTGCGGGTGTCAAAGCATTGCAGAAGGCTGAGGAAGTCCCTGTGATAGGGAAGCAAAGCAAGCTGCTCTCCCTTTATAAATTCTCTCTAGGTTAGTGTTGTTAAGTTAATATTTGTCTTTACTTTAGTGACACCTTTTTAACACTTAGTTTCTGCAGAGGCCCAGAAGAAGGCCCCTGAGAAGACTAAGGGAGTTGAATTTAAGGATCCTCAAGAACCAGCGCTGAAGAAGACTAAGTTTGTAATAAGGCCTCCCAAGACAACCGAAGGGACAGTTGAGAAGGTGGATGGAGAGAAAGAAAAAGAGAAGGAAAAAGAGGAAAAGAAGGCGTTTGAGAAGCCCGTGGGCGATAAATCGAGAGAGACCGAGACGCTGCTACTACCGCGCAGGAGAAAAGGCAGGGTCCGGAGGTCGTGCACATTACGGGGCTTGACCAGCCCCTTCATGAAAAAGAGAAGGAAGCTACCCGGGGGAAGGGACCCGAGGTTGTTAAGCCGGCGGAGCTTGCGCAGCCTGATATCCCCCTCCAAACTAAGCAGGTTACAACTACTGCTGGGGGGTCAGCTGCTACTGCGCCTGTAACGACTCGCACAAAATGTCCTAAAACGCTCCGTAAATAAAAGACCAAAGCCGTAAAACCTTACTTTTCATGAAAAACAAAAAAATCAAAATTTGGTACTCGCTCGCGGGCCGCGAAGGACTAAGAGAGTATTCGCGGGGCGCGACAGCTCTGTAAGTTTCCAGATAAGCTTGAGGGGCATGTGTCGTCCACGTGTCAAGACCACTCCATGACTCTGCAACCTTCGCTCCGACCAGACTCCCTCGCGGGCCGCGACGCTCCCCAATATCAGCCTATAAATGGAAGCCGATGGTTTCATTTCAATTCGTTCAATTGTTTTCTTTCTCTTGCTCTCTTATTCTGTCATTCTAATGTCAGAACTTCTAAACCTGAAACTCTGCCCGTTATTAGGGTAATAACTCTAATCACTAGCACGATCCTTTATCCGATCGATTGAAACTGATCCAATGGATGTTTAAGTACTGCCGATACCTGGCTATACTTTGTCATTCGTTGTGGGTTATGATCTCGTGATTATCGTTAAAGTTGAATTGAGTTAATACGCTAATACGAGTTCCATTACATCTAGAAATTACAACTCGTAACCAGGGAGCTATTAGAATACTTAGCAACTAAGTAAACTTAATAGCTAAGTAAACTTAATAGTTAAGTAAACTTAGTAGTTAAGTAAACTTAATGGTTATGTAAAACTTAGCAGTTAAGAAAACTTAGCGGTTAAGGAAAACTTAATAGCTAAGAAAACTTAATAGCTAAGGAAACTTAACAGTTAAGCAAGCTAAGTAAGCTAATTAAGTTAACTAATTATTCGGTTAAGTAAATTACTTAATTAAACAGTTAAGGAAAAGTAACCAGTTAAACAGCTAAGTAAGATTAATTAATTAGTTAAGTAAGATTAATTAAGCTAAGTAAGATTAATTAATCAGTTAAGCAAGATTAATTAAGCTAAGTAAGATTAATTAATCAGTTAAGCAAGATTAATTAAGCTAAGTAAGATTAATTAACTAAAGTTAATTAAACACCAAAATAGATATACATGAAAATAGATATATATAAGAAAGGTGCAAGGAAGATGCAAGAAGATATATATGTGGGTAGGAAGCTTCCTAGAAAATGTATAGGTAACTTCCTAGAAAAGTATATAGGAAACTTCCTGGAAATTGCATATTTCCTACCTATAAATAGGAAGCTTAGGATTCATTTTTCTTTGCTCATTCCTTCTATTCTTCTCTCTATACGTTGGTGTTCGAACCAATAATCACCAATGCAATATTCTGCCCGATCGATTCAGAAACCAACTAACGAATGCCAAAGTGCTGTCTAAATAAGACTATACTTTGTGAATTTCGTTAAGGTTCTGATCTCGTGACCATCGTTAGGTTTGATGTGGTTTTACACTAAAACGTATTCCACTCTGTTAAACTATATGTTTAACTATCAGAAAACTCCATAAACATACTATCAAACAAGATGTATAATCATCAGAAGACTTAGAATCAAGATGCTTGCTTAATCAAGACTATATGCTAACAAGGTGAGTCATTCTCTTTTTACTAAGTTGTTTGCAAAACCCTAAATGTTTTCCAGTTATACTTTGCAGTGATTAATTCTTTCCTAATCTTTAATTACTGGCAGTAAGTGGGGGTTTTGTGCACATTACTACTAATGATTTATCACTTTAGGTTGGCGAGACTAATTTATTGATATGTCCACAGTCATAGATCCGGTCGAGTGACAACTGAACCAGCTAATTATAAGATAGGGGCAAATATAAAAACTTTTAATGGTGTGAATTATAACAAATGTGTTTTTGTACAAAAATGAATGAACTCACCAGTATTTCCTGCTGACCAAATGTTTTTAAAACGCGTTTCAGGTGATTACAGTAGATTGGAATAAGAGTGATGATACGACACCGAAAGGCTTAAAGAAGTGGCTTATTTTATCAATTAAATTAAATTAAGAAAACATTGTTTCATATATTTGGGTTTATCCCATATTAAAGCTACCTTTGTAAAACATGGGTTTATTCCCATTTGTTTAATAAATAAAAAAATCCGGTGTTTCTAAACTCTGTGTAGGATCGAGAAACAACCTAAACGAGTCGATCAGAAGTGTTCTAGACCAAATCGAGAGGCGGAAGCAGACGTTTCGGTTTCGAATCAGCTTGATTTGCACTTGAAAGTAGTTTAACTATCTCTTGTATTGATATGAAAGATTTACACGGTCTGGAGATACCTCGGCAGAGCTTCGCTACCGGAAATGCCAAAGTTACAAATGAAATGACAACATGACCTATTTATAGGGAGACCAGGTCGTCTGAGCTTCATACGAACTGGACAAACCCCATTTCGTATGAAGTGACCACTTCGTTTGAACATCCACTTCGTTTGAACATCCACTTCGTTTGAACATCCACTTCGTTTAAACATCCACTTCGTTTGAACATCCACTTCGTTTGAACATCCACTTCGTTTGAACATTCATGCGATCTTGACATCATTCTTGTTCAGATCCGCAACGAATTCAAGACTCGATATAAGACGAAGTCGACAGACGCATGCACCAACAGACTCCCCCTCGAATGTTAACGAGTCTTAAGTGTCGAGTCTTCAACGTCTTCAGTCTTTATCAGTCTGAACGTGTAAGCATCCTCAAACTTTATCTCTTTCTCCTCTTCAGCATAAACATACTCCCCTTGAACAATCTTTCCTCGGATGTTGATTGCAGTTTGACTTTCACAGAATCAGGATCATGACCTGGCTCTATACTCAGACTTCAGAATCCAGGCTATCCTGCACATCCTCTACCCAAAAGTAAATTTTCACAAATTTAACATTTTCCAAAATTTATACAACCAAACTCTCCCTCAAATTTATTCAGGATGATTTAACAATGTTAATAACTGATGAACCACATGTAGATAAAAAATTCAAAATCTTTTCTCATTTATACACACACTCTCCCTCACCACATGCTCATCATGTTTAGCACTAGGAATTTTGAAAATCAGTTATCCAACTTCAGTTGTCGAAAATCTTTTTGGATTTTTCAAAAGTTATGCTAAAACACACTGAAAATCTTTTTGGATTTTTTTAATGAAATGAAATACAATAAAGAAATATTTACAGACAATATTTTTGTGAGTTTGTGTAAGAGGATCATATCAGCTTCTGAGACAAATCACCAACACCGTTAAGCTTTAAACATTTTAAGTTCTAAACAATTCACTTAGATTGTCAGTATACTGGTCCACTTAAATTCTCACACAAAGTTCAATTGTTTCGAGATATTGATTAATGTCTTAAGCACTTAAACTCAATCGCGTGTCCCACCTCAGAATATACTCCCGTATCCAGATCCCAATATTCAGTCTTACAGGTAATTATGACACAAATGATATCTGTAGGGGTTAATAAATTATGAAGAATCATGAGAGCTCAGGTCAGAACTACCGTTCAGCAGAGAGATCATGACTCAACTTTTGGGTGTGTCCCCTTTAGAGGATCTTTTTTACAATAGCATTGCTAAGCAATTTTATTGTCTTATCATATATGCTGAGGGTGATGCTATGTTTCAAGCATTGCAGAAAGTATTATTCGAGGACTAGGTCAGAACTTCCATTCAGCAGAAGTCCAAGAATAATACCCCAGATATCACTGAGTATAAAGACCTAGTATATCAGAAAAAGGAATCTTTCAAACAAGATTTCGGGGGTTACCCATATATCCGAGAGATGTTTCCCCACGATATAAGCAAGTTTGAAATTTAGGTTTATATCTCGTCACAATCTACTAAATGTGCAAAAACCTACTGGCACATCATCAGTGAGACCGTTTATCACTTTTAACTTTCCAATTCTTTAGCATGTTGTGATCGTCCACTGATGTATTATCATTTCCTCTTCTTGACAACAAAACTCATTTTTGTTTTATCATGTTTTTGTCTTTTTCAAATTTTCAAATGTTTTTGGATTTTCTAAAAATTCTTACTCCCCCTAAAATGCAAACACATTTTAGGAAATTTGAAAACAAACTGTACAATAAAATGACAACCAATATCGAATCACCTCAATTCGCCATTCACTTGGCATAAACAATCAGAACTCCCCCTCACAACAAACCATTTTCTCATTAAGATTTCAAAACACTTAAGTTTGTTTTAATCAAAATGATTTTTCCGGAAAATAAGTTTGTTTTTACCACTTGTAAAGTTGGGGATGTGGTTCATCATTTTGTCTTCAACCACTTGTAGAAAATCAAGTACAAATTAATGTCCCTGATGTACCACTTGTACGAAAAATCCAACTAAGAAAGATAGATGCCGATTCCTGCTCCACGCTTACAAACCTGGGAGCTCCGGCAAGTCCACAGACTTACTGTTCATAGTATGTACCATCCCAGTCACAAACCAGGGATGGTTCAACTTTATCTTTCTTCGTCTTCTTCTCATAGAACTCTTTAACCCCTTTGACTTTTCGATCAATCATTTTTCCAAAAATGTGTTTCACAGTGGGGTTAAAGGCCTTTTCGACATCAAATTCCTTCTTGTCATCATAAAATTGGTTTGAAATTTCAACCTTACCAATTTTCTTTTTAAAATTTTCAGCCTTCAATGGTGTAAAATGAACATCATCCATTGGAGGAACTGAAGTTTTCAATTTTAACTCAACCTGTGGCTCATCTGATTTTGTGGAATCAGATTCATCGCCAAAAGATAGCTCATCTGATTTTGACCTATCAGAATCATCGCTAGAACTACTTCCAGACTTCTTAACCACCCATTTTTGTTTGTCAGATTTAGCTCTTTTGTTGTAAAACTTGTTTGAACATTCACCAATTTCAAATGTAGAATTTTTGAAAAGTTTGGTTCTGTCAATTAGTGGTTCAAACACAATTTCCTTGTCTTTCGAGTTACGAGAAACTCCCTGTTTTGACTGTATTGCCTTTGAACAATCTTTGGCAATATGTCCAACATTGTTGCATTGGAAACAGGTTCTCGTTTCTTTCATCTCTTCTTGCTTCTTTGCAAGGAATTCTTTGTTCGATTGTCTCCAAAATTCGTTCTTTTCTTCTTCTTCTGCTGATGTACCTGAAACAAATGTCATCTTTGCTTTAAAATCACGAACATATTTTTCATTTTTCTGTTTTTCTGTTGGAATAAATCCAAGACCTTTCTTTTTGAAATTACGGTTAGGATTTGGTTTCTTTTGAAAACCAGAACCAGAACTGTAACATTTTTTCTTGTTTAATCTTTGTTGTACTCTTGAGGTGTAAGTTTTAGGTTTACCATTAAGATTTAAATCTTTTATTTCAGAAATATTAATTTCTGTAAGTTTGAAAACCTTTTTGATCAATTCAGTTTTGACACCTTTTATTGGAAATTCCTCATCAGAATATAATTTGTCGGAATCATTCAATGTATATGCAACTTTGAATGTTTCGTCACTCAAATTAGATTTTGATAACAGGAATTCTTTGTCATAAACCCTTTTAACCGAAGATTTTAGACTGTTGTCTGTCGAACTTGAACTTTCAGAACCAGACTTTGACTCTGACTTTGACTCTGAGTTTGACTCCAACTTTGAATCCTTAGTTTCATCTTTATCCAACACCTGATCGACGACTTTCTTTATTAACTCGGACTCATGATCAGTGTTAGATGATGTAAACGTGACATCTATATTTTCTGGCAAATTGACTGACGACTCCGACTCCCATTGTAAGTTTGTAGCCTTTTGGACTCTTTCAGATTTTGGATTTCTGGGCAAATATCCATTTTCCAGTGGGGGTGGACACTTGTTGTAACCAAAACATTGTTTCTTACCAGAATCATTCTCTTTAGTATCCTTCTTCTTTACTTTCTTCTTTTCTGGAGTCTTTTCTTCAGCCACTTTTTCTAACATTCTTTACCTCAGTTACTTCATCCTCTTCAAATGCCTTCATGCCTTCAACAGTTGGATAAATCCTGTCAATGACATAAGAAGTACATGAGTAACTTTTCAACAAACGGTTTACTCTTTCAGTCTCAATTCTTTGCAGTTCCAGCTTTTGTTCAAGCACGGCACACTTCTCAATGTAGTTGTTCACCACTTTTTGCTTCGTCATAAAAGCACCCTGAAGTGTCTTCATAGCTGTAGCTTGTTCTTCACTGGTTTGATTATACTGGTTCATAGCTTTGTTCAACACATCATAAGATTCCTTTAAACTGTTCAAGTTATAGATCAGTGTGCTGTTCTGTTTCTTCACAGCTTCACAGTTCTCACATTTCACTGGAATCTTTTTAGTATCAACTTCTTGATCAACCTTGAATTTTGGAACTTCAATCTTTACTTTCCTTTTGATCACTGGAACAGTCTCATCATCACTGCTTACTGGAGTCTTGACCTTTTTCTTCTTCTTTTTAACCTTTTCATCTTCACTGTCACTTTCAGCAATCAGTTTCATATCAGCATCGAATTTTCTCGTCCAATACTCAGTATCATCATCACTATCATCTTCAACTCGTGCAACAAAAGCTGTGTGAGCTGTAGCTTGATCAGGAACATAATCATCCCATGTGAAATTTTCCCAGCTAAATCCCTTGGGTAGCTTTTCATCATCTTGATCAATCACTCAAGCTTTTCCATCAGCTGATACATATTTATCCCAGTTGAATGCTGTTGAAGACTTCTCATCTTGATTCACCACGCACGCTTTCTTTCCAGAATCTTCAATCACAATTCTTCCATGCGCAGTTTGTGCCTGATGTTGTTGTTGTTGAGATGGTTGCTGAGCAACTTGATGGTAGATGGCTTTTCGGTAGTAATCATTGTTGTTGTTAAAAGGATTCTGAGCTCCACTTGCTTCGCGATTGGTGCACTCTCTCTTGAAGTGACCCTTTTCCCTGCAACGAAAACAAGTGACTTTAGATTTGTCAAAACCTAAAGTAGAAACACCAGCCTCACGAAGATCATCTCTTCCAGTGATTTGCTTGAATTTCTCAGCTCTCCTCAACACGCTGGCCAAGCACCATTTTATGTCCATCAGTTCCATCTCTTCAGCATCAATCTGGTCGTAATCTTCCTTTGTCAGCATTGGATTCCCGATTCGACCTGCAACAAAACTACCATAAGATTCAAGAACAGTTCCCAATAAAGACATATGGCTTTTTGCTAACTCTTCAGAATATTCCTGATCATTTTCAATGTTCAATACAATGTTGCATTGAAGCTTTTTTTCATTTCTTGTTGTTGAAACGTTCGGATCAAAAGATGGATATGATGAAAAACTTGTGTTGCTGCTTGATCCTTTGGATGAACTATCAGATGAATTCTTTGCATTGAATGCCGTTCCAATCTTTGGTGACAAATTGGTGGATTTATCAGTAACACCACCTTTGTAGTAAAGACCGATGTCTTGTTCACCGTCGAAATCTTTCATTCTCAAGACTTTTCTCTGCTCCATTTCCTGAGCTTCAATCTTTTCAATGAACTTGCTGAGCGTCAAACTGCTAAACCCTTTCTTGTTTCTGAGCATCATGAGATATGTGCCCCAAGTCTCGTGTGGTAAAGCATCAGCAAGCTTCTCGATCAACTCTTCATTGTCTTTCTCAATACTCAATCTCTTCATGTTTGCTAGCAAATTGCAGTATCTCTCAATGATTTGCCTTGTGTTCTCATTCTTCAAACCACGAAACAGATCAAACTCTTTCTTCAAAAGCGATTTCTTGTTTTTGACCGTCTCTTGACTACCATGAAATTTCGATCTTAATGCTTTCCAGATTGAGTAAGAAGTTCCATTATGTTGCAAGAGCACCAAGATGTCTTCTTTCACAGCTTATTGCAATAAACTCAGCATCATTTTCTCATCTTTGTACTTCTTTCTAGCATCGGCACTAAGATCTTTTATCGGAACCACTTCTTCATCATCATTCGTCGGTCGAATGTATTTCGTCTCAACACACTCCCAAGCATCTAAGTAGTTTGCTTGCACCCAGTTTTCGAAACGACCTTCCCAACCCTTATATTCCTCGATGTTCATGAGTTTAGGCGGCTTTTGCATCGTCCCCGTTTCGTTTTCCAACATAGTGTTATGTGCAAGAGAAATCCGGGTAACCGGAGTAGCGAATGCGTTGTAGAATTCCTCGTCCATGATTCGGTATCAAAGGATTTCTCACACAAGCTTTCAAACGAACTGGTTCACCTAGTGAAATACCTGAACGAAGAACAAACGAACTGAATCTCTTAAACGAACTGAAGTTTAAACAAACTGAACTGAAAAGCTTTCAAACGAACTGACGACTTCAGACGAACTGTGATTCAGACGACCTGGGATTTAAATGATCTAAGGTTTAAACGAGGTAAATTCAGACGTACTTGACTCTTATGCGGACTGGATTTTGAAGCGAAGTGAACTAATAATACCATGCAAACTGATCCTTTTTCATACGAACTGGCCACTCCGTGTGACCTTTCAGACTAACTGGATTCAAAGTCTCAAACGAACTGAACCATTGTTCAAATGATCTGATGTTATTTTGCCAAATATGATCACGTTTTCGGTTGAATTAGAATCTGATAAGTTCAAGGATTGTTCTACTATGAATTCCGAACACAATGATGTATAATTTGTTCAATATCGTCCACTGAATCGCTGTAGATATGAGTTTAAAGTTCTGTTCGTACGAGATGTATAATCTTTCAAACGAACTGACCAAATATTCATAAAATTGATCAAGTTTTACTTTGTTTTAAGATCTGAAACTTTCACAAATTGATTAAAACACTGTTTCGCACGATATACTCCAAACTCAAGCCATTTTATCCAGTAAAACTCGTTTAATTTTTGAAAAAAGTGAAGAATATGAGTAGAAGTCAGAATTTTTTATGAAAAACAAGCTGAATCGGTAGAACTCTTCCTCCTGAGCTCTGATACCACTTGTAGGATCGAGAAACAACCTAAACGAGTCGATCAGAAGTGTTCTAGACCAAAACGAGAGGCGGAAGCAGACGTTTCGGTTTCGAATCAGCTTGATTTGCACTTGAAAGTAGTTTAACTATCTCTTGTATTGATATGAAAGATTTACACGGTCTGGAGATACCTCGGCAGAGCTTCGCTACCGAAAATGCCAAAGTTACAAATGAAATGACAACATGACCTATTTATAGGGAGATCAGGTCGTCTGAGCTTCATACGAACTGGACAAACCCCAGTTCGTATGAAGTGACCACTTCGTTTGAACATCCACTTCGTTTGAACATCCACTTCGTTTGAACATTCATGCGATCTTGACATCATTCTTGTTCAGATCCGCAACGAATTCAAGACTCGATATAAGACGAAGTCGACAGACGCATGCACCAACACTCTGGTATTTTCCTAACTCACGGTCCTGATGAAATTTTCTGTTGGAATATTTTCAAAATAAGCACCGGTACCACTTGACTGCTCGCGGTTCCCGTCCAGGGTGTGGTCGGGGGTCGTGACAGCGCCCGAGCAGACGGCGCCTAAAGATGCTACTGCTGCTGCGGGTGGAGCCGGTGCTGGAGGGTCTGGTGGCGCCGCAGGTGCTTTCGCGGCTGGTTAGGCTGGTGCGGGGAGCCAAAGCGCGATGCCACATCCTCTGATAGGTCCTAAGGATACCTTAGGAGATATCTATTACAAGACTTACACCGAGGAGGCTCGCGGTGACGCTCCCCACCATCCTCCATGGGGCTTAAAACAGAAGGACACGTTCTTGGAGTTTGCTCCGTGTCGCGATTGGTTCTTGAATTCTTTCCCTCCCGGTGAGGTTAACCGACAAAGAGCACGAACCCATGATGGGTTGTATCACATTTATATTGTCGGTGAGGCCAATACCCACGCTGCCAACCACCAGATTGTGCGTGAGTGGCGCACAATGGTTAAAGAGCGAGGGGACTGGGAGAAATACCATGAGCGCTTGTTAAGGCAGGTTAAGGATTTTGAGAAGTTGAAAAGTGCCTTTGCTGAGGAGAAGGCCAAGTTCGAATCTGAGAAAAAATCTAAAGAGGGGGGCCGCGAGGGCCTAAGGAGTAAGTTGCGTGCTGCTGAGGAGCTCTTGTCGAAAGAGCGTGCTGAATGGAAGGAGGTATGTAAAAAGGATAACCAGTGCATCTTTGTTGCTCGCTCCAAGATTACCGACCTTGAGGCTCAGATTGTCACATTAAAGAAGAAGGTTGAGGATGTTGAAGCAGACAAAGAGCATGCTGAGGTTTAACGAACTTAACCTTTTCCTTATTATGTTGTTTTTTGTTTGTCAAAATATTGCTTAAGTCTTTGTTTCCATTCTTCACAGGCTGAGTTGAAGGTGCAGGTGGCCAGCCAAGATAAAGACTTAAAAGCGAAGGATGTAGAGATTGCGGAGTTAAAGCGTCGATTGCATGAGCAAACTGACAAGAATGAATCCTTGGAGATTGATCTTGAGGCCGAAAGGGTGAAGGCTGCTACCGCCGAGGAGGCCAAACAGAGGGCCGTCGAGGCGCGAGATATTAGCACCTCTGCCCTTAACGTAGCCCAAAATAATTACGCCGAAGGTCAATCAATCGTAGACATGCTGGTCTCCGAATCTGAATGGATGCGTAATAGAGGGGTAGTTCTGGTACGGTTCCCCTCTCTTAACTTAGGCTTTATTTTTTGTTGTCTTGGTTCTTATACGTTGCCTTTTTTGTAGATGGCTAACTCCATTCTGAATGCCTCTGAGTTGGATGCGGCTGTTGCTACTCTCATAGATGCCTCACGCGCGGTTGGGCATCGTGGAGGTTATCTAGAGTGTGCTCAACATGTTGAAGAGGCCTTTGGACAAGTGTTTGATGCCAGTCATTGCTTAGTGACCGATCAGGCTGATGCTGCGTTAGCCCACGCTGAAGGAGTTTATGACCATTTATCATTTCCTGTTATGGATTTGGTCACTGAAGCACTGAAGCACGATGACTGGTGTTCCCGGCTAAAGACTATCCTAGACCCTCCACAGACTGTGGAGTTATCTGATAAGGAGGAAACAGCCGGCGGAGATGGCGACGGTGATGGAGATGGCGAAGGTGGTGGTGACGAATAGCTAGTGTTTGTAGGCTGATGCCTTGTAATTCGTTTTTTTAACTTTTTGGTGTAATCATTGCGCAGGAGCGCTTTTGTTGAATCGAACTGATGATGTTTTGCTACTTTTTATGTAATTATTGCGCGGGCGCGCTTTTTAGAATACAACATTATGCTTGCTTTCTATTTGTTAAGTTATAATTATTGCATTGTTGTTAGAAACTTTGGTTAAATTAGCTCGAATAAATGTAAGTGTGGCTCATATGTGTGTTACTGCCCGGTCTCGCGCTATGATCGCGGAGAACCTTGAAGGCATAACTCAAGAGCTCGTAATTTACTGAAGTGTTTTCGTGCTAATCAAAAGTTTAACATGCATTTGTAACGTAGAAGCCATGAGGATAAAAACATAAGGCATAGCCAATGCTTGCATTCATTAGATTGGAAACAGGCGCGAGGCCAACATACATTACTGAAAAAAAAGAAAAAAGGGGCGTATAGCCAACATAGATAATGTAAAAGGCGTGTGGCCAACATAAGCAGATAAAAGGCGCATGGCCAACATAACTAAGTGGAAAGGCGCATGGCCAAGGGTGTTCACATGTAGCATTTGAGTAGTTGTTGCGCGTTCCACGTGCACGGGATGATGTGTCCATCTAGGGTACGCAATTTGTATGCCCCTTTTCCGAGCCTTATGTATTAAGTGTGGGCCTTCCCACTTAGGTGCTAGTTTTCCGGGGCGTTTAGCATTGGAAGCTTCATTATCTCTGAAAACGTATTCCCATGGAGTGTAGGTACAAATGCGCACTCTTGCATTGTAGTACCTCTCCAACTGCGTTTTGTACTTGGCCTCATTGATTCGCGCTATTTCGCGCCTCTCTTCAAGCAGGTCCAAGTCTAAACAGTGCTCTATCTCGTTATCAACTTTGTTAATTGCTGCCAAGCGTGGCGAGGGGAGGCCTATCTCAGCTGGGATAACCGCCTTTGAGCCGTAGACCATGCTGAAAGGGGTTTCGCCAGTGCTTGTTTTTGGCATGGTTCGATGAGCCCATAAGATGCTCAGGAGCTCATCTACCCAGCCTCTTCTCTTAGTGCCCAGGCGGGCCTTTATCCCTTCGACGATACTTTTGTTGACACTTTCTACTTGGCTGTTGCCCTGAGGGTGCGCAACGGAAGAGAAAGTGTGCTCGATGTTCATCTCTTTCATCCGTTCTTGAAGGTCTTCAGAAGCAAAATTGGTGCCATTATCGGTTACAATCTTGAGTGGGAGGCCAAATCTGCAAATGATGTGTTCCCATATGAACTTGCGTACCATCATTGCAGTAGTTGAAGCGAGTGCTTTGGCTTCCACCCATTTGGTGAAATAATCAACGGCAAAAATTATGAACTTCACAGCTCCAGGAGCTTCATGGAAAGGTCCCACCATATCAATCCCCCACTGCTGGAAAGGCCAGGCAGTAGACACAGGGATGAGATCATTCTTTGGGCGCAGGGTTTCTGGGGCGTGTCTTTGACAGGAGTCGCACTTGCGCAACTCCTTTAGAGCGTTAACGTGCATCCCTGGCCAATAGTAACCAGTGTTCATTATCTTTGCTACGACCATGCGCGGGCCCGCATGGATGCCGCAGATGCCTTCGTCAATCTCCCTGATCAGGTAATTTGCATCTTGAGGGTCCACACGGCGCAGCAGTGGCCCTAAGAAGGATATTCTGTACAAAATTCATCCGTTCATCTCATAGAACAACGCTTTGTTCTGTATTTTCCTGGCTTCTGCCTTGTTTTCAGGGAGGATCCCTTCTTGGAGATATTGAATGATAGGGGTCATCCACGATGGTGGCCCTATCTCAATTACATTCACTTGGCGCAACAAAATTGATGGATTTTTAAGACTTTGATTCTTACATCTTTGGCGAGATGTTGGAAAGCTGTTGAAGCGAGCTTGCTTAATGCGTCTGCTGGTTTGTTCTCTGACCGGTTGATATGAACTACCTTGTACGACTTAAACTATTGAAGCAACTCTTTCGCTTGCTCTAAATACAAGGCCATAACTTCACCCTTTGCAACATACAACCCATTAATTTGACTCGCGATGAGGAGGGAGTCGACATGCGCTTGTAAGTTTTGAGCTCCCATCTTGATGGCCAGGCGTAAGCCTGCCAAAAACGCTTCATATCCTGCCTCGTTGTTGGTATTTTTGAAATCCAACTGATGGCATAGGTGAACTCATGCTTCTCTGGGCTAACAAGGCACAATCCAGCTCCTGTGCCGTCTTCGTTCGAGGCTCCATCAGTGTATAACAACCATAACCCATCTGATGTGTCATTGGTGGGATTATCAACAACTTCACACTCTTTGATTTTGTCCTCTAGGACTTTGGTGATGAAGTCTGCTAGGACTTGGCCTTTAATGGTTGGGCGCAGCCTATACAGAATGTTGTGGCCCCCCAGTTCAATTGCCCATTTTGCCAAGCGTCCTGACATTTCTGGTTTTTGCAATATTGTGCCAATATGGAAGTTAGTGTGTACAGTGATTACATGCCCTGTGAAATACCTGCGCAGCCTCCTGGAGGCGCGTAGCAGTGCGAGCACTAACATTTCCATAGTCAAGTATCGTGTTTCTGGATCTGTAAGCACCCTACTAACGCAGTAAATTGGAGTCTGAACTCTATCTCTTTCTACCAACAATACCGACCCAACTGCCTTGTCCATCGAAGACAAGTACAAGATGAGTGGCTCTTTCTCGAATGACGCGGTTAGGATAGGGAGCTTGATCAAACATTCTTTCATTTGTTGAAAGGCTGCTTCTGCTTTTGGCGTCCATTTGAACTCTTGCTTTTTCACGCAGTTATGCAAGGTACTGATAAAAGGATATGATTTTGTAGCGTGGTTTGATAGGAATCGATTAAGCGTGGCTAGGCGGCCGACCAATCTTTGCATTTCTTTGATCGTGCGTGGTGACGACATTTGCTCAATGGCTTGGACCTTTTTGGGGTTAACTTTGAAACCGCCGTTTGTAACCACGAAGCCTAAAAACTTGCCCTCCTCCATACCAAAAGAACATTTTGCTGGATTCAGCTTCATATTCACGCTTCTCAGAGAGCTGAACGTCTTCTCTATGTCTTTTAACATCTGGTCCTCCTCAGGACTTTTGATCACAAGATCGTTAATGTATACTTCGATATGTTTCCCGATATCTTCAGCAAATATCGTATCCATCAATCGCTGGTAGGTTGCGCCAGCATTTTTAAGCCCAAAGGGCATCTTTGTGTAACAGAAGATACTGATGTCAGTGCGAAAAGTTGTCTTATCTTCATCCTCCAACGCCATTTGGACTAGATGATACCCCTTGTAACAATCCAAAAACCATTTCCACCTATATGGCGCGAGAGAGTCTATCTTCTTGTTGATCTCGGGCAATGGGTAACAATCTTTAGGACATGCCTTACTGAGATCAGTATAATCAATGCACATGCGCCATCCTCCATTAGACTTCTCGACCATAACAGGGTTTGCGACCCAACTCTGGTAGCGCACCTCCCTCAGTATACCTCGCCTTTAGCAGTTCACAAATGTTGGTGCATATGTCTGTCGACTTCATCTTGTATCGAGTCTTGTATTAGATTAGATATATCAGGGCACAATTTACGAGAAAAACGAGAAATGTATAGGTGTGAGCCATTTCGCACGAAATGGAAAAGCCATTTCGCACGAAATGGAGATGGCCATTTCGTATGAGCCATCTCGTGGGGAATGGGTTGCCTATAAATACGTGCCTTGTTCAATTCATTTATAACGTTTGGTTTCCGGTAGCGAAGCTCTGCCGAAGTGTCTCCAGCATTGTAAAACGATCTGATATCAATACAAGAGACAATTTAAGTGAATCTAAGTGTAAATCAGCTGAAATAACTCCGATACGTCTGTTTCCGCCTTTCGTATTGGACGAGATCTCTTCTGAACGACTCGTTTGGTCGTGCAAACGATCCTACAAGTGGTATCAGAGCTCAGGAGGAAGAGTTCTTACCATTTCAGCTGTTTTTCATCAAAATTTCTGACTTCTACTCATTCTTCTTCACATTTTTCAAAATTAAACAAGATTTTACGGATAAAATGGCTTGAATTTCTCATATAACGTGCGAAATACTGTTTTAACAAAGCCTTGAAAGAATCAGACTTAAAATCGAACTAAAAGTTGATCAATTTGACAAAATTCTGGCCGATTGTGTGACATCATCATTCATTTTGCACGTATTGAACTCTCATTTCGCACGAAATGGATTTTTAGTGTGACTATTTCGCTTGAAAAGTCCATTTCATGTGAAACATTGTTTCATTTCACATGAAAAGCCCATTTCGTGTGAAACATATATTCATTTCGTACGAATTGAACATTGTGATCCATTTCGCTTGAAAATACATCCTTTTTGCACGGTTTGGACATTCAAAATCCCATTTCGTGCGGATTGGATTTTGTAGACCCCATTTCTCACCAAAAGGCATTTTGATATCAGATCCAGTTCATGTGAGATTCTCATTTCGTTTGAAAGTCTGAATTTGTGAACTTTTGATACCGAATCATGGAGAATGAATTCTACAACGCGTTTGCTAGTCCGATTACTATTACTCAGAACACGATGTTAGAAAATGAAACGGGCACTACGCAAAAACCGCCTAAGCTTATGAGTATTGAGGAGTATAGTGGATGGGCAGAACATTTTGAAAATTGGGTTCAAGCCTATTACTTAAATGCATGGGAATGTACTGAATATCGATATATTAGACCGGTTAAGGACAACGAAGAGAAGGTTGATATTAAAGATCTAGGTGTTGATGAGAAAAAGAAATACAAAAATGAAAAGATGATGGTTAGTCTCTTGCACCAAGCTATTAAAGAAGAAATCTTGATTTTACTTCAACACAACGGAAGTGCACAATCAATATGGAAAGAACTAAAATCGAAGTTTGTTGGAAGTAAAGAGATGATCAAGAACAAAAGGTCGCTTTTGAAGAAAGAATTTGATCTATTTCATGGATTGAAAACTGAAAACACCAAGCAGATTATAGAAAGATATTGCAATTTGGTGCTGAACATGAAAAGATTGAATATCACGAAAGATAAAGAAGAATTGATTGAAAAATTGGCCGATGCGTTGCCACATGATGTTTGGGGCACGTATCTTATGATGTTGAAAAATAAACCTGAGTTTGACAATTTAACGCTGAGCGAGTTTATTGAACAACTCGAAGCTCAAGAGATGGAACAACGAAAGATAGCGAGAATGAAGGATTTTGATGGTGAGCAAGACATTGGTTTGTATTACAAAGGAGGTATTAGTGAGAAGACCAACATTGCACCAAAGATTGAAACTGCTTTCAGTGCAAAAAGTTCTTCTGGAGGTTCATCTCAAGGATCAAGTAGCAAAACGGGATTTTCTTCATATCCATCACTCGATCCAAAATTTTTAGCAACCAAGAGTGGCAAAGTACTACAATGCAACATTGCTTTAAATCTTAAGAATGATCAAAACTACTCTGAAGAAGTAGCCAAAAGTCATATGTCTTTGTTGGTGACTGTGTTAGAGTCTTATGGGAGTTTAGTTGCAGGAAGGATCGGAAATCCAATGTTGACAAAAGAGGACTACGATCAGGTTGATGCTGAGGAGATGGAACTTATGGATATAAAGTGGTGTTTGGCTAGTGTGTTGAGAAGAGCTGAAAAGTTTAAACAAATTACGGGAAGAGATGATTTTCGTGATGCTAATGTTTCTACTTTAGGATTTGATAAATCTAAAGTTACTTGTTTTCGTTGCAAGGAAAAAGGGCATTTCAAGCGAGAATGCACAAACCGCAAAGCAAGTGGAGCTCAAAATCCTTTCGGAAACAATGATTATTATCGGAAAGCGATTTATCATCAAGTTGCTCAACAACCGTATCAACAATCGCCACAAACTTCACATGCAAGGAAGGAGATTGAAGAACCAAAGAAAGCTTATCTAGTTAATCAAGAGGATGAAAGATTGCCAGAAGGTTTTAGATGGGACAAATATTGTTCGGATGAAGAGATCTTAAAGGATAAAGCTTTTGTTGCTAAAATCGTTGAAGACAGTGCTGATGATAATTCGTATTGGGCAGATAGTATGAAAGAGCACTTAAAATATCTAGCCGAGAGAGATGCTGAAAAGGCTCGAATGGCAAAGAAGAAGTTTGAAAAACAAGATGATCATGATGATGATAATTCGTATTATGCAGAAAGAATGAAAGAGCATTTGAAATTTCTAGCCGAGAGAAATAAACATGATGATGAAGAAGTCCGAGTGATAAAGACGCAGGACAAAGAAATTCCAGCTTTCGAGATTAAAAAGGAAGCAGATGCAGAAAAGGTGTCGGAGAATTGTGAAAACTGCGAAATTATGAAAAAACACAACACCGAGTTGATTCACAACATGAACAGATTGAAAGAATCGTATGATGTTCTAAACAAAGCCATGAATCAATATAACGAGTCAAGCAGTGAACAAGCTACAACTATGAAGACACTCAATGGAGCATACATGATAAAGCAGGAAATGGTCAATTATTACATTGACATGTGTGCTGAGCTTGAAAAGAAATTGGAAACTCAGAGGATAGAAACTGAAAGAGTAAACAAGTTGTTGAAAAGTTACTCATGTTCTTCTTATGTGATTGACAGGATTTATCCTACAGTTGAAGGCATGAAGGCGTTTAAAGAAGAAACATCTGAAGAGAAGAATTTCGAAAAAAAAGAGAAATCTGAAGAAAAGAATTCTGGTAAGAAACAAAGTGTCAGTTACAAAAAGTGTCCACCTCCGCTTGAAAATGGATATTCTCCATGAAATCCAAATTCAGAAAGAGTAAAAAAGGCAACCAACTTACAGTGGGAATCTTAGTCTTCAGATAACTTGCCAGACAACATTGATGTTACTTTCACATCATCCGACACTGATCATGAGTCCGAGTTAATAAAGAAAGTGGTCGATCAGGTGTTAGATAAAGATGAAACGGAGGAGTCAAAATCAGAGTCAAAGTCTAAGTCCGACAGTTAAAAAAGGAAAAAGGGTTTATAATAAAGAATTTCTGTTATCACAAAATAATTTGAATGATGAAACATACAAAGTAGCATATACTTTGAATGATTCTGACAAATTATATTCTGATGAAGAATTTCCAATAAGAGGTGTTAAAACTGAAATGATTAAAAAGGTTTTCAAACTAACAAAAATCAATATTTCTGAAATAAAAGGTGTAAATCTTACTGAAAACCTAGAAAGTACACCTCAAGAGTTCAAGTAAGGTTAAACAAGAAAAAAGGTTACAGTTCTGGTTTAGGTTATCGAAAGAAACCAAACCATAACGGTAATTTCAAAAAGAAGGGATTTGGTTTTATTCCACCAGAAAATCATAAAAATAAGAAAACTTATAAACCAAAAACTGTATTTGTTTCAGGATCAAGTTCGGAAGAAGAAGAAAACAGCTCATTCTGGAAGCAATCAAACAAAGAATTCCTTGCTCAAAAGCAAAAAGGGAATGAAGAATGACGAGCAACATCAAAGGAAGGAGACGAGAATCCATTTTCAATGTAAAACAGTTGGTCACATTACCAGGAATTGTCCAAAGGCAATCCAAACAAAATAGGGAGTCTCTGAAAAACTAAAAGAAAAGATGGTTGAGAATGAATCACCAACCAAACAATTTAAAGTTTTCAAAAATTCAAAATTTGAGGTTGGTGAATGTTCAAAAAGTTTTTACAAAAGAAAGGTGAATCTTGACAATCACAAATGGGTTGTTAAGAAATCAGATGATAGTTCTAGCAATGATTCTAATTCGTCAAAATCAGAGGAGCTATTTTCTGGCGATGAATCTGACTCGTCAAAGTCAGAGGAGCCACAAGTTGAGCTAAAATTAGAAACGATAGTACCGTCAATGGATGATGTCAATTTTCCACCATTGCGGGCTGAAAATTTTAAACAAAAAAATGGAAAAATTGAGATTTCAAATCAATTTTTTTTTCTAAAAAGAAAGAATTTGATGTTGAAAAAGCTTTTAACCCCAATGTGAAACATATCTTTGGTAAGATGGTTGACGGGAAGGTCAAAGGGGTAAAGGAATTCTATGAAAAGAAAACGAGTAAACCAGATAAAGACGGTTCACCCCAGGTTAGTAACTGGGATAGAACCTATCATGACTAAAAATCTGGACTTGCCGGAGCTCCCAGGTTGGTAATCGTGGAGCATGAATCGGCATCTTTCTTGAGAACTTCACGTCAGTGATATTTCGACCTTCATGTGGTGGTATTATTCTTGAAAATTGTCATATTTCGATTTACAAAGTGATTTTGTTGATAAGAACCTACAAGTGATTGTTTGTTCTTACAAGTGGTTAATCAAGGTCATTAAGTTGAACTTGATTTAACTCTCATACAAGTGGTTTTCGAACAAAGTGATGAATGAATCCCCGATTTTACAAGTAAAATCAACAAAACTAATTTTCCGGAAAAACCATTTTGGTTAAAACAAACTTAAGTGTTTTGAAATCATAATGGGAAAATAGTTTGTTGTCAGGGGGAGTTCTGATTGTTTATGCCAATGGATGGCGAATTGAAGCAATTCACATCAGTTTATTAAATTTTCTTTAATTGGTTTTGAATTTTAGTGGGAGTAAGAAATTTTTCAGAAAATCCAAAAACATTAGAAAATTTGAAAAAGCACAAAACTCATTTTGATTTGAAAAATATTGAAAAACAACAAAAACATGAGAAAATGAAAAAGAGTTTTGTTGTGAAAAAAAGGAAATGATAGTACATCAGTAGACAATCACAGCATGCTAAAGAATTGGAAAGTCAAAATGTGATAAACGGTCTCACTGATGATGTGCCAGTAAGTTTTTACACGCTTAGTAGATTGTTGTCGAGATATAAACCTAAATATCAAACTTACTTATCTCGTGGGGAACATCTCTCGGATATATGGGTAACCCTCGAAATCTTGTTTGAAGGGCTTTCTATTTCTGACATACCAGGTCTTTGTGCGTGATGATATCTGGGGTATTATACCTGGACTTCTGATTTTGCGGGAGCAATAGCCTAGTCCTCGTATAATACTTTGCATTGCTTTAATCTTAAAGCTCGCCCTCAGCATAAAAAATGATGAAACATTGAAAAATGCTAATCATGTGCTGTTGAAGAAAAGAAGATCCCCAAGGGGGACACACCTAAAGTCGAACCATCATCTCTCTGATTTTGCAGAAGCAATATCCTGAGCTCTCATGGTCTCGCATTTAACCCCTTACAGATATCATTAGTGTACATTCACCTGTAAGACTGAATATAGGAGTCTGGATACGGGAGTATATTCTGAGGTGGGACACGCGAATAAGTTTAAGTCTCTAAAACATTAATCTCGTATCTCAAAACAGTTGAACTTTGTGTGAAAATTTAAGTGGATCAGTATACTGACAATCTAAGTGAATCGTTTAGAACTTAAAATGTTTAAAGCTTAATGGTGCTAGTGATTTGTCAAAAACTGATATGATCCTCTTACACAAACTCACAAAAATATTGTTTGTAAATATATCCTTACTGCTTTTCATTAGTGTGTTTTAGCATAACTTTTGAAAATTCAAAAAGATTTTATTTCATCTTATTTTTGACAACTGATGTTGAAAAGCTGATTTTCAAAATTCTGAGTGCTATACATGACGACAAAAGGGTTGGAAGAGTTTGTTTTGAAATGAAAATTGTTATTAATAAGTCTACCCAAAAGTAAGTTTGAACGTGATATAAATTGTTGAAGTTTGAACGATATCTACAATGTGGTTTATAAATTTGTCAAATTTTAAATTTGTGAAATTTATTTTGAGGTAGAGGATGTGCAGGTTAGCCAGGTTCCGATACCTGAGGATTTTCCGCATGAGCGTATGTAGATTAAATCCAGATTTCTGATTCTGATCGCTACATAAAGCCAGGTTTCGATCTTAGAACCTGTGAAAGTTGTATAGCCAGGTTTTCGATCCAAAGCCTGATAGAGAATTCCAGACTGCGATCCCAGCTTATCGAAAGGGGGAGTCTGAAGACATTAAGAGGGAGTCTGAAGATGTGAGAGCCAGATTCAGATCCAGGAACAGTGTTCAAGATAGAAGTTGCTGATGCTGATGAGCTTAAGGAATCAAGAGACCTGATCAAGAGATGTATAGAGTCAGGTTGCGATTCTGGAAGAGAATGTGAAGGAGAGAAAGAGAAGAAAGAGATTGAGGATGCTTACAGTGTCAGATACTTTAGAGAGAGCGAGAAGACTGATAAAGACTGAAGAGTTGACATACCGAAGACTCGACACCGAAGACTTCGTCAACATCCAAGGGGGAGTCTGTTGGTGCATATGTCTGTCGACTTCGTCTTGTATCGAGTCTTGTATTAGATTAGATAGACCAGGGCATAATTTACGAGAAAAACGAGAAATGTATAGGTGTGAGCCATTACGCACGAAATGGAAAAGCCATTTCGCACGAAATGGAGATGGCCATTTCGTATGAGCCATCTCGTGCGGAATGGGTTGCCTATAAATATGTGCCTTGTTCAATTCATTTGTAACGTTTGGTTTCCGGTAGTGAAGCTCTGCCGAAGTGTCTCCAGCATTGTAAAACAATCTGATATCAATACAAGAGACAATTTAAGTGAATCTAAGTGCAAATCAGCTTAAATAACTCTGATACGTCTGTTTCCGCCTTTCGTATTGGACGAGATCTCTTCTGAACGACTCCTTTGGTCATGCAAACAATCCTACAACAAACTTGCTCATTCATGGCTTTAGCCTTATCCGCTCCTAGGCTGCACCTTCTTTGTACATTTGGCTCGACGGAAGGATAAGTGTTTAACAATGTTTAGTGACGTCGCGCGGGACACCAGTCATGTCAGCCGGAGTCCAGGCGAAGATGTCCATGTTCTTGAACGGTAGCTGCTTGAGGTGCGTCCTAAAACTTGGTGAGATTGCATGGCCTATCGTCACCGTCTGTTCTGGGTACTTGCGGTTCAAGACCCACTTTTCTGGCTCGGTTGTTGAAATTTTTGGGGCTTTGATTGGGCGCGCGTCCTCAGCTGCCATCACCTTTTTCTTTGCATAGATAATCGCCACCCCCGTCTCAGTTGGGAAACCAATGGCCGAGTGGGGCATGGAGGTTACCATGTTCATTTCTCCTTGGGTTTCTCTCCCAATTAAAACATTATGCCTTGATTTGACTGGCATCACCATGAAGTTAACGTTTGTAGTTCTCGAATATTTTCCGTCAGATAGCGTGATGGGACAAATGATCTGGCCTAGTGGGAAGACCATCTCATTGCAGAATCCCGATAGAGGATAATCAACAGGTTCGAGGCGCGCTTTATCTTCATCATCAAACTGATTGAAGCATTGTTCATAAATGATATCAGCTGTACTCCCCAGATCGATGAAGATGTATTCTGTTTCATAGTGACCTATGATGCTGGTAATGACAACGGGGCACGTGGCGCGTGGTCCCCCGCGCACTACTGGAAAGATAACTTGTTGCTCTTGCCATGCTGGTTCGAATGGACGCTTGCCTTTGTCTCTGGCGCTGTACCTTGGTCCATTGACCATGTGTGTCTCTAAACACCTAACCTTCTTCTGGTTCCCATCATCATTCCTTGAATCTGGCGCGTCTCCTTGCGCACATTCTTGACCAGATGGCTTAACTTTCCGCTATTCAGCGCTTTCTCAATTTCTTGCCTCAGACTGTTACAGTCACCTATCAAGTGACCTGTATCCTTATGAAAATCGCAGTACGGATTCGGGTCTTGCCCTTTCTTGTTCGTCATAGGCTTTGGTGCCTTGAAGTCATGGTTCTCCGTCATGAGCACCTCTTTTGGTGTTTTAATGAGCGGAGTCCAGTGCTTTTCTCGATTCTCGTTCCTGACAGCCTTTCGATAACCGATGCGATCGATTGTGTCACGCGCGTCCTCCCTAAAGCGAGGTCTTTCTTCGTAACCGTTGGATTGGTTTGCCTTCCATCCAGGGTTCTTGTTTCTGTTTCGCTTGTTGTTGTCGCGCGAGCTTCCCTTGGAAAAACGATCTTCGGTGTAAGAGCTTTTGACTCCAGCCAGTGACTCTTCAGTTTGCGCAACTATCTTTGCGGCTGCCATGAGTTTGTCCCACTCTTTGGGCATACCGTCTTTTCCTATGATAGTTCTGATTAGACTATCACATCGAATGGCTTTCTTGAAGTAAGCGCGCATTAGTTGCTCGTTTACATTACCAATATCTAAACACTCCTTGTTGAAGCGAGTGATAAAATCTTCTAACCCCTCATTGTCTCTGCGCCAGATGTCTGTCACTTCAGACGTATCGCACTTATAACGTCTTTGCTGGCTAAAATGATTTACAAACTGAGTTCTGAAGTCAACCCATGATGTGATATTTCCAGGCGGAAGGCTGTCTAACCAGGCGGGAGCAGCCCCTGTGAAAGTCTGGATAAGCAGATGGCACCACATTGGCATGTTCCATCCTCCCATAACACCAACACTTGTAAATACTCGAACATGATCGTCTGGGTCAGTTAGACCATTGAACTTTCCCACTGTTGGGGGCAATTTTTCTCTTGACAGCGGGGCTAGAGCAATCATAGGAATGAACTTCGAATGCAACACCCCGTGTTTCGGAAGTCAAAGTCAAGATTGAAGTCAAAGGAAGAAAAGATTGCTAATTGCGATCTGTCCCTCCTTGCTCAATTCCTGTTTTGACTTCTTTGACTTGTAATTAGCTTATTTTATTATCGCTTTAGTTGTATTATGTGGAGTATCTATTAATAATCGCATAGTAATCGCTATTTATCGCATGATTAATCGCTTTATCTCTAACGCAATCGCACTCGCAGCTCGAATTACACATTTTGGTTATTGTTATACGTGTGTGTGTGCCTTATGTGTTACTTGTGCATGTTTATTTATGTTATATGTAGTAATCAATCGAAATGCAATCAAACACAATCGCAATCAAATCACAGACGCTAAACGAATATGAAATAAGGATGCTTGTATGTTGATATAGTAGTTAGGATTAAAAGTAATTTGACTAGGAAACTCTATCGCATCGCAACGCTCGCAATCGTAATTGAAACGACAAAACTCGTCGCACCAAACACTCGAACCAAGCGACTGATTGATCAGGTGACCAACCGAACGACCAGCCATTCGATCGAGCTGCCGCTCGATCGGCCAGGCTGTTCGACCGGGCTGCCACCCGATCGGCCAGCCCTTTCCTCTTTCGGAAACCCTATAAATACCCCCTATCACCATCATACTTTCCACTTTTGGCAACTCTCCTCCGACCAGCTCATCTTCCCCACTTTTCTTCAGATTCCTCACGATTCCGGTAAGATTTCGTCCTAAATCTTGTACTTCCTTAATCTACACGCACTCCTACACCTTTTTATCTCTTAAATCTTAACTTTTAACTGTGAAATCATCAAGATTCAAGGTATTCTAGGATGACGTCATCATGTGTTCTTAAGAACTTCATGTTTTGGCCTCAATCCACCAAGAACAACTTAGATCTAACCGATTTCCACATAAACAAACAAAGATCTTTCATAGATCTAAACATATTCACTATGAAAAGGATTGAAAGATGGTTTTCCAACTTTCTTTCAACTCTTTTACACTCAATGCATTCAAAACCGGTAGAATCGGAGCTTGTGCCGACTTACTACTCATTCTTCTGGTTGTGTTGGTTCAAGATCTGGATTCTATCCACGAGACTATCGAGTACGGGTTAAACATGGAACACCGTCTCGAACAGTTAACTGGTCGGATTTGGGTGATTCCTATCCGATCAGGGGTACCCAGTATTGACAAGGTTTCTGTTGCTTAACACGTTGTAAAAAACGTCTCGATAAAACGATAAACAATCAATACAACCAAGTGTAAGACGAACAGGTCGACCAGGACGGAGTGCCGTCCGATCGAACTATTGTCCGATCGGACAGCCACCCGAACGACCGGCCAATCCGAATGACTTGCACCTTGGTCCCACCTTAGTTTTCAAATTCAACCCTCAAGAGTTTTTGTCACGGCCCCAGCCCCGATTTGACCCGGTCAGGAACCGCGGGACAGGAACACTTGGTATCTTTGATGCGACAGCGGAAGATTTTACAGGATCTTTTTAAAACTCAAAATGCCCAAATATTTTTATTTCATCACTCGGGATAAACCCCGTTATTTTACAATAGAGGAATTTCACAAGTAA
This sequence comes from Helianthus tuberosus, assembly GCA_030545235.1. Classification (NCBI taxonomy): domain Eukaryota; kingdom Viridiplantae; phylum Streptophyta; class Magnoliopsida; order Asterales; family Asteraceae; genus Helianthus; species Helianthus tuberosus. The sequence continues at coordinate 103,848,354 of CM060381.1, forward strand.
ATTCCCTGATTTATTAAAACATGTTTATTTATTTTAACTGAGCCACCTCTTCAAGCTTGTTAGTGCTCCGTAGCACGTTTTCCTTGATTTACAGCAGGTCGCCTAAAACATGTTTTAAAAATATTTTATCAGCGGGGAAATGCTGGCGAGTTATTCAATTTTGATAAAACGACACATAGTTATAATTTACAGCATAAGAGCGATTACAATGGCTTCTATCTTATTTTTATCTGGCGCCGTGTCACCTGGTGACGATGGTCATACCACTATTGGGTCTTTCCCCAAGTAGTGACGTTTATCACTGTTAGGATTTATTAGCCTAACCTGTGAGAAATTAGTAATGTGCACAGTACCCCACTAGCCAGTGATTTAAGATAACCATGACTTAATCCCTGTAATTATAACATTTGAAAATGGAGTATTGTAAACTACTTTTGATAAAGAGAGAATAACTCACATTGCAGATTTAATATGGGCAGAGTCTTGCCTACTGATTAGCCTTGTTAACCTAGTTCAAATAACAATGCACACGAAAACTAGGTTAGTAACCTTAATCCAACTTTTTTACGACAACTCACGAGATCAAAACCTTCACAACGAATGACAAAGTGCGATACTTAAACATCCATCGAATTTATGACGAATGACAAAGTATAACCCAAGTTTGAGCAGCACTTAAACATCCATTGGATTGATTTCTATCGATCAGACATTAAATCGTAGCAGCGATTGAGTTATTACCCTGTTATTGCGGCAGCGTTTCGTGATTGTGTGTATTTTGTAGTAAACAGAAGATAACTTGGAGTACGAATTGAGTTTTAACGTCGAACCAACGCAGAATATCAAGTCCCACACCCCTCTATTTATACTGGAAAAACAGTCCCCTCGCGTGGCGCGAGGGGCACCACCCTACCATAGGGTAGCCCCGTGTCCTGGTAGCTTGGGTGAGTTGGTCGTTCGTTCAATTTCATTTTACACGTAAAACTGTGTTGATAATATCAACTAGGAAACACCCCCCCTGAGTTTTAGGGGCCCTGATCCTGATTCCGATTGTTCTGAAAATTTTAGGGTTTATGCATAATCACTTGGGGGTCTTAATTAGGGTTTCCTATTGGACAAAATATAATAAGAAATAATAGTTTTGGTGAGAGTTGTTACATCCTCCCCACCTTAATAAAAATCTCGTCCTCGAGATTTACTGGAACAAGTAGGGATACTTTCGCTTCATCTCCGATTCCAGCTCCCAAGTGTATTCAGATCCTTTCTTTGAATCCCACTTGACTTTGACCAACACCAGCCGCTTATGTTTGAGAAACTTGATCTTTCTGTCTTCTATCTGTAATGGCTTCTCAACAAATTTTAACTTTTCATTTACCTCTACATCTTGAAGAGGTACTACCAAAGATTCGTCTGATAAATGTTTCTTGAGATTGGATACATGAAATACGTCATGTACCCCAGCTAACTCTTCTTGTAGTTGTAAGCGTTAAGCAACTGGTCCTATACGTTGGATTACTGGAAATGGTCCTACGTATCTTGGACTCAACTTTCCTTTCTTACCAAACCGAACTACTCCTCTCCAAGGAGCAACTTTTAAGAGTACCTTGTCTCCAACTTGAAATTCCAACGGTTTACGCCTATTGTCTGCATAACTCTTCTGGCGATCTCGAGCCGTCTTTAGTCTGTCCTTGATTTGAGTAATCTTGTCGGTAGTTTCTTGTACTATTTCAGGTCCTGATAATTGACTTTCTCCTATTTCTGCCCAACATACTGGAGTTCTACACTTACGTCCGTACAGTGCTTCGAATGGAGCAGCTTCGATGCTTGAGTGATAACTATTATTATAGGAGAATTCAATTAAAGGTAGGTGGTCATCCCAATTTCCACCAAAATCTATCACACATGCTCTAAGCATGTCTTCCAGAGTTTGGATTGTCCTTTCACTTTGTCCGTTTGTTTGAGGATGGTATGCAGTACTTAAATTTAGTCGGGTTCCCATTGCTTCTTGGAAACTTTTCCAAAAATGGGAAGTGAAACGACTATCCCTGTCTGATACAATGGAGAGAGGAACTCCATGTAAGGATACTACTTCATCTACATACAACTTGGCTAACCTTTCCATGCTAAAGGTTTCCTTCATAGGTAGAAAATGAGCTGATTTGGTTAATCTATCCACAATTACCCAAATCGCATCATTACCTTTTCTGGTTTTGGGTAACTTAGTAACAAAATCCATTGTTATGAGTTCCCATTTCCATACATGCATTTCTAATTGTTGTAGTAGACCTGAAGGTTTCTGGTGTTCTGCCTTAACTTGTGAACAAGTAAGACACTTGGAAACATATCTAGCTATATCCTTTTTCATTCCTATCCACCAGAAGTTATTTCTTAAATCTTGGAACATTTTGTTGTTACCAGGATGTATGGTATACCTAGATTTATGGGCTTCCTCTAGAATCTTATTTCTTAAATCTCCTTGCTTAGGTACCCAAATCCTTTTCTTGTGGAATCTCCAAATTCCATCATTTCCTTGTTTTAATTCTTTTATCTGTCCTTTCATTCCTTCAGCAACATCCCTGATTGCTGTTTCCTGAACCTTCTTTAATTGTTCCATTAAGTCTAATTGTAAACTTAATCTAAGAGCACGAACTCGTTGTTGTTTTTCATGATACTTACGTCTTAAAGCATCAGCAACTACGTTGGCTTTTCCTTCGTGATACTGAATATCACAGTCATAGTCGCTTAGGATTTCCATCCTTCTCCTTTGCCTCATGTTCAATTCTTTTTGCCCAAATATGTATCTTAAGCTCTTATGATCTGTATAGACAGTAAACTTACTTCCATACAGATAGTGTCTCCAAATCTTAAGGGCAAAAATTATGGCTCCTAACTCTAAGTCATGAGTAGTATAGTTTTCTTCGTGCTTTTTCAATTGCCTTGACGCATATGCAATTACCTTTTTGCGTTGCATTAACACACATCCAAATCCTAATTTTGAAGCATCACAGTATACTTCAAAATCTTCTGTTCCTTCTGGTAAGGCTAGAATTGGAGCATTTGTTAGCTTTTGCTTTAAAATCCTAAAGGCTTCTTCTTGTTTAGGTCCCCATTCAAACTTTGTTGCTTTACAGGTTAGCTTAGTTAATGGTACAACTATTTTGGAAATATCCTTAATAAACCGTCTATAATATCCAGCTAAACCTATAAAACTTCTAATTTCCATAGCTGACTACGGAACCTTCCATTTGGCGATTGCTTCAATCTTAGCAGGATCTACGTGAATACCTTCGTGATTCACCATGTGACCTAAAAATTGCACCTCTTGTAGCCAAAATTCACACTTCGAGAATTTGGCATAAAGCTTCTCCTTTCTTAACAAGGTTAAGAGTATATGCAGGTGCTCACAATGTTCCTCCTGACTTTTGGAATAAATGAGTATATCGTCGATGAAGACAATTACAAATTTATCCAAGTACGGTTTACAGATTCTGTTTATCATGTCCATAAATGCCGCAGGAGCATTTGTTAACCCAAAGGGCATGACTGTAAACTCGTAGTGACCATACCTAGTTCTGAAAGCAGTTTTAGGTATGTCTTCTTCCTGTACCTTCAATTGATGATATCCGGAGCACAAGTCGATCTTAGAAAAGTATCTAGCTCCTTGTAATTGATCGAAAAGATCATCAATCCTAGGTAATGGGTATCGATTCTTAATTGTAACTTTATTCAAGTCCCTATAATCAATACACATTCGCATCGAACCGTCTTTCTTCTTTACAAACAATACTGGAGCTCCCCACGGGGATGAACTAGGTTGTATAAATCCTTTGCTTAGTAATTCATCTAACTGCTTTTTCAGTTCTAACATTTCGGTGGGTGCTAACCGATAGGGTGCCTTGGCTATCGGGGTAGTTCCAGGAATTAGATGAATTCTAAATTCGACTTTCCTATCAGGTGGTAATCCAGGTAGTTCTTCTGGGAATACTTCTGGATATTCCGATACTACTGGAATTTCCTTAAGTTCCTTACCTTTCGTGTTAATGATTACTGAAATCATATACACTACTTCTTGTTTTCTTGAATAACTGGCCAATTTCATTACATAAATGAATTTCATTGGCTTTCGTGGCTTATCTCCTGTAATTACCACTAATTCTCTTGTGGGTGTATGAATTTCTATGGAATTCTTATCACAAAGAATTCGAGCATGGTTGGCTACCAACCAATCCATTCCTAACACCACATCGAATCCAGCTAGATTCATAGGTAACAGGTTTGCAGAGAATTTATGGCCTAACAGTTCTATCTTTACTTCTCGCACCACCTTATCTATTTTAACAGAATTTCCATCTGCTGTTTCGACTGTAAAAATCTGCCTAAGATTGGTTAAGGGTAAATTAAGTGCTTGGCAGAATGAAGTATTTATAAAACTTTGGTTTGCAACAGAGTCAAATAATACTTTGCATAAACGTTGTGAACTAGGAACGTACCAGCTATCACATCTGGGATTAGCTCTGCTTCCTGAGTAGTCAGTTGGAAAGCTCTTATGTTCTTCTTGTTAGTTCCTTCTGCAAGTTTGGCTTTGTTATCAGCTGGTTTGACCAATTTTGGACAATCTGGCCTCAGGTGTCCAGCTTCTCCACAATTATAGCAAACTGTGGATTTCTTCTTTCTGCAGTCTTCTTCTTGGTGCCCCGGAATTTTGCAGAAATTGCAATATCCCTTGCATCTTCCATAATGCTTTCTTTTGCAGATATTGCAAAATGGAACAGTGGAAGATTGCCCAGTTCCCTTTCTCCTAAAATTGCTTCGGTTACCCATACGAAATCCCTGGGTAATCTTTTGGGCCACTTCCTTTTTTCGAGTTTCTTCTTTTGTGCGTACCAGTTCGTCGGTCAGAGTGTTAGCTAACTCCACCGCGTCATCGATCGTGCGGGGTCTCGCAGCCTTGAAAATACTACGGATCTCACCAATTAAGCCCCAAATGTAGCGAGATATAAGTACCGGTTCTGGCGAAGCCAGGGTTGGTACTACTCTAGCGTATTCGAAGAATGTCGAAGTATACCCCCGACAATCAGCGCCTACCATCTGATGATTTAGAAACTTATTTGTCATTTGTTCCTTTTCGTATTCGGGACAAAATTTTCTTTCTATAAGACTTTTAAATTCTTCCCAGTTCATGGCATAGGCCATATTTCTTCCCTTGGCTTGTAGCACCGTGTTCCACCATTCTAGAGCCCCTTCTTTAAAAAGATGCGACGCATACATGACCTTGTCTTCTTCAGCACATTTACTTATCATAATTACTGCTTCGGTTTTCTCTAACCAACGCAGTGCTGCAGTTGCCCCTTCGTTACCTGCAAACTCAGCTGGTTTACAGGCAAGAAACTCCTTATAAGTGCAACCAGGTGTTGCAGCTTTCATTTTCTTAAGGAGTGGAGCTTGCAACCCATCTTTGTCGTTATTAATATGGTTACCGCCTCCGTTTACACTATTACTAAAATTGTCGCCTTGCGTGCGTTTGCTAGGAATAATTTGTTGAGGTTCAACAGGTTTCTGAGCAGCAGCAAGGATTGCGGGGATAGCATTGGCTATTCCTTGAGCAACGATATTCTCGATATCTTGCCTATTTAGAAATTGATCTTCATGATTGTGCTCAGATTGATTACCCTCGTTAACTTGTTCATTACCAGCGTTTGCCATCTGGTAATTTATTTATATAAGTGATTAGTATAAAATAATTAATAACTAAACATAACAAAACAATCGCATATTATCATATTAACACGTTTCGCCAAAATTGTCAATTTCTTGACTTCCATTTTTATATATTATAATATGCTTCCGTACACACTTGTTATCTTACAAAAGTTTTATTTTCAGGTTATTTCACATACTTATATTTTTTTTATATTATTATTAAACAACCACAGTTTCATAACCACACCCCCTAGTCCGCTGGCCTTTCAGAAATGATGTTCCCTTTCATCATATTTCCAGGAGATTTGTTCCCCTATCTCCCGAATCTTATTCCCTGCATCCATTATTTCTTCGCCAAAATGACGAAGTTCAGCTAAGTTTTCATTACTCATTGGTGGGTTTGGTGCAGGTTCTGGGTCGAACTGAGGGAAAAGGTATAGGGATTATTTAAGAGGTTTTAAAATTGCCAATCGTTGGTCCACCATTCGTCCATTTCTCCTTGAGGTTGGGTATGGATCAGAGGTTCTGGGATGACTGGCTCCAGGTTTATTGGAAGTTGGTTTTCAGCAGGATAAGGGAAAAGGTTTGTATTGATAGGCCTAAGGATACCACAGCTTGCCAGTATGTGATCCAATTCCTCCTGCAATGGTAATTCCTCGTCTTGCCTAGAACTTTCCCCAATTTCCACTATTGTTTGCCTAGGACGTTCCCCAATTTCTATCCCTTTTCCTTTATCTATAGGATTTTATATTTTGGGAATTCTCCTAGTTGCTGGTTTCCTTCTGCGTACACGTCTCCAACCCACAAATCTTCTTCTTTTCTTAGGTTTTGATTTTTCCGGTGATGGAGCTTGGAATTCCATGGGTTCTTCAACATCAACCAAGTAACCAGTAAAGTCTCTGGAAACTTCTATTTTCACAGGATAGAGATTGAGATTCTCTAGCGCTTCAGATAATTCATTCATGCTGTTTAGCATTTATGAAGAAACACACAAAATTTTAGGTTAAAAGTTTATAAATTAAATTTTCACAGAATCACAAAATGGAATTAAAATTTTAATATTAATTACAAATATCTAATAAACCATTTTATTGAACCAAAATATTTATTTTTAGTACAACTAATATTATTTTAAAGTTTCTGGCTAATAGATAATATGGGTACTAATACTGGGTCAGGGTGTTGATAGTCTAAAGGTTAGCATTTATTGCTACATTGGCTAACATATAAAGATTTGCCCATTTTTCATCTAACTCATCTTCCCATGGTGGTTTATTGCTTATTTCCTGGGCTTCCTTAATTATTCCTTCTTTTGGTTGTAATTTCCTATTTTCTCTTGACTTTTTCTAATAATCAAACTTCTTTTATTAGGAGAAAGTGGTTTCTCATACTGTGCCTTACGAACAAATATTCCTTCCTCAGTATCTACTGAATATCTTGAGGAATTTGATTGAGATGAGGATCCTTTATCTTTTGGTACACTATCTAATTTAAGATAGATGTTCGAAAGCTTTTGCTTACCCATGCTGTAACTAACAAGTAGTCAGTCAAAAAGACACATAATCACAAAATGGCAAATCAGAAATTTAAGTATTTTAAATACTTAATAGGCTTAAATCAGTGGCTCTTTAAATGCTCTGATACCACCTTTTCCTGTCACGGCCCCAGCCCCGATTTGACCCGGTCAGGAACCGCGGGACAGGAACACTTGGTATCTTTGATGCGACAACGGAAGATTTTACAGGATCTTTTTAAAACTCAAAATGCCCAAATATTTTTATTTCATCACTCGGGATAAACCCCGTTATTTTACAATAGAGGAATTTCACAAGTAAATTCCCTGATGTATTAAAACATGTTTATTTATTTTAACTGAGCCACCTCTTCAAGCTTGTTAGTGCTCCGTAGCACGTTTTCCTTGATTTACAGCAGGTCGCCTGGAACATGTTTTAAAAATATTTTATCAGCGGGGAAATGCTGGCGAGTTATTCAATTTTGATAAAACGACACATAGTTATAATTTACAGCATAAGAGCGATTACAATGGCTTCTATCTTATTTTTATCTGGCGCCGTGTCACCTGGTGACGATGGTCATACCACTATTGGATCTTTCCCCAAGTAGTGACGTTTATCACTGTTAGGATTTATTAGCCTAACCTGTGAGAAATTAGTAATGTGCACAGCACCCCACTAGCCAGTGATTTAAGATAACCATGACTTAATCCCTGTAATTATAACATTTGAAAATGGAGTATTGTAAAATACTTTTGTTAAACAGAGAATAACTCACATTGCAGATTTAATATGGGCAGAGTCTTGCCTACTGATTAGCCTTGTTAACCTAGTTCAAATAACAATGCACACGAAAACTAGGTTAGTAACCTTAATCCAACTTTTTACGACAACTCACGAGATCGAAACCTTCACAACGAATGACAAAGTGCGATACTTAAACATCCATCGAATTTACGACGAATGACAAAGTATAACCCAAGTTTGAGCAGCACTTAAACATCCATTGGATTGATTTCTATCGATCGGACATTAAATCGTAGCAACGATCGAGTTATTACCCTGTTATTGCGGCAGCGTTTCGTGATTGTGTGTGTTTTTTAGTAAACAAAAGATAACTTGGAGTACGAATTGAGTTTTAACGTCGAACCAACGCAGAATTTCAAGTCCCACACCCCTCTATTTATACTGGAAAAACAGTCCCCTCGCGTGGCGCGAGGGGCACCACCCTACCATAGGGTAGCCCCGTGTCCTGGTAGCTTGGGTGAGTTGGTCGTTCGTTCAATTTCGTTTTACACGTAAAACTGTGTTGATAATATCAACTAGGAAACACCCCCCCCCCCGAGTTTTAGGGGCCCTGATCCTGATTCCGATTGTTCTGAAAATTTTAGGGTTTATGCAGAATCACTTGGGGGTCTTAATTAGGGTTTCCTATTGGACAAAATATAATAAGAAATAATAGTTTTGGTGAGAGTTGTTACATCCTCCCCACCTTAATAAAAATCTCGTCCTCGAGATTTACTGGAACAAGTAGGAATACTTTTGCTTCATCTCCGATTCCAGCTCCCAAGTGTATTCAGATCCTTTCTTTGAATCCCACTTGACTTTGACCAACACCAGCCGCTTATGTTTGAGAAACTTGATCTTTCTGTCTTCTATCTGTAATGGCTTCTCAACAAATTTTAACTTTTCATTTACCTCTACATCTTGAAGAGGTACTACCAAAGATTCGTCTGGTAGTCATTTCTTGAGATTGGATACATGAAATACGTCACTCGAACGACCGGCTGTCCGATTGGACTACCATCCGATCGAACAGCTATCCTACCCACTTGCACTCTGTATCATTTTACGCGTCGCTTATCGCTATGCTATCAATCTGTTCAGGCTAACCCTACACTCTAGCGCTCCCTTCAATCCATCAACCGCTGTGAGTATACTCGATCCCTTTTTAATTTACGCACTTTTGGGTGTTACATACGTTACTTATACAAAATCACATCGAACACACTACGCAATACTTTAAACGCTAACCGATATCGCATGTATACGTGACTTAATGAATGCTTGTTTGTTATGTTTACACATGGAATGTTGTCTACCTGCCTTAGCAATGGTAGTACTATTAGTTTGGACTCAGCACCTGTTCACTCAGGGGTTGTTAAGGACAATTACTTACATGGCTCACAGTGGTGAGAATGTATCGCAAACTGCCTTGGGCAGTCAACCCGTAGTCATTGGTATCGATAGGTTCATGTCGATAACTAACATGCCTCATTTTACACTGTGTACGTGCTGGTTATGCGTAACGATTTCGAACTCTATATGCTATTATCAAACTTGTATGCTCACCTTTACACTATGTGTATTGACTTTTACTTTAACGTATGTGACAGGTGCTTAGGATGCTTATTTGCTTTCTTTGCTGTGAAATCGAGGCTAGGAAAGACCTAGGTCAACAATAAACAATTGTCTGTAATAAAAATCTGAGTTGTCGGAACAGAACAATTTGACTAGATCTTTTATGTAATAATTATATTATCACTTATGACATGGTATGGGATGTGTTGCTTTAAATATTTGGTAAATATAGTTGTTATGGAAACTTCTGGACAATCTGTTTCGCTCAGTGCCATGCCCCGATGTTTCCGCCATCGGTTGGGGTGTGACAGATTGGTATCAGAGCCATAACTATAGGAAATTAGGCAAGACTCGACCTAGTCCGGGTTGATGTCTTAGAAATGACCTAGTCTATAGTTAGGAACCAACAAACGGACTCGTGCATGTCCAGTAGGGATTATGTGTGAGCTTACTCGCTATTTTCTAATGATCTCGCCTACGCTACTCTATCACTGCACTCGAATTTTCAAATATGAATCAGCGATTAAGTCGAGATTAGGTGTGAAAACCGCAAACTCTCGACTAAATTGCTTGTTCAACCCACATTTTTATCTATAAACACGAGAAATTGCATTGAAATGGGAGTGAAATCCATACTTTGACGCATGATTCTCCCTAATTTTATCAAAACAGGAACGAAGTTGTTAAGCCAGGGGTGAAACCCTAACCTTAACGACTTGTTCCGACCTTTACTTGGTTTTAAAAAACTCTCACCAAAGTCTCGGCGGACCCCAACGACTTGAAGTCACGATGTGACTAAAGGGATGCGTGCCGAACGCCCAAGAATTGAGGCAGGAGAACGGTCCTGAAGGTCAAAGTGTGTGCAACGAGTCCTTGAGAATAGTCGCATCACTTTGGATAGTCAATGTCTAATAGCCGCAGACGATCTATTTCTCGATTTTTATGTGTTTCGATTCTGAGTCCGCAACTGCTGACTCTGATGATTCGTCAATTTTATGTGTTTGTATGTGTACTTACCTGCTTATGTGTTTTAATTTTTGGAGACTTATTCGATTTTCGCTTTCACTTCGATCGACACGCACGACCCGCATTGCTTATCTACCTCAAAACGCTGACAAATCGCTACTACTACGAGGAACGACCTTAAGCCCTAAGGTTTGCTAAGTTAATCGATTATACTATACTATACGCTATGATAATCGCTGTACACCCACCCTCGCAACAAAAAGCCTGCGAGCGTCGATTTTGAATGATAGGATCCTGTATTCTGGGGCAGTCAGAATGCTCTACATGTCTCTATATGCTCCCACGTGCTTCTAGGTGAAATACGAGATTATGTGCTTATGTGCTCTGTGATTCCGTGCCTTACATGCCTGTGCCTCTGTGTTTATGTGAATATGTGATTTTATACCTATGTGCTTACATGATTATAAGTGTTCCTGAGCTTTAGTAGTATTAGGCGTGTGAGGTGAGATTCGATTATATTGTGTTGAGACCTTGGCGATGTCTGTTGCAGACAATGTGGTCATCTGGATCTCGCGCTACCTGAGACGCCCGCCGAAAGCAAGCAGACAAACGCCTCGCTGCCATGATCACTAAGCAAATGGCAAAGGTTGTACCCCAAGTCGTCAGTGAAATGTACGAAAACATGAGCAAATCGTCTGAGGAATCCAGAACTGAAACTCCCAAAGCTGCTTTCAGCTTCAAACAGTTCAAGGCATGTGGACCGAAAGAGTTCACCAGCGAAGAAGGCCCCACGGCTTTGTTTCAATGGTTTGACTCAATCGAAGTCACCCTACAACAGAGCGGATGTCCTGATAATCTCCGCACACTTAACGCGAACCGGCGTCTTCCAGTCCCGCGCTCTAGACTGGTGGACGGCCGAAAGGAAAAAGCACGGAAACGATGCAGCCTATGGTCTGTCATGGGACGAGTTGAAGAACGTTATGCTCGAAGAGTTCTGCCCTCCCCATGAGCGCCAGAAGCTGGAGGACGAGTTCTGGCACATTCAGCAGAAAGAAGGTGACAACGCTGCCCTGACTGCTCGTTTTAAGCAGCTCAGCCTTATCTGTCCCAATCAAGTGAAGACGCCCGACATGGCAATCAAAAAGTACATTCCAGCTCTACCCGACTGTGTTACAGATTTTGTGCATGCCGCAAAGACAGCAACAATCGAAGAAAGTTACTAGCTTGTCACTGAAATCAATGACAAGCGAGTAAAAGCTGGTTTCTGGGATAAAACGTCAAAGAACCTGCACCAAGTCACCGCCGCACCGTCCTCTGAAACCGCCGCCACTCAATCATCGAAAGTCTCACGCCGCAAGAAGAAGAACAACAACAGCAACTCCAGCAACAAGAACTGTGCTGTCACTACCACTGCTGCTCCACTTCAAGCCGTACCAGCTCAGCAGCAATCTCAACACCGTCCAGCACCAGTTACCTATGCACCGCCTGCAAAGCATGCATACACAGGCCCTCACCCTGCCTGCCCAACATGTTCTTATCATCACCGGGTGGGTCCAGCTTGCCGTTTTTGCGCGCATTGCAACATGTACGGCCACTTTACCGCCAATTTCTGTACTGGTCCCCGCCAAGCACCGATTCAAGCCACTGCTCATCAAGCTCTGCTCCCAGCCCCACAAGGCCAACAAGCGACTCAGGCACCCACGATCAACGCCAGAGTCTGTTTCGCATGTGGTGATCACAACCACTTTGTGAACATGTTCCCGAATAGGGTTGTGAAACAAGAGCCTCAGCCGCAACAGCAGCCTCATCAGCAACATCAACAAGCCGCCCGTGCCAGAACTTTCAACATCAATGTGCGCCAAGCCCAGACTGACAATAACGTGGTCAATGGTACGTTCCTTGTGAATGGTATTTATGCTTCATGTTTGTTTGATACTGGAGCCGATAACTGCTTTGTGTCGTTTGAATTCGAGAAGCTCCTTAGTCGTAAACGCTCCCATCTCTCCTCGACGTTCGATGTTGAAGTCGCCACCGGAAGAACTGTCGCCGTTAATTCTGTTCTTCGTGATTGTACTCTTGAGCTCAACAATCACATCTTCCCAATCGACCTTATTCCGATGCAACTCGGAAGTTTTGACGTCATAGTAGGCATGGACTTTCTTCGCAAAAACCATGCTGAAGTTGTGTGCTTCGATAAGATGATTCGATTCTCGCTCGCGAATGGTGATTTATTGTGTGTCTATGGTGAAACTGCTTCGAAAGGTCTCAAACTCATGTCCCGTGTCCAAGCTAGCAAGTATCTCCGCAAGGAATACAGAGCTTTCTTGGCTAACATTGTAGTAGCGGAGAAGGAAAAGAAAGGAAGTCCGGGAGTAAACGAAGTCCCCGTTGTGTGTGAATTTCCCAATGTGTTTCCTGATGATCTACCAGGCCTTCCGCCAAGTCGCGATATTGACTTTCGTATCGACCTCATTCCTGGAGCCAACCCTGTTGCCAAAGCTCCTTACCGACTCGCACCGTCTGAAATGCATGAACTCTTGAGTCAACTCCAGGAATTACTTGAGAAAGGCTTCATTCGCCCGAGCACCTCTCCTTGGGGCGTGCCAGTCCTTTTCGTTAAAAAGAAGGAGGGGTCGTTCAGGATGTGCATCGACTATCGGGAATTGAATAAGTTAACTATCAAGAACCGCTATCCCCTGCCTCGCATTGATGATTTGTTTGATCAGCTACAAGGTGCTACGTGTTTCTCAAAGATCGATCTACATTCAGGCTATCGCCAGCTACGTATTCAAGAGGAGGATATACCCAAAACCGCATTTCGCACCCGTTATGGCCATTATGAATTCGTTGTTATGCCTTTCGGTTTAACCAACGCACCCGCAATTTTCATGGATCTGATGAATCATGTGTGTAAACCATATCTTGACCGTTTCGTCAACGTGTTCATCGACGATGTCTTGATCTATTCCAAGTCGAAGACCGAACACGCGCAACATCTACGTTTGGTTCTCGAGCTACTCCGGGGGAATCGACTCTATGCCAAATTCTCCAAGTGTGAATTTTGGCTAAAGGAGGTTCAATTCCTCGGTCACATCATAAATAGTCAAGGTATTCATGTCGATCCCGCGAAGATTGAAGCAGTTAAGAGTTGGATTACACCTAAGAACCCGTCTAAAGTCCGTTCTTTTCTCGGACTAGCGGGCTATTATCGACGATTTATCGAAGGATTCTCAAAGATCGTTGTGCCGCTTACCGCTCTTACCCATAAAGACAAACCTTTTGTTTGGGGAACCGGGCAAGAGTCTGCTTTCCAAACCCTCAAGCGCATGCTTTGCAATGCTCCTGTTCTCACATTGCCCGATGGAAACGATGACTTTATTGTCTATTGTGATGCCTCGAACCTTGGACTTGGTTGCGTTCTCATGCAACGAGACAGGGTCATTGCTTATGCATCTCGTCAGCTCAAAATCCACGAGAAGAACTATACAACCCACGATCTCGAGCTAGGCGCAGTTGTTTTTGCGTTAAATATTTGGCAACACTACCTGTATGGTACCAAGTGTACGATCTTCACCGATCATAGGAGCCTACAACATATCTTTGACCAGAAGGAACTTAATATGCGTCAACGCCAATGGGTAGAACTTCTCAACGATTATGACTGTGAGATTCGTTATCACCCTGGAAAAGCAAATGTCGTTGCCGACGCACTCAGCAGACGGAGCTATCTGCTCAGCATTCATAATACCCAAGCCCAATACGACCTCGAAACCCTCATCCGCGAAGCCCAGCATGCTTGTTTTAATGAACGCACCTTGAAGAAGGAAAGAATCTACCACGATGGAGTTCAGCTTGTGAATAAGTCAAATGGGATATTCCACTTCCTGGACCGAATTTGGATCCCTAAACGGACCAATTTGCGACAGACTCTGATGGACGAAGCCCACAAATCCCGGTATTCTATTCACCCTGGTGCCGATAAAATGTACCAGGACCTTCGCTACAAGTACTAGTGGCCGGGCATGAAAAGGGATATCGCTCTCTACGTTGGGAAGTGCCTGACTTGCTCAAAAGTCAAGACTGAACACCAAAGGCCCTCGGGCTTACTCGAACAACCCCCGATCCCTGTGTGGAAGTGGGAGAGTATAGCTATGGACTTCATAACCAAGCTCCCGAGCACGCCATCAGGTCACGACAGTATCTAGGTTGTTGTTGACCGTTTGACCAAATCAGCCCACTTTTTACCTATACGGGAAGACTACAAGGTAGAACGATTAGCCCGAATCTACACCAAAGAGATCATTTGTTGACATGGGATGCCTCGCGATATCATCTCTGACCGTGATGCTTGGTTTACCTCGCGACTGTGGGAAACGTTTCAAACGGCTCTCGGTACTATGCTTAACCTAAGTACCGCATTCCACCCTCAAACCGACGGTCAGACTGAGAGAACGATCCATACTCTTGAAGACATGCTCCGTTCGTGTGTCATAGATTTCGGTGGTAATTGGGATGCTTACCTGTCGTTGGTCGAATTCTCGTATAACAACAGTTATCATTCCCGCATACAAATGGCACCATTCGAGGCTTTATACGGAAGAAAATGTCGATCGCCAATTGTATGGCACGAGATCGTTCACTCGCAATTAACCGGTCCTGAGCTATTTCAAGAAACGACTGACAAAGTCCTCCAAATTCGAGACAACTTGTTGAAATCTCGAAGTCGACAGAAAAGTTACGCCGATAGACGACGCAAGCCCCTTGAATTTGACATTGGCGACTACGTACTATTAAAGGTATCACCTTGGAAGGGTGTGGTCAAATTCGGCAAGAAAGGGAAACTAGCGCCTCGATATGTTGGACCTTTTAAGATTCTGGAAAGGATCAGAAGAGTCGCCTACAGACTCGAACTACCGGAGGAACTTAGTAACGTCCATCCGACTTTCCATGTGTCAAACCTACGAAAGTACCTAGCTGAGCATGATTTAATTATACCTCTCGATGACCTCCAAGTAAACGAAACACTACACTTCGTGGAGAAGCCTGTCGAAATCATGGACCGCCAAACCAAGCAGCTCAGGCGCTCGCGCATTCCTATTGTGAAAGTCCGATGGGAAGGCAAACGAGGCGCAGAGTTCACTTGGGAACTCAAAAGCGACATGAAGGCGAAGTACCCGCAGTTGTTTGTTACGGCTTCAGCCTAATTTCGGGATGAAATTCCCTCAACTAGGGGAGGCTGTAACACCCCGTGTTTCGGAAGTCAAAGTCAAAGTCAAGATTGAAGTCAAAGGAAGAAAAGATTGCTAATTGCGATCTGTCCCTCCTTGCTCAATTCCTGTTTTGACTTCTTTGACTTGTAATTAGCTTATTTTATTATCGCTTTAGTTGTATTATGTGGCGTATCTATTAATAATCGCATAGTAATCGCTATTTATCGCATGATTAATCGCTTTATCTCTATCGCACTCGCATTCGCAGCTCGAATTACGCATTTTGGTTATTGTTATACGTGTGTGTGTATGCCTTATGTGTTACTTGTGCATGTTTATTTATGTTATGTGTAGTAATCAATCGAAATGCAATCGAACACAATCGCAATCGAATCGCAGACGCTAAACGAATATGAAATAAGGATGCTTGTATGTTGATATAGTAGTTGGGATTAAAAGTAATTTGACTAGGAAACTCTATCGCATCGCAACGCTCGCAATCGCAATCGAAACGACAAAACTCGTCGCACCAAACACTCGAACCAAGTGACTGATCGATCAGGTGACCAACCGAACGACCAGCCGTTTGATCGAGCTGCCGCTCGATCGGCCAGGCTGTTCGACCGGGCTGCCACCCGATCGGCCAGCCCTTTCCTCTTTGGGAAACCCTATAAATACCCCCTATCACCATCATACTTTCCACTTTTGGCAACTCTCCTCCGACCAGCTCATCTTCCCCACTTTTCTTCAGATTCCTCACGATTCTGGTAAGATTTCGTCCTAAATCTTGTACTTCCTTAATCTACACGCACTCCTACACCTTTTTATCTCTTAAATCTTAACTTTTAACCGTGAAATCATCAAGATTCAAGGTGTTCTAGGATGACGTCATCATGTGTTCTTGAGAACTTCATGTTTTGGCCTCAATCCAACAAGAACAACTTAGATCTAACCGATTTCCACATAAACAAACAAAGATCTTTCATAGATCTAAACATATTCACTATGAAAAGGATTGAAAGATGGTTTTCCAACTTTCTTTTAACTCTTTTACACTCAATGCATTCAAAACCGGTAGAATCGGAGCTTGTGCCGACTTACTACTCATTCTTGTGGTTATGTTGGTTCAAGATCTGGATTCTATCCACGAGAGTATCGAGTACGGGTTAAACATGGAACACCGTCTCGAACAGTTAACTGGTCGGATTTGGGTGATTCCTGTCTGATCAGGGGTACCCAGTATTGACAAGGTTTCTGTTGCTTAACACGTTGTCAAAAACGTCTCGATAAAATGACAAACAATCAAAACAACCAAGTGTAAGACGAACAGGTCGACCAGGACGGAGTGCCGTCCGATCGAACTGTTGTCCGATCGGACAGCCACCCGAACGACCGGCCAATCCGAACGACTTGCACCTTGGTCCCACCTTAGTTTTCAAATTCAACCCTCAAGAGTTTTGGGAACACCGAACGGATTGCCGTCCGATCGAGTTACCACTCGATCGACCGACCATCTGACTATGTGATGTTTCGAAACTTCAACACTTAAACAAGAGTAAATTTCAAAGTTCGCCCTTTATGTATGTCTAATATATCAAAGTATGTCCTTTGTCTTTAATAACCTCAGAAAACATCCTTAATGTTTGAAAAACCAATCAAGTTATGTCCTTTACCCTAAACCTTGTTTGTTTTCCCAGTTAAGTCAGGTCACATATGAAGCACATGAGGGTATATTGGTCATTTTACCCTAATACCTAAAAAAAGAATTAAAAAGAATCTTTCTGTCTACTCTCTTCCTTTCTCTCTTTACACTCTCTCTCTCTCTCTCCTTAGAAAAAACATCACCACAACCACCATAACCTCTCAGCCGCTACCATCACCATCACTGCCAAAACCAGCACCGCTGCCATCATCACCAGCAAATCGTCTTCACAACCACGACCATTAATCATGTTCAACAGATCTCAAACAAACTGAAACACGCCTCCAATCCTTCAACAGTAACCAAATCGGAATAACCAAATCAACACCGCAGCGGTGGTGGTGGCGATGACACAAATCGGCCGGTACCCGAACAAACCGAAACCCGAACAAACCGAAAACCTACCAAACTCAAACGGGTTGAATCGGTGGAAGCAGATCGGAAACAATCTAAACTTAACCAAACCCGAACAACTATCTTAACTCGCTCCAATCTCAACTTTCCCAACAAACAGTACCATTCAAACATCAAATCGGCCGGTATTTCGTCAAGTAATCAGACGTATCAATGCTCAAATTGATACGTACCAACAGCACACCGGAGTGAGCGAGGCCAGGGCAGCACACGGCGAGCTTGTGCAGCGACGACCAGCCGCCTGGCGGAGAGAACTGTGACGACACGGAGGCGTTCGGCGGAAGCAGATCGGAAACAACCGCCGGAATCATTTGGTGACATTTGTTCTTCCAGCAAATCCGGTGTTGAGAACTACGCGGATCATCAACGAGCTTGAGGAAGATGTTGAGAACTACATCAACTGAGAGGTATGAGAAGACGTTTTCAGGTTCAGATTCGGTTTCTGACATATTTGTAATGAAAATGGGTACAAAAACGGTTGAATTTTGAAGTTTTTGATCGGATTTGTTGATTTTGATGAAGGAATCGGATGAATATTGTGTCCGATTTGTTGAATTTAATAAGGAATGGGAAGAAGGTATAAGGTTAGGGTTGAATTGGTTAGGGTTGAATCGGTGGTGGTGGCGGGTGGGTTGTGGTGGAGGCGGCGGCGGCGGTGGTAGTGGGAGTGAGGTCCGATGGTAGCGGTGGTGGGAGGTGGTGGGAGGTGGCTCTCTCTGTGGGGTTTTAGGGTTTTTATAACAGGATGGTAGGTAGAATGACATTAATGCCCTCATGTGCTTCACATGTGACCTGACTTAACTGGGAAAACAAACAAGGTTTAGGGTAAAGGACATAACTTGATTGGTTTTTCAAACATTAAGGATGTTTTCTGAGGTTATTAAAGACAAAGGACATACTTTGATATATTAGACATACATAAAGGACGAACTTTGAAATTTACTCCAATTGTCTGATCGAGTGACAACTTGCTGTGAACTTGTTCTCACTGAAGTGCCTAACCTATCGGACTGTCGCCCGATCGAACGGTCGTTCAATCGATCGACCTGAAAGGTAGAGATACTTCTATGTTTTCAAAATGCTACAACGAAAACTTCAAAAGTCAAACCATCAAACACAAACACATCCTTCCCAAAGGAAGTAACAATCCACTCGAACGGTCATCCGACCGGACGACCGTCCGAACGGACTGTCACTCGAACGACCGGCTGTCCGATCGGACTACCATCCGATCGAACTGCTGTCCTACCCACCTGCACTCTGTATTGTTTTACGCGTCGCTTATCGCTATGCTATCAATCTGTTCAGGCTAACCCTACTCTCTAGTGCTCCCTTCAATCCATCAACCGCTGTGAGTATACTCGATCCCTTTTTGCTTTACACACTTTTGGGTGTTACATACGTTACTTATACAAAATTACATCGAACACACTACGTAATACTTTAAACGCTAACCGATATCGCATGTATACGTGACTTAATGAATGCTTGTTTGTTATGTTTACACATGGAATGCTGTCTACCTGCCTTAGCAATGGTAGAACTATTAGTTTGGACTCAGCACCTGTTCACTCAGGGGTTGTTAAGGACAATTACTTACATGGCTCATAGTGGTGAGAATGTATCGCGAACTGCCTTGGGCAGTCAACCCGCAGTCATTGGTATCGATAGGTTCATGTCGATAACTAACATGCCTCATTTTACACTGTGTACGTGCTGGTTATGCGTAACGATTTCGAACTCTATATGCTATTATCAAACTTGTATGCTCACCTTTACACTATGTGTATTGACTTTTACTTTAACGTATGTGACAGGTGCTTAGGATGCTTATTTGCTTTCTTTGCTGTGAAATCGAGGCTAGGAAAGACCTAGGTCAATAATAAACAATTGTCTGTAATAAAAATCTGAGTTGTCGGAACAGAACAATTTGACTAGATCTTTTCTGTAATAATTGTATTATCACTTATGACATGGTATGGGACGTGTTGCTTTAAATATTTGGTAAATATAGTTTTTATGGAAACTTCTGGACAATCTGTTTCGCTCAGTGCCACGCCCCGATGTTTCCGCCATCGGTTGGGGTGTGACATCAAATGTTCTACAGCTTCAGTTGGTCTATAGGCGAGGCTGAAGTCTCGTTCTGCTTCTTCGCTGTATTCGATGCGCTACCTTGGCTTGTAAGACTCATGATTTTTCAGCAGACAATTGAAAACTGAGGAACCTTCGTCCTCTTGCCAAGTATAATCATCCGGATCCGTGTCGTCCCATTCGTTGTTCATGTTGTGCGGCCCGAGCCGGCTATGAACTGGACCATTTTGCACATTTGACGGATGGTCATAATAACTGTCTGTCTCCCCTCGCGTGTCACGCGTGTCATGCACTCTTGGTCTTCTTAGGGGAGGAGGTCTGCTGATTCTTCCTTGAATGTTTTGCGGCGGGGGTGTCTGGCGCGCCCCCTGACTTGGACCCGGAGGGGTAACCAAAGATGGTTATGCTTGCAAGATTGCTTGTTGTGCGCTCAAGGACTGGTACGCGGCATTAATGTAGAAATTTGCTTGGCGTACCAGGAAGCTAAAGTTTCGCCTTCTGGTAGCCCTAGTAGTGCCGAAATGTTCGGGTTTGGAGCTGGGTTTGAAGGACCAGCGACATGACTCGCTGGGGTTCCCGTTTGAGTGATGCGAGTGATGCTCGAGAGAGGTCCCCTAGTGTTTGTTGCTTCGATTTCACCTATCTCTTCAACAGGTTGGACTTGGACATTGGGATTGTCCACCCCCAACCCTGCGTTAGAGTTTGTGCCAAAACCGAAATCAGGAATGATCCCTTGACCAGCCATGATCAAGAGAAATGAAAAAACTCAGAAAAAAGAAGATGAAAGTGATTGTAAAAATCGGTGGGCGCCAATGAAGAAACCCATAACTAATTTTAGGGTTAATTAGTTTGGTTTATGTTTCAAACATGAGGGTTAATCTTCTTGAACTTTCCTGAGCTCCGATTTGATCCATTCTTCCTGCAAAACAGAACACCGTTAGCTCATCAAGAGGGGAATATGGGGGTTTCCCTTTTAACCAGACTCCAGCGTGAGAATAAGTATATGCTTTGAGGAAATAAGTGTGTGTTCAGAGTGAAAGAGGAGAGTGTAGAATCCTTAACCTGTGTATGGAGGTCTCTATTTATAGCCGGAGAGGTGTAAGAAGAGATGGGCTGATGGGCCTTGGGCCGGAAGGCGACAAACAAGGAATATCCTTTTTGTCTCACTGGTATCGACCGTTAGTGCCTTTTAGAAGATCTTCGGTGCTGTCACACCATGATTAGAGCCACATGTCCCCGTTGTCGACCTTGTTGTCCCTCTGCCATCAGCAGGTAAGTGGATATCATGGGACAGGTGTCGCCCCCCTGATTGGTGCCACATAGACGTCCTTGTGTACTTATTGTCTCCTGCACGTCAGACGATTGTGGAGCACGATAGAGCACTGCCTGGTGGACGCTGATTGGCTCTTTCTTCTGCTACTTGTACCTTGTGTACTCTCTGAAGGGGCCTTGTGCTCTAACTCCTCCGCGACCCTTGTTGAGCATGTAACTAGCCCGTGCGGGGGTGTAAGGACTGGAGGCTCTTATTCAGAACACGAGTGTGAAAATTGAAGTCATCTCTTGTTTCGACCTCACGTAAGGCCAGGTTCTGTTGAACAGCTCGCGCGGGTCTGGAAATTTATCAGCTTGCTGAGTAAGGAGCATGGTCCAGCGCGCGACCTGAATGGTCTGCACGGCATTTTGTAGCCATACCCCTTCACCTGGTCTCTAGTGAGTAGACCAAGTTGCAATCCATCAAAACACCTCTTCAACTCTTGAAGAGTAGCCTTATCTGCATAGACTTGCTCTTCAATTTGTTTAATAAATCACTGCTTCAAATCATCAGATTGTATAGAAATTGATGCCATTGTTATTACTGAACTGATAAAGTAAATGAATCAGTGTATGATGCAAAACCTTTGAATTGGCAATGGTATTATATAGAGACACTAGTGATAATACCAGCGAATTTCGCGGTGTTGAAAATGATATGTTTGTTACTTTTAAAAACAAAATATGTTGTTGATCATAAAGAATCTGTACGCATGATCATAAAGACCGTGAATGTCTAAACAAAAAAACAAATGACGATAAAACATTAACAACATTACACATATAATAAACTAACTTGTATTGTACGATTACAACCGTCTAGGTCAATAAAGCATAACAAAAGTCAGTCATTATGTTCACCAACTACCAACATAACCATCAAAACAAACCTTCAAAAGAAACAACCTGCACCTTAACAAAATAGTTATATTAGCAAAATACTACGTACACGTCTTGTTTACACCGGCGTCACGTCAGTCAAGACGATCTTTTGTTGTGATGTAACATAAGTAAAGTGCAGTAGATCACCAAACCTCAGCTGATTGTCAGACATGAACTTACGCCAACCATCAATTCCATACCGTAAATTACAACTGTTTAACTCGGTCTTGACGTCATAAACCTCGAACACTCTGGTCATGTTTTGAACAGACAACGAATGCAAGTTGTCAGAAAATCTGGCTCTCCTAACAACTTCAGCAGGCAAACGCTACATGTGTTGAATGAAAGTAAGTAATAGTCAAACATAATATAAGATAAATAGTACCCTATGTTATGAGAAAATATCATACCAGCCTGTAGTCCCCTTTATGAACAAAGTGGAAAAACTCAGAATCTGCAACATCACCAGAATGTTTTCTTGGATTGGATGGAATCTTGTTGGTATGTTTGACATATTCATCAACTTTTATAGCTTTCTTTCCCTTGTTGTTGAAGTACAAATATAGATGTGAGTTAAAAACATGAACGATATTTGTAGTAAAAATATAAGTGGTAAAAATGCAGTATATATAATACATAGGAATTAATGGAATTTTTTTCATACCTTGAGCTTATCAGCAGTGCGACAACATGGAATAGCATCAAATGTTCTGATACGTAATGGGCCTTTGAATCCCTTTGTGATATTGCTGAGTTTTTCCTTTCCGTCATCAATAACTTTACCTTTTCCCTTAAACTGTTGTTATATATAAAAATGTTAATATAAAAAAATGTAACAAAGTTAATGGTGGTAAACTTACATCTTCATTTCTCTTCAAATGTGAGGCATTACGTTTCCTAGATATGGTTTGAACATCAACCTTTCTCGGTGTAGGTGACTTCACAATTTCTACTTTTAGGCTACTTGATTTCTTATAGAGAGTATAACAATAATGGAAAATTTGACATTAATACAAAAATTTATAAGTAATACTAAAATTAGTAATTTACATGTATTAAAAAAATGCAATATTGTTTGTATTAATAAAATAACTACCTGAATGATGGATGTTTCTTTTTCAGACAAAGAAATATTATCATCCTCATAGATGTCCTGGCAAACATTATTGATAAAATAACTAAAATGCGGAAATGAATTGATACATCAGGTAATATTGGATACATACGTACCTTGAACAGATTTTCCAAGTAATCAGCTTTGGATATTTCAAATACATCTGCGTCGGATTCAGTTTTCTTGGTTAAAACAATCTCTGTTTCATTTTGATAAACTGTTAAGTCAAACACAACATCATCAACCCTTCTAAAGATGAGTAAATCATCATCATCTATCCCAATATCATTGCAAACTTCAGGCCATCCTTTAGAGAACACATAACTTGTATGAAACTTAGATGTCTCCACAGTCCAAAAAGAGCCCTTGTAACAAATTTGATATGTGCCAACTGGGGGGCTGTTTGCGTAAAACTGTTTAACAAAAGCATCTTCAATTATCTGCGTAAAAATGAAATATAATACATTATACATTAACTTTGTAAGTTATGTGATTGACTATGAAAACTTTTAATGTGAAATTGCATTAAAAGTAAAAACAGGTTCCATTCCGTGACACCCAATCTTGCATAACGATGAAATGTGTAATAACATTCACCACAAACGCCATCAACAAAAAAGCCAAGTTCAAGGAAATTTTCTCCTAATGGATGAAAAACCATCAAAGCTGTCTTTGGGAGATTAAGATCTGCAACAACTCTTTTCCAGCCATCAGTTATTACTGGCATTGAATATGCGTGTTTCAGACTTACAACCCATTTTTTACCACTTTCATGATTGATTTGCAGGTTCTTACGTTCCCAACTTTCTCCCCACACTTGTATAACAAAAGATAAAGGTACATCCTATATATATTTTTAATCATTATCAAAATAATTAAGCATTCAACATATTATAAGTACTGATCTTAATAACAAGGAAAGTAAGTCTGACATAAACAGGGCTTACAACTTTCAATGATCCAGGGTCGTCAAGAAACTTCACAAATGAAGGATACATTCTCAGAACTGACAAAATCAATATGTTCATTACATTTACATGAGACAAAAGATAACAAACTGATAAGTTAAAATATGATATATTACTGAAAAAACGATATAGCAAATTATAATCAACACCCATGAAACAATCAACCACATCTTGTAGATACCGAAGTTAAATGGTTGTATCAGTTATAACTGTCAAAAAACCTTGAAACAATACTATAATTGTACATGATTAAAACAATATCCAAGACAAAATCCATAACCGCATAACAGTATAATAAATCATAAGAAACTTAATCTTTGCTCTGCATTAAATGAAAATTTCGGTAAATGTATTGAAAAGAATGTAACAAAGCACTATAGTTGCGAATCGTGAATTTCCGTTTTAGTTATAAAATTTGGTTTAGCGATGTTGTTGGTACAGAGAACATAATCTAAATCAAAATCCATAATATAAAAATTTAACATCCGTTGAGTGTATGATACAACTACATAAGTATATCATCTTTCAAGTTTCATTCATAACTTCAATCAATGATCTATCTACTAAGATTCCAAGCCGTTTATTGTAACAAAAACCAAAAAGTCATCGGAAGTTAATGACGTACCTTGTATTGAGAAATGGAACAATGCAATCAATCGGTTCAAATGTGAAGAAGATAAACACGATAGAGAATGTGAAACCCTAAAAAAAGAAGAAGATGAAGATATTGACGGTGAAATTTTTAGAAGTGATAGTTGGTGACATGTAATGATGTTTTAAGTTTTCAATAGAAGTTCTAAACCATCAACGGGTTTTTTTAGATATTTATATATACACCCCTTATTGATCTGAGATGTTTACAAAATATAAACATTTCTAAAGATTGTTACAAAATATAAGCCCTTATAGTTTTGGCTTGTTTAAATAATGTTAAGAATGTTATAACATAGATAATCAGAATATTAAATAAGTTAAGCGGTATTGGGATTTTAATACAAAAGGGAATTAAAACGTACTGAATAAATAAGATAAGAAGTTGAATAAACTAATTAATAGGCGATACAGCAGTCTGTACTATCAGAAAAGTTCTATTTTAGCTATCATAAACGGACTGTACAGATGAAATTATCATGGTAATCTGAATTTAAATATTAAAAATACGTATTTTTTTTAAGTGAAAAACACTAAAAAACAAACAAAATTGATATAAAACAGGATAGTATAACACAAATTGATGAGTTACTGTCATTGCAAAAAAAAAAGGATAGTTAGGATCATCACTAACTTGTCGATAACCTTCAACATTGCTAATATGTTCATATTCTTGCTCAATCAAATGAATGTTGTTTAACAAAACTTGACAACCATGTTTATTGAATATCATAATATTAAAATGTGTGACGTCCTTTATTTGAAAACACAGAATATCACCAGGATTTAACCTTAGATCTTCTATAAATTTAAACCAACCATCAGCAAAACAATAATTTGGACCAATCTTTCTAATACGGACTTCCCATTGATGATACTCGGATACATTAAGTATAACCATGTTATCCGGTAAACGATAATCATAATGTTTTGAAATAAAAGTATTTGGTAGAACCTGTAAAAATAAAATTATTAAAAATTAATGCGTATTATGTTTTGTTAATAAATCGTAATATAAAAAATAAAAAATATGATCTATAAGAAAATTACTTACCGTTGGACTTTGTAAAGGATTATGAATAATTTTACAAAACGACTTTCCATACTCTTTATTTGGATCATGAGAGAAGAGGTTGAACATGAAAGTACGATCACCAAGATAGTTGAGTATCATGAAGAAAGCTTCATGGCCGAAGAAGTTTAAAACCTCACACCATCCATTGGTAAAGTAGAATATATCTTCTATTAATTTGATAACAATAGACCATGAATGGGTTTCATCAAATTTAAGACTAACAGTTGAAGATTCTAACTTATTCATCCATATAAATCTACTCATACATATAGGTATAGCCTGAAAAACAAAAAACAAAAGGCAAATTTATTTGAAATAAAAGATAAAACAATACGAATAATTACTTTAAAAAATTAATAGGGAGAGGTGTGCACCTGTTGAAGCGATAGCGGATCAAGTGTAGTTATGATAAAATTCGGACCATGACGATACATGTTAACCAAAACACGAAAAATCAGAAAGAAGACTAAAGATTGAATAGTACCTGCAACACATACAATGAAACAAAAAAATTAGAGTATGTATTTATAACAGAACATTGCGAAATCATACTTAAAAATATTATTATTCATTACTATAATTGTAAATAGATTGACAATTAGTTGTAAAAATATTAAAGCTCTCATAACAAATTTAAATGTGAAAATAGAAAACCAATATCTATTTAAGTAAAATATATAAAACTAAATATTGGTAAAAAAACCCGTCAAGTTTAGTTATTTTATCAATATGTATTTAAGTAAAATATCTATATCTATAACAATAATTAAATATTTAAATATATCGAAATCATTACAATATATCAACTCTAGTTGGACAATCTTCTGCAAACTCAGTTCCTGTTCAAACACCACGCTCAAGAAAACTTCGTCGACGGTTCAATATTTAGTAAAGGTACTTTTCCGACTTCTTCTCCGATCAGTTATAAGACGATTGTGACTTTGATTTAGCAACTGAAGTTGTCTTTGGTAGTACAAATAACTCATAAGGTGTTTATTTCCAGCGATTAATGAAGAATTAGACGTCATATCGGAGTTTAGGTTTTTATTAAATTGAAAGTTGTGTATGTTATATGTATTTAAGAAGGATTATATGTATTGCATGTGTTTGAAAGTATAAAATTTCGATTAATAGTGTGATTTGGTTGATAGATTTTGTTGATCTTCTTATGAAAAATATAATTTTTTGCTTAATAGTGTGATTTGGATGATTGAATAGCTATGATTCTCATATAAAATTTATGATTGAGAAATTTTTTTGTTGACTGATATTCAAAATACGATTATATTGAAGTCAAATAGTTTTATATTTGGTTATCTATGACAATATATGTTAACACTAATATACAACACTAAAAAAGGAGATATGTTGTTATAAATTTATTGACTAAGTTGAGTATTTCTAATATTGTAATTAAATATAATGATCTGATAAAAGTTCCTTTAGTATTGTTTATATGTGTATTGTATATTGTATTATTGAAAGTCTGCATAGACAGATTTGATGTAGATTATGATTTATGATTAGGAATAATGAAAATATTACTTACATTATATCAGTAAAAAAATTATACATATAAGAATGATCAAGGCATATTTATAAAAAAGTGTGTGTCTAAACATGTTTAACACGTAATTTTGTTATTCCTATGAACATATATGTATGCATTCAAGTTCAATAGTAAATGTTTATAACAGATGTTGGTATAATACAGGTATACAAAACTGAGTCCCTCATGCGTCGCTGTCTTAGACGAGCCATCCTCGTTAAAACTTGTATGGTACAAAGCTTACAAAAATGTGACAACCCTCAAAATTCCATGTAACCGTACAATTTATTTTTGATAATTAAAGTGCTTGACGACTGTGTGGAATTACTTAACTGCTTTCTGATATCTGTGTTATACTTACATGTGCATGTTAACATACTAGTAGTATACAGAAAAGTTACTAAAAAGTCCTGTGTGTTTTCCTGAGTATTGAAAAGTAAAAACGTTACAAAAATATATAAATAGGACGCCTTACGGATTAATTATGCAGTTTAACGGAACAGTTTCGAACCGAACAACCGGACTTTAACCGGAACATAAAAATATTGACATTGACATTAATTTTCCTTTTCTGGGCTAGTTAGGTTCCCCGAATACCCTAACACACTAAATATTAGATAACACACTTCCATGTATTAACTAGCACCTTTAGATCCTAGCTATATTTTAACCATAACATTACATCTTAACCAACCCTTTTTTTTCCCTCATTCTCACGGTTACATATGGGCCACCATGTGAAGATTTTATTTGATTTAACTATTAGATCATGTCTCCCCATTTTAAACATATAAACCACTAGGTAAAAGGATGTTGGAAAGCTTATAAATGAAACCATGGGAACAAGACCCTCATTTCTCACAACTTACCAACATCAACCACTTTAACAAACTCAACTCTCTTCTCCTTCTTTCCCCTTGAGTTCGGCAGCCACAATCAGCCATCATACACCCACCATCAACCTTCTTACAAGCCATTTTACATACACACAAAGGTGCAAGAAGGTGAACAACGAAGCTCGGTGCGTTCGGAAGTGGAAGGACCGCTCTCGTTTTCTTTTAACCACCACTTTTACGCCTTGTTTCTTCCCTAGCCTCGAGCTAGTAGTAAGTGACTCTAAACATCTTCGTGATCTATTCTAAAGTGGTTAATAAGAGTTTCGTCGGTTAAAAATCACTAACATATAAGATCACCAACTAAAAGTCTACTAAAGTGATGAACAAGGTGGTTAATGGATGAACATTAGTGTAAATCATGTAGATCTTGTGTGATTATGATTATTGGTTGATTATCTGATGTCTTGCTGATTAATATTAATATGTGATGTTGTTGTGGTCACTAAACTTGTTAACGGAATCGATCGAACACGATTTAGAAGGTTAAACAATGAAAATCAGAATCTGTCCAAGTTTTACAGCCAACTTCAGTTGGCTGTAAACAGGTCATAAACTCAACGAAAAACCGATATTTTGAATCTAAAATATGTTATTATGAAATACGGTTCTAATGGCACCGGAATCGTAATTTTTGGACTTCGTTTACTATTTTTAACGTGTCGATTTGTAACAACAGCTTAAGCTGAATTTTGACAGCAATAAATGGGTGTCGTACTTTCAGTCACAACCTGAGTTTTGTGATGAACCGGACCATGAAATTTGTACAGTAGATGACAACCGATGCATTTGTAATTATCCCACTGGAATTTCATAAATCGGACACTCGATGAATTTTTAATAAATTGTTCCGTGGACTGTGGTCAGAAATACATAAATCTGAGTTCAGTCTGGAATATGAATTTTTATAAAATATTGGTAATGAACCGGACCCCGATATTTTTACACAATAAAATATGGAACGTTTAAGACATTCTGTAAAAATTTAGGAATTTTTGGAATAATTTAACTATTTTATTAAAATGTCCGCAAACAGCCGGTTTAGGACATTAATGTTGAATTAACATAAGTTGTGACTTGCATGTCTAAATGTCGAGTATGCTATCTGTGAATGATCTAACATGTTATATGTGTTATATACATTATTGTATGTTTGCTTATGAGTGGGGAATGGATGGGAAGTATAGATGGGCATAAACCGTTAAAGTGATGCATGCTATGTGATAGATACGTGTAGGAACTTTGTGCTCTATTTGAAACCACTAAATGACTAACTGGTAAATCATACTAGGACGTGATTGACCGACCTTGACTGATAGCTATATTTGAGAATCTAACCGAGCAAACCGAGGTGAGTTCACACACTTTCTAAGGCATGGGATTCCCGGTGGGTTGGGAATGGGATTTGAATAACTACTCGTACTATCATTACTATTAAACTACTTTTCACTGTCCTCGGATTGAATGGCACGTACGTAAAACCTACGTACACTCATACTTACTACGGTCCTTGTATCAAGAAGGGCACGTACACACACGACTAGTCTACATCATGGGAAGCCCCCACTAATCATCGCAAACATATTTGGGAAATCACGATACGGATTAATACTATCCACATGGGAAGCCCCCACTAATCTTCGCAAACATGTCTGGGAGACCGCGATACGAATTAACACGATACATGGTTTACAAAACGAACATATGATTTACGAAACGAATGCTATAACTAAACAACCAACTGTGAAATCACTCAACTTTGTTGTTGACTCGTTGTTACATGCCTTGCAGGTCGTTAGGTATCTATGGAGCTTGCATCGGAGTGGGAAGAGTCGTTGTGGGACATGGACAGCTGTGTGCCATACTAAACTTTTGAAACGTTTAAACTTATGACTTAGTTTTAAACATTATGCTTTCGCTTGCAACTTAAACTATTGTTTGGTTTAGACACCAATTGTATTGTGTTAGATCTTTATATATTACTTACATGCTTGTTCAATATGATTGGTGGCTTGATCCTGGTCACGTCACGCCTCCAAGCGGTGATACTCCGCAGGGTGGATTTTGGGGGTGTGACAGATTGGTATCAGAGCCATTGGTTATAGAGAACTTGGTTTTAATAAGGGAAAACGTTTTTATTAAAACTAGACTATAACCTATACAGTGCTCAACGATCCACAACGACGCTTCGCTCCACGTGCAAGACTCGACACAATAGGTGATACGATTTATGTTTATATTACCTACTTGTTAGTTATATAGAACATTTCTTATGATATGCTTAGATAACATAGTATCTACTGCTTGAAAAAATTGTGAGTTCACTCCCTTCTGTCATTCCACACTTGCGTAATGATACGACGCACTTCTCACTTGTGTTCTCTGTATGGCGAAGATCATGAGTGGGCGAATCAACCTCACACAAGACCAGCTGACGGCTTTGATCAACGACACATTTACTGCGGCACTTGCAGCCGCTCAAGCAGGAGGCCAGCTTACCCAGCCGCCAATGTGCACGTTCAAGACTTTTATGGACTGTCGTCCTAGTACCTTCAGTGGCACTGAAGGGGCCGTCGGACTCCTCCACTGGTTCGAGAAGCTCGAGTCGGTCTTCGAAATGTGTGAATGCCCTAAGGATCGTAGGGTGAAGTATGCTACTGGTACTCTGGAAGGGGTAGCGCTCACGTGGTGGAACGCTCAGGTTCAACTGCTGGGGTTGGTTGCTGCTAATGCCACCCCATGGAATGACTTCAAGGAACTGATCAAGGAAGAGTACTGCAGTCGTGATGACATCCACAAACTAGAGGTGGAATTTTTCAATCTGAAGATGACGGGGTCTGAGATTGAGGTGTATACTAAGAGGTCGAATGAACTGGCCATCCTGTGCCCTACTATGGTGGATCCTCCCATCAAGCGCAT
Organism: Helianthus tuberosus; assembly: GCA_030545235.1. NCBI lineage: Eukaryota > Viridiplantae > Streptophyta > Magnoliopsida > Asterales > Asteraceae > Helianthus > Helianthus tuberosus. Next base: position 103,879,674 of record CM060381.1, read on the forward strand.
TGAGCTATACCTCAAAGGCTTAGTACCAGAGATACAAAGCCATGTGACTGCTGCTAACCTTGCCACCATCCAGGATGTTACTCGTCTTGCTCATCGCCTCACAGACCAGGCAGTAGAATAGAACAAGCTGCCTAAGCGTATAGGTGCTACTGCTACTACTACTTCTGCTATTCCCAACGACAACAAACGAAAATGGGATGGAGCCAACAGCAAGGGTTCGACTACAGTTCAGTCCCAGGCGCAGCAGCGAAAGATTGATGACTACCAGAGTCCTGGTCAGCAATCTTCTGGTAGACAAGGGCAGGGTGGATATCGAGGAAACCACCCAAAGTGCAACAAATGCAACAGACACCACAGTGGTTAGTGCAACAAGGGACGTTGTCAGAGGTGTCTCAAGATGGGTCATGAAGCCAAGGATTGCAGGAGCTCACGGCCTACAAATCAGAATCGTTAGCAGCAGCAGCAAGCTCCACAGAACCAGCAGCAGCAACAGCGGGGCAACAGGGGATGCTTTCAGTGTGGTGCTGAAGACCACTTCAAGCGGGACTGCCCCCAGTTAAATCAAAATCAGAATAACAACAACAACAATCATCAGGGCAACGGGAATAACAACGAGGGAAACAATGGAGACAATGGCGCCCGGGGCCGTGTGTTCGTGATTGGTCAGGGTGATGCTAGGAATGATCCCAACGTCGTGATGGGTAAGTTTCTACTGGATGACTTTTATGTTAATGTTCTATTTGATTCGGGTGCCGATACCAGTTATGTGTCCCTAAAAGTTAGTCGAATGCTTAAGCGCACTCCAACACTTTTGAACACCAAACACACGATAGAGCTAGCAAATGGTAAAAGTCTTGAAGCCACACACGTAGTTAAAGGTTGTAACCTCGTCTTAGCTGGTCAGACTTTCTCTATCGATCTTATTCCTATCACACTTGGTAGTTTCGACGTTGTTATTGGGATGGATTGGCTATCTCATCATCGAGCGGAGATTGTTTGCAAGGAGAAAATCGTCCGCATTCCTCGTTCTGATAAAGAACCCATCGTGATTCGTGGCGACAAGAGTGGTGCTGTCGAAGGCATCATCTCTTTCCTTAAAGCCCAGAAATGTTTGCGAAGGGGCCACACTGCCATTCTGGCACTCGTTACTGACACATCCACAAAAGAGAAGAGAATTGAAGACATTCCTATAGTGCGCGACTTTCCTGAGGTATTTCCTGAGGAATTACCTGGTCTTCCGCCTCATCGCCAAGTTGAGTTTCAAATCGAGCTAGCTCCTGGAGCAGCACCAGTAGCTCGAGCACCTTATCATCTAGCTCCATCAGAACTCGAAGAACTGTCCAAACAACTACAAGAACTCTTGGAAAAGGATTTCATACGTCCTAGCTCTTCGCCCTGGGGAGCTCCAGTCTTGTTTGTGAAAAAGAAAGATGGTACCTTCAGAATGTGTATTGACTACCGTGAACTCAACAAGGTGACTGTGAAGAATCGTTATCCTCTCCCACGTATTGAAGACTTGTTCGACCAGTTGCAAGGGTCGAGCTATTACTCTAAGATTGATTTGAGATCGGGATACCATCAGCTGAGAGTCCGAGAGGAGGACGTCTCAAAAACAGCATTCAGAACCCGTTACGGCCATTACGAGTTTCTGGTTATGCCATTCGGGCTGACGAATGCACCAGCAGTCTTCATGGATCTCATGAACCGAGTGTGCAAGCCTTACCTGGATAAGTTCGTTATTGTGTTCATCGACGATATCCTGATCTATTCTAAGAGTCAGGAGGAACACGAGCAGCATCTGCGACTTATGCTGGAACTTCTTCGAAAAGAACAGTTGTATGCCAAGTTTTCAAAATGTGGCTTCTGGCTTCGCGAAGTCCACTTTCTAGGCCATGTGGTAAACAAGGATGGAATTCATGTGGATCCATCTAAGGTTGAATCGATCAAGAACTGGCCTGCACCCCGAACACCAACAGAGATCCGCCAATTCTTGGGTTTGGCAGGATACTACAGAAGGTTTATCAAAGATTTCTCCAAGATTGCGCAGCCTCTCACTTCACTGACTCAGAAGGGTGTCACCTATCGCTGGGGTGATGCACAGGAATCTGCGTTTCAGCACCTGAAGGATAGACTTTGTAGCGCGCCTATCCTCTCATTGCCTGAAGGCACAGAAGATTTTGTGGTTTATTGCGACGCTTCTATCCAAGGACTTGGTTGCGTATTGATGCAACGTGACAAGGTCATTGCCTACGCATCGCGCTAACTCAAGGTTCACGAAAGAAATTACACTACTCACGATCTAGAGCTGGGAGCAGTTGTATTCGCGCTTAAGATATGGAGACATTACCTGTACGGTACCAAGTGCACCATTTACACCGATCACAGGAGTCTCGAGCATATCTTCAAGCAAAAGGAGTTGAACATGCGTCAACGCCGATGGGTTGAGCTCTTGAACGATTATGAATACGCAATCAAGTATCATCCGAGCAAAGCCAATGTTGTGGCCGATGCCCTCAGTCGAAAGGATACTATACCTAAGCGTATACGTGCTCTACAGCTTACCATCCAATCTAACCTTCCCGCTCAGATTCGTGATGCTCAGGTTGAAGCATTGAAAGTAGAGAACATCAGGGCTGAATCCTTACGAGGATCGAGGCAGCGGCTAGAACAAAAGGAAGACGGCGCTTACTATGTAACAGGGCGCATCTGGGTTCCACTTTATGGAAACTTACGCGAGCTTGTGATGGACGAAGCACACAAGTCTCGTTATTCGGTACATCCTGGTTTGGATAAAATGTACCACGACCTCAAGACTACGTATTGGTGGCCTGGCATGAAAGCCCACATAGCAACCTACATCGGTAAGTGCTTGACTTGTGCGAGAGTCAAGACTGAATATCAGAAACCATCAGGCCTACTTCAACAACCGGAGATCCCGAAATGGAAATGGGAGCAAATTCCATGGATTTCGTTACTGGTCTGCCAAGATCTCAACGCGGAAACGATACCATTTGGGTGATCGTAGATCGACTGACCAAGTCTGCACATTTTCTGGCTATCAAAGAAACGGATAAGTTTTCTACTCTTGCAGACATTTACCTAAAGGAAGTGGTATCAAGGCACGGAGTGCCAACCTCCATTATTTCTGATCGTGACGCGCGTTTTACCTCTGAACGGTGGCAAGCAATGCACAAGTCGTTTGGCTCAGGTTTAGATATGAGCACCGTTTATCACCCGCAGACGGATGGGCAACCTGAATGCACCATCCAGACCCTTGAAGACATGCTTAGGGTATGCGTAATCGACTTTGGTAACGGCTGGGAAAAGCATCTCCCGCTAGTGGAGTTTTCATATAACAACACCTACCACACCAGCATCCAAGCCGCTCTATTCGAGGCATTGTACGGACGCAAATTCCGATCACCTCTCTGTTGGGCAGAAGTTGGTGACAACCAAATCACTGGCCCAGAACTTGTGGTAGATACCACCGAGAGAATTGCTCAGATACGACAGCGAATGGCGGCAGCTCATGACCGTCAGAAAAGCTATGCTGATAAGGGAAGAAAACCACTCGAGCTCCAGGTTGGGGATCGAGTGCTACTCAAAGTCTCACCTTGGAAAGGTGTAGTCCACTTTGGCAAACGAGGAAAACTCAATCCGCGTTATGTCGGACCATTCGAAGTCACCGAGAAAATTGGCAAAGTCGCCTACAGGTTGAATCTACCTGAAAAACTCAGCGGAGTTCACAACGTATTCCACGTGTCAAATCTGAAGAAGTGTCTGTCAGATGAGACCCTCATAGTTCCTCTCAAGGAACTCACTATCGACGACCAGCTGCGATTCGTCGAGGAACCAGTAGAGATTACGGATCAAGATATTAAGATCCTCAAGCGTACCAGGATACCTCTGGTCCGAGTTCGTTGGAATGCTCGTCGTGGCCCAGAGTATAACTAGGAACGAGAAGACCAAATGAAACTCAAGTATCCCCAACTGTTTAAGAAAAAAACGCAACCACTACTGAGGCTGAAGCTACTGCAGAATTTCGGGACAAAATTCCAAATCAACGGGGGGATGATGTGACACCCCAGGAAAATCAGGATAACAACGCAACTTAACTAGCTTCCTCAGTAACCATGCGCTAAATTTCGGGACGAAATTCTCTTAACAGGGGGAGAATGTGACAACCCTCAAAATTCCATGTAACCATACAATTTATTTTTGATAATTAAAGTGCTTGACGACTGTGTGGAATTACTTAACTGCTTTCTGATATCTGTGTTATACTTACATGTGCATGTTAACATACTAGTAGTATATAGAAAAGTTACTAAAAAGTCCTGTGTGTTTTCCTGAGTATTGAAAAGTAAAAACGTTACAAAAATATATAAATAGGACGCCTTACGGATTAATTATGCAGTTTAACGGAACAGTTTCGAACCGAACAACCGGACTTTAACCGGAACATAAAAATATTGACATTGACATTAATTTTCCTTTTCTGAGCTAGTTAGGGTCCCCGAATACCCTAACACACTAAATATTAGATAACACACTTCCATGTATTAACTAACACCTTTAGATCCTAGCTATATTTTAACCATAACATTACATCTTAACCAACCCTTTTTTTTCCCTCATTCTCACGGTTACATATGGGCCACCATGTGAAGATTTTATTTGATTTAACTATTAGATCATGTCTCCCCATTTTAAACATATAAACCACTAGGTAAAAGGATGTTGGAAAGCTTATAAATGAAACCATGGGAACAAGACCCTCATTTCTCACAACTTACCAACATCAACCACTTTAACAAACTCAACTCTCTTCTCCTTCTTTCCCCTTGAGTTCGGCAGCCACAATCAGCCATCATACACCCACCATCAACCTTCTTACAAGCCATTTTACATACACACAAAGGTGCAAGAAGGTGAACAACGAAGCTCGGTGCGTTCGGAAGTGGAAGGACCGCTCTCGTTTTCTTTTAACCACCACTTTTACGCCTTGTTTCTTCCCTAACCTCGAGCTAGTAGTAAGTGACTCTAAACATCTTCGTGATCTATTCTAAAGTGGTTAATAAGAGTTTCGTCGGTTAAAAATCACTAACATATAAGATCACCAACTAAAAGTCTACTAAAGTGATGAACAAGGTGGTTAATGGATGAACATTAGTGTAAATCATGTAGATCTTGTGTGATTATGATTATTGGTTGATTATATGATGTCTTGATGATTAATATTAATATGTGATGTTGTTGTGGTCACTAAACTTGTTAACGGAATCGATCGAACACGATTTAGAAGGTTAAACACTGAAAATCAGAATCTGTCCAAGTTTTACAGCCAACTTCAGTTGGATGTAAACAGGTCATAAACTCAACGAAAAACCGATATTTTGAATCTAAAATATGTTATTATGAAATACGGTTCTAATGGCACCGGAATCGTAATTTTTGGACTTCGTTTACTATTTTTAACGTGTCGATTTGTAACAACAGCTTAAGCTGAATTTTGACAGCAATAAATGGGTGTCGTACTTTCAGTCATAACCTGAGTTTTGTGATGAATCGGACCATGAAATTTGTACAGTAGATGACAACCGATGCATTTGTAATTACCCCACTAGAATTTCATAAATCGGACACTCGATGAATTTTTAATAAATTGTTCCGTGGACTGTGGTCAGAAATACATAAATCTGAGTCCAGTCCGGAATATGAATTTTTATAAAATATTGGTAATGAACCGGACCCCGATATTTTTACACAATAAAATATGGAACGTTTAAGACATTCTGTAAAAATTTGGGAATTTTTGGAATAATTTAACTATTTATTAAAATTTCCGCAAACAGCCGGTTTAGGACATTAATGCTGAATTAACATAAGTTGTGACTTGCGTGTCTAAATGTCGAGTATGCTATATGTGAATGATGTAACATGTTATATGTGTTATATACATTATTGTATGTTTGCTTATGAGTGGGGAATGGATGGGAAGTATAGATGGGCATAAACCGTTAAAGTGATGCATGCTATGTGATAGATACGTGTAGGAACTTTGTGCTCTATTTGAAACCACTAAATGACTAACTGGTAAATCATACTAGGACGTGATTGACCAACCTTGACTGATAGCTATATTTGAGAATCTAACCGAGCAAACCGAGGTGAGTTCACACACTTTCTAAGGCATGGGATTCCCGGTGGGTTGGGAATGGGATTTGAATAACTACTCGTACTATCATTACTACTAAACTACTTTTCACTGTCCTCGGATTGAAGGGCACGTACGTAAAACCTACGTACACTCATACTTACTACGGTCCTTGGATCAAGAAGGGCACGTACACACACGACTAGTCTACATCATGGGAAGCCCCCACTAATCATCGCAAACATATTTGGGAAATCGTGATACGGATTAATACTATCCACATGGGAAGCCCCCACTAATCTTCGCAAACATGTCTGGGAGACCGCGATACGAATTAACACGATACATGGTTTACAAAACGAACATATGATTTACGAAACGAATGCTATAACTAAACAACCAACTGTGAACTCACTCAACTTTGTTGTTGACTCGTTGTTACATGCCTTGCAGGTCGTTAGGTATCTATGGAGCTTGCATCGGAGTGGGAAGAGTCGTTGTGGGACATGGACAGCTGTGTGCCATACTAAACTTTTGAAACGTTTAAACTTATGACTTAGTTTTAAACATTATGCTTTTGCTTGCAACTTAAACTATTGTTTGGTTTAGACACCAATTGTATTGTGTTAGATCTTTATATATTACTTACATGCTTGTTCAATATGATTGGTGGCTTGATCCTGGTCACGTCACGCCTCCAAGCGGTGATACTCCGCAGGGTGGATTTTGGGGGTGTGACAAAAAAAGTATATATAACTTGTATTACAGAAGATGTAAAACATAAATTTAACCGCAGGTGCTGCCAATTGACTTTGTTAAGAACGTATATGGAGATTATTGGCAAATGACAAAAATAATGATAAATCATGAAAGTCGAAGAAGTTGGCTAGTTTCTTTGAGAAGTGTAAGTGGAGAATCCGTTATCACTGACGGATGGAGTAATGTGGTAAGGGATCTTGACTTGACAAAAAGGACGTTATTGCGGTTAAGGATAATCGAAGTCAAAAATATGGAAATCAATTGTTTCGTCGAAAACATATGTGGTGAATCTTTTGTCACAGTAAACCGTTACAACGTTTTAAAGATAATAGTAAGTATACTAATATGTCTGAATCAATATTTATTTTGTTATATTTGAAATATAAATGGTTTACATAAATATCTATCAATAAAATGTTACATAACTTTTCAGGTGATTCCAGAAGCTTATGTCACAAACTGTTACTCTTACGCACCAGTCAACGATTGTTATAACATATATGCGGCAGGTCATACTTGGAAAGTTGAGACCGACAAAATCAATGATAATTATGTTTTTATAAAAGGTTGTCCGAAGTTATTTCATGATCTTGCAACAGAAGAGGATAATATACTGTTGTTGATGAAGACGGACAACGTCACATTTGAGTTAAACATTTATCGTAGAGGATTTGAGGTACTTTTGACCAACAAAGAAGAAAGTGAAGATGAATCTCTGCTGGAAATACCTAAAGACACATACTACAAAAACGTTGACTTTGTAAATATTTTAAACTAAACTATAACGGTTTACTAAAAAATACGACTTATTTACGTATCTTATTGTATAACAGACCTTCTTTGAAGATGATAACTCAATAGATCAGTTGATTTCTGAGGTACTAAATTTACATTTATGTAGATTAAAATACATTACAATAAGATTTTGTGATTTTATTAACTATCATACACAGATGCATGAAGGTCATAACAAAGAGGAGGTGAATAAGAACATTGGTGGAAAACAAATGTCGAAGGTGGGAACATAGAGTTTGATGAGAGAAGAGAGAAACCAACCAACAAAAGAAGATGTAATTATTTCAAACATAATAATAGATGAGTAGTTTCATTAATATATGTAGACATATTTAGTTAATGATTGTTGGTTATTGTTATCTAAAGTTAGTCGTTGTGTTAACAGCTTAAGAAGAAAGGAAATCAGATTGAGGCATATTGTAATGCAGACGACAGTAAGGAGCTGATATGCGGAACAGAAGTGGAAATGTCAAACGTCTCAATAGTTGGACAGAGAACTCGCAGCCGGTTGGTACGTATAGCATAACTTAACAACATTTATTGATGAATATTTGATAGAAATTAAGATATATAATATATATTAGTCTAAATATAATGCGTATCTGTAAGGTAAACAAAAATAGAAGGAGATGTGGTAATGCATTAAAGATATTGGATGTTGCACCAAAACATGTTGCAAGAACAAATTATGTTGACAAAACTGGTAATTATGAATTTACAATGAAGGGAGAATACCGCATGGTATGCTTTTTTACACTACTAAATGATAAACAGTAATACTATAACATTCATAAGGTTGATTTAATTGTTAATTATGGTATTCATGCAGAGAATGCCTGCTGATGTTGTAAGAATTGGCGGATTCAAAAATAAAGTGCATGAGTTAAAAGTGACGAACCTGAATGGAAAAACCATCGATATGAATCTTAGCCGCCAGAAGAATGGAGATGTTGTGAGGTATGCAATCGAAGGTTGGCCGATGTTCATGAAGGAGAATGGCCTTTGTTTGGGTGACACAATGCATTTCAAATTTGTAAGTTCAGGAAATCTCCTGATCTTATCACACGTGGATGAGGTTAATGCAGGTTAAAAGGTAATCTTATAAGCTAATGCTGAAGGTGTTTGTGTACACGAAATCATGACTCTTTTATGCTACTTCTTTTATGTTTCCTTTTGTTTTGGACATGTAAGCACTGGTTGTCATGTTTTATTTTGTTCCTTGGTAGTTTAAGTTTAAAGACAACTAGTGTTATATCATCAACCTAGAAACCATATTTTTGAATGTAAGTAACGTTGGTATCGTCTATTAAAGGTTGTTGATTATCAATGTTTAAATAGATATATTTACAAACTAAGTTGTTGTTGTTTATATGTGATTCGGATTGTTTATATAAGTTGAAAGTAAGATGTACTAAAATGTAATATAACCAAATAAGCTGAAGTAAAAAGTAAAGATGACTATCGAAAAAAAAATCAACGAAGAAAAATACAGTTGGAAATTATATTTTCAAATAGTCAAACTATAAATTTGAGAATATCTCTTTGTAAACTACATTTGTAGTTTTATTAGTAACGTTCCCATCATTGTCTAATATTAACATCCTTAAACCATCCATACTTTTGACTCTGGAAAGTGCAACGTATAGTTGACCGTGAGTGAAAACAGGTTGCTTTAGAAACAAACCAACCTTTGATAGCGACTGTCCCTGGCTTTTGTTTATCGTCATTGCGAAACACACTGCTATTGGAAATTGCCTTCTTTGAAGCTTGAAAGGTATTCGTTTGTCAGAGGGCAAAAGATTGATCCTTGGAATAAAAGTTCTATTCCCAATATTATTACAAGAAATAACTTTTGCTTCAATAATACGATCACCAAGTGTAACGACTTGTAATCTTGTACCATTGCACAAACCGTTTTTCTGATCAAGGTTATGTAAAAGCATTATGGGAACGCCAACTTTTAATACCAACTTATGATTCGGCACTCCTGAAACTTTTATACCATTTAGAACATCAGGGGGGTAAACATTGTGTCGAATATGGTCAGTTACATTCTTAGATTGGCAGATAGAATCTGAACTTAGATACTCTTTATGATCACCAGGAAACATTGCTAATAAGGTATCATTTATCTCGTGAACAACGTCGTTCTTAGGAGCAAGTATCGCTCTTTGTTGAAAATAATTTGGATCATTGAACGATTCAAGTATCGAAGGATACACAAATTTGATCAAACTACCGATGGGGTTAGTGGAATTAGTAATCAACAGTTCTTCAGGTATATCAATAACAGCTTCCCCGTCGTTGCGACCACCAAGTTTTCCCTCGCCAACATCCAAAAGCCATTTAGCAAACTCTTTTGTCTTGTCAATATCACCATGATTCATGCCAACAGTGAGCCTCATGTTTTTTGTTAGCGTTAGTAACTTGCATTTATTCCATATATATGATGAATTCAATGAAGCGTTCATGATATCTTGTCTAGATCCATTAGAAACAACAGGAAGAATTTGTCTAAAGTCACCACCAAATACAATTACCTTTCCTCCAAATGGTAAAGCTTCACTATTTAACAATCACGCATCGATATATCTTTTAAGGTTTTATCCAATGCTTCAAAGGCATGTTTATGAATCATTGGAGCCTTATCCCATATAATAAGTTATGTTTTTTTAAAAGATACGCAACTTCGGTTCCAGGCTTCATGCGGCAAAGAGAATCCTCATTTAGATTCAGAGGGGTGGAAAATCGAGAATGTGCTGTTCGACCTCCCGAAAGTAGTAAAGAAGCTATACCACTTGAAGCAATATTTAAAACAATTTCAGGCTTACTCCGAATTTCTACTGACAATGTCTTCCAAAGGAAGGTCTTACCGGTGCCACCATATCTGTAAAGAAAAAACACACCGCCTTTGTTCGTTCTAACAGATTCCATAATCTGATAAAAAACATGACGTTGCTCGTCTGTTAAAAGTACTAACATACTATTCAACTCATCTTCCATAGTATTTTGGTCATAAGATAACTCCTCGTTGATCAATTGATTGTTAGAAGAAGAAATAAACTCGTCATCAGGGTAAGGCATAGTTGAATAGTTCCTCAATGATGAGTTATTACGAAGTAAGAATTTCTCAATCTCTAACAAAGCCAAATTCTTTATTTTTTCGTCAGAGTAATGTAAAACTGCATAAAAAATACATAGAAGATGTATATAATAATACCATAAGTCGTACATTTGAGTATTAAACTATACTTTAGTAAATCTAATATAAATGAATTTGCAAGGTAAATAATCAACCTTTTTTGGATAAATGAATTTTATTTTATTTCATTCAGATAATGAATTTAAAAAAAGAAAATAATTAAATTGATAAGTATATTAATTGAATAAATAAATAACACGAGATCATTAAAAAAAGACATACCATCAACATGTAAATGTTTTTCTTGTCTATATAAAATGCCATCCGATAATACGTCCATGTCTTCTCCCATACAAAATCCGGTCTAGACAAACTACCAGACATCAGCATTGTTCCAAATAACGTCCGTAAAAAAGTAGCGCTTCCATACACATTCGCTTCTTTAATAGCTTCATTGTACGCGTTGTCATCATCCAAAATCCCTAACGTATAACATGCGTCCCTGAAAGTTGGATACAAAGTACCGTTTACAGTATGAATATCTTTAAAAGATTTTGGTCCCTTTACTTTGTTCAATAATATTCTTAGGTAGTATGCTTCACCAGCTGAAGGAAACACCGAATGAATCCTACCGATTGAAGGATGTCGTTTCCTTACATCCTAACCGCGAGTACTTAATTTAAAAACAAACTTTGACGGAAACTCAACATAAGAAAGCTCACGTGCCTCAGGTAATCTTTCGTTACACTTCATCCAGATAAGAACATAGTAGAAGCAACAGATGGTTTGTTAAGAACCTAGTCAATGTCATCGTCTGCACCATATACTACGTTTTGTTAACCCGGTAAATGAAATAGAAGTCGAATAACTGCAGGATATCGATAATGAATATCATAGGAAAAGATCCTCCAAGCAGATTCGCATGCAGAAATATACCGGAAATCGTAATACTTTTCTATCTCATCGTGAAACACCCCGAAAATATAAAACTTTATAATAGAATTATAAAGTATTAAATAAACAAGAACAAACTAACTAGGAATAAATAACCCAGTTAGTTGCGAGTCTTGTGGTAACATATAAGTGGATTAAAACACCTAAAACATAAATTAAACAATAGTTGAGGGACTTAAGTTGTTAAATTGGAAAATTGAATTATTAAAACAAAATAATCAACACCAAACACAAACTTAGTGTGTGTCTGGTCGATCATAAACACAGGGGCGAACAAGAACTCCCCCACCAAACCCTAGCTTGTGCCAAATTGATCAAATTGGATGTTCAAATCAGTTCCAAATCGATTTTCAAGCACAAATTAGTGATCACCTCGTTGAAGGTATCATAAGGTATGCAAAATTTTGGTGTTTTGATTCATCTCAAATTCTAGGCAAATTGTAAAAATCGAAAATTAGCTTGATTATGTGATGTTTAGATGAAACTTGTGATGAAAACAAGTTTAAGAACGAATCCTAGTTGATAATTTGCAAGAATCATGTTCTAAATTATGAAAATTATGAAAATTATGATAACCCAATCATAGGTTAAATGGGTTTTACTAAGTAGATGAACACAAGAGATATGATTGTTAAAAATAGTATTACATGATTTCTGTATGATGATTTGGTGATTTTATGCATGCTTGACATGATGAAATCAGAATATGTGATTGAAATTGGTGAAAATAACAAGTTATGAACTTGATTCTAGTTATGTAAAAAATTAGACCCGCTAGATGTTCGTTAAAATGCCTAAGTGAGGAATGAAATGTTAAAAATCCAATGAAAATGCATGTTTGATTTATATGGCAAATTATGCGTTAAAGTTTATAAAAAGAGTTCTAAATTGATTGTGAATTGAACTCTTTAGGTAAAGAATCCGGATCATCGAGTGGACAAGCCGGAAGGGATACGCGCTTGAAAGGGGTGCTCTAAAGGTACGCGACTTTGGTTCCGTTACATTATGCATAAACGTTTGAATTTATCTTGTTAATGATGTCATATTATAGTGTATGCGTTTGGTGTGTCATTGAAGTGGCGAAGTTCACTCGACACTCAAACGGGTCAAATTATTGGTTAGAAATAGTTTGGCTTGTCCGTAAAGTGAGGATTTTCACTCGACAACCAAACGGGTTAAAACTTAGTCCTTAAAACGGTCTTGTGTGTAGAGACTTGAAAGTCTCATATCGTGCAAATGCTAGATAGTAATATACCAATGAATGATTATACTAAGCTAAGTTTATGAATCCGTGATATCGGGTCAAACGGTAGAAACTAGTTGCAAGAGTTGCACAAGTAGCATGCTTGAATTTTTAGAAAAAAAGCATGAAATTCTAATGCAAGCATAAGGCCATGTAATGGTATGGATACGCCAATAATGTAAGCCCGGGGAATGGGTGAATAAGTCTAGAATGCCAAAGAATATATTGATGAACAATATGCACACATAGTTAATGGGTCGAATAATCGAAACAAGGATTTGGTGAACAATTCATTCATAAATCGGGTTTCGTTATGATAAATTTACATGGTTGGATCCGAAATTTTATTACGGACTCATAGGAAAAAGAATCGACTAAAACGGACAAACGAGCAAAAAGTTATGCTAGTTTAAAGTTGGAATTTTTACAAAATTCGGAGTTGGGCAAATATGCAGGTCCAGGAACTGGACATGCTGAAAAACGTGCTCCCCCGTGCCACGCGACGGGGTTACTTGAGGTTGGCTAAACACGCGGGGCCGCCCGCGGCACGCGAAGGTTTCAATTGGGTCTGGCGCGTGGCGCGACAGACCATAAATCAAGATTTTTATTTTTTCGTTGTGTGTATGATATAGGGACTTGTTTATGCTTATTTTAACATTGTCAAAACTAATAATTGATGTGGTTTTGACCTTAGGTAATGCTCATTTCGTTTCAGATGTTGATCAAGCAAGAAATCAAGAACCGAACATAAGTTTTGAAGCTTCCGCACTAATCTAATCATGTTTAGATGATGATGTTTTGTAAACACCAAATATTGAATGATTTTAAACTAGATAGTTGGTTATTTTAATACTCTATAACAGTGTACATCTTAGTTATTAACTAAGTTTTGTCAATTATGCATTATGTTTTTGAAAAGTGCGTATTTCATAATAAAATAATAAATAAATAAGATGAGTGTTACAAGTTGGTAATCAGAACTCAAGGTTGTTAACAAAGTGTGTTCGGTTCAAGCTTGATCAAACATCTGGTAAGAGTTAATTCTTTTAGTAGACTTATTAAATGTATAAGGGAAATATGAATTGACGTGCACGGGAAGAGCGTGTTAACACACTCAAACCCGGAAAGTGTACTAAATAAGAACGGTTAAAGCAAGTTATGAACTTGGCTAAACCGAAGCAAATAAAATATATGTTATAGATGAAATGTTTAACGGTTGGTGTAAACATTTCAGTTTTAAAGATGACGGAAAAGGGTAATGATGATGCGGTGCTGATAGTCACCGAGCAAATGAAGGAAGTGATTGCTGAGGAGGTAGGAAAGGCAATCGAAAATAGCCTATCCGGTTTTATAAATAAGATCCAAAACACGGTACTTTCAGTAGTCGAAGAGAGGATAAAGAAGTTGGAAGATAGTGCCAACACAGTAAAGAAAAAATCTGGAGAGCGCAAGGGCTGCTCATACAAGGAATTCATGGCATGTAAACCACCACTTTATAATGGAGAGGTGGATCCGATAATATGCCAATGATGGTTGAGTGATATTGAGGGGTGTTTGAGAGAACCCACTGCGACACAAAGGACTTCGTAGCTTATGGTACGAGTCAGCTGAGAGGTCAAGCAAAAGATTGGTGGGATAACAAGAAAAAGGAAATTGGAAGCGAAGCGGCAAGGGCGATGACATGGGACGAATTTAAGGTACCATTCCTTAAACACCACAGCCCTAAGGCAGTTATTAACCGAATCAAGGAGGAATTTATTCAGCTAAGGCAAAAAGGTGAATCTATTGATAAGATCACGGGGATCTTTCTTGACAAACTTAGATTCTGTGACGAGTTGGTGACGTCCGAAGAACAGAAAGTATATTATTACTATAATATGCTAAGTGCAGAGTACCGGGAGTTCATGACTCCCTCGAAATATGAAACTCTTACCGAGATCATAAACACGGCTCGGGAAAGAGAAATCGAACTGAAAAAGAAAATCGAGAGAGGTGAACGAAGGGCAGAGACTGTTAATCCAAGCCCTACAAAGAAAGCACGAACCACGGAGTCGTCAAAGAAACAGGAAGGGAAATGAGGGTCGCCGAGTTGTAAGGTTTGCGGGAAAGGGCACAAGGGCGAGTGCCGGTTTAAAGATAAGCCATGTCTTATATGTGAGAAGACATGGCACACGACTGCATTATGCCCGGGGAAAGTGTCGGTTTGTTATAAATGCTACCAGCCGGGTCATAAGAAATCTGAATGCCCGAAGTTAGTCGGGAAGAAGGATGGCAAGGATTCACAAACAGAAACTCCAAAAGCAAAGGCCAGATCCGCCTAAACTAATGTTCATTGAAGATTTTAAAGGTTGGCAAAATCGATTTGAGAACTGGGTGCAAGCATATAAGTTTGATGCATGGTGTGCTTTAAACAAAGATTATGAGAAACCGAAAAACGAGCGTGGGCTGGAAAAAGCTTTTTGTGATTTTTCAGAAAGTGATAAATTGAAGTATACAAGTGAGAAAATGATGATTAGTCTTCTACAACAAGCAGTAAAGGAAGATATCTTTGTTCTGCTTCAACATGAGAATACTGCTAGATCAATTTGGAATGCTTTGATTCAAAAGTTTAAAGGAAGCGTAGATATGATCAAAAACAAAAAGGCGTTATTGAAGAAATCATTTGATATGTTTGCAACTTTCGATCATGAAACAACAAAGATGACCATTGATAGATATTGTCATTTGGTATTGGAAATGGGAAGATTGGATATAAAGAAAGATGATGAGGAGTGGGTTGATAAACTAGCTGAAGCACTACCACAGCATAAGTGGGGAACTTATTTGATGATTGTGAAAACACATGAGGAAGTCTGAGAATATGAATTTAGCACAATTTATTCAAAAGATTGAAGAGCACGAGTTGGATATTCAGAAAACGGCAATAATGAAGAATCCAAATGCTCAACAAGATGTGAGTTTATATTACAGAGGAAACAAGTTTGAGGCTAACCCTAGTCCTAGCCCAAAGATCCAAATTGGTTTTAGTGCTGATAGTTCGTCTGGAACAAAGGGTAGTAATTTGACACAGAGTGGTGGATCTTCGTCTTCATATTCAAGTTTTGATCCAAATTTTACTACACCAAGTCCTCAACAACAGAATTCTACAAATTTACAGTGCAATGTTACCTTGAACATTCAAAATGGTCAAAATCTGTCTCCGGAAATAGCAAAGCAACACATGGCATCACTCGTTGCTATGTTGGAATCATATGAAAGCTTGATTGGTGGCAGAATTGGAAATCCGATGCTTACAAAAGAAGATTATGACCAAATTGATGCGGAGGAACTTGAGTTGATGGATGTGAAGTGGTGTTTAGCCAGTGCTGTTGAAGAGTAGAAAAATTTACACAAATCACTGGTAGAGATGATTTTCGGGGAATGAGTGAATCTCCAATAGGGTTTGACAAGTCAAAAGTCACCAGTTTTCATTTCAAAGGAAAAGGCCATTTTAAACGAGAATGCAAAAACAAAGAAACAACAGGAAGACAAGATGGAAAGAATGATTATTATCAAAAGTCAATTTTTCATCAGATTGATCAACAACCACAAATTGATAAACAACCACAAACTACTCATGCACGTACCATTCAAGAGAAAAGAGCTTTGTTTGGTATAATTGATCAAGATGATGAATTTGTTGCAGAGGGATTTAGCTGGGATAAATACATTCCTGCTAGTTCAGGTCTTGTTGCTAGAATTCTGGATGAAGATGAGGCTAGTCAGAAAAGAATCCTGATTTTTCCAGAACTAGGAAGTGATATTGATACTGATGATGAGAAATAATATCTTAACAAAACTAGAAAAGGCATAGATCCTGACAGTTTTAATTTGTTCTTTGCAGATAAAGTTGAGTTACTGAATCAGAAGAAGATTGCAAAATTGACGAGAGAGCTGGAAGCAACAAGAATCCTTGCTGATGAAAAAGCCAAGAAAGAAGCTGGAGAAGCTAATGTTGATCAAGTAACTGAGAAAGTAGTAGAAAAAATCGTTGAAGTGGAGAAAGTGGTGGAGAAAATAGTTGAAGTAGAAAAAATAGTCGAAGTTGAGAAACTTGTCAAAGTTGAGAAAATCATTGAGATAGAAAAAAATGTTGAAGTTGAGAAACTTGTTGAAGTTGAAAAGACTGTTGAGATTGAAAAGATGGTTGAAGTCATTAAACCTTGTCTGAAATGTGTGGAGTCTTGCACACATTGTGAAGAGAAAGACAAGAAGATTAGTGAGTTGGAAGAGCTGAAAGAAAATTTGTTGTCTGATTTGAAGTATGTGAAAGAGTCATATGATGTGCTGAACAAAATAGTTGATAGTCTGAAAAAGACGAATTCAGAAATTGAAAATGCTATGTCAAAAATGAGCTCAACATTAAAGATGAAACAGAAGATCATCAATGAGTATATTGAAGATTGTGCTAAGCTGAAGAAGGATTTAGAGCTTGAAAAGATTGAGAGCGAAAGGAATAAACGTTTGTTGTTGAGTTATACAACATGTGATTATTTGATTGATCGTGTTTATCCTACTATTGCAGGGCTTGAAGCATTCAAGGAGGAAAAGACTGAAGATACTGATACTGGTAAGAAACAAAGTGTCAAGTATAACAGATGTCCGCCCCCGATCCATGAAAGTTATTCTCCCAGAAAGCCAAATGAGGAACGAGTAAATAAGGCTCTCAACATCAAGTTAAAGTCTGAAATCATTGATGAATTACCAGACAATATTGATGTCACATTCACAGCATCTGACACTGATCATGAGTCTGAGTTATTAAAGAAATTTGTCGATCAGGTGTTGGATATGGATGAAGAGTCAAAACCGGAGTCTAAGTCTGATAGTTCGAGTTCGTCTGAAAAGAGTCCGAGTTCACCGGTTAAAAGGATTTACAATACAGAATTCTTGTTATCAAAATCTAATTTGAATGATGGATCGATCAAAGTGGCATATACTTTGAATGATTCAGACAAATTATATTCTGATGAAGAATTTCCAATAAGAAGTGTCAAAACTGAAATGATCAAACAGGTTTTCAAATTAACAGAAATTAATATTTCTGAAATAAAGGATTTAAATCTTCATGAAAAACCTAAAAAGTACACTTCAAGAGTTCAACAGAGATTGAACAAGAAAAAGGGTTACAGTTCTGGTTCAGGTTATCGAAAGAAACCAAACCATAACGGTAATTTCAAAAAGCAGGGTTTAGGTTTTAGTTCTTCGGAAAATTATAAAAATGAGAAAAATTATAAACCAAAAACAACATTTGTTGCAGGAGGAAGTTCTGAAGATGAGCAGAAGAAACCATTCTGGAAACAATCAAATCAAGAGTTTCTTGCTGAAATAAAGAAGAATGTGAAGAAATTTGCTTCAAGAGTTGACAGAAGAACCTGTTTCAAATGTCACAAGATTGGACACATTGCTTGGAATTGCCAACAGTCCAACAATTCAAAACAGGGAGTTTCTTCTAACTTAAAAACAACTGAAAAAGACAAAATGTTCAAAGAATCGACTTTCGAAATTGGTGAAAGTTCGAAGCGTTTTTACAAAAGAAAAGTTGATTTGAACAAACAGAGATGGGTTGTTAAATCTGAAAGTAGTTCTGACAATGAATCTGATTCCATAAAATCAGATGAGTCATTTGTTGAGAAAAAGATTGAGAATTCCGTTCCAGAGTTGAATGATGAAAACTTTCCAAAGTTGACAAAAGAAAATCTGAAATCAAAAGGTAGGGTTGAGATTTCAGGTCAATTCTTCTCTGGTAAAGAAGAATTTGATGTTGAAAAAGCTTTCAATGGAAAAGTTAAACATATTTTCGGAAAGATGGTTGATGGAAAGGTTAAAGATGCAAAAGAATTTTACAAATCAAAATGTTGGTGGGATAGATGTGTACCAGAATCTCCCAAGACTGGTCAGGCTTGGGGGAATGTATTTCCTAACTGAAATCCTGACTTGCCGGAGCTCCCAAGTTGGTAATAGTGGAGCATGAATCGGTATCTTTCTTGAAATTTTGTTGTTGAATATTGTTTTTGAAAAGTGTGACTTGCCGGAGCTTCCAGGTTGGTAAGAGTGGAGCAGGAATCGGCACATTTCTTGAGAAATTCACAGGATGGTAACTGTGATATTTCGACTTACAAGTGGTAAATCAGGGACATTAAGTTGTACTTGATTTTCTACAAGTGGTAATGGTTGGTTGATCTTAAAATTGTTATATTTTTCAAAAGGTTGAAAATGAAGGAACAAGGTGATGAAGTGATCCCCTAACCTACAAGAGGTTTTTTGATTAAAACAAAACTTATTTTTCGGAAAAACCCTTTGATTAAAACAAACTTAAGTGTTTTGAAATCAATGGGAAAATAGTTTGTTGTGAGGGGGAGTTCTAATTGTTTATGCCAAGTGGGTGGCGATTTGAAGCAATTCACAACAGTTGTCACTTTACTTGTACAGTTTGTTTTCAAATTTCTTTAAATGATTTTGAATTTTAGGGGGAGTAAGAATTTTCAGAAAATCCAAAAACATTGGAAAATTTGAAAAAGTAAAAAACATGATAAAATCAAAAATGAGTTTTGTTGAGAAAAGAGGAAATGATAGTACATCAGTGGACATTCACAGCATGCTAAAGAATGTGTGATAAACGGTCTCACTGATGATATGTCAGTAGGTTTTTGCACATTTAGTAGATTGTGACGAGATATAAACCTAAATTCAAACTTGCTTAATTCGTGGGTAACATCTCTCGGATATATGGGTAACCCCCGAAATCTTGTTTGAAAGGTCCCTCTTTCTGAGATACTAGGTCTTTATACTCAGTGATATTTGGGGTATTATTCCGGGACTTCTGATTTTGCGGAAGCAATGGCCTAGTCCCCTTATAATACTTTCTACTTGCTTGAAATATAGCACTACCCTCAGCATAAAAATGATGAAACATTGCAAAATGCTAATCATGTGTTGTTGAAACAAAAGATCCTCTAAAAGGGACACACCAAAAGTCAAAGCAGTCATCTCTCTGCTGAACGAAAGTTCTGACCTGAGCTCTCACGGCCCTCGCAATTTAACCCCTTACATATATCATCTATGGTATACTCACCTGCAAGACTGAATATTGGGATCTGGATACGGGAGTATATTCTGAGGTGGGACACGCGAATAAGTTTAAGTCTCTAATACATTAATCTCGTATCTCGAAACAGTTGAACTTTGTGTGAGAATTTAAGTGGATCAGTATACTGACAATCTAAGTGAATCGTTTAGAACTTAAAATGTTTAAAGCTTAACGGTGTTGGTGATTTGTTTCATAAACTGATATGATCCTCTTACGCAAACTCACAAAAATAGTGTCTGTAAATATTTCTTTATTGCATTTCTGTTATATAAAAAATCCAAAAAGATTTTCGGAGTGTTTTAGCATAAATTTTGAAAATTTCAAAAAGATTTTAGACAACTGATGTTGAAAAGCTGATTTTCAAAATTCCGAGTGCTAAACATGACAAACAGGTTTGGGAGTGTGTGTGGTTTTGAAAAAAGATTTTCTTACAAGTGATTCATCAGAAATTAATATGTTAAATCATTTTGTACGAGATGTGTTAAGTTTGTGTCTACAAGAGGTTAGCAGAGTTTAAATTTGTCAAATTTTATATTTGTGAAATTTATTGTTGGGTAGAGTTTGTGCAGGTAATCGAGGTTGCAATCCTGGAACTGCTGATGTTGATAAACTTGAGGAAACAAGAGATCTGATCTAGAGAAAATATTTTGGAAGAAGCCCAAAGACTGATAAAGACTGAAGACGTTGAAGACTCGACACTTAAGACTCGTCAACATTCGAGGGGGAGTCTGTTGGTGCATGCGTCTGTCGACTTCGTCTTGTATCGAGTCTAGTATTAGAATTGTTAGATCAAGGCGCGTAGTTCGAGAAAATAGGTGTTAAAAGTAGTTTTAAAGGTAATTTTGTTTGAGGGAACTAATTCCGCTTGAAATGTGCATCATGTAATTCCGTGCGGAATTAGATTCCGCTTGAATCTAATTCCGTTTGGGATGGTTTCATGCGGAATTAGAATCCTATAAATACCTTCCAAACGAAATCATTTGTAACTTCTGCGATTCCGGTACCGAAGTGCTGCCGACGCGTCGTTTGATCTGTATTGCTATTAAATCAATAAAACAAGACGTTTAAGAGTGAAACAAGTTGTTTTACAAGTCTGTTTCTTTGTTTCCGCCTCTGAAACAGACAAGAACTTTTCTGATTGACTCGTTTGGGTCATGGAACGATCCTACAAGTGGTATCAGAGCTAAGGAAGAAGAGTTCTTGCCAAAACAGCCATAATTTCTGACTTCTACACCTTCTTTTACAAAATTCACAAAATTTTACGGTCAAAATGGTCTGATTTTCACATATTGTGTGCGTAACAGTGTTTTAACAGATCCTTGAGAATATTGGACATTAATTCGGCTTAAAACTGGTAAAAATTGTAATTCTGTTTGAAAATCAGATCGTATAAGATGACGTCAGCAGCAGTTCAAACGAGATTAGCACTTGATTCCGCTTGAAATTGTATTTCCGCTTGAAAAGTTCACCTAATTCCACTCGAAATTACCTGATTCCGTTTCAGATTGTAATTCCGTTTGAACTGTTCCACACGGAATTAGTAATTCCGCTCCAGTGTAGTAATTTCGTTTGAAAGTGTGCTTGTTCAAACGAAATCAGGTTAATTCCGTTTGAAAGGTGTTTCCGTTTGAAGGGTGATTCTGTTTGAGAGGGATTCCGCTTCAGAAGGTGATTCCGGTTGAGACTTGATTTCGTTTGAGTTTGATATTTCGTGTGAAAGTGTAGTTTTGAGACTTGTGTTTGTGAAAAATTTGCCGAATCATGGAAGAGGAATTCTACAACGCGTTTGCAACACCGATTGCCCCTGTTACTGCTGCCGAAACATTGTACAGTGAGAATGAAACAGGAACTTACCAAAAAGCGCCTAAACTAATGTTCATTGAAGATTTTAAAGGTTGGCAAAATCGATTTGAGAACTGGGTGCAAGCATATAAGTTTGATGCATGGAGTGCTTTAAACAAATATTATGAGAAACCGAAAAATGAGCGTGGGCTGGAAAAAGCTTTTTGTGATTTTTCAGAAAGTGATAAATTGAAGTATACAAGTGAGAAAATGATGACTAGTCTTCTACAACAAGCAGTAAAGGAAGATATCTTTGTTCTGCTTCAACATGAGAATACTGCTAGATCGATTTGGAATGCTTTGATTCAAAAGTTTAAAGGAAGAGCAGATATGATCAAAATCAAAAAGGCGTTATTGAAGAAATCATTTGATATGTTTACAGCTTTCGATCATGAAACAACAAAGATGACCATTGATAGATATTGTCATTTGGTATTGGAAATGGGAAGATTGGATATAAAGAAAGATGATGAGGAGTGGGTTGATAAACTAGTTGAAGCACTACCACAGCATAAGTGGGGAACTTATTTGATGATTGTGAAAACACATGAGGAAGTCTGAGAATATGAATTTAGCACAATTTATTCAAAAGATTGAAGAGCACGAGTTGGATATTCAGAAAACGGCAATAATGAAGAATCCAAATGCTCAACAAGATGTGAGTTTATATTGCAGAGGAAACAAGTTTGAGGCTAACCCTAGTCCTAGCCCAAAGATCCAAATTGGTTTTAGTGCTGATAGTTCGTCTGGAACAAAGGGTAGTAATTTGACACAGAGTTGTGGATCTTCGTCTTCATATTCAAGTTTTTATCCAAATTTTACTACACCAAGTCCTCAACAACAGAATTCTACAAATTTACAGTGCAATGTTACCTTGAACATTCAAAATGGTCAAAATCTGTCTCCGGAAATAGCAAAGCAACACATGGCATCACTCGTTGCTATGTTGGAATCATATGAAAGCTTGATTGGTGGCAGAATTGGAAATCCGATGCTTATAAAAGAAGATTATGACCAAATTGATGCGGAGGAACTTGAGTTGATGGATGTGAAGTGGTGTTTAGCCAGTGCTATTCAAGAGCAGAAAAATTTACACAAATCACTGGTAGAGATGATTTTCGGGGAATGAGTGAATCTCCAATAGGGTTTGACAAGTCAAAAGTCACCTGTTTTCGTTTCAAAGGAAAAGGCCATTTTAAACGAGAATGCAAAAACAAAGAAACAACAGGAAGACAAGATGGAAAGAATGATTATTATCAAAAGTCAATTTTTCATCAGATTGATCAACAACCACAAATTGATAAACAACCACAAACTGCTCATGCACGTACCATTCAAGAGAAAAGAGCTTTGTTTGGTATAATTGATCAAGATGATGAATTTGTTGCAGAGGGATTTAGCTGGGATAAATACATTCCTGCTAGTTCAGGTCTTGTTGCTAGAATTCTGGATGAAGATGAGGCTAGTCAGAAAAGAATCCCGATTTTTCCAGAACTAGGAAGTGATATTGATACTGATGATGAGGAATAATATCTTAACAAAACTAGAAAAGGCATAGATCCTGACAGTTTTAATTTGTTCTTTGCAGATAAAGTTGAGTTACTGAATCAGAAGAAGATTGCAAAATTGAGGAGAGAGCTGGAAGCAGCAAGAATCCTTGCTGATGAAAAAGCCAAGAAAGAAGCTGGGGAAGCTAATGTTGATCAAGTAACTGAGAAAGTAGTAGAAAAAATCGTTGAAGTGGAGAAAGTGGTGGAGAAAATAGTTGAAGTAGAAAAAATAGTCGAAGTTGAGAAACTTGTCAAAGTTGAGAAAATCATTGAGATAGAAAAAAATGTTGAAGTTGAGAAACTTGTTGAAGTTGAAAAGACTGTTGAGATTGAAAAGATGGTTGAAGTCATTAAACCTTGTCTGAAATGTGTGGAGTCTTGCACACATTGTGAAGAGAAAGACAAGAAGATTAGTGAGTTGGAAGAGCTGAAAGAAAATTTGTTGTCTGATTTGAAGTATGTGAAAGAGTCATATGATGTGCTGAACAAAATAGTTGATAGTCTGAAAAAGACGAATTCAGAAATTGAAAATGCTATGTCAAAAATGAGCTCAACATTAATGATGAAACAGAAGATCATCAATGAGTATATTGAAGATTGTGCTAAGCTGAAGAAGGATTTTGAGCTTGAAAAGATTGAGAGCGAAAGGAATAAACGTTTGTTGTTGAGTTATACAACATGTGATTATTTGATTGATCGTGTTTATCCTACTATTGCAGGGCTTGAAGCATTCAAGGAGGAAAAGACTGAAGATGCTGATACTGGTAAGAAACAAAGTGTCAAGTATAACAGATGTCCGCCCCCGATCCATGAAAGTTATTCTCCCAGAAAGCCAAATGAGGAACGAGTAAATAAGGCTCTCAACATCAAGTTAAAGTCTGAAATCATTGATGAATTACCAGACAATATTGATGTCACATTCACAGCATCTAACACTGATCATGAGTCTGAGTTATTAAAGAAAGTTGTCGATCAGGTGTTGGATATGGATGAAGAGTCAAAACCGGAGTCTAAGTCTGATAGTTCGAGTTCGTCTGAAAAGAGTCCGAGTTCACCGGTTAAAAGGATTTACAATACAGAATTCTTGTTATCAAAATCTAATTTGAATGATGGATCGATCAAAGTGGCATATACTTTGAATGATTCAAACAAATTTTATTCTGATGAAGAATTTCCAATAAGAAGTGTCAAAACTGAAATGATCAAACAGGTTTTCAAATTAATAGAAATTAATATTTCTGAAATAAAGGATTTAAATCTTCATGAAAAACCTAAAAAGTACACTTCAAGAGTTCAACAGAGATTGAACAAGAAAAAGGGTTACAGTTCTGGTTCAGGTTATCGAAAGAAACCAAACCATAACGGTAATTTCCAAAAGCAGGGTTTAGGTTTTAGTTCTTCGGAAAATCATAAAAATGAGAAAAATTATAAACCAAAAACAACATTTGTTGCAGGAGGAAGTTCTGAAGATGAGCAGAAGAAACCATTCTGGAAACAATCAAATCAAGAGTTTCTTGCTGAAATAAAGAAGAATGTGAAGAAATTTGCTTCAAGAGTTGACAGAAGAACCTGTTTCAAATGTCACAAGATTGGACACATTGCTTGGAATTGCCAACAGTCCAACAATTCAAAACAGGGAGTTTCTTCTAACTTAAAAACAACTGAAAAAGACAAAATGTTCAAAGAATCGACTTTCGAAATTGGTGAAAGTTCGAAGCGTTTTTACAAAAGAAAAGTTGATTTGAACAAACAGAGATGGGTTGTTAAATCTGAAAGTAGTTCTGACAATGAATCTGATTCCATAAAATCAGAGGAGTCATTTGTTGAGGAAAAGATTGAGAAATCCGTTCCAGAGTTGAATGATGAAAACTTTCCAAAGTTGACAAAAGAAAATCTGAAATCAAAAGGTAGGGTTGAGATTTCAGGTCAATTCTTCTCTGGTAAAGAAGAATTTGATGTTGAAAAAGCTTTCAATGGAAAAGTTAAACATATTTTCGGAAAGATGGTTGATGGAAAGGTTAAAGATGCAAAAGAATTTTACAAATCAAAATGTTGGTGGGATAGATGTGTACCAAAATCTCCCAAGACTGGTCAGGCTTGGGGGAATGTATTTCCTAACTGAAATCCTGACTTGCCGGAGCTCCCAAGTTGGTAATAGTGGAGCATGAATCGGTATCTTTCTTGAAATTTTGTTGTTGAATATTGTTTTTGAAAAGTGTGACTTGCCGGAGCTTCCAGGTTGGTAAGAGTGGAGCAGGAATCGGCACATTTCTTGAGAAATTCACAGGATGGTAACTGTGATATTTCGACTTACAAGTGGTAAATCAGGGACATTAAGTTGTACTTGATTTTCTACAAGTGGTAATGGTTGGTTGATCTTAAAATTGTTATATTTTTCAAAAGGTTGAAAATGAAGGAACAAGGTGATGAAGTGATCCCCTAACCTACAAGAGGTTTTTTGATTAAAACAAAACTTATTTTTCAGAAAAACCATTTGATTAAAACAAACTTAAGTGTTTTGAAATCAATGGGAAAATAGTTTGTTGTGAGGGGGAGTTCTAATTGTTTATGCCAAGTGGGTGGCGATTTGAAGCAATTCACAACAGTTGTCACTTTACTTGTACAATTTTTTTTCAAATTTCTTTAAATGATTTTGAATTTTAGGGGGAGTAAGAATTTTCAGAAAATCCAAAAACATTGGAAAATTTGAAAAAGTAAAAAACATGATAAAATCAAAAATGAGTTTTGTTGAGAAAAGAGGAAATGATAGTACATCAGTGGACATTCACAGCATGCTAAAGATTGGAAAGTCAAAATGTGATAAACGGTCTCACTGATGATATGTCAGTAGGTTTTTGCACATTTAGTAGATTGTGACGAGATATAAACCTAAATTCAAACTTGCTTAATTCGTGGGTAACATCTCTCGGATATATGGGTAACCCCCGAAATCTTGTTTGAAAGGTCCCTCTTTCTGAGATACTAGGTCTTTATACTCAGTGATATCTGGGGTATTATTCCGGGACTTCTGATTTTGCGGAAGCAATGGCCTAGTCCCCTTATAATACTTTCTACTTGCTTGAAATATAGCACTACCCTCAGCATAAAAATGATGAAACATTGCAAAATGC
Organism: Helianthus tuberosus; assembly: GCA_030545235.1. NCBI lineage: Eukaryota > Viridiplantae > Streptophyta > Magnoliopsida > Asterales > Asteraceae > Helianthus > Helianthus tuberosus. Next base: position 103,906,376 of record CM060381.1, read on the forward strand.
TAATCATGTGCTGTTGAAACAAAAGATCCTCTAAAGGGGACACACCAAAAGTCGAAGCAGTCATCTCTCTGCTGAACGAAAGTTCTGACCTGAGCTCTCACGGCCCTCGCAATTTAACCCCTTACATATATCATCTGTGGTATACTCACCTGTAAGACTGAATATTGGGATCTGGATACGGGAGTATATTCTGAGGTGGGACACGCGAATAAGTTTAAGTCTCTAATACATTAATCTCGTATCTCGAAACAGTTGAACTTTGTGTGAGAATTTAAGTGGATCAGTATACTGACAATCTAAGTGAATCGTTTAGAACTTAAAATGTTTAAAGCTTAACGGTGTTGGTGATTTGTTTCATAAACTGATATGATCCTCTTACGCAAACTCACAAAAATAGTGTCTGTAAATATTTCTTTATTGCATTTCTATTATATAAAAAATCCAAAAAGATTTTCGGAGTGTTTTAGCATAAATTTTGAAAATTTCAAAAAGATTTTAGACAACTGATGTTGAAAAGCTGATTTTCAAAATTCCGAGTGCTAAACATGACGAACAGGTTTGGGAGTGTGTGTGGTTTTGAAAAAAGATTTTCTTACAAGTGATTCATCAGAAATTAATATGTTAAATCATTTTGTACGAGATGTGTTAAGTTTGTGTCTACAAGAGGTTAGCAGAGTTTAAATTTGTCAAATTTTATATTTGTGAAATTTATTGTTGGGTAGAGTTTGTGCAGGTAAGCGAGGTTGCAATCCTGGAACTGCTGATGTTGATAAACTTGAGGAAACAAGAGATCTGATCTAGAGAAAATATTTTGGAAAAAGCCCAAAGACTGATAAAGACTAAAGACGTTGAAGACTCGACACTTAAGACTCGTCAACATTCGTGTCACACCCCGACCAAGTATAGCATACAAGACGTGGCGGAAGACGTCGGGGAGTGTTGTAACAGAATTAATTGTTTCATAACCATGGCATACAAAGTTGTATTTATTTATCAACACAAGAGTTTCATTGTTTTAAACAGGAATCAAAGAGTTTTTAACATAATTAAACATAGTCTATCTTCGTTTTAAATCTCTAAGGCACAGGTCCGCCCTAGTGTCATGATCGTCATCCTACGGAAAAGCTCCTGAAAACACATGTGAAAATAGGTACGTCAGCATAAAAATGCCTGTGAGATACATAGGTTTTGTGAAAATAGGATTCATGACTTAAGTTTGAGAAAATGTTTAGTCATGAACCTTGTAAATTGTTTTGTCTTGTAAATCATTTGAAAAACGATAAGATCAGATGATATGTATAAATAAGATCATAAAGTATGGTTAAATAAATAACCAAGTAAAATGAGTTTGTATAAGATAAGTTGTTTTGTAAAACAATGTCTTGTGAAAAGTATGTTATTTGTATAAAATGTCATATGTCCAAATTGAAATGATTTAACTAACGATACAATATGTAATACCATACAAACACTTATATATAGGAAGTACTAGCGGCGTATCCACCATGCTTGTATCGTATTACACATGCCTCGTTACTTAAATCACTTAAACAAACCACCAATGTATAAAGTCTATGTTTAAACCAATAGTCAAAAGTCTTTGTATAAGCCATGTCAAATGTTTATAAGTCCAAAAGTAGTCAAGTAATGTGTAACAAAAGTTATGTATTGTAAGTAAAGCATTGTCGCATAGTCCAAAATGTATAAATGTACAAAACAAAGTATTTTGAATATATCAAAAAGTTATGTTTCGCAAAGTAATACATGTTACATTGTTACAAACATTTATGTGGTAAGTTAACGCATACATTCAAGCCTTGAGACAGTCGGACAACCCTTTCAGTCAAGGTTATCAAAAGTAATGTTTTCGGATTCAGTCATTCCTTACATCCAAACAAACCCGGGATGTCAGGAATGGGATTTGTCAAGTCCTATGGTACCAGTACTTACTACCGAGCGGCGTAGCTAATGTTAATGAACGCATAATAGTCTCGTTTGTGCAAACCAAATGTCATAGCAAAAGTGAACATGTTATATGAAAACAATGAACTAAGTATGCTAAGTTAACATACAAAGCAGAAAAGTCATGTAAATCAATGTGCTAGCATGCTATCAGTTAACATACATAGCAGAAATGTAATGTAAAACAATGTACTAAGTATGCACACAATGGACATACATAGCATGAAATGTAATGAAATCATGTACTATAATGTACTAACAAACATAGCAGGTATATGATGTGAAAACAGGAAAGCACGAAAGTAACAAGTAGGCACATGTGTTCCACCCCAAAACGTTTGGAAAACAGTAAAAGAGGGGTTCTATGTACTCACTTGAGATTGCTCAGAAGTCCTAAGATAACCACCAAGCAATGCTAGAGATCTCGGAATATCAAACGGCACCTAATATAGGTAACTACATTAATAAACCGGACCTAAATCGGAAGATCGGATAGAAGGAGGGTTCGTAAACCAAATGAGTATGGGAACTCATGTAGTATGGTTTAACAAAGCCTACATACTAAATGAAACCTAACCTAAGTGCTTGTGACCCATTACGACCCGTTTAGGTAGCTTATGCTACTTTAACGCGTCGCTCGCGTGAATCGCGTTCGGACCACCTAATTAGTCCTATGACAAGTAATATATGCCTTAACATGTCTAATATGGTTGTCAAATCAGTTTAGATGTCAAAAGTTATGTTACATATGTTTAAAATGAATTTTGGCATCATAGGGGTATTTTGGTAATTTACCTAAGGCATATAAACTACCTATCATACAACTACTTAAACGAAGCGACCATAAGGTATAACCTCGGATGGTTTTTCCCTATATACTATGGTCACCTAATGTGCTTGGTCGGATCCTAATGATCGACCAAACAGGCCGGGTTCGAAAGTATAAGCGATTGTTTAGATCGCTTACCTTACGACCCTATATAAGCACTAAACTAAAAGTGACGAGCTAAGCATGTTAAAACATGCTTAACTAAGTTTAGAAAACAGGTTTGGTATCACAACAAACGGTTGTGATACCTAAGAGTAGTTTGGTTACAAAATACGCAAGAATACGTATTCTGACCGAAACTACGGCTCGTCACTGAGCCTAGATAACGTGGTAATCAGTAGGTATAGTCACTAGGGACTATAACCATCGCGATCACGCTCACGTTATGAAGTTCAAACGAACTTCGCATCGACCATAAACTGGTCAATGCATAAAGTCAAACAAAGATTGACTTTCGGACTCGAAAAGCAATAAAAGAACGAAAGAATACTTACGAAGGGTCCCCGAATGCTAATCTAGATCGAAATAACTCAGGTATGAAACAAAGGTTCCAACTTAGAGTCTTTAAGATCAGATTCTAGTGGGTTTGAAGTAATGGGGGTTGGGGTATTTATAGTTTTTGGGTAACCGTTAAGATCGTTTGTCGAATATCGTGCCTTAATCTTGTGCGTACATTTGTCCAAATGTTGTGGTACCTAAAAATGGTCCTAAATCAGCTGAAAGGTCAAGTTAGAAGTTGTGGTTGTGGTTAAAACAGCTGGTAAATGCTGACTGTTTGTTCTGATCTGATCTGGGAGGTGTACGCGGCCCGCGTGGATATGTGCAGAAACTGAGGCGGGCCGCCTGGCCCTTCTGATCAGAAAACAAGTTTCAGAAATTACAGTTTTGGTCCCTGCACGTGTTTAAGGCCTTTTCCGACACTTCTAAGGCCCGTAAAACCAACTTTAAGGCCCTTAAATGATGCCTAAACATTGTGGACATGAAACATGTTCAAAAATATGTCTGATGTCAGTTCGTTTGGTCGTACGAACGCGATGTTCGCTTAATTACGACGGAATGCGCACAAGCGCGAAAAATGATCCAAATGACGCAACGAACGGATTTTTCTCATGCCAAACACTAAAATAAAATATTATAGTGTTTACATAAATTTTTGGATGTCCGGATGTATTCAGAACGTGAGTTATGCGCGAAAATGCAACCTTGTGCACTTTTTTACACTTTTAGTCCCTGAATGACCCAAAAGTTTATTTTAGCGCACCGAACCCCTTAAAGCCTATTTCTAAGCTATGTAAAGGATATTTAAGGTGTGTTTAACTTATGGTCATGTTCCGGAATGTTCGTTACAGTTCAAATTGGCATACTTTCGTAGTTTGTCAAGTTTAGTCCCTGTAAGCGAATTAACTTTGTTTTTGCCATACCAAAGCCTTCAAAACTTATTTCTAAGTTATGTAAAGGTTATTTAAGGTATGGTAAGTATATGTTGATGTTCCGGAGTATTTCTCGCATAAAACTGATTATGTTTACACATCAGTTTGCGTATAACTCTCCAGAAAGCGATGTAGAGTGTGAAATTACATAAAAGTCAAAACATGAAAAATGTAAAACACAAACAAACAAACATTGGGATCAAATAACATTGTTTTATTGATACTGTTCACAATGATTACAAGCACGGATGTTACAGTCTCCCCTACTTGTGGAAATTCCGTCCCGAAATTTATTTAGAGGAAACTCATGGGAAAAGATGCGGATATTTTGCCTTCATTTGATCTTCGCGTTCCCAAGTAAACTCGGGTCCACGTTTAGCTTCCCAGCGAACTTTGACCAAAGGAATGCGCTTGCATTTGAGCCACTTGACTTCACGTTCCATGATTTCCACAGGTTTCTCAACAAATTTCAGTGTTTTGCCAACACGAATTTCGTCAAGCGGTATGTGAAGGTTCTCATCAGCTAAACACCTCTTGAGATTGGACACGTGAAAAGTTGGATGAACATTTCCAAGTTCAGGAGGTAACTCAAGTCTGTAGGCTACCTTACCGATTCTTTCGACGATCTTGAATGGTCCAACGTATCTAGGTGCAAGTTTTCCTTTCTTTCCAAATCTGATCACACCTTTCCAAGGTGAGACCTTAAGTAATACTCGATCACCGACTTGAAATTCCAAGGCTTTGCGTTTTGGGTCCGCGTAACTCTTCTGACGGCTTCTAGCTGTCTGAAGGTTATCACGAACTTTCTTGATCTTGTCAGTAGTTTCTAAAATGAGGGCAGGTCCAGTAAGTTGAGCCTCGCCGATCTCATTCCAGCAGACTGGTGAACGACATTTTCGACCATAGAGAGCCTCGAAAGGAGCCATTTTGATGCTGGTGTGATAACTGTTGTTGTAGGAGAATTCAATCAACTTAAGATGTGAATCCCAACTACCACCAAAATCGATCACACAAGCTCTAAGCATATCCTCCAGAGTCTGGATTGTTCTCTCAGATTGACCATCCGTTTGCGGATGATAAGCTGTGCTCAGATTAAGTTGGGTCCCCATAGCAGATTGCATGGTTCTCCAAAAATGAGAAGTGAAACGAGCATCTCTGTCAGAAATGATGTTCAAAGGAACACCATGTCGAGCTACAATTTCATCCACATAGATTTGAGCAAGTCTGTCAGCAGGAAAATCCTCACGGATTGGCAAGAAATGCGCTGATTTAGTAAGACGATCAACAACTACCCAGATGGCATCATGACCTTTCTTTGTGCGTGGAAGTTTAGTAACAAGATCCATAGTAATGTTTTCCCATTTCCAAACTGGGATCTCTGGTTGCTCCAATAAACCAGAAGGACGCTGATGTTCAGCCTTAACCTTAAGACAAGTAAGGCATTTTGATACGTATAAGGCAATGTCTTTCTTCATACCAGGCCACCAATACTGAATACGAAGATCCTTATACATTTTATCTGAGCCCGGATGAATAGAATAACGCGACTTATGGGCTTCATTCATAAGCAAGGTACGAAGATCATCCTGGCTTGGGACCCACAAACGGTCCATGAAGTAATACGATCCATTGTCCTTTAGTTCCAAAGCAGGCGTTATGTGATAGGGAAATTCCTTATCCATTAAACCTTGTGAAACACAAGATTGTTGAGCCTGAGAAATGCGTGCTTGGATATCGGATTGAGCTTGAATAACAGATTGAACACGTACACAATGAAGCTTAGTACGTTCCTTACGACTCAATGCATCAGCTACCACATTCGCCTTACCAGGATGGTAGCGAATTTCGCAGTCATAGTCGTTTAAAAGCTCAACCCAACGTCGTTGCCTCATGTTGAGTTCTTTCTGGTTGAAGATATGCTGAAGACTTTTGTGGTCCGTGAAAACCACACATTTTGTACCGTACAAATAGTGTCTCCAGATCTTTAGAGCGAAGACAACTGCACCCAACTCAAGATCATGAGTGGTGTAGTTCTTCTCATGTATCTTCAACTGCCTCGATGCATATGCAATGACTTTGTTCCTTTGCATCAGGACACAGCCAAGACCCAGTTTAGATGCATCGCAATAAACAACGAAATCATCATTGCCCTCAGGCAAAGTTAGAACAGGCGCGTCACAAAGCTTCTGCTTCAAGTTTTGAAAAGCTTCCTCTTGTTTGAATCCCCACTCAAAGGGCATTTTCTTCTGAGTTAGAGGAACTGCAATCTTTGAGAAGTTTTCTATGAAGCGGCGGTAATAACCAGCTAGACCAAGAAAAGAACGAACCTCAGTAGGAGTAGTAGGCGTATCCCAATCCTTAATCGCACTGATCTTGGAGGGATCTACATGGATACCTTGTTCGTTGATGATATGTCCTAAGAATTGAACTTCTTTAAGCCAGAATTCACACTTGGAGAATTTGGCGAAAAGTTGCTCTTTCTTTAGGAGTTCCAGAGTAAGACGAAGATGTTGCTCGTGATCAGCTCGCGTCTTAGAGTAAATCAAGATGTCGTCAATAAAAACAATGACGAACCGATCCAAATAAGGCTTGCAGACCCTATTCATTAAGTCCATGAAAACAGCAGGAGCATTAGTCAAACCGAATGGCATGACTGTGAACTCGTAATGCCCATAACGAGTACGGAACGCTGTCTTGGGAATATCTTCTTCATGCACCCGAAGTTGATGGTATCCAGAACGTAGATCAATCTTCGAAAAATAAGAAGCGCCTTGTAACTGATCAAAGAGATCGTCTATGCGCGGTAGGGGATATCGATTCTTGATGGTAAGCTTGTTAAGCTCACGATAATCGATACACATCCTAAAAGATCCATCCTTCTTCTTGACAAAAAGAACGGGAGCACCCCAGGGTGAAAAGCTAGGACGGATAAAACCTTTGTCAGAGAGATCCTGAAGCTGCTTAGACAACTCTTGCATCTCAGACGGTGCAAGACGATATGGGGCTCTGGCAATGGGATTTGCACCAGGTACGAGATCAATACGGAACTCGACTTGGCGTGCTGGAGGTAGACCAGGTAACTCTTCAGGGAAAACTTCAGAATAATCCCGAACGACAGGAATATCTGAAATAGACTTACCCTTGCCTTTATCTGTTATAACATGTGCTAAGAAAGCCACATAGTTCTTCCGTAGATACTTCCGAGCCTTAAAACAAGACATGAGTTTGAGACCACCGGCAGGTTTCTCACCTTGAACCTGTAGGATCTCACCTGTCGAAAGCGGCACACGAACAATCTTCTCAGAACAAACTATCTTTGCGCGATGCTTGGATAACCAATCCATACCCACAATAACGTCGAAGCTTCCAAGTTGCATTGGCGTGAGGTCGATAGGAAAAAGATGATCGTTAAGGTTCAACTGGCAGTTGTGAAGAACAGAATCAAGAACAATGGGTTCACCACTAGCAACTTCTACTGTCAAAGGTTTACCTAGTTTCGTTCTAGACACGCGAAGTAATGGCTCAAAAGACAATGACACAAAACTCTTGTCGGCACCCGAATCAAAAAGAACAGATGCAGGCTGATTATTAATAAAGAACGTACCGTTCACCACGTTATCATCCGCCTGCGCCTCTTGGGCATTCAAGTTAAAAGCTCATCCTCGAGCCTGAGCCTGATTCGGGTTCGCATTCTGATTCTGGTTGGCTAGTCTTGGGCACCGGTTCCTGTAGTGGGTCAGATCCCCACAATTGTAGCATGAACCAGGAGGATAATGAGGTCGTGCAGCTTGACCTTGTTGCTGAGCAAGAGGCTGAGCAACCTGTTGAGCCGGGTTCTGAACTGCCTGGTTCTGGTTAATAGGAATGCGGCAGGTGGCAGCAAGATGAACAGGCCTTCCGCAGTTGGTGCACTGACGACACTGGAGGTGTGGTTGATGATGGCCGTTACACCTGTTGCACAAAGGTGCATTGCCAAGATAAGGCTTCTTGGCTAGTGGTTGCGCAAGCTGATTTTGTGCAGCTTGAGCCTGTGCAGTAACAGCATAGTTTTGGGAAGCCTTCCGCTTCCTAGACCCTCCAGAATTCTTTCCCTTCTTGTTTTGACCTTTCTTGCTATCTTCCTTATCAGACACCTGCTTCTTACCCTTGTCACCCTTTTTGTGCAGCTTCCCCTTTCGAATCTGCGACTCAGTCAATGTCGCTGATAACTCGATCGCCTGACGTAGTGTGGCAGGGTTACTACCAGTAATGATGTCTTGTACCGAGTCAGGTAGGCCGTCGATGTATCTTTCGATAGCCTTGTCGAGTGGGGTAACCATAGTTGGGCAAAGCAGACTCAACTCTTCAAACCTATCAGTATAAGCCCTGTGCTCGCCACTGTCTTGTTTCAAGTCCTCAAACTCTTTCTCCAACGCTCGCTGTTCATGACGAGGACAGAATTCCCTCATCATAAGGGCCCTAAGTTCAGCCCAAGTTTGCGCTAGAGCAACTTCTGCACCCCGATCTCTCATAACCCCATTCCACCATGTGAGAGCCCTCTTCTGAAACACGTTCGAAGAAAACTCGACCTTGCGATTATCCGGACACTGCACGTGGCGGAAAGTATTCTCAATGCTCTCAAACCATTGAAGAAGCCCAGTCGCTCCCTCAGAACCACTAAACTTGAGTGGTTTAGCCGAGTTAAAATCCTTGTATTTGCATGGAGCATTGTTGTTGTTGTTGGCTTGGTGCCATTGAGCAAAGAGATTTGGAAATTGAGCAGCCATCTGCTCCGCAATAATTTCTGCCAGTTCGGCAGTCGCAATCAGATTGTCGCGTCGAGGAGGCATTCTAAAAGAGGAAACATGAAAGGAAACGAGTGAGATGATTTGATGAAAAGAATGAGATAAAACAAAATCAACCAAAGCAAAGATGGTGGTCATTCGTCCGTATCACAAAGTAAACAAACGACACACAGTGACTAATCAAAGTAAATGGATCAAAAATAATGTATTGCGAAGACATGCTCGCCTATAAGTGAACACTCATCCCAAGAATTCCCAGGTAAGCACAACTGGTCTCGCGTCTGATGAGATGTATACGAAGTGCTTGCCTAGACAGAAAACCCAGAATACAGGCATTCACTCTTCCAGTTTGCACGTGTTCACACTATTTAGAACCCAAAACTTTGACGAGATTTTGAAAATTTGAAGGCACAAGGCCAAAAATTTAGTCAAACTGGAAGGGTTCAAAACCATATAACAGAGGGTTCAAAACCTTGTAATAAATTATTCAAAAGCAGATGATTGTTTTTCAAAAATCGTTTCGGAAAAAAAATTTGGTTCTATCACCTAAGGATAGGTGATGTGCATGTTTTAAGATCTAAACACAAGACAACTTGTGTTAGGGTCCTAGAAAGGTTATAGTCTAGGTCAAAGCATTACTAATAACCTAATTCCCTATAACCATTGGCTCTGATACCAACTCTTCTGTCACACCCCGACCACGTATAACATACAAGACGTGGCGGAAAACGTCGGGGAGTGTTGTAACAGAATTAATTGTTTCAAATCCATGGCAAACAAAGTTGTATTTTATTTATAAAACAAGAGTTACATTGTCTTAACACAGGAAATACAGAGTTTATAAAATAATTAAACATCATCGTTTTTAGTCTCTAAGGCACAGGTCCGCCCTAGTGTCCTGATCAACATCCTATGGAAAAGCTCCTGAAAACACATGTGAAAATAGGTACGCCAGCATAAAAATGCCTGTGAGATACATAGGTTTGTTAAAATAGGATTCATGACTTAAGTTTAAGAAAATGTTTAGTCATGAACCTTGTAAATTGTTTTGTCTTGTAAATCATTTGAAAAACGATAATATCAGATGATATGTATAAATAAGATCATAAAGTATGGTTAAATAAATAACCAAGTAAAATGAGTTTGTATAAGATAAGTTGTTTTGTAAAACAATGTCTTGTGAAAAGTATGTTATTTGTATAAAATGTCATATGTCCCAAATTGAAATGATTTAAATAACGCTACAATATGTAATACCATACAAACACTTATATATAGGAAGTACTAGCGGCGTATCCACCATGCTTGTATCATATTACACATGCCTCGTTACTTAAATCACTTAAACAAACCACCAATGTATAAAGTCTATGTTTAAACCAATAGTCAAAAGTCCTTGTATAAGCCATGTCAAATGTTTATAAGTCCAAGAGTAGTCAAGTAATGTGTAACAAATGTTATGTCTTGTAAGTAAAGTATTGTCAAATAGTCCAAATGTAGAAATGTACAAAACAAAGTAATTTGAATATATCAAAAAGTTATGTTTTGTAAAGTAATGCATGTTACATTAATACAAACATTTATGTGGTAAGTTAACGCATACATTCAAGCCTTGAGACAGTCGGATAACCCTTTCAGTCAAGGTTATCAAAAGAAATGTTTTCGGATTCAGTCATTCCTTACATCCAAACAAACCCGGGATGTCAGGAATGGGATTTGTCAAGTCCTATGGTACCAGTACTTACTACCGAGCGGCGTAGCTAATGTTAATGAACGCATAATAGTCTCGTTTGTGCAAACCAAATGTCATAGCAAAAGTGAACATGTTATATGAAAACAATGAACTAAGTATGCTAAGTTAACATACAAAGCAGAAAAGTCATGTAAATCAATGTGCTAGCATGCTATCAGTTAACATACATAGCAGAAATGTAATGTAAAACAATGTACTAAGTATGCACACAATGGACATACATAGCATGAAATGTAATGAAATCATGTACTATAATGTACTAACAAACATAGCAGGTATATGATGTGAAAACAGGAAAGCACGAAAGTAACAAGTAGGCACATATGTTCCACCCCAAAACGTTTAGAAAACAGTAAAAGAGGGGTTCTATGTACTCACTTGAGATTGCTCAGAAGTCCTAAGATAACCACCAAGCAATGCTAGAGATCTCGGAATATCAAACGGCACCTAATATAGGTAACTACATTAATAAACCGGACCTAAATCGGAAGATCGGATAGAATGAGGGTTCGTAAACCAAATGAGTATGGGGACTCGTGTGACATGGTTTAACAAAGCCCACATACTAAAACGAAACTTAACCTAAGTGTTTGTGACCCATTACGATCCGTTTAGGTAGCTTATGCTACTTTAACGTGTCGTTCGCGTAAAACGCATTCGGAACGCCTAACTAGTCCTATGACAAGTAATATATGCCTTAACATGTCTAATATGGTTGTCAAATCAGTTTAGATGTCAAAAGTTATGTTACATATGATTAAAACGGATTTTGGCATCAAAGGGGTATTTTGGTAATTTACCTAAGGCGTATAAACTACCTATCATACAACTACTTAAACGAAGCGACCATAAGGTATAACCTCGTAAGGTTATTCCCTATATACTATGGTCACCTAATGTGCTTGGTCGGATCCTAATGATCGACCAAACGGGTCGGGTTCGAAAGTATAAGCGATTGTTTAGATCGCTTACCTTACGACCCTATATAAGCACTAAACTAAAAGTGACGAGCTAAGCATGTTAAAACATGCTTAACTAAGTTTAGAAAACAGGTTTGGTATCACAACAAACGGTCGTGATACCTAAGAGTAGTTTGGTTACAAAATACGTAAGAATACGTATTCTGACCGAAACTACGGCTCGTCACTGAGCCTTGATAACGTGGTAATCAGTAGGTATAGTCACTAGGGACTATAACCATCGTGATCACGCTCACGTTATGAAGTTCAAACGAACTTCGCATCGACCATAAACTGGTCAATGCAGAAAGTCAAACAAAGTTTGACTTTCGGACTCGAAAAACAATAAAAGAACGAAAGAATACTTACGAAGGGTCCCCGAATGCTAATCTAGATCGAAATAACTCAGGTATGAAACAAAGGTTCCAACTTAGAGTCTTTAAGATCAGATTCTAGTGGGTTTGAAGTAATGGGGGTTGGGGTATTTATAGTTTTCGGGTAACCGTTAAGATCGTTTGTCGAATATCGTGCCTTAATCTTGTGCGTACAAGTGTCGGAAAGTTATGGTGCCTAAAACGGGCTCTTAATCAGCTGAAAGGTCAAGTGTGAGCATGTGGTTGAGGATTAAACAGCTGGAATCAGCTGACTGTTCGATCTTATCTGATCTGGGAGGTGTACGCGGCCCGCTTCAGGATTACCAGAAGCGTAGGCGGGCCGCCTGGCACTTCTGATCAGAAAACAAGTTTCAAATGTTACAGTTTCAGCCCATGCACGTGTTTAAGGCCATTTCCGACACTTCTAAGGCCCGTAAAGCCAACTTTAAGGCCCTAAAATGATGCCTAAACATTGTGGACATGAAACATGTTCAAAAATATGCCGGATGTTGGTTCGTTTGGCCGTACGAACGCGGTGTTCGCTTAATTACGACGGAATGCGCACAAGCGCGAAAAACGATCCAAATGACGCGAAGAATGGATTTTTGGCAAGCCAAACACTAAAGCATAATATAGTCATGCTTACATAAATTTTTGGATGTCCGGATGTATTCAGAACGTGAGTTATGCGCAAAAGTGCAAACTTGTGCACTTTTTGACACTTTTAGTCCCTGAATGACCCAAAAGTTTATTTTAGCGCACCGAACCCCTTAAAGCCTATTTCTAAGCTATGTAAAGGATATTTAAGGTGTGTTTAACTTATGGTCATGTTCCGGAATGTTCGTTACAGTGCAATTTGACATACTTTCGTAGTTTGTCAAGTTTAGTCCCTGTAAGAGAATTAACTTTGTTTTTGCCATACCAAAGCCTTCAAAACTTATTTCTAAGTTATGTAAAGGTTATTTAAGGTATGTTAAGTATATGTTGATGTTCCGGAGTATTTTTCGCATTAGACTAATTACGTTTACGCATCAGTTTGCGTATAACTCTCCAGAAAGCGATATAGAGTTTGAAATTACACAAAAGTCAAAACATGAAAAATGTAAAACACAACCAAACAAACATTGGGATCAAATAACATTGTTTTATTGATAATAGAACTATTCACAATGATTACAAGCACGGATGTTACATCAACAATCTTTTCAATTTCGATAATCTTTTCAACTTCGACTATCTTCTCAACTTCAATCACCTTCTTAGCTTCAAACACTTTTTCAGCTTCAACCACTTTCTCAACTTCAACTTCCTTTACAACAAACTCAACTCCTTCATTCTGTTCAGACTTCTCTTCCTGTGCAACAATCTCGCTTTTTACTTGTATTTGATTCTTTGCTGCACGTTTCTCCTTCAGCTTCTCCACTTTATCTGCAAAATAAAATTGAAAACTTTCAGGAGATAAATGAGTTTTTGCAATATTAATATGCATTTCTTCCTCATCATCATATCATCAGTTGATGATTGATCAAACACTTGTGTCTGTTCTGAACTATCATCTGAAGAAACAAACTCTTCATCTTGATTTTTCTCATCACTGGCAAACGTTTTCATCCATTTTGTCATCAAATCTGGCTCTTGAACTATTTGTGCAATGAGAGCTGCTACTTTTGAATCAGGTGGAATGTATTTGTCCCAACTGAAACCTTCAGCCACTTTTTCATCATCTTGATCAATTATGCCATAATAAGCTTTCTTATTTGCTTCTACGGTCATTTTAGCATGAGCAGTTTGTGGTTCTTTTTGTTGATAAGGTTGATGAGCAATTTGTTGATATATAGCTTTCCGATAATAATCATTTCCACCGAACGGATTATTTGCTCCACTTACTTCTCGATTGGTACATTCCCTCTTAAAATAACCTTTCTCCCTGCATCGAAAACAAGTAACTTTAGATTTATCAAAACCCAAAGTAGAGACTTTTGCATCCAAGAAATCATCTCTTCCTGTAATCATTTTAAACTTTTCAACTCTCCTCAACACACTCGCTAAACACCATTTGATATCCATCAGCTCCATTTCTTCAGCATCTATCTGATCATAATCCTCTTTTGTCAACATAGAATTTCCGATCCTTCCTGTAACCAATCCTTCATATGATTCCAATGTTGTAACAAGTAATGCCATATGACTTTTGACAACTTCTTCAGAAAAATTTTGACCATTCTGAAGATGCAAGGCGATGTTGCAATTTAAGACATGACCATTGTTGCTGTTTGAGCTTTGAACTTGATGACTTGAACTTGAAGCTTTCGGATTCACACTCGGATATGAAGAAAATCCACCACTGTTGTTAGAACTTTGATTGTTTGATTCAGATGATTTTTCTGTACTGAAAGCGGTTTGGATTTTCGGGCTTGCTTCAACATTCTGAACACTCCCTTTGTAGTACATTTTAACATCTTGTTGTGCACTTGGATTATTCATTCTTGCAATCTTTTGTTGCTCAAGATCTTATCCTTCTATCTTTTCAATGAACTGGAAATTGTCAAACCATCATATTTTCCAGTATTTTTCAATATCATCAAAAATATACCCCATTCTTTCTGAGGTAAAGCATCAGCTAGTTTGTCAACCCATTCCTCACGATCTTTATTGATATCTAACAATGACATTGATCGTACTAAGTGACAATATCTTTCAATCAATTTCTTTGTATCTTCTCCCGACAAACTTGTAAATAAATCAAATTCTTTCTTTAGCAATGCCTTTTTACTCTTAATCATCTTTTCACTTCCCTCAAATTTAATTCGAAGTGCTTCCCAAATTGAACGTGATGTCTTATCATGTTGAAGCAATATGAATATGTCTTCTTTAATAGCTTGCTGGAGTAAACTGATCATCATCTTTTCAGCTTTGTACATGTCTCGTTCTTTATCTGTAAATTCATAAATTTTCTTTTCAACTCCCAAATCTGTACGTGGTAGAACATACTTTTTCTCAACACATTCCCAAGACCTCAAATGATTAGCTTGAACCCAGTTTTCAAATCGATCTTTCCAACCATAATACTCCTCAATTCCCATTAGCTTCGGGGGGTTTTTGCATAGTTCCAGTTTCATTTTCCATGTTCATGCTTTGAGCTATGGCAGCCGGAGTAGTCGGAGATGTAGCAAATGCGTTATAGAACTCTTCTTCCATGATTCGGTAACAAGTTTCAAAATCAGACACTTTCAAGTGAAATTAACACTTCAAGCAAAATAACCTCTCAAGCGAAATAACCTGCAAACTTTCAAACGAAATAACACTAAAACGAAATCAGAATTTTTCAAGCGAAATAGTAATTTCGTTCAAACTATCCAAACGAAATTTAATTTCGTACGAAATAACAAACAAATTCAAACGAAATCACAACTTTGAAACGAAATAGTAATTTCGTATGGAATATCTCAAGCGAAATACTAATTCCGTGCGGAATTAGCAGCAATCTCAAACGAAATTAACCTCAAAATGTAATTCCGTGCGAAATTAGGTGCAATTTCACACGAAATTATGCTGATGTCATCATTTTGGTCAAACTTTTTGTCAAATTGATCAGGTTTTAGCTCGATTTTAGGTCTAATTCTCTCAAGGCTTTGTTAAAACACAATTTCGCATATAATGTGTGAAATTCAAACCATTTTAACCGTGAAATTTATTCAATTTTGAAAAGAAGGTGTAGAAGTTAGAAAATCTGATGAAATCAAGCTGAAAACGGTAGAACTCCTCCTCCTGAGCTCTGATACCACATGTAGGATCGTTTTACCGACCAAAACGAGTCGTTCAGAGGCGTTCTACTCAATATGAAAGGCGAAAACAGATATACCGAGTTCGATTCAGCTAGATATTCACTTTAAATGTCTTTTTGATTGATTTGACAAAGTTTTACAGCGAAACGACACTTCGGCAGCACTTCGGCTCCGAAATCACACATGAATGAATTACTCAAACGAAATTACAAGACCCCTATTTATAGACAGACTAATTTCGCATGAACCTGCTCAAACGAAATAACATTTCATACGAAATACCTATTTCGTACGAAATTACCATGTAATTTCGTGTGAAATAGCTTATTGCCAATTTCGTGTGAAATTAACCTTTTGACATATTTCTCGTATTTCGTGCCCTGATCTATACAATCTAATACAAGATTCGATACAAGACGAAGTCGACAAACGCATGCACCAACACTTTGAGGCTTTTGTAATTGGGCATTTTCGAAATCGCGCGATAGATATTATGAAGGAGTTTACAACTTATGTAAATGGCCTGAAAGCGGGAAATGGGGAGGGTAACAACGGTTGCTGCTGCTCACATGAGTTCCGGGAAGCTGTTGCTTCATGTATCTCGGAACTTAATAACTCTTTTAACAAAATCGAGCAACTTTTGATGACGTTGTCCGTTCTTTAACGCTAGCTGTAATCTCTTTCTCACCCTCTCCCTATCTACCTTTATTCATGATCCAATGTATTTGTGCTTGTATATGCTAAATTGTGTTTTATGACTGATCATTTGTTTTTAAAGGATCGGTTTAAATTGGAATCTTCTAGATCTTCCGATGTGTTTTATGACTGGTCACTTGTTTTTGAATTGATTTATGGGGAAGATCTTGGGTCAGATGAAATTAATGAGCTTTCTGGTGGTCTCCCATGTAAGTCTTGTAAAAAGCTCTCGACTTTGTTTTCTTGAATTCTCTCAATTATTCATGCAAAATATCCTCCTTAAGATTGCATTGTTGATTGTTTTTGAAATGATACAAGCAGCCTAAACTTCCGAAGTGCAACCTTGGTTTAAAAAAGTGCGCATGAGGCACGCCTAGGCGCGAGGCACACTGAGGCGCAAATCTGAGCGCCTTACGTAGACTGAGGTGTTTTGACCCGTTTGGGATTAAACACGGTTCAAATAGACACATTTACATGTGACCAGGTCAAGCCTTTGACTTATTATGTAATAGTTTTATTTGCAGCCACACAGTGCATTGTTATTTGATGATTGAATATTATATGTGTGATCTAAAGTGCTTGATATAACACTGATTGCAGAGTTTGTAGGTATGGTAAAAGCGAGATGTGAGCTGTATGGAAAGCCCGCTTCTTTGCCGTTAAGGAAGACCAAAGAAATTCAGAGAGATTTGGTTGCTGGTACAGATCTATACATGCTTGTTCGCAGACATCACTATCTTTTTTAAAACAATTTCGCAATGCATCTGATATTAATACTGGCTAATGAAGATTTTATATCTTTACATAATCTACACTTTTCTTTTTTTTCATTTCAAACATTCTGCACTCAGATTGTGCTGCTACTACATTCAAACTTTGACAATTTCTATGTAATTAACTTCTTTATGTAGTTTTACAACTTTTTTTATATAGTTTATACATTTAACAAAAGGACCAACAAAAGCCTAAACCGCGAAACCGAACCGGAATCAACTGTTAGTAATGGTTTGGTTCAGTTCGGTTTTAAATTTTAATGGTTCGGTTCGGTTTTGGATAACCTTAAACTGTTACTAACAAGCGGGTCAAATAGGTGTTTCTAGAACGATACATGGCCTAGATTAATGAGCACGCAACAGCTCACAATAGTGTACTTAATCTTGAGTGATGTAGTTGCTTGGTTTTATTTTTTTTCTTTAAATTTGGGCCATTAGTTGGCTTACTTGATAACTTTACATCAAACTACGCAGATTTTGCATGCTGGTGGAAAATTTGGGGCGCCAGTAGCGGTTCTAAACGGGTGGACTACTATTTCGGGTTTTGAACTGGTACAAGCAGCCTAAACTTCTGAAGTGCAACCTTGGTTTAAAAAAGTGCGCATGAGGCACGCCTAGGGGCGAGGCACACTGAGGCGCAAATCTGAGCGCCTTATGTAGCCTGATGTGTTTTGACCCGTTTGGGATTAAACACGGTTCAAATAGACACATTTACATGTGACCAGGTCAAGCCTTTGACTTATTATGTAATAGTTTTATTTGCAGCCACACAATGTATTGTTATTTGATGATTGAATATTATATGTGCGATCTAAAGTGCTTGATATAACACTGATTGCAGAGTTTGTAGCTATGGTAAAAGCGAGATGTGAGCTGTATGGAAAGCCCGCTTCTTTTACGTTAAGGAAGACCAAAGAAATTCAGAGAATTGGTTGCTGGTGCAGATGTATACATGCTGGTTCGCTTTTGGGCTTCTGTTTTGGTACTGGGAGAACTACAAATTGATTCCCTTTTAAGCGATTTTTTTAAGTTTTTCTTTTCGTTTGCTATAGTTAGTGCATCAAAACCGGTTGATTTCTCGCTTACTGCAACGCGCTAGATTACTTACTAGCATTTCATGTTATCCATAATTTCCAAATATAAGTAGAAATAAATTATGTTATTTTTCATAGTTCCAGGTTTTAATAAGTTGTTGTGATTTACATACATGTCACATTAGTTTATGACATAGAAAGAATGCATTAAATGAATGGTTAAGAACTATAAATTTTACACTATTCTATTAAATATTTGTAAATATTATAAGGTAAACAAAGTTGATACCAACACTGTAGAAAGTAAATGTATTTTAATTATGAACATGTTTAATGCTCATAGATAGACCACATTGATGCTACGAAAAAGCAAACTAACAGACATACTATACAATATCTCACGAGAAAATTGTTTAGCCATTATTCAAAAACTACCAATCTTAAAGAAACAATATAAGTTAAAGCAATGAAGAACAACATATTCTCATCTTACAAAGTATTACTATATAATACTCATAGATAGACCACATTGATGCTACAAAAAAGCAAACTAACAGACGTACTATACAATATCTCAAGAGAAAATTGATATTTTAACAGAAAACGAGTACCATGTTGTAAAATGTCATCCCCGCCGCATCGCGCGGGTAGAGGACTAGTATATATATATATATATATATATATATATATATATAGGTAGAGGATCCTGTAAAAAGTGCTCAAAGTGTGAGAAGTGTATTATAACACTATATATAATACTATATAACACCATATAAACACCGTATAACAATATGTAACACCATATAATACCATATAACACTATGTAACACTATATATCATTATATAACAAATATAACACTATAGGTTGTCTGATAGCATGTCTATGATATATGTATAGTGTTATATTTGTTATATAATGATATATGTTGTTACATAGTGTTATATGGTATTATATGGTGTTACATATTGTTATACGGTGTTCATATGGTGTTATATAATATTATATATAGTGTTATAATACACTTCTCACAATTTAGGCCCTTTTTACACTATCCTTACCCTATATATATATATATATATATATATATATATATATATATATATATATATATATATATATATGGGAAGGTTCATTGGGGAACACTAAAAAAATGGGGAACAGCGGGGAACCGACTCAAACGAACTCCGATTGGACTCATTCCAGCGGCGTTGGAACCGGCTCGTCGAACCTTAACTAGGATCTCTTAACCCTAAACCCTAAACTCTAACTCCTAAAATCTAAACCCTAAAGCTAAAAAATAAGGCTAAAACCTAAGCTAAACCGTAAAATCTAAACTATAAACCCTAAAAGCTAAACCCTAAAGGCTAAACCTAAAGCTAAACCCTAAACCCTAAAGCTAAACCCTAAACCCTAAAGCTAAACCCTAAACCCTAAAAGCCAAACCCTAATATATTTAGTGTTCAGGGGTTATGATTTAAGGTTTAGGGTTAAGAGATCCTAGTTAGGGTTCTACGAGCCGGTTCCAACGCCGCTGGAATGAGTCCAATCGGAGTTCGTTTGAGTCGGTTCCCCACTTTTTTAGTGTTCCCCAATAAACCTCACAATATATATATATATATGTGTGTGTGTGTGTGTGTGTGTTTTGATGCATTGTTGTTGTTTAATTATTGTGTTGATCTATGTATCTGTTTAACATGTATGTTATGTGTCGTTCGAATTGATAGTGTGTGTTGTTAGAATTACTTTTGATCTGAATTGTGACGTATATTATTGATGGCTGTAAATGGATCTGGATCTGATTGTGATTATTGTGCTAGGCCTATAAATCTTGTATGCTGGAAACGTGCGATTTGTCTGGAGTTCATGGAAAAGGTTAGACATGTGGAAACTTGTAACGGTTTTGAATTTAGAAATCAGTTAGTTCCAATCCCTATTGAAGTTTATCGTGTTCTTGTATGTTAACTATAGTTGAGACTTTTGATTTGTATTTCATGGATATTAATTTCTATTACAAGCTGATGTTCTGGAATATTATGATCAGACTGTGAACTCTGTCAATGGATCATTCTATATACCTGCTATTTTAAGGGTAATTCGTTGTTAAATACTATGTTATCAGTATATTAGTTCTTTTGGAAGAACAGTGGTCTGCACCATACATCGCCAAACATTGACATATTTAAACTTGCACTATGTAATGCGGAAGGAATTGTTCAGAAGCTGCCAATTTCATTGAAGCATTGACATATATAAACTTGGCTGTGAATTATTGTTTTAGGATCTGCATTCAACTGGTATATATGGTGTTTGGTCCTTTAGTATTAAAGGTTGGTGTGGTTTTGGTCACCAGTGTCAATAAAAGATAAGTTGAAGCATATCATAAAGTTTCATCTTATTCCTTGTGTAGAATCATGTGGTGAAGGTTGTATTTTAATAAATGAAGATGAAAGATTTATGGAACGCTATACCCCAACAATGAAGGATCATGCATCAAGAAATGTTTCAAGATTTACGATCATGGAATATAGAACAATGTGTGCTCGATTGTCATTTATTTGTTATTTAAAAGATGTTTCCTTTTATCTGTTGTTTAAATGATGTTCCCTTTTTTATGATCTATTTTAATTAAACCTTAAAAAATGTATAGTCATTCGTCGTTTAATAAAATGTGGTATGTAAATTTTCTAAAAATCACTTGTGTTTTCAAACGGGTTTTACAACTAGTTATTTATTTATAGAGTAAATTGCTTTTTGAGTTCTTGTTTTTTAGTGGTTTTAATCATTTGAGTGCAAAATCAAAATTTTTAACGCACTGAGTCCCTAGACGTTTTTTTATAACTTTTTGAGTCTAACTTTTAACCTTTTGAGTCCAATTTTTTTTTAACAAAATTGGACTCAAAACGTTATAAAATAAATAAAATTGGACTCAAAGCATTATAAAATAAGCGACTAAAAACTCAGGATGTTAAACTTTTTGATTTTAGACTTAAGTGGTTAAAATCACTAAAACAGGTAAAATAAAAAAGTAATTACTCTTATTTATGATACACGTGAGCCTAATTATTGAAGTTGGAGTTGTAAAAAAGGGATCCGGACCCTTCATTTAACATTTCATTTTGGCGCCTGCTTCTCCAGGAAGCTTTATTCATTATCACTCACTCTGCTCAACTCAAATCTTCTTCTTACATGAAGCTGCTGAACCTCCACCAACAATGGTACTACTGTCTGTACACTTTCTATTTCTTCATTATCTCCAACTTTTCATCATCCTTTTTACATTCTCATTTAGGTTTTCTGCTTCATATACTTTGCACTGCCAAATCAAACTGTAAAACCCTGTTGTACCTAGCTGTGTTTGGCCCTGTTTTTTGACTTTTTTTTTTTTTGGTTTATGTTGTTGGCCTAATAGAATGTGTGTGTAAGTAAGTAAGTTAGAATTTTATGGTTTAGGTGAAAGTAAATGTGAAATATCTGAATAATGGATACAAACCCTAGAGAAATCTTATTTGGGATGTATACTACTAAACCCTAGAAAGACAATGTTATTAAATGAATATAACAGTTCATTGCAGCAAACTTTAAATTTAGCTTACTAACCGTGTTTTTCGTTATTATTATACGAATAGTGATGAAAGAAAGTGATGACTTTGGGGATCTGTTTCTTGACATGATTTTAGGCTAAAGTGATTTATATGTTGTTTGTGTTAAGGTTAACTGTTGAATTTTTATTGCTTGTTACTGAGTGTTGATGCTTTTTCGCCTCAAACATGTATACATGGTTTTTAATTGAGTGTTGATGCCTTTTCAGTTTTTAACTGGTGTTAGTATCAATTTAGATTGTTAAATGAAATTGTATTTTTTGATGTTTATATCCATATGCATTCATGTTGTGTGTTTATGATTAGTTCAGCGTTTTAGATACGCATACCTCCATCCTTTTTAAGTGTGTTGATAGTTGAGTGTGTCTTTCTTGTTATATTAATGTTTTTATGAGTTTGTGTTTGTTGATTAAACTCGAGGAGCCGAACCTAGCAAATGTTTGTGTTGTTTGCATTATCTGTTTACATGTTTATTGGTCGGCCATCATGGTGTCGATTAATGACCCTCTACATGTTTACATGTCAATTTCTATTTACAATTACATACTATCCTTTCACATTTTCATTTAAGTCTTAATCTTTCAAATATGCAGAGTTTCAATACTAAATTCTCACTGCGTTCATTCCTTAAACAAGTAACAAAACTCACAGATAACCAAAAAGAGTCCATTGAAAGAGCAGGATTCGGCAACTTGTTGCGTATTCCAGATCATGTCTTAAGGAGGTCCCAGTTGGATCAACTGATGGAAAAATGGAGTTGTCAAAAACAAGCATTTATATTTCCTCCCGGAGAAATAACAATAACCCTTTTAGACGTTGCCTTAATCTTAGGACTACGCGTTATTGGTCAACCTGTGGTCCTAGAATTACTTGCACCATTAACGAGCCTAGAGAAAGAATTTGGTGCTTCTGTTGTAAATAGGACTATTGGCATTGAATTATTAAAAGAAAGGCTTGAGTCAGTTGGTGATAGGGATGATGAATCTTTTGTTCGGGTTTTTTTGTTATATTGTTTTGGAACGTTACTATTTCCAAGTGCTAACGGGAAGGTGGATTCGAGGTATCTTCATCTTCTTCAAGACGTGGATAATGTGAGTTCTTTTGCATGGGGTGCTGCTGTTCTTGAAGATCTTAATAATTGCTTGAGGCAAAGAAAAAGTAAAAAAACAAATAATATTGGCGGATGTCTTATTCTCCTTCAAGTAAGCTTCTATTTACTTTTAAATTAATTGATTTAATAATTTGAGACTAATATCATCGTACGCAGATATGGTGTTATGAGCATATTATTACCGGAAGGCCTAAATTACTGGATTACTCCACGTTTCCTCGTGTATGCCGATGGGAAAGCAGTGCAAGGCAGTACGCAAAGTCTTCCCAATTCAATATCAATTTTGAGGAATTAGAGCATACTCAGGTATATGTCTCGCTTTCTTACTCTTATTTTCCAATTAAGGTGGCTATTTCGGCCCATTTACTCGGTTATGTTTCATCTCTAACTAGTAAAACTAAATAAGAAACCAGGTGTGTTTTTGATGTATAAACCTCTTACATCACTTATAATTAAAAAAACTGGATTATAACTAAATGACATAATAGTTATATATCAGAAGTTAAAAGTTGCGCTTACGGATATATATATTCAGATATTATGGAAGCTTGAACCGACGTCAGAGGAGATGGAGATTGATATGATCAGGGAGATCCCACAGGTTAGTTTCCTTACCTTCTACATCCAAAGTTTCCTTACCTTTGGTGGTCTCGCTCCTGACGCTCTGCGACTTTTGAATCGGGTTCAAAAAGTCGTTAATAGTAATTCTTCGTCGCTAAAGGTTTCAAACTTTGTATTTAGTAGAATTGGTTTTTCTATTCAAAAGGGGGTGGCGGCGCAACTTGTTGCCCGACTACCTGCCATTGCTTTGTAATTGCCCTTTTTCGTGTGGAATGATATGTTTTCCAATTTAAAAAAAAATATTATTATTATTATTATTATTATTATTTTAATATTTGCCTTTTAAATTTCTACAAGGAATGGCATTTAAGAAGTGGACCTGGAACGATTGAGCAGCCAATTGAAGTAGAGAACCAAAGTGCAATTAGAATGGGTACAAAGCACAATGAAGAAGTAGATGATGAAGAAGAAGAAGAAGAAGAACCAATGAGTGGAGACGAATCCGCCATCTTCGTCACAAGTGATACAACAACAACCATACCCATCTTCGTCACAAGTGATGTAAGTTTGATATTTTAGCCTTCTATTCCTTTCTCATCTGGTTGTCTATAGATGGAGCCAAGGTTTAAAAAAGCGGAAACGGCCTCGAGGCGTTTTTCTTTAGGGCGGGCCGAGGCGCAAGCCGCGAGGCATTATTAAAAGCGCACACACACGCACACGCGCTCGCACTCACCATAGTTGTTAATTGCGACCATAGCGGTCGCTATAGCGTGCCTTATGGCGATGCATGCTGCTCATGGTGATGACTAGCGATTTTTTATTTTTTTTTTAAGTTTAAGTTTCTGACCTCTCGTCTGGACTTGGCTTTAATACAAAAAAAAAATTAAAAAATAAAGGTTAAATTGTGCAAAAACTGGCCCACGCGGGCCTGGGGTTTTTCGGAGCTGCATTCGTGTCCGCAGGACGTGCGGGCATGCACGAGTTCAATTAAATTTCAATTCAGAAACTCATTTTCAGCACCCCCCTGCGCGCGGGTAGGACTTGTGGTAAAACATGTCATAAAGCTACAATGGAGTAGTAAAGACTTCACCTTATAAACAACCACTAACTTTGTTAACACACCGATGTGGGACAAAGTATTTACCACCTTTTGAGACTTTCATTCACACACCCAACATATAAGTCCTTTGCTACTAACTATTAGTTTTTGTTAAATATACATGTAAAATAACATATATACAAGGGTATTTTGATGTAATATACATATAAAAATTTTCAAAAATCTTTTTCTAGTGTAATCGCTATTTATAAAATAGCCGTCGCTATTTGTCGCTATTCGCTACGTAGCCTAGCCATGCCTTGTCGCTATTTGTCGCTATTCGCTATCGACAACTATGGCACACACACACACGAGACATGTTTTGGATGATAATCCAAGTAACGAATTGGTTAGTGGTGAGTTGAATGTCGTTTATGCATGCTAGGTCATTTATTGTGTGTTCTTGACTATTAGATGTTTTGCTAGTCGTAGTGAACCGTAGGGATACAAATATTATAAAACCTGATTTAGAAATAAAAAAAAAACATTATAAATAGTTCAACAACCTAAATTTGACATTTAAATATTATAGAACTCGTTTTCCTCCGCATCATCCTCAATGTTTTCATCAACCATATCTAGATTGCCATCTAGGAAAACATTGAGGATGAAAACTCGGGTCGGCTATCCACTCATCATTCGACAAAACCTCATCGGTAACCATCGGGTCCTCGTCATCTTTTAGAAACTTTTGCTTCAATTGTTTAGGGCACATTTACATCTCTGCTGTCCCAATGGATTAATCTGTAAGTTAAATATCATGACATGTATCCAAATTTTTGGCTTATTTATCTATTATTTTTTGCTTTTTAAATTTCTACAAGGAATGGCATTTAAGAAGTGGACCTGGAACGATTAAGCAGCCAATTGAAGTACAGAGCCAAAGCGCAATTAGGATGGGTACAAAGCACAATGAAGAAGTAGATGAAGAAGGACCAGTGAGTAGAGAAGAATCCATCCTCTTCGTCTTAAGTGATGTAAGTTTGATATTTTATCCTTCTATTCCTTGTCTATAGATGGAGCTTATTTGGCTCTAATGTCTGAAAATGTTTAAACATAGTTTTAATTTCTCCAAATTATGCGGGCTTGTTTGGGCCACAGTTACATCCTCTGCTGTCCCATTGGACTAATATGTAAGTTAAATGTGGGCCGGGTAATGTGATTATAAATTTTCATGGGTTCTATTTCAATTATCTAGAGCTGATATCCACATTTTGTTGATAGTAAGTTAGTTATCGAGGCAATATGAGAAAATCCAGCCATCCTAATGTCGAAACATATGTTATCGTCACATATTCTGTTTTCTTTTTTTTTTTTATATATAAAAGTCGAGTATAGAGGGCAAAACGGGTTAGGTTTTGGTATATGTCAAAATCGCTAATATGTCAGGTATACGTCGGCAACGTCAAGATGAGGAGTTAAAGTGTTTGATTCATCAATTTCAGCTAATTACACAACTCGTCCATTTTGCTACCTCTAAAGTCGTACTTGTATTTTTATTTGAAATTGCACTCGGCTTGTGTTTTTGCAAGGGTGAGGAGTCAAAGGAAATTGAAGAACTTCGAAAGGAAATTCTAGAATTGAAGACGATTATAGAAGAAAAGAAAGAAAACGAAGCTAAGATTCAAGCTGAGAATGAAGAACTCAAGAAAAGGGTTCAAGATGACGAATATATGTTGATGAAAATGGAAAAACATATTTCGGAGTTAGGAATACTCTTATCAAAGTTAAGCATGCAGTAGTATATGGTCTGAATGCACCAGTAACCATTGGTGTTCTTATTTATCAACATCTTATATAATAAATTGTAAGCACATACTTTTACTTATATTGACAAACTGCTAAAAGCACAATGTTTGATCTTGTATAATTAATTAAAAATCTTTAGAGAGATGAGTTATTTCATTTCATCTTTTTATGCCATTATTCTAACTCCTCAAATGTGAATCAATGAATAATGTGCATATATATCATATGATTAATATCATTTGAGCTTCATGTATTCCTATACAAAAAATCATGTGATCTTGACCTTTTAGTTTGACCATTTTCTTTGGATTTATATTGTGCACTTCAAACTTGTAGAAGAAAGTCTATAATTTGGGTATAGATACATGGGGCAATTTGTAATTAACTACATGAATCAATCAGGAGATTCAACTCATAAGTGAATACCTACATAAAACATTTAGAGTAAATTACGATTTTGGTCCCTGTGGTTATATCACTTTCACCCTTTTAGCGTAAAAAAAATAATCTTTTAACATCTGAGCCCCCAACGTCTTTTTTTCTAACCCTTTTGGCCTCTAACACTAACCTCATCCATTTATTTTTATGGGTCAAAAGGGTTAGAAAAAAAGACGTTGGGGGCCAAAAGGGTTAGAAAAAAAGACGTTGGGGGCTCAGATGTTAAAAATTCCTTTTTAGGCTAAAAAGGTAAAAGTGATATAAGCACAGGAGCCAAAATCGTAATTTACTCAAACATTTATTTTATAACTTTGTATATTATGCATGAAAAGTAAACAAAAATCAATAGTAATATTTCTAGACCCTCATAGACCTACTAAAAGCCTTGATAAACTTGAAATGTGGGATGCTCTCTTTTCTTCCTTCTTTCCTGCTACCAAAGATGGGATTAAACAGCTTCTTCATGACTTTCTGAAACCGCAACCCACGGTGGCGACGCTGGCGGCCCCTCGCCTTGGATTCCGATGGCGGCAGCAATGGTGGTTGATGCCTAGGTGCAACAGGCTCAGAAAGACTCCTACTTAGAATGGCTTGATTTAATTGTACCTCAAATGAAAGCCTTTCAAACCTGTCCATTAATGTGCTTTGTTCATCACCAAATCTCTTCATAACCACTTCTATTTCTTCCATTCCCTTTGTTCCCATCTCTCACTCTTCAGTCTTCACTCACATCCTTATATATATACATATACATATAGAGAGAGAGAGTTTTTACCTGTATGAGTCTGTATGTAGCAGGATACCTTAATCAAGTGTGATGAAAGGTAGCAGCTTTAGTGGGTAATCTATGGTTTGAAGGAAGCCAAAGGGAAGAAAAGAATCTAATGCTAAATAAAAACAACATATATAGTTAATATTTTTTTTAAAGGACGGTTATTTAAATTTCCTTTTGATGAAATGAATTCTCATTTACTAGACCCGAATTGAAAGTCACCCGAGCCCAAATTAGATAATACCCGAATAACCTGAACCTAACTAATCTGAACCTTCTATAGGGCGGTTATGGGGTCACTTTTCCCAAGTCAAAAACCCGGACAAATGGCGGGGGTAATAAATTGTAAGGCTGGGAAACTACCTTTTTTTCTTGGGGATTCCGGTTGGGGCAAATATGAAAAGAATAAAATACCGGAAACCTATAATAGATAAATTTAATTCTAAGCTTTCATCCTGGAAGGCTAGATGTTTATCGATGGCGGGTAGAATTGTTTTAGCGAAAGCGGTTCTCTAGGTGTTACCAAACTACTATTTATCTCTATTCCTAGCCCCCAAAAAAGTGATAAATGATCTTGAAGTAATTAGGATGGACTTCGTTTGGGGTAAAAAGAACGGGAAGTGCAAAATGAGATGAGTTGCATGGGGCAAAATGGTAAAAGAAAAAGGGTATGGAGGATTAGGGATAGGGGATATTAGGAGTGCAAACCTCGCTTTATAAGCGAAATGGTGGTGGAAGTTTAAAGAAAAGCCGGGAGCTCTCTAGGTTAAAGTGGTTGAAGACATCCATTCGAAGAAAAGGCAAGTTATGTTTATTTCTTCAAAAAATAAGTTATCTGGTACGTGGAAAGATGTTATTAGGGTAGACAAAGAGTTCACGAAGTTGAATTTGTCGTTAAGTAAAAATCTGATTGTAAAGCTGGGCAGTGGAAAAAATACAAAATTCTGGGTTGACATATGGGCTGGGGAAACAAATCTAAGGGACAGGTTCCCTACTATTTTTGGTTTGGCAAAAGATAAAAACATACAGGTCTATGAATGTGCTACAAAAATTGGAGAAAGGCATGGCTGGGCTTGGGAGTGGCTTTGTGGGCCAAAGAATGCTCAAGAATGGGCCCAATACCTGGAACTGTTAGGAGTATAAACGATTACAACATAAGTGAGAAGGAAGATTCATGGAGATGGAAACTGAAAAGAAAACGAATTACTTTCAGTCTCGATTCTTAGGAGTGAAATACATAGAAGAGAAGCGATAGAAGGCGATGTGGAATGAGCATCTTGGAATAAATGGGTGCCGCCAAAAGTCAATTTATTTGTTTGGAGGGCTGCAAAGAATCGTATCCCGGCTAAACCAGAGTCGGCTCGTAAAGGGATTGCTTTAGAGAACGAAATGTGCTCGAGGTGTGGTGTCGAGGAGGAATCGGTAGAACATTTATTATTTAACTGCATACTAGCTCGTGCAACATGGTGAAACATTATGGTATGGTTAAAACTAATGGATCAGCAAGAGATTAACAACTGTGAAGACATTCTTCGGTGAGTGGAAGCATTTAAAGGATCGACAACGTGCAAGAATGTAATTATGGCTATTATAATGACAACGATGTGACAAATATGGAAATCAAAGATAGCATGTCTCGTTTGGGAGAGATGAATTTAATGTTAGAAATGTCATAATTTAATTGTTTGTTTCACTCTTGTTTTTATTTTCTGTATTTATACCTTGGGTTTTTTCAGCTCCGGTGGACTTTTTTCTATAATCATAGAATTTTTGTTGTTTAAAAAAAACAAAAAAAAAAAACATCTTTCCAGGAAGGTTAGCTGCTGTTGCTATGGTGCATTAAAAAAACAAAGTTGATTTTGCTCTCATTTCAACATCAAAAATCAAAATCATTAATACCACTTACTATACGAGTACTCACAAAGTACAACCATTTAATGCATCCGAATTTTTATAGACTATCACATATCTATATCTATATCTATAATATATATATAGAGGCCGGTTATCATACAAACACTCTAATCGTACATTATGTACGCTACAACAACAACCGTACGATCATCTCATTAAAAGCGCGTGTTTAAACAATTAAATTAATCAAATTAAAATTAATAAAAGAAACCGCCAAGGTTAGAATCGTCCATAGCGAGAACAAAACCCCTGATTATCAGCACACAAAAACTCAAAATCATACCGTAAAACCCAAAAAATCAAAAGCATTCTCCTTTTCCAAAACATTACCTGCAACTCATTGCGATTTCAACTACGATTCCATGAATATTGAGAAAAGAAGCAAAGCAAACAACGACAGACCACAAGCGAAGAATATGAATCCAGGTATCTATTTACATTTGCGATTTAAAGTGTAATATACAGGGGCTTTAAAATCAAATGTGATTTTGTTTGTTTATTAACGTTTTAACTGAAACATATAGTTTTATAACATTATATATTGATAACAACTTCAATTTTGCTAGGGTTTATTGCAGGTATATTTATTTATTAGGTTTTGCATTTTTTATGCACTTGTCTTAATGATACTGATGGGTGTGTGATATCATATAGGATTTTGTTGTGGTTTTAATGACATATGCGATTTTATATGATAAAAAGCTAGTATGTAGAAGTTTTTTTGTTTTAGGTTAAATTAGATTTGCGAATTGATATAAATGCAAATGCGATTTTATATGAGAAGTTAGTTGTATTGTTTAGGTAATGCTTATGAAACAAATGCGAAATCATAACTCATAAATGCAAATTGATAAAATAACACATGCGAATTGATATCTAACACATGCGAATTGATGACTTGTTGTGCATGATTAACTGACAAATGCGATTTGTTAAGTGTTTTTAACTATAGCTTGCGATTTTGTAGAAATAGAATCTGATGAAGACTTTGAAGGACCAATATCAACTCTGATAAAAATTAAAAAGAATAGAAAGAGATTGGTGATTCAAGAAAGTTCAGAAGATGATGAATTTGTTAAGCCACCCCCAAAAAAGAAAAAAACATGAGAAGAAAGAAGATAAGAGAAAATCAAAGATACTCACAAAAAAACATTCAAAAAAAGGGCAACAACCTAAAACAGAACATAGAGAGTTTTTCAAATACAGCAATGAAGCAATACTGCTGAGATGCCAACCTAACTCATATATGGATACTGTTAGAAGATTTTCAAAAAAACAGATAGATGATGTTAGGGATATGGGGTTTGGAGCTATTCTTGATATCAACATCAACCATATTTCGACACGATTGGCATATTGGCTAGCAAGAAACTTTGACGAGAATTCCGATGAGCTAAACTTGGGAAAACACAAAATAAAAATAACATCGGACACAATTTTTGAGGTATTTGGAATACCAAGAGGGCCAAAGAAGGTTGAGATAATAACCGATAAGAGAAAAGTCAAAAAGCAAGACAAAATTGAAAAAAGTCAAGAACCGGGAAATGCTGTGAGGGATACATTCATCCACCAGTGGGAGGAAAACAGGAGAATTACCCATGGCTTAATTGCAGATACAATGGAAAATCAAAGAGACGGAGGGAGCCTGTTTAAATTAAACTTCCTAGTATACTGGATGACGTTCTTTGCGGAGATTACAAAGGCAACACTTGCAAATGATAGATGTTTGCTTGGTGTAGAAGATGTTGAGGAAATAAAGAATCTAGATTGGTGCTCATTTCTACTCGACACCTTGCGTCGTACACGAGCAGGCTGGAAGAACTACAAAATACAATTTGTGGGACCTGTTGCCTTTCTTACGGTATACATTACTACATTTAATAACACATTTAGAATACTAGTTTGTTTTGTTATATAATTAAATGATCTTGCGATTCATACAGCTTCTGTACACGCATGAGTACAACAAGAGGCTTAACCTGTTTGAGAAAGCTGTGGAAATACCGGTTATTCGTTATATCACATCTTCAGAGATTGATAAAGTCGAAGAACATATTTCGGATAACGAACCTCTATGGATATCAAGTGAGAGTGAAGAAGAAGAAGAAAGTGAAGAAGAAAATGAAGAAGAAAATGAAGAAAAGAATGAAGAAGAAGAGGGTCCTCCGGAGGATGATTATACACTACGACCATCGGTTGACACGACGATAAGCTACAAAAGAAGGACTGCGCGCGCAGTACAAAACGAAGAAACCGGGAAAGAGCCAAAAGATAAGGAGAACATTGATGAGTTCATGGATTTCAGTTTTGAAATCAATGAAATGTCTCAGATGAACATTGACTTTGAAGTTGGAACGCAGACGCAGAAAATGATGGATTATTGCAACACTCCTGCTCAACTTTCACCGTCGGTATTCTATGACACAGCCAACGAACAACAACTAGAGGCTTCGAGAGCAAACAAAAAGGTAAGTGTATAAAAATGTTAATTTAACTTATTTAACTTTATCAATTATATTTAACTTCTATACTGATATTACAGAATCTGTTGAAAAAGATGAAAGCAAATGTCAAAAAATACCTTAAAATGGTTCGAGATGTTCAAGAGATGAACAACTTAGTGTCAGAGGCAAAAACTAAGTGTTTTTGGGATGTTGAGGTTATGAATGCTTGTAAGGAGTGGGATCAAAGGCTTCAGAATAATCCCATCTGTCTGCCACCTGAACCGGTTCAAGAGCATGAACCTGCAGCCTCTCCTGTTCATCAAGACCCTGAAAACCCAGCTTCTGAGGTTCATCATGAAGTTGCTACAAACAAAGAAGGTAAAGAGGATGAAGAAGCACAAAAAGTAATATCCAGTGTTTTGCTACAAATGGCATCAGAAGGTAACACATGCGAAATCAATACTAACACATGCGATATAATGTAAAAATTCACTAAAAATTATACATTTGCGAAACCTATGAAAAACACATGCGATACTATCAAAAACATTTTAGCTTTGATTTCGCACACGATGTCATGTATACACCTGCAATTTTGACTCTGCTGTATTAAATAAAATAATTTTAATCTATAGGTACACTGCAACCAGATGATGGAGGAGTCACAGACACCCTTATTGCAAAAATTCAAACAGTGGAACCGGGTGTATATGCTTACCAAACAACTGCCAATGGTAATAAAAACCCTTTACTTTATGACAAAAATTAAACATCATAAATTATTGTATATCTTAAATTACTCTGGCATGCAGAAACTGGTGAAAATGAAAGTGTTGTCGAAGAGACAGTGAACTTGGCAGAATCTACACAAAAAGTCCAGGAAGAAGTGCCGGAAAAAGACCCCCAACAACTCGATACGGACGTTGAAATTGAAAAGGAAATGGAACCTGAATGCCCTCAGGTAACTGCTGAAGAATTGCATTCAGTTGAGTTGGTTTTGAGCATAGTACCAACATTGCAAGAAGATAAAGGAAAAAAACAAACTAGAGGGAGAAAAACCACAAAGCCAGAGCAAGTTCCAAAACAAGTTATACCAAAAGGGTTAAACGAACTACTTTATAAGACAATAGAACAAGCAAAAATAAGAGGTGAAAAAAGATGTGCAGATCTTGGAGACAAATTTTGTTCACCTTACTGCAATAGAGTGGTGAACATGCATGAAGCACTCTTGACCCAAGAATTAAGTGTGATC
Source organism: Helianthus tuberosus (assembly GCA_030545235.1). Lineage (NCBI taxonomy): Eukaryota > Viridiplantae > Streptophyta > Magnoliopsida > Asterales > Asteraceae > Helianthus > Helianthus tuberosus. The sequence goes on from CM060381.1 coordinate 103,939,695, forward strand.
CGCTTCACATTTGCTACCTTTGCAGGCTTGCAGTAAGTAGAAAAACAAAATATCAACAAACAAAACATCTAATAAAAATATACACAAAACAAAAACTAATTATTTATTTTATGCCTGGCAGAGAAGAGTTTTACCGATCCAAAACTGAGGTTGCAATATTCAAAGCTGTGTTTGAAAGCTTCTTCAGGGGACAATACGTAGCATCGAACGGATTAGATGCATTTGTAGATATTCTAAACCTTGAAGAGAAGAAAAGGGATAGAAAATCATCACCACACAGATTCTTCTTGTATTCCACAATGATGGTATGTTTTCATATACATTTTGTCATTTGAAATTTTAAAACATAAATGCATAATAAATGATTTCGCAAACTAGTTATATCTAAATCGCATGTATTATGGCAGAATTTTTGCTTTTGAAACATTTTCATACTGTTTGTAAAATATCGCATGTGTTGTATATACTATTCGCATGTGAAAAGATCAAATGTTTGCCTTTCTAAACATTTCTCATACTCTTGTGAATTTCGCATGTGGTATAAATACAATTCGCATGTGAATCCATTGTTTGCATAACTTTGATTCTAATTACATAACATACAGCCGGATATCTTTTACGACGAGGAGAAATACACAGACAACCAACGACTCAGAATATTTGCCTCGAATTTTGAAGACATGTTAAATAGATATGAGGTAAAAAAACTTGAATCGGTTGACCTGGTCTTTATTCCGGTACTTCAAGGTGACCACTTCTATGTCTTGTGCTTCAACTTGAAATCCGGAAAAATTGAACTGATTGACAATTCAGCAGCTGAACAAGAATTCAAGGATAGATACAAGGGGCTACCAGACACACTGGTAATACAAAACCCTATACTTATACATGTTATATTTTATGTAAAAGCTACTAACACAATGTTACAATGTTACAGAGAAGGGTATTGGTTTTATACCTAAAAGATGCTTTAAAACCAACACCGGCTATAGAACAACTTGCAACCTCAGTGATAGAAAGAAAGGAAATGGTTTGGAGGACGAAGAATAACGGCGTAGACTGTGGAGTGTTTACGATGCGTCACATGGAAACCTACAAGGGAAACCAAAAACCATGGGTGACAGGATTTGTGAATGAAGATGAAGTAAACAACAGACAGAAAGCACAACTTCATCTCCTAAGGACAAGATATCTCAGCAAAATCATTCTATCAGAACACAACATGCATCGTCTAAAAATAATTAAAATGGCCAATGATTTCGACAAAAGGCCAGACAAAGAGAGGTATATGAAAGATCTGGATAAGATAATCCCAGAAAGGATGAAAACATATTTTGACAGGGACAAGTAAAGTTCATTTGATGATGTACTTATGTTACATATTTCAACTGTTTCAACTGCTTTAGTTCTCTTATTAATTTCGAATATATATTGGTGTTTCTTAACTGGCAATTGTGTTCTTATTTCGCATGTGTTTTGTATGAAAATCGCATGTTTCAAATTGAATTGTTAAAATTTGCGAAAAACAATTTCATTACATGACAAAACATGCTAATTTATTGGAACATACTCCAAAAAAAAAAAAAAAAACAGTTCATTCAAAAGATGAAAGAAACTCTATTTTCATCTTCATTGAGCATCTTAATACATTTATTGCACCAGCCAACTCTTTCAACTGTTTCTCATCCCTCTCACCCAAATCCACCATAAACATAACTGCAATTTCTTTAAGACTACTCACTTGCATCTGGGATAACAAGTTCAGAATTTCTTGTCTTCTCTTCATGTTTTCTGTTACACGAGAAATGTTGGCTTCCAACATCTCTTGACAAGTTTGATCCTCTTGAATCTGTTGCTGAATCCTTTCCCTCAAAACCTGCTTGATACTTGGTTCAGAAGAAGCAGAAGAGGATGTTGGTAGATCTGCCATTTTTTTAATTGGATGTTTTCAATAGTAATGAAAACACAAAATATATAATAAAAAAAATTATTGATATGAATTATTGAAATCAATTATTGAACTGAAATTATTTGATTTCAATAATTGAAACACACTGTGCAAAAATAAAAATAATTACTCATAAAGATTGGGAAATCAAAAGCTACAATTGATAAAAATCTTTAAGGTTTGCGAAATATCGAATTAAACTTGTGAAATTATATATCAAACTTCATTTGTGTGCGAAAAGACTATATTTAAACATGCGAATTTATGCAACAGATCTATTCCTTTACTAGTTGGATTATTTTAACACATCACATGCGATATATAAAAAGACACATGCGATATAGTAACACAACAATTAATTCCAAATAACACTTAACTTCTACCCATGATTATAAATCTAATAAAAAAAAAAATTCAAATGAAAAAAAAACCCAAACTCACCTAAATGACGAATCAATCAGTTTCTGAAATAGCCGTTCTGTGTGGAATCAATCAAAACCCTACAATCGAATTCAATAACGAAGAATACTTGAATGGAACGGTTAGGAAACGAACTCCATAATTGACGGGATTCAATGATTAGCAGTCGTAAATGTTAGATTAGAATGTCTGATATACCCTTATTTGTTAAAATTGAATCAGGACACGTGTATGGCTTGCTGTTGTAGCGTACATAATGTACGATAGTGAGATTTGTACCATACTCTTTACCTATATATATAGGGAGGGGCTCATGCGAGAATCACCCTTATTGTGAGAACCGCGAGAACCAATGTGAACACAACCTAAAATAGCTAAAAAAACCTAACCCCCACCCCCCCCCCCCCAAAAAAAAAAACCTAAACCCCCCCACCCCCCCCCCCCCCCAAACTCACCTAAATGACGAATCAATCAGTTTCTGAAATGGCCGTTCTGTGTGGAATCAATCAAAACCCTACAATCGAATTCAATAACGAAGAATACTTGAATGGAACGGTTAGGAAACGAACTCCATAATTGACGGGATTCAATGATTAGCAGTCGTAAATGTTAGATTAGAATGTCTGATATACCCTTATTTGTTAAAATTGAATCAGGACACGTGTATGGCTGCTGTTGTAGCGTACATAATGTACGATAGTGAGATTTGTACCATACTCTTTACCTATATATATAGGGAGGGGCTCATGCGAGAACCACCCTTATTGTGAGAACCGCGAGAACCAATGTGAACACAACCTAAAATAGCTAAAAAAACCTAACCCCCACCCCCCCCCCCCCAAAAAAAAACCCTAAACCCCCCCCCCCAAGCTAAAAAAAAAACAAAAAAAACCCTAACCCCACCCCCCCCCCCCCCCAAAACCTAAACCCCCCTCCCCCACCCCCCAAAAACCTAAACCCCCCCCACCCCCCCAAGCTAAAATGCTAAAAACTAAACCCCCAAAAAACCTAAAAAAATCTAAAAAAATCTAAAAAAAATCAAAATTTTTTTAATATTTTTTAGGTTAAAATCGCTACTTTTCGAAGCCAAAAAAAAAATTTTTTTTTTAAAAAAAAAAAATTAAAAATTTTTTTTTTTTGTTCGAAAAGTAGCGATTTTAACCTAAAAAATATTAAAAAAATCAAAAAAAATTTTTTTTGTGATTTTTAGGCATTTTTGGTGTGTTCACATTGGTTCTCGCGGTTCTCACAATAAGAGGTGGTTCTCGCATGATCTTCTCCCTATATATATATATATATATATTATTTAGAGTATACAAACCCCATGAGGGGCAATAGTACTTGCCATCGATTGGGTTAAATGGGCGGCTGCCCTATTTTTTTTTTCATTTTTAGTTTTAATTTTAATTTAATTAATGTTAGTATAATATAATATAATTATAATTGCTCCTTTCAAAAATTACGATTTCGCCCTCAGTTCAAAATTACGTTTTTGCCCTCAGTTCAAAATAAATTTATGCTTTTGTCCCCAGCTAAAAATTACGATTTCGCCCTTAGTTCAAAACTATGATTTTTCCCCCGTTCAAAACAAAAGTTTGGTTTTGCCCCCCTCCCCCTCAGCTAAAAATTACGAATTTGCCCTCAGTTTAAAATTATGAGTTTGTCCTCTTTTAAAAACTTATGATTTTGCCCTCAGTTAAAATCTGGAGTGTTGCCATCGTTTTAATTTTTTTTTTCAAAACTATAGTTTTTATTTTACTTGGTTTACTCAATCTAACTTTTTTGTCAAGCAAGTATCTGACACTCGCTCATTGTTTATGACAATTTACTATTTTGCCCCCAGCTCAGGCTTGCCATCTTTTTTTAGCAAAACTATGGCAGTGTTTTGGTTTAATTGGTTGAGTCGATATAATTTTTTTGAGATCGTGTTATGAGTAGTATGCACAAGTAACTAAAATACATAAGTACATGTTATTAAACTAAGAAATATTCGGCTTATCGCCCCGCAACGCGAACGGGGCATCCAACTAGTATACTACAAAACCTATGTAAGGGAATAGTGTTAGAGCGTAGCCTGACATTCTTTTATTGGCTCGTATAAAATATGATTTTACCCCCAATTAAAATTACGAATTTACCTCTGTTCAAAATTAAGTATTACCATCGCTATAGACACTTCACCATTGACTTGAAGAAATTACAATTTTACCCCCAGTTAAAATTACGAATTTGCCATTGCTCAAAATTACAATTTTGTCTCGGTTCAAAACTATTTTATTGCCATCGCTTTAGTGTCAGGCTCCTGTTTGACACTACCCCATTGCTCGAACAAATTATGATTTTACCCCTAGTTAATATAATGAATTTGCCCCTGCTCAAAATCACGATTTTGCACCGGTTAAAAATTACGGTATTGCCATCGCTTTAGCTTCAAACAAGTTACAAATTTTCTCCTGGCTCTAAATTACAGTCTTGCCATCTTTTTACTTTTTTTTTACCAAAACTGTGGTAATGTTTTGTTTTACTTTCTTTTAAGCAAAACTGTAGCAGTGTTTTGTTTTAATTGATTAACTCGATGTAATTTTTATTGTGATCGTGTTACGAGTAGTATGTACAGGTAACCTGAAACACACACACATATATATATATTATGAAACTGAAAAATATTCGGCTTCGCGCCCCGCAATAGCAAAGCATAAACTAGTTTGTGTTAGGGATGAACAAATTGGCCCCGGTACCGGTACCGAATTTACAAAACCTGGTACATTTTCGGTACCGATTCGGTACCGACTTTTGACATTTTCGGTACCGGTCTGGTACGCTACCGGTTCGTTATCGGTATTTACCAATTTTTACCCTCAAATACCGGTACCGTACTGGTACCGAACCGTACCGTACCGGGTATATTTGGTACCGGTACCGGTACCCACTTTTAAGGATTTTCGGTACCGGTACTTTTGGTTACGGTACCGGTTCAGTACCGGTTGGTACCGAGCTAATCACTAGTTTGTGTACCATCGCAAAAGATCCAATAGGTCCCACCAATTGATATTCATTACGTGCCAACAAAGTGATGCAATACTTGACTTTCCGTCATCTCGGCTCACTTTAGTACCAACCCTTCACCCTATCGTTCTCTTCGCCTCCATCCAGCCCATACGTACCAAGCTCACGTTAGCATCAATCATCTTTCTCAAACAAATTAACAGTTGCAGCAACAAACCCTAACAACAACAGTCATGAACACTGCAATCAACACTCCTACTATAACCAACCCTAACCCTAGCGACCTATGCATAAACAGACCTCCAACGGCCACGTTTTGTCGGTTATCGCCGCTTCTCCGACCTCGTAGCTCCGGCGTACTCACGCTACCGGTTTCTGTCTCCGGTTATCCGAAAGGTTTACTCATCTCCGGTTCGAAGTTCCGGAACCGGCCGGTTTTCTCATTTGCTGAGGATTCGGTGAGTTGAAATTTGGTTTGAAGTTATGGTAATTTAGTTTAGTGTTAGTTTCTCATTGTTTGGGAGAATTTTGCTGTTTAATGTTCTAGATTAGTAGCTATATTTGAATCAGCGTTAATTTGAATAGCAAGTAGTAGGCTGTTCAAAGAGGCCAGCGGACCTTTGCTTGTGCTTGGTTCCATGGTTATAAAACTAGTCGGCCGTTGGGTACCGACCAGCGATTAATCGGATTGAGATTTATATATGTAATATTTAGTTATATATAAATACACATTTTTATAAATAAATATTTTAAGTAGACAGATTTTAACCCCTCCTCGGCCCATTTTTTAAGTATACAGGATTAATCGCCGAGTTTGGTTGGAAACTGGCCGGAATTTACAGGTTTTGGCCGGAATCTGGCTGGAATCACTGGTTTTGGCCGGGCGACTAGGGCTGATTCAAGGCTGACTACCGACTAATAGACAGATCAACGAAAAATTACAAAATGACCCCCGCCGACTAGTCCCGCTTTTACAACACTGCTTGGCTCTTTTACAAACCGAACGGAGCCGAAAATTGAACGAGGATTTTTTGAGAGAGTGTTAAGCGGGAGCGGTTTGGACAGCCTAGCAAGCAGTAGAGTCTGTAGACGGTCTTAGGTTTGTTTTAATTCTGAATTGATGTTTATATTCTTTGTGTGTCTACAATGTAGTAGGCCTGGTAAGAGATTATCTCACCGTTTGGGGAAAACCTGTTGTTTGATTTGCTAAATTGGTAATAAAAGTTGAAAATAATATTAATCTCATAGAAAGTGTAGAGACCCTTTTAGGTAGGTTTTAATATTGTATTAATATACGTATATGTTGTATATTTACAGTGCAGTAAGTATGGTATTAGATTGAAGTAATGATGTGCAGTTTCTTTCTTAGGCTGAGGGATGTTTGTTTATCTTGTAGTTGGGTTATATGAGGCTGGGGATAAGCAAAATAGTTGTGTGCTCAAGTTGAGTTTTTGTTTGAAAATGAAATTTAGCAATGTTTATTTAGATTGAAATTTGAAAGAAAGAGAAACTAAATTTGAAAATGACTCAAGTGCTATTCGTTTATTTGATATTGTATTAAGATTTCATGTAGGCCTTAAAATAAGCTTTTTTGATGCTCTAGTGGTTAATGGGGGCGAACAGTATGTCGGTTGATGTTGTTGGATACATGGTCACATACTATAAAAGCACATCTTATTTTTATGATGAGAAACACGAGTATTGAAATTACTCGTATGTTTACAGTACATTACAACACATGTCTACAAGATCTAACTAGTTAAAGAATCAAGAATTATTGGACAATACACGATCAAACCGCAAATCGGTTGTGAGACTTATGAGTTATGAAGTTCTATAAACAAATATAGATCGATACCAAAAGGTTCCACATAGACCAAGACCATATTATAGAGAGATGGCTTAAAAACGTGTGTGAGGTGGCGGAGGCCATGTTATAGAAAGATGCTAGGTTAAAGAAGCATTTGGTGATCCCTACCAGAGTATAACTACAGGAAAGGGATGTTGTAAAGGTGGTCTCTACCTTGATTAGAGAAGTTTTAGAGTTTTAGTGATATTTATCTTTTTTATTATTATTTAAAATTTGGGTGTTCAAGGAATAACATGCGCCTCACATACGTGATGTGTGCACCTTCGCCCTGTGCCTCGGCTTCGGGGACCCTATTAAACATAAGGGTAATGATGTTTCCTGTTTGCGTTTTTAGAAGCCTTCTGAAATTGAAATAGAAGAGGAAGCAAACCGTATTCAAGAACAAGCTCAAGAATCTGAAGAAGCCTGGAAACAAACTTTAGCCTCTTTCAAAGAACAAGCATTAAAAATGTTGAATATTTCCCAAGAAGCTTATGAAGTGTACTTAACAAAAGCTACAACAATACTGAAGGAGACCTCACATCAATTAAAGATCCAAGCTGATAAAGCGAGTGAGGATCTGAGTGTGATCGCTAAGGAACTTAGTGAAGAAGGTAAAGTGTATCTGTCTTCTGCTGCAGAGAACTCCCCTGCACCAGTGAAGGATATTGTGGAAACCTTTGCTTCTTCAGCTGATGACTTGAAAGATGTATCACAAGTGCTTGACTTTTATGTCGGTATTCCATATGGTAACGTTATTCTTTCATGCATCATAATCTATCTGCAAATGTTTGATAGTTCCCTGACGTTGTTCACTTGTTCCTAAACTTTAGAGGTGGCAGTTTCACCACATTCACTGATTTAAGTATGATTACGAAACATACGAAAAAATTAGCAAAGAGGAAACACGCCAAATGGGTGGAAGTCACCTAAGGCGTATATGTAATGCATAAAACCACCAGTATCAACTTTTGATGTACTGTGTTATTTTTTACAGGTGGGCTGCTTACTTTAGGTGGTTTCCTTTCTTTCATGATTACCGGAAGCATATCTGCAATTAGATTTGGTGTTATTCTTGGTGGAACTCTTCTGGGCTTGGCTGTCTATAGTCTACGATCATGGAAGAAAGGGGAATCGTCTGTTGTTGCTTTGAAAGGCCAAGCAGGTTGGTATAGTGTATTAATCTACTTTTGATTATATCTGGCTAACGTGCGTGATTTACTTTAAATGACGCATTGATCCTGGTTATAACAACAGTATATTTGTGATCTGGTGTTTTCTAGTTGTTTTTGATGAAAAGGCAGAGGTCAAGGAGGTTTTTGTTTTCAAAGCAAGTGATGAGTTTTTATTTTTTGTTTTACACATTTAAAAATAATTGCAGGATTATATTCTTTATATAATCACCCATTCCCTGCCTTTTGATGTCTGAAATTTGAATTGATTTTACCAGTGATTATAATGTTTTGATTTTTGAATTGGATCTGTAGCTAAAGATGTGGCATTTAAAGATCAGTTTTAATTTTTCTAGTCATGAAGTATTGTTAGTTGTAGCTAATCTGAGTTTGATGAAGAACTGTTGAATTTGCAGCCATTGCTACAATATTGTTTTTGAGGGATCTACGCCTAGTGTTCTCGGTGAGTGACAAATATCTATATATCTGTATCTATAAATGTGTGTACACAATCTACGTATAAACATAGATATGCTTGTGTGTTATGTCATGGCACTAACACACATCACATTTTCATTCTCTACAGAGACCTGCATTCACTAGATATATTGCACTGATAATCAGGTTTGGAACATTTACTCGTATTTAACTCTAAAACATTCTGCATTACCATTTCCATTTTTTAGGATCTTCTCCTGATAATAAATACTCTTCACCTTTATTTTCTTTAATTGCTCACTTTAGTTTTTTTATTATTTTGATATATTGGGATCATAAAATTGTAAAATCCGAACAATCAAGTAGTTCACCCTCTTCTGCTAGAATGTTTAAGACTAGCATTCGAACATGCAATTTTAGGGTTCATGATGGTAATTTTATTATATTTTGTTTTGATTTTTATTGTGCAGCGGTGTGGCACTGGCATTTTACATCTATAGAGTCACATACTCACGTGGACAGTCAACAGGAGGATCGAGTATTGAGAATGAAACTTAAAATTAGCTCTATGTTGCAAGGTCAGCATTTGATATGCATTCGTTCATTTTTTAACTGCTATAATTTCTTTCTAAATAAAAAGATCAACTCACATCATTTGTTAGATGTGCAGTTTCAAATTAGTTCTACGGGTTTTATGTTATGTCTAATGGGTAAACTGTAAAACTTGATTATAAATGGGACAGGTTCGGTAGGTTGAAAATAAACTAGTGTATTAAATGCTTACAACCTTTTAAGTGGCACGATTCACAAATGTTCTTGTAGCATTTTAAATAATATAGTTTTGTATTTATATTTAGTATATTAATTATTTGTAAATTTCAAGAGTGAAACTAAAATGCTTCTTGTAGAATGTAGATGTTGCCATTTCGACCCTTGTACAAGTTTTAAACAAGTTGATTCATGTTAATGGTTCAGCTGGGTCAAAATTCAAACTTCTTTTGATAGTAAGAGATTAAGTCATGTATGATTCATTTATCTCTAACCTGTACTAAAACGTATCCGTGTTGATCGTTACCCGACCTGTCCATTCTGCGACATCTAGTTTTTTATCTCATGTTTTATGACAGAGGTTGAGTTTCTTATAAAATTGCGAGATCAACTAACTTGCGGGTTGAGAAACAATTTTTGTTCTTCTCTAGAATGTTAAGTACTCTTAACAAATGGGACTCGGATCTTTGAGAAGAATAACATGGTGACTGGGTGGTTTTAGAGGTAGCAATTTCAACCCCTTTGATTGTAAAATGGTCGATTTGGTTTATTTATATAGGTTGAAAACAACATGAAGTTTATTTTTTAAGCAAACAACCTGTTAAAGCTATATTCAAATATTTAGATTGTTACCGTAAAAGTTTAGTGTTTGTATACCCCTTTTGACTCAAACGTGTTATGACCCGTTACCCAATCCACCTGACCCGTGCATCTTACTAATTCCAGTTCCACTTATTTATGTTTCAGGTAATAATAAATGACAATAATACACCACCGTCGGCTTCTATTGTTGTGTGTTTCCAGTGTAATGGAATCCGAGTTTCGACTTTGTTTCCGTCATATTTTGAAAGGCGTCTACTCCTAATTTTATGTGTTCCCAATGTAACGGAATCCGGGTTTCGACTTTGTTTCCTTCATTTTTTGAAGGACATGAGTGATTTGATATCGTATTTTGAAGGCAAATGTTCCCTACATGTTTTTTTTTTTTCCGAAAACACTTCATTTTCTTAATGTATTTAACCAAAGAAGAGTTAAGGATTGTAGCATCTAGTTTTTGTGACTTTATTATAATGCAAGGTTTGTTGGGGGTGTTTGGGTAAATGCTTATATAAATGCCCGTGCATATGGGATAATTCATTTATTTGTTAACAGTCAGAATTAGTAATAACCCGGCTGTAATAATGAGCCGAGTCAACTCAATTTGATGTTTACGAACGACCCAAAAACTGAGCATGTATTCGGCTTGCTGTAAGCTTGTGGTTTGATGAGTAGACCTTTTTTCTCAGTTTTGTGATATCTTTTTGTATGCTTTCTTTACCAAAGGCACAAATTGCAAACTGAAATGATTATAAGAGCTAAATGAGCTAGTTACTCGAGTCAAATCAACTCAAGTTTTTATACAAGCGCGCTATCTTTAGTTCTAGTTCGGATAGTTGTACAGTCGGAGGTTCGGAACAAGTCAACTAGAGTTTTATTGACTAATTTTCAAGACCGGTTTTACTTAAACATTTTTAACTTGTTTTGCAAGTGTTGATAAATATTTCATTTTAATAAATATACTTCTGTAATTAATTATTAATAAATATCAAAATTAAATAATTGCTCACAAGATTACCAAACTTAACACACTGCTCCATTTTATCAGTTGCATGACACACTGCTCTGTAGAGTTGGTATAATTTGCCTCCTTATGATTTGGTTCAGATTGTGCAATGATACCCTCCATTCTGATCCTGCATCACCACTGCCTCATCACCACGGCATATATGTTATTTAGTTACTTTAACTTCGTAATATAATTTGCATATTGTATTTCCATTTTAGGCAATGTATTATTGTTTAATATAAAAGAACTTGTTTCATCTGGAATGGTGGTGGCCGGCGTCTGCGTTCGCAAGCATGGATGACCTTTTGCCATTGGTTTATCAGGATAATCGGACTTTTGCTGGTCATTAAAAAAAGCAGCTTGTTTCAAACTATTGCATAACTAAGATTTTATTTTTAACACTTCCATCTAACCTTACACTTGCAACCATTCGAACTGTCACTTTTGTAAGAACGAAACACCATACCACCACATTAGGATTCTATTTTGGTGCCACACCCAGCTTTAAAAATCGGTTTCTAAAATCCCCAAATATGCATTTAATTTATTTAATACCAAAACTACAAAAACAAATACTAAATTTGTAGCATCACCCACAAAGATTAAAATGGTTTTATTATGACATGCTAACATAAATAAAGAACCTCAATCACAAATATCTTTAGTCTAACTCAAGCAGCCTTGGAAAATCATGACCGTCGTTGGAACATATACATAGATAAGTCGAACAAACAAAACACGACCATTAAATTAAAGAAAGGTCGGTCGTGGGTCTCTAAACCCGTTTGTATCTTGTTACACATTCCCACGAGTCCCGTGAACTTCAATCTCGGCCTGATTGTCCAACGGCATGTACTGTGCCATGATAGCCCGGATCTCGGAATCCATGTATGTCTGCACATTATAAATCATCAAAAAATGAAAAAAAAAAATTCATAAGTAAACGGGTCGATTGAAGGAATGGTTGCTTACCCGGACCCTGTACTTGTAGAAGGAATATCCTGCGGCTCCAGTAGCTGCCAGACCGAGAATAATGACCCACACGAATCCCCAACTGACTTCTGATTTACCATCTTTACCTAAACACATTAACGTATGAATACACCGTTGTACATAACATATATTATTAATTATTAATTACAATTTCAAAATCAGAATATAAAACTCACTTATACAAGTGTCGTGTTCTCGCATGTAGAGCAAATTACCACGGCAGCTACACTCATAACTACCCCATGTATTCTTGCATTTGCACTCGGAACACTGACACGCTGTCTTCTCTTTGCATTCATCAACATCTGAAATATATGCATGCATATGTTAGCCCATCGGACACACATGAGTAAATGTTTTACTTTTTTACTAAAGCACACCTTCACAACTGTTAACTCCATCTCCTTTGAACCCCGGTGGACACTTGCAACCTTTTGTATGGTCATCCTGGAAAACAAAATAAAGTTGTTATAACCATAAGGTGGTTTTAATACAAAAAAAAAAAAAAAAAAAAAAAAAAAAAAAAAAAAAAAACCCGTAAATAACATGTCTTCGTCTATGCATATACGAGGGTTTAATGCAGAACCATAATCATGCAAGAAGCGATCTGGAACATTCATTTATTTGTGTATTGTCTAAGATTCTAATGTGACTATTAAAATACAACATGGTTATATTAATTTACTTAATTTGATATACGCATACGTGCAAATGAATTTATGTGTATTCATATATTATAAACATTTACAAATGTGTAGATTCACTATAATTTTTTAATTCACACATGTGTACGAAGCTTGTTATGAAGATGAGAATGTAAGAAAATTAATTAATTAGAGAGAGAAATCATTTAATCATTTACAATAATACCCTTTTCATTTAATATTTAATAAACGCCCCGATTGCGGTATGCTCATATAATGTATATGTGTGGGAGCTCGGGGGCAAAAGTGAAAGTGCACTAATTTTAACGTTATTTTACTAATTTCGTGAAAATAACGTTAAAAGAGAGGGATGGTTAATCATGCATCATGTGGTGGCGTTGATAGCCGAAAAACAAGGAGGTACATGCACTAATCGGCGTTGTCTCAATTGCTGAGTGTTATGTGCCTTATGTCCAAGGCTTGATGCAAGACTACAATCGAGCCGGGGGTCTCATTGGAAGCAGCCTCTCTATTCCTACGGGGTAGAGGTAAGGCTGTCTACATCTCACCCTCCTCAGACCCTACCTTAGCTTTGCTATTGGTGGGATATACTGAGCATGATGAGTTGATGATGATTTAATATTTAATAATAAATGAACGGTTCATATTAGTTCTTATTGAACTTGAAAATACATGGTTCTGCATTGAACCCTCTCCCAAATATAATAGGGTTCAATGCAGGTCCATAATATATATAAGGGTAGAGATCTATGCAGAACACACTATATACCGCGAGAACACGTAGAACAAAATGCATCATTCATTCTTCTAATCTTAAAAAAATATAAACGAAAACAAAATGGTATAAATGTAAATGTAACGTTCTCATCCATCTCTCCGAAATTTAGACAAAAATATGTGAACAAACTAGTTTAATTGTTTGTTAAGGTATATAAATTCTAACCTACACTTGTAGGTCATATTACCTACACATGTGTAGGTATACGGTACAAAAAAAGGGGAACAAATTAGTTTTGATGGTTTTTATGTACATAACTTATGTACGTGTATGTAAAAAGCATAAATTCCAAAAATATGAACCATTGATCAAAAAGTTAAATAGTTTAGATTTGTTCTTATTGTTCTTGAAATAACTTAAGTGTTCCGTAATGATCCTCACCCTGTACATATATAGGGTGAGGACCATTACAAAACACTAAATACATAGTCTCTGTGTGTGTGTGTGTGTGAGAGAGAGAGAGAACACTAACAATACAAGCAGAGTAGGTCCTGCCCAGTTTGCTGCCTTTCCAACAGCCTCCATTGTTAACTTCACAACGTAGCGCTCCAGAAGCTGCAAAATACCAAATGAAAAAAAAAATCAAATTTTTTCAGTTATGACATAATCACTTTTAAAATTATTGCAATAGACAGAAAGATTTAAAAAAAAATACCTTCACAGTGTTTATACCCATCGCCAACAAACTTTACACCCTGCACAACCGGGCATTCACAAACTCTCCCTCGGAAAGTATCCTATAACACCAAGATTCGATTAGATACCAACCATAATAAAATAAAAAAAGCATAACGCGGATGCGCATAATAGTACCCTGCATGCTGTAACATTAGCGGCTTTGTCCGTCCAGCACCCACCATTGTTGTCTAAACACTCGTTTGTTTGTATTTCTGTATACAACATAACCCAAAGTGTATCAACAAATATACCCACAGCGTATTTAAGCCACATCGTTCATATATTAACAAGAAATTAATTATACTGACCATCAGTCAAACATACGGCTGGCTCGGTGGTCTCTTCGAATCCGGAGCAAATGGCCTTCAGAACTGCTTGTTTTGCAAGCTTACCTGAAACAATCGAAATAATTTATGATGAACGGCGCTCCCGAAAAAACGCACGCACACGATACTTTCGGTTCCGGACTACATAACATACCTCTATATTGTCTGTTGTTTATGACGAGCGTCGGCAGTATTGTTACATCTCCACGTGAACCTTTGCCTATCTGCAGAATTACATGATTACCCACCATCAGATGTCGAAACAACAAAATCAACCTCAATATATTGCGCTCAGTGACTCGGGTTGTATGAATTGTAATATGAGTTTGTTACAATTAATGGTCGATAGATAGATACCTGTGTTTCTTGCTCAGCCTTAAGGACTGCATTATCGGTATCTGCTTCTGTGTCACCAACACATTCATCGATTTTCTTCAAATCAATGCCTGAACATGATAACACAATATCAATCACTCAAATCACCTTTTTTAATTTGTCATTTTTTCAATATTATCGGACTAGCGATAATATAGAATGTTCAATGAACTCACCAAGTGACTTAATAACTTCATCTGCACACTCTTTAGTGTACTTCTTATCCTTCATCGGGCACCGGATAGAAAAATCCGTCACATAATCCCACCAAAGCCAAGGCTTCCCGGTCTCATTTGCCACTTTATAAAAGCAAGCCTGCCGTAAATTTTGAACCACGACATCCTTCCCATCATACCCTTTACTAAAATCTTGCTCGGGATCCGGAGCACAATATCTTCCATGATTAATACATTGCGATTTGCACTGTTTGCTCAACGTGAACGCCTCAGGGCAATACCACGTGATATAATGCGGTGTAAACTGCGTGTACCCTTTTTTCTCGAGGATTTGAGCCGCCCCTTTAAAGTCTTTGACAAAATTGATTTGACTATCGCACTTGGTCCCACACTCGTCATTGCTGTTGGTCCAAAACTCGTACTCGACACGTTCATCGGGGTGAGGAAGAGCTTCCGTCCAATCGAGTTTTATATTTACCATTTCACCCTTGTTTAACGCTTTCTTTATTGAATCACCGAGTGACTTGCTGATGAGAGCAGAAGGGATGGAAATGTTTTG
The DNA here is from genome assembly GCA_030545235.1 of Helianthus tuberosus. Lineage (NCBI taxonomy): Eukaryota > Viridiplantae > Streptophyta > Magnoliopsida > Asterales > Asteraceae > Helianthus > Helianthus tuberosus. Next base: position 103,955,452 of record CM060381.1, read on the forward strand.
CAAGTAATCTGCGGGCGCGCTCTCTGCTTCGGGCATGTCCATCGTGATCAACGGCTCGGGTCTGTCGTCTGCAACAAGAATAGCGGCAGCTCCGGCTTTTTGCGCGTTCCATGCCTTTAATGTGAAGTAACACTCTGCAATATCAACAAATTATTATAGTTAAACCGGCACTGCAAGAAAATACAAACTACAAAGGCTCATTTCGCACTAATAGGTTTTGAAAGTTTGTAAGAACTTTTCATTATTCTTACTGTATAGGGTTGCAATTATCCAATTTGGAGGGACAGCCGATAAAATGTAAGAATATTTATTAATAAAGATTTAGATTTACATAACACTTCATACTCCAAAATGGCAATCATAATTGTTCATTTTTTTTGTCCAAAATAGCTCATTCTTGCAAGCCATAAGTGTTCATTTTTTTGGCATTTTGCGAAAAATAAGATCAATATACAAAACGAGCGACTACAACACTTTGAATTAGCAATCACTACTTACATAAGGACCATCAATTTGATACGGTTTGGATTTCAAGATGGATCCGAGAGAGTACAAAAACGAATCCGGAGAACAAAATTCGACCACAAACGAAAAGTCAAAATTGTTTACGCTTTCGATGAGCAACTCTACATTTTCCTTCAATTATTTGACCAAAAATAGTCGAAAAAATCAGTTTAAAGGCACATCCAAACACCAGCAAACACTAGTACCAAACCAATTAGGCCAATTTCAGAACACCTTTTTAAGGTTTTTAACCATCTTTAGATTGGCATCTTATCATACAACAAACCCTTTAATAGCAACACAAAACTATAACTAACAAACACATACAAACTAGAACCAACTAATCAATAATTCAACCGAATCGATAAAAAACGATTACCGCCGCGATCAAGAAGCACGAAAAGGGGCAAACCACCAGCCGGTTCCGATTTCAACGACGAATCAAAGCTTTGACACGCCTTTTGATTCGATTTCGGGTACTTAACAACACCAGTCAATGTTCCTCCATACTGAGGCACACCAAAATTACCAATTGCACATTCATACACATCTTTCAAATGATCAGGTGACGTCACCCTCAAACTGTTTTTCTCAACCACAAATCTACCCAAACATGGTCCACACAACAACCAAAAACAAACCCAAATCACAAACCCTGATTTTCCCACTTTCATAGTTGCAATTTTGGTCAAACTTGACCAATAGAAACTGACCCAGATCAGAAAAACAAATCAAGATTGTTTTTTGGTGAAACCCCAGTAATAAAGATCAAAACTTTATGAGATTTATCAAAGTTTTTGGATCAAAGTGATGGGGTTTGACTTAAAGGTTGTGTAACTGATAAAGGGTATCGATACAATTGAAGAGGGTACGTGTTATATTGGATGATACATACAGAATCTGAAGCTATATTTAGAACAAGTGTTGCATAAAGAGAATTGTGCAGATATAAGATGGAGAGAGAGAGAGACTTGTGCAATGAAACAAGATAGAGATCTAAAATGGGTCCTTGAATTGCTGAAGTCTTTGTTGATTTAGTTAATTATTAATTATTAATTATTAATTAGTTAATTAACCTACAAGTAAACGTGGGATCTTTTTTATGTTAAAAATTGTAAAGATAAGATTGTGAAATTATATGCAATTTTCATGTGTATAAAAGAATATGTGCGTGTTAATAAAATAATAAGTTTGAAAGATAAGTTTTGTAATGTATTGTTGTAAACTAGTGAGATTCTTGCGCTTTGGGACGGACATACGAACGGTATCGGTTTAGTTTGTAAATATCTCACGGTATTGGCTTGTTTCTTATAGAAATCAAAAGAGATACGCTTAAAAGGATATCGACACGTGCTTTGCAACTATCAAAAATTATAGAAACAATATACTGATACCGGTACCGATTTTGTTCAGGCGAGACATCGGTTTGGTCACTGGCAATCGTTATAGCATACGGTACTAAAAATACTCTATTGCCAATACAACTTTATTTTCAATCACTTTTATATTGTCACATCGAGAAAACTATAAAAAAACGAATACGACACTGATACCGATATAGGTCAAACAATATTGGTTCGGTTCTTCACACTAAAGAATAAAAAAAATCAACTACATTTACCCATTCGATTAAATATTTTATTGAATCGTAGATTAAAATAAGAATGTTGCAACGGTGTATTCAAATTTTTATATTATGTTAACCAGATAACAAAAAAGGTAAGCAATTTAACTGTATATAAAAAAACTCAATGAATATTTGCCATGTCGAGAAAACCGTAAAACCAAATACAACACCGGTATCAATGTTCGCTCGAATAAAAAATTTATCAAATTATAGATAAAAATAAATATGTCGCAATGTTATTTCGAAAGTTTAGCAAACGTCATATTATATTACTCAAATAACCAAAGGGGTAAACGAATTATAAAACGTCATATTATATTGCTTAAATACGGAAAAAGGTAAACGACATCATTTTATATTACTGTGTACAACTCAATTTCAAATATAATTTATGTCTAAAGGTAAATAAAAGGTAAACGATTGTGTACAATTCGTAATTTTATAAAATATCGTATTTTTTAAGTTAGAAGCGAAAAACGAAATACATCCAAAAGGAATTATAACAATAAAATATTATAATAGTTATATTAAAAAAACAATTATAAAAAAACAAAAAGCATACTCTATTTTAACAATTTATTAAAAGAATAATTAAGAAAACAAAATTAATTTATTAAAAGAATAATTAAGAAAACAAAATTAAAAGTTAAAATATAACAATATTTTATTTGTTCAAATGTACTATAAATATAATACTGTTCATGTCCTTTATAAATGTAACGTATAAGAATATGGAATTTAAGGGAATCAAAATTGGAAATTTTATATAAAATATAAAGATGATTTTTTACAAGATAGGAGCATTCTTTATTCTTTAATTGTTTAAAATGTGAACATTAAAATTTAATCTAATCAAAATTCACTCGGTAGATTTTATATTCGCTTAATTATTTCATTGTGTTTAATTTTATGAAAAAGAGTGCATGTGATGAATGTGTGTTAGGCCAATGTCTAAAAAGAGTAATTGGAGAACAACATGCACATGCATGAAAAATACTAAACTTAAGTTGTAAGAGAAATAAGAACATCAAAAGTTCACAAGATATATTATCAACTAGACTAGGAGTTGGCTGCAAAGTCTAAATTTCCTAAAAAAATAAAAAAAAAATCATAAAAAATCATAAAACATAATAATGTCAACCATAAAATACACAAAAAACCCCACAAATAACATAATAAAGATTACTAAAACATAATATATGTAGGTTTTGTGTTGTGTTTTGAATGATATAATATTTTAATTTTATTCTAGTCACTAAATATCATCTTGGTCTAATAACTCTTAGGGGCTGTTTGACAACATCTGAATGGTTAAGTGCTGAACCAGTAAGAGGTCTAAACCATTAAGTGCTGAACAAATAAGAGGTCTGAACCATTAAGAGCCTGTATAATGCTTAACCGTTCAGAGGCAAATGTCTGATCAATTCAGATTAGAGGTCTTAACCATTCAGACTCTGTATAAATCTTAACCATTCAGAGGCAAATGCCTGAACTATTCAGACATCTGCTCGTGAAACAAACAGTCTGAACCATTAAGTGCTGAACAAGTAAGTGGTCTGAACCATTAAGAGCCTCATTAAGAGGTAAACAAACAGCCCCTTAGTCTCTGTTACAATCATATAATTATTTCTCACTTTTGGGTCTAGTCTAGTTGGTTTCGACCCACACCAATCAAGTCCATTAGAGTTTGACCCAACTCTACAAAACCCACATTAGAGGAACTCTTTCTGGTCATCTCACCATACTATCTATACACTTATTGATACACATACACATACACATACTATGGACCTTCTAAAGGGTTTCTTGCAATACTGTAGCTCCCGAAGACAACATATGACATAATTAACCGGTTAGTGGTTAATTTTAACCGCCGGTTAGTAACCGGTTATAAATATTTAGTATAGGAACCGGTTATTAACCGGTAGACCAAAAAAATCAAAAAAAGACAAAATAACCGGTTAAAGTAACTAACCGGACCGGTTTGTGCACCTCTACTCAAAACTACGGATCAGATCCTTGTACGTTCGTCTTCTTTATATTCGGGTTTCGGGTTTCCTCAAGAGGGTACCCATCGAGGGGGAGAAACACAAGACGGAACAATCCTCGACGAACATGACGTGAGAGAGGAGAGGGGAAAATCATTTTAATAAACAAAAAAAAAATGTAGAGACAACATATAGATGACACAAACTGAAAAGTCCTTCAAGCTACCAACAAGAAGAAATATTAATTACACCAAATTTCTTAAATTAATCAGATTCATTTCTAACATCAAACTAATGCAAAAACACAAGTCAGTCACACAACTGTCATACTCAAGAAATAGAGTATCCCCTCCTCCGACTAGACGATCTCGACTTCCTCCCAGTCCCAGGCTTATGTTGATTACCATTTGCCGGACCCGAAAACATTCCAAATTTCTTCGATATCAAAGTCAAAAACGTCTTCCCGTTCCCGGACTTATCCATCATCCCTTGCTTCATGCAAACTTGTTCTTTCTCCAGGTCACTTAGCCTTACTCGCATTCTCGAAATCTCCAACTTCAGGTCGCGGTTCTCTCTTCTCAGAGACGCGTATGTGTCACGTGGAGACATGGGTGCACTCGGTGCACCACTGCTGCAGATCTTTTGTGACATGTAGCCGGACAGAGCTGAAGGTCCGGTCATGGTGATGGCGGACTTTAGACGAAGCTGTTCATAGTAGAGCACCCGAATAGCCATGTGGGCTGGGAGACGGTCGTTTTGTGCTGCGTGGTTACATGCTTCTTGAGATAGCTTTTCACAGTCTATGAACTTGCAAATTTTCTTGCGCACGTGTTCTGTCAGCATTGGATGTGCCTATTCCATCATAACAACGTTAGTTAGCAGTGTACGTTCAAATCATCAAACTCTTAAACGGTCAAAACGGACAATATTTTTTGGCACGCGCTTAAATGGGTAGGGTTGGGTAGGGTTGAAACACTTTCTATCTATGCTTTATGTTGAATAACTAGTGTGTCAAATATGATCACAAAAATATTTATAACAATAATAAAAGAACTTTTTTAATAAAACATTTTAGTAGGTTGTATGCATTCACAATTAACTTTGGGCCACTTTTGACAGTTTGACCAGTTTTCATTTACATTTGAGTTTTACCTAGTTGACCCGTTAGAGATAAAATATAACCCAGATCAACCCATTTGTAACTTATAATTAAATGGGTTGAATGTGCCACCTCAACCATACTGAATGGAACTATACTGAACCGCAAACATTCCTTGTAAACCATATTTTTACCAAAAAGAAAAGATGAATACGTGCTAGAAGTTACCTTCAGATAGATATCGACAGCTCTATAAAGTCCATCATCGATAACCCGAGCATAATCAGGCAGTACTTCAATCATAGCAATAAACTTCTGAAAACTCAAGTACGGATCAGGAGCAATTTCCGCTAGATATGCATCAACAAGCTGTCCAACTTTTAACAACGAACTGTGGCTAGGAGAACCCATATCGCCTTCTGATTCATACCCACAATCTTCTTCATCTTCCTGCTCGATTATTTGGAGGAAATGTACTAGTATTCTATGGATAGTGTCGACGTCAAACAACGAATCGCCATTCTGACCAGACGGTATGAGCAGATCATCAAGCGAAACCATTTCTAATCTAGCGGCAATTCGTCTCTCGAGAGCAAGCCGACAAGCGAAACTCGAATCCACCATGATCGCCATTCTTAACATCCCGAAAAGAAAATCGATCGGGATAGACGAACTTTTTTCAGTTGGTAGTAAACTTACAAGCGTTTCCACAATCACCCTTTGACTGTCTTCCACCGTAGCAGGGGTTGTTCTTGCGGGATTCCAAATTCGAGACTTTCCGATACCCTTTAACGATGATTGAGCATAATGCATTATAGATGCAATCACACTATCCTGTCGAATGCCTCTACTTACCATAACCGAAATAACGCGCTGATAAAGATCGATTTTTAGACCGGAAAGATCTTCGATCCACCATTCGAGACACCTACCCTTTGCATCTATACGCCCACTGTCGCATTCTAAACGCGATAAACCCTCCACCAGTTGTTCCTTACAAGCGTTTTTGGCAATTGCTTCAACACATTTGTCGATAATCCCCAAACTATCTGCTAAGGGCAGTATCGTCTCACATGAACATAGAACTTGTACTGATTTCTCAAGACTTGTCGTTACGACCTCGTTTAGATAGGTTTCGGTGCGTGTAAGTAGGTTATCGTCTCGGTAATCTTCGGTCATTTCCAGGTACTCAGCGGCACAATGGATATGGGCTATATTTTCAGTTGTGATCTCGAAGTTCATACCATAACAGAACTTTGCAGCAAGTTCGAATGCCTCAGGTCCGCCTGGGAAGTTGGTGAGGTCCAACTTTGATAGATTTGGATCCTTGGCTTCCGCCACCATTTTACGTATTTTTCCACTTTGTGATACTAGAGGGAACTTGTGGAGTAGAAAAGAGACATCATCAATGGTGATAGTAATGTCCCCAGCCATATCTGAAAAGATTCTGCGCACAGGTATATAGCGGTTTTAATATGTTGTATAAACTATGTGGATGTACAAATATGCAAAATAATTAGGGGTGCTAAACGGGTTGTGTTTGCGGGTTGGTGGGTTCAACCCGACCCGAACCCGAAAATCGTATCATACATATGAATCCGAACCCGACCAGAAGTTTTGTGGGTTGACCCGAACACGACCCGTTGAACCCGAATTTTTTAATTTTTTTATGAAACTAATATATTAAAATTAAAATTTACTTAAAAAACACTAATGTATACAACTCAATTATATTTAAATTATAAAATCTCATGTTAATTTCTCTTTTTAAGTTATAATTATGACATAAAATACACACACTATTTAAATTATGACATAAAATATATTGTAAAAAAAAATTAATATAATATAAATGTGTTAAACGGGTCAAACCGCCAACCCGACCGGGTTAACCCGAACCCGACCCGTTAACCTAAACGGGTTCGTGGGTTCAACCTGAAACTGACCCGAACCCGTTTAGACTAAACCTAAACCCGCGAATTTCGTGTTAGGTTCGTGTCGTGTTTACAGGTCGTGTCAGAAATTCACAACCCTAAAAATAATGACACTCAGGCGACCAAAGCATGCAGCAAAACTATGATCACCTTGAAGAGTGTATCAAGAAGGAGCTTCATGATGATGCAGATTAATCATGTTATGGTGTATGTTTATAAATAAATAAATATTAATAATTATTAAGTAAAATGTTACTGTTTAAATAGAGTAATGGGCTGTTTGGTAGCCTCTGAATGGTGATTAAGAGGCTACCTCTTAATGGAACCATTAAGAATTTTACCAATGAGAAGGTAGAAGAATGTTACATGTGATGATTTACCATTCAAAGGTTACCTCTTAACCATTCAGACTTGAGGTTACCTTTTATTCATTCAGAGGTTTTAAACCCATTAAGAGGTAGCATCTGAATGGTCATTAAGAGGCTACCAAACAGCCCTTCTGACTCCAGTAATTAATATAGTGTATGATTGGTACATTGAAGAAAGTTGAGAGTAACAAACAGTAACACATTTTGAGATGACAGGACTGTTTAGTCTACATTTCTGAAACTGTAAGAAGAAACAATAAGAATGTTCATAATAAGATGATTGGTTGCCTTTAACTGACCATGACTTCAGCAGACAGTTGACTCGCTGCTCTGCATATCCTTCGTGGGTGCCTCAACGATTCATTTTAAGTGAATCATTCTAGGATCTTATGTTGGGAAAATTAGTGAAGGGATATTTAGTTAATTTATAATTTAGTGAAATTATAATTACTAATTAAACTCCTTCATATGGTGAAACTCTTGAGTAGAGTTTTATATCACTTGATTAGCTTTTATTAGAGTTTTATGTCTCTAATAAAATCACCACTTAAGAGAAACTTTTTACAACACACAACTCTTGTAAAAAATGGTAGGCTATGTGACTCATTGGAATTATGAGAAAACTACAAGAGAAAGATAATATGTGTGAAGAATTCTTGGAGAAGTGGTGAAGACTTGAACATCCATATGTTGGGAATTATAGAGAGATAAGTTTTCTCTACACGATTCCATCACCTTCATATCATTATTTTTCCACAAGTTCAAACACTATAATTCTATTCGGTGTAACCTCGGGCGTGTGGCCATTTCCGGCAGTACAGACTGCTTCGGCTGTTGTACCCTGGGAGACAGACGCGTCGTCTTTAGTAGAGGCGCGAAATCTGTTTTAAGGGAAGCGTGTTGAACACGTGCCTCAACCAAAATCGTCAACGTTTTAGTGTTCTCTTTGTTGCAGTCAAGGAGTATTTTTCAAGACTCAAGATGATGAATACTCGAGTCTAGGATGCTATCAAGTGCGCGTGAAGGACCCACCAGAGATGCGGCTTGAATCAAGATTGGTATATATAATTATATTATATATTCTTTTTATTTAGTTATTGCAACCGATATTGTACTATAATATTTCCTACGAATAACGAGAGTCTCGTTATTATATATTTTGTAATTATATTTTACAAAAGGTGAACCTAATTCCTACATCTTAGACTTTACAGGTCGGCGGTTGGGCAATGGCACAACGAAACTAGTAACCAAATGGAACCGCACAAGGCCTCAAGAGACGACCTGACCTACCTAGGTTACTTACTACAAGTTGGGGTGTAAACAAGCCCAAAGGCTCGAGAGCTACTCGTTATCGGCTCGGTTAAAAGCTCAAACGAGCCAAGCTTTAACGAGCTCGAGCCTGAAATACAAAGCTTGTTTAGGCACGGGAGCCTAAACGAGCCCAAACAACATTTTATTTTTATATATATAATATAATAATAATGATGATAACATTGGCGAGCTGAGCTCGAGCCGAGCTTTAGCTCGTTTAAGCGATACTGAAGCGAGATCGAGCCGAGTTTTTAGCTCGTTTGAGGTTGTTCACAAAATAGCTCGAGCCAAGTCGAGCCGAGCTCGAGTTTGGGTTTTACTTGCGAGCCGAGCTCGAGCTCAAATAAATAGGCTCAAACCGAGCCGAGCTCGAGCTTCATAAAAACATGACGAGCCGAGCTCGAGCCCAGTTGAGCTCGGGCTCGGCCCGGCTCATTTAGAACCCTAACTACATACAAGTACCAAATGCCAGTGACAAACTCATAATCCACATTCATTAGTAGGGAGGGTTGTTATAAGGAAAATTCATTTTAATTAAAAAAAGTTATATTATATCAGGGATGGATGCAAATATCACAACATTTCAAACTTCATATGCAAATCCCTAGGTAGGTCGATCATTTTCCAAAAACAACAATCAGATCAAGTAAATAATAATCAAAAGAAACAAAGATATTTGCAATACTGGTGGCACGATGATACTCCAGTGGTCCGTCAGTTATCCAAGTTAGCCGTGAAAAAAAAAAAACATATCCACAACACAAACAAAAGACGTACCGATTAGCAAACGGATTGCAGAACCTAGGAGTAGAAGAAGAGGTGTGGTCGGAGAGTACCATTGTAACAGTACAAGTGTTAATGCACAAAGTACAAGCAGCAGATGTACTCTGAGTGTAGTTTGGGGATGATGGGGAAGCAGATGAAGAAAACTGGCGGTGAACACGTAACCAATAATGAATGAATGAAGAGAGAGTATAAGGCAATAATGGAGTATGCTGCTTTTTTTGTGGGTTTGGAGAAATAACTAGAATGTACAACTCCTCCTCGTAATCATCAAAATCATACTTCAAAGTAGTGTGAAATCAAAATAATATTAACTCAACTGAAACTGAAAACTTAATAGCCGACTTAACCATCACTACTCCTCTAGTGTTAGCCACGTGTATTTAAGTTTCATCTAAGTGGGGTTAGGGTGAGTTTTTCCCTCCAGGTCTCAAGTTCGAGTCTCTCTAGCGCGGACCCGGTTAAGACATCGTATGCTAGACCTCCCGACATTCGCAAATAATTTACACCTTAAAAACAAAACTTAATAGCTGCCGTATTTTCGGGTCGGCCCGAAATATGGTCACCCATGTTCTAAAAATGAACCCAGCTGTGGAACCGATTTGTTTATATTAGAAGGTTAAAAGTTTTAGGCTTAATCCAAATTTGTCCGCTTAACTTATGTTTTAATATAACTCGGTAAGTTTTTTAGTGAAAAAAATTTACTTTTGGTCGAATCTGGGATCAAGTTTATTGTTTTGGACCAATTTCTTTTGTTTTTTGGGTCTGGATAATTCAAGACCGGATGTGAAACGAAAGCCCAATAAAACCGAACCCGTGTCTAAAACCGAAAACTGATTAGTTTGGACCTAAAACCGAGTCAAATACACCTTATAATAGTTAAGTTATACGAAACAATATTTAGAGAGAAAAAAAAAACAAAGAGAAAAATGCCCGGATAGTCCCTGTGGTTTCACCTTTTTTCACCTATAGTCCCTATCTTTCTAAAACTACTTGAATAGTCCCCAAGTTTTCACGTTTTGTTCTCGGATAGTCCCTGGGTCTAACTTCAGTTACTTTTCTCTGTTAAAATGATGTGAAATGACATAAATACCATTTCCTTAAAAGGCCAAACCATAGGGACTATCCGGGCATCTTCTTCATTTTTATTTATAAAACCCCACCACCACACTTCATCTTCAACCTCCACCCACCATCACCCTCCTCCGCCGGAAAAATAAGTCACCGCCGCCCCGCAGATGGCGGCGCTGCTGATTTAACAACACTGTGAACTGTTTATCAAATCACAACATAAAAATAAGTCACCCACAATCTCTCTTTCTTTCTCTTAGTAATTAAGAATCCAAATTACCTGTGAAATATTGTAAGATCAAAATTAAGATAAATTAAAGCATAATCAAGATATCACTGATAACAAAAACGATGATCAGAAACATTCGAAGTAAAATTATAGGTCGAATCAAAATCAAATACATCCACGTAGCAAAAACTGAAACAAAATAAACGCATTTCACGTAACAAAATCGAATTAGGAACTGAAAATTGTATAAATCGGAATCGGTTGACAGAAAGTGTTTTAATTGATCAACAACAAACTGTCGCCACCGCCGAAACCACCAACACCACCGTCAACAGCTGCTCCACAATCAATCGAAGCTAAAAAGCATAAGGTTGATGAAGATGACAAGTCTGTGGAAGAACAGAGGCTTGAGAAAGAAGTGCACCAAATTTCACATCAACTGCACCAAATTAGGTCAAAATCGAAGCAATAATGATGAAATTTACAGCCGAATTTGCGTGAAAACTTACCAGAACGAACAAGCTTCATCAAACGAGCAAATAAACAGAAATTAATGCGATAATAACTGAATCGGTTAGGGTTTCGACCACGCAATCAGTATCCATTCGATTAGTGTTGTTAAATTCACGTGTGATTTGATAAACAGTTCACAGATTGATCTTTTGAGAATGAAGAAATAGGTGAAATAGAGGTGACGAAGATGAACAACAAGAACACTGGATTTTTCACCATTCTTCAGTTTCTGATGATGAACAACAACTCCCTACCGTCGCGACCAGGTGGCCGGAGACCACCCGTCTCGATCTCGCCTCTCTCTCCCTCGGTTCTCTCTCTCTCTCTCTCTCTCGGTCGAATCTCACTCTCTTTCTTGGTTATGCAGGTTATGTGTGTATATTGTGAGATAAAACTAATGGGCTAGGGTTTTGAAGAAGATGAAGAAGATGCCCGGATAGTCCCTGTGGTTTGGCCTTTTAAGGAAATGGTATTTTTGTCATTTCACATCATTTTAACAGAGAAAAGTAACTGAAGTTAGACCCAGGGACTATCCGAGAACAAAACGTGAAAACTTGGGGACTATTCAAGTAGTTTTAGAAAGATAGGGACTATAGGTGAAAAAGGTGAAACCACAGGGACTATCCGGGCATTTTTCTGAAAAAAGGTGAAACAATATTTAGAGAGAAAAAAAAAAAAAAAATGTAGAATTGTGTTATTTCATAGAGTTATTTACGAATAAAATAACAGTTTTAATTTACATAGATTTTTTTCTTTTTGTTTTTATGCATACGAGAGACATTGTGGTTTTCAACTAATGTCATTCATATCCACTAGGCCAACTCTATTCCATTCGTAATGCTAGAATTTGTTAAGGGAGCAATAAAACACTAACAAAGGTGTCTAGAAAGTACAATGTCCGGTTGATTGAAATGTCAAAAGTTGGAATCTACACTCTCTCAAAAAAAAAAAAAAAAAAAGATTAAAACCGTTATTATATATTTTCTTTTAATTGATTTTAACACAATGATCTTAGTACATTAAAATCTCAAGATTCATTTATGAGAACTGTAATGTTTAGGCTATACAGAATGATTTTGGATGGAGTCGGGATGGCTAATGTGTACCAAAAAAATTGATCCCAATCAGTAGCATAACTCGACAGTTTCGCATATCTCCCCCCTTATCATTTATTAATTTACTAGGTTAGAACCCCGTGTATTACACGGGTTGAATAAATGCAATTTTATATATACTAAATAAAAAAAATTATATTTTTAAAAACCTCATTTATTACACGTGTTGAGTAAATATAATTTTATATATTAAATAATAAAAAAATTATATCTTTAAGAACCTCATTTATTGTGCGGGTTGAATAAATGTAATTTTATATAATAAAAAATTTATATTTTAAAAAAACACTGTGTATTCACAGGTGGAAGAAAAATAATTTTATATGCTAAATAATAAAAAAAATTATATTTTAAAAAACTCCGTGTATTGTACGGATTGAATACATCTAATTTTATATAGCAAATAAAAAAAATGTTATATCTTTAAAAACCCTGTGCATTAAACGGGTTTATCTATTGTTAAAAAAATCTTTAAAATTATATATTTAAGAACCTCGTTTGTTGTGCGGGTTGAATAAATGTAAATTTATATACCAAACAATAAAAAGTTATATTTAAAAAAAAACCTTGTGTATTCACGGGTTGAAGAAATGCAATTATATACTAAATAATAAAAAAAAGTTATATTTTAAAAAAACTCCGTATATTGTACGGGTTCAATAAATCTAATTTTATATAGCAAATAATAAAACAACAGTTATATCTTTAAAAACTCTGTGTATTACACAGGTTTATCTATTGTTAAAAAAATATTTCTAAATCAAAATGGATTTTTTTATTATTTTTTAAATTAGGTTAATACTATTTTAAATTTTTGGTTTGATTAATAAGTTGTTTAATATAAGTTCTCATAGTTAACAATAAATATGTTTTTTAGTTTAGATAAAAGTTTACGATTTGAAGTTAAGCTTATGTCAATAATTTAGGGTTGATAAGATTTATATTAATTTAATTGATATTTAATAATTTAAATTAAATAATAATTATCTACAATTAAGGATGGTCTAGAATAAGATTTATATTACTTTAATTGATATTTAATAATTTAAATTAAATAATAATTATCTACAATTAACGATGGTCTAGAATAATAACAAGTGTACCAAAGTTGGTTTATTTTATTATATAGATAGATTCTTTAATTCTCTCTCCTATTTATCCGTGGCTTATCACTTTCTTTTTTCATTCCATCAGCCTTATCTCTAAAGGGTGCTACTTTCTACACCCCCTAATTACTTTTTACACCCTCCTCCTCTCACATACTTACAGGTGGGGCCCGCGTGGGACCGGCAGTTTTCCTCTCACAAGGGGGTGTATAATCAGGAGGAGGGGGGTGTGTTTAGAATGAGCCTTAAAGAAGGGTAGGAAGGATGAAAAACATGCATTTTCAATTTTCATGTACTGGTAGCAAGTATTTTGCGAAAATGACGAGTTGATAATAAGAAACCGAATTCTTTTAAAACTTTTTCACACCAAATTTTAAAGAGCGCTAGTCTCACAATCCAAAATCAAGATTATCTGATAAAGCCAAAAACTCTTTCTTGGACTTAGACTGAGATTTCTAACTATACGTGATTTGGTTGAGACAAACAAAATCTTAAAAGCTTCTTTTAAAATCTACTATTGAAAGAGCCAAGCAACTTCATGACACCTTTAGACCGTGGGGTATGGGGGGCTTGAGTTGGGGCTTGGGTTGGGGCATTTGTTGACACGTGGAATGGGAGCCCCCCACTACCAAAACCCACGCCCATAGGGTATGGTGGGGCTTGGGTTGGGGGCGTGAATTTGGTTTGGCCATTGAGAGCCTGTCATGTCACTTACTAGCCCGCCCCACGCCCGGCTTCAAACCCACGCCAATGGGGCCACGCCCAAACCCACGCCCACCCGGGATGTTGACTTGGGCGTTTTCCCCCAACCCACGCCCAAACCCCCGCCCCGTACCCAACGGTCTAACTTTGAGGGAAAACTCACGGCTCAAAAGTGGTCGAAATCATCCAAAAATGGCTCCAAAAAAATTAATAAAAAAAAATCCGATTTTACCTTTTTTATTTTTTAATTCTCAGCTTTCAAAAGTTGTATGTAGGGCTGTCCAAATTCCTCGACGATCGAGTATCGCTCGACAATCGCTCGAAAAATGCTCGTTCAATTCCCGCTCAGTTTGTAAATGAGCCTCTCGGATCGGTTCGATTCAAATTCAATCCAAGCATGAGCAAAGGTCCGCTCGCTCGTCGATCGCTCGGTTTAACTCGAATTATTTTTATTAATAGTTAATATATATATATATATATATATATATATATATATATATATATATATAGGCTAGGAGTTGGCTAGAAAGTCCAAATTTCCTAAAAAGTGTAAAAAGTCATAAAACACCATAATGATAACCATAAAACACACCAAAAACCCACAAATAATATAATGAAGATTACTAAAACATCATGTATGTGGGTTTTGTGTTGTGTTTTAGATGTTAAGGCTCTGATTATGGAATGACAAATATTATTGTGTTTTATGTTGTTTAGCCTTTTGTGTTTTAAATTCATAGTTCTACGATGGTGTGTTTGAAGTTTTTATGGACTATTAGAGTTTGAATATGGTGTTTTAGTAATCTTCATTCTATTATTTATGAGTTTTAGGTGTGTTTTATGCCTAAAATTATTGTGTTTTATGACTTTTTACATTTTTTATGAAAAACACACTTTTCGTAGGATCCCTACTCTCTCTCTCTCTCTCTCTATATATATATATAGGGGAAAGTTCATTTGAGAAGAAAATTTAATTGAGAAGGAAAATAACAAAAGGTACAATTGTAAAATATTAGATACTTTTTCACTTATCTCATTTATTATCATCTTTGACTAATTAATTAGTCATAAAAACTATCATCGTTTTTTGACTACACACATCAAAAGCTACCCTACACCTTTCGAAATTTATCCTACACTTGTTGAAATTTATCCTACACAACTCTTAATTTATCATATACACATTGTAATTTATCCTACACTCTATTTTTTTTTTTTTTGAAAAATACATATTTTGAAGATAAGTTACAAATTTTAATGTAGCTAGCTATTAAAGAGTAATACTACTAATTAATGATCTTTATGGCTTTTGAGCT
This sequence comes from Helianthus tuberosus, assembly GCA_030545235.1. Lineage (NCBI taxonomy): Eukaryota > Viridiplantae > Streptophyta > Magnoliopsida > Asterales > Asteraceae > Helianthus > Helianthus tuberosus. The sequence goes on from CM060381.1 coordinate 103,971,121, forward strand.
AAATGACAATTTGTATTTCGCACTTTATTTTGTGCTTCTTGATATTGTTAAGAACATTTTTAGAATCATGATTTTAGTTATGTATTGCTTTTGTTAGTAAGGTGTTGGACATGTTTTAATTAAGTTAGGATTTGTTTTTGTTGAACGCAACCTTATAATTCAATCGAGCGAAAACGATCCGCTCGATTTAAGTTAGGATTTGAGAAAAACCGAGCGCAAACGATCCGCTCGATTCAAATTCAATCCGAACATGAGCATCACTTTTGTGCTCGCTTTTGCAAATTCGATCCGATCAGATCGGAACGGTTGTAATTTAATCAGAGCATGAGTAGACCATCGATTGGATCAAATCGGCTTATGAACACCCCTTGTATGAACTTACCTTGTCACTAAGCTCATCTACACAAGAGAACTGACCACCGAATAATATATGATTTCTGAGTTATGACCATTCATCATCATGCTTTCTCGAACCCCACAAAAACAAAAAAAAGACGATTCCTTTTTGTTTTTAACTCACTTTTATGAACTTCAACAATGGTTCTTTAATGAGACCATACCAAAAGAGTCTCCAACACTGTCCAACTGCAGTCGAGGTGATAATACTTTAAAAGCTTTAATCATTTATTTATACAAGTTTTTAGGACCACACATTATGGCAAACTATAAAAAAAAATAATGTTAAACCACACATGCACGTTTTAGATCAGTTAATAACTTAATTAAAGTTCATGGGATGATATAATGTCAAGTAGTGAAAAAAAACTAGTTAAAGTTCAAGGGTTGTATGATAATATATTAAAGTTTAGGGAATAAAATGTAAATTAATTAAAGAAAAAGAAAAAAATGATTAAGGTTTAAAGGATGGAAGTGTAAAAATCATACTAGACAAAAAAAAAAAAACCAAACTTGCTTTGCTTTTTAAACTAGTGCTTTAGATTCCGCGCGTTGCTTCAGTTGTTTTCAAAAGGGCGTTTCTTATGGTGCACGTTTATGTATTAGATTTGTTAGCATATTAAGTTTTTTACATTAAACGGAAGTCCAGGCATTTACTACATATTAGATTTGTTTACATACTACATTAAACGGTAAACGGCCTACATATTAGACTTGTTTACATGCTATGGCTTTTTATACAAAATTCAAAACGGTTTCATGTGTTTTGTTTGACCCCCCATGCCTTCATTGGTGACTTGGTGCCTCAGTCAGTCGTGTCATCATCTCGTACTTTTTTCGACGTCATAGCTTCAGGACCTGTAGTTAATAATGGTTTAGGCGTGATGTCTAATGATAGTATAAGCATGTCCTTATAATATGTTGCTATGCGGAGATAAAGTTAATTCAATACTACAATGACTATAGTTTACCGTGGCTACTGGCATTGCATTATATGTGTTTGTATCTAAAAATGAAATATGGAAGTGGTAGCTATGAAAATGGTTAATGGGTAAATATGCAGAATTTTGTGTATCTTCGAGCATGTTCAGCGAACGTTTTGCTGAGGTTGTGTTTTGTCTTGTTGGTGGCGGTGTTACTGGTTTTGGGGTTGTTATAGGTGGTGTGCTGGTAGAGGTGTAGTTTGTTGTTTGTGTTTGAACGTAGTTTGCGCTGTTGACAGTGCAGCGTATTGAACGGTTTTTGAGATCTTGTTCTGCCTGAACCTGGAACTGTGCTTCCCTATTTTTCATCGATTGGAGCAACTGGGTTTGGTTCTCTTTGGTTAGTGTCTCTGCACATGTTTGTTGAAGAAGTTGATTGGCTGTTTGATCAAAGACGGTGCCGTTGATTCTTCCTGTGTTGTCTGAGATTTTGACCGGTATTCGGTACCTGCATTTCGTTTTGGGTTAGTATCTTGTGAATTCTTTATAGAACTGAGTTTAATAGATACCCACATGTAAACTGCTTTGTCATAGGTCCCATCATCTACACAGAACCATTCAGAACCTGTTTGTATCATTGTTTGACGACATTTAGGACATGCATTGTAGTTCCAATTCTTGTCTGACATGATTTCTGTTATTTTCCCCTTTATTGTGAAACGCTTGCCCTGCATTTTTTAAGTACGGTGTTTATATCTAAACTTGTATATAGATATGGTATTTGCGAAGTGCTTACAATTATCCTAGAATTGCCTTGGAGTAGGTGTGAAATTGGAACTTCAAGGTCTGTTGTCGTAGTGATTTCACATTTGTGCATATCCGATTTTTCATACCTGTTTAGCATGGAGATAGGGTGTTATGTGTTGTTAATAATAACTAATTTAATTCCTGAATTGTTACAACTATTCTTACATTTCTTTTAAAGTTTCAGTCTCTACTGTTTGTGGATTTAGGTAGACATGTGTATCACTTATTGAAGATAGCTGTAGTGTTCCTGTGATTCCACGGCCATAATATATATTTGCTTTTAATGCTGTCATTGCTAGTATTATAGGTGCTGATGCAGTGTGACAACTGGCACAAAACCGGTAATTTTCGTACAATTTAATTAATACTTAATAACTGCAATTATGTGCTTAAATGTCAACATTATCTGATTATATACTATACATGTGAATTCATGCACGTTTTATACTACAAATATTTCTTTATGCATTAATGATAGCGTTGCGTCAGAAATACTAGTAAACTCACCGGTAAGACACATTGTGTCAACATTCTGCAGAAAGCAGTCAGACAATAAAATTGGAGCCTAGGTGTAGGTCCAACGTCAAGAATACATTAAAACCCAAATATGTATACAAGGGTTAACATATACACTTTCCGGAAGCTAGAATATGCACTAAAAAGCACCCGAAACACACTTTAAATGCAGAATTCTGCACAAATCAGCTATAATCAACTTTTTAACACATAAATATCATGCAGAATTCATGTTTTATTATCCAGAATACCATCCTAAGTGTCGGGAATTGAAAGCGTCACAAAATGGTACATAAAGGACACTAAACGGTGCAATTTAGCACTTTAACGAACCGGTATCTAACCGACCAACCGGACATTACCCGGAACATCAAAATTATACTAGAAGCATTGTTTTAATGTTTCTGACCTAGTTATGATTCCCGAACACCATAACACCTCTTATAACATAATAACACATTAAATCCCTAAACTTTATACTTGAAAACTAACTTATTTATGAAATTAGAAATTGGAAGTTACATTTTACCCCCCCCCCCCTTAAGAGTGGACGGTCACAATGGGGGTGACCCCACCAAAATCTTGTTAAATCCTACATGATCTTTCTTGATCTTCTTGGATTCATTTAGATATTGTAAGATCTCAATAGATATTACATAATCTTGTAAGATTCACTAGGAGATATTATCTTGTACTATAAGAAGACCCTCATTCTCACTTCACCTTCATCAACCTCCTTCTTCTTCCCCTTGTTCTCGGCTCACCCACACCCACCATACATCCACCATTTTTATCCAACTTCAATCCATTCCAAGGTTTACATAAGGTGCTAGAAGGTGTTTAAGGAGGTTTAGAGCTTGTGGATCTTGAAGAACCTTCTCCATTTGCTTTTATCCAGCCCATTTGTCATCTTCAACCTCTTGTGTTCTTCCCTAGCCCTTGTGCTAGTAGTAAGCTCCTTGTAACTTGTTACTTCATATTTTGATGGTTAAAAGATGATGAATATTTTTAATCACAAGAACACAAAAGAACATGATCATGATACTTTAACATAAGCTTAAATACATAAGAATACATGTAAATGATGATGATTTGCTTCTTGATGAATGATGATTTGTGTTAGTGATGTTAGACATCATAAGAAACCTACTAGATTGTGATTAAACACATGATCTAGTAAGTTAAAGTGGTGATCTTGTGAAAGACCAAGATCATCATGCTTTATGTCTTCATGAACTTGAAAGATGAAATTTGTTTCATATGTAAAGATGATTTAAACAAAATACAAATATTGTAAATAGATGATTACAAAAATAATTTTTCCCAAGAAACCAAGTTTATTTATAAGATTTACAAAGTCATGATTTCTAAGTAAACTAATCATATTTTTAGTGTTTGAACAAGACTAGGAACATGATTGTAACAAGAAAAATACAAAAGAAATGTTTTTAGAAAAATTATCTTACAAGTTGTAAATGACTAAATCTTTCAAGAATATGATTTACAAACAAATAACCATGTTTTTAAGGGTAACTAAAACTACTAAATAACATGGTAAGTTACTACAAGTTTTTACAAAACTTCAAGTTCATGATGTAGTGTAATTTACTTGATTTTGACACTCGGTAAGTGTTGAATAAGTTGATGATTGTTTGTGATGATTTTAAAAGAAAATAAACACATGTTTTGAAAACATGGGAAACCTCCATTTTTAGGGGAAACTATGTCAAAATTTCTATAGAATCTTGACACTTAGAAAAAAATATAAGTTTTGGTGAAACTTATTCCCTAAAAATATTTACCAAGGTTTCCCTAACTTTTACGTAAACTTCAAGTTAAGAAATGATGATTTCTTCAAGATAAAAGTTGATATTAAGTATGTATATTTTTGAGAAAAATATATATATTTATTGATCACCAAATTTTGTGCTAAGTGTATGTAATATGTATTATATGTAATAGTGTATTAGGACTTGAAAATACACTAAATACTCCTAAGGAGTAAAAATACAAAAAATACACATATAACATGCTTAGACGAATACGAGAAAATATATTTATGAAAATATATTACTTGATAGATTATGTAACTTGGACAAGTTATGAACATGAAATGAAGTTTTGGACAAAATACATAACTCGGGTGAAAAATACAAGATACTTATATTTATTTTCGAGAAAATAATATAAGCAAGATACGTAGTTAAAAATATAAGTTATTTTTAACCACAAAGAACAAATACATAAAAGATGGTGACTTGTACTTGTGCAATACAAGTCTAGTGACTAACGTTAATAAAACACGTATAGGTCACAACGCTATATAAGCAAACCCGGTGAAGTTTACGGCGCAAGAAACGCAAAGTTGTGAGTTCATGCTCCCCCTTTTCTTTTAACTGTTTTCAGTTTTATAACTTCGGGGGTGAAGTACATGTTACTAAATGTTTACAGAAAAGTGAGTTCATATCCCCACTTTTAAACTTTTACATACTTTTTAAACTTGGGGAAAATACATGTGTTATGGTATGATGGATACAAAAACAAGGAATGATACGTTAAATCGTGTCACGAATAGGGTACCAGAAGCACCATTAATCGTGTACATACTAAGACCGCATAACAAAAGGTTAGATCTAATGGATTTTCGGGCAGCCACACTCTTGGTGATAACTAGTACCAAGTAGTGCTTTTGTGTCTCAGTCGTGAACCGACAACTAGAAAAATGCCTATGGTTTGGATGCTTCCTATGTCGTGTCACATGTTAATGGCCTTGCAACCCATTAACAATCTCGATACATACAGAAATACTTGATTTATACAATTTACATACCATGTTTTCATACAAAGTATACAAACGTTCAATACAAAAACTGCATGAATTCACACCAACATTATGTTGACGATTTTCCAAAAACTCACATGTATTTCAGGTAACTAAAGTGGATGTGTGCGCGGTCTTACTCTTGCTCTTAGATGTTGTTTATGTTTATCTTTGAATAAAGTTGTAAACTTATCAAGCAAAATGCTGTCTTGTGATGTAAACACTTAACCTATGTTTTCAGTTGTGTAATGTTATTGGTATTTGAAGTTATTTTTACGAGCATGTAGTATGTTTACCATTCGTATGCAATGAGAACCTTTCATGATCACATCTAGTGCTTCCGCCTTAGAAAGGAGTGTGACATGCAACGTCTATTTCAGCCCTGTTGAACCGACTTTTGACTGTGGCTATTTCTTCCCAGAGTGCAACTGTAATGTCTTGATTGCTGTTAAACGCATTCAGCTATAAGTGTTTTGGTGATAAAATTTAAAAATTATTAGATAGGTTGTTTGTAGCTTACATGCAGTCTTTGAATGATAAAACAACATAGGGTCTATTGTCGTTAGTTCTTTTGTCCTCAATTCGCCGTACCAGCAGTCCGATGTAATCTGTTATCAGGTTGTTTATATAAATGGTGACATAAATGTTGGTATTCATTTACTAATATGTTGTTAACAAAATGTTTAACGCGTACCTACAACCCCTTCTGTTTTCTCTTGGAATCTACTCTTCTGCGTGTGGCTAGGTCGAAGTATTGTTTCGGTATGTTTTCATTGTCTGGAATTGAGGTGATGACAGTGGCGTTCCCAAGGTTCATTATAGTTGGGTGGATCAATGTGTTCGTAAAGTTGTCTGGTTCCGTGCATCCATAACCTTTTATTTGATAGCATGTTTATAGGCATAGTTTTGAGTCAAGATTTTTGCAGTTTTTTCCTTTCACAAAAGCCTGGATCCCCATTCCCTGCCAATTTTTGTAAGGAAACATATTTTTTTTAGAATCTACATATATAATTCTGGTGAGATATATACACATAATTAAATAATAGGCAAATATCATCATACATCAGAGAAATAATATACTGATTAATGTTCTATTAAGAGGTGACGTAACAGTGATTTAAATCCATGAATTAGTAGACATTGTTTATATATCAGATTATTATTTCAGTAAGTCTATATCCTACACTTTCCTTATTTGTTTTCTGCAACAAAGAGAAAATTATATATCAGATATGTTTATATATAAGATCATTAGGCGTTTTCCAGAAATTCGGAAAGCATGTATACCTCTTCATCAACGAAGACAAAATGCAATTCGTTTTCACGATACTTAGGCACCCACTTCCGAATGACACGCACTTCTAGCACTGGTGCTGGGCCATTGGGTCGCAATCCCGATATTCCATTGCTGTCCATTTTCGGAAACCTGTTTAAAGGGAAAAACACGTATTTAATAAGTTATATTAATTTTCAAAGCGACAGTAGCTATCATAGTTGTAAAATGGTGTATGTACGTTTGATGTGAACAACAATTTTTTATTACTAACAGTCAGAAACTCAGAATATAACCTGTTGTGAATTAATGTCATTTAGCAAGTCCGTGTAAACAATATTTAACGTTGTGTTGTTTTGTTCGCCTGCCTTATTTGATGTGAGTATTTTCAATGAATTTGGTGAGGTTGTTCGTGACAAGGCGACGTATAGTTGGCCGTGACTAAAAACAGGCTCAGGTAAGTAGAGCCCAGCTTTTTTGAGTGACTGGCCTTGACTCTTGTTTATAGTCATTGCATATCAGATTTTAACCGGGAATTGACGACGTGTAAACACAAACGGTATATCTTTAGTGTCGTGCACAAAATTGATTCTCGGTATGTATACTTTCTTACCAACTGACGTTCCAGTTATAATGCGGGCCTCAATCACTCGTGGAAGCAGTTGTGTTACCAAAAGTCGAGTACCATTACATAAGCCGTTTTTTGGATCCATGTTACGCATTAACATGATAGGGCTATTTCTTTTAAGGCGTAAACAATGACTCGGAATACCATTGAAATTAAGCACATTTAAGTATTCAGGTGGGTACATAGCATCTATCTTGCTTCCATCCTTTGAATGTGGAACCATTGAATCAGTGCTGAAATATGAGGTGCATTCCCCAGGCGATATTGCATGAACCAAGTCATTGATCTCGTCAACTGTGTCGTTCTTTGGGCATATAATAGCACGTTCTGATATTGCAGCTGGTGATGGGTTTGCTAGTAGTTGAGCATCATAGATGAAAGAAATAAGATTTTGAAGGCCATCATTCGGGTCCTTTAGTGTGAACTCGGGTGGTATTTCAATCTTTCTGATGTCAGGTTCAGCAAAATCCACGACGAGACCTTCTTTCCCGTCCCCTATTCTTAGGAGCCATTCTGAAAATTTTTGCAACTGTGCTCCTGTGGCCGAGGTTGTTGAAAGAGAATTTATGCGCATGTTTTCAGTGAGCCTATACACAGTAAAATGTTTCCATAAGTATGAATTGGGTAGACAAGCTGCAATAACCTCAGCCTTTGTGCCTTTAGGTTTTACTGGTAATGTTTGCCTGAAGTCGCCTCCTAGTAAAACTGATTTTCCGCAAAATATTGTGAAGTGTTTGATGTTAAATCCTTAAGTGTCTTATCCAGGGACTCAAAACATCTGCGATCACTCATTGGAGCCTCGTCACATATTATTAGAGTGGTTTGTAAAAGCAAATTACATAGGTTTGACTTCTTCTTTATGTAACAAATGGATTTTTTAGTTAGTTCCAATGGGATTTTAAATCTGGAGTGTGCAGTCCTACCAGATGGAAGCAACAGTGATGCGATACCTGATGCTGCGACAGCAAGTACAACTTCACCTCTTGATCTAAGACGTGCAATGATCGTTTTCCATAAGTATGTCTTTCCTGTTCCACCATGGCCGTAAACAAACAATAAACTTTGAGTTCCATTTTCAATTGAAGACATAACTGCATTGTATACAGCTAGTTGCCCTGGTCGAAGGCCCTCGTGGAGACTCATGTGTTCAACGCGTAAGGCGTTTTTGTCATAGCTTTTCTTTTCTAAAAGAAGGCTGTTCCCAAGTGCCGAAACTACAGAAGCTTCTGGCATTGGTAGACCGTACTCAACCAACGAACGTGAAGTTGAGTTCGTATCAAGAAGAGTTTCCAATTCCCATAGGACATACTGTTGTAGATCTTGATCGTCTATAACTGCTGAATGAGTGGTAACTGCAAGGCCTATACTACGGTTTATGTCGTCAGACATGCATTTCCAATTTGCCTCCCACAACCTTCGAGGACTTGAAATATCACAGTGAAGGAGCATGCAAACAAAGAGAAATCTTAGTTCAGCAGCTGTAGCCCACTCGGCAGCCTCTTCAATAGTGGTGGCCCATTCTTTGTCGTCTCCGATCAAACCAAGCCTTTCACACGCTTCTCTAAATGTTGGCATTACAGTTCCTGAGACTGTACGTACATCTGCGAAAGAACAACATCCTTTTTGAAAATTGAGTAGAAGCCGTAAATAAAAGAGTTCTCCACATGTTGGATGCACGTATGTAAGCCTACCGATTGTTGGCTCCCTTTTACTTCTTCTTCGTATCCATTTTTTTGATGACATATCCCAACGGTACTTCGTTAGGTAATCAATGTACCGAAGGTTAACACCTGACAAGCCGGAGTTACCCCCGTTGGACATCTCATTGGTATTATTCACAAACCATTCTATTAAGGTTGTTTTACCAATATTTGAATTGCTAGTAATATCCAAAAGCCTTTGTGACTGTCTAAAAGTAAGGTTCTGCTTTCCTTCCAAGTGAACAGCTAAAACTTGAACTGGGGGATTCCTATGATGTATTGGAAAGCTGAATATCCTCCACGTTGCTTCATGTGGACATATGAATCGGCCATCTGTATAATTTTTTATCTCGTCTATGACCTCCGGGATGTCGGCTGGCTCTCCACCTTGTCTATCACGTGTTAACGCAAACTGAATACGATCAACACCTTTGGATATGTATTTGAATAAGTATTTGATCAGCATAGTCCAACCGCAGTATTCTACGTTTATATGTGCTTCAAAGTGCATTAACAAATTTGCGTTGTATGGAACAACATACCCGTTGTCTAAAGGAACGTCATTTTTTTACAAACGGTTCACACGCTGACGATCTCTTATAGTGAACATAACCCGCATGATCAAACCGTGTGACATCTTCATATGGCTTAGGAAAATTCTTTTTGCATACTCCATCTTTCATGCAGGGAGAACCCATGCGTGCTAAACCGCAAGGACCGTGCAACATACAATCTGTCACAATCCTGTGGAGAACAGGTTTGAGAACAGGATCATGAAGTTTAGCCGATATATAGTGATCCACCTGTTCAGCATTGCGTATACCATACGCATTAGACACCCATAAAAGCGTGTGACAATGTGGCAGACCTCTTTTTTGAAATTTAATTGTGTATAAATCTGCGCAAAGAGGGAATACCACATAATGTAAGCCACATAACAGGTCTAAACTATAAACAAAGGTTATATTTATAGTTACATGCAGTGACATCTCCAAATGGTTTCCTATTTCGCAAGTGCTTGATAAATGCACGAACCTTCATCTGGAAGACTCTAGCGATGATATCAGGCCTATCTTGCGCATTAGCAGCACCCACCCGACTAATTTCCCTTGTTATTTCCGGCCAACGAACATTTCATGTAAATGTGATGAAATACTGAGGATTACCATGCACACGGCATATCGCAAGCGCATCTTGATAATGCTTATACATATATCTTGGTCCACCCGTAAACGAAGAAGGTAATATGACACGCTTTCCTATGGTACTCGCATCAGTATCCCCTCTCGAAACTGCATCCTGAACACCTTGGAAAACTCATATCGGAATTCGTCCTGGTTCGCCCTATAGTAATCCAAACGACAATGTTCTACACAAATGTAGGCGTCTACCAAATACTGTGGTAACAATTTGGATGCCCTCAGTATATGAGTGTACACATTCTCACGATCATGCATTTGATAACCGTAGAACATTATAGGTGTTAAATTCCGGTCATCAGGCACTTCTTCATCGGCCGTTGTAGGTTCAGTTCCAGTCAGCTTAAGATCTGGCGACCGACCTTGTTCAGCACGCGGAAAAAGGAGTGGGTATTGTAGAGGCATATAAGCTGAGTGAAGCTTGCTTACCCTATCAGGAGTGTTATCTTTACTTTTGATGACGACATCAAAATCTGCGGACAATTGGCTGTTGTCACAGACTATGGCACCAAGAGTATGCGAAGCAGGGGTAGAATAACGATTGTCACGAACACGATTGTGAAGCCTGATTTCAAAATCTGGAATGTCGGCTTGAGAACACAATTCCCTAGCAGATCTAAATAACCGTACATACGGGTTTACATGATCGAACATCTGAGCGAGTGCAGCAACAGTTTCTGCTGCAGTATGATCCGAGCCGATAGTTGGAAAAAAGCGCAACCTATTTGCAATCTCATGTTCACTATCGTAAACATACATTTGCAAAAAGCGGGGACCATCACCAGAAGAAGGGCACAGAGAACCCAACCAGTGTGAAACCTGGCCGGCAACCTTGAACACATAGGGGCCACCACCCTGGTTTATTGCATCATCGACAACAGCACCAAACGATGTCATGCAAAACATAGCGTTGTATGCACGAATGTTTAACATAAATTGAGTATCCGAAAACAAAGATTTCAATAAATCTGGCGGTTCAGATGGGTATTGCAATTTTATTCTGCCACCTCGACAACAACGATTATAACGTGGACGAACACTTATTGGAAACGATGTTAGTCGTTCCTGGAACCAAAAAAGAGCTCCACAATACTCACACACTTCTGTACACAACCCCATGTCAATGTTATCTGGGGACTGTAAAACAGGAGCTGCGAAACCAACGGAATCAACAGCTGCCATTGCAGCCCTAGAACGCAGCATCGCGCTTCGATGAGATGTTTGCCGATGCGAGGTCGATGAAGCATCAAAAGACGAATCAGAAGAAGACGCAACATCCGTTGAAGACGACACAATGCGGGGTCGTTTGGAACGTGGATGCTGGGACGATATGTAGATGTCAAAACAGGGTATACAATACCTCAAACCATAAAAACACCCCTAATAAACATTCAAAAATATATGTATATTTTGTTCCTAGAAGCTAACAGCAAATGATGTATCTTACTTAACATACCTGCATCAAACAACTTAAAAGAACCTCTGGTGTATCAAGAAATTGTGTATCGCCCCTGCACAAGAGAATGACAAATTAACAACTTATATAACGATATTCTTAAATATTATAGCATTTATTTCGCTATGCCAGTAAAAAAAGGAACCAAAAAGTATATGAAGAAAAAATAAAATGAATTAAAGAAACTATACATAAAATACCCGTACCGAAATCTGTCAAATATCGGCACTGGTACCCGGACCGAACTGAAAAAACTGTTACCGAAAACGTAAAAAAGTGGGTACCGAACTAAATGTGATAAGCAAACACTTTGCTAAATGGCAACCAAACAACCACCAAATTTAGGAAAAAAGTTAAGTAAAATTTAATAAAAAAACTAAGCTCTTTTAAGTTTTTTATGACCGAACCGGGAAAACCGGTACCGAAAACGTGTAAGAGCGGGTACCAAATCGGTACCGAAAACTTTTCGGCACGAGAAATTTTTTAGCGGTACCAAATGCCAAACGCTTATTCATTTTGAATATAATAAGTTTAACTCAACCTTGAAAATCAAAGCTGATTTAAAATGCTCAGCTTATATAGCAATGTTGTTAAATGTTAATGCATTTATTTTGCTATGCCAGTTAAAAAAGGAACCAAAGAGACATGAAGAAAAAATAAATTGAATTAAAGAAACTATATATAAAATACCTGTACCGAAATCTGCCAAATATCGACACTGGTACCCGGACAGAACCGAAAAAACCAAATAACGGCACTGGTACCTGGACAAAACCGGAAAAAACGTTACCGACAACGTAAAAAAGTGGGTACTGAACTAAATGTGATAAGCAAACACTGCGCTAAATGGCAACCAAATAACGACCAAATCTAAGAAAAATATGCCAGTTAAAAAAGGAACCACCAGTTTATTAAAATAAGGTTATTGCCTATCGAACAATCAACATTGCTTCATATTATAAGATATCCTATGCTCTGAACATGCTTTTCATTTGTTATAGACACAGCTGCAACAATATGAAGCAACACTTAGCACCTCCCCAGATGATCTTGTTGCTCGTGAGGTGAGTCAAACTTTACTATAAATTATTATCTACTATTTCTTATACAAACGTATGCGCCCATAAGTATATAGATGAAAATCTAGGAAAAAAAGTAAAGTAAAATTTAATAAAAAAGTAAGCTCTTTTAAGTTTTTTTATGACCGAACCGGGAAAACCGGTACTGAAAACGTGTAAAAGCGGGCACCGAATCGGTACCGGAAACTTTCCGGCACGAGACATTTTTTACTTGTACCAAATGCCAAACGCTTATTCATTTTGAATATATTAAGTTTAACTTGACCTTGAATATATAAAGAAAAAATAGATTGAGTTAAAGAAACTATATATAAAATACCCGTTCCGAAATCTGCCAAATATCGGCACTGGTACCCGGACAGAACCGGAAAAACCGTTACCGAAAACGTAAAAAAACGGGTACCAAACTAAATGTGATAAGCAAACACTGTGCTAAATGGCAACCAAAGAACGACCAAATGTAGGAAAAAAAAGTAAACAACAACAACAACAACCATACCCAGTAAATCCCACAAATAACAAAACTACTTATAGGGTCTGGGGAGGGTGGGATGTTGTTGGGATTGAACCCTACCAGAGGAACAGATAATGAAAGCCAAAACTGGTTCACAATAGTAGATTCATAATAAGCAGCTGTTTACACTAAGTCTTCTCCCTTGAAAGTGATTACAACATCTGATGGTCCTTTATCCACTGTCCGAATACAACAACTGTTGTTCTTCTAACTACTGATGAAGCCTTGAAGACTGCTAAGAAGTCAACACTGCTGATTCTATCTACTGATTGCAAAGCACTGCTCATTCAAGGACTGATCAACTTTGAGGAAAGCACTGATGGAAGAAGATAGCAGTAGTTTAGTGTGTCATCTGTTTTATACATTGTCAGTGGTTGAGGTTAGCAGTGTTTGTATAGGATCAGTTGTTACAAGTTGTTAGGCTGTTAGACATCGCTTTCATGGTGACGTCAGCTGAGATGCCTCAGTGGTTTTGGTTTGCCTATAAATGGAACAGTACCCTGTACTGTTACATTTGATTGTTTTGAGTGAGTTCTTCTCCTCAATTCAATCCTTTCATCTTGTGCAACCAACCATGGAGTATCAGGCTAAGGGGGAGCTTAGTTTGGAAGCATGTTTGCAATCTTTTGATTTGTATTGTAAATCTTTCGACTCAATGTCAAGCATGCGTTTATCAAAACTGTTTTTCTCTTTGATTGTGTTTACAAAGTTTGTTGTTCATTTCCGCTGCACTTAAACTCTGTTCATTTCTATTTGATTTGTTCAAATTCTACAAACAAGCACAATCATGAGAGCCTCCGATCTTAACAATTGGTATCAGAGATCGGACAGTCAAATTCGATCTAACAATTAATTTGACATAACAGTTCAGCTCAAAAATTCATTGATACTAAGGTTGGTTGTATTCAGTTGAAAAACAGAGTAACGAGTAATTAGTTCAAAACTGCCATTCAAAAACTCTGTAAAACAACCAAGATGTCATAAGACACACAAATTTCACACAACAAGTGATGTCATACACAAGTCACTCATAGTTTTCAGATCTGAAAACATGTCTGTTAAACTATGGTATTATTTCTTTTATTCAAAATTGATTTCAACTGTTGTTATGAAATTTGTGATGTTCTCATTATATTAATTGCTAGAGTATGAACCTCAGAATAACAAAAACCCATGTTCATAAAAACATTGGTGTTTTTGCTAACATAAAAAGAGGGAAGAAGATAATCATAAAAACTCAAAAAGTGTATCTCAAAACTTTTGAAATCAAAAGAAAAGAGTATAAATATAAAACGCTTAAGAGTCAAAAATTGGGGTAACAATGGTCATTAAGCAACTGTGTGCATTCATTGGTTCAGGAAAAGGTTCAGGTAACAATAAGTATTTGCAGAGAATAAACTTTCAAAAGGACTAGACAAATTTTCAGAATCATCACATGGTAACAAAATCTACACCAGGGTTTTCGAAAACTCATATGATCTTGTGTCCTCATTTTTCTGTGTAAATCAATCAACAAGAGAATGGTACCAAAGAGTGGTCAAAATGTATTTAAAATTTCATACCACTGTTGTCAAACCACTGACTATTTTCATAAGCTTGAGATTGATATGATTAGGAGTTTCAGTGGAAAATTATACCAGATTCTTTTTGATGTTGTTTTCAGAAAATCCTTTACTTATTTTTCCTGAAAAAGGATTCTCTCGAATAAGGAAGGATATATCATTCTTCATTTTTTTTAAGAATAATATATTTTGAACTTTTACTGGTTTTTGATAGTAAAAGTTTCATTCTTCTGTCAGGATGTATAACCTTTATTTTTGCTGGTTATATTATCTTCAAAACAGATCAAAAGGAAATTGGTACAAGTATCAAGGTCATATCTCACTCAAGTTTGTCTTAAAACTGATCAAAGATTGATTGCCATAAGACCTTGAAAATACAGGGGTACTCTTGTTTTAATTTAAATATTATAACAAGAATGAGTAGCCTTGGTAAAAAGTTTACATCATCTGGGGTACTAAACCACTGTCAGGGAGCTGTAAAAGCTTCAAAATATGTAAATGACATGTGGCAAAACCTTGAATGAAAATTCTCAAAACAGTTGCTGACATATTAGTCTTCCAAATCATTATCATTACCTTACCTCTTACCATTGTTTTGCTCAAACATCTGTTTCCTAAATTTTGTCCACTGCTGAAAGTTAGCCACTGATCCTTCATTTTATTGGCAAGCACTGATGTTCAAAATCAGTGTCTTATCCACTGATAGTAAAAATCATCCATTGTTATCACATTATTACCGTTGTAACTACTGATGCTTGGTTCATCAGTGGTTCTCAAAACAACTGTCCTCCACTTCTCATCCATTTCATCAGAGGTTGGCACGTGGTCAGTTTTTAGCCTTCAGATCTTTATAACCGCTGCCACATCAGCACCCATTTTTTCCTTAATAAAACCCTGATCAAAACCCCCAAACAGGGTTTTACACTGTCGAATTGAATTCTAAAATTCTCTTCTCAAAGCAGTTTTCAACCCTCCATCCCAAATCATCCTCTGTTCTTTCTCATCAAAATGACGAAATCAAAATTAAAGTCAAAATCATCATCATCATCTTCCAAAGAGGTCGCTCAAACGGCCGCTAAATCCATTGAAATACCATACAAATCTCCTCACAACTATTTGGGTCTACTCACAAAACCCACAAACAACCACACCTTTGATTCCATCATCGGCACATTATCTGAATCAAAGTACAAAACTTTGTTGATAGCAGATGCTCCCATTTACCTGCAAACCCAGAGAGAGTTTTGGAAAAATGCTACGCTTGAAAAACAAGACGATAAAGTAGTAGCCATCAACTCCTCGATACAGGGTAAAGCGATTCAAATTACTCCGCAATCAATCTCAGAAGTCTTTAAACTCGATGATCAGAAAGGTAAAACTTCCTTTGATAAAACCGAGTTGAAAACTGATTTCTTAAAAAGGGGATATGCAGAACAACCAAAAAGGGATACCTTACAAAAGGGTTTCTTTCCTTCTGCAACTAGGTTTTTATTTCACACTCTCTTGATGTGTGTCTCGAATAAAACAACTGCTTTTAACGAAATACCTTCAAAGATTCAGTGCCTGGGTTATGCTATTTTAAACAATGAAAATTTTAACTATTCCCAGGAGATCTTTGATGATTTGGTGAAAAACGTTAATAGCAAAGCATTTTTACTTTTTCCAAGATTTTTAAGCTACTATTTTAAACAAAAATTTGGAAAAGAAAATGAAAATTTGCTCAAACAGGGTGTCTATTTTCAAATAAAAGGGTTAACAACTGAAACATTTTCTAGAATGATGGCACCAATAAAAACAAAAGCAGAGGTGCCTGAGCAGAATTTAGCAGCCACCACTGCTCCTCAGACATCTGCTGCTGAGCCCACTGCTCCAGGTGATCATAGCAGCACAACCACTGCTTTGAAACCCACACCTGCCATTACCAAAAAGACCAAAAAGAAAACATCCTAAAAGCCCACCAAACCCTCTAAAAAGGTAACTCTGGAAGATGAGATCCCAGAGTTAATGCCAGTGACAACACAAATGTCACCACAAACCACTGCTGCTACTTCCTCACAGCAGTTGGTAGAAAGATCTCCACCATTGCCTCAAACTCCTCCTGCATCCTCACAAAAGGATCAGGTTGTAAGCACAGGGACCCCACATTATGAAGCTCTGGATTTAATAGGATCCATCTTCCTCAGTCCTGATCCCAAGGACATGTCTCTTTCAACACCCATTCCCTCACCGATCATATTACCACAATCAATAATACCCTTGTTGCATGCAGTTGCTATAGCTCAGACACAAACCAGTTCCTCTCTATCACCTATCACTGAGAGTACACTCCCACAAGTGACTGGGTCTGATGCTACTACCTCTGCTACCCCAGCAACAACTGAGGAGGTTACACCCCTTGAGTTACAAGTAGCTCTTGGTGGTAGTTCAAGTGGAGCAGCAACTACAAGTGATGGATCAACAGATCTTCAGTTGGACAGTTGTTTCATTAGTAAGACTCCCTTGAAGGCAATTTCTTCCATAGCACCTCTGGTAACCACTAGTGAGTTCGTTTTGACCACTGGTAAAATAACACGGTTATCAAGTGCTGAAGAAAGAAGTCCCCAGTACCAAGAACAAGGGGTATCAATGGGTGATTTTTGGGACTCAGTTCCTAAGTCACACATTGGTACAACCACTGCTGGTGGGGAAACAGATGATTCCATTAAATCGGATGATGTTTCAAAATATCAGGAATTGACGGGCAGAGTTGAAAAACTTGAAACATCAGTTGCTGAAATAAAGGATATGGTGCAACAACTGTTACAAGCTCAAAAAGCACAATCCACTGCTGCTCCAGCTTAAGCACCTGCACAATCTGCACCTACTGCAAATGAGCTATGGAATGTATTCCAACCCTTGCTTGAAAAACAAAAACAGATGGCTGATCAGCATCATGAAATACATGTAAAAATGCTGACAAACATGGTGGAGTCAAGATTTAAAGATACTCAAGCAGACATCAAAGCTATCAAGGCTCATATCCAAAGCAACACTGGAAAAGTTCCTTCCACTATGCTCTTCATGGATAACCCCCTTCCAGATAATGCCAAAAAGGGGGAGAAAATCAAGTTGAAAAAGAAGGGAATAGAAGATGGCCTGTATATTGAACCAGAACAAGAAAACAGACATCTAAACCACTTCCAAAAGGTTCCAAACCTCACACCACAAAATCTCATACTTCCATCCAAACAGCTGATACAACAGTGGTTTCAAAAACTGCTAGCCAAACAGCTGCCATCTCATCAACACACACCACTACAACACACACCAAAACCACTGCCTTACCACCACCAACATCACCACCATCTCCTCCTGCCAAAAAGCAGAAGACAACAGATGTTACAACATCTGTTGTAATGACAACAGTGGTTGAAACACCAATTGTTTCAATACCTGTTAGGCAGACACTTTCCATCACTCAAATCACTACCACTTCAACACCTGCTCAAAAGCAGAAGACATCTACTGACACATCAGTAGTTGTAATGACAACAGAGGTTGAGACACCAGTTGTTTCAACAGCTGTTAGTCAACCATCCACCACTGCTCTCATCATTCCTACATCACAATCAAAATTACCTCCACCCATAAAGCTTCATAAAAGAAAAAGAGAAACAACTCAGGAAACTGATGAAAAATATGATCCTGTTGCTGCTAAATATCCACTGGAACTAGAAGCTGTGAAAAATGAGATGAAATTTTACACCGAGGATGATCCTTCAAAAAGAAGATTTCCTTCTCTCATAGGCTTCATAGTCCCAGAAGACATGGATGAATATCTCGAGATGAAAGCAAGGCAAACAAAGATTAGAGCTAAACTCGAATGCAAAGATCAAGGTGATGAAGCCATTTCTGAAAAATTGGAATTTTTGCTCACAAAAGTCAAGCTGATGGAAAACTATGCACAAGATCTGAGCAAAGAAAAAGCAGATCAACAAAAAGAAATGAGAAAAAGTTATCTTGCATACATCATGAAAGAAAAATTCTATCAAGCTGAAGAAAACCAATTTGAAGAATGGCCAATGGTTGCCTTAAAGCATGAAGCAAACAGAATTGAAAGGATTAAAAATGATCCAAGAAAGAAGAAGACAGCTCCAAATTGGAACAAATATAAAAAGCTCATTGCTGATCTTACATCCGAGTACAAAAAGAAAAAAACAGGAACTGATAGATGCTAAGGTGGATACTGCTGAAGCCATAGCAAAATGGACAAAGCAGTATACCGACGAAGCTTATGAAAGGCTTAAGAAAAGAAGAATAACAGTCTCAGACACTTCTAAGAAGCCTGACTACAAAAATCTAGAACAACAGATTGATGCTATTAAAACATGGCTCACATCAGCAGATAACCCTACCCTTGTGGAAAACCAAGAAAAAGGAAAACTGCTGACCAGCGAAGAAGAAAAAGAAAAGGAAGCTGAATACTTCACAGAAGCCATCAAGAAAATGGATCTAAAAGAAGAGAGCTCAGTGAGCCTTCAAAATCTTGTCAAAAAGGTATTAACTAAACCTACAACAGATATCTCAAACACTGAACTTGAACAAAGAAAAAGGCAAGAGCTGATTGAACAAGAAACTGCAGAAGACATAGCTGCAGCAAATGAAGTCATAGAAGAGGCTTTTAAACGAATGTCTGAAGTTCAGGATACTACTTTACAATTTTTCTCAAGGCCAAAATCTCCAAGCTCATCAGAAAATAAATCTCTCCCAAGAAACCCATTGGGTTCAAAAGTACTAAAGTGGCTCTCTGATCAAAAGACCCATGTATTGACCCTGGTCAGATCCAATGGTGAAATGAAGTACATATCAAGGAAAGAAGCACTGAGCCTTGGTGTTGAAGATCTACAAGATCTCCTTGAACTTTCATTGTGCAGGGATGAGGATGACATAAGTTCCAAAGATTTTGAAGAAGAATTTAAAAGACAAGCCAGTGAACTTCTGATGAGGAATAAAGATCCAAAATAATGAAGTGTTTTGGCATTATCTGTTCCAGGGGGAGATTGTTGGGATTGAACCCTACCAGAGGAACATATAATGAAAGCCAAAACTGGTTCACAACAGTGGATTCACAATAAGCAGCTGTTTACACTAAGTCTTCTCCCTTGAAAGTGATCACAACATCTGATGGTCCTTTATCCACTGTCTGAATACAACAGCTGTTGTTCTTCTAACTACTGATGAAGCCTTGAAGACTGCTAAGAAGTCAACACTGCTGATTCTATCTACTGATTGCAAAGCACTGCTCATTCAAGGACTGATCAACTTTGAGGAAAGCAATGATGGAAGAAGATAGCAGTAGTTTAGTGTGTCATCTGTTTTATACATTGTCAGTGGTTGAGGTTAGCAGTGTTTGTATAGGATCAGTTGTTACAGGTTGTTAGGCTGTTAGACGTCGCTTTCATGGTGACGTCAGCTGAGATGCCTCAGTGGTTTTGGTTTGCCTATAAATGGAACAGTACCCTGTACTGTTACATTTGATTGTTTTGAGTGAGTTCTTCTCCTCAATTCAATCATTTCATCTTGTGCAACCAACCATGGAGTATCAGGCTGAGGGGGAGCTTAGTTTGGAAGCATGTTTGCAATCTTTTGATTTGTATTGTAAATCTTTCTACTCAATGTCAAGCATGCGTTTATCAAAACTGTTTTTCTCTTTGATTGTGTTTACAAAGTTTGTTATTCATTTCTGCTGCACTTAAACTCTATTCATTTCTATTTGATTTGTTCAAATTCTACAAACAAGCCCAATCATGAGAGCCTCCGATCTTAACAGATGTAGACAGACCTTGCCTCTATCCATAAGGATAGAGAGGCTGCTTCCAGAGAGACCCTCGGCTCGAAAACGAAAACGAGCAACAAACCAACACACCAAGTCAAAGAATATAGAAATAAGAAGTCCCCCATACCAAGAAATTGATCTGAGTGACACAATATAATGTAAATCATGTATAATAGCATGCGTACAACATCATTTGGGCATACACAGAAGAAGGCAATCACCGGAAAAGACCCTCAAAGAGTAAGAAAAACCTACCTCCTTAAAATACATCTAAGACCTTACTGCAATATCTTCTAGAAGTCCTTAACCCTAATCCTACGCCTCCACGAAGTCCTATCTTGGACCATGTCCTCAGAAAGATGCAACTCTACTAAATCATGCCTAATCTGCTCATCCCATGTCAGTTTGGGTCTGCCTCTTCCTCTCCTCCCCTCGACAGTAAGAGTTTCCACTACTCTAACTGGTGCCGTCATTTCCCTCCGCTTCACATGCCCAAACCATCTCAATCTCCCCTCTTTAATCTTCTCCGATATACTAGCCACTCCTAATCTTTCCCTAAAAACCTCATTTCTTATCCGATCTAACCTCGTGTGTCCACACATCCACCTCAGCATCCTCATCTCTGCTACCTCCATCTTGCGCGCTTGTGTCTTCTTGATAGCCCAACAGTCTGTTCCATATAGCATAGCGGGCCTGACTGCTACCCTGTAAAATTTCCCCTTTAATTTAGTTGGGAACCTCCTATCGCACAATACCCCACTGGCTGCCCTCCATCTACACCAGCCAGCCTGTATGCGATGTGTTACATCACTATCTATATCACCATCTCTTTGTACAAACGACCCCAGATACTTAAATCTAGTTACCTGCGGAACCAATTGATCATCAATGGTGATTTGGGTGTCATCGTCATCGGTTACACCACTGAAATCACAGTGTAGATACTCAGTCTTAGATCGACTAATCCTTAGGCCCTTGCCCTCTAAGGCTACTCGCCAGTCCTCTACCCTCGCGTTCAGGCACTGTTTAGTCTCTGCAATCAACACAATATCGTCTGCAAATTGTTGGAAGTGATAGACGCACTTAAAAGACGTAGGAAAAAAAGTAAAGCAAAATTTAATTAAAAAACTAAGCTCTTTTAAGTTTTTTATGACCGAACCGAAAAAACCGGTACCGAAAACGTGAAAAAGCGGGAACCGAATCGGTACCCAAAACTTTTGGCCACGATAAATTTTTTACCGGTACCAAATGCCAAATGCTCATTCATTTTGAATATAATAAGTTTAACTCGACCTTGAAAATCAAAGCTGATTTCGGATGCTCAGCTTTGAATATGCCAACACAATTCGCTTTATGTATTAAAAACTCGCAAATCTGGTCATGAGATAATTGAGTGAAAAATGTCTTAATACATACAAACCCATTGTCACTTTCGGATGCACAGCTTTGAATATGCCAAGACAATTCGCTTTATGTATTAAAAACTCGCAAATCTGTTGATGAGATAATTGAGTGAAAAATGTCTTAATACATACAAACCCATTGTGACTATCATCCAGTCTAGATTTTTTTAAAAAGGAATCTGGTCTACATGTTTAGCATAAATCTAAATTAAAATTAGAGTAAAACCATAATATGTGTTTTGAATTAAAAAAACACTTCCAAAGGGCCTTAAAACTATCTCCTTAAATCACTACCCAAACTTCTACAAGCAACATCTGCTTTTAAATAAAAGCAAAGACAACAGTTCTATGGTATATAACTACTTTAAGTTAAGCATCATGTAAAAGACCTTATCTCTTTATACTTACTTTGGCAAAGCCATTTATCATTTTGGTGACCAACATAACCTTATTTTGACATTAAAGAACAACGACAAACAATATGCTGACAATGAGTACACCAAAAAGGCCAAAAAATTGCATTGGCAAATCATCAAACACTTGGTGTGCAACGTTTTATAAACCCAAAAATCAACCGGAACTACCAAATGACACACCACAGACATGGAAAACTATTAAAGTTCCAAACATTAATGAAGAAATCTTACCGGTGAAATCAGCTAAGGAGTCAATGCGGCCGAAGGTCCACCTGAGTGATGACTGCTATCACCAAAATCTGTCGCCTACGGTAGAGATGGTACGAGGAGGAGACGGTTCTGATGAGGCTAAAAGCGGCTACTGGTGACTGTGGGATAACGACGTCGAAGCATGGTGACAATGACGATGGCGATTAAAAGAGAAGCTGGTGGTGGTGTCTGGTGTGGTACTGATGATAGAGATATTGAGAGAAGTTGAGTGAAAGTTGATTGAAATTGAGCGATGCATTCACCAGATTTTTCATAAGATGAGGAGATGAGGGGGAAAATTAGAGAGGCTAAGTGATAACGTGGCATGATTAAAACAATTGTGATGATGAATCATCACATTAATAACTGTTCATTCAACTCTCTAACTATCATATATTAATAAGCACTAATGGGTTTACCACGCGCTACGATGATTGGAATATTGAACGTGCACATTTTCAATATGAGCCGTTTTTTGAATATGTAAACTTAGATAACAAATGAGCCCTTTTTGAATATGGAAACTTAGATTTTTTTTTTTGAAAAAGGGCGGAATTTTATAAAAACTTAAGCAAGATGCTTAACAAAATAGTACAAACGACAAAAAGTAAATGGTACAAAACTACAACAATACAACAAAGTAAAGCTTAAAATCTAAAACTCCTCCAATTCGCCCAAGTTATCTCCGAGAGGCCTGCACGGTTCTTGATCCAAGAGTATGAAGTAGCTTTGATGTCCACCACCAGATTTGCAATATTGGAAGATTTTTGTTTGAAAATGATATCATTCCTCATAAGCCATAATTTCCAGCAAGTTGTCGCCACAATTGCATAAATCGCCTTTTTAGTTTTCCTCACTTTCGTGTGAGACAACGACCTCCATCAATTCTACTACACTTAGGATGTATCGAGGCAGAGGTATATTATCCATTGAAAGATCAGAGTCCAAACCTGTTGAGCCGTATCACAGGTCACAAGAAGATGGCTAGCCGATTCCGTTGCACTATTGCAAAAAACGCAGTTTAAAGAGGGCATATAATAAAAACATGTTGTGTAGGTATATTCAAAATTTCAGAAAACGTTATGTTGTTGTGAAAATAAGGGTCAACAAACATCCCTCTTCATGGAGGGATGTTCATGTGACGAGATGTCATTAACGCTCAGTTTAGGATAAAATTTATGTCGAGACGTATAATAGGATGGATCAGAGGTTTAACAGGATAGATATTAGGAAGGACAGGCAGGATGATGCGCTCAGGCATATGATGACTCGTATGAGTATGAACATTCCATCCAGCATTTTACTATGCCAGGGCCGATTGGTATGCCCGGTCAGTTTGATGCGGGTGATCAGGGTGGTTCGAGTCAGCAGGTTGGTCAGGGATTTGGATCGGGTCAGCATGGGCATGTGGATCCATCAGCTGAGTTTGCGGTGTATGAGAGTGAAGAGGAGGAAGAAAGCGAAGGTGATGAGGATTAGTGTGGGGATCGAAGAAAGCTGGAGCTTAATGGTTTATCTTTTGGTTTATTTTCTATTTATGCTGTTTTTATTCTCATATTTTGGTCTGTACTTATATTCTGAATACGTTAAACTGGTTGGTAGGGATGGGTTGGTTGTTTTGTGATGATTGATCTAGACACTCTTATCTATCTATATAATTTGTGGTTGTTGATAGGTATGGTGTTTGGTTGCCGCTTCTGTTCGCGTGTGAGAGTTAGGAACTGTTTGCCGAGCGTGTTCGGATTGGAAGGCATATGTGGAATTGACTGGAACATTGACAGTCTCACATATCAGCTAAGTCGTTTCCACTTGTATATTTTGTATATTTTATTTGGTTTTTATTTTAGTGGTAGTTTAGTTAGTTTGAGTCGTGTTTCCATTCTTGCATTAGGGACAATGCAAATTTTAAGTGTGGGGATGGAACATTTGAGTCGTAGTCTAAGTTTAGTTAGTTAGTTGAATCAGTTTTGAGTCATAAAATTTGAAAAATTTTAAAAAAAATTCAAAAAATAAAAAAATTGAAAATTTTGAAAATGTCTCTCATTTTGGAAGTTTGCAAAATAAAAACGGAAAACGATAGAAAAATCAGGTTTGTTCTGGTTTCAAATAATAATAATATGAGAATAAAAGTTGAGCTTGTGTCTAATTTGGGATATGTGAGTAAGCCAGATCCGGTTTCTAGGTTCCTTTGATATAAAAATACCTAATTGTTAGTTTGCTAGTGGGTTCTCATCTAGGAAAAGTAGGGAAGTCGAAACCGGTAAAAATAGTATAAGGAATGCCGTTATAAACTAAAAATTGTTAGATTTTTTATCAAAAGAAAAAATATATAATAAATGAGTTAGACCGAATAAAAACGAGGCCTATGTAATCTTCATTGGGGATGGTGACTCTGACTTAGATTGCCTCTAGGTTAAGTTAAAAAGAAAAAAAAATGCAAAATTACCGACGCCTACGTTGTCGCTCTCGGGGATGGTGACTCTGGTTGAGACAGCCTCTGGGTTAGGTATGCAAAGTCTAGTGCTCAAAAGAAAGAAAGAAAAATAAGAAAAACAATTTGATGTTAAATTCTTTTGATTTTGGTATAAAACGGTTAGGAAATAGTCCAGTGACTGTTACTTTTGTTCTATAAGCTTGAGGCGAGATTAGGTGAAACTGGGGTTTTAGTGTGAGACCCTAGGTAAATTAACCGAACTTGAACATAAATTGCAATGATAAGGGCTTGGAACCGGGTTTGGGTTTATGTGGACAAGTATACTTGCAATCGCGGTTAACACAAGTTTTAATTTTAATAAGTAATCTAGACTTTTGAACCCGAATATTTATCTGATTCTGATTCCGTTTGCATAATTTGTCACGAACCCGACCCGGTTTGCCCGATTCGGAAGCCGTGGAACAGAAACCCGTGGTATGGGTGTTTAATTGGCAGCGGAAATTTTAACAGGATCGTTTAAATTGAAAACACCGAATTATTTTATTATTAATATCGGGATAAAACCCGTATTTTACAAGAGAGGAATTTCACTGGGAAATTTCCCTGATTACAGAAAACATGTTTTATTTATTTTCTGAGCCACTTCTTTTAAGCTGGAGTGCAACGCGGCACTTTTCCTTGTTCACAGTAAATCACCTGAAACATGTTTTAAAATGATTTGATCAGCGAAAAATACTGGAGAGTGCATTCTATTTGTACAAAAGACACGTTGTTATAATATACAGTATTAAGAGCGATTACAATGTTTATATATCAACCAATTACCCCAAATCGGTATTTGTCACTCGGCCGGATCTATAACTATGGTCATATCACACATTGGCTAACCCGTTGTCCAATGGTGAAGCTTATCAAGTAGTGTATACAAAACCCCACATACCGGCAGTAATTGAAGATTACAAAGACTTAATCACTGTAATTATAACTTTGAAAACAAGTAGGGTTTTGAAAGCAATTCGGTAAAAAGAGAATGACTCACATTGCAAGTTTAAACAGTTAGAGCGTGCCAACTGACTTAAGTTGGTAAACCTAGTCAAATATACAATGCAAACGAAACTAGGTTAGTAACTTAATTCAACATTTACGATAATTCACGAGATCGAAACCCTCACGACGAATGAGAAAGTATAGCCCGAATTTAGGCAGCACTTAAACATCCATCGGATCGGTTTTAATCGACCGGACATTGTATCGTAGCAGTGATCGAGTTATTACCCCGTTATCGTAGCAGCGTTTCACTACTTTGGACGTGTATTTAGAGCAGAATATAGTGATATTGAAGGAAATTTTCGAGCATAAGTGAACTGCCCATGCATGTCCAATTTATAGCTGAACTTTAGCTTTCTTGCGGCCCGTGACAAATGTAGTTAAGTCCTTCGCAGACCGCGAGGGACTCCCTAGCTACGGCTAGGACTACCGTGTCACACCCTAGGCTTGCCACGTGGACGACGCGTGTCCTTATGCTTATCTTGAGACTCCTAGGTCTGTCGCGCCCCGCGAAGACCTTTTCTTATTCTTTCGCTCCCCGCGAGCGAGTATAAATTTTTGTTTTTCTTGATTTTTCATAAAAAGTAGGGTTTTACCGGTTCGGGTTTTCATTTGCGGAGCGGTTTAGGACATTTTTATACAAGTTGTTACATCCTCCCCACCTTATTTAAAATCTCGTCTTCGAGATTTACTAGAACAAATAAGGATATTTTCTTTTCATCTCCTATTCCAGCTCCCATGTGTACTCAAGTCCTCTTTTCGAATCCCATTTTACTTTAACTAGCCCCAATCTCTTATGTTTGAGGTGCTTGACCTTTCTGTCTTCTACTTGAAGAGGCTTCTCAACAAATTTTAACTTTTCATTTACCTCTATATCTTGAAGAGGTACTACCAGTGATTCATCAGATAAACATTTCTTAAGGTTGGATACATGAAACACATCATGTACATCGGCTAACTCTTCTGGCAGTTGTAACTGATAGGCAACCGGTCCTGTTAGTTGGATAACTGTAAATGGTCCTACATACCTTGGACTAAGTTTTCCTTTCTTACCGAATCGGGCTATTCCTTTCCAAGGAGAAACTTTCAGTAGTACTTTATCTCCAAATTGAAATTCTAACGGCTTACGTCGATTGTCAGCGTAACTTTTCTGGCGGTCTCGAGCTGTTTTCAGTCTTTCCTTGATTTGTGTTATCTTGTCGGTGGTTTCCTGTACAATTTCGGGACCTGATAATTGACTTTCTCCTATTTCTGCCCAACATACTAGGGTTCGGCACTTTCGTCCATAAAGTGCTTCGAATGGGGCAGCATTGATGCTTGTGTGATAACTGTTGTTATAGGAGAATTCTATTAATGGCAAATGGTCGTCCCAATTTCCACCGAAATCTATAACACATACCCTTAGCATGTCTTCTAAGGTTTGAATCGTCCTTTCACTTTGTCCATCAGTCTGGGGATGGTATGTTGTACTTAAATTCAATCGTTGATGTGTGCAAAATGCAACATATAAATTACATCAATTGTGGCATAAAACTAACCCTTTTTTAGTACTAATGTTGGAAAAAGTGTGCTTTTGTCTTCCTTTTGTATTTTCAGGATTAAATGAGCTCAAATTAACAAAAGAAGCAAAAAGACAGCTAAATCTAACATAAATACAAGAAAAGGAACAAAGGAGACATGCCCGACCCCACGAAAACATCTTCCCAAGAAAAACAAGAGAACAGAAGGCTGAACACGCCCCGTGCTCAGTGAACACGGGGGCGTGCCCAAGTGCCAGCATAAAAGACAAAGCAATAGAAGCTTCTATCGCCCACCACGGGGCCGTGCTCAGCGGACACGGGGCCGTGGTCAACTATAAGATTCGCAGAATCCAGGAAAATCTTGATAGTACAGATATGCTTCTTCACACGGGGGCATGGCCAACTAATGCAGACAAACTGCAATTAATGAAGACAGAGAAGAGGATGGACACGGGGCCGTGCCCAATGGACACGGGGCCGTGCCCGAACTTCTGTTCAGCCTATAAATAGGAGTGCTTGGCTCAAGCTCAAACCATCCCTAGGCACACCACCTCTCTCACACTTCACCCACCACCCACCACCACCATAACACCATCATCCACCACCATTATCCATTGTCCATCATAGAGTGTGTGAGTCGTCTCGGGATCCAAGATTGATCGTAAGAGTTCTTGACAATCAAGGCCATGTTTGCCTAAGTCTCTTACATCACTTGGTGAAGACAAAGTGTCTAGTGTAATACTTTTTATTTTTAATCTTTTCGCACTTTTTATTTGGTTATGTATTAATGACTTTAATAACTAGTTTCTTATGTTGAAGGTGATTCTTCCTTATCGTTTGTCCGTGTTGTCTTGGCATTATTTTACTGTCTATATAAAATAAAAGATTTTCACCATTCATATCTCCACGGTCTATATGGAGGTATGTTGGCTACCTGGTCGGGGGTTAAGGGAACGGTTTGGTAAGAGTATTGCCTTGTTCAGTGTATAGATCCTGCAAGGACCTGGGTCAAATTTAGTAGGACCTCCTTCAATACTTAACGGTATTGGATGGCGGGGGTCCAAACTCTTTGATCCCCTCATATGTAAACTACTATTAATACTTTAACCCAGCTACTTAGGACTGTATCCCTGCTGACTCAGACTACTTAGCCGAGGGTAACGTCACCTTCAAAAGAGGGGCCTACCATAATATGCATTAATAACTTAATTAATTATCTTTTAATAATCCGACCCTTTAGGATTGTATCCTTGCTGCCTCAAACTACTGGGTTGAGGGTAACGTCACCTTCAAAAGAGGGGCCTACTACAATAACTAAGATAATCTCTTAAAAAGTGCAAAAGTGCGGAAATAATCAAAGGTTACACTATACACGAGTCGGAGCCAAGTGATTCATCTTGTCTATCTGTTTTTATTTTATTTTATTTTATTTTCAGCATTTTAGTTAGTTTTTATTTTTCTAGTTTAAAACCTTTTTCTAACTTTTTGATTTGATTAGACGTTTAGGATAAACCGGTACTAAAAGCTCTTGTGTCCTTGGACGACCTCGGTATCTTACCAACACTATACTACGCTCACGATGGGTGCACTTGCCCATATGTGTGTTTAGTGTTAGTAAATATCGTGTTTTATAAATTTAAAACTTGGCTAAAAAAGTGTAAAAGGGCTTAAAATATACTTAAACTTATATACACACTTCACACGCATCAAGTTTTTGGCGCCGTTGCCGGGGACACAAGGATTTTAAGAAAGTTAGGAATCAACGACCTAATCGTTTTTTCTTATTTTTCTATTTTTAAGATTTTTCTTAATTTTTCAGCTTCTGCAGAACTCAGCACGAGCCGTGCCTGCTGAACACGCCCCGTGCCCAATCATTGGAACTGGCAATCCTGTTTTAAGTCAGACAGTAAGATGAACACGGGGCCGTGCCCACTCAACACGCCCCGTGCCCAAGATTCAGTTACTGAAAACAGAACCGTGAGATCCCGACGGTTGGTAATTTCTGACACAAATATGAGTGATACTGATATTTTTTACTTTCGGCACTCTTATGGTACGTGGTGTCAAATATGTGGTGGTTCCCATAAGGAATTAGAATGTTATTTTCTAAATTATAAGCCCCACTATATAGACCCATCGTTTTCCTGTATCCTTAAGAGGGGCAAAAGTAAAAATAATCCCTATCTCTCCCTCGAATGCTCTCAACCAGATTTTCTGGGAGAAATGCTTCTTGATGAACTATTTCAATTAGAATATCTGATTCTTAATTGGTTAAAAGAACTTAGGATAGATTTCAATAATTTATCTCAAGACAATGACCAAGAAGAAGTGTTGGGATCGCATTCAAACAACTTCGTTGTTCCCTACGATACTTCTAATTCTAGTGAGGACTTGAGCGATAGTCGTCCCTGTGTCGATTGTGTCGTGAAGGACTCCCCATCGACTTCGTTCGATGCATACATAGACCTGAGCGATTCGGCATACACCTTCTTTAACGAGAGCCCGGAAAAGGGTTGGACTTGTCCACCTACATATAGCATAGGAATCACCCTCACCGACAACCTCTTGCGTTCTCGTCTTAATCTAGAGCAATTAAGGTATCTTAGGAACTTTGGGGTTGTTCCATCCAGTAAGGAACCGCCTGATCCGAAAAACTTCCTTAAAAATAGACAAACTCCATAAGACAGCTTCTAGACACGGGGCCATTTCCAGGTCAACACGCCCCCGTGTCCACTCAAAGATTCCCGTCTGATTTCGTATCAGAATATGGACAAAATGTGTCAGGATTCCCCCTGAACACGGGGCCGTGTCTAGCCGACACGGGGCCGTGTGCAGCGTACTGTCGTTTTCTATAAATGCAGCCAAGAATCCTGCACATTTAAACCATTCAAGGGACAGATATTTGGGGAATATTCTCACATACCATCTTAGGTATTTTCTAAAAGAAGTTTCTCAACAACCTTCTTGTCCTTTCCTCTTTTATCCACTTTCATCTTCTTCAATTTTCCTTCATGCTTCCATTAAAACTTGAAATCTCCACAATTTCAAGCTTTATTAAGATGTTTGTTAGATTTTTATTCATGGGATCTTGTTAAAAATAAGTTCTACAACAATGTTTTAAGTTTTTTCTGCTTAAAAACGTTTTAAATATCATAAAAACAAATTAAAACTCCATGATCCCTTGTCCTAAAAATCTGCAAACATTTGAACACGGGCCGTGTTCGTCGAACACGGGGCCGTGTCCGAAGTACTGATTCCATAAGGTTGAACTCTACTCGGTATGTTTTCTCAGAATGGCGAGCAGAACTAGCGGAACATCTTCATCACACTCTAGAAACAACCGACAAGGGAGAAGATCATCAACGGTTGAAGATTCACTTGTAAACTACGTTTACGCCTTAAGAGAGGCCCTTGATGAGATGACAGGGGTGGAAGAGGCATTTGTTGACCGTATTAATCATTTGACGGTGGGGCTAGAGGGATGTCTTCGAGAGGTCAACCTTTTGCACCAAAGGTTGAACATTCTCGCTTCTCCTCCTTTGGTACCAATCATTACCCAAAGGGCATGGAATGTGTTTCCTGAAGTCATCATACCAGCCGAATGGTATGCCATACATCCGGAGCCCCCTCGGGAAGTACTACAAGGGGTCCCGGTTGGTGTCGCTCCTCCTCCACAAGATGTTGAAGAAAATGACGCCGCCTTCTTCCTCCCAATAGAGATAGAAGAATGGCTTTAACACCCCTCGGCTCGGAGTTCTACAAAGCTTTTAGATACCGGAAAACCATTTCCGAAATTTTGGTTCGTATTGTACTCGTAGAGCTCCATAAGATGATTTTACTTATCACTTGACCTATCTAATTTAGGACCCTTTAATTTTATTTTCTGCTTTGTTTTTAAGCTTTTAGGACTATTATGTAATTCTCTCTATGACTTAATGAATGATGGTTTTAGTTAATTTGGTGTTTGGATGGTGTTAAAACGAATAAAACACGCTAGGAATGGCAAAGGATACAAGGGAAACTTGAACCAGCACCCCATGCAGGAAAACATGGCCATCCGACAAAACTTTCTTCTTTACAGCAGGTTCAGCACGGGCCGTGTCCGCCCAACACGGCCCCGTGCTGCACAGTCTGCAGAAAATGCCCAGTTCAGGTAAACTGGACACGGGCCGTGTTCACCCAACACACCCCCGTGTCCAGGCTTCTGTTTCTTTTGTTCAACTTTTTGTTACTGGCACCTGAACACGAGTCCGTTCCCGGACACCACGGGGCCGTGTCCAGGCGCCCGGTAACACAAATTTTTGCTTTTTCACACCCTTTTACACATTCAATCAACTTAAAAACTTATTTTTGGGACACATTGAGGACAATGTGTAATTTAAGTGTGGGGGGGATGCTAAAACCTTGAATCTTGCAAGTCCTAATAACAAGCCTTACACAAAACTCTATTGGAACCGCTAATCACCCCAAATTTTTTCAAAAACTTTCATTTTTTTTACTTGTCTAGGTTTAACTTGGGAAATTCAAGTTCTAAAAAGGTTATATTTTTACAAATTTACAACCGATAGCGTCGTGATAAAAAGAACCAACATAAGAAAATTATGAAACAGCATGACAAGCTTAGTTAAAAATTTGATTATATATACTTGATCACGTAAAAACCCATTCCCACAAAAGTGAGTTTTGAGCCTTTATTGAGCATACAAATACATATCATTAAACTAAATGCTCATTTTTCGTTTCTTGTGTGAATAGCCGCTTGGTTCTTACGACTCTAGAACTTGCCACGATGATACATTCCCGGTCCTTACCAACTTAAACCCGAGTAAGTAAATGATGGAGGCATTAGGACTAACCCTTTTTATTTCTACACCATTATTTTTCTTTTTTTACCACCTACCCAAAATCCCCCTAGTTAACCCCTTTGAACCTAAACCTTTTCATTTCTTAACCCAAACCAAACACCCTTTCACCCACCAAAACCTTTTTATTTTTAACCCTTTGTTTTAGTAACAAGCTCAGTTTTTCGTATGAATTTAAAAAAAAATGTTGATGATGAAGCAAAAGAAATAAACAAGCAAGTTCATTAAAAATAACTTTGTTTGAATAATAGCTTCATCAAAAAAAATTGCAAAAATAAAAAGTCTCACGAAAACCGACGCTTTTTACGCTTTTCGCCCTTTTTCTACTAACCACTAACCCAACCACCTACCTTTAACCCAAGCCTAACCCTTCACCCAAAAAGTCCTCTTGATATTTACAAAGGTGTATAGTTAAAAAGGAGGAAGATTGATTGCTTGGCAAGCCTATGGTAGGAGTAAGTTTCATGCCGCTCTCGAGTGATTCACTAAAATACATCTTCGGCCGAGTGTTGAGTGATCCCCCGTGAGGTATGTGAACTTGTATATAAATAGAATTTTAAAGAGGCATGTTATGCCATAATAAGTAATTTATCTTATGAAAAGTTTTAAATAAATCATGACGAATAGGATTGTAAATAAATAAAAATAAAACTTGATAAAGAATCTTGGAAATCCCGACACTCTATGACAAGCCCAAAAACCTTCTCTTCTACCCATTCCATTTGGGAGTGTAAAGCCACATTATAAAGAGTTTTGCTTGAGGACAAGCAAATATTCAAGTGTGGGGGTATTTGATGTGTGCAAAATGCAACATATAAATTACATCAATTGTGGCATAAAACTAACCCCTTTTTAGTACTAATGTTGGAAAAAGTGTGCTTTTATCTTCCTTTTGTATTTTCAGGATTAAATGAGCTCAAATTAACAAAAGAAGCAAAAAGACAGCTAAATCTAACATAAATACAAGAAAAGGAACAAAGGAGACATGCTCAGTGAACACGGGGGCGTGCCCAAGTGCCAACATAAAAGACAAAGCTATAGAAGTTTCTATCGCCCACCACGGGGCCGTGCTCAGCGGACACGGGGCCGTGGTCAACTATAAGATTCGCAGAATCCAGGCAAATCTTGATAGTACAGATATGCTTCTGCATACGGGGGCGTGCCCAGCGGACACGGGGGCGTGGTCAACTAATGCAGACAAACTGCAATTAATGAAGACAAAGAAGAGGATGGACACGGGGCCGTGCCCAATGGACACGGGCCCGTGCCCGAGCTTCTGTTCAGCCTATAAATAGGAGTGCTTGGCTCAAGCTCAAACCATCCCTTGGCACACCACCTCTCTCACACTTCACCCACCACCCACCACCACCATAACACCATCATCCACCACCATCATCCATTGTCCATCATAGAGTGTGTGAGTCATCTCGGGATCCAAGATTGATCGTAAGAGTTCTTGACAATCAAGGCCATGTTTGCCTAAGTCTCTTACATCACTTGGTGAAGACAAAGTGTCTAGTGTAATACTTTTTATTTTTAATCTTTTCGCACTTTTTATTTGGTTATGTATTAATGACTTTAATAACTAGTTTCTTATGTTGAAGGTGATTCTTCCTTATCGTTTGTCCGTGGTGTCTTGGCATTATTTTACTGTCTATATAAAATAAAAGATTTTCACCATTCATATCTCCACGGTCTATATGGAGGTATGTTGGCTACCTGGTCGGGGGTTAAGGGATCGGTTTGGTAAGAGTCTTGCCTTGTTCAGTGTATAGATCCTGCAAGGACCTGGGTCAAATTTAGTAGGACCTCCTTCAATACTTAGCGGTATTGGATGGCGGGGGTCCAAACTCTTTGATCCCCTCATATGTAAACTACTATTAATACTTTAACCCGGCTACTTAGGACTGTATCCCTGCTGACTCAGACTACTTAGCCGAGGGTAACGTCACCTTCAAAAGAGGGGCCTATCATAATATGCATTAATAACTTAATTAATTATCTTTCAATAATCCGACCCTTTAGGATTGTATCCTTGCTGACTAAAACTACTAGGTTGAGGGTAACGTCGCCTTCAAAAGAGGGGCCTACTACAATAACTAAGATAATCTCTTAAAAAGTGCAAAAGTGCGGAAATAATCAAAGGTTACACTATACACGAGTCGGAGCCAAGTGATTCATCTTGTCTATCTGTTTTTATTTTATTTTATTTTCAGCATTTTAGTTAGTTTTTATTTTTCTAGTTTAAAACCTTTTTCTAACTTTTTGATTTGATTAGACGTTGAGGATAAACCGGTACTAAAAGCTCTTGTGTCCTTGGATGACCTCGGTATCTTACCAACACTATACTACGCTCACGAGGGTGCACTTGCCCATATGTGTGTTTAGTGTTAGTAAATATCGTGTTTTATAAATTTAAAACTTGGCTAAAAAAGTGTAAAAGGGCTTAAAATATACTTAAACTTATATACACACTTCACACGCATCAATCGTGTCCCTATTGCTTGTTGGAAACTTGTCCAAAAATGCGAAGTGAAACGACTATCCCTATCTGATACAATGGAGAGTGGAACTCCATGTAATGACACTACCTCGTCTACGTATAGCTTGGCTAGTCTTTCCATGCTAAAGATTTCCTTCATTGGTAGGAAATGAGCTGATTTGGTTAAACGATCCACAATCACCCAGATTGCATCGTTACCTTTCCTTGTTTTGGGTAATTTAGTAACAAAATCCATTGTTATTAATTCCCATTTCCATACAGGCATTTCTAGTTATTGAAGTAACCCTGAAGGTTTCTGGTGTTCTGCCTTAACTTGGGAACAAGTTAGACACATAGAAACATATCTAGCTATGTCCTTTTTCATTCCTATCCACCAAAAGTTATTCCTTAAATCTTGATACATCTTGTTATTACCAGGATGCATCTTGTACCTAGATTTATGGGCTTCCTCTAATATTTTATCTCGTAGATTCTCTTGTCTAGGTACCCAAATCCTCTTCTTATGGAATCTCCAAATTCCATCAGTCCCTTGCTCTAATTCCTTTATCCTTCCATTCATTCCTTCAGCATTGTCCTTAATTGCTGTTTCTTGAACTCTTTTCAGTTGTTCCATTAAATCTAACTGTAGATTTAATCTAAGAGCACGAACTCGTATTTGTTTCTCGTGGTACTTACGACTTAAGGCATCGGCTACTACATTTGCTTTTCCTTCGTGATATTGAATATCACAGTCGTAATCACTTAAGATTTCCATCCATCTTCTTTGCCTCATGTTTAACTCTTTTTGCCCAAATATGTTGTAACGCCCTGCTCTTTCGAACTTTCCATTTATAGTAAGTCTTGTTTGTATTTCTATTTTTGGAAACCTTATGTTCTTGTAATCGTCCTTTCTTTGTAATCGTTGTAAAATCCGAGACTTGGATCATAAATAAAACTTGTATTTCTTTAATCTCATGATTTATATACTTTATACATGTCATACATTCAATTTCGTGAAACAATTGATACTTATTCATCATTCTTGGAAACTATGTGCTAAACTTGCAAATACATGAAACATGCTAATAATACGTCCTTTTAGCGAATACGATACTTAAATACCACATTCATATGCCTAATTATAATTAGTTTACGTTCCTCATACTTAATTTATCCTTAAACTATGTTTAAATTACATAAAATACCCTTAATATACCCTAAAACCCTAAAATATAAACTCAAGGGACCAAAGTGT
Source organism: Helianthus tuberosus (assembly GCA_030545235.1). Classification (NCBI taxonomy): domain Eukaryota; kingdom Viridiplantae; phylum Streptophyta; class Magnoliopsida; order Asterales; family Asteraceae; genus Helianthus; species Helianthus tuberosus. The sequence continues at coordinate 104,007,478 of CM060381.1, forward strand.
CAATTCAAAAACTTGAATTGAAGACCTGATGGTCTCTGGCACCCCACCACCGCCACTAAATTCTCTCGCGCCCCGCCAGAGGCAAAATCCGCAGATTAGTTGTTTCCCCTTACGGGATTGGGCATTTTAGTGTGTTTGTTGCTTCCAATGTGTGTTTCTTGCATTAAAAACTCACAACCACTAACCCCAACCCTTACCCTATAAATACCACACCACTCCGAGCCCTAATCACTTTACAAACTCCTCTAAATCTCTCTCAAATCACCAAAAACGCAGCTGAAACTTCAAGTTCGGACAGAAGCACTATCCTTCACTAAAGTGAGCATAACTCACTCAATATTTGTCTGTTTTAGCTCATTCTTTTTCCTATGTGCTTGGATTTTCTTTAGCTTCGATTCCATGGGTATTCCACAGTGAATAAGTCACTGGAACTCCGGTAAATAGGCTCCAAAGTTCACTGTTCATTTTGTTTTGAATCAAACTTTGTTTATACTTGTTTAAACTTGAGTCTAACTCACTCAAACCCACGTCCTTATGCGCGTAACCACTTGTATGGTTAGTTGGGCTTAAAAATGGGGCTGAGACATACAAAAATCAGAGGTTAAACCTCATATGAATTCTATTTTACTTAGGGTTTTTAACCCACAAGTGATGTTCAAGCTTCAAGCTTGGTGAAGGTGTGATTATGAACTAACTTGGGTTGTCCAACATAAAATCCCCACATTACTTGATGATTTCTCATAGTGTAGTTGTTTATACTCTTGTATTGCTTGTAGTTCATGACCCTCCTTGAATGTTCTTACATCAAGTGTAGTGGTGAACACCTCGAGGTACCTAAATGGAAGCTTGTTCTTCCTACCTCCTACATGAATTCTATGACACATTAGAGGTACCTAAATGAAGATTTAATCTTCTACCTCATGCTTGACTATTGGACATACTAATGTATAATACCTTAACCTTATTATGATTCTATTGGGTGTTCAACCCATAAAAACATTATAACCCTTGTGGTTACATATTGTCAAACAAGTGTTATGTGTTAAAGATGATTATTTTCATATGATACTTTCGTGCCATTTTAATTCCTAAATCCTTGACTCTGCCATTTTCCCCAAAACTCACACACTTTGTTTCTTCGTGTAGAAGGACTCGGTGTTCCAACCTCCTAAACAAACCAACCCTCTCGCGGATTTATCAAGTAGAAGACTTGCAAAACCGTTAGTACACTTGAACCATTTACTTTTAAAGACACTTTGGGGTTGTAACATGTTACTATACAAAAAATACACTTTCACACACTTGAACATGCTTTATGAACTCAATCCGTTATACATGCTACTTGTTTACTTAGGTTCATGCTAGATTATACATGCTTTGTGACATTAACTTTGCTAAGCCCTCAACTTAACATATATAGCGCTATAGGAGTAGCACACCACCCGTCGGGGTCTTGTTAAGTCATTATACTAAAACGGTCTCGTTACTTTTGTGGCGAGGGATGCTAAATACTAGTGGATACTTGGGTTTGACGTGATGTTATGCATGCTAGTTACCTTGTTTACAAATTGCCTTGTGGATTTGAGTAAACGCTTTATACATATGCTATACTATTTAAACCTTGTGTACTCGCCTTTGCTTTTGCATTGAACTTTATTTTAACATGTTACAGGTTGAGGATGATGATGCTATGAAACGAAGTAGCATTGATGCCTAGATACACATTTAGATGTCTTAGGTTTAAAATGTTGTATCGATTTTGTTTATGTTGTTATGTACTTTTCGTTGAACTTGTTGTTATTTGAGATTTCTATGTAAGGTTGACAATTAATGTTTTGGAATGAAAATGGTTAATTTAAGTATTGTCACAAATAGTGTTATGAAGTCTCTTGCAATCTATTTCGTCTCATCCCGATGATTCCGCCATCGGTTGGGGTGTGACTGATTGGTATCAGAGCCATAACTATAGGCAATTAGATAGAATTGCCATGTTCGACCTAGTCTATAGTAGGAACCATATTTTTGACCATTCTTGTTATATGCTTAAAATGTTATTCTTCCTACCTTGCTTCTTTCTCTTCTTTTTGGTCTTAATATTTACATAATATCTTTCCTAAGACATTTTACACAATACACTTAAAGACTTGAAGACACTCTTTATACAAAAGAGACGAGTTTACCAAAATAGGCGTGAAACCCACAATTTGGTAACGAATCTCATTCCGCTTATTCTTATTTTGCACGAAATTTCGCCATTAAGCTAGGAGTGAAATCCACATCTTAATGGTAAATTTCCAATTCAAACTCTAGTGGACCCTCGTCAAAGTGTCGAAATTATATTTTGACCCGACGAGCACCAACCACATTAGGGTACGAAATCGTCAAGTTAGGGGTGAAACCCGCACCTTGTCGATTAAGTCTCATTCCTCGATTTTCGATCTCGCCAAAGTTTCGATTGTTTCAATCAATTAGAGACGTGTAGTAACTGGAAGGGTAAGATACCGTTAATCGCTTCTCGACGAGAGTATCTTACCTATAGGCCAAAGCACGTTTCTCTAATTTGAAAGGACTTTCGATTAACTTTGGAATTGTCGACGTTTCTCTACCCGAAACAATCCTATGTTTTACGAGCCTATCTTTTATGTGATTCAATTTACATGTGATTTTATACTTGCTACCTCGTTCGTTTCAAAACCGTTACACAATTCGCACGTCTCGCGCAATAAAAAACAATAATAATCCTCGTGAACAAACTAAATTTATACTCGTTTTACGCATTCATACGTGCTATACTTGTTGAATACATGTTGGAAACTTATGCTTTATGTGAACTTTACATGATACGTGAACACTTACATGCAAAAACCTTGTTTTAAAATTTATGATCAAGTCTCATCCTTTCCTTTTCTTTCGAATTTCTAGATGGCATCTCCAAGCTCATCAAAGAAGACCAAGTCAAAGAAAGGTTCCAACAGTGAATCCATCTCCAAACAAGAGCTTGTTGGGCTCATTGCTAAACAAATGGCCCGAGTTATACCCGACATTGTTAGCCGCATTCAAACCAACACCGATTCGCCTAATGGCTTGGTGGACTCCAAGGTGGAGAGCCAAAGTCCCCTTTTCTCTTCAAACAATTCATGGCTTGCAAACTATTAGAATTTACAGGGAAGGATGGTGCTACCGCACTACTCTCTTGGTTTGACGCCATGGATATCACTTTTCATCATAGTGGTTGTCCTGACGACCTACGCACCCAAAATGCCACAGGGGTGTTCCGATCAAGGGCTCTTGATTGGTGGACCTCTGAACGAGGCACAAGAGGTGAGGACGCCGCCCAGGCATTGCCATGGGCTGAATTGAAAAAGATTATGAAGGAAGAATTTTGTCCGCCGCACGAGCTGAGGAAACTAGAGAGTGAGTTTTGGCACCTAAAGCAGGTGGATGACGACAATGATGGTTTAACCCTTCGTTTGAAACAACTTAGCATCCTGTGTCCTAGCCAGGTTGATACCCCTGACAAAGCCATCAACAAATACATCCACTGCTGCCCTGATTCCTTCATGAGCCTTATGGAAGCTGCTTGTCCAGCCACTATCGAGGAAACTTTTCGTTTAGCTGCCCGTTTGAACAGTAACCACGTTATGCGCAAAAATGCCTCGAAAACCCCGCTGAAAACCGCCCATCAAGCCACTGCTGATCCCTCCTCATCCACCAAGAAAAACCAAGGCAAGAAGCGGAAGGCTTCGAGCCAGAATTGCGCGGTTGTCACTCCGCCAAACCCGCAACCTTTACAAGCTATATATGCCTTTAACCCCACAACCCTTGGACCTCAAGAAAGAAACTACGTTGGGTCATGGCCCAAGTGCAACCAATGCTCATACCATCATCCTACTGGCACCCCATGTCGCAAATGCACCACCTGTAACAAGCTGGGGCATTTTGCCAATCGTTGTCGCTACAATCTGAAGCCCGATCAAAACCAAGTTGTTGTAGCTCATAACCCCATCCCCAACCAAGCTGTCACGGCCCCCGTCCTGGTTTTACCCGGTCCAGGAGCCGCGGGACAGAAATTCCGTGGTATCTATTAATTGAGTTGACAGCGTAAGATTTACAGGATCTTTTAAACTTGAAAATGCCCGATTATTTTATTATATAATCTGGGACAAACCCCGTAATTTACAATAGAGGAATTTCACAAGGAAACTCCCTGGTTTACAAAACATGTTTATTTGTTTAACTGAGCCACCTCTTCAAGCTTGTTAGTGCTCCGTAGCACGTTTTCCTTGATTTACAGCAGGTCGCCTGAAACATGTTTTGAAATATTTTATCAGCGAATAAAACGACACATTAGTTATAAATTTACAGCATAAGAGCGATTACAATGGCTTCTATCTTATTTTTATCTGGCACCGTGTCACCTCCTGGTGACGATGGTCATACCACTATTGGGTCCTTTCACCCAAGTAGTGATGATTATCACTGTTAGGATTTATTAGCCTAACCCTGAGAAATTAGTAATGTGCACAATACCCCACTAGCCAGTAATTCAAGATAACCACGACTTAATCCCTGTAATTATAACTTTTGAAAATGATTGGAGTATGGTAAAACATTATTGATAAAAAGAGAATGACTCACATTGCAGATTTAAACGGGCAGAGTTTAGCCTACTGATAAGCCTGATAACCTAGTTTAAATAACAATGCACACGAACTAGGTCAGTAACTAATACAACATTTACGATAACTCACGAGATTAAAACCCTCACAACGAATGACAAAGTGCAATACTTAAACATCCATTGTATTCACGACGAATGACAAAGTATAGCCCTAATGTGGGCAGCACTTAAACATCCATTGGATTGGTTTCAATCGATTGGACATTGAATCATAGCAGCGATCGAGTTAATACCCTGTATCGTAGCAGCGCCTCACTACTGTGAATGTGATTTTCGACTTTTGAGCAGTATTCTTCGTGTTTTTTATTGAAATTTCGACACAGGTGAACTGCTCATGAACTGAACAATTTATAGCTGAAAAATGGGTCTTACGCGGCCCGCGTAAACCCACACTTAACACTTACGCGACCCGCTAGGGTCTCCTAATCGTAGACTAGGGCTAGCGTGTCATACCTAGGCCTGCCACGTGTGCGACACGTGGCCAGAGCGCTTATCCGGAGATTTCATGATCTGTCGCGGCCCGCGTAAGCCTAGGCTTACCCTTACGCGGCCCGCGTAAAACCCAAAAATCTGTTTTTCTTGGTTTTTCATGCACAGTAGGGTTTCAGGGGTCCGGGTTTTCACTTACGGGTCGTTTAGGGACATTTTTGAAGGTCCTTACATCCTCCCTACCTTATTTAAAATCTCGTCCTCGAGATTTACTGAAATAAGTGAGGATACTTTCGCTTCATCTCCGATTCCAACTCCCAGGTATATTCGGGTCCTCTTTTCGAATCCCACTTGACTTTGACAAGTACCAATCTTTTATGCTTGAGAAACTTAATCTTTCTGTCTTCTATTTGAAGCGGTTTCTCCACGAACTTCAACTTTTCATTCACCTGTATGTCTTGAAGAGGGACTACCAGTGATTCATCCGATAGACATTTCTTGAGATTGGATATATGAAATACGTCATGTACTCCAGCTAACTCTTCTGGTAGTTGTAAGCGATAAGCAACTGGTCCTATATGTTGGATTACTGGGAATGGTCCTACGTATCTTGGACTTAACTTTCCTTTCCTTTCTTACCGAACCGAACTACTCCTTTCCAAGGAGAAACTTTTAATAGTACCTTGTCTCCAACTTGAAATTCTAGCGGCTTGCGTCTATTGTCTGCATAACTTTTCTGGCGATCTCAAGCCGTCTTTAGTCTTTCCTTGATTTGAGTGATCTTGTCGGTAGTTTCTTGTACTATTTCAGGACTTGATAATTGGCTTTCTCCTATTTCTGCCCAGCAAACTAGAGTTCTACACTCTCGTCCATACAGTGCTTCGAACGGGGCAGCTTCAATGCTTGAATGATAACTATTGTTATAGGAGAATTCAATTAAGGGTAGGTGGTTATCCCAGTTCCCACCAAAATCTATTACACTTGCCCTGAGCATGTCTTCTAGGGTTTGGATCGTCCTTTCACTTTGTCCATCTGTTTGAGGATGGTATGCAGTGCTTAAATTTAGTCGGGTTCCCATTGCTTCCTGGAAACTGGTCCAGAAATGGGAAGTGAAACGACTATCCTATCCGATACAATGGAGAGTGGAACTCCATGTAAGGATACTACCTCATCTACATACAGCTTTGCCAATCTTTCCATGCTAAAGGTTTCTTTCATGGGTAGAAAATGAGCTGATTTGGTTAATCGATCCACAATTACCCAAATCACGTCATTACCCTTTCTAGTTTTGGGCAACTTAGTGACAAAGTCCATGGTTATAAGTTCCCATTTCCATACCGACATTTCTAATTGTTGGAGTAATATTGAAGGTTTCTGGTGTTCTGCCTTAACTTGTGAACAAGTAAGACACTTAGAAACATATCTAGCTATGTCCTTTTTCATTCCTATCCACCAGAAGTTATTTCTTAAATCTTGGTACATCTTATTGTTACCAGGATGCATGGTATATCTAGATTTATGGGCTTCCTCTAAAATCTTATTTCTTAATTCTCCCTGTTTAGGTACCCAAATCCTTCTTTTGTGGAATCTCCAAATTTCATCACTTCCTTGCTCTAATTCCTTTATTCTTCCTTTCATTCCTTCAGCATCATCCTTGATTGCTGTTTCTTGAATGTTTTTCAGTTGTTCCATTAAGTCTAATTGTAAACTTAATCTAAGAGCACGAACTCATCGTTGTTTCTCATGATACCTACGACTTAAGGCATCAGCAACTATGTTTGCTTTTCCTTCATGATATTGAATATCATAGTCGTAGTCACTTAGGATTTCCATCCATCTCCTTTGTCTCATGTTTAATTCTTTTTGCCCAACTATGTATCTTAAGCTTTTATGGTTTGTATAGACAGTAAACTTACTTCCATACAAACAGTGTCTCCAAATCTTAAGGGCAAAAATTATGGCTCCTAACTCTAAATCATGAGTCGTATAGTTTTCCTCGTGCTTTTTCAATTGCCTTGATGCATACGCAATTACCTTCTTGCATTGCATTAGCACACATCCTAATCCTAGTTTTGAAGCATCACAGTATACTTCAAAATCTTCTGTCCCTTCTGGTAAGGCAAGGATTGGGGTGTTGGTTAACCTTTGCTTTAGAATCTTAAAAGCTTCCTCTTGCCTAGGTCCCTATTCAAACTTAACTGCTTTACATGTTAGCTTAGTTAATGGTACAACTATCTTGGAAAAATCCTTAATAAACCATCTATAGTATCCGGCTAACCCTAGAAAACTTCTAATTTCCATAGCTGACTGCGGGACCTTCCATTTGGTGATCGCTTCTATCTTGGAGGGATCGACATGAATACCTTCGTGATTCACCATGTGTCCCAAAAATTGCACCTCCTGTAGCCAAAATTCACACTTCGAGAATTTGGCATAAAGCTTTTCCTTTCTTAACAAAGTTAAGAGTACATGCAGGTGCTGACAATTCTCTTCCTGACTTTTGGAATAAATGAGTATATCATCGATAAAGACAATTACAAATTTATCCAAGTACGGTTTACAGATCCTATTCATCATGTCCATAAATGCTGCAGGAGCATTTGTTAACCCAAAGGGCATGACTGTAAACTCGTAGTGACCATACCTAGTTCTGAAAGCAGTTTTAGGTATGTCTTCTTCTTGTACCTTCAATTGATGATATCCGGAGCGTAAGTCTATCTTAGAAAAGTATCTAGCTCCTTGCAATTGATCAAAAAGATCATCAATCCTAGGTAATGGGTATCGATTCTTAATTGTAACCTTATTCAATTCCTTGTAATCGATACACATTCGCATCGAACCATCTTTCTTTTTCACAAACAACACTGGAGCTCCCCACGGGGATGAACTAGGTTGTATGAATCCTTTGCTTAGTAATTCATCTAATTGCTTTTTCAATTCTAGCATTTCGGTGGGTGCTAACCGATAAGGTTCCTTGGCTATCGGTGTAGTTCCAGGAATTACATGAATTCTAAATTCTACTTCCCTATCAGGTGGTAATCCATGTAGTTCTTCTGGGAATACCTCTGGGTATTCTGATACTACTGGAATTTCCTTAAGTTCCTTATCTTTAGTGTTAATGATTACCGAAATCATATACACTATTCCTTGCTTTCGTTCATAACTAGCAACTTTCATCACTGAAATGAACTTCATTGGCTTACGTGGCTTATCTCCTATAATCATTACTATTTCTCCTGTGGGCGTATGAATTTCTATGGAATTCTTATCACAAAGAATTCGAGCATGGTTGGCTACTAACCAATCCATTCCTAACACAATATCGAATCCGGCTAAATTCATAGGTAACAGGTTTGCAGAAAATTTATGACCTAAAAGTTCTATTTTTCCTTTTTGCAAAACCTTATCTATGTTAACAGAATTCCCATCTGCCGTTTCTACTGTAAAAATTTGTCTAAGATTGGTTAAGGGTAGATTAAGAGCTTGGCAGAATGAAGTATTTATAAAACTTTGGTTTGCACCAGAGTCAAATAATACTTTTGCATAAACATTGTGAACTAGGAACGTACCAGCTATCACGTCAGGGATTAGCTCTGCTTCCTGAGTAGTTAACTGGAAGGCTCTTGCATTTTTCTTGGTAGTTCCTTCTGCAGGTTTGGCTTTGTTATCAGCTGGTTTGACCAGTTTCGGGCAGTCTGGCCTAAAGTGTCCAGCTTCTCCGCAGTTATAGCAGATTGTTGCTTTCTTCCTCCTGCAGTCTTCCTCTTGATGTCCCGGAATTTTGCAGAAATTGCAATACCCTTTGCATCTACCAAAATGCTTTCTTTTACATGTATTGCAAAATGGAACAGTGGAAGATTGCCCAGTTCCCTTTTTCTTGAAATTACTTCTGTTACCCATACGGAATCCTTGGGTAATCTTTTGGGCCACTTCCTTTTTCCAGTTTTCTTCTCTTGTGCGTACCAGCCCGTCAGTTAGGGTATTAGCTAATTCCACAGCATCGTCAATAGTGCGGGGTCTCGCAGCTTTGACGATATCCCGAATCTCTCCAATCAGTCCCCAAATATAGCGGGAAATAAGCACCGGTTCTGGCGAAGCCAGGGTTGGTACCACTCTTGCATACTTGAAGAATGTCGAAGTATACCCTCGACAGTCTATATCCACCATCCGGTGGTTTAAGAATTTATTCGCCATTTGTTCTTTCTCATATTCGGGACATAATTTTCTTTCTACTAGCTGCTTAAATTCTCCCCAACTCATGGCATAGGCCACATTACTTCCTTTGGCTTGAAGTACCGTATTCCACCATTCTAGCGCCCCTTCTTTAAAAAGATGCGACGCGTACATGACCTTGTCTTCCTCGGCACATTTACTTATTTAATTACTGCTTCGGTTTTCTCCAACCAACGCAGCGCTGCAGTCGCCCCTTCATTGCCTACGAACTCAACAGGTTTACAGGCAAGGAATTCCTTGTAAGTGCAACCAGGCGTTGCAGTTTTCATTCTTTTGAGAATTGGGGATTGCATCCCATCATTATCGTTATTATTATTATTATTGTTGCCTCCTCCGTTTATGCTATTACTAAATTTGTCTTCATGAGTACGTTTGAGGTTCAACTGGATTTCGGGCAGCAGCAAGAATTGCTGGAATAGCATTGGCTATTTCCTGAGCAACGATATTTTTGATATCTTGCCTATTCAGAAATTGATCTTCATGGTTTTGTTCAGATTGATGCACTTCATTAACGGGTTCATTACCAGTGTGTTCCATCTGGTAATTAATTTATATAAGTGATTAGCATAAAATAATTAACAACCAAACATAACAAAACAATCGCACATATTCATGTCAACACGTATAGCCAAAATTGTCAATTTTCGACGTTCGACGTTCGATATTTTATATATTATAATATGCATCCGTACACACTGGTTATTTTACAAAAGTTTTATTTTTGAGTTATTTCACATAGTTATATTTTTATTATTAAACACGCATTCCCACAACCACATACTATCCCGTCAGCTGGCACTTCAGAAACGACGTTCTCTTTCGTCGTACTTCCATGAGATTCTTTCTCCCACATCCCTAATTCGGTTTCCCGCATCAATTAGCTCCTAGCCATAGTGGCGGAGTTTAGCCAAGTTTTCGGAGCTCATAGGTGGGTGTAGTGGAGGCTCCGTATCAAATTGGGGGAAAAAGGTATTAGGGTTATTTAAGAGATTTTGAAACTGCCAGTCAGTGGTCCACCACTCCTCCAGCTCTCCTAGAGGTCGGGGGTTAACAAGGGGATCGGGAATAGCAGGTTCCAGATTGACTGGAAGTTGGGCTTCAGCTTGGTAATTAAAAAGAGTCTCATCGGCAGGTCCGATGAGGTCGCTATTTGCTAGTTGGCGGTCCAGCTCTTCCCAGGGTGGCATTTCTTGTGCTTGCCCTGAATTCTCTCCGATCTCTATTCCCTTGCCTTTATCCATTGGATCCTCAGTCTTTATAACTTTTCGTGTCGCGGGTTTCTTCCTGCGCACACGCCTCCAACCTACAAGTCTTCTTCTTTTCTTTGGTGTTTCAAACAAAGTTTGACTTTCACGCTAGGACACAGGATGCTAAGTTGTTTCAAACAAAGTTTGACTTTCACGCTAAAAACGCGTAAAAGAACGAAAGAATACTTACAAAAGGTCTAAGAATGGAAGTTTGATCCAATTATTCTCAGGTATGAACTGAAAGCACTCCAACTTAGAGAACAAATCAGATCAAGTGTGCGTTTCAAGTGCAAAGGGGTGGGGTATTTATAGATTTCGGGTGACCGTTAGAATCGTTCCTCGTAAAATGAGCTTTGATCTTGGCCTTACACTTGCACCCACTGATTTATGAAACCATGGGAACCCAAAACCAGCCCATAGGAAGCTTAAAAACCATTTGTGTAGGATTGGGATTCGACCTAAACGAGTCGTTCAGAAGAGTTCTTGATCAATACGAAAGGCGGAATCAGACGTATTGATGTTGTATCAGCTTGAATTGCACTTAGAATCACTTTAACTATCATTTGTATTGATTTGATAGTGTTTACAGATCGTTCGACACTTCGGCAGCACTTCGCTACTGGAATCAGAAAAGTTACGAATGAAATCCAAGACTCACCTATTTATAGGAAATCCAGATCGCACGAACCTAGTCCACACGATCTGGTCCAGGTCGCGCGAACTGGTCACTTCGTGAGAAGTGGCTGGTTCAGACCTGTTTCCCCTTTTCTCTCGTACAACGTGTCATGGTTTATCTATTCTATTACATGACTCGATACAAGACGAAGTCAACAGACATATGCACTAACAGACTCCCCCTTGGATGTTGACGAGTCTTCAGTGTATTGAGTCTTCAGTCTTGATCGGTCTTCTCGCTTTTTCCAAAGTATCTTTCTCTGTAAGCATCCTTCAATCTTTATCTTTCAATCTTCAGACTCCCCTTTGCTAACAGACTCCCCCTTAAGTTGTTCCGGGATCACAATCTGACATAGCACTCGTTCTAAGATCGTGTCCTGGCTTAAACTCTACTCAGGCTTAGACACGGGGATCTGCACAAATCTCTACCCAAAAGTAAATTTCACACTTGTTTAAAATTTAACAAATTTAGAAACCATTTGTTGAAATAATTCAACATCAACAATAGTTATATCAAGTTCAAATTAATGACCTTGATTAACTAACAGTAAAATCATCCTCAAAACATCACTTCATTTTTCATTTCAAACACACTCTCCCAACCCATTGTCGTTCATCATGTTTAGCACCCGGAATTTTGAAAATCAGCTTTTCAACATCAGTTGTCGAAAATAAGATGAAATAAAATCTTTTTGAATTTTTCAAAATTTTATGCTAAAACACATTTTTTTGGTTTTTTTTTTTAAGATTTTCAGTGTCTTAAACTGCAATAAAGAAATATTTACAGACAATATTTTTGTGAGTTTATGTAAGAGGATCATATCAGTTTATGACAAATCACTAGTACCGTTGAGCTTTAAACACTTTAAGATCTAAACGATTCACTTAGATTGTCAGTATACTGATCCACTTAAATTTTCACACAAAGTTCAATTGATTCGAGATACGAGATTAGTGTTTTAATGGACTTAACTTATTCGCGTGCCCCACCTCAGAATATACTCCCGTATCCAGACTCCTATATTCAGTCTTACAGGTGAATCTACACTAATGATATCTGTAAACGGGTAATGCGAGACCATGAGTGCTCAGGTTAGAACTTCCGTTCAGACAAAGAGATGATGGCTCGACTTTTAGGTGTGTCCCGTTTGGGGATCTTTTCTTCAACAGCACATGATTAGCATTTTTCAATGTTTCATCATTTTTTATGCTGAGAGTGGGCTTTATGATAAAAACAGTGCAGAGTATTATACGAGGACTAGGCTATTGCTCCCGCAAAATCAGAAGTCCCGGTATAATACCCCAGATATCATCACGCACAAAGACCTAGTATGTCAGAAATAGAAACCCTTCAAACAAGATTTCAGGGGTTACCTATATATCCGAGAGATGTTCCCCACGAAATAAGTAAGTATTTGATATTTAGGTTTATATCTCGAAAACAATCTACTAAGCGTGTAAAAACCTACTGGCATATCATCAGTGAGACCGTTTATCACATTTTAACTTTCCAATTCTTTAGCGTACTGTGATTGTCTACTGATGTACTATCATTTCCTCTTTTTCACAACAAAACTCATTTTTATTTTTAGATGTTTTTGGTTTTTAGATTTTATCATGTTTTTGGATTTTTCAAATTTTCAAAATTTCTAAATTTTTTACTCCCCCTAAAATCAAAAATATGTTTCAATTTTTGATTTTCAGGAAAATTTGAAAGTAAAAGCAATAAACTGTACAAATAAAATGACAAACTGAAGTGAATTGCTTCAATTCTACATTCGCTTGGCTTAAACAATCAGAACTCCCCCTGACAACAAACTATTTTCCCATTATGATTTCAAAACACTTAAGTTTATTTTAATCAAAATGGTTTTTCCAGAAAATTAGTTTTGTTGATATCACATACCATGGGGATTCATTCATCATTTTGTTCTTTCAACCACTTTGTAAAAGTTATCACTTGTAGGTTTTTCACAAAAAACATTTTTCAAGAATGATGCCGATTCATGCTCCACGATTACCAACTTGGGAGCTCCGGTAAGTCAGGATTTTACTTTTTAAAGAATCTCACCCATGCCTGATCAATCATGGGTGAACCATCCTCATTTGGTTTAACGATTTTCGATTCATAAAATTCTTTCACTCCCTTCACCTTCCCATCAGCCATTTTACCAAAAATATGTAACACTTTACCATTAAATGCTTTTTCAGCATCAAATTCTTTCTTATCAGAGAAGAATTGATCTGAAATCTCAATCTTACCAATTTTTTATTTCAAGTTTCCGTTTGACAATGGTGGAAAGTTTTCATCATCCATTGTTGGAACAGAATTCTCATCATTTAGCACAACAGATGGATACTCTGATTTTGACGAATCAGATTCATTGCCAGAAACAACCTCTGATTTTTTAACAATCCATTTTTGTTTGTTTAAATTGGCTCTTCTTTTGTAAAAATGTTTCGAACTTTCACCAACTTCGAAAGTCGGATTTTTGAACTCCTTAAATTTTTCTATTGGTTGTTCCTTTTTATCAACACATTTCTCTTTCAATTTAGAGTTAGAAGAAACTCCCTGTTTTGTGTTGGTGGACTTTGTGCAATTCTAAGCAATATGTCCAACCTCTTGCCATATGAAACAGGTTCTTCTTTCAACTCTCGGTTCAGATTCCTTCAACATATTCTTTTGTTTTTCGGCGAAAAACTCTTTGTTTGACTGTTTCCAGAAAGGCTTCTCCTTCTCTTCTTCTGAACTTGCTCCTGAAACAAATTTAGTTTTTGGTTTAACTTCTTTATAATTTTTATGATTTTCTGGTGGAATAAAACCTAATTATAATTTTTATGATTTTCTGGTGGAATAAAACCTAAACCTTTCTTTTTGAAATTACTGTTATGGTTTGGTTTCTTTCGTTTTGGTTTAACTTCTTTATAATTTTTATGATTTTCTGGTGGAATAAAACCTAAACCTTTCTTTTTGTTAGTTTTTGGTTTAACTTCTTTATAATTTTTATGATTTTCTGGTGGAATAAAACCTAAACCTTTCTTTTTGAAATTACTGTTATGGTTTGGTTTCTTTCGATAACCCGAACCAGAACTGTAACCCTTTTCCTTGTTCAATCTTTGTTGAACTTTGAAGTGTACTTTTTAGGTTTTTCAGTAAGATTTACATCTTTTATTTCAGAAATATTAATTTCTGTTAATTTGAAAACCTTGTTAACCATTTCAGTTTTAACACATCTTATTGGAAATTCTTCATCAGAATATAATTTGTCAGAATCATTCAAAGTATATGCTACTTTGAATGTTTCGTCATTCAAATTATTTTGTGACAACAGAAAATCTTTATTGTAAACCCTTTGACCAGTGTACTCGAACTTCTATCTGATGAACTCGAATTTTCAGATTTAGACTCTGACTTTGACTCTTCATCTTTCTCCAACACCTGATCGACCACTTTCTTAATTAACTTGGACTCATGATCAGTGTCAGACGCTGTGAAGGTGACATCAATATCATCTGGTAATCCATCGATAGACTCGGATTTCAGATTCAGATTGAGTGCTTTAGCCACCTTTTCAAAATCTTGGGGGGTATAGTCATCCCACATTGGATTTGGTACTCTGTTATAATTCAAACCAGTTTTCTTACCAGATTTTTCTTCATCATCTGCAAACTTATGAGCTGCCACGGTAGGATAAATGCGATCAATAACATAATCTGAACTTTGATAACTTCGAAGTAAAGAATTCACTCTTTCGGTTTCGATCGTCATCGCTGCCAATTCTTGTTTCAGCCCTGCAACAATCTCAATGTATTTGTTGATTGCAGTTCGCTTTTGAAGAACTGTTGCTGTCAGAAGATTCTTCATCTGAATATCCTCATCACTAGCTCCTTTGTACAAGTTCACTTTGCTGCTTAGAAGATCATATGACTCCTTTATGCTCCTCACATTGTGCAGCAAATTTTCTTTGAGCTTCTCTAATTCAGCATATTTTGTATCTTTTTCAGCACAATCTTTGCAGGATTCTAAACACTTAGTACAAGGTTTTTCAACCTCCACAATCTTTTCAACTTCAACAATTTTTTCAACTTCAACTATTTTTTCCACCATCTTTTCAATCACAATCGGTTCTTTCTCAACTTCTATCTTCACTTCACTCTCTTCAATCTCGACCTTCTCTGTCGGTTTTTCTTCAACTTTTTCCTTTTCTTCAGCAATCCTTCTTGCTTCCATTTCTCTCTTCAGTCTAGCAGCCTTTTTTTCTTTCAATATCTCGATTTTATCTGCAAAAAACAAATTAAAACTATAAGAATCCAATTGTTTTCTAGCTTTATTAATATACTCTTCCTCATCATCAGTGTCTTCATCACTCCCTGATGACTTAAAAATCGGTTGTCTTCTAGGACTGTTCTTAGATTTGATTGATTATTCTTTCGAGGTTGAATCTTCAAAGATTCGAGCAGCAAATGCTTTAGAAACTGAAGGTCTAGAAGGATCATAATCATCCCAATTGAAATCTTTCGGAATCCTTTCATCTTCTTGATCTAGCAGACCAAAACAAGCTTTACCCTTTGATTCTTCAATAGTACGTGAGTGTGAAGATTGTTGTTGATATGGTTGTTGAGCAACCTGATGATAAATTTCTTTTCTATGATAATCGTTGTTTCCGAAAGGATCTTGTCTTCCGGTTGCTTCTTTGTTTGTACACTCTCATTTAAAATGCCCTTTTTCTCGGCAACAAAAACAAGTAACCTTTGATTTGTCAAAACCTAGCTGAGATGTTGCAGCTTCATGAAGATCATCTCTTCTGGTGATCTGTTTGAACTTTTCTGCTCTTCTCAAAACACTAGCTAAACACCACTTGATGTCCATCAACTCAAGTTCTTCAGAATCAATTTGATCATAATCTTCTTTAGTAAGCATCGGATTTCCGATTCGTCCAGCAACTAAGCTTTCATACGACTCTAACACAGTGACAAGAGATGCCATGTGTTGCTTCGCAATATCTGGAGAAAAATTTAGACCATTTTGAATATGTAATGCAATATTGCATTGCAATACTTGACCGGTAACATTTGTTGAACTTTGTTGTTAAGAACTCGGTGTCGAGAAATTTGGTTCAAAACTTGAATAAGACGAAGAATATCCATTGCTCTGATTTGTATTGTTTGCATTTGTTCCGGAAGTACCATCAGCACTGAACGCAGTCTGAATCTTTGGACTCGGAGTGGTCTCAACTTTGCTTCCTCTATAGTATAGACTAACATCTTGTTGAGCACCCGGACTTCTCATCGTAGCAGTTTTTCGAATTGATAGCTCATGTTCTTCCAATTTCTGGATAAACATACTCAAATTCATATCTTTAAATTGTCGGTTATGCTTTAAAATCAACAGATATGTTCCCCATTCATTCTGTGGTAACGCATCAGCTAGCTTATCAACCCATTCATCATCTTCTTTCTTGATGTCCAATTTTTTCATTTCCATGACAAGATGGCAATATCTCTCAATAATCATTCTTGTTGTTTCACCTTCAAGAGCTGTAAACATATCAAAATTATTTTTTATCATATCAGCACTACCCTTAAACTTTTTTAATCAAAGCTTTCCAAATTGATCTAGCAGTTCCCTCATGTTGAAGCAAAACAAAAATATCTTCTTTTACCGCTTGTTGGAGAATGTTAATCATCATTTTTTCACTTGTGTATTTTAATTTTTCATCCGGTAAAAATTGACTTAATTGCTTTTCATTTCCAAGGTCATCTTTCGGTAAAGTATAATCTTTCTCTAAAGAAACCCATGCATCAAACTTATTAGCTTGCACCTAGTTTTCAAAACGGTCTTGCCATCCTTTAAAGTCCTCAATGTACATAAGCTTCGAAGGTTTTTGGAAAGTTCCCGTTTCATTCTCGATACCAACAGTTTCGGCAACTGTAACTGGAGTGACCGGGGCAGTAGCAAACGCATTGTAAAATTCGTTTTCCATGTTTTGATGTCGAGTGTTCACAATAACACAATGTTCAAGCGAACTGAAGTTTCAAACGAGCTGAGATCAAACTTCAAACGACCTGGATCAACCTTCAAACGATCTGGTTTTTCAAATGACCAGAGCGAATCAAACCGTGCTAACTGGGTTTAAATTCAAACCACCTGATCTGACTTCCAAACGACCTGGTAGACTTTCAAGCGGTTTGGACCACTTCGTGTGAACTGATTCAACTTCCAAACGATCTGGTTAAATTTTCAAGTGGTTTGGACCACCTCGTGCGAACTGATTCAACTTCCAAATGGCCTGGTTCAAACCGTACGACCTGAGGAATATAGTTCAAATGATCTGGACCCACACCGTACGACCTGAGTTTAGTTCTCAAACGATCTGGAGATTTTCAAACGGTTTCGGTCCAAAATTTCATGATTTTATCAATTTTTATCAAGTTTTAGGTTGAATTTGATTCTGATTTGTTCACGGATTTATTAAAACTCAATTTTACGAGTTATATCACGAAATCAGATCATTTTAACCATGAATTCACGGTTAATTTTGAGAAAAACGTGTAGAAAGTGAGTAGAAATGAGAAGAAATCAATTTTTATCCGTGAAAACAAGCTGAAATGGTAAGAACTCTTCCTCCTGAGCTATGATACCACTTGTAAGATCGGGATTCGACCTAAACGAGTCGTTCATAAGAGTTATTGATCAATACGAAAGGCGGAATCAGACGTATTGATGTTGTATCAGCTTGAATTACACTTAGAATCACTTTAACTGTCGTTTGTATTGATTTGATAGTGTTTACAGATCGTTCGACACTTCGGCAGCACTTCGCTACTGGAATCAGAAAAGTTACAAATGAAATCCAAGACTCACCTATTTATAGGAAATCCAGATCGCACGAACCTAGTCCACACGATCTGGTCCAGGTGTGACGACCTGGAAAGGTCGCACGAACTGGTCACTTCGTGAGAAGTGGCTGGTTCAGACCTGTTTCCCGTTTCTCTTGTACAACGTGTCTTGGTTTATCTATTCTATTACATGACTCGATACAAGACGAAGTCAACAGACATATGCACTAACAATTTGCAAGAGTGTGGAACAGCTGGAGCAAGCTGGAAATTAGTTTTGCTAATCTGGGAGTTTTAGGCGGGCCGCGTAAGATTTAAGGGAGTCTTACGCGCCCCTCCTGAGATAAGTTTGGCAGATTTGTCAAAACAGGCCCCTGCATGTGAAAAACTTGGTTTTGATGCATTTTTGACACGTTTAAGCCCCGTTAACCCCATTTCAAAGCTCTAAAATGAAGTTAAAGTATAGGGAACATGAAATATGCTCAAAAATATCTCAGATTTCGGTTCGTTTGGCCGTACGACTGCGTTGTTCGGTTAATTACGACGAAACACGAACTGACGCGAAAAACGATCCAAATTACGCGACAAATGGAATTTTATCATGCCAATCACTAAAATAAAATATTTTAATAATTAAATAAATTTTTGGATGTTCATATGTATTCAGAACGTAAGATATGCGTGAAAATGCAAACTTATGCACTTTTTTACGCTTTTAGTCCCTGAATGACCAAAAAGTTTATTTTAGCATACCGAACCCCTCAAAGCCTATTTCCAAGCTATGTAAAGGATACTTATGGTATGTTTAACTTATGATCATATTCCGGAATGTTCATCACAGTACGAATCGGCATACTTTCGCAGTTTGTCAAAATTAGTCCCTGTAAGCGAATAAACTTGATTTCGCCATACCAAACCTTCCAAAACTTATTTCTAACTTATGTAAAGGTTATTTAAGGTATGTTAAGCCCATGTCAATATTCCGGAGTGTTTGTCGCGTTAATCTGATTAAGTTTACGCATCAGTGCGCGTATAACTTTCCAGAAAGCGATTTAGAGCTCGAAATCGAACAAGAATTGATATGTGCAAATGATACACATATTTATACAAATCCCAAGTATGAAATACAATATTTCATTGATTTGGTATTTTTTTAACGGCCGAGGAGGCACAGGTGTCACAGTCTCCCCTACTTCAGGAAATTTCGTCCCGAAATTTATTTAGAGGAAACTTGTGAGAGCTTGAAACATGAAGTTGAAAAGATAAAACAACACTGGTTAAGGTTCTGAACTTCTAGTAACTTTAATAACATCATGCTTGCAATGTAAGAAGGACACTTATATACAAGTATATAAAGCGTTATTGGTGCGTCCACCGTACCTTCATTACATTGTTCACGTTTCGTTATTGTTGCCACTATAGGTTCTTACACATGATAAATCTTATTGGGGTTCCTGTGCATTGAATTTCATAATTATGTATGCGTCCATAATTACGTAATTCCTTGCATAGTCTGCACAGTGCATTTTATAACGTTTAGGGAAATCTGATTTTTGTGAGAAATCTGATTTTTTTGTGGTTCGAAAGTTGAAAACATTCTTACTGTTGCTGCTGTTATTGTTCTTGGTGTTCACCGGTCGGATGGCAATCCGACCGGATGACCATCCGACTCAAAATTCACTCCTGCAATTCATTTAAAAGGTTGACCTGTTGACCCACTCGTCGGACGGCAATCCGAGTCAAATCACATTGCAATTCATTAAAAATTGATTAACTTTGTTTGACTTACCACCCGGTCGGATAACATATCACCCTCATTCTTTTGTTCATTAAAAGTGTTGACCTATTGACTGCCACTCGGTCGAGTGGCAATCCGAGCCAGAAGCATTTCACCCGATCGAGTTATTAAGTCAACATTGTTATGCTTGTCAGTCAATATCATTAATTGTAAACGGTGTGCATGTGATTGTTATTAACTGTTGTCTTCATATATCACTTTCATTAATAACATACAATTGTCATCACGTGAATTTCTGATTCATTTACATGTCCACGTGATCTGTTTTGTCATACATTGTCGGCCATTGTTTACATATTCTTTATTGCATATGATAAGAATTTAAGAGATGTGTCAGATCATTAATATGTGCATGTGAATTGTTCAGAACTTGAAAATTGCAAATTGATCACATGATTTCCTTAAATGATTGTCAGCTCATTAATTGTTTGCATGTGATTTTGCATTGATATTCAAAAGCTCATTCGTTGAGGTCAAAGAAGTCAACAAGTAATCCAGTCGAACAGCAAGTAATCCGGTCAGACAGCTTTAATTCTCATCTGAACGGACAGCAACCTCACCTGATCGGACAGCATTCCCATCCGTTCGGACAGCAACCCCACCCGAACGGACAGCAACCTCACCCGTTTGGACTGCAACCCCACCCGAACGGACAGCAACCTCCCTCGATCAGACAGCATCCCCACTCGAACGGACAGTGTTGTCACGCGATTATTGTCATTATTGACTTTTGTTGACTCACTCGTTTGGATACTCGTTATTTGATAATTTTTGAACTGATTTTGTTTGTTTGCGTGATTCAGGTAATTCAAAGGTAACAAACGAGAAGCATCATGGCTGAAGAGTTCTATAACACGTTCTACAAGGCGTTTACATCCGAATCGTCGAAAACTTCAACTGTCACACCAAAATCCATTACAAAAGCGATCAATGAAAACATTAATCATAACAATTTTTATGGGACACATTCAAAACTGCCTAAGCTTGAGAGTATCGAGGATTATACTTGGTGGAAGGAGCGGTTTATTAACTGGGCAAAAGCTTACGCGCACGAGAGCTGGTTCTGTTTGGAATTTGGTTATGATAGGCCGGTCAATGACAAAGGCGAAGAAATCCCACTCAAAAGCTTATCCATAGATGACAAAAAGGAATTCTCGTCTGAACAGAGAATGATTGCGTTAATCCAATCATCGATTAGAGATGACATGTTTGCTTTACATCAACATGATGGATCATCAAAATCTATTTGGGAAGTTTTACGGGTTAAGACTGAGGGGGGTAAACAAATAAAGAAAAACAAAATTGCCTTACTTAAAAAAGAGTTTGATTTGTTTGATAGCTTAAAAGGTGAGTCAGTTCAACAAATGATTGAGAGGTTTTACCATTTAAAAATTGAACTCGAAAGGTTTGAAATTGTCAAAACACGTGAGGAAATAATTGATAAAATCATAGAAGCGTTACCACGAGCTGATCAGTGGCAAACGTTTGTGTTTATCTTGAAAAATGATGTGCTATATGATACAATTTCTCTTGATGTTTCGATAGAAAAAATTGAAAGTCATGAACTGGAGCTACAAAAGCAAAGCAAGATGAGCAGTTCTTCACATCATCAGAATGTTGGTCTTTATTACAAAGGTGACATACCCTCGGTGAAAGCTGGTGATTCACCAAAGACAGCATTTAGTGGTGAGAAGACAAAGGAACCACATAAAAGCTCATCAAGCTATAATCCAGGATATCACTCATCTTCTTCAAAAGCAAACCCTGAAGAATCAGAAGAAGTTCTCTGCAACATCGCTCTGAAACTGAAAAATTCTCCGGCTATGAGCATCAATTCTGCTAAGCAGCAAATGAGCTTCCTTGCATCTGTTCTGGAATCATATGAAGGTCTAGTTGCAGGTAAAATTGGAAACTCTGAATTGACCAAAGAAGACTACGACCAGATTGATCTGGAGGAAATGGAACTCATAGACATTCGCTGGTGTTTGGCAAGTTGCATCCTCAGAGCTCAGAGATACATGGAGATTACTGGGAAACAGACAATCGGTGGTCCGTCAACTAAGCTGGGATTTGATAAATCCAAAGTGACATGCTTCAAATGCAAGCAAAAAGGTCATTTCAAGAGAGAATGCAATAATTCTGCAGTTGATGGAAATGAACATCCTTTCAATGATGATTATTACCGAAAGGCAATTTACCACAGTAGCAAAGAAGAGCCGAAAATGATCGAAAATAATCCCAAAGAGAAGTCAAGAGCATGTGCAGTAATCCATGATGATGAAGGGTATGATTGGAGTGAGATTCTTCCAGAAGAAGATCGTGTTGAAGATCGATTCACAGCTCATGGCAGAACGATATCAAAAAGCAAACATTATGTTTTTGTTGCTGAAATAAAGGAGAAAACCAGAGAAGAGATTCTGAATGAGAAAACACCCAGAGAAAGAAATATAGTTGGATATAGAATGGAGAAAATGCAGGAAGAGTATGAAAATGCGGTAAGCAATAAAAGATGGGACAAGAAGCGAGAGTGTTATGTCAACAGAGATGGTGAACCTGTTATCCACAGAAGGGACATAGTTCATGATGATGTTCTTCTAGTAATTCCTCGATCCGGCGAGTACTATTCAAATGTTGAAAAAGATAAAACATATGTGAAAAGGTTGGATAAAATCATAAGAGATGCCATGACATCAAGTTTGAGAAAGAGGGATGAAGAAATAATGAAGAAAATTGTTGAGTGTATGGTAGAAGAGTTGAAGAAGGTGACTGAAGAAATGAAAGAAAAGGAAGAAAAAGTTGTGAAAGAAGTTGTTGAAAAAGAAGCTGTTATTGAAGAACAGCAGGTTGAAGAAGCTGAGAAGAAGCTTGAAAGTTCGGTTAAAGTGATTGATGTTGATGAATCTGTTGAAGAGGAACAGAAGAAGAGTGAAGCTGATCAGGCACAAAAGGAAGCGAAAGCCGAAGTGCCAATCACTGAGGTAAAAACTGAATCTGAAATCTCAAAAACTGTTGAACAGTGCAAGAAATGCATGGAAACGTGCAGTGCTTGTACTGAAAAAGATGAAAAAATCTGAAAAAGAAATCTTGAATTCACTAAAATCGAAGAAGTTTTCAAAGAAAAATGCAAAGAAATGTTAGAAAACAAAAGATTTTGAAAGATAATGATGAAAAGCTTACACAAAAATGCAAGAATTTAGAAAAAGAAAATGAAATTTTGAAAGATAAAGTTTCGAAAATGACAGAAGAATGTGTTCAAAAAGAAAATGCATGTCAGGAAATGAAAAAGGAGTATGATTCAATAAAATTGGCTTATCACATTACAAAAGAGTCATATGAAGATGTGAAAAGTCAAATGAAACTTGTTCAATCTAGATTGAGATACTGTTCTGAAACAACTGATACGCTTAAGCGGCAGTATTCAATAAAGCAACAAGTTGTCAATTCTTACATTGAGGATGTTGCTAAGCTAAAGCGTCAAATAGCTGATTTAGTACAGGATAACAACAAGTTACAAAGTTATCATGCATCATCATATGTGCTTGAAAGAATTTTCAATCTAAAACCGGATGGTAAAGATTCTGAGCAAAACAAGAAAGGTATTGGCTCAGAGTTTCATCAAGTTCCACCACCGGAAAAGTTCGCATTTTATGATGATGAGAAGGTCAAAAAAGCTTTCAACATGGTAGATCAATTGCCAGATAACATTGACGTAACCTATTCCAAATATGATGATTCAAGTGATTCAGAGGTGGTAGGTAAGGTCGTTGAAAGTGTGTTGAAAGAAGAGTCGGTTGAAAAAGGTAAATCTGAATCACAGGATGGAAATGAAGGTAGTTTTCATGAATAATATCTGAAAAACACAAAATCTAAGAAAAATTTGAATGATGATTCAAAAGGATTGGTTTATACCATGATTGGATCAGACAAATTATTCTTAGATATTGTATTCCCGATTCAGAATGTGATTTCAGAAAAGATTGATAAAGTTTTCAAAATTGTTGAGATTGAAAAATCTGAAATTCCAAAGTTTGCTGGAAAGTGTGACAAAACTTTTTATAACAAACCTGGTTACAAGAAGAAAAACATGAAGGCTGGGTTGGGTTATAAGAAGAAACAAAGTTGGAAAAGAAATGAAACGCCAAATTATTAAACAAAAATGAATTTTGTTCATGGAACAAGTTCCGAAGAAGAGAAAGAACTCCAATTTAGGCGTCAGTCTAATGAAGAGTTCTATGCTCAGAAAAAGCAACAACAACAGGTCAAAGATGTGTCAAAGAGAACATGTTTCAAATGTGACCAAACAGGACATCTTGCTCGCAAGTGTCCAAATCTGAAACCTGTTGGTGTTGAGACCAAAAAGAAGTCTGATGATGTTCAAAAACAGAAATACGAGGATGTGAATCAAAAGTCAACCAGATTTGATTCAAAACAAACTTGGAGGTACAATACAAACAAGTTTGCTTCGAATCAAACATGGAAATCAAACCCGAATAGGTTCGATTCAAGACAGACCTGGAATTCTCACACACCCAGATTTAGAACAACACAAAGTTGGAGAACAAATGTCGATGCAACAAAACCACAACAGTTTTGGAAACCAATTGTTGTTCAAAATCAAAATTTTCAAAAGGATTCACATTTTTACAAAAGAGGGACTCCAAAAGGTCAAACATGGTCTGTTAAGAAACAAATCGCTTCGGTAAATGAAGAAAAATATGGTGTTAAAATTGACAAAGTCTTTGTACAAAATGACAAAGATTTTCCGAAGTTGAATGAAGCATATTGTGTTGAAATGCCTAAGGTCAAACAGACCTGGGCTAAATTGTTCAAATAATTCAATAGTTGAATGTGCAGGTGCTCAAGAAAACTGAAGATTGTGAAAATGGAATTAGGAGCAGCCTGGCACGAGGAGAGGAGGCTGCTGATCCCTGCGATGGTTAAACAGGGAGTTTGTTTGATTTATGTACATAAATAAACCATATTTCATAAAACCCTAAAAATTGAAAAATTTAAAAACCAAAAATATGTTTTTATTTTGTAAAAAATTTTTGAAGAAAATCAAAAATATGTTTGTTTATAAATTTTGCTAAAAATTCAAAAATATGTTAAGTGAATATGCCGAAACCCTCACGGCTGAACAAACATGATTAATTTCACAAGATTGAAAAACGGTTTTCAAACTGTAAAATATCAATGTGTTGTAAATCATGGTGGTACGTTATATTTTCTGCTAAACAGAGCATGAGATGCAGAAAATGGATGGCGAGACAAAGCTATCAGTATCGGTTTGTCAAATTTTTCATTAAATGTTTTGAATTTTAGGGGGAGTAAGAAATTGTCAGAAAATCCAAAAACATTTGAAAATTTGAAAAATCCAAAAACATTAGAAAATTTGAAAATTTCAAAAACATGATAAAATTCAAAATGAGTTTTTGTGTAAAAAGAGGAAATGATAGTAGATCGGTAGACAATCACAGTACGCTAAAGACATGGAATGTAAAATGTGATAAACGGTCTCACTGATGATATGCCAGTATGTTTTTACACGCTTAGTAGATTGTTTTCGAGATATAAACCTAAATATCAATACTTACTTATCTCGTGGGGAACATCTCTCGGATATATGGGTAACCCCCGAAATCTTGTTTGAAGGGCTTCCTATTTCTGACATACTAGGTCTTTGTGTGTGATGATATCTGGGGTATTATACCTGGACTTCTGATTTTACGGGAGCAATAGCCTAGTCCTCGTATAATACTCTGCACTGCTTTAATCATAAAGCCCACCCTCAGCATAAAAAATGATGAAACATTGAAAAATGCTAATCATGTGCTGTTGAAAAGAAGATCCCCAAAGGGGACCCACCTAAAGTTGAGCCATCATCTCTCTGATTTTGCGGAAGCAATAGCCTGAGCTCTCATGGCCTCGCATTCACCCCTTACAGATATCATTAGTGTACATTCACCTGTAAGACTGAATATAGGAGTCTGGATACGGGAGTATATTCTGAGGTGGGACACGCGAATAAGTTAAGTCCTTAAAAGACTAATCCGTATCTCGAAACAATTGAACTTTGTGTGAAAATTTATGTGGATCAGTATACTGACAATCTAAGTGAATCGTTTAGAACTTAAAGTGTTTAAAGCTCAACGGTGCTTGTGATTTGTCATAAACTGATATGATCCTCTGACGCGAACTCAAACAAAAATATTGTCTGTAAATATTTACTTACTGCTTTATATTTCAGAAAATTACAAAAAGATTTTGATTTCACTTTATTTTCGACAACCGATGTCTGAGTGCTGAGTTTCAAAATCTAAGTACGCTGATTGTGTTTCTGAAAATAAAACAAGTTCATTAAGTTGAAACTTGAAGTTTATAAAATCAAAAATCAAAAATAGTTTGTGATATCTCCAAGGTCATTAAGTTGGACTTGGATGATTAACCGTGAAGGATTTGGATGCTTATATTGTTAAAATCTATTGTAAAAGAGCCAGTTTTCAATCCTGTTCGCTAAACTGCCAAATCTTTTAAGATTGTTGATAGGGGGAGTGAATCAAGTATTTCTGGATATATTCATATTATTATATCTTAAAGCCAGGATCTTGATTTAGAAAGTGTTAAAGTGCCAGGTTACGATTCCTGGACAATCGGAAAATGCTTTCTCTGTAAAAAAAAATTAGCTTATGTTGAGAGAACCAGGTTTATAATCCTGGTTGATTCAAAATGTTTTACTTATAAGTGTTTGAGAGTTGCAGATGTTGTACCAGACTACGATCCCGACAGCCGAGTCTAAGGGGGAGTCTGGAGACGAGCTCAACGCAAGGGGGAGCGTGCAAGGAGCCAGGTATCTTTTCCGGAAGAGCTTGTAACCGGAAAGCCAGGTGTCGATCCCAAAGCACGGAAGCTTGACGAAAGGGAGAGCCTGAAGAGTCTACTGAAAGGAGAAGCTGAAGCTGAAAACAGTTCCACGGGGATTCTGTTTAAACAAGAGGGAGTCTACGTTGATGAAAACGTGTTAAAGCTTTCAAGAAGACACAGAAAGAGAGAGAAAGACAAGACGCTACGAGTTTAACTCAATGGTTGAGATTGACTGCGGCAATATCCAAGGGGGAGTCTGTTAGTGCAGTATGTCTATCACCTCCGTCAATCAAGATCGTAGCAGAAACACATTAAATCTAGTGCTTTATATTGTTATGTTTAGTAAAAGGCAAGGTGGCAATTCTGTAAATAATGAGATCTCTCATTATTTCCCTTGGCGTATAAATAGAACTCTTAGGTTTAGAGTTTAGGACTTTTGAGATTTTTAGCATTTGGAGCTTTGGAGATCTAGACCTAGAGAGAGAAAGTCTAGAGAGAGAAAGTTCCGTGTACGTGATTCAGGTGTTGTACGTTTTCAGATCTGACAATAGAATCGCCGTTTATATTACGTTCTCGTGTGTTCGGTCACGTTCATGTACGGATTCCACACGTCACACGTTCGGTTCGCAATCGTTTCGGAGTCAAAACCGGTCCTAACATGAAACCATGGGAACCCAAAACCAGCCCAGTGGAAGCTTAAAAACCATTTGCAAGAGTGTGGAACAGCTGGAACAAGCTAGAAATCGATTTTGTTGATTTGGGAGTTTTAGGCGGGCCACGTAAGAGTTAAGGGAGTCTTACGCGCCCCTCCTGAGATAAGTTTGGTAGATTTGTCAAAACAGGCCCCTGCATGTGAAAAACTTGGTTTTGATGCATTTTTGACACGTTTAAGCCCCGTTAACCCCATTTAAAAGCTCTAAAATGAAGTTAAAGAATAGGGAACATGAAATATGCTCAAAAATATCTCGGATGTCGGTTTGTTTGGCCGTACGACTGCTTTGTTCGGTAAATTACGACGAAACACGAACGGACGCGAAAAACGATCCAAATTACGCGACGAATGGAATTTTATCATGCCAATCACTAAAATAAAATATTTTAATGATTAAATTTTTTTTTGGATGTCCGGATGTATTCAGAACGTAAGATATGCGCGAAAATGCAAACTTATGCACTTTTTGACGCTTTTAGTCCCTAAATGACCAAAAAGTTTATTTTAGCATACCGAACCCCTCAAAGCCTATTTCTAAGCTATGTAAAGGATTTTTTTGGTATATTTAACTTATGATCATGTTCTGGAATGTTGGTTACAGTACGAATCGGCATACTTTCACAGTTTGTCGAAATTAGTCCCTCTAAGCGAATAAACTTGATTTCGCCATACCAAACCTTCCAAAACTTATTTCTAAGTTATGTAAAGGTTATTTAAGGTATGTTAATCCCATGTCACTATTCCGGAGTGTTTGTCGCGTTAATCTGATTACGTTTACGCATCAGTGCGCGTATAACTTTTCAGAAAGCGATTTAGAGCTCGAAATCGAACAAGAATTGATATGTGCAAATGATACACATATTTATACAAATACCAAGTATGAAATACAATATTTCATTGATTTGGTATTTTCTTGATGGCCGAGGAGGCACAGGTGTCACACGACACGAGTCACGTTAGGGAAAAGACGTAAGTCTTCGTATCCCCCTTTCTCATTAACAACAATTACGATATGTTCGACATTCCATGGTAATGTCACCTAAAAACCGGTCATCACATGCAACCCCTAGGTAAAGTCCTTAAATTTCTTTATTTGAAATTTCGACTTTCGCATTTACTGAGTAGATTTTCGTATCTCTACTCCTCCTACTGGTCATTGTATCACGATCATTTCTTTCAGTATAGCGAATATTCATTTGCTTCATTTCTTGAAAATTCATATGTTACGCATGCATCGTTTGTTACGCATGTGGTTTCGTTTCAAATAAGCGTTTCATCAAAGTTCAAATATTATTCCACTAAATCTAAATATTGATTTGTGATTCGAATAACCCGCATTATTGTAATTGTTGGCTCCTTTGTTATCAAGCCAACACATTTTCTTGAAATTTCTTTTCTTTTCAAGTTACATATATGGTTTTTCGTTGTGACCATGCTGAAAGTTTTCTTGTTGATACATGTATTTATTGTTGGCTTGCGCCGAAATCAAATCCAATTGTTTGAACTTGTCCATTACACATATTCAATTCAAAGCATCATATGATGTATTGGGAGCATCATATTCAAATCAATTTTTAACGAGCACTTCATTTGTTCCGAGTCGTAGTTGACTTGTTTGGTCTACGACTCCATTAAATCGTTTGTTGATTTCGACACCTTGTGGTGGCGTTCTCACTAATTTGAAGCTTGCGCTACTCTTATTTACACGTCTCATGCACGGATTTAATTATTTATTCATTGATTTGTTTTAAACCCGCTTTGATTTATCATATTAAAGCAGTCTTAACACAATCGTGTGGTAAGACAATGGTACACAAAATTCATTTTATATTTCGGTGTACCTCCTAACGGTCCTTTCAACATCGATCGAATGTTTTGAGATATTCATTGCTTCTTCATCTTCGATCGAAAACATTATTTCGTTGATGTTCCATTTTCTATTGAAAATCCTATGATGTCGTTTGAAACAAATTTTCAGATTTGATTCATTGCACATTCATCTGATTTCAAACACGGTGAACTTGTTTGATCACCGCTATTATTGAATTATTTAAATCACTACGACACCTTGTGGTGTCGGTATAAACTTGTAGCTTGGGCTAATCATGATGGAGCGTTTCATGCGAAACAGAGGTGATACTTGTTTGATCACCGCCATATTTGAATTGTTTCATTCACTACGACACCTTGTGGCGTCGGTATAACTTGCAGCTTGCGCTGATCACGATCGAGCGTTTCATGCAACCTATTACATTTGAGCTTGTTGATTCTAAGTTCATCCAGTGGATGTTGTTGCTTCTAGAACTCATTTATATATTGTGAACGTTCATACGGAATTCGATTGGTCAAAGTTCCTGTTCTTTGTTGGACTCCTGTTAACTTAGTCACACTAGTGACTGTATCTATATATCTTGTTTCCTTTGACATCAATTTCTGAAACACATTTCTTTTAAACTGTTGGGTTCTTATTGATGAGGAATGTCCTTGAATTCACATGATTTGAATAAGTCTTGATTCGATTTCGTGGTCATCCACTTTGATATTATTTGTATTTAACTACACATAACGTAACTCTAAGGAGTTAACGTAGTCTAAATTTCGAGGACGAAATTTCATCAACAGGGGGAGAATGTGACAACCGGTGATTTACGACACTTAATTACGTGATTAACAGGCGATTAATGCGATAATAAATAGTGTTTAAGACGTAAATTAACTTAATCAGACCCTTGGA
Source organism: Helianthus tuberosus (assembly GCA_030545235.1). Lineage (NCBI taxonomy): Eukaryota > Viridiplantae > Streptophyta > Magnoliopsida > Asterales > Asteraceae > Helianthus > Helianthus tuberosus. The sequence continues at coordinate 104,037,688 of CM060381.1, forward strand.
GTGCCCAGGAACGTTTATTCGACTATACAGTGTGCGTATGGTGATTTACGGGAAATCTGCTGAATATTACGCGACAACGAACTGATACCGTACAAAATACTAACAACGCCCACAAATACGGATTTCCTACGAATATTCTATATTTATGAAATTAATTTTGTGAAATTATTGGGCTTCCGTGCAACACAAATGCAAACGTGAACTAAAAAAGCGATGGTAGGAAACGCATCGACAACAAAACTGAAGCGACGGAGATGCCTGTCACCTTCAGAACTTACACTTTACGCTATATTTAGCTTCGTAATAAAATTTTAGTGACTACAGTCGAAACCGGATCGAAAAACGGAGTAAAGCGGTGAACGACGCGTTTTCCATGATTTAGTGTAACCGATGGTCAAACTCGACAACGACGAACACCGACATTAATTCTACATAGTTTTAAAACTAAATTTATAATTTATCACATTCCGATGAGTTCGGTTTTGAAAACGGGACTCGTAGAGAATTACGGGCCACTTAAGAACGCGAGGTTTTGGATTGTGGTCCTTGGGCCCAAGCCCAAAGCCCATTAGCAAATCTTAATTATATATATATATAAGAGCCTACCCCTTATTGTTGTTTCAATTGTGCAGACAAACCAAACATACAAAACACATAAACACACAGATCCCTCATTCTCTCTCTCTCGTTCTCATTTTCCCGACGACACACTCAGGCGGAGCCGGCGACGGCACGGCGGCGGAGCTCCGGCGACTCCCTTTTTGGCGCGTGACGGCACGTACACCCCTCTTTTTTCTCCGATCTACCATCTGATCACGTTTCTGGTGATGATTTACTGATTTTAGCAGCGGTGGTGGCCTCTCCGACGAACGGGAACCACTTGTTTTGGTGGCGGCGAACGTGAACAGCACAACTCCACCACCATAAGCGGCGGCGCTGTGGTGGGTGGTGCCAGACGGTGAGGACAGAAGACGGCGAAGAGAGAGAGAGGTTAGTGGAAACAAGCGACGGTTATGGCGGTGGTTAATGTCTTGAACCGGTGGTCCTCGTCTCGAACTGGTGGTCCTTGTCTCGGACCGGTGGCCCTTGCTTCGGTCCTTCGGGTTCACGACGACGCCGTGTGACGATGATGATGATGGTTCCGTTGATGCTGATAATGGTTCAGGTCTTGTTACATTTCGGGTCTCGTGGTTTTAGCTTCGGTTCAGTCTTGGTTTGGTCAAATCTGGTCAAAGACAGTCAACAGCGGTTTCGGTTCGAACAATAAGTCAGCGGCTCAACTCGGTCAGATCCGGGAGCGACTCGGTTGACTCAGTCAACTCGACTTGGTCAACTCGAGTCGACTTGGTCAACTCAGTTGACTCGTTCAACTCAGTCAACACGATTCGGCATTTCGACATGATAATTTGGTAAAGATTTTACGACACGTTTATTTCGAGATCTTTATAGTTTTTTATTATTACTGTGCGAAACGAGCTCAAACCGAATAAAATGATGAAAATATTAGTTCAAGTTACTTGGTTTTATTTACCGTATTGTCTATATAAATTGATTACACATATACATTGTTTGAAATTTGAATGAATATTGATAAAATAACGACAACTCGTGTTGTCGGGGGCGTCCAAAAACAGAGGAAACTCTGCCCGTTTTTCGAGAAAAAATGTAACAACTGTGCTTGTAAACACTATGAACAGTTCTATTATCAATAAAACAATGTTATTTGATCACAATGTTTGTTTTGTTATGTTTTACATTTTTCATGTTTTGACTTTTTGTGTAATTTCAAACTCTATATCGCTTTCTGGAGAGTTATACGCAAACTGATGCGTAAGCGTAATCAGTTTAATGCGAGAAATACTCCGGAACATCAACATATACTTAACATACCTTAAATAACCCTTACATAACTTAGAAATGAGTTTTGAAGGCTTTGGTATGTCAAAAACAAGTTAGTTCGCTTACAGGGACTAAACTTGACAAACTGCGAAAGTATGACGATTCGTACTGGAACAGACATTCCGGAACTTGATCATAAGTTAAACATACCCTAAATATCCTTTACATAGCTTAGAAATATGCTTTGAGGGGTACGGTATGCTAAAATAAACTTTATGCTCATTCAGGGACTAAAAGTGTCAAAAAGTGCACACGTTTGCACTTTCGCGCATATCTTACGTTCTGAATACATCCGGACATCCAAAAATTTATGTAAGCACTAAAATATTTTATTTTAGTGTTTGGCATAAGAAAAATCCATTCGTTGCGTCATTTGGATCGTTTTTCGCGCTTATGCGCATACCGTCGTAATTAAGCGAACATCGCGATCGTACGACCAAACGAACCGACATCCGAGATATTTTTGAGCATGTTTCATGTTTCCTATACTTTAACATCCTTGTGAAGCTTAAAAATGGGCTTGACGGGTGTTAGAAGTGCCAAAACACGACGATACGCGCACAGGAACCAAAACTGCAAAACTGCTAAAATAATAAAAAAAAATAGAAAAAAAAATATATATAAAAAAATGCATAAACTCTTTTGTTCAGCCCTTAACACCTCCCAAAGGCCAAATGACACTTGTTAAACTCCTATGGTGTCCATTTTTAGCCACCACAACTTTGTGACAAGTGTACGGCTCGGATCGTGGCACGATATTCAAGAAACGATCCTAACGGCTCTACTTTTCCTATAAATACCCATCACATTTTCACCTCATTCCTCACAAATCTGATTAAAAGTGCTCTAAGTTGAAGCAAATCACTTCATACCTGAGCTACTCGATCAAGATTTACTAGCGGGGACCCTTTGTAAGTGTTCCTTCGTTCTTTTATCGCTTTTATAGCCCGAAAGTCGAACTATGTTTGACTTTCTGCATTGACCAGTTTATGGTCGATGCGAAGTTCGTTTGAACTTCATAACGTGAGCGTGATCACGATGGTTATAGTCCCTAGTGACTATACCTACTGATTACCACGTTATCTAGGCTCAGTGACGAGCCGTAGTTTCGGGCAGAATACGTATTCTTGCGTATTTTGTAACCAAACTACTCGTGAGCATCAAAACCGTTTGTTTTGATGCCAAACCTGTTTTCTAAACTTAGTTAAGCATGTTCTAACATGCTTAGCTCGTCACTTTTAGTATAGTGCTTAGATAGGGTCGTAAGGTAAGCGATCTAAACGATCGCTTATACTTTCGAACCCGACCCATTTGGTCGATCATTAGGATCCGACCAAACACATTAGGTGACCATAGTTGTAACCTTCCGAGGTTATACCTTGTGGTCACAAATGTTAGGCGTTCCAAACGCGTTTTACGCGAACGACGCGTTAAGGTAGCATAAGCTACCTAAACGGGTCGTAATGGGTCACAAGCACTTAGGTTAAGTTTCGTCTTAGTATGTAGGGTTTGTTAAACCATATCACACGAGTTCCTATACTCGTTTGGTTTACGAAACCTCATTCTATCCGATCTTCCGATTTAGGTCCGGTTTATTAACATAGTTACCTATATTAGGTGCCGTTTGATTCCGTGATCTCTAGCATTGCTTGGTGGTTATCTCAATACATCTGAGCAATCTCAGGTGAGTACATAGAACCCCCCTCTTTTACTGTTTTCCAAACTGTTTTGGGGTGGAACACATGTGCCTACTTGTTACTTTCCTGCTTTCCAGTTTTCACATCATATACTGCTATGTTCGTTAGTACATTATAGTACATGATTTCATTACATCTTATGCTAGGTGTGCCCATTGTGTGCATTACTTGGTACATTGTTTTACATTACATTTCATGCTAGGTATGCCCATTGTGTGCATTACTTAGTACATCGTTTTACATGACATTTCATGCTAGGTGTGCCCATTGTGTGCATTACTTAGTACATCGTTTTACATGACATTTCACGCTATGTATGTTCATTTGATTACATACTTAGTGCATTGTTTTCACATGCTCACATTTTGTTATGACATTTGGTTTGTTTACATGGGACAATATATCCATTAACATTAGCTACGCCGTTCGTTAGTAGGTAGTGGTACCATAGGAATTGACAACTCCCGTTCCGGACATCCCAGGGTAAGGGGACAGAAAGGAATGACCGAATTCGTTGACATTAAGACAGATAGACCTTTAATTTGTTTAAAGGGTTTTATCACCACAGTCGCCAGGCTTGGATGTATGCATTTTTACAATACCACATAAATGTTCATATTAAATAGTTGCATGCATTTACACAAAACATAGCTTTGATTTAAACCAAGTTTTACTTCAATACTTTGTTTTTGTGCATATGGTTTAGTTGAGACATTTCACTTGCCATACAGGGACATTTTGACATAGACATTTGACATGGATAATTGACATGGATATTTGACATAGACATTTGACATGGATATTTGACATAGACATTTTGACATGATTTACATTTGACACAAACATTTTTGACATTGGTTTTACATACTACATGATTTACATCTTGACATGAACACTTTGACATATTATTCAATACATTGACAAATGGTTTAAACATAGACCTCTTACATTGGTTGGTTTGGTTTGATTAAGTGATTAAGTTAACGATGCGTGTGTAATATGATACAAGCATGGTGGATACGCCGCTGGTACTTCCTATATATAAGTGTTTGTATGGTATTACATGGCGTAACGTTATTTGAATCATTTCAGTTTGAGACATAGAACATTTTATACAAATAATATACTTTTCACAAGACATTGATTTACAAACAACTTATCTTATACAAACACATTTTTTTTACATGGTTATCTATTTAACCTGACAATTACTTATACATATCATCTGATCTTATTGTTTTCAAATGATTTACAAGACAAAGCAAATAACAAGGTTCATGACTAAACATTTTCTCAAACATAAGTCATGAATCTTATTTTCACAAAACCTATGTATCTCACAGGCATTTTTATGCTGACGTACCTATTTTCACATGTGTTTTCAGGTGCTTTTCCATAGGATGTTGATCACGATACTAGGGCGGACCTGTGCCTTAGAAACTTTAAAAGAAGATAGACTATGTTTAATTATGTTCTGAACTCTTTAATTTCCTGTTTGAAACAATGAAACACCCTTGTTTAATAATTAAATAAAACTTTGTATGCCATGGTTATGAGACAATTAATTCTGTCGCAACACGCCCCGATGTTTCCGCCGCGATTTGTTGTTTTACGCGGTCGGGGTGTGACAGAAGAGTTGGTATCAGAGCCAATGGTTATAGGGAATTAGGTTATTAGTAATGCTTTGACCTAGACTATAACTTTTCTAGGAACCTAACACAAGTTATCTTGTGTTTAGATCTTAAAACATGCACATCACCTATCCTTAGGTGATTAACAAAACAAGGAACCAAAATTTTTCCGAAACGATTTTTGAAAAACAATCATCTGTTTTTGAATAAATTTTTACAAGGTTTTGAACCCTCAATTGTAAGGTTTTGAACCCTCTGTTTTATGGTTTTGAACCCTTTTCAGTATTGGTTTTTGGCCTTGTGCCTTCTAATTTTCAAAAATCCCGTCAAACGTTTTGGGTTTTAAATAATGTGAACATGTGCAAACTGGAAGGGTGAATGCCTGTATTCTGGGTTTTCTGTCTAGGCAAGCACTTCGTATACATCTCAACCAGACGCGAGACCAGTTGTGCTTACCTGGGAATTCTTGGAGTGAGTGTTCACTTATAGGCGAGCATGTCTTCATTATACATTATTTTTGACCCATTTACTTTGATTAGTCACTGTGAGTCGTTTGTTTGCTTTGTGATACGGACGAATGACCACCATCTATGATGTTTGCAATTCTTGTTTTTATCATCTCATTCTTTTCATCCAATCATCTCACTCGTTCTTTTCATGTTTTCCTCTTTTAGAATGCCTCCTCGACGCGAGAATCAGATAGCGACTGCCGAGCTGGCAGAAATTATTGCGCAGCAGATGGCTGCTCAGTTTCCAAATCTCTTTGCTCAATGGAACCAGGCCAACAACAACAACAATGTTCCATGCAAATACAAGGATTTTAACCAGGCTAAACCACTCAAGTTTAGTGGTTCTGAGGGAGCGACTGGGCTTCTTCAGTGGTTCGAAAGCATAGAGAATACTTTTCGCCATGTGCAGTGTCCGGATAATCGCAAGGTCGAGTTCTCCTCGAGCGTATTTCAGAAGAGGGCTTTGACATGGTGGAACGGGGTTATGAGAGACCGGGGTGCAGAAGTTGCTCTCGCACAGACATGGGCTGAACTTAGAGCCCTTATGATGAGGGAATTCTGTCCTCGTCATGAGCAGCGAGCTTTGGAGAAAGAGTTTGATGTATTGAAGCAAGATAGTGGTGAGCACAGGGCTTATACTGATCGGTTTGAAGAGTTGAGTCTGCTTTGCCCAACAATGGTCACCCCACTCGACAAGGCTATCGAGAGATACATCGATGGTCTACCTGACTCGGTACAAGACATTCTTACTGGTAGTAACCCTGCCACACTTCGTCAGGCGATCGAGCTATCTGCGACATTGACTGAGTCGCAGATTAGAAAGGGAAAGCTACACAGGAAGGGTGACAAGGGCAAGAAGCAGTCGGCTGACAAGGAAGATAGCAAGAAAGGTCAAAACTTGAATGGAAAGAACTCTAGTTCTTCGAAGAGGTCAAAGAAGCGTAAGGCTTCTCAAAATTTTGCTATCACTGCTCAAGCTAACCAGGTAGCTCTCAACCAACCCGCACAGCCTCCAGCAAAGAAACCCTATTCAGGGAATGCACCTTTGTGCAATAGATGCAACAGTCACCACCAGCCACAACTTCCATGCCGTTTCTGTACTAACTGTGGGAAATCAGGCCATCTCGCCAATTTTTGTCGATCTGCTCAGAATCCCGCGGTTCAGAACCCGGCTCAACAAGTTGCTCAGCCTCCTGCTCCACAACAGGGTCAGGCTGCAAGACCACAATACCCACCGGGTGCTTGTTACAATTGTGGGGATCTGACCCACTACAGGAACCGGTGCCCAAGGCTAGCCAACCAGAACCAGAACCAGAATCCAGCTCCGGCTCGAGGCCGAGTTTTTAACATGAATGCCCAAGAGGCACAGGCTGACGATAATGTGGTGAACGGTACGTTCTTTATTAATAATCAGCCTGCATCTGTTCTTTTCGATTCCGGTGCTGATAAAAGTTTCGTGTCTTTGTCCTTTGAGCAAATGCTTCGCGTGTCTAGAACGAAACTAGGCAAATCTTTGACAGTAGAGGTTGCTAGTGGTGAACCCATTATTCTTGATTCTGTTCTTCACAACTGCCAGTTGAATCTTAACGACCATCTTTTTCCTATTGACCTCGCGCCTATGCAACTTGGAAGCTTCGACGTTATTGTGGGAATGGATTGGTTATCCAAGCATCACGCAGAGATAGTTTGTTCTAAGAAGATTGTTCGTGTGCCGCTTTCGACAGGCGAGATCCTGCAGGTTCAAGGTGAGAAGCCTATCGGTGGTCTCAGACTCATGTCTTGTTTTAAAGCTCGGAAGTATCTGCAGAAGAACTATGTGGCTTTCTTAGCACATGTTACAGAAGATAAAGGCAAGGGTAAGTCTATTTCAGATATTCCTGTCGTTCGGGATTATTCTGAAGTGTTCCCTGAAGATTTACCTGGTCTACCTCCAGCACGCCAAGTCGAGTTCCGCATTGATCTCGTACCTGGTGCAAATCCCATTGCCAGAGCTCCATATCGTCTTGCACCGTCTGAGATGCAAGAGTTGTCTAAACAGCTTCAGGAACTCTCTGACAAAGGTTTTATCCGTCCTAGCTTTTCACCTTGGGGTGCTCCCGTTCTTTTTGTCAAGAAGAAGGATGGATCCTTTAGAATGTGTATCGATTATCGTGAGCTTAACAAGCTTACCATCAAGAATCGATATCCTCTACCTCGCATAGACGACCTCTTTGATCAGTTACAAGGTGCTTCTTATTTTTCGAAGATTGATCTGCGATCTGGATATCATCAACTTCGGGTGCAAGAAGAAGACATTCCGAAGACAGCATTCCGTACTCGATATGGACATTACGAGTTCACAGTCATGCCATTCGGTTTGACTAATGCTCCTGCTGTTTTCATGGACTTAATGAATAGGGTCTGCAAACCTTATTTGGATCAGTTCGTCATTGTTTTTATTGACGACATCTTGATATACTCTAAGACACGAGCTGATCACGAGCAGCATCTTCGTCTTACTCTGGAACTCCTGAAGAAAGAGCAACTTTTCGCCAAATTCTCCAAGTGCGAATTTTGGCTTAAAGAAGTTCAATTTTTGGGACACATTATCAACGAACGAGGTGTTCATGTAGATCCCTCCAAGATCAGTGCGATTAAGGATTGGGATACGCCTACTACTCCTACTGAAGTTCGTTCTTTTCTTGGTCTAGCGGGTTATTATCGCCGCTTCATTGAGAACTTCTCTAAGATTGCAGTTCCTCTAACTGCTCTAACTCAGAAGAAAATGCCCTTTTTCTGGGGATTCAAACAAGAGGAAGCTTTTCAACACTTGAAGCAGAAGCTTTGCGATGCACCTGTTCTATCATTGCCTGAGGGTGATGATGATTTTGTTGTGTATTGTGATGCATCGAAATTGGGTCTTGGCTGTGTTCTTATGCAAAGGAACAAAGTCATAGCTTATGCATCGAGGCAGTTGAAGATACATGAGAAGAACTACACCACTCATGATCTTGAGTTGGGTGCAGTTGTCTTTGCTCTCAAGATCTGGAGACACTATTTGTACGGTACAAAATGTGTGGTTTTCACTGACCACAAAAGTCTTCAGCACATCTTCAACCAGAAAGAACTCAACATGAGACAACGACGTTGGGTCGAACTCCTAAACGACTATGACTGCGAAATTCGCTACCATCCTGGTAAGGCGAATGTCGTAGCCGATGCATTAAGTCGTAAGGAATGTACTAAGCTTCATTGTGTACGTGTTCAATCTGTTATTCAAGCTCGATCCGATATTCAAGCCCGCATTTCTCAGGCTCAACAATCTTGTGTTTCACAAGGTTTGATGGATAAGGAATTTCCCTATCACATAACACCTGCTCTGGAACTGAAGGACAATGGGTCATATTACTTCATGGACCGTTTGTGGGTCCCAAGCCAGGATGATCTTCGTACCTTGCTTATGGATGAGGCCCATAAGTCTCGTTATTCTATTCATCCGGGCTCAGATAAAATGTATAAGGATCTTCGTATTCACTATTGGTGGCCTGGTATGAAGAAAGACATTGCCTTATACGTGTCAAAATGCCTTACTTGTCTTAAGGTTAAGGCTGAACATCAACGTCCTTCTGGTTTATTGGTGCAACCAGAGATCCCAGTTTGGAAATGGGAAAACATTACTATGGATCTTGTTACCAAACTCCCGCGCACAAAGAAAGGTCATGATGCCATATGGGTAGTCGTTGATCGTCTTACAAAGTCAGCACATTTCTTGCCAATCCGTGAGGATTTTCCTACTGACAGACTTGCTCAAATCTATGTAGATGAAATTGTAGCTCGACATGGTGTTCCTTTGAACATCATTTCTGACAGAGATGCTCGTTTCACTTCTCATTTTTGGAGAACCATGCAATCTGCTATGGGGACCCAACTTAATCTGAGCACAGCTTATCATCCGCAAACGGATGGTCAATCTGAGAGAACAATCCAGACTCTGGAGGATATGCTAAGAGCTTGTGTGATCGATTTTGGTGGTAGCTGGGATTAACATCTTAAATTGATTGAATTCTCCTACAACAACAGTTATCACACTAGCATCAAAATGGCTCCTTTCGAAGCTCTCTATGGTCGAAAATGTCGTTCACCAGTCTGCTGGAATGAGATTGGCGAGGCTCAACTTACTGGACCTGCCCTCATTTTAGAGACAACTGACAAGGTCAAGAAAGTTCGTGATAACCTTCAGGCAGCTAGAAGCCGTCAGAAGATTTACGCGGACCCAAAACGCAAAGCCTTGGAATTTCAAATCGGTGATCGAGTATTACTTAAGGTCTCACCTTGGAAAGGTGTGATCAGATTTGGAAAGAAAGGAAAACTTGCACCTAGATACGTTGGACCATTCAAGATCGTCGAAAGAATCGGAAAGGTAGCCTACAGACTTGAGTTACCTCCTGAACTTGGAAATGTTCATCCAACTTTTCACATATCAAATCTCAAGAAGTGTACAGCTGATGAGAACTACTCCATACCGCTTGACGAAATTCGTGTTGGCAAAACACTGAAATTTGTTGAGAAACCAGTGGAAATCATGGAACGTGAAGTCAAGTGGCTTAAACGCAAGCGCATTCCTTTGGTCAAAGTTCGCTGGGAAGCTAAGCGTGGACCTGAGTTTACTTGGGAACGCGAAGATCAAATGAAGGCGAAATATCCACATCTTTTTCCACAAGTTTCCTCTAAATAAATTTCGGGACGAAATTTCCACAAGTAGGGGAGACTGTAACAACTGTGCTTGTAAACACTATGAACAGTTCTATTATCAATAAAACAATGTTATTTGATCACAATGTTTGTTTTGTTATGTTTTACATTTTTCATGTTTTGACTTTTTGTGTAATTTCAAACTCTATATCGCTTTCTGGAGAGTTATACGCAAACTGATGCGTAAGCGTAATCAGTTTAATGCGAGAAATACTCCGGAACATCAACATATACTTAACATACCTTAAATAACCCTTACATAACTTAGAAATGAGTTTTGAAGGCTTTGGTATGTCAAAAACAAGTTAGTTCGCTTACAGGGACTAAACTTGACAAACTGCGAAAGTATGACGATTCGTACTGGAACAGACATTCCGGAACTTGATCATAAGTTAAACATACCCTAAATATCCTTTACATAGCTTAGAAATATGCTTTGAGGGGTACGGTATGCTAAAATAAACTTTATGCTCATTCAGGGACTAAAAGTGTCAAAAAGTGCACACGTTTGCACTTTCGCGCATATCTTACGTTCTGAATACATCCGGACATCCAAAAATTTATGTAAGCACTAAAATATTTTATTTTAGTGTTTGGCATAAGAAAAATCCATTCGTTGCGTCATTTGGATCGTTTTTCGCGCTTATGCGCATACCGTCGTAATTAAGCGAACATCGCGATCGTACGACCAAACGAACCGACATCCGAGATATTTTTGAGCATGTTTCATGTTTCCTATACTTTAACATCCTTGTGAAGCTTAAAAATGGGCTTGACGGGTGTTAGAAGTGCCAAAACACGACGATACGCGCACAGGAACCAAAACTGCAAAACTACTAAAATAATAAAAAAAAATAGAAAAAAAAATATATATAAAAAAATGCATAAACTCTTTTGTTCAGCCCTTAACACCTCCCAAAGGCCAAATGACACTTGTTAAACTCCTATGGTGTCCATTTTTAGCCACCACAACTTTGTGACAAGTGTACGGCTCGGATCGTGGCACGATATTCAAGAAACGATCCTAACGGCTCTACTTTTCCTATAAATACCCATCACATTTTCACCTCATTCCTCACAAATCTGATTAAAAGTGCTCTAAGTTGAAGCAAATCACTTCATACCTGAGCTACTCGATCAAGATTTACTAGCGGGGACCCTTTGTAAGTGTTCCTTCGTTCTTTTATCGCTTTTATAGCCCGAAAGTCGAACTATGTTTGACTTTCTGCATTGACCAGTTTATGGTCGATGCGAAGTTCGTTTGAACTTCATAACGTGAGCGTGATCACGATGGTTATAGTCCCTAGTGACTATACCTACTGATTACCACGTTATCTAGGCTCAGTGACGAGCCGTAGTTTCGGGCAGAATACGTATTCTTGCGTATTTTGTAACCAAACTACTCGTGAGCATCAAAACCGTTTGTTTTGATGCCAAACCTGTTTTCTAAACTTAGTTAAGCATGTTCTAACATGCTTAGCTCGTCACTTTTAGTATAGTGCTTAGATAGGGTCGTAAGGTAAGCGATCTAAACGATCGCTTATACTTTCGAACCCGACCCATTTGGTCGATCATTAGGATCCGACCAAACACATTAGGTGACCATAGTTGTAACCTTCCGAGGTTATACCTTGTGGTCACAAATGTTAGGCGTTCCAAACGCGTTTTACGCGAACGACGCGTTAAGGTAGCATAAGCTACCTAAACGGGTCGTAATGGGTCACAAGCACTTAGGTTAAGTTTCGTCTTAGTATGTAGGGTTTGTTAAACCATATCACACGAGTTCCTATACTCGTTTGGTTTACGAAACCTCATTCTATCCGATCTTCCGATTTAGGTCCGGTTTATTAACATAGTTACCTATATTAGGTGCCGTTTGATTCCGTGATCTCTAGCATTGCTTGGTGGTTATCTCAATACATCTGAGCAATCTCAGGTGAGTACATAGAACCCCCCTCTTTTACTGTTTTCCAAACTGTTTTGGGGTGGAACACATGTGCCTACTTGTTACTTTCCTGCTTTCCAGTTTTCACATCATATACTGCTATGTTCGTTAGTACATTATAGTACATGATTTCATTACATCTTATGCTAGGTGTGCCCATTGTGTGCATTACTTGGTACATTGTTTTACATTACATTTCATGCTAGGTATGCCCATTGTGTGCATTACTTAGTACATCGTTTTACATGACATTTCATGCTAGGTGTGCCCATTGTGTGCATTACTTAGTACATCGTTTTACATGACATTTCACGCTATGTATGTTCATTTGATTACATACTTAGTGCATTGTTTTCACATGCTCACATTTTGTTATGACATTTGGTTTGTTTACATGGGACAATATATCCATTAACATTAGCTACGCCGTTCGTTAGTAGGTAGTGGTACCATAGGAATTGACAACTCCCGTTCCGGACATCCCAGGGTAAGGGGACAGAAAGGAATGACCGAATTCGTTGACATTAAGACAGATAGACCTTTAATTTGTTTAAAGGGTTTTATCACCACAGTCGCCAGGCTTGGATGTATGCATTTTTACAATACCACATAAATGTTCATATTAAATAGTTGCATGCATTTACACAAAACATAGCTTTGATTTAAACCAAGTTTTACTTCAATACTTTGTTTTTGTGCATATGGTTTAGTTGAGACATTTCACTTGCCATACAGGGACATTTTGACATAGACATTTGACATGGATAATTGACATGGATATTTGACATAGACATTTGACATGGATATTTGACATAGACATTTTGACATGATTTACATTTGACACAAACATTTTTGACATTGGTTTTACATACTACATGATTTACATCTTGACATGAACACTTTGACATATTATTCAATACATTGACAAATGGTTTAAACATAGACCTCTTACATTGGTTGGTTTGGTTTGATTAAGTGATTAAGTTAACGATGCGTGTGTAATATGATACAAGCATGGTGGATACGCCGCTGGTACTTCCTATATATAAGTGTTTGTATGGTATTACATGGCGTAACGTTATTTGAATCATTTCAGTTTGAGACATAGAACATTTTATACAAATAATATACTTTTCACAAGACATTGATTTACAAACAACTTATCTTATACAAACACATTTTTTTTACATGGTTATCTATTTAACCTGACAATTACTTATACATATCATCTGATCTTATTGTTTTCAAATGATTTACAAGACAAAGCAAATAACAAGGTTCATGACTAAACATTTTCTCAAACATAAGTCATGAATCTTATTTTCACAAAACCTATGTATCTCACAGGCATTTTTATGCTGACGTACCTATTTTCACATGTGTTTTCAGGTGCTTTTCCATAGGATGTTGATCACGATACTAGGGCGGACCTGTGCCTTAGAAACTTTAAAAGAAGATAGACTATGTTTAATTATGTTCTGAACTCTTTAATTTCCTGTTTGAAACAATGAAACACCCTTGTTTAATAATTAAATAAAACTTTGTATGCCATGGTTATGAGACAATTAATTCTGTCGCAACACGCCCCGATGTTTCCGCCGCGATTTGTTGTTTTACGCGGTCGGGGTGTGACAAAAAATCCGAAAACAAATGTATTTTATATAATAAAGTGAACTTTACGAATTCGAATTGAACTACGAAACAAATATGTTTATCACGGTTGTTTTAAACAAAATGACGATTCGGAATTATCTACGACAATAAATATACTTATTGTATTTATTCTAAACTTCGAAATTTCGACGATTCTTTTATAAAAATAAATATAGGTCGTATATTTATTTCAAATATCAAATAAATGGGATTTCTTACATATATAAATAAATATAATTATATATTTATTTCGAAGATCAAACAAAACGACGGTTCTTTTTAAACATAAATATGGTTTATATATTATTTCGAATATCAAACGACCCAAATTCGTTTTATGAAAATAAATATAGTTTTTATATTTACTTCAATTATCGTACCACACGAGTTCCTTTATAAAAATAGATATAATTTATCTATTTATTTCAAACATTCAACAACTCGATGATACTTTTGTAAAATAAATATAACTTTTTATATTTATTTCAAACGCCGAAACGGCATATACGTATATTTTGGCAAATATATACAAGATGTAATATATATAGCACAAGTTTATTATATATTACTTTCATACAAGTGTTTCTATATACACAAACGACTTCTCAGGACGACAAGCGAGCTTATCGATATATTTATATATTTTTATATAAATATTTGTGTATATTAAATCTCTCGAGAACTAAGTCTTTCCAAGACTATTTAAATTGTTACCGACATTAAACGAGACTTAACACGTATAACTTAATCTTTTCCATCAAGTTAACAACTTACTGTCGAATCGTTCGGTTAACGATTCGGTAGAGCTCGGTGACATGTAGTTTAGTTACCGTGTTTATTTAGAAACTTATAAGATATTCTGTGTTAGGAATATTGTAGAATGCACGCTAGCGAGCCTCGTCTTGGAAACGACATCACTAAGTTGTAATTAGCTAGCTTTGCACAAGGTAATTCAAGTGATTTCATAACCCCACCTTTTTACGGTTTTACATTTTTATAAATGTTTTCGGGGTGGAAAGACATGCACGTTTTGTAGAAACATACAAAGTTTTCGATGAACAAAGATTGTATATTTTAGACAAGCACGTTTTGCAAGAACATACGAGGTTTTTGAAGGGACAAAAACTATATATTTCTAAACCATGTTACAACACGTTTTAACTAACACAAATGATTTGTGATTTTCATTGAACTCAAATGGTTTACGAATGATTCATACTAAATATGCCGGTTTTACAAAACAAATACGTATTATCGAAATGTGAATGATTTTCATGACTAGGGATGGGATCGTCTAGTTATAATATTGGGACTGGGTTGGTCTGCGTTTGAGGAACGGGACACCCAGTGAGTTTCATGTCCCCTTTTCTCTTAACTGTTTTTGGTTTTATAACTCTCGGGGGTGGAATACATGTTACGAATGTTTAAACGGTATGGACTGACTATGAAATGAACTATTAGATCATGTGAGCATAGATTAAATTTGAAATGCCATTAATTCTTAATTAGGGACGAAGGTTAGATCTAACGGGTACGGCCGAACCCCACTCATGGTACTTGTGACCACTTGAGTGCTTCGGTGTCCCAGTCGAGGTAAATCGACAATAGTCAAGGTGAATTGACATGGTCAAGGTAAATTGACATAGTCAAGGTGAATTGACATAGTCGAAGGGGAATTCGACATAGTCGAGGGAATCGACGAGGGTATAAGCCTACTTATTTCGAGTGCTCCCTATGTCTTCACATGTTTTAATGTCCTTGCAAAACTTTAATTTAATTTGTTCATAAATGCTTTCATACCTGTTTTCAAAGGAGTTTACAAACATACATACTTACAATGATTACAATTGTTTACAAGATTATTTGGAGCTCACAGTGTTTATATATCAGGCTGAGAAAAATGATCTTTCTGTATTTACACGACAACTTTAAAACCGGTTATCAAAAAGATTTGTTTTAAATCTTTTCCAAAACAAACTATGAACTCGCTCAACTTTATGTTGATTTTTCGCATGTTTCTTTCTCAGGTCGCATTTTAAAATTAAGGCACGGTTGGAATAGGGGAACCATTGGAGATTCGAGTACTTAGTGGGCGTTCAATTTCTAGAAGTCTTAGCTTATTTGCTTCCGCTGTGCAATGAAGATACCAGTCCAGTCACGCCAAGCTCTGATATTTCGGGGTGTGACATAATGCTCCTATTCTCGCGCTTCCTGATGGAAACGATGACTTCATCGTGTATTGCGATGCTTCAAACCTTGGCCTTGGTTGTGTCCTTATGCAACGAGATAAGGTTATCGCCTACGCGTCGAGACAACTAAAAATACATGAGAAGAACTATACTACTCACGACCTTGAACTTGGCGCAGTTGTTTTTGCGTTGAAGATTTGGCGACACTACCTTTATGGTACTAAGTGTGGGGTCTTCACCAACCATAGGAGACTTCAACATATCTTCGACCAAAAGGAACTGAACATGCGTCAACGTCGTTGGGTGGAACGGTTAAACGACTACGACTGCGAAATCAAATACCATCCAGGTAAAGCGAATGTAGTAGCCGACGCCCTTAGTCGTAAAACTCACGTGAAGGGTATTCGTTGTCTCCAACTCGTTAACGATCTTCAATGTCGTATTCGTGAAGCTCAATATGCCTCCATTAATGAAGGTAGTCTCTCGGTTGAGATACGAGGCGCTAAGAAACATGAACTCGTGTCCAAACCTGATGGTATTCTATACTTTCTCAATCATATCTGGATCCCTAATCGTGAAAACCTTCAAGACTTTCTGATGAACGAGGCACACAAATCGAAATACTCTGTTCACCCTGGTGCTGATAAGATGTACCATGATATGCGTATGACCTATTGGTGGCCGGGAATGAAAAGGGATATCGCCTCCTACGTTGCGAAATGTCTTACGTGCTCAAAGGTCAAAGCTGAGCATCAACGACCCTCTAGTTTGCTCGAACAACCAGAAATTTCAGTCTTGAAATGGGAGAGCATTGCCATGGATTTCATCACTAAACTTCCTCGTACTTCTTCTGGTCATGATAGTATTTGGGTGATCGTTGATCGATTGACCAAGTCAGCTCACTTTCTTCCCATTCGTGAAGATTTCAAAGTCGAGAAATAGGCTAGAATATACACTGATGAGATCATTTGTCGTCATGGTATTCCCATTGACATCATTTCCAATCGTGATGCTCGTTTTACGTCTCGCCTTTGGCAAACTTTTAAATCCACTATGGGTACTGTCCTTAACCTTAGCACTGCTTTTCATCCTCAATCAGACGGCCAAACCGAGCGTACTATCCAAACGTTGGAGGATATGCTTCGTTCTTGCGTAATAGATTTTGGTGGCAACTGGGATTCACACTTGCCTTTGATCGAATTCTCGTACAACAACAGTTATCATGCGAGTATTCAAACGGCACCTTTTGAAGCATTGTATTGTCGCAAGTTCCGTTCTCCTGTTTGTTGGAACGAGATTGGTGAATCTCAATTCACTGGTCTCGAGCTTATACAAGAAGCAACGGAGAAGATTTTACAGGTTCGAGACAACTTATTGAAAGCCAGAAGCCGACAAAAGAGTTACGCCGACAAGCGTCGCAAACCTTTGGAATTCGAGACAGGGGACTTCGTACTCCTCAAGGTATCCCCTTGGAAGGGAGTGGTTCGATTTGGTAAGAAAGGGAAACTCGCACCTCGCTATGTTGGTCCTTTCAAGATCCTCGAAAGGATTGGCAGGGTTGCGTATAGACTGGACCTGCCTGAAGAACTCAACAACGTACATCCTGTCTTCCACGTATCCAACTTAAAGAAGTGTCTCGCTGACGAAGGACTTCAAGTTCCACTCGAAGATCTTCAAGTCAACGAAACATTGCACTTTGTGGAAAGACCCGTCGAAATCATGGATCAAGGAGTCAAGTAATTGAGGCGCAGTAAAATTCATATCGTTAAGGTTCGATGGGAAGGAAAACGTGGCGCTGAATTTACTTGGGAACTCAAGAGTGACATGAAGACGAAGTATCCGCATCTTTTCGCTACATCTTCCTAAATTTCGGGACGAAATTCCCTAAAGGAGGGGAGACTATAACGCCCTACTCTTTCGTACTTTCCATTTATAGTAAGTCTTGTTTGTATTTCTATTTTTGGAAACCTTATGTTCTTATAATCGTCCTTTCTTTGTAATCGTTGTAAAATCCGAGACTTGGATCATAAATAAAACTCGTATTTCTTTAATCTCATGATTTATATACTTTATACATGCTCATACATTCAATTTTGTGAAACAATTGATACTTATTCATCATTCTTGGAAACTATGTGCTAAACTTGCAAATACGTGAAACATGCTAATAATACGTCCTTTTAGCGAATACGATACTTAAATACCACATTCATACGCTTAATTATAATTAGTTTACATTCCTCATACTTAATTTATCCTTAAACTATGTTTAAATTACATAAAATACCCTTAATATACCCTAAAGCCCTAAAATATAAACTCAAGGGACCAAAGTGTCAATTCAAAAACTTGAATTGAAGACCTGATGGTCTCTGGCACCCCGCCACCGCCACTGGATTCTCTCGCACCCTGCCAGAGGTAGAATCCGCAGATTGGTTGTTTCGCCTTACTGGATTGGGCATTTTAGTGTGTTTGTTGCTTCCAATGTGTGTTTCTTGCATTAAAAACTCACAACCACTAACCCCAACCCTTCCCCTATAAATACCACACCACTCCAAGCCCTAATCACTTTACAAACTCCTCTAAATCTTTCTCAAATCACCAAAAACGCAGCTGAAACTTCAAGTTCGGACAGAAGCACTATCCTTCACTAAAGTGAGCATAACTCACTCAATACTTGTCCGTTTTAGCTCATTCTTTTTCCTATGTGCTAGGATTTTCTTTACCTTCGCTTCCATGGGTATTTCACAGTAAATAAGTCCCGGGAACTCCAGCAAATAGGCTCCAAAGTTCACTGTTCGTTTTGTTTTTAATCAAACTTTGTTTATACTTGTTTAAACTTGAGTCTAACTCACTCAAACCCACGTCCTTATGTGCATAACCACTTGTATGGTAAGTTGGGCTTAAAAACGGGCTGATACATACAAAATCATAGGTTAAACCTCATATGAATTCTGTTTTACTTAGGGTTTTTAACCCACAAGTGATGTTCAAGCTTCAAGCTTGGTGAAGGTGTGATTATGGACTAACTTGGGTTGTCCAACATAAAATCCCCACATTACTTGATGATTTCTCATAGTGTGTTTGTTTATACTCTTGTATTTCTTGTAGTTCATGACCCTCCTTGAATGTTCTTACATCAAGTGTAGTGGTGAATACCTAGAGGTACCTAAATGGAAGCTTGTTCTTCCTACCTCCTACATTAATTCTATGACACATTAGAGGTACCTAAATGAAGATTTAATCTTCTACCTCATGCTTGACTATTGGATATAATAATGAATAATACATAACCTAAATAATACCTATATACACTTGAACCTTTGATGATGAAATTCATGTTCATTCGTCAAAGTAGTAGACTAACATCATCTAAAGACCTAAACCTTGTTATGATTCTATTGGGTGTTCAACCCATAAAAACATTATAACCCTTGTGGTTACATAGTGTCAAACAAGTGTTATGTGTTAAAGATGATTATTTTCATATGATACTTTCATGTCATTTTAATTCCTAAATCCTTAACTCTTCTGTTTTCCCCAAACTCACACACTTTGTTTCTTCGTGTAGAAGGACTCGGTGTTCCAACCTCCTAAATAAACCAACCCTCTCGCGGATTTATCAAGTAGAAGACTTGCAAAACCGTGAGTACACTTGACCCATTTACTTTTAAAGACACTTTGGGGTTGTAACATGTTACTATACAAAAATTACACTTTCACACACTTAAACATGCTTTATGAACTCAATCCGTTATACATGCTACTTGTTTACTTAGGTTCATGCTAGATTATACATGCTTTGTGACATTAACTTTGCTAAGCCCTCAACTTAACATATATAGCGCTATAGGAGTAGCACACCACCAGTCGGGGTCTTGTTAAGTCAATATACTAAAACGGTCTCGTTACTTTTGTGGCGAGGGATGCTAAATACTAGTGGACACTTGGGTTTGACGTGATGTTATGCATGCTAGTTACCTTGTTTACAAATTGCCATGTGGATTTGAGTAAACACTTTATACATATGCTATACTATTTAAACCTTGTGTACTCGCCTTTGCTTTTGCATTGAACTTTATTTTAACATGTTACAGGTTGAGGATGATGATGCTATGAAACGAAGTAGCATTGATGCCTAGATACACATTTAGACGTCTTAGGTTTAAAATGTTGTATCAATTTTGTTTATGTTGTTATGTACTTTTCGTTGAACTTGTTGTTATTTGAGATTTCTATGTAAGGTTGACAATTGAAGTTTTGGAATGAAAATGGTTAATTTAAATATTGTCACAAATAGTGTTATGAAGTCTCTTGCAATCTATTTCGTCTCATCCCAATGAATCCGCCATCGGTTGGGGTGTGACATATGTATCTTAAGCTCTTATGGTCTGTATAGACAGTAAACTTACTACCATACAGGTAATGTCTCCAAATTTTAAGGGCAAAAATTATTGCTCCTAATTCTAAGTCGTGAGTCGTATAGTTTTCCTCGTGCTTTTTCAATTGCCTTGATGCATACGCGATCACTTTCTTACGTTGCATTAATACATAACCTAATCCTAGCTTAGATGCATCGCAGTAGACTTCAAAATCTTCTGTTCCTTCTAGTAAGGTAAGAATTGGGGCATTTGTTAATCTTTGCTTTAAAATTCTAAAGGCTTCTTCCTGCTTAGGTCCCCATTCAAACTTAACAGTTTTACAGGTTAGCTTAGTTAATGGAACAGCTATCTTAGAAAAGTCTCGGATGAAACGCCTATAGTATCCAGCTAATCCAAGAAAACTTCTTACTTCTGTAACTGACTTCAGGGCTTTCCAATTTGTGATAGCTTCTATCTTAGAAGGATTTACGTGAATGCTTTCGTGATTAACCATGTGTCCTAAAAGTTGCACCTCTTGTAACCAAAATTCACATTTAGAAAATTTAGCGTAAAGCTTTTCTTTTCTTAACAAGGTTAAGAGTGCATGCAGGTTCTTGTAGTGTTCATCCAGGCTTTTGGAATAAATAAGTATATCGTCTTATCCAAGTATGGCTTACAGATCCTATTCATCATATCCATGAATGCTGCAGGAGCATTCGTTAACCCAAACGACATGACTGTAAACTCGTAGTGACCATACCTAGTTCTGAAAGCAGTTTTAGGTATGTCTTCTTCCTGTACCTTCAGTTGATGGTATCCAGAGCGCAAATCAATCTTAGAGAAGTACCTAGCTCCCTGAAGTTGATCAAAAAGATCATCAATCCTAGGTAATGGGTATCGACTCTTAATGTTAACCTTATTTAATTCTCTATAATCGATACACATTCGCATCAAACCATCCTTCTTCTTTAAAAAACAACACCGGTGCTCCCCAAGGGGATGAACTAGGTTGTATGAATCCTTTGCCTAGCAATTCATCTAACTGCTTTTTCAGTTCTAACATTTCTGTGGGTGCTAACCGATAAGGTGCCTTAGCTATTGGAGCAGTTTCAGGTATTAGATGAATTCTAAATTCTACTTCCCTATCTGGTGGTAATCCCTGTAGATCTTTTGGGAATACATCGGGGTATTCTGATACTATTGGAATTTCATGAAGTTCTTTGCTTTTAGTGTTAATGATTACGGAAATCATATACACTATGCCTTTCTTTCGTTCGTAATTAGCAACTTTCATTACTGAAACGAACTTTAGTGGTTTGCGTGGCTTGTCTCCTGTAATTAGAATCATCTCTCCTGTTGGTGTACGGATTTCTACGGAATTCTGATCACATAGGATGCGAGCATGGTTGGCTATTAACCAATCCATTCATAACACGACGTCGAATCCAGCTAAATTCATAGGTAAAAGGTTTGCCGAAAATTTATGACCTGAGAGTTCTATTTTTCCTTTTTGAAGTATCTTATCGATACTGACAGAGTTTCCTTCTGTCGTTTCTACCATAAAAACTTGACTAAGTTTGGTTAAAAGTTGCTTAAGAGCTTGACAGAAAGAAGTATTTATAAAACTTTGGTTTGCACCAGAGTCAAATAATACTTTTGCATAAACGTCATGGACAAGGAACGTACCAGCTATCACGTCCGGTATCAGCTCCGCCTCTTGCGTTGTTAGCTGAAAAGCTCTTGCATTTTTCTTATTAGTTCCATCGGCTGCTTTGGCTTTGTTGTCAGCTGGCTTGACCAATTTAGGGCAATTCGGCTTAAAATGCCCTGCCTCTCCGCAGTTGTAGCAGACTGTGGATTTCTTCCTACATTCCTCCTCTCGGTGCCCCGGTATTTTACAGAAATTACAATATTCCTTACATTTTTCGAAATGTTTCATTTTACAATTTCTGCAAAATTGCGGGGTGGAGGACTGTCCGGCTCCCTTTTTTCTTGGAGTTACTATTATTACCCAAACGGAAACCTTGGGTAATCCTTTGGGCCAATTCCTTTTTACTATTCTCTTCTCTTGTACGAACCAACCCGTCAGTTAAGGTATTGGCTAATTCGACCGCATCGTCGATCGTTCGGGGTCTCGCAGCCTTGACTATGTGGCGGATCTCGCTAATCAATCCCCAGATGTAGCGAGAAATAAGTATAGGTTTTGGCGAGGCCAGAGTCGGTACTATCCTTGCATACTCGAAGAATTTCGAAGTATACTCACGACAATTAACATCCACCATCCGGTGGTTTAGGAACCGGTTTGTCATTTGTTCCTTTTTGTAGGAAGGTCAAAATTTTCTTTCTACTAATTCCTTAAATTCTTCCCAATTCATGGCATAAGCCACGTCACTTCCTTTAGCCTGTAGCACCGTGTTCCACCATTCTAATGCCTCTTCTTTGAAAAAGTGGGATGCTTACATCACCCTGTCTTCTTCTGCGCACTTACTTATTTTAATTATCGCTTCCGTCTTTTCTAACCAACGAACTGCAGCAGTTGCTCCTTCATTGCCGGCAAATTCAATTGGCTTACAGGCGAGGAATTCTTTGTAAGTGCAACCAGTCGTCATCACTTTCATTTTCTTAGGTAATGGGGCTTGAATTACATTATTATTATCGCCTCCATTTACACTATAACTGAAATTATCGTCGCGAGTGCGTTTGCTATGGTCGGCTTTGGAAGGTTCAACGGGATTCTTAACGGCTGCGACGATTGCTGGAATAGCATACCCTGAGCGACTATATTTTCTATATCTTCTCTAATGAGAAAATGTTCTTGATTATCTGGTTCCGACTGATTAACTTCGTTTGCCGGTGGGTTTGCTGCGTTATTCTTCTGAATTATAGATATAACATATGGATTAATATCACAAAGATAAATGGCAAATAAACACAATATTGCAAACACAACTAAGTCAGGACGTATAGCCAAAATCGTCGACATTGCGACATTTCTATTGATATATATATATATATATATATATATATATGCATCCGTACAAGCCCAATATTTACAGATGTTTTATTTATATTATTATTATTTTTATTATATTATTATTTTTTTCACATATTATTATTATACAAAACACCTATTCTATTGTTAATTTCCTTCAAAAGTGGAACTCCCTTTCATCGTACTTCCAGGTGATGTTCTCCCCCAGAGTCCGGATCCGGTTCCCTGCATCCACCAATTCTTCGCCGTAGTGGCACAGTTCAGCAACATTTTTCGGGTTCATGGTGGAAAAGTAGCAGGGGTTGGTTCAAACTGTGGGTAATAAGGGTTCGGATTGTTCATCATGTTTTGGAAGTGCCAGTCACTGGTCCACTATTCTTCCATTTGGTCCGGAAGAGGTTGTGGGTTGATAATAGGTTCAGGGATGGCAGGTTCCAAGTTAATAGGAAGTTCTGATTGAGCGGGAAAATTCATAAGGGTTTCATCAGCGGGTGCAAGAAGGTCGCAGTTTGCCAGCTTCCTGTCGAGTTCCTCCCAGGGTGGTGAGGTTGGGGCCTGTCCAGAACTTTCTCCCACTTCTTTCTCTTTTCCTTTTGCCTCAATGGTTTTCTTCGCCTTTTGAGTTGCAGGTTTCTTCTTTCTCCCCCTTTTCCAGTCTAGCAGCCTCCTCCTCTTTTTGGGTTTAGGCTTTTCCTGGGCTTGGAACATCATTGGCTCCTTTGTGTCGGCCTAGTAACCGGACTGGTTCCCGGTAGTCTCCTTATCATTAGAATGTAATTGTGAAGTTTCGGAGAGCCTCCGATAATTCATTCATGCTGTTAGTCACACATAAGGAAAACACAAAATTCCAAATTAAATTTTAATTATTGTAAATTTAATTTTCACAGAAGCACAAAATTACAAAATAAAATTTAATTATTTTTCAAATACTTAATTAGCTAAAACCAGTGTCTCTGATACCACATTTTCTGTCACGGCCCCCGACCCGGTTTGCCCGATTCGGAAGCCGCAGAACAGAAACCCGTGGTATGGGTGTTTAATTGGCAGGGGAAATTTTAATAGGATCGTTTAAATTGAAAACACCGAAATATTTTATTATTAGTCTCGGGATAAAACCCGTATTTTACAATAGAGGAATTTCACTGGGAAATCTCCCTGATTACAGAAAACATGTTTATTTATTTACTGATCCACTTCTTTTAAGCTGGAGTGCAACGCGGCACTTTTCCTTGTTCACAGTAAATCACCTGAAACATGTTTTAAAAAGATTTGATCAGCGAAAAATACTGGCGAGTGCATTCTATTTGTACAAAAGACATGTTGTTATAATATACAGTATTAAGAGCGATTACAATGTTTATATATCAACCAATTACCCCAAATCGGTATTTGTCACTCGACCGGATCTGTGAGTATGGTCATATCACACATTGGCTAACCCGTTGTCCAATGGTGAAGCTTATCAAGTAGTGTATACAAAACCCCACATACCGGCAGTAATTGAAGATTACAAAGACTTAATCACTGTAATTATAACTTTGAAAACAAGTAGGGTTTTGAAAGCAATTTGGTAAAAAGAGAATGACTCACATTGCAAGTTTAAACAGTCAGAGCGTGCCTACTGATTTAAGCTGGTGAACCTAGTCAAATATACAATGCAAACGAAACTATGTTAGTAACTTAATTCAACATTTACGATAATTCACGAGATCGAAACCCTCACGAAGAATGAGAAAGTATAGCCCGAATTTAGGCAGCACTTAAACATCCATCGGATCGGTTTTAATCGATCGGACATTGTATCGTAGCAGTGATCGAGTTATTACCCCGTTATCGTAGCAGCGTTTCACTACTTTGGACGTGTATTTAGAGCAGAATATAGTGGTTTTGAAGGAAATTTTCGAGCAGAAGTGAACTGCCCATGCACGTCCAATTTATAGCTGAACTTTAGCTTTCTCGCGGCCCGTGATAAATGTAGTTAAGTCCTTCGCGGCCCGCGAGGGACTCCCTAGCTACGGCTAGGGCTGCCGTGTCACACCCTAGGCTTGCCACGTGGACGAAACGTGTCATTATGCTTATCCAGAGACTCCTAGGACTGTCGCGTCCCGCGAAGACCATTTCTTATTCTTTCGCACCCCGCGAGCGAGTACAAATTTTTGTTTTTCTTGATTTTTCATAAAAAAGTAGGGTTTTACCGGTTCGGGTTTTCATTTGCGGAGCGGTTTAGGACATTTTTATACAAGTTGTTACATGATTCTTTTTCGGGGACGAAAAAAAGAGTAAGTGTGGGGATATTTCATGTATTGCAAAATACATTTATTTATCATGTATAGTTTGTATAGTTTTCGTATTCGTTTGTTTCAATTTTTTGGTAGATATGGTTTCTTTTGATAGTTTTTGTGTTTATAGGTTTCTGTTGCTGAAAAGGTAGAAAAACGCTTAAAATCTGCTGGAAAAATGTTAGCAACAAGAATCGGGTCGAGTTGTAGCTGAACGGGAACGAAAATCGAAGAAATCTGGAAAAAGTAGACCTTCACGCAACGCGACTGTTAGAGGGAATAGGCTTCGCGCTACGCGAAGATATATAATATAATTTCTGGAAAGACATAGCGCCGCGGTACGAAGAGGTTAAGTGGTTTGCCCGTCGCGCTACGCGACGGGGTTTATGTCGCTACTGACTTGTGTTTGACTTGTGTTTGGTGCTGGATGTCTTGCTAAAAACCTATATAAACATCATTAACATGCACATTAAAACCTAATTACGAATCAGCAGCAACTTGGGCGAAATTTGGACATCTTTTGGAGCGTTTTCGAGAGCTGGAAGCAACTGATTGAAGTCTGGAAGCTTAGGAAGTCATCCGGGTCGTTGTTCTGCTATTCGGGTGTCTTTATTCTTCGTTTCTACTTTGATTATGTTTCTTGTTATTGAAAATACTTTGTTTTTTATTTGTTCAATGACTATGATTGGCTAGACCGTTTATACTACCTAGATTGGATGATCGGTTTGTAAAGTTTTGATTTTTATTATGGATATTTAGTTATTTATGGATTATTTGCGAAAGTAGTCGACTCGGTTATTGTTTAGATGTATATGCATGCTTAAAAGTGTTTGAATATTGTTTATTGCTTCGTGTGAATCTTGGTAAATGTCTTTTACGAAATAGGTTCATGCTAGATTATGATTTTATATTGTGATCTTTAAGGTTAATTGGCCAATATACCTTAGAAGTGATAATCGATAATCAAATAAATTTAAGTGTTCTACTAATCTCAATAGCTGAGAGGTGCGAGGTTATTGTTAGGTCTAAGTTATTAAATTGCTAGGTAGGAGCTTCGAGAGGAGTCTGAACTAGTTGCCTTAGTGACCGTTGTCTAACAAGTCTAATCGAGAACCCGAGTCTATCCTAGGTTTATGTCCTGAGAGGGAGTAAATCAAATTAGGGTACTTTCGTAAACCACTTAGATGTCTTGAGAGAGAGTCTAATCAATCGGTGTTCATAACAGCCTTTAGAGTGTCATAAGTGTCTTCCTGAGAAGGGTCGGGCGTCTTGTTCGGTATTTCGACAGGTTTAGTATTAGATGATCCCGGTTCCATAATAACTAATATCCTAATAATATTATTACTGATGCAAACCAGGATTCTAGTCTAGATAGTTGCTTCCACCATCTGAGTAAAACCTAAGTTAGTTCGTGATTAGTTAATTTAGTTAATTAATTTAATTTCATTTAAATTTTAGGAAATTTAGAAACCCCCCCCCCCCCCCAAAAAAAAGATAAAAACGGTTAGTGTCGTGTCAGTGTCAGTCTAGATAGAGCCGTTAACATAGTTAAATATAGTCTCGTGGGTTCGATATCCGGACTTACTTAGCTTTACTAGAGTCGATCGGTTCATTTGCCGGTTAGTAGTTTAGTCGAGTTTTAGAGAGTCTAGAGTATTACTTATTGTCTAGATTAGGTCAATTTTGTTTGTTTTTATTAAACTACTTTTAGCACATCAAGTTTTTGGCGCCGTTGCCGGGGACTCTTTGGCTGTTGCGTTGATTACTTTGTTTGGACTTAACTGATACCATACATGCTATTTGTTTGTTTGAGTCGTAGGATTCTAAATAATTTTCATGTCTTTTATATTTTTTGTCGAGTTATTCGTTAGAGTCGTCTTACTTGTTTATTGTCGGTTTTGCAGTGGATACCACATACACGTTCGCAAGGACCACTGCCGAGCGGTGGTGAAGTTTGTGAGGTTGGGTGGCAGACATGTTGGGGTAGCATGCACATCCAAACACACATAGATGATTATACGTGGGGTGGCGCAGGTAAAGGGTGAAGGTGGGTGTGAAGGAATTTAGACGCTTTGTTGGTAGTATGTTGTGAAGGTAAGCGGCGGCGTGTAAAGCTTCCACCCAAAATGAAGGTGGAAGATTGGCGTGAAAAAGAGTGGCACGGATGATGTCGTTTAGACGACGAATCATACGCTTCACGCGACCGTTTTGAGACGATGTTTGAGGGCAAGAAAAACGGAATAGGAGGCCCTGTTGTGTGGCGAAGGTTTTAAACGTGGTGTTGTCAAATTCACCACCCAAATCACATTGAAATGTTTTAATTTTACGATTAAATTGGGTGTGGATGAGCTTATGAAATCTGAAAAACGTGGTGAAGGTTTCAGATTTGAATTTGAGTGGGTATACCCAGACAAAGTGTGTAAAATTATCTATTAAAACCATGTAATATTTATAACCAGACTTGCTGGTTACAGGAGAGGTCCATAAGTCACAATGTATTATATCAAATGGTGCAAAAGTAGCAGAATTGGAAGAATAAAATGGCAAACGTTTACTATTAGAAACTTGGCAAGAATTGCAAACACCAAATAAGTTGTTTTTATTACATGGAAAATTAAAGAAATGACTTAAAACATCTAAGACTTGGGCACCAGGATGACCAAGTCTGTCATGCCAAGGTAAAGACTGAGAAGCAGTAACAAAAGCTTGTGGTGGTGGTTGCGGTGGTGTGAATGGGTAGAGATCCCCAGTGCTATTATGGCGAGAAAGGTGTCTTCCAGTTTTGAGGTCCTTCAAAGAAAAACCAAATTGATCAAATTTAATAGAGACACTATTATCACTAGTAAAGCGACGAACAGATAAAAGGTTTTTAATAACGTTTGGCTGTAAAGGATGTTAGGTAACATGTATTGGCGGTTTGGTAAGGAATAATAACCAGTACCTGATCCATGAATGGGTAAACAATTGCCATCGCCAACTAAAATTTTAATATGTACATGTAATGAAGAAGGGTGTTGGATCTTACCTTGATCGGTTGTGAGATGTTCAGATGCTCCTGTGTCCATGACCCAGTTGGCTCCGATGGGTTTAGAACCATTGCAGTGAAAGCAACACCAATATCGGATGCGTTGAGAACATCATATTCTTGAGGACCAGTGGGTTGTTGGGTTTTTGTGGACTGGCCGAATGGAGCTTGCTGGGTCATAACAAACTGAGCCTGACCTGTAGGATCCTAAGGGTTGAATTGGGCCTCAGGAGGAGGCGGGGCTGCTGTTTGACCGTCGTAGGGGGCCTGGGTTGGGTAGCCAGCGAATTGGGCCAAAGCCGTGTTGGGTTGAGGTGTGGGCAGTTTAGTGAAGGGGGTGTTGGGCCCCCAAGCGGGCTGAGTGGGGTATGGGCAAGGTGGAGTAGTCCACCAAGCCCAAGATGGTGGCTGTTGAGGGTAGGAGTTGGGTGTAGAAGACCAAGACGGGTGGTTTGGTTGTTGATGTCGTCCGTCGCCACGACCCCGACCGCCCCTGTAGTAACGAGGACCCCGACCACGACCCCTCCCCCGGTAGGAGTTTGGGTTGGGTTGTTGTGATGAGGGTGCGGTTGGTGCCGCAAGGACCAAGGAGGCGTTTTGTTGGCGGGCTTCAACACGAATCTTATCATCATTAAGCATGGATCTTGCGGTGTCCCAATCAGCATTATTTTGGTTAATGAGGCAAGCAGTGGTGTCGTATTCGGCCGGCAGTCCACGAACAAGTTGCAGAACTAGTCTGGATTCAGTTACAGGATGGTCTACATCGGCTAACTGATTAGCAAGTTCTTTCAGCCGAGTGCAGTAATCGTGCAAAGACGAACAGGCTGTGAGGGTCAGATTGACAAACTGGGTCTCCAAGGTAGCCGCACGAGCTTTCTTATTACTGAGGAAGATCTTTTTGATCTTCGTCCAGGCTGCAAAGGCGGTGATATCAGTGTCCAAAACACGGAGGAAAAGATCATCCGAGAGGGTGCTATATATTCATTGAAGCACGAGTGCATCAAGTTTTTTCCATGCAAGATAATCATCAGAAGTTTCTTCGGGTGCCTTAGATTTGTCTATGTGATCAAGGACTTTGTACACCATAGCATGGAGTTTGAACAACTTAGTCCATGCTGAGTACGTAACCTTCGAACCATCAAGGGTCCAGATCTTCGTTTGAATATTAGTTACGGAGTAGGCTGGGTTAAGGGATGTAGGTTTCTGATGTGGTGGTTTTGTCGTCCATGGAAGAAATCGGAAAAAAAAGGAACTAGGGTTTTGTAGGGGACGGCGATAAATGGAAAAGGAAGAGGGAACCGAGGCTCTGATACCATGAAAGTGTTTATGGTATTCATTTCTTGATGATCTACAATGAGATACATGTCCCCTATATATAATACACAAAATCCCATCGCTAATTATGGAAAACGGTCTATACAATCAATAATAATGAATATAAAATATTTTGTGAATCATCTTGTGCTAATATTGACGTGGCTTGATCTTCATCCGGGGTCTTAATTTCGTACTTACCTATCATATGATTTAATCCAAATGATTAGTAAAATGAAAACATTTGAACGAAAACGTTAAGCATAAGAAAACAAAACAATTTACTTTGGGTCAACGTGTAACATCCCAAAAATGGATTTGGTAATTAAACCAAATTAACCGAGGATGAGCGGGTAAAATACCATTAGGGTTTACCATTACCAACATGAAGATTGTCCTCACCATGGTACAGCTCCTTAAATGTGATTGTTGTAGTTGCCTCTTTCGTAGCGATTATTCTATCCACGATTGCGAGAATTTCCAGGGCGCTTGGTGTAGAAGGCTTGTGGGGATTATGGTGTTATTGGTTGAGGCTGAAGACCAAGTTGACTGACAAGCTGTTGGAGAGCTTAAATGGTTGTTGGTTGGGAAAAATAAGCTAATAGTATTAGAAGAGGCAACAACATTGGTGGAGGCAACACTGACTGCCTAAACTAGTGAGACATCCGGAAGTGACTTCTTGACCATATAGTCATGATCAGATAAGAGACCATGAAGTTCAGAAAAGGCAGTTGGGAATTGTCGGGTGAGAATATTTGTTTTCAGAAGACTTATGTATGACCTATGTATTCTTCTCGAATACTAGAAACAATGAGCATAACAAGATCTTTCTCCTTGATCAGTTCACATATATTAGCAAGGGCATCAACATATTCTTGGGCTTAGGTAAGATAGGTTGATGATGTATCGTCACCTTTCATCTCAATTTTAACTAGTTGTGCTTTAAGGGTGTATACCTTTCATCTCAATTTTAACTAGTTGTGCTTTAAGGGTGTATACCTTTCATCTCAATTTTAAGTAGTTATGCTTTGAGGGTGTATTCCCTTGAGGAAATGTTTGGTGCGTAGGCACGCTCAAAAGATAACAAGAATTGCTGCCTTTGAGCTTGTTGAAGAGAAGCTTCTTAAATTGTAGATACAATTAACATTCGAACATGAGCATCGTTTAATATCCATGTCAAATAAATGGGGTTAGGTTGTGGTTATGATGCAGGTTCTTTGTCCAATCACCAATGATCCGGCAGGTTGAATGGTAATAGGGCGACAGGGTATGGTGATCATCAACATAACCAAAGAGACTGCTTGTAACGAGGAAGCGTTTGATCATTACCTCCCAATACCCATAGTTTATAGGTGAAAGTTTACAGCTGAATTTATTGGAGTTGTGAGCTGTTTTGTTGGCTGAAGAAAAAAGAGCAAGAAGAGCCATGGAGAAGGGTGATGGATATAGCTGAATTTTAGGGTTAGAGAGAGAGAGGGGTTCCGATACCAAGACAAAGTTGGTAATTGTAAAGTGTTTTGTATATCCGTAGTTATCAAATGCGCTAGGCGCACTCAAGGCGCATAGGCCTCGCCTGTCGCCTAGGCGAGAAGCGCAAAAAAAGCGTGGGCCCAAGAAAAAAATAAAAACGCAAGTAAATAAAAACTTAAAAAATAATATTAGTATCGAAAAAACACTTTCAATACGTAAATAGTTTATTTGAAGCAAATAACGCTTCCAAAAACTTAAAAAATAATATTAAGTACTTAAAAAAACACTTTGAAACATATTAACTAAATGCATATGAATTAGAATAGAATTAATTTATATAAAGCAATGAGAAGCAATTGATATACTACAAAATCCTTTAGCAGAATCAAACGAGTATGTTTTGCCGACCAAAATAAAAGAATCATGTTTATCATAATAGAATAGGTCGATAGGGTAAGGATCCGTTAGGAACCACCCTTTATTGCGAGAACCGAGAGAACCAGTGTGAACACATGGCAAAATTGTAATTATGTGATATTTATTACAAAACACGCTCCCCTCTTCTCATCACTCTGTTCATGATATACAGCTTTTAATTAGGGTTTCATTCATCAGATTAGATTGTTGTATACATTGCAGATCAGATTGTTGTAAGATTGTTGTATACATTGACGAAGACGGCCGACGGCGTTCACATAACTCACCGGAGTTCACGGCGGCGACATCCAGGCACGGTGTTTCCGACGGCATTCACAACAAACAACCCACCATTTACACGCTCTACATGGCATCCTCTGATTCATCACGTGTCGATCCTCACACATATGATGTTCCTCCTCATACAGTCTCTGATAATCCTCCTTATACATCTGATGTTCCTCCTCATACAGTCTCTGATGTTCCTCCTCATACATGGCATCCTCTGTTGGTTCATCTTCTGATAATACAGTTGATAGTCACAAGATACCTACAAATACAGAACATCAAGAGTTGCAATTCATTCAATTTGTGACTAAAGGTATTATGTTGAGTGTAAATGATGTATATACTTTGTAAATCATTATATTTATTGTAAATGATGTTGTATTAATTATATGCACATGTGCATTATGTTTACTGTAAATTATATTGTATTAAATTATATGCACATGTGCATCATGTTGAAAACTAAACTATATCGTTGATGTATGTATTCTAAACAAGTGCCTTATGGATAACTATCCAATTATGTACATAATGGCAGCAAACAAAGGGTCTTGGGTGGCGGACAACTACAAAAAAAGTAGGGGAGGTGACTGTGTGAGATTGGCAATGGAAGAACAAGCCGACAACCGGGGAGGCATGGGTGGAGTATATGCAGCTTTTGGCGCTGCTGAAAGACACCCGAATGAAGATGGGTCAATATGGGTGGGGTTGGCACTCGGAAAAATAAGTCGACTTTCAATGTTAAACCCGTTAGATAGGATTTGTGTGTCATAAGCAGGGACCCGTCGAGTGGCTTTGTAATGACCTGGAACGGTTGGGCTACACCTAAAGCGAATATGTTAGCATGGAAAGGCGTCGAAGGCAGGTTACCGACAAAGACAGAGCTGTAAAAAAAAGGGAATTCATATCAGCAACACATTGTGCCCGGGTTGTGGATACGAGCAAGAAACTGTTGAACACATCCTCATTTCGTGCTTGATGTCGAAAACGCTATGGTGGATGGTTGGAGCATGGCTGGGAGTAAAAGATTTACATCTTACTCAACAGTGGCAGATATTCTCTCTTTTTCCTGGAAGCTGGATATTTCTAAGAAGAAGAAAAAGGCAGTCAACTGCATAGTGATAGTTACATTATGGATCATATGGTCGAGATAAAATGAGAAGGTATTCAAAGTCGTGCAGTGTTCAAATGCTATAAGACTGGAATAAGTCACTGAGTGTACTCTGTTGTGGATGAAAGTCATAGCCAATATGGAGAATTTAGTGATTGAAGAGTGGTACACCAGTGGTGTGAATGTAATAGAAAAATAGGATTTTATATGTTTATTGTAAGCGTACTTCTCTAGTTCATGTCTAAGGTTATGGTTTGAATATATGGGATCTTGTTATGTTCAAAAAAATGTTGTTATATATAAAATGATAATACTCGTGTGCATTATGTTGACAATTACATTATGCACACGTGCATTATATTGACAATTACATTATGTATACATTTGAAAAATTAGGATGATAAGGGTGATGCAGACGAGAGAAGATTTCAAAAACTATTCCGGAGACTTACGAGAGACGTACGTCTATTTATCGGTGAACCTGATTAAGACATTATATCACATACAATGAAACCTCAATTTGCTAACCTCAAAGACTTTTATTTTGACTACGTTATAGTTGATAACGAGCTCAATCGTTCTTAGATGTTCAACCAGACGTCGTAAATCGACCAACCAAATTTATGATTCTTGAATTTACTATTTATGACGATAAACAAATTCCAATCAGTATTCATTATGATTCTGTTTTTTTTAGTTGTCATGATGTGGATTATCAAATTTACGTTTTGATTATGTTTTTTAGTTGTTTTCATGTGCATTACCAAACTTAATGTATTGACAGAAAGATGCACATGTGCATACATGTTTTTCTGTTTAACTTAACATGGTTATTTGATACGAAAAAAAAAGATGCACATGCGCAATATACGTGTTCTAATAATGCTCATGTGCACCCATACATATTTTTAACAACATACAAGCACCGCTTTGATACGTATATACATCGCTTTAATATACATAATACATCCTTTGATATACATAATACATCGACATATGATTACTATTTTGAATAATGCACATGTGCATCCATACATAATTTATCCTATACAACTACTGTCAACCAAATATACCACACCACATCAGTTAGCCACTTACTACCCAAACAAAAAAAACAAAAAACAAAAAAAACAAACACTACGAGTTTCATGTCCTTGAATCATCCACATATAACATCCATAACATCATATTGTCTGTTCCTTTTTCCAGTTGTTGAGCACACCCCAACATTCCTATTGCTTCAACGACTCTTCTTCTAACATCTGCTTAACTCTTTCATCTGTTAATCCATGTATTTTTTTTCCATCGATGATCTACAATGAGCATGTGTATCAACATTAATTTATGATCAACATATAAGATATCCACACGTGCATCATTATATACATGTGCATAAACATTAAATACCTTAAGAACCTATGTTGACAAATTGTGCACATGTGCATATTAACATATTCTGTCAATCTAGAGAAAAATGCCCGGATAGTCCCTGTGGTTTCACCTTTTTTCACCTATAGTCCCTATTTTTCTAAAACTACTTGAATAGTCCCCAAGGTTTTCCGTTTTGTTCTCGGATAGTCCCTGGGTCTAACTTCAGTTACTTTTCTCTGTTAAGTGGGTGTTGAAATGACCAAAATGCCCTTTCCTTAAAAGGCCAAACCATAGGGACTATCCGGGCATCTTTTTCATTTTTATTTATAAAACCCCACCACCACACTTCATCTTCAACCTCCACCCACCATCATCCTCCTCCACCCTCCACCATCGCCGCCGACATCATCTTCTCTCTAGTTATGTTGATGCTGCTGCTACTGTTGTTGTTTCATTTGAAAAGGCTATGACGATGGTAATTATTTCGAGCAAAATCGGAATTTACAGATCTGATCCGTATCTTGGCTAGGCAACTCGGACAATATGTATTTGATACATGCTACTGTGATTGCAGCCATGGCGGATTTCGACAGTAAATTCCGATGATAACATATTTGAGCCTATTCATTTACCTCTTTACAAGTGGAAAAGGCTCGGTTCGGTTTAAAACTAGTTCTGGCTCTTAACCGGTTTCAAGGGAGTAGTTCTCAAACTGATAAGTGGAAAAGGATCGGTTTCTGTTCGGGTCAAAAGCCGTTTTTTTTGTTGACCTCGACATGTACCTATAACCGCCTTAAATGATGAGATGAGGTGTTATGTTGTGTTATGCTCTCAATTGAATTGAGGCTCAGGTGAGAATGAGGAGGTTTCTTAGAGTAACTTTCCTCTTGCCATTTCGACTGGCAGCGTTTTCTGAGGATGATTGATGATGATTATGTTGCTGTTGTTGTTCCATTTAAAAAAGGCTATGACGATTGAACTCGACTGACCCGGATCTGAACCAATCGATCCGAATCTGAACCGAGCCGCGTGAGTCGAAACAAACCGAAACTCGAACCAAAACTGAACAAGACTCGAACCCAAGCCGAAATTCGAAACGTGACCCAAACCAAATTCTGTCTACCTATCGGAAAATCATCGAAGTATTGGTGTCTACCTGAGAAATTACGGCTGCCTCCGTCGTCTACCGACCATCATCTTCATCGTCTTATCGTCTCATCATCACCGTCACCGACCATCATCTTCATCGTCCTCATCGTCTCATCATCTTCACCGCCGCCTTAGCGGCATTTCTGGTCACCGGAGCGACGACTCCGTCGTCTACACACTATCGCACCACCATAGAGGGGTGACCAGCACTGCTTCTCCATCCTGATCTCTCTCTCCCTCGCTGTTTCTCTCTCTACAGTCCTCTCTCTCTCTTCAATCTCTAGTCCGGTGTGGGTGTGAGCAGCTATGGATGTGTTCGAGGAGGAGTGGAGGTGTGCGACGCCGGAGCTCGGCCGGCACCTCCGGCTCTGGTCACCGGACCTGTAACGAGAGAGAGAGATCACGAGGGTTTTGGCTGAATGTTGAAAGTGAGAGTGAAGGGTGGATGGGTTTTATATAGAGAAGGTGCTCGGATAGTCCCTATGGTTTGGCCTTTTAAGGAAAGGGCATTTTGGTAATTTCAACACCCACTTAACAGAGAAAAGTAACTGAAGTTAGACCCAGGGACTATCCGAGAACAAAACGGAAAACCTTGGGGACTATTCAAGTAGTTTTAGAAAGATAGGGACTATAGGTGAAAAAAGGTGAAACCACAGGGACTATCCGGGCATTTTTCTCGTCAATCTATGACATGTGCATAACTATATATCACACAATTATACCTTGTTAACATATTCCTAGATGAAATACATGTTAGCATAACTATATAGATCAAAGTCATATGCATCAGCATTATCTACCTTGTTAAACTATCATTGCAAACTATGCACACATGCATATTAACCTATTATAACAATTTATGCACATGTGCATAACTATATAGATCGCTAATTTAGTTTATTATTATGTTATGTGTAATCATATTCTGTCAAGCTATGCACATGTGCATAACTATATATCACACAATTATACCTAATCAACATGTTCTGTGTAAGCCTGTTCTGTCAGAAAATATGCACATGTGCATATCTATATAGATCACAACATTACCTTATTATCCTGTTCCGTGTAAGCATATCCTGTCAAAATATGCACATGTGCATAACTATAGCTATGCACATGTGCATTAACATGACATAACTTATCAACAGTTATAATTCAGTAAAAAAAAACCCTAACACTTACCAAATCAAATTTCGTGTTGCCCATCATATCTAGCATTATTCACATAACATTATTCATCAAGAAAAACTACATGAACAAACACATAACTACCACAATACATATAGTGCTATAACAACATTCGCCCCTGTTCACTCAAAAAATCATATATATAACACAATTTTCAATAATGCAGATATGAAACAGATATAAAACGACTGCTTAAGTGTCATAATCACATAATAACATATCTGAATCGATGATTAAGAGTTGTATTGTCATATACGACTACAAAAAAAAAGCGTATGAACTTACAAATTCACATAACGGTGCAACAACGAATCGTGATTCCGTTAGATGACATCTGTTCTTCAAATTATCCCTATTTGTACAACAAACCTTGATGATTATGATCGTTTTGCCCTAATTTCGAATCGAAGATGAATGTGCGATCGATGATTATGTTCTTATTGCACTAATATCGAACATACGACGAATTTTGATGACGAACTGCTGATATTGTGGAGCGTCGAACTTGATTTTTTGTGAATCGCTATGATGAATCGCAGATTGATGATGCTTGTGGGATTGTCGGACGTGATTACTTGATAGATTGTGATTTATTTTTTGTTTGAATCATAGTCACATGGTTCGCGGTACGCTCCGGTACGGAAACGTAAAACGGGATCGAAATTCGCTAGGTCCCTAAAATTCGGTACGAGGAGGGGTAGGCTCATTTCGGATCGCTTCGGTACGATGTACCATATAATGTGGTACGATTACAACATAAAAAAGCACGAAAACTCTTTAATACATTCAATGTACAACTAACCAAGCTATATGTACAATAAATAAACTCAAAAAAGAAGAAAATAAACAAATTAGAAAATATTAGGGTCAAATTTGACCAAAACTGTAACATTAAGGATTAAACTGTAACATAAATGAAATAATAGGATGGTATTGTAAACCCTAAAAAAACAACTGCCATCACTTTCATCGTCTTCCTCATTCCACCTTTTGGTTTTCTTTCCAAATACAATGGTTCAAGAATACTCAAGAAACGTGTTTTGCAAATTAGGAATTCGTGATTCCTATATCAACAGGTATGACTCAATTAATTGTTAGGAATGCTAATTTCACTGTCGAATTCGCGATTTGGAGCGTTCCCGGAATGTGTTCGTACCGCGAATCGGTACGCTCAATCCGGATCGTAGATCGTGGCCTATTGAGCGATTTATGTGACTATGGTTTGAAGTCCAGTAGTACAGGATGCAGGGAGATAAGCGACTAATTTACAAGTTTTATGTATTTACAAAATTGCCCCCTGTTCACATTGGTTCTCGCGGTTCTCGCAATAAGGGTGGTTCTCGCATGAACCTTACCCTAGGTCGATAAATACAGCAGAAAAAATGAGTAAAAAGATATGTATAATATCTCTTAACTTTTTAAAAATTCAAATATATTTAAAATATATATATATATATATATATATATATATATATATATATATATATATATATATATATATATACGATTTGATTGAGATAGGATTTCAAAAAAGATATATTGCTGTAAATAAATATCTGGTATATATATAAAAGATAAGATTTCAACAAAAAAAAGTGCAGGCTTTTTTAGGGAGAAGAGGGAAAAGGTCGACTCGCCCAGAATGGTCGCCTAGGCAGGGCCTAGGCGAGCGCTTTTGATAACAATGCATATATCATTGATCTTGATCTTACAAAGAAGATGAAAGGACTTAGGAATAACGTCTAATAACGATAACATTCAATATAAATAAAAACTATGTTAAATGAGCGAGTTATGATAGATAAAGAGTCATGTCTAATACAAAAACAAAATCTATATACTAAATTTTGTATATTCGACTTAAGAGTCCCCAATTCAGAAAATATACACGTACTTTTAATTTTTTTAAATAATATTTATAACTTTTGATATTTAAAATACGGAATCAAAACTGCATTGTTACCTTTCTGTGATCTCGACCTGTATGCAGTATTACAAACACAAATAACGGCCATATCATCAATGCCACATGTGATAAACCCAATTCAACCCATTTGATAAGTAAAAGGATCATTGCTAATAATTTACATTTTTGCAGTCCTAACAGCCCCTACCAACTACTACCTACCTGGGATCATGGAGAGGAAGGTGGGGACCGATCCAACTCTGAGCGCAACATCTGGCGAAGTAGCATATCAACCCTCTGACTGCGTGTCCTTATACTGACATGTCACAGAACGTAAGCAAATGCAAGAATAACATGCAACCTGTGTAGTTAGTTTGCGATGCTAACCTCATGTTACGTCGTCCCCTTACTCCCATTTGCTGGATTTTCATACACAAAAGATACATTATATACACATAACAAAATGGTTAGCACAGGATTTAATT
This sequence comes from Helianthus tuberosus, assembly GCA_030545235.1. Lineage (NCBI taxonomy): Eukaryota > Viridiplantae > Streptophyta > Magnoliopsida > Asterales > Asteraceae > Helianthus > Helianthus tuberosus. Next base: position 104,077,301 of record CM060381.1, read on the forward strand.
GAAGATTACTAACATTCCCTTCTTCCTCGGGATATTCAAGCTCTAACTCAGCAAAAAACGCTTCCAATACAAATGCCACAACCTGTGTAATTACAATATTTGAAACTTAAGCCAAAAAATATAACAAAAGTAACAAAAAACAAATTGTGCATCAGGAGGACTCACTATTTGAAACTTAAGCCAAAAAATATTACAAAAGTAACAAAAAACAAATTGTGCATCAGGAGGACTCACCAAGTTGAGGAGGAGCAAAATTGTTATCAGATAGAAGCTGATGAAGTAGGCATAGGTCCAAGAAGTTCCTGTCAACGTTGCGTAATCCTGAAATGGTTCCCCTCGTAAGTTTATGCGCAATTAACGGAACGTGTGGAACATAACATGCAAATGAAGAGGTCATACCTGCATCCAGACTTGCCAGTTTCCCATCACAAGCAAATTGAAGAGTGTCACCATACCATTGGGATAGTCATTGAAATTAAATAACAAGTAACTGATTATTGTTAAGTCAACCGAACAGCAAGCAATATACGAGCGATCCTTGTAACAGTTTGCTAAGTTATCATATTCGCTTAATAAGACATTAGATGAAAGTAGTTGGTAAATAATGTTAGCTTGTAGGATACTCGTTGTCAGCAAGATCTGTAGCTGGTAAATCTGGATTCCCAGCATTGACTATGCCACCAAAAATCTAGCACCCAAAAAGGTAAAATATGACAAAAGTATTCCAACATGATATATAAAACCAAAGACATAAAAGAATGGGAAGTACCTGTATACCTAATGTACAGTAAATGCACATGACCCAAAACACGGTACCCAGGTACGGCATCAAACTTGGTATCAGTGTCAAAAATGTAGCAACAAAGGTTCGGTAAGTCTGATAACGCATCAACAGCCTGATCAATCTTAACATCCTTGCGATAAGAAGATAACGAATACTGGAAACAATATTGTCTGTCAGTACAAGTTTCTTATCGCCATTTGTAAGATTTTGGTCTAAACATGGTAACATACACATCTCAATATCTCATAAACTGAAAAGTTATTACATCCTTACCACTCCCCGCTCGAAATAAATGTTAGCTCCTTTGGAGATACGAATGTTGCTGTCTCTCCCATAACTGACAACATCCATGTAAAATGAAACAAAATATAAGTGCCCATTCAATAACATAATCTTTTCAAAAACACATCGTACCTAAAACAAAAGGTCCCTCTCTCTCTCTCTCTCTCTCTTTGTGATATGTATGTATGTGTGTGTATGAGCGCTTTCAGTGCATGTACGTAGTGTTGGCAACATATGAAAGCGCTTTATGTTTCACACTTATAACATGCGGTTACTGCAATTCTCAACTTAAAATTGGTTCCGTATTGAACACACACACAAACAAAATAAGGTCCCTCATAATTTAATTGGACATCTTATATTTCACTTAAGTTTTATGTCTAATTACTGAAAGAGGAATAATCACTTATGTTGCTACTGGAATTGTGAAATTTACCTATAACCAGTGTGATGATAAAATCAAATTGGTTTTGGCCATCCTTCCAAAAGTTTTCAAATCCATATGTATAAACTTTCAAAGCCATTTCGAGAGCATAGATCCACCCTGCATGCAAAAGAAGACATCAAGTTGCTATTATATGAACTAGTATAATAGCTGACAAAAGGATGTGCTAAAGAACAGTCGTAAAGAGTTCTTTACCCAAGACGAACTCCACTTTCTGCCAGAAATTCTGACCAGAGTTGTTTTGTATATTAAGCTGTTAAAGATAGAGATCAAACACAAGTGTTAAAAACTAACTATATTAGAGTTAACAATTAAAACTAGTTTTCAAAAGTATATGTTCCTCAATGATCTATGTCATACCGTTGTTTCAACAATAACAGTAACCAAATTCAAGAGGAGAACAAAAGCAACTATATTTCCAAACTTTGTGCTTTTTACAAAGTTTTTCAGCGTTTCAGATGTTGAAGAATTGTAGAAGACAAACTTTGTTAGCCAAGGTTCCTGCAAAATGAAAGCACAACGTGAAAGATCGCTGAGTGAGGCATTTTTATTGTTTGAAAAAAAATTGCTTCTCGTATTACCAACTTACTGTATCCTCCATTTGAAATCCTAAGGCAATTGCATCGTATATATCATTAAATTCTTCCGCAGAAATCTACAAAGATCAGAATCGACCGAGACAATAACCATCAATAATCAGTTAAGAAATAATAATAAAAGAATATCGTGTTTTGCAAGCACTAGCAACTCTATTGTATATTCAACAAGAGGCAATAGACCGAAATCCCGAATAATACCTTATCATTGCCAATGTGATCCAATGTGTTAAATATCAACTCAAAATCTTCTTTCGATATTTTTGGCAGTGTCCTGAATAGAAGATGCTTTTTTAGCATTTTGAAATGTGATCCAATGCGTTGAAAAAAAAAGCTAATATTATAAGAACGCTAAAAAGACAAGTCGTTCAAAGCATTTCTAAAAGTGAATTACAAAGGCCATTACCTGTAATTATTAAGTTCTTCAAGCAACTTGAAACATTGGTCCTTATCAAGATAGCCAGCGCCCTGTTGATTTGGAAATAAATTCCATAAACAAGGGTCGTAAAATTCAATTAACGGGGATTTCACAACATAAATGACTCATACTCACACGACTATCAATGAGATTAAAGACCATCCTCAATGTTCTTGTCCTCATATCGCCCTTTGCAACAACTTGTTTAAGGAGCTGCGGTTAAGAGGTCATGCAAGCTTGTAACATAAAAGTTTGATCCTAAACTAGAAAAAGTATATAATCATAAGCACTAAAAACATATAGGATGAAAAAAAGTAAACACCTCAAGTTTAAAGGTATCATATATGACAGCAAGAACCAAGTTTGTGACAAAGTAAACACCCAGAAGCACATATAGGATGAAAAAAAGCGAAGACCATCTTGATGATCTGGATACAAGAGGAAAACACATTACTAAAAAATTTTAAACACATATTGAGTTAAACCACAAAGATTTTGTTTTTTACTTATAGGCAGGAATCCAGACGTCTGGATTGTTGGATGTTGTAAAGAGAACAAACATTTGATATAATGTAGCAGAGTAAGAAAGAAAGAACGTAGTTCCCTGTTGGGTATCTTCAAATATGACATAAGCTAACCAACTCGAGAACACAAGAAACAGAAGCCACAAAGCCTGAATTCGATAATATAGCAATTTTAACTAAATGTCAGCATCTCAAGCAAGTAAAGAAGCATAACCATAAGCGTAGCGGAATATTCACATACCAATACATTGACATATGTGACAACCATTCCACCCAAGACAATAAGGTTGTCTCGTAAACCCCTATGTCAATAAAAATATATATTAACTATAAAGTTACATTTACCAATTAACTGTGTTTATTACTGTACAGATCATGTCATACCTGATATTCCAGATAAAGAAAAGTACCCTGATATAAGGTGCAATCCTACGTGGAAGAGTACAAATGGTCACTGGAGAGAGATGGAGAATATCTACTACTAAATCAACAGTAAGAATTAACAGTGATATGACCTGTATATAAGTAACACAAGACGTCAATGTTAGTTTGGTTTATAACAGACAAGGAATTACAAAGTATTGACGGCAATATTTTTCTTGCTTGTATACAGAAAACTCAACAGACCCACCTATTCTATAACTCTGTGTGTATACACAATTACACATGTAATATATATAGGTGAAAAGTAGTACATATATACGTGTATATACACTATATGTCTATATACATATACATACATAACTTGAAATGTTTGGTAACAAATTTTATATAGCACTTTGATGAGCAATGTTTTTTGCAATCATATACCTTCAGCTTATTGACATGGTTTCTCCAGTAGAAATATCCCCCTTCAAACAAAATAGGAAAAAGAGTATGCACCACAAGAATTACGAGGGTTACACCCTGCATAAGAAAGTTTTTAATAATCAGACTACCTACATATACAATTTTATCATTTTTAGTTGTGATGGGAGCATAAAAAAGTTGTTACATATAAACGTAAAAAGGAATAAAGGATACAAACCTTAAAGGCTAGAGATCCTGCACTAGTCAAGTATGGAAGCTCGCCAAGATAAAAGTAGTCCCTGTTACTGCAAGAAACCTCAGAAATACTGCTACACCATAATGGTTGCTGTTGCAGAACATTTTAAGTAATAAGAATCATGAATAATCATGATATAAGAAACTTAAGATAAACACAAAAGAAACAGCACGTCATGAAAGCAGTCAATAGGCTTGTAGCACTAACCTCGAAGAAATGCAAAGCTATCAATGCAAAACAATTAAGGGTCCATATTCTGTCGAAGCGAATGAATATGAAGTAGAGCTTTACAGATGCTTCATAGTTTGGTACGTCAAAGGCTCCCTCTGGTAGACCTCTTCCATCTGCAGCCTGGAAATAGGATATTGCATTTATTATCTTACCAAATTGTTTGATATGACGTAGGAAAAGGGCAAATATGAACACAAGTATGCCAACTGAAAAATCGTTTTTTTCGTTACTGTGTTAACCCCATTGAATAAGAGAATGGTATACCATACTGAGTGGACCAAGAGACATAGGTAGAAGAAACGACTCTTCATTTATGCACAGATGAATAACCCATTGATCTTAAGTTGGTCGTTTATCCTTGTAGCGGCAGTTTTACACGTGAACAACTCTTCAAAAGACAACTTATTAACCATTATAATGTCAATGACAGAAAAGACTGAAATCTGGCATCAATCCATATCGTTAAATTGCACAGTCCGCTAGACTGATAAAAGTCATAAAACTAATACCTTCTTATATAACATATAAATTAAATATCCTCCTCAAATTCATTTTAAAAATCCTCCTAACAACAAAAATCCATAAGCCTACAAAACTCAAAATCCCTTAACTGAATTTTCACCAAGTGTTTTGCTAGCCATAAGTAATGGAGGACATATAAACAACAACAGCCATACGGTCCATACCCAGTAAATCCCACAAATAGCAAAGCTATCGATAAGGATTTGGTCTGGGGACGGTAGGTCCGGTGGGACATAGGCAATTGGCAAACCTTAACTGGGAACAGAGAGGCTGCTTCTAGAGACACCCTCAGCTCCGGAACAAACAAACAAACAAACAAACAAACATAACTAAAAGTATAGAAACAGAAGCTAGCAGTAACAAAACAAGTGGCGAATATCATTACTAGAAATTGAGCAGCTAAAATGAAGAGCAAAAACTTACAAGATCAAGCAGAGCAGCCGCCTTCTGATAAGGCGAACCGTAAGCGAAGGCATCCCATCGCCGAATAAACGGTTTTCGGCCTCCTTTCCTAGTTTCTCCCCCTAGCAAAGGGGTATTACTAAACGCATCTGTCATCACTAGTTTACCAACCCTCTGTTGACTATTTGTGTGTATATATGTATATATATAACCCTAGATCCTAACAACCAATAAAAAAACAAAGTCAACTATAAGTCTTAATTCATTTTGTTAGACGAAACTAACTCCATCAATTTCGTCAAACATGGTTCCATCCTTCTGCGAATCGACCTCCACAATTTCTTAAAAAAATGATTATGGTCTCACAACTTGATCTACAAAATTGGGTGAAGTTAGGGTTTTTTGGCATTGAGAATCGTATGGTCGAGAAATGCAGGATTTTTGGCGGTAAGCAACTGGCAATTCTACTTCACATATCAATTTGGATTTTGGGGGTTCAACTTTGAGTGCAACGGTTCCAATCTTGAATGAATTTTCTATTTTTGTTTTAATTTTTATTTTTGTGTGTTTATGTTTGGGCCGCTGCCCCTCCATAGGACTAGATGTCAAAACCTAAGGGCTGTTTGGCAACTTTTGAATACTTAAGTGCTGAACCAGTAAATGGTCTGAACCATTAAGTGCTGACCAGTAAGAGGTCTGAACCATTAAGAACTACTATAATGCTTAATCGTTTAGAGGCAAACTTCTAACCCATTCAGATTAGAGGTCTTAACATTCAAACTTTGTATAATGCTTAACCATTCAGAGACAAATGTTTGAACCATTCAGACATCTCCTTGCGAAATAAACAGTCTTAACCATTAAGTGCTTAACCAATAAGAGGTCTGAACCATTAAAAGACTCATTAAGAGGTAGACAAACAGCCCTTTAGCCTTACCATCATACTATGTATTGTGGTTTATGGGAAATGCGTAAAAAAGGTGTTTCGTAGACATACATGCATCACCCCTCTAGGCGTGAGTTCATATTTGATTGCCGAAACAGAATTTGAATAAAATCCAATTTAATTACTGAACACCCCTAACTCCATCTCACTATCTTGTTTCCAATTTTTATTATTCACCCCACCAAAATTCATATTTCTTTAACATACCTTACAAGCGTGAAAGGTGAAAAAAAAGTTTGCCTACGCAACAACATTTTTCTCACCCCACCACAACGCAAATCTAGGGCTTATAGTTATGGGTGTGGGAGGGGTGGGTTGGGTGCCACCTTATGGTATGGTAACTAAGGCTATCTTCATTGGTGACCTAATGTTAGGTTGGTCACCAATAAGACAAAAGTCTGAGTAATTAAAAAAATTAAAAAAAGTAATTTATACCAACCAAAGTTGACAACCAAGTTGGTGGAGCAACCTTGGTTGCAACCTAAACTAATACCCCCAAGAATATACTTAATCAAATAACTTGTAATATTTAAACTTTAAAGAAAAACTAAATACACGGTATTTCTTCATTTATTTTTGTGAACATCCCGATATAATTTTTTTTTAAAACCGAGTTCGTTCAAAAACATGTATTTTTAGGTTGTGATGGGTTGTGAATGTGTGTTAAAAATTGAGTAGGGTTGGTGGAAGAAAGAGATATTATTTTTTTAATAAAAGATTGGGTTGGTTGGGTCACCAATGGAGATAGTCAACAACCCACCTTCTCTCTCTCTCTCTCTCAAAAAAAAAAAAAAAAACATGAATAGGCGTGATAAATGTAGGCATGACCACAACCACGAGCTTTCTTCTAACTTTAATGTTTTTATCGTTTTGAATTTTTTAGTATAAATAAAAATAAAACTATTTTACGCTACATTTTTTTCTATTATATTATTCTTCTCAGCATTTCATATTACAAATGGAGCAATCTAAAACCTTCACAATGAATAGGCGTGTGCGTAAACAGACGCCTGACAAAGAACACACATTGTTTGTCTTTGATTGAAGTGATGGACAATGCAAATACGGTAACACTTTATTGTACAAATGTTTATCTATTTTAATATTTACCGTATTTATGTTTATGTACCTTTTGATGTTTTAGGAACTAGTCAAAGGAGTTGAGTGTTTTGGAAACACGTTCGTGACAGATTCACAAAAAATATGGGCCAAAGGGAATACCGATCAAATCATGAAATCATTTCGAATAGGAAGAATATACATGTAAAGATTGAGCATTCTCTACGCGACCAACAATAGATGTTATTTTTCTTTTCCTAATTAAGTGTGTTGCTAGTTTCTTATTTTAAAATTATGTAATGTTTTTTATTTATTGTTAACGTAACTAATGTTTTAAAAATATTATTTTATGACTATACATAGAAATAAATTAAAAATATTATTTTATAACTATACATAAAATTAATGTTAGAAATATTAAAAAAAAAACTAATAATTACGTAATTATTACAAAATGTCCCACACTCACATGATCATTATACCCCTCTAGCTATGTAAATGTGGAATCGCTTTATATATAGATATAAAGAGCCAGCAAGGGGCTGAAAAATACAAACAAAACAACCCAAAAACAAACAGGGAACATTAGACACACTCAATTACATTGAACTCAACCTATTTCTCCCAAGGGGGAGCCTTCATCCTTGATCTCTGGCAGACCCACAAGCATTACCTTTCAGTAACATTAAGATGACCATATCGAATTAGCCCTGTGGAGTGTTGTACTTCATTTGAAATGTTAGCAATTTTAAATCATTGTCTGATTATTGCTTTATTTATTTAATATCTTAATTTGTAATTAAATGCTAAAAATGCGAAAAACAACTATTTTAAATTTAAAATAAAAAAAATTCTAAAATTAAAACAAATTAATTATTCTTTGATTAATTATTGTTGTATTTCCAACGTATTTTTCTTTTGCACGCTTGAATAGGTCACAATCGATTCTCGATAGATGCTCAATGTTATGAGAAAACAGTTTCATGTAGGAGTTCCTTTGCCTTCGTATCTTGAGGACCGACATACTCATTAGTTTGCCCACACTTTCTTTTAATTCAACATCTGTTGAGGATGTTGTTTGTTTCTCTTTGCTAATCCTCTCGGGTTAGTGTATTGTATCTTGATCGACATCAAACCTGTCATCGGAGTTATTGTGATCAATATTGTACGAGCATCCGAGCTACTTTGGGACATATGCTCGTTGGAGGAAGACGTTTTTGGCCGTTTTGATGTCTGACTGGGCAACGATTCCAATGACTATCTAATTAATTTTCTCAAAAACCTCCCAAACCGGTCTTTGAGAAAAATGTGTGGTTCCTATCCTGAAATATATACCACAAGTATGCTTATAAGCCTCGAGGTCATCCACAAGTATGAAATAAGATATATAAAAAGGTTAACGAATAATTCGATTAGTTTTTCCCCCAAAAGCACCTGTGAAAGACTTCACGCCCCGCCCCTGTAACATCCCCATTGTGCGGTCCGCGCCCCACAAAAGTAACATGATTGCTACTTAACACTAGGTTAAGTTAAATTTTCTGTTAACTCTTGTAAAATTAATATTTTGCTCTTACAAACAGTGAGAACCACTGTCAACCAATTAAAACTTTTTTTTTCCCAAGTCTTATATGTTAGTAATTCTACTACAATTAAAAAAGTGATCATCTAATATTTTAGTATACTCTTTGTACAATTGATCATCAAATGTTCATGTATGTGTCAACATTTTGTTTGTAAAGAAAGCTTGTGCACCAACATTTTGTCTCTTCAGTGCTTGAAAATAAAATGGAACATTGATCATCTAATGTTCATGTATGTCTCAACATTTTGTTTGTAAAGAAAGCTTGTGTGCCAGCATTTTACTTCTTCAATGTTTGAAAATAAAATGAGTTCCATGCTTAGAAGATCGATAACCACGATTATTGGTTGCAAAATATTTTTCTCATTTCCTTACACAGATTCATACACATACAGACCAGCTAGAAAGAGAATTTTCATTGAACACAATAAACACAAAAATACAAGCAATTATCTACAAACAACAATGACAAAAACCAACATAGAGTTCACAACTTTACCTTGGTTGAGTCATATAGATCACACAACTGAAAAGATCCCAGACAGCTTTACACAGTTTATTAAAAACATCAGGAAACTCCAGAAATTCCTGACTATTTTCCATGGAGAAACTATCAACTAATAGGCGAAGGACACTACATACAAGTCTATACAAAAACAAATTGGAGAATGCTTCTACCTTTTGCAGGGGAAGGAGACACTCTACAGCTACAACATATCATAAACCTAGAAGACGAAGATTGTGAACACGAAGACTGTTCAAGTCCACAGTCAATAGACAGCACACACAGGGACTTCTAGAAGATGACGAAAGAAGACAAAAGACAAAAAACATGACGAAAGCCATGACGTGCTATGGCTCAATTATTTGGCCACTAAAGTCTTTGAAAAATGACAGTGCAACTTTTGATTTTTATCGTTCATTTTCTTCTAGGCTAGACTAGGCTTTTGAATTTTGTAAATCGTTTATTTTCTTTGATTAGACTAGGAATATGACTTTGCTGCTTTAGTTTTGCCTATATATATATTGTTGGTTCAGTTCTGTTTGTACATGAGGGAAAACAGTAAAATACATACCTGTCACAGCAGATAGTGCAGTGGAGAATCCAGTAATGGAGTTCGACATGCTTGTCATCTTGATCTGGTTCCTCCTTAGGGTGCTGACTGATGATGGGGACTTAGAAATCGAATAGGGAATTCGATTAGGAGAGGAGGTCGAAATTATTGATGTTATGGCTAATGGGTTGTGTCTAATGTGTAACTGAGTAACCCCTTAACCTCCACATAATTCTCCTTATATAAGCACCCAGGAGGAAACCTAATTAGTTAATAAGGGTAATATGGTCCATCAACAATTACCAACTAATATTTAATAGGTTATTATATATTTTGATCTATATTATGTAAATGATTATAATGGCTATAGATTAAATATTAATACATAATATATTTAATCTTACATTCTCCCACTTAGCCGAGTAATCATTTACTAGGAGTATTAGATAAGCCTGATCAGGAGTTAACACTCATTTTAGCCTTAAACAAGTACTATAGCAGAGAAATACAGCCGTTGAATCATTATGCGACTCAGGACCCCCATTAATCATACTATAGCCTTAATTTAAAACCTAATCGTCATGATCAAAATACGCGTAAGCCCTTTGTTTGATTTGTAACTTTATTTGTCAATATGTCATTATACCAGTTGAACATATTCTAAGAGACATACAAAATCAAACTGAGGAAATTTCATTAATCATAAAACATAAGCTAGTACAATATGCTCAAATAAGGTCTTTACAAAATCCCATATTACGAACATGTTCTTCATAAACCTTAGGAGGGAGACCTTTAGTCATCGGATCCGCAAGCATATCCTTAGTACTAATATACTCGATACAAAGATTATTTTCCTCAACTCGTTCACGTACGAACAGATATTTTGTATCGAGATATAAACCAGCTCCAGTCGAACTGTTACTGTTCGAGAAACTAACGGCAGCTGAATTATCACAGTAAAGCTTCAATGGTCTAGAAATGGAATTAACGATTTTGAGTCCAGTGATCAGATTTCTAAGCAACATTCCATGACAGGTTGCGTTATAAACAGCAATGTACTCTGCCATCATTGTGGAAGTTGTGGTCAACTGTTGTTTATGACTCTTCCATGAGATAGGGCCGCCTGCTAACATAAAGATATAGCCCGAAGTGGATTTCTTGTCATCTTTGCACTTTGCAAAGTCAGAATCAGAATAGCCCACCACTTCTAAATGATCACTTCTTCTATAAGTCAGTTTATAGTCTTTCGTCCCTTGCAGATATCGAAGTACCTTCTTAGCTGCTTTCCAGTGATCTAGGCCAGGATTAGTCTGATAACGGCCTAGCATTCCAGCAATATAAGCGATATCTGGGCGAGTACAGACTTGAGCATACATCAAGCTCCTGACTACTGACGCGTAAGGTATCTGGCTCATTTGCTCCTTCTCAACCTCTGTTGTCGGACACTGGAATGAACCGAAAACATCTCCCTTAACTACTGGAGCGACGGAGGGTTTGCACTGTTGCATGTTACATCGTCTAAGGACACGATCTATGTAAGCCCTCTGGGACAATCCTAAGATCCCTTTGTGTCTATCTCGGTGAATTTCGATGCCAATGACGTAAGAAGCCTCTCCGAGATCCTTCATGTCGAAGTTATGCGAAAGTAACCGCTTCGACTCATGCAACATGTCTAAACTATTACTTGCCAATAGAATATCATCTACGTAAAGGACAAGTATAGTAAAGTTGCTCCCACTCATCTTGAGGTAGGTGCATTGATCCACTTGATTCTTCATAAAACCTTGTTTCTTCATGACTTCATCAAACTTGAGGTACCACTGACGTGATGCTTGTTTTAACCCGTAAATGGATTTCTTCAGCTTACAGACTAGATGCTCCTCACCTTCAGGTTTAAAGCCTTCAGGTTGTTTCATGTAAACATCTTCGTCCAAATCTCCGTTAAGGAAAGCGGTTTTAACGTCCATCTGATGTAACTCCAAATCGAAATGAGCTACTATGGCCATGACGATCCTTAATGAATCTTTACGAGAGACAGGTGAAAACGTCTCTTGATAATCAATTCCCTCTTTCTGAGTGTAGCCCTTTGCAACCAATCTCGCTTTGTAGCGTTCAACGTTACCATTCGGATCCAGTTTTGTTTTGAATACCCATTTACATCCTACGGGTTTGGCTCCGTTGGGTAATTCTACCAAATCCCAAACGTCATTTTTCTTCATGGATTCAAGCTCATCAATCATCGCTTTATTCCATTCAGAAGACTGATCACTGCTAATGGCTTCATTGTAAGAGATAGGATCATTGAGCTTTCCAGGATCCATTTCAGTCAGGTAGGTAACATAATCATCCCAATTAGTAGGCCTTCTTTGCCTAGATGACCTCCTGAGTGGATTATCGGGTTCAGCGTTGTCTTGATTTTGAGCGTTTGATGTGCCTTCGTCATGAGGTATAATGGGTTCTGATTGTAGAGGTAAATTTGGAGTTGGTGCAGTAGCTTCTGGTACAGTAGTTGCATTGGGTACAAGAGGAGTAATCGGAGTAATGGTAAGCGACGAGTCTCTCCCCCCCGCGTCTTGTACTTCTTGCAATTCTTCGTAAGGATTGGTACTGCTCCCACTGACCTTGAAATCCTCCAGGAACACGGCACGCTTGGTTTCAACAATACGGGTGACATGGGAAGGACAATAGAAACGATAACCCTTAGAGTTCTCAGGATACCCGATAAAGAAACAGGTAACTGTTTTAGGGTCAAGTTTCCTTAGGAAAGGATTGTAAAGTTTCGCTTCAGCAATGCAGCCCCATACTTTCATATATTTAAGACCCGGTTTCCTTCCTGTCCAAAGTTCATAAGGAGTTTTAGGGACAGACTTAGAAGGAACTCTATTGAGTATATGAACAACTGCTTTTAAAGCTTCAGTCCAGAGGAATAATGGTAAATTAGTGTTGGCTAACATACTGCGCACCATGTTCATAAGGGTACGATTTCTTCTTTCAGCGACACCGTTCTGCTGAGGTGTACCAGGCATGGTGTATTGGTTCACAATCCCCTGGCCCTTACAAAACTCATAAAATGGACCAGGAGCTTGACCCACATCAGTATGTCTTCCATAATATTCACCGCCTCTATCTGATCTCACAACTTTAATCTGACGATCTAATTGCTTTTCAACTTCAGCCTTATAATCTTTAAAAGTTGTTAGAGATTCAGATTTTTCCTTAATAAGATACAAGTACATGTAACGAGAATAATCATCAATAAAAGTGATAAATGAAGTATGTCCTGTTATGCCAGCGATTTGGTAGGGACCACTAATGTCAGTGTGAATGAGTTCTAATAAATTAGAGCTCCTAGTGGCACCTTTCTTATTCGCTAATGTCATTTTACCCTTAAGACATTTGACACATGTTCCAAAATCAGAGAAATCTAGAGGAGGTAAGACTTCATCCTTTACGAGACGATTTAATCGTTCTCTTGAGATGTGGCCTAAACGCTGATGCCACAACATGGATGAAGTTTCTAAGTCTCGTTTCTCTTCCATCTTTGTGAGTGATTCATTAATGTTATATGACAACAAAGATTTGGAAAAGTTATCTTCTAGTTCTAATCTATAGAGACCACCATCCAGAATACCAGTACCATAAAGAACAGAATCATAAAGGATAGAGAGTTTACGATGACCATGGGAAACAATAAAACCGTCCATGTCTAACTTTGGTCCTGATACAAGGTTCCGAGTTACCTCAGGAACATATAAGGTATCATAAAGTTTAATACATAAACCAGTTTTCATAACTAATTGTAATGTTCCAATGGCCTTCACTTCTAATTCTCGATCATCCCCAACCTTAAGCGTTCTTTGGTTTCTTTCCAGCTTCCGGATTGAAAGGAATCCCTGAGTAGAATTGGTAACATGAACCATAGAACCAGAATCAAACCACCAAGAATTAGCAGGAACACTTAAATTATAGGACTCAAGTATCATAAAAGAATCGTTACCTTTCTTAGCCAGCCACTCCTTGAAGTCAGGGCATTCCTTCTGCATGTGTCCTGTCTTTTTACAGAACTTGCAGCGGATACTGCCTAAGGAGTTCTTAGAGCTGGAAGGTGCACTTGTATTAGGATTAGGATTAGGCCTTTGGACTTTTGAAGCATCCTTCCTCTGATAATTGTTCTTCCTTTTCTTAGAGTTGGAGGTAGTGAAGTTGGCAACATCAGTATGGCGATCCATCCTCATACGCTCTTCCTCCTGTACGCACATGGCGACCAGCTCACTCATCGTCCATTTGTCCTTCTGAGTGTTGTAATTGATCTTGAATGCTTCAAAGGACGAAGGAAGCGAAGTAATGATGAAATGAACAAGGAAACCATCACTGATTTCCATTTCCAGCCCCTTCAGCTTATTGGCCATGTCATTCATCATCATGATGTGCTCGCGAATGCCGCTCCTCCCATCATACTTAGTTGTCACCAGCTTGAGAATAAGAGTACTAGCGTGTGCTTTAGACGTCCCCTTGAACTGAGCCTCCACAGAAGCCAAGTAGGTTTTAGCATCTTCAGAATCAGGAATAGCTCCCCTGATTGCATTGCTTATGGACTGCTTCATAAACATGAGAGACATGCGGTTACACCTAGTCCACTTGTCATGAGTTAACTGCTGAGCAGCAGTACTTTGTGGAGTAAGGTCCGCTGGCTTATCCTCTCTTAGAGCATAATCAAAGTCCAGCAGCCCAAGAGTAAGCATGAGAGCATCCTTCCATGCAGCAAAGTTATCACCAGTCAAAGGTGGAATTCCGCAATTTGGTGCTGATAGTGGAAATAAGATGAGCAAGTTATGAAACTAATGAAGAAATCCTAATGTGATCTAAGGGCACGTTAAACTAAGGCAGACATAAATAATGACCATTTTACATTATGAAGTTGTGATATTGTCTATTACTAACATCAAAATAATAGACTTAGCTAAAAAATTCTACTTAAACGAAGACAAAACAGCTTTGGCCAGAAGTGTAATCATTTAAGCATATGTGCAAAGTGGTTGTAACAAATCAGCTTTGGCCAGAAATTGAAACAATCACTTTAGTTATGCACTTGTTGAGTATGCCATATATGAATGAATTAAATCAGCTTTGGCCAGAAATTAAGACATTCATTCTTATGATGCACACACAACATAGCTTTCGTAATACTTGAACGATAAGTAGATGTATCAAGTCAGCTTTGGCCAGAAATGATATATCAAAACTCATTCAAGTTAAGCTATTCTGGTTTTGTAAAACATTATCTGATTCTGATTAATTAACTAAGTAAATTACAAAACCATTTATTTAATAGCAAACCACCCGTTAACTAAGTAAAAAAAATTTTAGTCTTGTGCGATCCATTATGCCCAAAACTTGTGCGATCCATAAGGCCCAAGTAAACTTGTGCGATCAATAAGGCCCAAGTAAACTTGTGCGATCCGTTATGCCTTGTGCGATCCGTTATGCCTTGTGCGATTCATAAGTTTTGTGCGATTATCTTATGCGATCAGATCATCTCTTATGTGATCTGATCTTGTGCGATTATCTTATGCGATCAGATCATCTCTTATGTGATCTTGTACGATCCAGTTGTTGTTTATGGTTATAACAACTGAAAATTCGAAATTTATGAATTGTGATAGAGTTTCCTATTATAATGTTGATCTATTTTTATCATAAAATTTCGAAATAATGATCTGTTTATCCTTTTAACAGATTTCGAAAAAAAACCTTATTAGAAAAAATAGATCAAAAACAGGAAAAACATATAACAATTCAAATCATACTCCAAAACATAAAGGATATTTCGAATTTTAACTAAGAACGTGATGAACCCTAAAATTAAAACATGAATTCTGGAACCCGAAACCTGAATTTTAAGGTTTTTCTAAAACAGATTTCGGTCGTAAAACCATAACCCATTAGATTTCGAGTAAACATATGATTAATATTTTCCGAAAACAGGGATTTCGAACATATACCCACTCGAAACCGGCTGTTAATTCATAAGATTTCAAAAAATTCCGTTTTCCAAGTTTCAATCCCAGAATTATGGATACGAAAACAGAACTGACTAATCAACATATGCTCTGATACCACATGTTGGTTCAGTTCTGTTTGTACATGAGGGAAAACAGTAAAATACATACCTGTCACAGCAGATAGTGCAGTGGAGAATCCAGTAATGGAGTTCGACATGCTTGTCATCTTGATCTGGTTCCTCCTTAGGGTGCTGACTGATGATGGGGACTTAGAAATCGAATAGGGAATTCGATTAGGAGAGGAGGTCGAAATTATTGATGTTATGGCTAATGGGTTGTGTCTAATGTGTAACTGAGTAACCCCTTAACCTCCACATAATTCTCCTTATATAAGCACCCAAGAGGAAACCTAATTAGTTAATAAGGGTAATATGGTCCATCAACAATTACCAACTAATATTTAATAGGTTATTATATATTTTGATCTATATTATGTAAATGATTATAATGGCTATAGATTAAATATTAATACATAATATATTTAATCTTACATATATATATATATATATATATATATATATATATATATATATATATATATATATATATTTTTAGTTTTTTGATGTTGCATTTTAGATTCTTATGTTTTGACATGTTTCATATTAGTTCAGTGTATTGTGACCCTTTTCATTTTGACTAGTTCTAGTATTGAGTCATCGTATTCTTGACTCGTTTCGTTTTAAATTCCTATAAAGATTATTATATTTTACATTAGCAGCCATACTATAGATAATAGGTACATCAATCTTCCAAACAGTAACAGCCAAACCAAATTTTGACCAAACTTAAGGGCAATACACTGGCTGAATTATACCAATATGTGCCAACGGACACTAGGACTGGTTCCTTGTGTTCGCTTAGATCATCACTAACTTTGCAAGCATCATCCAAACCAGCCATGCATACTATTTGTTTTTTTTTTTTTTTTTTTTTTTTAACGGGTCGGGTCAAAACGGGTCAATTAAAAAAAAGGTTGTTTTGGTTCGGGTCAAAATGGGTTCGGGTTGGAACGGGTTCGGGTTGGAACGGGTTCGGGTCGGAACGGGTTCAGGTCGGAACGGGTTCAGGTCAGGACGGGTTTCTGGTTGGGTCGGGTTGGTTAAAAAAATGTTTTTTTTTTTAAGTTATGAAACCTTCTTCCAAAAAATCCCATAAAAACCTACCTCCATCTCCTCCAAGGTTACCATTAATAGGAAACCTTCACCAATTAGGCGTGGGCATACACCGTATCCTTCAATCCATGGCTAAGACTTCTGGTCCACTCGTATTGCTTCACTTTGGTACTGTGCCGATAATTGCAGCCTCTTCTCACCAGATGCCAAGTGAAGTGAGCAACAACAAAGCAGAAGCTTCTTCCAGCGATCTCCATGCTAACCGAAACGGTACAAGTCGAAACGGTACAAAACTCATCCCGACCCACATCGACCCATTTCTTTAATGTTGTCAACCCGCTTTGACCCGAAAATAGCAAGATGGAATTTCAAGTGACCCATTGTGACCCATTTAGTTAAAATATCTTACCCAAACCAACCCATATAATTTTAAAAGCAACCCAAACCAACCCACTTGGAAGGCTTTGAGTCAAGATTGCCCCTGTGGCCTCTACTATTTGTTAAATATGAATCTGCTGAAAGGACTCATAATGTACGAGTCATAATGGCGAACTGAGGTTACATTACCATAACCAATCTACTGAGGCCTGATTAATTCTCTACGATCAATAATTTTCCTCCAAAACCAACTCCTACCGGCTACCGTCACTAGCTTTGATATCCAACTGCCACTTTCTCAGACTACATAAAACCGGTTGTATTTTGACCTTTTCACCCGTTCAAATGTAATTCTATTTACTGACCTGTTTAATGGTAATTCACTACAGCTAACCTGTTTGACGCGTTTCATTTTAGTTCACTACATTTTGACCTGTTTTATTTTAGTTCACTATGTTTTGACCCCTTTCATTTTAGTTCGCTATATTTTGACCCGTTTCATTTTAATTCACTATGTTTTGGCCCGTTTTATTTTAGTTCACTATGTTTTGACCCGTTTAATTTTAGTTCTATATTTTGACCCATTTCGTTTTAATTCACTATATTTTGACCCGTTTCATTTTAGTTCACTACATTTTGAGCCGTTTCATTTAGTTAACTATACTTTGAGCTGTTTCAATTTAGCACACTATATTTTGACACGTTTCATACTAGGTTAGTTACCCGTGTGATACACGGATTAAACTAATGTGTTTTGTAAATATATGTTAAGTATTAAAGTTATAAATACAATGTTAAAATTTATGAAAGTTTGTAGAGTATGAGTGTGTTTAGGAATTAGGATTGTAAGTAGCTGGGTTAAATATTTTACTTGATAGTAGATTACATGGTTCAAAATGATGCGTCGAGAGATTGAGCAACTTTTTAAAATAATGTTGTTCCAATAATAGGAAATCCATAGTTAAGAGTGAACACGGATACATGAAAATCATTAGACGTATTAACAAAACAAAGTAATAATAATAATAAACCTTTCATATAGCAAAGAAAAGTGTGGGCATTACAATATCTAAATAATAATCATGATAGTAATCATACGTGATCCAAAAATTTTGAGTAGAATCGAAAACAGAAACCCAAATACATAACTTTTAATAAATACTTGGTCTAAATTTAAAAAAAAAACATAGAACCTAAACTTAAAAACATAAAATTCTAAGAAAGATGGAAAGTCCAATTTATGATTTAGCTAAGATTGTCATATAGTTGGTTTCCTAGTAATGTTTAATTCTAAGAAAATCGTTTCCCTCCAAAATCTAAATAAAATAAGGGGTCCACGTGGCATACAATCACAGAAGGAGGAGCCAAGTGTACATTTATTTTTATTTATTAGTATAGAGAAGAGATTAGTTCTTTATATTTTGACATGTTTCATATCAGACAAGTGCCACCATAACAAATCTGCAAAACTGCCAATTCTTCAACCCGATTCACATATCATCTTTCCCTTTTCTGACAAGGACTCGTCCACTTACAAAAAATAAATACAAGTATCATACTAATGGTTAATTATAAATATAAATATCTTACCTTCTTTTTCGGACATCCGCTGTATAATGACCAAGTTCCTTACAGCAAGATATTATTTATCAATCGATCATCACTAGTATTCAAGGCTGATTTTGATTTGACCAATATTAAGATATTTTTGATAAAAACATGGAGATCGATTAATTTAATACATGATCTGTTGGTTGTGTTGCTTATAGTTTAGAACCAGCACAACACAGAAGAAAATTATATTCTAAATCTAAGAAGTGCATATTTATTGGGTATTGCTCTAACTTGAAAGCATATAGATTATATGATTTTAGCATATTGAACCATCTGACCTTGTACTTGGTTAGCACACAAACCATTCAACTCAATACAAGGATGGTAGATGATTATACTGACTTCCAATGTGAACAACTTAAGATGATTATCATTTAAACAATCTCCATACCATGTTCACCAGAATACTATTAAATTCGACAAGTGAACATAATTTATGAACTTTTACAATAGTAATCTAACCATAGTATAAGTCTAGACGCATAATCAAGATTATCATAATCTTCCTAGTTTTAAGTAAGGGATTACCTTGGACATTGGACACTCAGCAATCAAGCTTACAGTTTTCATGGCTGTGGCGAGACATATCTACTCTCTTTTTGCCACTCGTGACTCATCAACCATTGATTGCTCAGAAATTTGTAAAGAAAATGACATTACGATCTACAAAAAAATGAAACATTCCACAACTAACAGATATCATAAGGCAAGCCAATCATTCAAAACTACCAAAGACTAAGCTGATTGATACCCAAACTCAAAGACTGTCAAAAATCATTCCGCTTTGGCGCTTCATGAACCTAAAGTTATTTTATTTCATAGATAGATATGAAAAAAGATGCATTGCATACGTTGATCCTAATCTTCTTAATCAAGATGGCTATCTACCTTTTCCGTCTTCTTTTCCACACCAGAGCTTTGTGACCCCGTTATCCTCGCCAACATCACGAAAGTCATCCCTCCAAGAACATTGTTCGCCATTCTCAAACCAATCACAGAGGATTTGAACAAAACAGGCGGCAGCCCCTTCGCCAGCAAGTATTCAATCCCGTTCAACGCTTGGTACCTCACATTACTGCTCACACCCATATGAATTGCCCAGGTCATAGCATTCAAAAGCGTCGGTGGTGGTTTGTTTGGTGACTCAAAGTTAGGATCCATCTTCTTCCTCATCTTGATCAATCCATTCGACAGCGCGGTTCCCACTAATCCCGCTGCTAAACCTACTGCTGCAAAAACTGTTCCTTTGTAAACAAGTGTTCCCAAACGGTTCACAAGGCTATAAGAACCGGGCTCAAACATGTGGCCTGTAGGGCAATTGGCGAAAATAAAAGGGAGGCCTGCTGCTGATGAAGAAGCCATAGTGGGTGCTAATAGATACATAAGGGTAAAATTCAAGATTGATCCTACAACAAGCGTTGAAAACACGAAATCAAGCTCGTTCAGCCCGAAATTCGGGCGGGTCGCCATGTCACCAAGAACGGCAGAACCCACACCCACCACTTCCTCCATCAAGACCTTAAACGGGAACTGTGGATCAGCAGCAACCCTTGCTCTCCACCCACTAAGCAAAAACCCGATCAACCCTAAACTATTGGATCCACCACTACCGCTACCGCTACCACTGTTACCTCCTCCTCCGCCACTGCCATGACCAACACCAGAACCACCGCCACTACCACCCCCACTGCACAGCAGCGGGCGAAATCCGTCTACTAAATTAAGTCTAACAGGCTTAGCTTTCAAAGGTGAAAACATAATGTTTATCGATGATTCACAAGGCTGCTTCTTATCTGAAAAGTTAGATAAACGGAGGCTAGATGTATGCCGAGCATGAACCGGATGAACACGATGGCATTTTGGCACAATATGAGGCGAATGGATCTGAGCAACAGAAGCCATATCCTAAGGCTAACCTGAAAATCAAAAGCCAGTAACATGTAAATTCAGTTCACATTATGTAGTTCAACAAGCATGGTTGCGAAAGTCGTTAGGCGCTCCTAGGTCGGTCGATTAGGAGTTGTGAGTACTGAGACTTGATAAATTATAAAAAAAAATCGGGAAATTATATAGATATCAAATATCATAATTTTACATTTTTACTGACACTTATAACAAAATGCGTGAATATCAACATAAATAAAAAAGATGCATGTTTTCAAAAATTGATATTCATTCATTAATTTTTTTTGAACAGCCAACAGAATCAATCCCGAGCACTCTCGGGGCACCCACTGGACCAAACGGAGTACTCAGAGAGTAACCCGAGTCCACCACCAATTCCGGGGAAAACCCCGCAACCTATAGGCACGACGGTGAAATTACCGGTAAAACCCGTTTGGCTCAAGGATCGAACCCAGGTTTCCCTGGGTCTCCTATCATTGCCCACCAATGCCTCACTCTGCACCAAGTGAGAGTTGAACTTGCATCTCTCAAGAGAAATGCAAGCTTTCCACCACTCGATCTAGAGATCATTGGCGATATTCATTCATTAATATTATGGACATAAAAATTATGTTTTTTTTAAGTCAGACTAGTCCCAACTCCCAAGTTGACCAACTAAATCCGATTTCGAGTAATTAGCCGGAGTTGAAAAAAATTGCCTAGGCGAGTTGAAAAAAATCGCCACAGCACCTACCTTGCAGCGATTACTCGGCCTCCTAGACCTACTTTTACAACGTTTCAACAAGTACAGTACTTCTAACAGCCTACAGTCCCAAACCTCATCAAAACCCTAACATCAACAACGAACAAATCCTAAAATTAAAAACCTTAAGATCAGAATTCGCATACCGTGATACGTCCGTGTGTATCGAAACGATCAATTAGTGAATCTCAATGAACATTATAAGAACACGAACACAAAAGAAGAACTGAAATGTATAAAAAGCGAATGTGAACGGGAATTACCTGTGCAAGAACGGTTTGGTGGTTGAAGGGCGGTGTAGATCGCCGGAGAGAGATAGCGACGGCGGTGAATTGGTGGAATGAATGTGTGCAGGTATAAAACAAATATATAAACCCTAAACGAGAACAGACAGAGACGCTGCGGGTGGCGAAAAAAAGACAGCAGAGAAATTGAATGACTGGACCACGTTACGATTAGATGATATTTGGGTGGGTTGACACGTGGCTCGGCCCTACGGAGATTTTCCTTTTTGATTCGTAATGAATATTTCTAACTATCCCAAAATATTCCATCTAGTAGCATGGCATTATGATCAAACCCCTCTTTTGGGTATTATCCGACATTTGATCTTTGAGTCAACTTAGCAAACTTTAAAACAGTCTCTCTCTCATCTTCTGACCGTCGCCGGAAGTGCTCGACGATGATAAACATTTCAGATTAGTGTGTGAGGTTTCTCGGTTCCTCCTCCGGTCAGTGTTCCTTGAGCTTACCTCCCATCCTAATCAGTTTGTTTGTTTAATCCATTCGCCTTCTGGGACGGTCGTGTTTCTCGTGGTCCTTTTTCGTCTTGTTTGTGGTGTATCCAGATTCTAGATTGCTTAGTAGGTCTGATATCGGGCGCGGCTATCGAGATAGCTTAGTTTGACTGGTTCGAATCCTATTAACCTTTTATAGATCCGTGATACCTTTCCGTTCGTTTCGATGGGTCGTGGGGGAAAGAGGGGGCATTTCCGAAGTTATGATGGCTGGAATACGATTCAGAGTAGACAAGAGGTTAGACAGGAGAAAAGGTTTGTGAATAGGGAAGCCCGGCTTCGCAATGCAACTACGTTCTTCATCTCTAATTTGCCGGATGGGTGCGATCGGGACAGGCTGTGGAAGGCCTTTAGCTTTTTGGATAACCTTGAAGATGTCTTTGTCCCATGGAAAAGGATAGGGCTGGCAACACGTTTGGCTTTGTCAAGCTCTCCAATGTCAAGGAGGTGGACATTTGGATAAATAAACTTAAGGAGGTAAAGATAGACGGTGCAGTGACTGGAGTCAATCTGGCAAAGTTTATGTAACGCCCCAAAATCTGAATGTTAATATTTGTCGGATGTTCCTTTATGACACGTCATGAAATAAATAACTAGGCTATTTAACCTAGTTAAGGGTATGGTCAAAAGTATTAAGTGATGAAAGGTAGTGTCAGTTATGTTTTAAAGGAAAACCCGAGGGGCTAAAGTGGAACAAATGAAAGTTGTTTACTAATTAAAAGATCAACACACACACACACAAACACACATACGTGTGTGTTCGTGAAGCTTCAGGAGCTCTCAAGAGCTCCAAACCCTAAACATGAAAGATCATCCAAATTGAAAGGCTAAATGATGCTTAAATCCATAACCGAGTATGGATTAATGATCACCAACACGAGGAGATCATAAGGTATGTTTTAAATCTAAGATTGGTGATCATGGGTGAAGTGGGTTATGCTCTAATCCGTGAGATAATATGAAATTGATTATGTATAAGGGTTAGAAACATCATATAGAACATGGGTTATGTAAGGTTTGTGTTAATTTGAAGTTTAGATGTGAAACCCGTTTGTTATGGTGAGGATGATGACTTGAATCACCATTTATGTTTAATTCTTGTTGAAAGAATGATGTATTATGTGGGTATGATGAATTATTGTTAGATGAAAGTATAGGAATATGATGATGTTATGTTTAATGTTCATTTGGTATGATACATGATGATTAGTAGTTGGTTTTGATGGGTTATGTATGAGTTTAGAAGAATTGTGCATGAAATAGTTGTACGTTATGCTTAAAAGGTAGTACTCACACCAAGAGTATGATAAGACGTATATAGTGTCGTCCGTATAGTCTATTATGATGTTACGGGTATATGATGATAAGTAGGAAAGTTAAATTAATGAACTGTTGACTTTCAGAAAGTCAACTATGCATATGAAGTACGATGTGACTAGTTGTCGTAAAGGTAGGATTATAGGAAGTGGTATGGTACCTGTTATGTCGATATGTGTTAAATGGAATGACATGATGAATTACATGCGTTAACGGGATATGAATTTGGTTGTATGTTTTATGTTAGCTAGAACCGACTAATGAAAGTCAAATGTGAAACATGTGATTGATATGGTCGTGAGCATGTACAATGATGTAAGCTAACGAGAATGCGATGTGGGTGATATGAAAGTATAGGAATCATATCAAGGCGGACTCAAGCATGAATGACTAACGGGTCAAGAGAAGGCAAGGAAGCGAATAGGAACGCGGATGCATAAGGTAAGTGATTTCCGTAATCACTTCTTAGTACGATTAAGTAATATACTGTTTAAATTAATTAAACATGATGTTTGAGGTCAAATATGTGTTGAAGTCCTTTGTCATGAATGATTGAGTTAAAGTTAACCAAAATGCCCTTGATGGGTATTTTGGGCAAACGATCTTAAGAAGTGGTTTAGAAACAAGTTGTTCGATCAATGTAATGTTTTAGACAAGTATGGAAGTGTGAAGTATGGTCTTTGTAAGTCATAGACCTTAAAATGTGTAAATACCCTTAACGGGTCAAAATAGGCTTATGAGCGATAATGTGTTAAGAGGATGCAAGACATCCACAACTTTAGTATTATATGATAAACGTCATTGATATTATTAGGATTATAAGAGGTTATGGTGAAACCAACAAGTTATGTTGATGAATGCATGAATGGGTCGATTGAATCACAAATGAATAATAAGACGATAGCGTGTAAGCTAAGAATTTCCGTAATCCGGATGTGGGATTTTAAGTTCATATGATAGAATGTGAATTTACAAGCATGTAGGAAGAAACGGGTAAACGGTTCAAAAGTTACGCGCGTTTTAGTGCGTACGGACGACGAAACGAATCTGCAGAAAACTGCAAAAACTAGAGGGCGTCGCCGACGGGTAGGGGACCCGTCGCCGACGGGCAAGGGAAAACCAGTTTTCCTCCGACGGGTTAACTACCTGTCTACGGGTGTTTCTGGCTACGGGCAAATGCAAGGCCCGTCGCCGACGACCCTAGGGGCCGTCGCCGACGGCCTCCCAAGGTCTCAAAAGCTGAAATCTTGTTTCTAAGTTGATTTATGTATCGTAGGCTTCGGTTTGTTATCCGTGGACTACGGCGGACCTTCCAAACATGATTTTGATGGTTCCTTAGATGTTTATGGGTTATAAAGCTAAGTCTAAGACCCATGTAAATAATGTATGATTATGTAGGAGGTACACGTGATCTAATACGTGTTCGTTAAGGTATGTACGTATGTAGATATGTATGTATGTATGTATGTATGTATAAAGATATGTACGAGTGTATGCATGTATGTAACGATGTAGGAAGGGTATGTACGTATGTAGATGTGTATGTACGTATGTATAAGAATATGTATGAGTGTACGCATGTATGTAAAGATGTAGTAGAGGTATGTACGTATGTAGATGTGTATGTATGTATGTATAAAGATATGTATGAGTGTATGCATGTATGTAAAGACGTAGGAAAGGTATGTACGTATGTAGTTGTGTATGTATGTATGTGTAAAGACATGTATGAGTGTATGCATGTATGTAAAGTTGTAGGAAAGATATGTATCTATGTAGATGTGAATGTATGTTTGAAAATAAGAACGCAAGTATGCATAATTTAGACACGTTGAGTGTTAACGTTATTAACGGTGTACCTTGAGAATGAAAAGCAATGCAGGTACATTACTGAAGCCTCACCAGGAAATGGATACGCAGATGAAATGCTTAAAGTTTGATAAATGATGATATGTGAAGTGTACGTGAATAAATCTTGTTTATATAATGTGTGCTAATGTATGAATGAATGTGGTGAGTGCAGGTTGTACGAATCACGGATTAACCTCACAAGGAGTAGCGATCGAAGACCGAGTCACAAGACGGATTGTACGGGAATGGTTACTTATGTAATTTAGTGATGATAAGTTATGTTTTTATATTTAAAATGGACCTTCAAGTAAGTCAAAACGTTTGTAAAGGAAGAAAATTTTATGGCATGAATTTCCGCTGCGACTTTTTGTCTAATACGAATTAGGGTCTTACAAGTTGGTATCAGAGCCCTGGTTTGAGAGACTCAAGTACAAGAAAGTAAGTACTTGAACTCAAACTTGTGTGCGCGTATGATAAGGAACCCGTACAATCTAAGACTCGATCAAGATCCAAAGGTAGAAGCGAATGTAAGTATGTACTTATGTATACGTATAAAGAAACTGATGGTTTTGTATGTGCAAGGTAAGCATAAGTGTTGGAAGAGGATGATCCGTGAATGCGGTCTAGGATGAATACTAAGGCAGGCAAAGAGGTAATAAGATAAGTAGGCAAATGAGCTTAGGTACGTAAATTTAATATGTGGATATATGTAATGGTAAACTCATTAAGGGAAGGAAAGTTTTGAATAAAAGATAAGGATTGTATGTAATGAAGTACTGAAAGTGATACACGCGCCGAAACCTAAGTCTACGGACATAAGGTGGCAATTACATGAAGGCACGAAACTACTATGTGTATTGTGTACCTGGCCAGTACACGAGAAACGTACGACGTTCGTGAGATCATGATAATTGTTACAGGTATGTCCGGTAGAGTTGGGTAGCAGGCGGGCGTGTGGGTGAAATGGGAAGTAAGACTCTCGGGAAAATGAGAGTACTATGTAAGGATGAAAAACATGCATGTTAAGAATGAAGAATGTTGAATCCGTAAGAAAGCGCGGATCAACAAGGTATGAATGAAATGTTTGAATCCGCGAGACGGATTCAAGGGATGAAATGTATGAATGAAATGATTGAATCCGCGAGACGGATTCAAGGAAGGAAAGGTATGAATGAAATGTTTGAATCCGCGAGACGGATTCAAGGATGAAAGGCATGAATGATATGTTTGAATCCGTGAGATGGATTCAAGGTATGAAAGGCATGAATGGAATGATTGAACCCGCGAGGTGTTAGATGTGTTAGTAATCGACTCATGGGAGTCATAATGTAGGGCGGGCTACGACCCGGGCAATAAGTTAAGTATGAATAGGAAGGGTAAGTTTGGTCATGAGTACCGGAATAATGTAATGAATGTGTTTGCAAGTAAGCATGAATGGAAAGAAGTACGAATGTGTACCTTGATGCATCTCTGTTAAGTAAGAAATGTCAGTTGGACTTGAAAGGCCAAACCGCAAGGGTGACGAAATAAGTAACTAGAGTAAAAGAATTGTACGTAAGGAATGAAGTATGGAATGTGTTATAGCATGTACGTAGGAAGTTGTAGAAGAATTATGGGTGCGTAATCACCTAGTAAAATAAATGTTTGAATGAAATGTGCACGAGCGGAAGCTCATTATAAGGATGAATGAACCATGGCCGGGTACGATTAGTACTCGAGAAGAGACGGATCGATCTGGCTTACGGATCGTTGAGTTATGAAATGAAACCGAGGTCAGTGAAATGTTCAACTTATGCTGAATGTGTACGAATCAGAAGATTGGAAATCAACCTATGAAGTGAAGGATAGGATAGGTATGGTAAGGTATGTGATGTTTGACTTTTAACAGTCAACCTAAGAAGAAAGTGGTAAATCCTAAAAGTTTTGAGTGAAAATTTCGGGTAATGATTAAATTCTCGTAAGATGAACTGCATGATACACTTACGTATGTAAATTAAATAATGCACGAAGTGAGAGTAATTGTAAGGTGAAATGAAAAAGATGGTTGGAAAGTAACGTAAAGGTATGCATGGTACAAGTAATTGTAGAAAACGTAGAAGGATGATCACGTTAGAGTTAAGTACATAGGTGTGTGTGATTACAAGTCAAAGAAGTATGTATATTGAACCGTGGTTGTCAGGTCAAGGAAATGAAAATGATATGTGAAATTATGATAAGGAAGGTATGGAATTGTTAGGGAGAAGTCAATGATATGAATAATGAAATAAACATGAAAGAAACATTAATAAGAATGTTCTTGAAATTGGATGCTAGTCATTGTGATGAGGTCGTGGTTGTGTCGTGTGGATGTAGAGAAGGAATAATTAGTGTTAAATAAAGGTAAGAAAGGTTTCGGGGACGAAACCTCAATTAAGGGTGGTAGACTTGTAACGCCCCAAAATCTGAATGTTAATATTTGTCGGATGTTCCTTTATGACACGTCATGAAATAAATAACTAGGCTATTTAACCTAGTTAAGGGTATGGTCAAAAGTATTAAGTGATGAAAGGTAGTGTCAGTTATGTTTTAAAGGAAAACCCGAGGGGCTAAAGTGGAACAAATGAAAGTTGTTTACTAATTAAAAGATCAACACACACACACACAAACACACATACGTGTGTGTTCGTGAAGCTTCAGGAGCTCTCAAGAGCTCCAAACCCTAAACATGAAAGATCATCCAAATTGAAAGGCTAAATGATGCTTAAATCCATAACCGAGTATGGATTAATGATCACCAACACGAGGAGATCATAAGGTATGTTTTAAATCTAAGATTGGTGATCATGGGTGAAGTGGGTTATGCTCTAATCCGTGAGATAATATGAAATTGATTATGTATAAGGGTTAGAAACATCATATAGAACATGGGTTATGTAAGGTTTGTGTTAATTTGAAGTTTAGATGTGAAACCCGTTTGTTATGGTGAGGATGATGACTTGAATCACCATTTATGTTTAATTCTTGTTGAAAGAATGATGTATTATGTGGGTATGATGAATTATTGTTAGATGAAAGTATAGGAATATGATGATGTTATGTTTAATGTTCATTTGGTATGATACATGATGATTAGTAGTTGGTTTTGATGGGTTATGTATGAGTTTAGAAGAATTGTGCATGAAATAGTTGTACGTTATGCTTAAAAGGTAGTACTCACACCAAGAGTATGATAAGACGTATATAGTGTCGTCCGTATAGTCTATTATGATGTTACGGGTATATGATGATAAGTAGGAAAGTTAAATTAATGAACTGTTGACTTTCAGAAAGTCAACTATGCATATGAAGTACGATGTGACTAGTTGTCGTAAAGGTAGGATTATAGGAAGTGGTATGGTACCTGTTATGTCGATATGTGTTAAATGGAATGACATGATGAATTACATGCGTTAGCGGGATATGAATTTGGTTGTATGTTTTATGTTAGCTAGAACCGACTAATGAAAGTCAAATGTGAAACATGTGATTGATATGGTCGTGAGCATGTACAATGATGTAAGCTAACGAGAATGCGATGTGGGTGATATGAAAGTATAGGAATCATATCAAGGCGGACTCAAGCATGAATGACTAACGGGTCAAGAGAAGGCAAGGAAGCGAATAGGAACGCGGATGCATAAGGTAAGTGATTTCCGTAATCACTTCTTAGTACGATTAAGTAATATACTGTTTAAATTAATTAAACATGATGTTTGAGGTCAAATATGTGTTGAAGTCCTTTGTCATGAATGATTGAGTTAAAGTTAACCAAAATGCCCTTGATGGGTATTTTGGGCAAACGATCTTAAGAAGTGGTTTAGAAACAAGTTGTTCGATCAATGTAATGTTTTAGACAAGTATGGAAGTGTGAAGTATGGTCTTTGTAAGTCATAGACCTTAAAATGTGTAAATACCCTTAACGGGTCAAAATAGGCTTATGAGCGATAATGTGTTAAGAGGATGCAAGACATCCACAACTTTAGTATTATATGATAAACGTCATTGATATTATTAGGATTATAAGAGGTTATGGTGAAACCAACAAGTTATGTTGATGAATGCATGAATGGGTCGATTGAATCACAAATGAATAATAAGACGATAGCGTGTAAGCTAAGAATTTCCGTAATCCGGATGTGGGATTTTAAGTTCATATGATAGAATGTGAATTTACAAGCATGTAGGAAGAAACGGGTAAACGGTTCAAAAGTTACGCGCGTTTTAGTGCGTACGGACGACGAAACGAATCTGCAGAAAACTGCAAAAACTAGAGGGCGTCGCCGACGGGTAGGGGACCCGTCGCCGACGGGCAAGGGAAAACCAGTTTTCCTCCGACGGGTTAACTACCTGTCTACGGGTGTTTCTGGCTACGGGCAAATGCAAGGCCCGTCGCCGACGACCCTAGGGGCCGTCGCCGACGGCCTCCCAAGGTCTCAAAAGCTGAAATCTTGTTTCTAAGTTGATTTATGTATCGTAGGCTTCGGTTTGTTATCCGTGGACTACGGCGGACCTTCCAAACATGATTTTGATGGTTCCTTAGATGTTTATGGGTTATAAAGCTAAGTCTAAGACCCATGTAAATAATGTATGATTATGTAGGAGGTACACGTGATCTAATACGTGTTCGTTAAGGTATGTACGTATGTAGATATGTATGTATGTATGTATGTATAAAGATATGTACGAGTGTATGCATGTATGTAACGATGTAGGAAGGGTATGTACGTATGTAGATGTGTATGTACGTATGTATAAGAATATGTATGAGTGTACGCATGTATGTAAAGATGTAGTAGAGGTATGTACGTATGTAGATGTGTATGTATGTATGTATAAAGATATGTATGAGTGTATGCATGTATGTAAAGACGTAGGAAAGGTATGTACGTATGTAGTTGTGTATGTATGTATGTGTAAAGACATGTATGAGTGTATGCATGTATGTAAAGTTGTAGGAAAGATATGTATCTATGTAGATGTGAATATATGTTTGAAAATAAGAACGCAAGTATGCATAATTTAGACACGTTGAGTGTTAACGTTATTAACGGTGTACCTTGAGAATGAAAAGCAATGCAGGTACATTACTGAAGCCTCACCAGGAAATGGATACGCAGATGAAATGCTTAAAGTTTGATAAATGATGATATGTGAAGTGTACGTGAATAAATCTTGTTTATATAATGTGTGCTAATGTATGAATGAATGTGGTGAGTGCAGGTTGTACGAATCACGGATTAACCTCACAAGGAGTAGCGATCGAAGACCGAGTCACAAGACGGATTGTACGGGAATGGTTACTTATGTAATTTAGTGATGATAAGTTATGTTTTTATATTTAAAATGGACCTTCAAGTAAGTCAAAACGTTTGTAAAGGAAGAAAATTTTATGGCATGAATTTCCGCTGCGACTTTTTGTCTAATACGAATTAGGGTCTTACAGTTTAATAGGGATGGATCGAAGATTGAAGCACCGTCAACCGGGGAAAGGGTATCAGTTTTTTTCCAAATTGAACTTTGATAAGTTAGCTCGTTATGTACAACCGGCAAAGAAATCTGGTCAAAACTTAAAACCTAGTAACAAAGATGGTAGATCCTATTGTGATGTGGTTCATCAAAAAAATGCGATTAATCCGGGTACCACTATTGAGCTCCCTCCTTTGAATATGGATACGAAGAAGAAGAAGTGGGAATTCAAATCCCCAGTCGGAGAAGCAAAAGACATTGAGATTCTGAATAACATGAAACTGCACCTTGCGGGGCTTGTGGATGAAGGTCTGATGCTTAGGTACTTGGGAGGTTTAAAAGTGTTGGTAACATTCTCTAATATCGAAGAGGCCGATGATTTCTTGAGAAACAAAAGTGAGATATGGGCTAACTGGTTCTCTAGACTATATGTCTGGGATGGGATCCCACCTTTGTTTGAACGGGTTGCATGGATTAAGGTCATCGGTGTCCCGGTCTCACTCTGGGATCGCCATGTGCTTAGTCGTCAAATCGGAAGCTTCTACAGAAGATGGCAACATGGCGGAAGACAGAATGGCCATTTTGGTTCCGACGGGAAAACGTATATCTTTGGAGATGAACATTACCAGGAAAGATCACTCGTTTATTGTTTAGGTGGAAGAGATTACGGGTCAGTGGAGTCCGTCCTTTCTCTCGGATGACCCGTCGGAGGTCTCGGATGCCGGAGGATCGCTGGAATTTGAAGAGTCTAGTGAATATGGGGGTGTGAAATCGAAAAGTTGCATGTTGGATAGTGAACCTTCTTGCATGGGAAACCAAATGGACGGTTCATCTCCCAAGTCTACGACACAGGAGCAGGATTATGATTTCCCAAGTACACCACGTGTGGCGGCTGTTGCAGATCAGGAGGAGAGAGAAGGAGTGGGCCATGTAGTAAATGAGTTTAATTCTCCTCAAGTTTCTCCTCAAGTTGGGCCATTTTTGGACCCTACCAGGCCCAATTTTATCACTACCAGATCTAAAAGAAATAGACATAATAAAATTGTGGCCCAGAACGTCGGTATCCCTGACTTGAACGACGAGGTGGAGATTGGGGATAATTCGGACCCCTTCAACCTAAGGGAAATTTTTAGAATTGAGGAAGAAGAGAGAAGAGCGGCTATTGGGGTTGAGTTGAGACAGGATAGACCGGAGATGGAGGATGGTGGTGCGGAAGAGGTGGTAAAGCGACCGTTATTTGAAAGAGAAGTGGCTGAAACCCTGCAATTCGGCTCATGTCTGGGCATTGAAGTCGAAGGTTTCGAAAACCACGTGAAGAAAGTGGTAAGTGGGGAGCCGGTATTTAATCGTGATCAAAGAATTTTTTGTCGTTAAATCTTAATGGGGTTACCGATCCTAATAAATCGGTTTGGGTGTGTGGTCTTAAAAGAAAATTGAAGTGCAACTTCATTGGGCTCCAAGAGACTCATCAGGAGGGCCTGTCAGACTCGGCCATTCGGCGATTCTGGGACAAATCTAATATGAAGGTGATTTCGATGGACTCGTTGGGAAGATCAGGTGGCTTAGTTTCCATATGGAACCCAGATATCTTTATTGATGATTTTGGCATTCAGAATCAGAGATTCCTGCTTATCTCTGGGAAGTTAATTAGGGTGGATAATAGAATAAATATTATTAATCTTCACGCGCCAAATGATCCTGGAAGGAGGCGATTACTATGGGATGAAATCGCTAAATTAAAATCCCAATTCTCTGGGCTATGGGTCATTTTCGGC
Source organism: Helianthus tuberosus (assembly GCA_030545235.1). Taxonomy (NCBI): domain Eukaryota; kingdom Viridiplantae; phylum Streptophyta; class Magnoliopsida; order Asterales; family Asteraceae; genus Helianthus; species Helianthus tuberosus. The sequence continues at coordinate 104,110,229 of CM060381.1, forward strand.
GATTTTAACGAGGTTCGATGTCAAGAAGAACAGGCCAATTGTCAGTTTGACCGTGGAGCAGCGGAAGCCTTCAATGGTTTTGCTACCAGAACTGGTCTATTAGAATACCCTATGACGGGAGGTAATTTCACTTTTATATCCGATAATTTTGAAATTAAAATGAGCAAAATTGACAGGTTCTTGGTTTGTGCGGATTTCATGAATAATTGGCCCCTAGCTAAACTTGAAGTACAAAAGAAAGGTCTCTCGGACCATTGCCCTGTAGCGCTCTCTTGTTTCTCTCATGACTTTGGTCCCATTCCTTTCAATTTTTTTAATTCTTGGGTTGGTGAACAAAGACTGGTGGAAATTGTCGATAGGAATCTGGTTGGCCCGAATGCCGGAGAAAAGAGCGATGTTTTTTTAGCTCATACGCTGAAAAAGATTAAACAGGATATAAAAAACTGGAGAAAGGATGTCAATGAGGCAGAAAATAAAGAGGTGCAGGAAATACAAACGAAAGTAGCAGAAATCGAGAAAAAAGCGGAGATTATGTCGCTTTCTCAGTCCGAAAAATGCACTAGAATTGAATTGAGTGTTCGGTTAAGAAGATTGGAGACTATTAAATTGAAGAACCTCCAACAAAAAGCCCGTGTTAATTGGATTAGGTTCGGAGATGAAAACTCTTCTTTTTTTCATAATTTGGTTAACGTGAATATTGCGAGTAACAGGATTAACGGGCTGAGATTTCGAGATACCTGGGTGTCGGACCCTATAGAGCTGAAAACGGAAGTTAGAAATTGGTTTCAAAAACAATTCGCTGAGCCTATTCGTCGCCGGCCGAGATTCACAAACGACGGGCTGCCAAGGCTGACCGATGATCAAGGAGGTGCTCTAGTTTCTGTTTTTTCTGAAGCGGAAGTGAAAGAAGCTATTAAAGGATGTGACGGCGGTAAAGCCCCGGGTCCTGATAGGTTCACTATGAAATTCCAAAAGGCGTTTTGGGGAAAGTTAAAACCGTACATTATGGCTATGATGTCAGAATTCTATGACAGTGGGGTTATTAGTAAAGGTTGTAATCCTTCGTTTGTGGCCCTGATCCCTAAAATAAAAGATCCACATGAGATTTCGCACTTTCGGCCTATTTCGTTGGTTTGTTCGATCTACAAGATTATTGCCAAGGTGCTGGCAAACCGATTGAAAACAGTTATTAATGAAGTGATCTCCTCGACTCAATCGGTGTTTGTGGGAGGTAGAAACATTTTAGATAGCCCGTTGATTGTAAGTAACTGTGGCATGGGCTAAGAAAAGCAAGTCGAAGTTGTTAATTTTTAAGGTTGATTTCGAAAAGGCATACGACTCTATAAATTGGAAATTCTTCCTCCAAATTATGGAGAGTATGAATTTCCCCGATAGATGGATTTTGTGGATCAAGGGTTGTTTGGCGTCTGGAATGGGCTCGGTCCTTATAAACGGGTCCCCGACAAAAGAGTTTAAATTTAAGCGGGGGCTGAGACAAGGAGATCCTGTCTCGCCTTTTCTCTTCATTATCGCCATGGAAGTCATAACCTTGTTTATGAAAAGAGCTCAAGAGACGGGTTTGTTCAAGGTCTTTCAACTTCCGAATGATGGTCCCAATATCTCCCATCTTTGTTATGCAGATGATGTATTATTTATAGGGGAATGGTCGGAACAAAACGTGGTATGCTTAAATCGTCTTTCGAGATGGCTATACCTTGTCACGGGTTTAAAAGTTAATCGCCGCAAATGCAAGCTTTTTGGTGTTGGGGTGAATGAAAATGAAGTGTCTCGGCTAGCTCGCGGTCTCAACTGTGAAGCTGGGATGTTTCCTTTCATGTACTTGGGAATCCCTATATGCGTCAATATGGATAGGGCTCGGTTTTGGCAGCCCATTGTTGACAGGTTCAATCAGAAACTTTCAAAATGGAAAGCTAGACATCTATCGTTTGCGGGTAGAATGACGTTAGCCAAGTCGGTTTTGGGGAGCCTTCCTTCATATTTTCTCTAGCTTTTTTTAGCCCCGAAGGTTATTATTAATAAACTCGAAAGGATTCGGAGGGATTTTATATGGGGTAAAATCGGCTCGGGTCACAAAATAAGATGGGTTCGATGGGATATTTTGACGCAACCTAAGAGAAGAGGAGGTATGGGAATGGGGGGAATTAAGGATTTTAACCAAGCTATGTTGACTAAGTGGTGGTGGCGGATCAAAATGGACTCGAACCAACTTTGGGCTAGGTTCGTTACGGCTATTCACAATACCAAGAAAGAAGACACTTTTATTCCCCTTAAAAAGAGCATCCCGGGAGGTTGGAAAGATATTGGAAAAATGCAAGTGGACCTAATGAAAATTGGTATTAATATTGAAAGTAAGTTGGTCGCAAAGTTGGGAGACGGGGCGAACATCAAGTTCTGGAAAGATGCGTGGCTGTTGCCGCAGCCCTTAAAAGAGATTTACCCGGACATCTTCGCTCTAGCCAAAAACAAGAATGCTCGTGTTTCGGATAATGGGAAAAAGATTGGTGATAGGATGCAATGGAGATGGGATTGGGATAAGGATTCGAGATCGGTCGAAGAATGGCTGCAGATCGGTTATCTTATGAGTAAGCTGGGTCAGGTCTCCTTAACCAATTCTAAAGATGAGTGGAGGTGGAGTAGCGACTCGGGTGATCCCTTTTCAACTAAACACGTCCGAGGTGAGATCCTTAAAGCCGTTTCGGGGGAGGTGACCGAGAGTAGGGAGTTTCTTTGGAACTACTGGGCTCCGCCAAAGTGCAATTTTCTAGTTTGGAAAGCTATCTGGGGATACATAGCGTCGAAGGATGGGCTGGCTCGCCGGGGAGTGCCGCTACCGGACACGTTGTGTCCTCGATGCGGGATTGCGGCCGAAACTCCGGACCATATCTTTCTTGATTGCTTGTGGGCTAAAAACATATGGTGGAATATGTTAACATGGATGCGTATTTCGTTTCCTACCAGTTGCAACAATTTGAAGGATCTCATTGAAATGATAAAGATATGCCCGGGAAGCAAAGTTTGGAAACGCATTGTGTATACGGTTAGTATGGTGACCGTTTGGAGAACATGGAGCGCGAGGAATTATAAAACTTTTGAAGGTGACTTTATTCCTATAAGAAAGACGGTGGACCTAATCAACGAGGACGCGTTCTTCTGGATCTCTAACCGAGCAAGACTGAAGGCTCCTTCGTGGGAGAACTGGGAAGACTTTAATATTGTTAATCTCTTGTAATGTCTGTTTTTGTGCTTTCTTTTTGACGTTGTATTCTCGTCTCAGTCTCTTGCTGACTCTTTATATTTATATATAAAGTGTGTTTGCTGTTCAAAAAAAAGTATAATGTCTCATAATGTCTCTTGTAATGATTACTCAATTATTTATTTTTAATTTTTTTTCTTTTTTTAGAAAATACATCAAATAATATTACATTAATATTAAAAAAAACACACTTTTTATACTATTCGTCTTAATTTTCATCTTCTTTTTCGCCAAACCTCTTCATCTTCCCTTCATCATCATCTTCGCCTTCGTCTTCGTCTTCATCTTCCCCTTCTTATTCACTCTCATTTGGAACAGTGGCGGACCCAAAAATTTCTTTCTGGGGGTGCGGAAAATTTTTAAGGGTTGTATGTCTATGGGTACATAATAATATTTTTCGGTTCGTAGAGGGTCGGGTCATATTTAAAAAAGATAATCCAACATTCAAAATAAAATTCACATAATCAACGCAAGCACGCCAAACATTATTACACTTAGAAAAATGAAAATACTATGCATGATAATAAATCATTTAAAAATTAAAACTATATATATTTAATTTTAAAGAAGATATAAAAATAGTTTAAATTATAAATTATACACATATCAGCAAAACGAAAAAAAGTAAAAAAAGTAAAAATAAAAGAGCAATAATATATCTATAGGGTTTGCATAGTAAAATTTAATGAATAATAATATAAAAAGTAAATTAATAATAATGATTTCTATACGGTTTACATAATAAAATTTGATGTATGACAATATATAAAGTAATTAATAATAACGATTCTCATGTTTTAAAATTGTTTAACTAGTAAAATTTATGAGTGATAATAGAAAAAAATAAATTAATATTAAAATGATTTACTCATGTTTTAAAATGGATAAATTACAATTTTCGTCCTTTATGTTTGTATCGTATTACAGTGGATGACCTTTAACTTCAATAATTACAGTCATAATCCTTTATTTGGAAAACTCATTGCACTTTAGATCCTTTAACCTTAACTTGGTTAAATTTTTAAGTTAACTTTGATCACAGAAGGGTAATATAGTCTTTTTACCAGTTTAATTAAAATTATTATAATAAATAAAACAAAAATAATTTTCAAAAACTAATATACAAGTGCAGTTTATCTTTCTCTTCCCCATCTTTCACTTCCACCATCAGCATCATCTACCACCACCCACCACCACCTCCAACCTCCAACCACCATCAACCCATTATCAAAGTTTCTACATCTTCTTCTTCAAAAGGGCCATGACAGGGAACGGAAGGCACATATCAGTAAATTACTTTTGAAACTTTGAATAACCTTCATCCTCACTCGCGGCATACCTTGAATAACCTTCATCTTCTTCAAACCGCCGATTCAACGGCGCCGGAGGTAACGGTGTCGCTTCAACCGGATAGTCCAGAACCGATCCCTATCTTCATACCTCTTGTCCAGTTAGATCTGAAGCTTTCTCAGATCTCGCCGTTGTTGATGACGGCGGTGGCGGTTGTTTCGTTGTTGACGACGGCGGCGGCAGTTGTTTCGTTGTTCACTTACTCGCTAAACAAGGAAGATGGGGTTTTAGGGTAAATATGATTCAGGTTTTGAGATAAAAGAACAAACTTGGATTTCTTTGTCTTTATTTTTCATCTATTATTTTCAATTTCTGAAACTGAGTTTGGTATTTTGTTGAGTAAATTCTTGAATGACTATTGAACTTTTCCCTAACTTTTTTGTGCACCCCTGTTTTAACCCAAAAGAAATAGTGCAGATCTAACTTTTTTGAGTAAATCAAGAAGCTTGAGTTTGGTGTTTTGGATTGGAGCAACCATTTTACTTATCAAAACAAAGCATCTTCATTCTTATTTCAAGCTTCTTGATTTAACTTGAGAAATTTCTTGTTTGTAATAAGATTCATATGGATTAGAGCAGATCTAGAAATCACTGATCGTGGAAGGGATGATGGTGGGGTTGGTAGGAGAGAGAGTGAGAGAGAGAAGGGGGTTAGTTGTTTAATTATATTTTATATAAAGGAGTAAAATTACCTACCTACCCTCATGTGCCTTGCACATGACCAGACTTAACTGAAAATTTAAACCTTGTTTGAGGTAAAGGACGAAACATGCAACAGGTTTTTCAAATAAAGGATTGTGATTGTAATTATTGAAGTTAAAGGTCATCCAGTGCAACCCCCTACAAACATAAAGGACGAAAAGTGTAATTTATCCTTTTAAAATTGTTTAAACCGAATATAATATGAAAAATTACTGTTTCATTTCTTAATGTAAATGTACTCAATGCAGTTTTAGTTTTCGATAAGTGGCACTGTGGCATTAATCTTTTTTGATGTAACGCCCTAACACGTTTTAACCAAATTTATCGCAGCGGAAATTTCATATTTTAAATTTCTTTTATTAATTTCATTCATTCACATTAAATATATTAATCCCTTCTATACTTAATCAAAAACTAACATACTAATATCAAATTACGTGATCACATACACACCCACGTACAATCCATGTCTTGACTCGATCTTCAACCACGTACACTTCTTGATGAACATCCATAAACCTATACAGCCTGCAGTCACCACATTCAATCACATCATTAGCAACCGATGACAAAATACAAAATCTTAACATATGCATAATAAAGCGACAACATATCATGCTTCCTCTATTACTAGCCCCTTCATCCATCCATTGTATCACTCGCATCAAATTGCGAAGTCAACCTTCACCTCCATTGTTAACATACCTACACTTCACATTAGTTCTCAATAGAAAAAACGATTAGTATCATTAGCGTCTTTTCATATGAACATGACCTCGAATACACATAACTCATCTTTATGCATAATTCATTATGTACATTCCCTTTCTTACCCAAACTTAATCAAATCTCTTTATTAACCACTTCCGACCCATTTCCACTAAAACTTAACTTAGTAATAACAACGATTCATACCTTCTTACGTTACCTTCAATAATTACCATATATCATAAATACATTAACAAGCAAAAGGGTAAGTTCGGAGTTCACTTACCTCGTGCGTCCGAGTTCAAGCATAGCTTCCGTGTTTATCCTTGGCCCGTTGCCATTCCATGCTTGTGTCCACGTTGACATGACTCCTATCCGTACATGTCATTACATTCACATTCTTGTTAGCATATATGATTGTGCGTATGAACGATCATATCAATTTCATATCTCACGTATGACTTTCATTAGTCAATTCAAACAAACATAAAGCATACTCAACATCAACCTAACATAATCTTCACATGAACTATATCTAAAATACATTCCTCATGTTAGTTTACTATCAATTTCATTAATACCACATTCTATACATGTTTACCCATTAATTGCATACAATTTCACATATTATTGTCATTTAGACATTTCATCAAACACTTGGTGTGCGTACTACTTCCTAAGCATAATGTACAAGTATTTCATGTGTTTCTTCCTAATTATCACCTTCATTTATCAACACAAGTAAACATCATACAAATTCCATACCATAATCACTCTATATACAAATACCCATCACATACTACACATATTCCTAATCAAGTTCGTACCATTTCATGGATTAAACATAAACCCACTTAACTAAGTGTGGTAATTCATCCAAACACCTAAATTCTAGCAATTTACTCAGAGTCTTCACTTAGGGTTTGTTCCTAAACGTGTATACATCACTAATTTGGGCATAACCTTCATGATTCATACATAATTCACCACTAGTGATGATTATCCAGATTTCTCAACTTCATTAAACATCAAAATTCGACATACCTTATGATCCCCTAGCTTGGGTGATCGTTAATTCATGTTCCTTCTTGAATTTGAGCCCCGATTCCTCCTTCAATTGGGTGATATATGATGAACTAGGGTTTGGCTCTCTAGAGCCTTCCCCTGATCACGCATAGAACACACACGAAGTGTGTGTGTGTGTGTGTTATTTTCATTTATTAAAACCACTTTCAAGTTATCCCACTTTGGTCCCTCTTGTTTCGTTTTAATTAAATAGGGCTACAACTCTCCGTTTGATACCAACGATATTAAAATCAACTAGGTAAATTATTCCTAGTTATTATTCATTTACGGGTTTACTTTTACCCCTAATGGTATTTTTACCCGTTCCTTTATATTAACCGGGTTTAAATTACCAAACCCATTTTTGGGGTGTTACATTTGAAAAGTATGAGTACGATAATTAAATTACATTGAAGGGTCATCTTCCTTCTTTCTCTTTTTACCCAACTTTCAACTTCTTTATTTTGTTCATCTCTTCTTATGCTCTGCAACTTCTTAATCGAATTTTTTTTTCTTTCTTCTACTCTTTTTTCTTTGTTTATGGGGTGCGGTGTTAATATTTTATGGGGTGCGGTATCAAAATTTCATAAGGAACACATCACACATGTACACTAACCGAAAAATATTCATGGGGTGCGCCCGCCCACCCACGGGACAACATAGGTCCGCCCCTAGTTTGGAATATACTGAACCGACCATGCATATAAGACCAAATCCAACGCTAACACGCAATGTGCTACATTGGAACACATTTGATTCCCATTGTTCACTCTTTCAGCCATTGTTGCTTGCGGATATTGCTGAACAGCGTCCGATATATAATTTTGACATATTGTTTTTCCTTCATCTTCTAATATCATATTATGCATGATTATACACGCATACATAGCGTCTTTTATTTTTTAATTTGGTCCATGCACGACAATGATTTCTCAAATAATGCCAAAGTTGTTGAAGAACCCCAAAGCATCTCTCAATCTCTTTTCGTGCAGACTCTTGAACTTTCTTATAAATGTGCTTTTTTTCATCAATCGGGTCGCTAAACGTCTTCACAATAATCGAATACAGCAAATATATTCCATCACTCAAATAGTATCCGTGTGGATAGTAGTTTCCGTTTGCCCAAAAAGATGCCTTTGTTGCTCTACTAGAAATGAAATTCTCTACCACAAGCGACTGCTCGAAAATGTTTCTGTCATTGCATGACCCCGCGACACCAAAGTAACCCAAAGGTCGTGTGAAGCAACCGCTTGAAGAATAAGCGATGGTCCTTTTTGGTCACCTTGTGTGACAATTATACCACGGCCAATGACAACAATCTAAACTCCCAATCATGTTCTTGTGAATGCCATTGTAAATTTACTGTAGATCGTACCACGTCGACTTTCTTAGATAACTACACCATACAAATTTATTATTCATTTATAAAAACAAACAAATATATATATATATATATACACACACACGTATTAAACTAACTAAAAATATTATGAATAAATAAAACGTAAAATAGAACTTTTAAAAATTGTAGTGTACCGTGATAAAAATACTCCAAGGTGTCGTTGTTTTCTCTCAGCCATCTTTAAATACTCGTCATTGATGTCGGTCGTGTTTCTGTAAGCAAGCACGTGTAGCGCTGAAGTACACTTTTGAATAACGGTAAATCAAAGCATCCCTCTCGCATCCGGTTTTTGCTTAGAGTAATCAAACTTGTTTTCCAGGTTTCCGGTAATGTGTAGAAATAAATATTTACTCATCCAAAAACGACGCCTAAAACTTTTGGGTCTGCGTATGTCGGCGCTTCGTCAAAGTAATCTTTCATCAAACGAGTGTTTGCCGCAAGTCGGTCTTGTTCCGTATATTCTCTTTACAAAATCGGGCGTGGAGGCCGACTAACATGTTTTCTATACCTCGCCACGAGCTGAAACGCACCTGTAACCGCCTCTTGCTCGACCTCCTCGTCGGTCGACTCACCCCCATTGGCTAAAAACTCTTTGTAATAATAATTTGCAACAAACGTGGAGGATGTGGGGGAATCCATTTTTATGTATTTGGTGTGGGTATGTGTTTGTTTTTATGTGAGGTGTGTGGGAGGTATGAGTTTATATATAGAGAGAGATATTATAGTTTTTTTTAAATCGACTGTTAGACAACGGCTCTATCGGCCAAACCAAAAAGGATCCAGTATTTTCTCAAACACGCCCAATGATTTTTTTGACCAATCACGCATGTAAGTCCAGAAATTATCAATTGGATATCATAAACACAATCGAAGTGAAAAAAACTAAGAAAGTGTAGAAACAAGATGAAGAAAGTCGATTAGATTGATGAATATTGCACACAAGATCTAAGTCTTGTCTGGTACAATTCGTATGAAGCACAAATCAATCAACAACCTGTTTCCTCTAGCTCCCTCTATTGTCTAATGTGTAACCATCTAAATGACCTAGGTTCACTCTATTTATAGTTACATAGGGTGACCTAATTACAAACTAGGCCAAGCCCAAACGCACACTCCTAAACAAATCAACCCAATACTATCTAACCCACTAGAAGAACTAAGTCCAATAACCTATAATTGTGTTTGATAAAGATAAGTGTAAACCTACTCAATTATATGGCCTTACAATATCCCCCTAGGTTTATGCTGTCTTTATCAAACTATTGTCTTTATCATATGTCTGTGGGAAGATACTTCAACTTTCCATCTTCAAACTTGGGTCTTTTGTTCTTCTTGATCATGATCAGTTTTGCTTGAAAATATTGTTGAAAGGAATGCGAGATGAGAATTATCAGCATCTCTTTTCTTTTTCAATATTTTCTCTTTCAAGCAGGTTCACAGGTACTTCTTCTAAGGTACGTTCATTGTTAGACGATGACTCGTATCTAGTTCTTCTGACTCGGGTACACCTTGTTGTTGTGATGCTTCATGCTTTGTCAGCAGCCAACAGCATCTCATTCTTCATCAACCCTTGTTTCTTGATTAAAATCAAGTTCTGCACATGCTCAGAAATTCATAACCAAACATTTATATGCAACAGAGGAAAGTACCACATGAACACTTAGTACATCAAATTTCTCTCAATGTTTGAAGATCAAACAAATCTTCAAGAACGGTTAATAATTTTTTTAATGAAATAAATAAACACTCTATTTTTGGATTTTTTTATTTTTAATTTTTTTTAAGTTTGAAATATAAACATATAAACCGAACACAACTAAACAAAGAAATTAATATACAATTACAATTGCAACGACACTCTATTTTTGGATTTTTGAATTTTCTATTTTATATTTTTTGAATTTTGAAATATAAACATATAAACCGAACACAGCTAAACAAAGAAATTAATATACAATTACAATTGCAACGGGATCAAAATCATTCTCAGGCAAACCAAGGAACATTTTTCGGTACGAACCTATTCAGACCGGTCTATGCAATTGCCGATATGTTTGTCCACTTAAACCCAACGATCAACTTTCAATTTTCAACTTCGTGATATGCTTAAGGTAATATTATACTATGATACCCGTGTGTCCCATACCATGACATACCCCGTGATCAAGGTAAGCACAATGATTCATCGTAGCAGGTGAGTATACTGAGATCATCCTTTTATTTTACAACGTCAGACTATTGGTGACAGGTCAGTACTTTCATACAACAGAGCGACCAATGTTTGTGTCCGACGAGGGTTAGGCAAATACCTTTTTGGTATGAATTTTGCTTTTATAAACTCATTGGAATTCCCTCAATTTGAGTTTATCTTCCTTTAAGTTTTTTGGCCTCTTTGGCTCTTTTAAGATATCCTGACTGTACCTAAATCTGCATATAATCTGGATGCAACAGAAGTACAGCCATGATATCCCCGGGTGACTCAACAATATAAAGACCCGGAACCTCAGATGTTGGCTATCTATCAACGCAAGATTTAAGACCATGAAATTATACGCCGATGGTATGTTACCCACATGATACATAGTTCGTTATGTTTATATCACTTGTTATCTTTTATCACTTGAGAGTTAAGCCTATCGACATATCATAATTAGATCCTAGTCTGTTCAGCTTTTGCACCTTACACGTGTTGGTCAAGCTCTTTAACACAAACATTTATTTCATTTCCCATATATGCACAAACTCTTTTCGTCCTTTTCTCAATGTTTTTCTCTCTCTATCCCCCATAAATTTGTGCATAAATCCTATGCGCAAATTTACCTTATGTAGATAATATATGTACAAAAAGAAAAACAAAAGAATATGAAAATATTTTTGTTGTTTTTGCTTAACCGTTCCATCATCAGATTTAAGACTAATCAATATCAAGATTAGAACAAGAAAATTAAATTGTACCTTTTTTTCGATCTTATTTTACCTCTCTTATCTTCTCCAAAGGAAACATATCAACTGTAAATAAATAAAACTTTTTGCAACAGTGGGATGTTACCCTTTATATCTCTGGAACAACCGCTATCAACATTCTAAGGATTGTCAACAACTCCTCCTTGGTTGTCCCTGAAAAATAAGGAGATCAGTAAGACATTGGTACTCAAGCCATCGTGGTCTTGGGATTTCCTGAAGCATCAAAATAAGATACTTCTCGTAAGCACGTGTCCTCTTTTGTATCAGGAATTGGTGATGTTTCTGCTTTATGTTTTGCTTTCCAAATTTGTTTAGGTTTTCTAATTTCTTAGGTGCCTTTTGCAAAAAAAGTTTGCTTTTCAACCTTGTTATTTTCAATACTTATTAAGGTTTTAAAGCTTGTTTTCTTTTAGCTTTCGTAGATTCCAATCTCCATCAGATGGTTTAACCTTGGAATACTTATTCATCATTGCCTTAGGCTTTTCAACCTTCATTGGCTTAGAATATGATTTATCCCTTGGTGTAACCCTCTAATTTTGTGTATAATATGGCACATAGGGACGATGTGTGCAATTCTATGCAATGTGACTGGGTATGCCACAGTTGTAGCATGTTTGCTTCTTTACATAAGGAGCATATCCCGATCCATTCGACCCAACCGATGATGAGTTTGAGTTATAGGATATGTTGGAAGATTTGTTTGTAGACTTTTCAAACTTTCTGCCCTGCTTCATATGTCACTATCTACAACAGTTAACACATTCACTGTTAGATTTTGCAATTTCATTTGACACTGTGGGTTTTGGAGACACATATTTATTTGACACATATGGACAAGCATGAACAGACAAATTTGATGTATTCAAATGAACATCGGCAGTTTCTTGGCAAACAATATCATCCCCCTCAACCCAATCCTCTACCTTTACTTCATCTGCACATGAAGTAGAAGCATCAGTATTGTTTACACATTTAAACTAAGAGCTTGAGTTACAATCCTTTTGTTGTAGCTCTGCTGTTGACTTAGCAGCTGCTCCAGAAGACACACAGCTGGATTCACTAGATTCAGCTGATTCCAATTTCTCAAATTTAGTTGCTTTAGGTGATTCACATTTGGAGTTAAATTAAAAAAGTTACATCATCATTAAAGTCTTTTCAATTTCTCTCTCTTCACATTTCTTTCTCCTCTTTTTGTTATTTTGTAAAAAAGTTTTTGTAAAAAAAATGTAAAAATGTTTTTGTAAAAAAAATGTTTAAAACCGTAAAAAAAGTTTTCGTAAAAAATGTAAAAAAGTTTAAAAACGTGTGTGTAAAAAAAAGGTTTTTGTAAAAAAAGGGTTATTGTAAAAAAAAAGGTTAAAACAGTAAAAAAGTTTTTGTATAAATTTTTGTATTTTGTAAAAAAAGTTTTTATGAAAAAAAATTTTGGTAAAAAATTTTTTGTAAAAAAAATATTAAAGCCGTAAAAAACGTTTTCATAAAAAAAAACGTAAGAAAGTTTAAAAAACGTGTGTAAAAAATAGTTTTTGTAAAAAATAGTTTTTGTAAAAAAAAGGTTAAAACCGTAAAAAAATTTCGTATAAATTTTTGTTCTTTACTAAAAAGTTTTTGTAAAAAAGTTTTTTTTTGTAAAAAAGTTTTTTTGTAAAATGAAAGTTTAAAATCGTAAAAAAAGTTTTTGTAAAAAAAGTTTAAAAAAGTGTGTGTAAAAAAACGGCGCGTAAATACGGGGCGAAAAAAAACGAGGCGTAAAAAACGGCGTGTAAAAAAACAGCACATAAAAATGGGGTGTAAAAAACTGCGCGTAAAAACGAGGCGTAAAAAACTGCTCGTAAAAACGTTTTTTTTGTAAAAAAATCTGACAAAAAATGTTTTTTGTAAAAAAATTAGATTTTAAAATGTTTTTTAATTAAAAAATCTGATTTTAATAAAAAACAATTAATTTTATAAAACAAAAAAGTAATAAAAATATATATAATAAGACAAAACAACCAAATTTACTAAACTGTCATTTTGACATTAAAATATTAAAAACATAATAAGATAAAAAGAATTTAATATTGTTTTTATAAACTTTTAATCTCATTCATTCATCTTCAAAGATCAATGGTTGGAAAGTGATTCTCGTGGTTCTGTTAACTGGGGGTGGTTTTCATTTTAGCAGCCCCCTATATATGAATATGAATACTGATATAAATAATAGTTCAAGTAAAAAATATCATATGTTTTTGATAAATAATTTAAAATCTGATGGATTTTAAAATATTATATTATCTCTTATATGAATTGTTTAATCTTATATTAAATTTAATTGTATAAGTATCTTTTAATTAAAATTAATTATTTTTAGTTAAGAAGGAGAGAGGAAGGAAAACTAAAAAATTAATGGCTCTAATGAATGACACGTGTCCCTCATTGGTTTATTTTATTATACAGTACTAGCGGTAAGATGCGTGTGCAAACACGGGTCGTTTCTTAGAAAACCATGCATAACACATATTGATAGAAAGTATAGATAGGTGTATAGATATTGTAATTTTTAGTTTAAGGCTAATAGTGATACCCATGTGTAATTTTTAGTTTAAGGCTAGGTACTGTTTTCCACCAAGAAATCAAGATTAGAATTAAAACTCATATAAGTTGCATGTGAATCGATGTAATTAAATTACGAATGATGGTAAGTAACTAAGAGAACATGATGAAAGGAAATAGCATTAGTATGCAACCACTGTTTGACCAAAGTCAAACCACTGTTTGCAAAAAAAGTCTGTTTGAACAAAGTCTGTTTGACCAAAGTCAAACCACTGTTTTGCAAAACTATGATTCTTAGTGGTTCAAAAGTCTGTTTGACAAAAGCCAAACCACAGTTTGCAAAAAATGCAACCACTGTTTTCTCCACAAAACACTTTTTAACCCAACAGTGGTTTCAAATATTTGTTTTCATCCATCTGTTGACTTGTCAACAGATGTAAAGTCAACAGATGTATCAACAACAATGGTTTTAAATTGATGAGCATTTAGTTATGAAAAAATAATACAAAATCATATTGAAAAAATAATACAAAATCATACAAAATCATATTTGCTTTCATTGTTCTATATTCTATGATCGTAAATTTTGAAACATCTCTTGATACAAGATCCTTCATTTTTGGGGTACAACGTTCCATAAATTTTTCATCTTCGCTTCTTAAAATACAAACTTCACCACATGATCCTACAAAAGAAATAAGATGAAACTGGTTATGAGAATCATTACTAAATAAGATAATTCTAATGGCTAAGAAATTGACGCACACTCACGCATTAATAAATAATCTGTAGTAATTATGCCATGTTTGGTGAGATTTTTAGATGGAATAGTTAAATTAGTCTTATCTCCAGATCCATCCCTCATAAGAGTTTGCTCCAAATATAGAAAAGAAGACCTGAGTTTAAGTCTTGATTTTCATTTATGGCTGCTCAAACACAAGAATCTTGGTTTATTGTTTCATGTCATTAGGAGTAACCATGTGATAAAGGAAATTACAAAATTCAAAAGAAACTAATCATCAATGTATTGTATATAATGTTTGCATAAGGTAGCAGACCTTGAATCGTTATGTCACTTTTCCATTGCTGAAATGCACCATGAAAGGAGCTACTTTCTTCCTCCTCTTTAAATTGAATAGTAATCCCCTTTGAAAAAGTTTCTTGATTCAAACGTTAGAATATCATTAGTCACGGTACACTCATATATGCATAATGCGCATCATAATAACACAAATTAAAGGTTCAAATTGTTAACTCTTTTCTTATATCTATATGAATAGATATAAGTACCTTGCATAAACGCGATATAGTTCTAAACCAATCAATCGGAAAAAAAATATACAAAAATAGAAGCTACACAACATAGTCGCAACGGCTTACCTCTTTGACGGTTTCAGAACCTTCTGATTGTAACACTCATCTTGTAAATCCGATATTTTAAAGGTTTTCGTATATAAAACGAAAACTTAACATGTAATTACTATTAAGGATTCTTAGAAATTCGAGTAATTTAAAACTTTTACAAATTAAAAGTTTACAACATAATTTATATATATAAGTTCGTCATTTACAACGACATCAAAACGCTGTGCGGAAGTTTCATTCTGATGTGTTAGGTTCTTGTAAATCGCTTGATCTTCATCCGGACATTTTGGGAGCATTCACCTATTGCCAAAACCACACAAACTATTAGTTTTGACATGTTTAATCACGTATAATCAAGTTCTAAGGGCCAACAATAGAAAAGAAACAAAATTTCTGAAATAATAGGCGGTCGCGCCCTGCGACCGTTCTCTAGTCATCCTTCGCGGCCCGCGACAATGGCCGCGTCGCGCGACCATAATGTTAATATGCCGTCGCGTAGCGCGACGGCCTGTTTTTCACAGCAGGTTTGTTTCATTGTTGCTGCACTTGCCCAGCTACGAAAATTAACATTTAACAACTTAAAACCTGCATAACTTTTGCTATACAAGTCCGTTTTACTCGATTCTTTTTCCTACATGACCGTAATTTGATTCTCATTCACATGAAGTAAAATCATGCATCTGAATTCACAAAAATCTTAGATTTCAAGCTCTCGACTTGAAATACAATTATGACACTTTTGACCCATTCATGCTTTTACCAAACTAGCTTGTTATTTTCTTCCAAAATACCATGGTCATCATGTTATACCGTTTACTAATTTTCAAGATTCAACTTTACGGGTTCCTTAAGAAATCTTAACCCGTTTTGCATATATATATACCCGTTTTGACCCGTTACGAGTATTTTACATTTTTAGGCTTAAATCATGCTTCTATAGGTCTACATCCTATCACCATCTTTATACGTATTCAAAGACTAAACTTAACAAGACGCTTAATTCAAAACAACTCTTTAAAGGTTGTTTACTCTATTCACCCCTCAAGGACTTTTGTCAATTATTTAGCCCTTCATTTATGCGACGAAGGACTTCCACTATTATTTGACTAAAATATCGCCTTTAGCTATAATTCTAAACATGCGTACCTGGCTCGGGTCACAAAATTGACCCGTTTAAATACCTTTTGCTATAGGTTTCTAGTTAATAGCAATGCGAACCATGTGATAATTCTTGTAATCACAAAACTCGACAAGCGATCATCAAATATTATTGACAAATGGTGTTAACAACACCATTTGACCCGTTTAGTCAAAATGACTAATTATCATTACGAGATGGTATTTAATTACCATTTCATCCCCCTTTCACCTATCCCGGTTTATTTTTGAATTCATCTTACTTAGGAATCGTTCTCGTTTTGTTTGACCCGTTATGGCTTATGCCAAAATGGTGTCCTTTCAAATTCCTTTATATATTCGTTAGTCCATGTCTGGATTACTATTTAACCGTTTTTACCATAATTCATGGTTTCGTATTTTTTTCTCACTTTTCCGACTCGTGCATAAGTCGTGCCGGAACATCATATTTCGTTTACTCAACATAATTCAGATTCAATACTCGAAATCAAGTAATTGGTAATAAAATAAAAGGCGTAAGCTTCACTTACCTTGCATCCATGCCATACTTTTCTTTCCATACTCGCTCCGTTTGACCCGCTTCATCCACAAGCTTCCACCTAGCTTGTTAAGCGCCAAACTATTATCCAATGTTCACAAGGTGGTTAGATTAACCATAATTTAATATGATCTTCCACCTTACACATTTCTATGCATTCATCCGAACACTTAATATAATCACATTTTATACACAACCAAGTAGACCGCGATTTCATTTAGGCATTTCATATCACTGAAAATGGGCTGTTTTTTGTGACTTTTTAACCTGTTTACAAGTCTTCAAAAATTATGATTTTTTTTATGTGGCGTATCTCTCGGAGGGTTAGGCCTTGTGTTAATATTTCAAGATCTAACTCTTTACCAAAAAATCGTAAAAATTCTTTTACTAAGCTGCAATCAGATTCGTCACTTCTGACTGCAGCTTATGGAAAAATTCATTAAAAATTCCTCGTTTATCCGATTGACGAAATTCCAATTGGAGATTCTTTTAATCACTTAAAAATATCTACAGTAAATATTTGAGATCATAACTAAATTCCTAAATTGAGTCATGACATTCGTAATGGGTTGCAAATTCTGCCAGAAAACGCAGCTTGAACCTTTAATACGAAAAAATTCATAAAACGCTCAATTTTCGTCGAAAAAATGCGATTCCAGTGGGGTTTTAAAGATATTTCCTGGAATTACATTTTAGACTCAAGAAACATATGTTTTGGTCAAGTTTTGTTCAGGTTACAACCAATACAAGTCGGCTGTAAATTCTGATCAGGAGCTGTTTGAATTCAGCTTTCAATTTAAGCATGTTCTTGACATCATAACACTATTTTTAGCAATCAAAACCCTAAAAACATCTCATACATGAATTTAGCATCAACAAAAATCTGAATTTACTTGAGCTAAGCATGATTTCAACATATACTTGTCTAGGGTTTACTCCTAAACACTACAATGTTCCTATTTCATCTACATATCATTCATGCATCCACATATTTTGAATTCCCTAAATTCATGAGAATTTCAAGTAGAGAGTTTTTATCAAATTTCACATACCTTATGATCTCCTTGACTTGGTGATCGTTTCTATGTATTCGTGCCTTTGATTCGAGCCCGATTTGGCCTTCAATTTTGATCATCTTGCTGAATTTAGGGTTTGAGGAGAAACCTGGTGTCGCCCCTGTGTTTAATTCGAACCAGACACACACACTAGTGTGTGTTTGGTTTTTAATTTTATTGTTTTAATTATATTAAGTTCCAAACTTGACAACTTTGGTTCCCCATCTATTATTTTGTTTGTTTTTAACTAGATCCCCACCTAATTGTTCTTAACATTATCCCCACTAATTAACTAAGTTAAATATTCCTAGTTAATTTAGTGGGTTCGGGGAACTTAAGGAGGTTTCGTCCTCGAAACATTTTCTTACATAATTTATCGAGTTTAACTCCATGCATTTGATCTCGATAATCAATTGAGCATTTCTCATATTTTAACCAATTGTTTGTATTACCAGAAAAGTATGATAATATCTTTTTGGTTACTAATCATCTACGTATCTCATACGACATAATGTAACTTGAAATAACGTAATCTCGTTATTTCCACTAGTTTAGTTAATCTTAGCAATATTCATCGCTCGGCTCTATTGTGATTATACTTCACATTACACTTCTTGATCGTGATCATGTCACGTTATGCCAAATTTTATATCAACTTTTTATTTTCAAAATATCACTTTTCGAATATATCGTCTTGCATCTATCAGTGTCAAGACTTATATCTTTCATGCTTACTATTTATATGTCTATCAGAATTCATATTTGTAAAACGTTATTTCTTATCAAAACTGAAGTTTTAGTTTAGCATCTTCTCTTTAACCTTTGTCAATTATCCATACCAGGATATTGACAGTCTAAAATTCATTCTTTTATTGTCTTTGTTCTATGCGAGGATTTTCAACAGATTCCCTCGCTTGGTCTAATTAACCCGTAGGTTTTATCACTTAGCCTTATGGGCTATTTTATTAGACTTTCACCTCTTAAGGCGCGGTCCTTATAATCTATTTCTTTCTAGTCATGACCCGTGGGTCGTTCTAGTCTCGTAGACCTTTTCATTGTTTATAACCCCAAAGGTTATGTTGATCCCGTAGATCATTCTTTACTCATGTTATTCTTAAAATATACGTTTGGTGTCAAGGCACCCTGTTTTTGTTTGAAGAATCATTTGGTTTCAAGCTTAAGATCCGTTAACCTTGACTGTAGTTCGTGGCTATAATCGTTTTATTTCGGATCATTCTCCCGACTCTATGACTTCTCACGTCATTTATACATCAGTTTGTCTTATGCTCAATGTTATTTGGTTTGCATATATTCTTATTTGGTTATGTCCCATTACCGGGCTCATTATTCTTTTGCATTTTACGCTACCTTTATCTGGCTAGCGCTTATTTGTGCCATCCGACATTATAGTGTATTCATCCTGTTTGACTTGTTAGTGAGAAATCCATCACTTATAAACAATCAACTTTATTCTTTATTCAACCCGTTCGACCTCAAATGGTTGAACATATTTATTCGAAATTTCTATTTACGAAATTTTGTAGTCATAAGTCATTATCCAAGCCTTTTGATTTTCAACCCGCGTTCACGTCTCTTGGTTTACACATGTGTTTAAATTCCTACCCTTCAACCGGGTGTTTTACCGAAGTCGTTATTATTGCAACCCTCCCGGTATGCATTAAGACCTCGCTTCACTTTTATATTCCGACTTTGTCCGCAAGTTTGACATTTTACAACAACGGCCCGTTAAGAGACACATTCGCATTTTCCGGGTTCGAGTGTAAGTACACCCCCTCCCAATGCATATCTTATTCATTTTACATGTTTGCATTCTTCGGGTTCAAGTGTAAGTACACCCTCTCCCAATACATGTCTAAGTCATTTTACATGTTTGCATTCTTCGGGTTCAAATGTAAGTACACCCCCTCCCAATACATGTCTAAATTATTTTACATCCATCTTTGTCCCTTCACTCGGGCTCATTATCCTAATGTAATACGCTTCCGTCATCCGGCTGTTCGTTTACATTATTATCAAATATTTTGCTCATTTGATTCTTTTAGGTACTTTTTAATTTTGTCCCACTCACCCTCGTCCTTACTACATCAGATGTAAGCATGTCCATCATAAAAAGTTCATGGTACCACGTGCTCACCACTTACTTGGCCAGAGTAAGCGATCAGTACCTGGTATACATGACCTTTTTATAATTTTCACATTACACCCTATGTAAGCAATGCCTCTATTTGTTTCACTTGGAAACAATATCCCGAATAGATTTTCTATTCGGGTTTTTCCAAGTTTTTAATCTACATATTTGTTGTATATTACTATTTGTGCAATTAAATTTAAAATGTGCACCTGGTAATGCTTGCCCTAACGGGCTTCTCTTGCCATTAGCCTTGTTCACGACTGCCACGCGATTTAGGTCCTTGATAAGCATACTCTTTGGACCGTTCCTCTATCAAATCCGTGATTTGTTAAACTCTCGCTATCTTCATATGCGAGTGTCCTTCAACTAAAACATTTACAACAGTTAGTAATTTCGACATTAATGGATGCCCGTATTATAATATAAGGCTTTTCTACCCGTCGCGTAGCGTGACAGCCTGTTTTTCACAGCAGGTTTGTTTCATTTTTGCTGCACTTGCCCAGCTACGAAAATTAACATTTAACAACTTAAAACCTGCATAACTTTTGCTATACAAGTCCGTTTTACTCGATTCTTTTTCCTACATGACCGTAATTTGATTCTTATTCACATGAAGTAAAATCCTGCATCTGAATTCACAAAAATCTTAGATTTCAAGCTCTCGACTTGAAATTCAATTATGACACTTTTGACCCATTCATGCTTTTACCAAACAAGCTTGTTATTTTCTTCCAAAATACCATGGTCATCATGTTATATCCGTTTACTAATTTTCAAGATTCAACTTTATGGGTTCCTTAAGAAATCTTAACCCGTTTTGCATATATATATATACCCGTTTTGACCCGTTACGAGTATTTTACATTTTTAGGCTTAAATCATGCTTCTATAGGTCTACATCCTATCACCATCTTTATACGTATTCAAAGACTAAATTTAACAAGACGCTTAATTCAAAACAACTCTTTAAAGGTTGTTTACTCTATTCACCCCTCAAGGACTTTTGTCAATTATTTAGCCCTTCATTTATGCGACGAAGGACTTCCACTATTATTTGACCAAAATATCGCCTTTAGCTATAATTCTAAACATGCGTACCTGGCTCGGGTCATAAAATTGACCCGTTTAAATACCTTTTGCTATTGGTTTCTAGTTAATAGCAATGCGAACCATGTGATAATTCCTGTAATCACAAAACTCGACAAGCGATCATCAAATATTTTTGACAAATGGTGTTAACAACACCATTTGACTCGTTTAGTCGAAATGACTAATTATCATTACGAGATGGTATTTAATTACCATTTCATCCCCCTTTCACCTATCCCGGTTTATTTTTGAATTCATCTTACTTAGGAATCGTTCTCGTTTTGTTTGACCCGTTATGGCTTATGCCAAAATGGTGTCCTTTCAAATTCCTTTATATATTCGTTAGTCCATGTCCGGATTACTATTTAACCGTTTTTACCATAATTCATGGTTTCGTTTTTTTTTCTCACTTTTCCGACTTGTGCATAAGTCGTGCCGGAACATCATATTTCGTTTACTCAACATAATTCAGATTCAATACTCAAAATCAAGTAATTGGTAATAAAATAAAAGGCGTAAGCTTCACTTACCTTGCATCAATGCCACGCTTTTCTTTCCATACTCGCTCCGTTTGACCCGCTTCATCCACAATCTTCCACCTAGCTTGTTAAGCGCCAAACTATTATCCAATGTTCACAAGGTGGTTAGATTAACCATAATTTAATATGATCTTCCACCTTACACATTTCTATGCATTCATCTGAACACCTAATATAATCACGTTTTACACACAACCAAGTAGACCGCGATTTCATTTAGGCATTTCATATCACTGAAAATGGGCTGTTTTTTGTGACTTTTTTAACCTGTTTACAAGTCTTCAAAAATTATGATTTTTTTATGTGGCGTACCTCTCGGAGGGTTAGGCCTTGTGTTAAAATTTCAAGATCTAACTCTTTACCAAAAATTCGTAAAAATTCGTTTACTAAGCTGCAATCAGATTTGTCACTTCTGACTGCAGCTTATGGAAAAATTCATTAAAAAATCCTCGTTTATCCGATTGACGAAATTCCAATTAGCGATTCTTTTAATCGCTTAAAACTATCTACAGTAAAAATTTGAGATCATAAATAAATTCCTAAATTGAGTTATGACATTCGTAATGGGCTGCAAATTCTGCCAGAAAACGCAGCTTGAACCTTTGATACGGAAAAATTCATAAAACGCTCAATTTTCGTCGAAAAAATGCGATTCCGGTGGGGTTTTAAAGATATTTCTTGGAATTACATTTTAGACTGAAGAAACACATGTTTTTGTCACGTTTTGTTCAGATTACAGCTAATACAAGTCGGCTGTAAATTCTGATCAGGAGCTGTTTGAATTCTGCTTTCAATTTAAACATGTTCTTGACATCATAACACTATTTTTAGCAATCAAAACCCTAAAAACATCTCATACATGAATTTAGCATCAACAAAAATCTGAATTTACTTGAGCTAAGCATGATTTCAACATATACTTGTCTAGGGTTTACTTCTAAACACTACAATGTTCCTATTTCATCTACATATCATTCATGCATCCACAGATTTTGAATTCCCTAAATTCATGAGAATTTCAAGTAGAGAGTTTTTATCAAATTTCACATACCTTATGATCTCCTTGACTTGGTGATCGTTTCTATGTATTCGTGCCTTTGATTCGAGCCCGATTTGGCCTTCAATTTTGATCATCTTGCTGAATTTAGGGTTTGAGGAGAAACCTGGTGTCGCCCCTGTGTTTAATTCGAACCAGACACACACACTAGTGTGTGTTTGGTTTTTAATTTTATTTTTTATTAAGTTCCAAACTTGACAACTTTGGTCCCCCATCTATTATTTTGTTTGTTTTTAACTAGATCCCCACCTAATTGTTCTTAACATTATCCCCACTAATTAACTAAGTTAAATATTCCTAGTTAATTTAGTGGGTTCAGGGAACTTATGACTAGGCTTATTTTAAGTCCCGTTAACTAAGGGCTCTTATAAACTCAATTCCTTAAAACTTTGATTCGCTTGTATTTAATATTAGGATTTCTTATTTAAATCCAAATATTTACCGGGTTATTTTTACCACTAGCGGTACTTTACCCATCTTTTAGTATTAACGGAGTTTGATTACCAAACCCGTTTTCGGGGTGTTACACTGATACACAAAGTGGTTGTAATTCACCTAACTGAAAAGCTGAAACCGCCAAAAACTCTGAAACCGTGAGCCTAGAAAACCCGAAGCTCACGCAGATCCTTGCATTTTGACGCCACTTCTTGAGCCTCGAAGCCCTTCATCACTGCTTGAGCTTGGCTGCCCATCAGATGAGACTTTTTTTTTTCTGTGATCCACTGCGGATTTATTAGATTCAACACAACTTCTGTACACCCAACACAACTTCGGTGATCAACATAAATAAATCACGACTTTTTTAAAGTTCTACAAGAAAAAATAACATGCGAAACAATATAAAAAACTACCGGGCAAGCTCAAAATTAGTATCAACCTAACAATTGAGACTTTAAAGCCATAAGTTCGGAGCGTAAATTTGTGAGGGCATTTCAGCTTTTAAGTTTTCTAAGTGTCTTTCAAGTTATAGTTCGCATGAGTACCTACAAAAAAAAGAAGAATAAAAATAAGTACTAAAAATAAACATATCAAATGAATTGACGGGTCAAAAGTCGTCGCCCACTGGGTAATTTTAATGCATCAACACCTAGTCACTCACAGTTTCAAAAGAGAACTCGTTATAGTAGCAGAACTAATAAACGATAGAAAAGAGAAATAATCAACGATTAAAGAATTCATTAGAAGCAACTCTCCTGAATCAGATTACATATTGACCCGCATCAGTAAACACATGAACCATTCACAAATTGAGCATCTCACCCTGCTACATGATGATGCTCTGCGTGTAATCGTGATCGACTCACAAGTGGTATCGTCTTCTGCAATATGTAATCTAATATCAAAACATAAGCAGCCTTAGTCGGAACTCAAAACTAATGCTGAAACAATAAGCAAACCTTCACTTCTTATTTCTTTTTCACATAGCAACAAAACCTATTATAATTCTTCTAAACAACAAACACTATCCTCTTCCTTTTTTTTAACAAAAACTTGCAATTTAAATCTGATTCACAACAACATTCAGCAAACACAAACACTTTAAATTGTCTGAACTGTCCGAAATCACATCAAAACTTAATCTGAATCACAACGAAACTTGTCGAAATGTACAGACTTCAATCCAAAACAAACTGAATAACGATCAAATAAGTTCGAAACTATGAAACAACAATCGGATCAGATCTTATCAATTTACGACAACATTCAGTATCCGATCTCATGAAATCTCAACATCGATTCAAAGATGTTTTTTTCTCGTTTTCTTACAGATTTTCAATTTTACACAAAGTATGAATTGACAATATGCAGTTACGCGTGAATATTATGAATAAAAACACTAAAATTTGGTTCAATTTTATCCTTCAAAATAGTTATTTAAGCAATGAAAACAGTCCAAAATATTTGCAACTTTGATCGAATCAAATCGAAACTTGATCGAAATCAATCAAAAACTGATTCGATTTCACCGAAACTCAACCGAAACAATTTGAAAGTCGATCAAATCAGTCCTAAATTAATCCAGTTTTGTTCAAAACTTAATCTAATCAATCCGAAATTCGTTGAATCAATCAGATCTGATCAACTACAATCTCTTACACATAAACTGATCTCATTTTTCGTTTTTACTGTTTGAACGGAAACAACAATCTCAATTCTGATACAAATCTAATCTGATACTGATTTGCTTTTTTTTTTAAATAACTTCAACAAACAGCAAGCCAGATCTGAAATCTTGCACATCAAAACAGTTTCAAATCGATTTAAAACTGAATCGCAATCAGCCGTAAGACATCAAAACAGAATGAAATGAAACAAAAACAGATTGAAACTTGTTTGAAACTCGTTTAAAATCAATCGAAATCACATAGAATAGCACCGAAACTCGTCCGAGTCGATCACGATTACACGCAGAGCATCCGTAGCCCTGATACCACTTGTGAGTTCAGGATCGGATCGTAAACTATCTCTAGCAGAAGACGATACAACATTAATGAGGAAATGGTTCATGTGTTTACTGATGCTCTGCATCAGTAAACACATGAACCATTCATAAATTCAGTAATCTGATACTTGTAGCAGAAGACGATACAACATTAATGAGGAAATTAGGGTTATAGGTAGCATTGCATACATGATGATGCAGCTGCAATTGAGTGTTGAATACGATACATCTGCTGCTGGAAGACATACGATGAGTGGAGACATACGATGAGTGGAAAATTAGGGCATCAAAATGAGTGAATAACACGATTCATTGACTCAATAGTAAGATCTTACCATTCCGAAGCCGATCGATTGACA
Source organism: Helianthus tuberosus (assembly GCA_030545235.1). Lineage (NCBI taxonomy): Eukaryota > Viridiplantae > Streptophyta > Magnoliopsida > Asterales > Asteraceae > Helianthus > Helianthus tuberosus. Next base: position 104,135,959 of record CM060381.1, read on the forward strand.
AAAAGAAGACGGTACAGCTCGGACCTGTTCTTGAAAGTATCGTTGCAAGGACTGTTAGACAAATCGAGACTACAAAAGAACATATTCGGTTGGTTGGATTATCTACAAAAGAAGTGGATGGAGTGTGCAAAACTTTTGTTTTACCTGTATCGCAGCATATCAACATCATCAAATGGAGTGTGCAAAACTTTTGAGAAGCTTAGAGAGAGGTCTGGATTTGAAACTTTTGAAAATGAGTTTTAGAGAGAGAGAGAGAGAGAGAGTTGAGCTTTTTATACGTCAGTTATTTAAATTTTGAATCTGGAGCCATGTTTAAATTTTGAATCTGGAGCAATGATTTTGAATTTGGGCAGACGTTTAAGGCTGAGGTTTGAATTTTATATAGATTTTGAAATTAAGGCAGAGGTTTGCCCTTTTATATATGTGGGCAGACCTTTGAAAAGCTGAATGTGGGCCAACTTTGAAATTTAAAGTCTTTTAATATTAAGGTTTATGATGTAAAAATAACATAAGAAAAGCCTTGTTGGACAGCCTCTCTAGCTGACACATCAGCTTTTCTTATGTTATTGGGATTTCTCCTTTTATAGAAAATATAGATAGATATAGATATATAGGAAATACAATTAAAAAGTTATATGAATAGTGGGTTCGTTTAGGTTCAAGAGTCGGCCTAAGCCCGATAGGCCAAACTCAGGCTTAGCTCTTTTACTAAATCAGCTTGTTTATAGTCTCGGGCTCATGCTCAAAGCTAGTTTCGAGCTGGCTCGAGCCCGATAAGCGAAGCTCAAGCTCATTTACTAAATGAGCTTCTTTTTAGCCTGGGTTTCAAGCTTTTCTTCGAGCCAAGCTTGAGTAACCCGTGAGTAGCTTGGCTCGTTTGCATTACTATTTTTTTTTTTTTTATCATTTTGTCTTAATTCATTTCTTTTCTTAAATTCTATTTTTTATCTTAACATTTTTTTGAAAGTTTAAGGGCTGTTTGGCAACTTCTGAATGAGTAAGTGCTAAACCAGTAAAAGGTCTTAACCATTAAGTGTTGAACCAGTAAAATGTATGAATCATTAAGAGTCAGTATAATGCTTAACCATTCAAAGGAAAATGTCTGACCAATTCAGATAAGAGGTCTTAACCATCCAGACTCAATATAATGCTTAACCATTCGAATGCAAATGTCCGAATCATCCAGACATCTGCTCGCGAAACAAAAAACTCTGTACCTTTAAGTGCTGAACCAGTAAAAAGTCTGAATCATTAAAAGCCTATTAAGAGCTAAAACAAATAGCTCCTAAATCTTATTTACTTAATTAAAAATAGTTATTAAGTTTCTTTTTAATTTAGTTTAAAAAAATTATCAGTTCCTCTTTTTGTTTATTTTCTTTTTCTAAATTTACCTAATTAGTAAATATACGTTCATACAAAAAATAATTTGCCAAATTTTCATAAGTTTTGATGGGATCAGTATTCTAATATATTTTTATATTTATTATTGAATTTCTAAAATTTTTATAGTTTCCAAATTTCGTATTTGGACCATTGAAATGTTGGGATTTCATACTTTTTTTCTTTTCATTTTCTCTTACACTTTGGTCTCTCACGTCACTTGATATTTCGTAGATGCTTTTTGTTTTTTTTTTTCGTAACAATTATTATTATTATTATTTATGTATAAATTATAAGACGATGAATAGTACTTTTCTTTTATCCTTTAGTTTATTTCGTCATGTAAATTTTTTAATTTTCAACCCAAGTAGTTTAAATATTGTATTATTTTTCGTTAACTTTAACCAAATTACCTTTTTACCCCTAAATAGTTATTTTAACGAACACGTTATATCGTTTTAGACATATTTTTTAACTTTTCTTTTTCTTTGCTATAACGAGTGTGGCCAAGGTTTTTTTGTAGTTAGTTTTTTTAACGAACGTGCCGATACTTTTTTGAACATATGTTTTAATTTTTCTTTTTCTTTGATATAACGATTGCATCGAAACCGGTCGAGTTTCTATAGTTTTCTTTTTCGTTTACCTTTGTTATTTACCATATTGTTTTACCTTTTCTTAGTATTTTGGTGTTCGGAGCCGAGTTACGACGCAAATAACATAACCCATTTAGATATCATTTTATTTAATTTTATAAATTTATTTATCGGTTGTAATGGTATGCTATACCTTCTGAATTCCAACCGCGTCCAGGAGCGGGTACCTACGACCCTATTTATTATTATCCACAAATAATTCAATAGTCAGAGCATTCACATCTTTTGTATAAAATTATGTGAGAATGGTGTTTATATTATAAAATTGGTTTGTAAGTGGTAGTGAGTGGAGGAGAAAAAAAATATTACTGTTTATCTGTATTTTGTATGTTTTTTTTTGGGGGGGGGGGGGGGGGGGGCATTGTTCATTCTCTATAACTTTTTAATATATTTTAAGAGTTGTTGTGAGTGGATGAGATAGAAAATGTAATGATAAATTATTGGGTAAATTACTTTTTGAGTCCCTGTGTTTTATGGGTTTTAACTAGTTAAGTCCAAAAGCTAAAAGTTTAACGACCTGAGTCCCTATAAGCATTTCCTTTAACCATTTGAGTCCAAATTTCTAACCCAGTTAAATTTTGTTGTTAAGTTTTGTTAAATGACCAAAATACTCTTATATTTAAAAAATAAAAAAACTCTCTCTCTCTTTCTCTTTCTCTTTCTTCACCCTTCATATAAATACTCACATTTTGCCCTTTCTCTCTGCGCAATCTCTCTCTCTCTCTCATGAACACCCACCACCACAACACCATTATCTGTCATCACCATCCATCTTTAAACACCATCACCATCCATAAACCCCCGTCGCCATCAAACCCCTGATAAAAACAATCACTGCCACAATAACCTGCATCCCCAAATCAGAACCCTAAAATACATTGGTGTTCGGTGAACATATCCGACCATCATCACCATAACCTGCATCACTCGTAACAGAGCCGGTGGGTTGTGGACATTAACAGTTGTGGGCGTCAGGGGGGTGGTCGATTGGTGGTGTTGTGGTAGTGGACTGGTGGTGGACGTTGACGGAGACGAAGGAGAAGTGGTGGCGTTCGAGAAAGTCTATTTATATTGGTTGTTCGATTGCGCCACAAGTAAAATATTTGAGATTTAAATTGTTGTCGATCTTCATCTCTGCAAAACATCATCGGCGATTTGACCGGAGTTCCGGACACCAAGCTGTAACGTAAATATGTTAATTGCGTTCATGTTATGCATCTACAATTTGTACAAATTCATAGTTTAGGGGTTTTTTTCTCATTAAGAACCAATATCTCTGTTCATTTTTGTGTTTTGTAGTTGAATTAAATATTAGATTTAGAACTTGTTGAGTTCCTCTTTTCAGTCTTGATTGGCTGGAACTTGTATAAACAACTTCGATGGACATTGACGGTGGTGTTCTAGCGGTGATGGACTGATTGTGTTGTGGCATTGGTGGACGTTGACGGAGACGGAGGTGGAGACGAGGTGGTTGTCGGAGTTCTTAGCTGGTGGTGTTGTTGTAGGTTATGGTGGCAGTGATGGGTTTTATGTGTAAATAATAATAATAATTATATATATATTTTTTTCTTTTTGAGTCCCTGTGTTTATGTGTTTTATAAGGGTAATTTGGTCATTTAACAAAACTTAACAACAAAATTCTAACTGGGTTAGAAATTTGGACTCAAATGGTTAAAGAAAATGCTTATGGGGACTCAGGTCATTAAACTTTTTGTTTTTGGACTCAACTAGTTAAAAGCCATAAAACACAGGGACTCAAAAAGTAATTTACCCTAAATTATTTTAAATTGAAATGAATGAGAAAATATAGTTGTTTTTAGTGTAATTATATGGTAGATTTGATGGAAGAAATGTGAATGCTCTTAATATTATACTATCTCTAATACTATGTGCGTCCTTAAGCGCATTTAACTGCCACGTCATATGCCACATAATATCCTTACAAATCCTTAAAAACCTCAATTTCATCTCCAACCCACCCTTACACTCCTTAATTTCCACCTCATCACCTAACCATTACACACAATATTTGAATAAAAAATTTCTTTTTCTACTTTGGGTCCACATGTTAGGATCTGAGTTTACTTGTTTGTGTTAGTTTTATAGATGAAATATGAAAGATGATAAACAAATGAACAATTGCAGCGGAAATGAAGAAAATGTTTAGAACACAAACAAGAGAAGAAATGCTTTCATCATGAATACAATACTTTTAATCGAAAGACTGTATTACATAATGCTTCACGTATGCATGAATTACAAATCCCCCTCAGCCTGAGATCACAGTGATTGTTTGTACAAAATGCAAGTGATGAAGTGTTCTAATATAACAGTACATGCACTCTCTATTTATAGTACTATCCTAACCACTGTGGCATCTTTGCTGACATCACCAAGACAGTGATATCTAACAACATTAACAACCTCTAAACACTACTAATACAAAACACTGTTACATTATTAAACACTGATTACTGGATTCTGTTGGTGCTATCCTCTGATGGACTCAACCTTCGTTGAAGCTTTGGCAGTGCTTTACTCAAGGGTGATCAGACCTTTGACTTCCAGCAGACCTTTGACTTCTTCAGTGGTTTAGTCTTCAACAGTCTTTATAATCCAGCAGTGCTTAGTGTTGAGCAGACTTTTGAAGCAGCAGTTGTTAGACATCTTGTCATTAAAGGGAGTAGAATCCAAAGCACTGTTATTATGGATCAGTTGCAGAATAGTTTTGGCTTTGTATCATCTGTTCTCAAGAGAGGTTTCACATGAGCCAACAATCTCCCCTTAGAACAGATGATACCAAAACCCTTCATTTATTTCTGATCCTTATCTCCTCATCAGCATTTCCCTGATTTGCCCTTTGAATTAAAGTTCAAAATCCAGGGAATCCATATCATCTTCATCCTTTTCTAGTTGAAGGTTCAAAAGATCTTGAAGGTCATTTGCATTCAGACCATATGCATCATTCCTTGATATTCTTTCAACTTTACCATCTGATCTGAGCAAAGTCAATACGTGGGTGTCTGAGGATGACTTCCACTTTAGTATTTTTGGATCAAATGGTTTACTTGGGATGAGAGTTATTTGTGATGAGTTTGGAGAATGAGGTCTACTTGCCAACTGTTTGATTGTTTCATGTAATTGGGCAGTGAGTTGATCAGCAACATCATCCATGTGAAATTCAATCTGGCATTTAATGGCCTCTTTTCTAATTTCTTCATACCTCTGCACATCTTCCTCATCAGTCTGTTTTTGCCTTTTTAATTGATTCAAGGCATTTGTGGGTAAAACATATGTTAAGGCAAGCTTTTTGGAGGCACGGGTCTGTTTAGGCCTGCCAACAGTGGTTTGAGGATAAACATGCTTTTGAGGAACATATGGGTCTTTCTTTCTAAGCTCTTCTTGTTTTCTATAGGTCTCTTCAACATTTTTTTGACCATCTGGCTATTGATCTAGCATACCCATAATCAACAGCAACAAGCTCTGCTCTCCTTCTCTTGAACCTTAATGCATCTTCTTGATCAACTTGCTTGGATTTCTTCCAATTTGGTGCAGTTTTCTTGATCAGAGGATCATTTTTCATCTTTGTAATTTTGTGAATTTCTTCTCTGAGAGCATCTTCTAACCAGTCCTTGAATTGGGCCTTGGTTGCTTTGTAGGGCCTGTGCTTCATAATGTGGTCTAAGTAATCAACCCTTAGTTCCTCTTGAAGCTCAGTATCCAGAGGCTGCTCAGACATGGATTTACTAAGGTCTTTAGCAAAGTCTTCAAGCTTTCTGACTTTGTTAAGCCCATGTGATAACAGACCTTGGTATCTCTTGTCACCTAACCCTTTGCTTTCTTCTTTGGCTATAACCTCCGCTTGTTTTGCTTTCAACTTTAAATATTCATCCAGATTCTGAGGTGTTCTGAAGCCATCCTCTATCTTATAAAAATATTCCATTTCACTTTGAACTGCAAGCAGTTCTAGAGAATATTAAGTAGCCAGTGGGATGACAGATTGCATGTGACCAGTGGGTGGATGGTTAATTGGATTTGTAAGTGGAGATGATGAGGGTGGAGTGGTTTGAACTAGAGCATATGATAAGGGGATTGGTGATGGAATCTCTTCATCATCATCATGCACAACAAATTTCCTTTTGCGTGCATAAGGAAATTTGGGAGGTGGAGGAGTTTTTGATGGAGAAGGTGGTTTAGGTGAAGAAGGTGGTTGTGAAAGGAATCTTTGGGGTGTTGGTGGTAGTTGTGTTGATGGTGGTGTGTTGAAATGAATGGAAGCAGTGGATTGGCTAACAACTGTTGAAACCACTGGTGTCTCAACAACTGTTGGCTTAACATCTGTTGATGCTTTTGTTGCATCAACATCTATTGGTTTAGTGGGTGAGGATGGTGGTTCGGAAGCTGTTTTTTGCTTCTTTTGTGGTGGTTTTTGAGGTGAAGGTTTGGTTTTTGGTGTGGCAGAGGATGCAGGCCTTTTAGGAGCAGCATATGTTTTGGGAAATGTGGCTGTTGGTGGTCTGTTATTTCTAAAAGACTTTCTTCTTTGAGAAGTACCAATGTTTTCTCTTTTCATCTTTTCCTCCTGTTCTCTCTTCCAGTTGTAGGCTTTGCTCTCAACATCCAGCTTTCTCATTGAGTCTTTCTCCCCTTTTTGGCATCATCTTCATCATCTTTTTCAAAGATTGGTGCAGGGGAGGAACCAATAATCTTTTGCAGGGATTCTTTGATACCCCTAATGTCTGCCTGAGTATCTTTGTACCTAGCCTCAACCATGATTCTTATCAACTCCATGTGCTTGTTGTGGTGAGTTCAACTAATTCCCTTTGTGCAACAAGTATTGGTTGCACTGAATTCCAAATTTCTTGGGAGATTTTCTGAGTACTAGGCTGACATTTAGAAGCCTCCAACAGCTGTTTCATCATATCTTTCATTTCTCCAACAACGTTTTCAATGGTGGACATTCTATCTGTCAATTCTCTATATCTTAATTCATCATCTAACTTAATAGGATCATCTAAATCCCCACCCGAGGTGGTTTGATGTGGGGTAAAATACACATAATTGTCCCGTGTAAAATGTATAATTATTGTATAATATTTATTTGTTTTTATTTAGTTTTAGTATTTTATTACATTATTTTGTGTTTGGCCAGGTCCTGGTGCAAATGGAGCGAAAATGAGTAATAATTAAATAACCAGCTAGTTGAGCAGAGTAGGGTGCCAGGGACCGAAGTAGAATTGCTGCTATTTTCCGTGATTGAGTCGAGCCCGCTATCTCTAGATGCGAATATGAATTATATAATATCCATGCATGGACACAGCCATATTAATAGAAAAAGGATGCTGCCATAGTGATTATTATTGTTGGTGGCTAATAATTATATTGGTGGAAGTAATTGATAAAAAAAAAAGGAATGGAACCCCACACAAAATAAAATACAAAGGATGCCATCATTATATTGGGGGGGGGGGGGGGGCGAATATACAGGCATACGAGGCAACTGCCTTAATTTTATTATCATGGGCCACAAAGGATCATAGCCCAGCTAATAACAGATTGTGGGCCATGAAAGTGCAAATAGTTTACGTGAATATTTGTGATGTTGGGCTTTTAACAATTATTGAATGTAATGTCATGCATGGAATTAGAACCCTAATGGGACATAAAGAATCTACATCAGACATTAAATATTACTTGGATGAAAAGACTCCAGATGAATATAAAAAAATATCAACATCAGACAACAAGGGGGACGCAACATCAGCCGCACATACGCATACATCATCAGACGCATAACGGGCGACAAAAGAGAAGATCAACAGAATGGGAAGCTTCTTTTGCAAGGAACAAAGCTTTTGAATCATTGGAGTTGGAGTGGAAGCTTAGAGAGCAAGGGATATTACGGTTTTTGCTTACCGGGTTCTTTTGTTTTCTATTTTTCTTATTTTAATTCGATGAATTCAGATTTTAAACTTTGTGTTTTTGTTTTTGAGACCATGTTTCTTGGCTAGATTTTCTTAACTACCTAGGCATGACAATGGTTTAAATAAAGTTTGGATTTTTATTCGGTTTTTAAGTGGAAAATTGCCCAAAAATCTCGGCTCAATTTTTTTCTTCAAGTTTGGTATTTGCCCAAAAATCTCGGAGAGTATCTTGGTAAATGGGTGCATCGGCAGTAAGAATTGTTTTGTATTTGGAAGATTCAACGATGTCAATTATTGAGTGGAAGGCGGTGTTTTTGTCGATTTTCTCGAAAATGGGAAGGTAGTTATGAGGGTTTTTAATTGTCAGAGCCATGATCGAAGTTGAAAATTGCGAAAGGTTGAAGAAGAAGTGAAGAAGAAGATGGTAACTGCTTTAGAGATTTTTTGAATTCGATACGGCAAGTAAAAGCTCTGTTTGGGGATTTAAGTAGGGTTTTATATGGCAAAAAAGTGAATGCTGACGTGGCAGCGGTTTCAAATATTTGACGGCTAACATCTGTCCACGTGGCAACCTTTGCTGAAAAAGTGGATGACAGTTGTTTGGAAACCACTGTTGGATAATAACAGTGGTTAGGAATAGTGAATGTACAGTGGCTGATTTTAGTCTATCAGTGGATAGACATCAGTGGTTGAGACCATCAGCTCTTTGATCAGTAGTGGTCCATAAGCAGTGGATAAAGGGAAACAAAGGATACCTTTCAGCAGTTGATGGATTTTTAGCCAATAAGAGGTTTAAAACATTAGTGGTTATGAACAGACTTTTAAGGATTCATGAAAAATTTTCATTTTAAACTATTTTTAAGGATGGATTTTTGATTTTCTAAAAACATTTTAATGCTTTTTATTCATGGAGAACAAGTTTTTGCCTTCTAATCCATGTTAAGCATGCCAATTCTTGAGTTCAAGCTTTCAAAGGTAGACGTGTCTAATGCTTTTGTTAGCACATCTGCCAGCTGATCCTGAGTTGGAACATGCTGCAGAGAAATCAAACATTTTTCATAGCAATCTCTCACAAAGTGATGTCTGATGTCAATGTGCTTGGTGGTTGAAATGGATACTGATTTTTGATGATATTTTCAGCTGCTTGACTATCCAACATGAGAGGAGTCTTTAGAGCAGTTATACCAAAATCCAATAACTGGTTTTGAAACAACAACAGTTGGGCTGTACAGCTTGCAGCAGCAATGTATTCTGCTTCAGCAGTGGATGTGGAAACAGCTGCTTGCTTTTTGCTTTGCCAAGATACTAAGCAATTGCCTAGAATTGACACCCTCCTGATGTAGACTTCCTTGTTGTGTTGCATCCAGCAAAATCACTATCTAAGAAATCTGAAAGCTTGATATTCCCATTAGCAGGATACCAGATACCAAGTGTGGGAGCACCTTTTATGTATCTGAATATTCTTTTCATAGTATGAGATTAGACTTCCTAGGTGCTGACTAGGATTTGGCACAGACACATGTTGCAAGCATGATGCCTGGCCTTGATGCAGTTAGGTACAATAAAGACCCAATCATGCTTCTATATAAAGTTTGATCAACCAAGTCATCTTTTCCATCAGCAGTGACAAGCTTTGTGGTTGCCATGGGTGTACTACATGGTTTACAATCATTCATATCAAATTTGTTTAAAAATTCTTTTACATATTTGCTTTGATGAACAAATGTTCCATTTTGCAATTGCTTAACTTGGAAACCAAGAAAGCATTGGAGTTCACCCATGGCACTCATTTCAAACTTTGCTTTCATGAGTTTTCTGAACTCTTCACACATGGAGGTACATGTGGATCCAAAGATGATGTCATCAACATAAATTTGGACATTCATCAGATCCCTCCCTTTCCATTTCAAAAACAAAGTTTTATCAATTTTACCCCTTGTAAACCCAATTGAAATAAGAAAGGTGGAGAGAGTTTCATACTAGGCTCTTGGTGCTTGTTTCAAGCCATACAAAGCTTTGTTGAGCTTGTAGACATGATCAGGATAGATGGCATCTTCAAAACCAGGAGGTTGACAAACACACACCTCCTCTTGAATCTTCCTATACAAGAATGCACATTTTATATCCAGTTGATACACCTTGATGTTGTGGTTGACAACAAATGCTAAGAACAGTCTGATGGCTTCAAGCCTTGCCACAGGAGAAAAGGTCTCATCATAATCTATGCCCTCTTCTTGTCTAAAAGCTTAAACCACTAACCTGGCTTTATTCTTGACAACAATGCCCCTTTCATCAGTTTTGTGTTTGAAGACCCACTTTGTGCCAATTGGACATACATCCTTAGGCAGTGGTACAAGTTACCATACTTGTTTTCTTTTAAACTGTTGGAGCTCCTCTTGCATGGCTTCTACCCAACTATTGTCTTTTAGTGCCTCTTGGTACTTGACTGGTTGGATGAGAGATAGAAAGCCAGCAAAAAGACAGATGTTTTAGGATTGACTCCTTGTGAGAACCCCTTCCCAATCCGAGGAACGAAGGCCTTTAGCTCGCCCTATTAGATTAATGAAATGAATCCGTAACCAAGACTGAAGCGAGTGAAAAAATAGGCCATACTCAACCCTATATCCTCCCAACGAACCAATACCTTTAGAACACGATCCGTGGGAGGATACTGATAGAACCTCTTCACTGATGTTGCCAATGATTTGGTCTAGTGGATGAGATTTAAGGACGATTAGATCCCCCTTATATGGAACAATGGCATTGAATGGTGAAGGTTGCAGATGTGAATCATCTGAGCTAACATATGTTGACAATTTTGAAGAGCCAACATCTGTTGGTGATGGAGGTGGAGGAATGGGAGGAATGGGTGTGGCACAATGTGGTTTTTATCCACAGATGATGGATTTTTATCAAAAGAGGTTGGACCTGATGAAGTGGCTGAGGTTTGATCAACAACTGTTGATTTAGCAGTGGCAGAGTTTTGACAGTTGTTTTGAACATCTGCTTCTCTAGTGGTGGTAGTGACTTTGTATCGTGGAATCACAATATCACATCCATTATCTTGTGAGAAAGATTGTGGTGTACCTGCAGGGTTAGTATTGACAGACACATCTTCAAAAGTAAATTTATCAAGGTCAAACAGTTCAGCAGGGTTTGCTAGGATTTTTAATGATGAAAGTTCATTGAACTTTACATTCAAAGTATCTTCCACACACCTAGTCCTTCTGTTAAACACTTTGTAGGCCTTGGTAGTGGTTGAGTATCCCAGATGATAACCACAATCCACTTTGGCTACAAAATTTTGAAATTGAATCTTTTAAGTTTAAGATAAAACATGGGCAGCTAAAGATTTTGAAATAGGAGATCACTGGTTTGATCTTGAATAGAGTTTCATAGGCAGTCTTTTGATGTGTGTGGTTGATTAAAACTCTGTTATGCACATAACAAGCAGTGTTTACAGCCTCCGCCCAAAAAGTTATGGGTAAACCTGAGTTTGCAAGCATTGTTCTGGCAGCTTCAATCAAGGTTCTATTTTTCCTTTCAACCACCCCATTCTGTTCTGGTGTTCTTGGGATGATGTACTGCCCTACAATCCCTTTTGCCCACATAACTCATCCAACTCCTTGTTTCTAAACTTTGTTCCATTATCACATCTAATGACTTTTACTGGCAAGTCAAACCGCTTTTCAACCTGTTTTACAAAGTCTTGCAATATACCTGCAGTCTCATCCTTAGATTGTAAAAAGTAAGTCCATGTAAACCTAGAAAAATCATCAACAATGACTAAACAATATCTTTTCTTTTTCAAATTCAAGATTTTTACTAGGCCAAACAATTCCATGTGCAACATTTGTAAACACTTGGTTATTTTGGACTCTTCAATGGACTTGTATGAGCTTTTATGTTGTTTACCTTTTTGTCACACCCCAACCGATGACGGAAACATCGGGGCATGGCACTGAGCGAAACAGATTGTCAAGAGAAATTCCATAACGACTATATTACCGAATAGTTAACATTATGTCCCATACCATAACCCATTTAGTAATCTAATTATTACAGACAATAGATATTATCAAAACAAACATGTTCCGACAACTCAGATTCAAATAAAATATAATTTGTCTTTGTTTCTAGACTCTCCTAAGCTCGGTTCCATCAAATAGCAAGCAAAGCACAGCATCCTAGACACCTGTCACATGCGTTAAAATATAGGTCAATACACACAGTGTAAAGGTGAGCATACAAGTTTGATAATAGCATATAGAGTTCGAAATTGTTTATGCATAACCAACATGTACAACGTATAATGTGAAGCATGTAAGTTATCGACAAAGATCCTATCAATACCAATGACTGCGAGTAGCGAGTGCGCATCACATGTTCACCACTGTGAACACGTGAAGTATTGTCCTTAACAACCCTTGAGTAAACAGGTGCTGAGTCCAAACTATAGTACTATCGTTGCTAAGGCAGGTAGACAGCAATCAATGTGTTAATATAACAAACAGGCATTCATCGAGTCACGTATAACATGCATTAGAGGTCAGCGTATAAATAGTGTTTGCGTTGTGTGTTCGATGTGATTTAGAATAAGTAACGTATGTAACACCCAAAAGTGCGTAAAGCAAAAAAAGGGATCGAGTATACTCACAGATTGTGTTTAACAAGTAAACACTCTCTTGGATTGAAGGGAGCGCCTGAGAGATCAACATAAACGATGAGCGGTGCGTAAAATGATGCAAGTGTACCAAGTATCGGATGGCAATCCGATCGGATGGCCAGTCGATCGGATGTCAATCCGTTCGGATGGTCACCCGATTGGATGGCCATTCGATTGGATTGACACCTTGTTTGGCATGGATGTGTTTGTGTATGATGTTTGTCCTTTGAAGTTTTCGTTGTAGCATTTTGAAAATAGAGAAGTATCTATGCCCTTCAGGTCGGTCGATCGAACGGCGGTTCGATCGGGTGGCGATCCGATTGGCTAGTCTTCTTAGTTGAGAACAAGTTCACAGCAGGACGGTCACTCGATCGGATGGCTATCCGATCGGGTGGCAATCCGTTAGTTACTGATGATCTTTGAAAATTGATCAGGTACCAAAGTCCCAGACGTCACTCGATCGGGTGGTCGTTCGATCGGATGGCAATCCGTTCGACGTTCAGAACCTTGGAATTTTGAATAAAAAGTTTAAGTGTGGAACCAAGTGCAACTCGATCGGATGGCCGGTCGATCGGATGGCAATCCGATCGGACGACAATCCATCCCAACAATCTAATCGTCTTGACACTTGATTCTGTTTGAAGTTTTGTAGCTTGAACGAGATGTTTTGATATCTTGCTTAAACAACAAAAACCCCATCTCGACCCAAGTGACCCGATCGAACAGGAACCACCCTAGTCCGACCGGTTCACGGTTTGAGACGGTTGTTAATGTTCAAACCCGAAATCAATTATCTCTCAGATAGAATTCAGATCTTGAACTAACCCATCACTAAGAAAGAGTAGAAGATCAGAACAAGCTTCGATTTTATCGGGTTTGAGTGCATTGAGTGTAAAAGAGTTGAAAGAAAGTTGGAAAACCTTCTTTCAATCCTTTCAACCATGAATTTTTGTAGATCTATGCGAAAACATTGATTAATCTTGTGGAAATCCTTCAGATCTAAGTTGTTCTTGGTGGAATGAAGCCAAACTTTGAAGTTCATAAGAACTCCATGATGATATCACCCTAGAACACCTTAAATCCGGTGATTTCACGGTTAAAAGTTATGATTCAAAGGTGAAAATGATGAAAAAGTGTGTGTAGATCATAGAAGTACAATATTTAGGTTGGAAACTTACAAGAATCGAGAGAAATCGAGAGAAATGAGAGCTTGAGGTCGGCTGGTCGAAAAAGGGAGCTGTCACATCACAAATGACGTGACAGGTGAGTATTTATAGGCTTTCCCAAAAAGGAAAGTGGGGAAGTGTCTGGTCGATCGGCTCGATCGGATGATAATCCGATCGGATGGCAATCCGATCGGATGGCCACTCGATCGGTTGGCCACTCGATCCTTGTGTCTGGCGCGATGAGTTTTGTTGTTTCGATTCGCGAGTTGAGCGTTGCGATGCGATTCGAGTGAGCGATGCGATAGATTGCGATTGCGATTAACACCTCAACATAAACATAACATGCACAAGTAACACATAAATAGCACACACACGTAAAATAATATCCAGAACACATAATTCGAGTTGTGAATGCGATAGCGATAAGCGATAAATTGATTAAACATGCGATTAGATAGCGATTAAACCTCGATTATTAATAGATACTCCACATAATACAACTAAAGCAATTAATTAAATAGATTCGATTACAAGTCAAAGAAGTCAAAATAGTAGTTGAGCAAGGAGTGATAGATCGCAATTAGCAATCTTTTCTTCCTTTGACTTCAATATTGACTTTGACTTTGACTTTCGAAACACGGGGTGTTACAGCCTCCCCTACTTAAGGGAATTTCGTTCCAAAATTAGGCTTTAGCCGTAACAAACAACTGCGGGTACTTTGCCTTCATGTCGCTTTCGAGTTCCCAGGTGAACTCGGCACCTCGTTTGCCTTCCCAGCGAACCTTCACAATGGGAATGCGTGAGCGTCTGAGTACCTTGGTTTCTCGTCCCACGATCTCGATAGGCTTTTCCACGAAGTGTAATGTTTTGTCCACTTGCAAGTCCTCAAGAGGGACATGTAATTCCTGGTCGGCTATGCACTTTCTGAGGTTCGAAACGTGGAAAGTTGGGTGGACGTTACTCAGTTCCTCTGGTAGTTCGAGTCTGTAGGCCACTTTTCCAATCCTTTCCAGAATCTTAAAGGGTCCAACATATCGAGGCACGAGCTTTCCTTTCTTGCCGAATCTGATCACCCCCTTCCAAGGTGCAACCTTTAGGAGTACATGATCGCCAACGTCAAATTCAAGGGGCTTGCGGCGTATATCAGCGTAACTTTTCTGTCGGCTCCGAGCTTTCAATAGATTGTCTCGAATTTGGAGATTTTGTCTGTCGTTTCTTGCAACAGCTCGGGACCGGTAATTTGTGCGTCTCCGATCTCGTGCCATACAATAGGCGATCGATATTTTCTTCCCTATAAAGCCTCAAATGGTGCCATTTGAATGCTAGAATGATAACTGTTATTGTACGAGAATTCGACCAAAGGTAAGTACGCGTCCCAATTACCACCGAAATCTATGACACATGAACGGAGCATGTCTTCAAGGGTGCGAATCTTTCTTTCAGTCTGACCGTCGGTTTGGGGATGGAAAGCGGTACTTAGATTAAGAGTAGTACCGAGAGCAGATTGAAATGTTTCCCAACAACGCGAGGTAAACCGATCGTCACGGTCAGAGATGATGTCACGAGGCGTCCCATGTCGAATAATGATCTCGTTGGTGTAGATTCGGGCTAATCTTTCTACCTTAAAGTCTTCTCGTATCGGCAGGAAGTGAGCTGACTTGGTTAAACGGTCAACCATAACCCAAATGCTATCATGACAAGATTGAGTACGCGGAAGTTTCGTTATGAAGTCCATGGCTATACTCTCTCACTTCCACATCGGGATCTCGGGTTGAACGAGTAAGCCAGAGGGACTTTGATGCTCAGCCTTGACCTTGGAACAGGTCAGGCATTTCGAAACATAGATAGCGATATCCTTTTTCATGCCCGGCCACCAGTACTTGTAACGCATGTCCTGGTACATCTTGTTGGCACCGGGATGAATAGAATATCGAGATTTGTGGGCTTCGTCCATCGGGAGTTATCGCAAGTTCGTACGCTTGGGGATCCAGATTCGATCCAAGTAATGAAAGATACCATTTGATTTATTCTCGAGTTGGGCGCCATCATTTAGAATCCTTTCCTTTTTCAAAGTTCGCTCGTTAAAACAAGCATGCTGCGCGTCACGGATGAGAGCTTCGAGATTAAACTAGGCTTGGGAATTACGAACACTAAGCAGGTAGCTTCGTCGACTGAGGGCATCGGCAACGACGTTTGCTTTGCCTGGATGGTAACGAATCTCACAGTCGTAATCGTTGAGTAGTTCTACCCACCGGCGTTGACGCATATTAAGTTCCTTCTGGTTAAAGATATGTTGTAGGCTCCTATGATCGGTGAAGATCGTACACTTGGTACCATAAAGGTAGTGCCGCCAAATCTTTAACGCAAAAACAACTGCGCCAAGCTCGAGGTCGTGTGGTGTAGTTCTTCTCGTGGATCTTGAGCTGTCGAGAAGCGTACTTGATAACCTTGTCTCATTGCATGAGAACACAACCAAGACCAAGGTTCGAGGCATCGCAGTAGACTACGAAGTTGTCATTTCCGTCGGGCAGTGAGAGCACGGGAGGATTGCAAAGCATGGTCTTGAGGGTTTGAAAGGCTTCCTCCTGTTTGGTTCCCCAAACAAAAGGCCGTCCTTGTGCGTAAGGGAAGTAAGCTGTACGACGATCTTGGAGAAACCTTCGATAAAACGGCGGTAATAGCCAACCAGTCCGAGAAAAGAACGAACTTCAGACGGATTCTTGGGTGTAACCCAACTCTTAACAGCTTCAATCTTCGCAGGGTCAACGTGGATACCTTGACTATTGACTATGTGACCCTAGAATTGGACCTCCTCCAGCCAAAATTCACGCTTGGAGAACTTGGCATAGAGACGGTTTCCCTGGAGTAACTCAAGAACCAAACGTAGATGCTGCGAGTGTTCGACTTTTGATTTGGAATAGATCAGGATATCGTCGATGAATACGATTACGAAGCGATCAAGGAAGGGTTTGCGCACTCGATTCATTAAATCCATGAAGACTGCAGGGGCGTTGGTCAAGCCAAAAGGCATGACAACGAACTCATAGTGACCCTAGCGGGTTTGAAACGCGGTTTTAGGTATATCCTCCTCTTGAATGCGTAATTGATGATAGCCTGAGCGGAGATCGATCTTAGAAAAACACGTAGCACCTTGAAGCCGATCAAATAAATCATCGATTCGGGGCAAGGGATAGCGGTTCTTTATTGTCAACTTATTCAACTCCCTAGACTCTCCTAAGCTCGGTTCCATCAAATAGCAAGCAAAGCACAACATCCTAGACACCTGTCACATGCGTTAAAATATAGGTCAATACACACAGTGTAAAGGTGAGCATACAAGTTTGATAATAGCATATAGAGTTCGAAATCGTTTACGCATAACCAACATGTACAACGTATAATGTGAAGCATGTAAGTTATCGACAAAGATCCTATCAATACCAATGACTGCGAGTAGCGAGTGCGCATCACATGTTCACCACTGTGAACACGTGAAGTATTGTCCTTAACAACCCCTGAGTAAACATGTGCTGAGTCCAAACTATAGTACTATCGTTGCTAAGGTAGGTAGACAGCAATCAATGTGTTAATATAACAAACAGGCATTCATCGAGTCACGTATAACATGCATTAGAGGTCAGCGTATAAATAGTGTTTGCGTTGTGTGTTCGATGTGATTTAGAATAAGTAACGTATGTAACACCCAAAAGTGCGTAAAGCAAAAAAGGGATCGAGTATACTCACAGATTGTGTTTAACAAGTAAACACTCTCTTGGATTGAAGGGAGCGCTTGAGAGATTAGTCTGAACAGTTAACGGTAGCATAAACGATGAGCGGTGCGTAAAATGATGCAAGTGTACCAAGTATCGGATGGTAATCCGATTGGATGGCAATCCGATCGGATGGCCAGTCGATCGGATGTCAATCCGTTCGGATGGTCACCCGATTGGATGGCCATTCGATTGGATTGACACCTTGTTTGGCATGGATGTGTTTGTGTATGAAGGTTTGTCCTTTGAAGTTTTCGTTGTAGCATTTTGAAAATAGAGAAGTATCTCTACCCTTCAGGTCGGTCGATCGAACGGCGGTTCGATCGGGTGGCGATCCGATTGGCTAGTCTTCTTAGTTGAGAACAAGTTCACAGCAGGACGGTCACTCGATCGGATGGCTATCCGATCGGGTGCCAATCCGTTAGTTACTGATGATCTTTGAAAATTAATCAGGTACCAAAGTCCCAGACGTCACTCGATTGGGTGGACGTTCGATCGGATGGCAATCCGTTCGACGTTCAGAACCTTGGAATTTTGAATAAAAAGTTTAAGTGTGGAACCAAGTGCAACTCGATCGGATGGCCGATCGATCGGATGGCAATCCGATCGGACGGCAATCCATCCCAACAATCTAATCGTCTTGACACTTGATTCTGTTTGAAGTTTTGTAGCTTGAACGAGACGTTTTGATATCTTGCTTAAACAATAGAAACCCCATCTCGACCCAAGTGACCCGATGGCGATCGAACAGGAACCACCCTAGTTCGGCAGTTCACGGTTCGAGACGGTTGTTAATGTTCAAACCCGAAATCAATTATCTCTCAGATAGAATTCAGATCTTGAACTAACCCATCACTAAGAAAGAGTAGAAGATCAGAACGAGCTTCGATTTTATCGGGTTTGAGTGCATTGAGTGTAAAAGAGTTGAAAGAAAGTTGGAAAACCTTCTTTCAATCCTTTCAACCATGAATTTGTGTAGATCTATGCGAAAACATTGATTAATCTTGTGGAAATCCTTCAGATCTAAGTTGTTCTTGGTGGAATGAAGCCAAACTTTGAAGTTCATAAGAACTCCATGATGATATCACCCTAGAACACCTTAAATCCGGTGATTTCACGGTTAAAAGTTATGATTCAAAGGTGAAAATGATGAAAAAGTGTGTGTAGATCATAGAAGTACAATATTTAGGTTGGAAACTTACAAGAATCGAGAGAAATCGAGAGAAATGAGAGCTTGAGGTCGGCTGGTCGAAAAAGGGAGCTGTCACATCACAAATGACGTGACAGGTGAGTATTTATAGGCTTTCCCAAAAAGGAAAGTGGGGAAGTGTCTGGTCGATCGGCTCGATCGGATGATAATCCGATCGGATGGCAATCCGATCGGATGGCCACTCGATCGGTTGGCCACTCGATCCTTGTGTCTGGCGCGATGAGTTTTGTTGTTTCGATTCGCGAGTTGAGCGTTGCGATGCGATTCGAGTGAGCGATGCGATAGATTGCGATTGCGATTAACACCTCAACATAAACATAACATGCACAAGTAACACATAAATAGCACACACACGTAAAATAATATCCAGAACACATAATTCGAGTTGTGAATGCGATAGCGATAAGCGATAAATTGATTAAACATGCGATTAGATAGCGATTAAACCTCGATTATTAATAGATACTCCACATAATACAACTAAAGCAATTAATTAAATAGATTCGATTACAAGTCAAAGAAGTCAAAATAGTAGTTGAGCAAGGAGTGATAGATCGCAATTAGCAATCTTTTCTTCCTTTGACTTCAATATTGACTTTGACTTTGACTTTCGAAACACGGGGTGTTACAGCCTCCCCTACTTAAGGGAATTTCGTTCCAAAATTAGGCTTTAGCCGTAACAAACAACTGCGGGTACTTTGCCTTCATGTCGCTTTCGAGTTCCCAGGTGAACTCGGCACCTCGTTTGCCTTCCCAGCGAACCTTCACAATGGGAATGCGTGAGCGTCTGAGTACCTTGGTTTCTCGTCCCACGATCTCGATAGGCTTTTCCACGAAGTGTAATGTTTTGTCCACTTGCAAGTCCTCAAGAGGGACATGTAATTCCTGGTCGGCTATGCACTTTCTGAGGTTCGAAACGTGGAAAGTTGGGTGGACGTTACTCAGTTCCTCTGGTAGTTCGAGTCTGTAGGCCACTTTTCCAATCCTTTCCAGAATCTTAAAGGGTCCAACATATCGAGGCACGAGCTTTCCTTTCTTGCCGAATCTGATCACCCCCTTCCAAGGTGCAACCTTTAGGAGTACATGATCGCCAACGTCAAATTCAAGGGGCTTGCGGCGTATATCAGCGTAACTTTTCTGTCGGCTCCGAGCTTTCAATAGATTGTCTCGAATTTGGAGATTTTTTCTGTCGTTTCTTGCAACAGCTCGGGACCGGTAATTTGTGCGTCTCCGATCTCGTGCCATACAATAGGCGATCGATATTTTCTTCCCTATAAAGCCTCAAATGGTGCCATTTGAATGCTAGAATGATAACTGTTATTGTACGAGAATTCGACCAAAGGTAAGTACGCGTCCCAATTACCACCGAAATCTATGACACATGAACGGAGCATGTCTTCAAGGGTGCGAATCTTTCTTTCAGTCTGACCGTCGGTTTGGGGATGGAAAGCGGTACTTAGATTAAGAGTAGTACCGAGAGCAGATTGAAATGTTTCCCAACAACGCGAGGTAAACCGATCGTCACGGTCAGAGATGATGTCACGAGGCGTCCCATGTCGAATAATGATCTCGTTGGTGTAGATTCGGGCTAATCTTTCTACCTTAAAGTCTTCTCGTATCGGCAGGAAGTGAGCTGACTTGGTTAAACGGTCAACCATAACCCAAATGCTATCATGACAAGATTGAGTACGCGGAAGTTTCGTTATGAAGTCCATGGCTATACTCTCTCACTTCCACATCGGGATCTCGGGTTGAACGAGTAAGCCAGAGGGACTTTGATGCTCAGCCTTGACCTTGGAACAGGTCAGGCATTTCGAAACATAGATAGCGATATCCTTTTTCATGCCCGGCCACCAGTACTTGTAACGCATGTCCTGGTACATCTTGTTGGCACCGGGATGAATAGAATATCGAGATTTGTGGGCTTCGTCCATCGGGAGTTATCGCAAGTTCGTACGCTTGGGGATCCAGATTCGATCCAAGTAATGAAAGATACCATTTGATTTATTCTCGAGTTGGGCGCCATCATTTAGAATCCTTTCCTTTTTCAAAGTTCGCTCGTTAAAACAAGCATGCTGCGCGTCACGGATGAGAGCTTCGAGATTAAACTAGGCTTGGGAATTACGAACACTAAGCAGGTAGCTTCGTCGACTGAGGGCATCGGCAACGACGTTTGCTTTGCCTGGATGGTAACGAATCTCACAGTCGTAATCGTTGAGTAGTTCTACCCACCGGCGTTGACGCATATTAAGTTCCTTCTGGTCAAAGATATGTTGTAGGCTCCTATGATCGGTGAAGATCGTACACTTGGTACCATAAAGGTAGTGCCGCCAAATCTTTAACGCAAAAACAACTGCGCCAAGCTCGAGGTCGTGTGGTGTAGTTCTTCTCGTGGATCTTGAGCTGTCGAGAAGCGTACTTGATAACCTTGTCTCATTGCATGAGAACACAACCAAGACCAAGGTTCGAGGCATCGCAGTAGACTACGAAGTTGTCATTTCCGTCGGGCAGTGAGAGCACGGGAGGATTGCAAAGCATGGTCTTGAGGGTTTGAAAGGCTTCCTCCTGTTTGGTTCCCCAAACAAAAGGCCGTCCTTGTGCGTAAGGGAAGTAAGCTGTACGACGATCTTGGAGAAACCTTCGATAAAACGGCGGTAATAGCCAACCAGTCCGAGAAAAGAACGAACTTCAGACGGATTCTTGGGTGTAACCCAACTCTTAACAGCTTCAATCTTCGCAGGGTCAACGTGGATACCTTGACTATTGACTATGTGACCCTAGAATTGGACCTCCTCCAGCCAAAATTCACGCTTGGAGAACTTGGCATAGAGACGGTTTCCCTGGAGTAACTCAAGAACCAAACGTAGATGCTACGAGTGTTCGGCTTTTGATTTGGAATAGATCAGGATATCGTCGATGAATACGATTACGAAGCGATCAAGGAAGGGTTTGCACACTCGATTCATTAAATCCATGAAGACTGCAGGGGCGTTGGTTAAGCCAAAAGGCATGACAACGAACTCATAGTGACCATAGCGGGTTTGAAACGTGGTTTTAGGTATATCCTCCTCTTGAATGCGTAATTGATGATAGCCTGAGCGGAGACCGAACTTAGAAAAACACGTAGCACCTTGAATCCGATCAAATAAATCATCGATTCGGGGCAAGGGATAGCGGTTCTTGATTGTCAACTTATTCAACTCCCTATAATCGATGCACATCCGAAACGAACCATCCTTCTTTTTGACGAAAAGGAGAGGCGCCCCCCATGGAGAGGTGCTAGGGCGAATAAAGCCTTTCTCAAGAAGTTCCTGGAGCTGACTCGAGAGTTCGCGCATTTCAGAAGGAGTGAGGCGATACGGCGCTTTAGCCACAGGGTTGGCTCCAGGAATGAGTTCGATTCGGAAATCGATATCACGAGCGGGTGGTAAACCTGGTAGCTTATCGGGAAACACGTTAGGGAATTCACAAACCACGGGGACATCATTTACTCCCGGATTACCTTTCTTTTCCTTCTCCGCTACTACAATGTGTTCCAAGAAAGCTTGCGGAGGTACTTGCTAGCCTGGACACACGACATGAGTTGGAGTTTCTTCGACGCGACTTCACCGTAAACACATAATTGATCACCATTAGCGAGCGAGAATCGAATCATCTTATCGAAGCAAACAACTTCAGCATGGTTTTCACGAAGAAAGTCCATGCCTACTATGACGTCAAAACTTCCGAGCTGCATCGGGATAAGATTGATAGGGAAGATGTGATTGTTGAGTTCGAGAGTACAATCACGAAGAACAGAATTGACGGCGACGGTTCTTCCGGTGGCAACTTCAACATTGAGCGTCGAGGGGAGATGAGTGCGCTTACGATTAAGGAGCTTTTCGAATTCAAACGATTCAAAACAGTTATCTGCTCCAGTATCAAATAAACACGTAGCATATATACCATTCACAAGGAACATACCATTGACCAAATTGTTATCGGCTTGAGCCTGGCGGGCGTTAATGTTGAATGCGCGTCCACGGGCTGCTGGTTGTTGCTGCTGTTGTTGAGGTGGCTACTGAGGCTGCTGCTGTTGTGGCTCTTGCTTGACCACTCGGTTCGGGCACATGTTGGCGAAGTGGTTGGGATCACCACACGCGTAGCAAGCTCTAGCATTGACCGCGGGTGCGTGAGCCGCTTGATGGCCTTGAGGAGCAGCAAGTAGAGCTTGTTGAGCAGGAGCTTGACCTTGGGTTGGAGCAGGGTTTTGACGTGGACCCGTACGGCAGTTGGCGGTGAAGTGGCCGTACATGTTGCAATGCACACAATACCTGCAGGCGATTCCCACTGGGTGGTGTTAAGTACAAGTAGGGCAAACCGGATGAGGACCAGTATACGCACGCTTTGCCGGCGGTGCGTTGGTAACCGGGGCCGCTACTTGGCGGTGTTGATGTTGCTGAGGAGCTGGAACTGATTGGAGTGGGGCAGCATTGGTCACATCGCAATTCTTGTTGCTGGAACTGCTGTTGTTCTTTCTCTTGCGTCTCGAGAGCTTGGATGACTGAGGAGCGATGGCGGTTTCAACGGTTGAGGCAGTGGTAGCTTGATGCAGATTCTTGGGAGCTTTATCCCAGACACCAGACTTGACTCGCTTGTCGTTGATCTCAGCAGCGAGCAAGCAGGTTTCTTCAATCGTTGACGTCTTTGCAGCTTGGACGAAATCAGCCACGCAATCCAAAAGAGCACGGATATACTTCTTGATGGCGATTTTGGGCGTCTTGACTTGGTCCGGACAGATTATACTCAACTGCTTGAAGCGCGCAGTCAAACCAGTGTTGTCACCTTCTTTCTGCTTAATGTGCCAGAATTCATCCTCCAACTTTTGGCGCTTATGGGGAGGGCATAACTCTTCCATCATCACGTCCTTCAACTCATCCCATGATAGCCCGTAAGCTGCATCATTTCCGCGTTTGTCTCTCGGCCATCCACCAGTTTAAAGCGTGGGACTGGAAGACTCCGGTTGTGTTCAGAGTGCGGAGGTTGTCAGGACAGCCACTCTGGCGCAGGGTGACTTCGATAGAATCAAACCATTGGAACATGGCCGTAGGACCATCTTCACCGGTAAACTCTTTCGGTCCGCAGGCTTGGAACTGTTTGAAGCTGAAAGCAGCTTTGGGAGTATTGGTCCTGGACTCTTCAGAAGATTTGATTGCATTCTCGTTCAGTTCACTCACAATCTGAGGGATGACTTTGATGATTTGACTTGCGACGAGGGAAGCAAGTCGCTTGTCGGCGTGCTTACGCCTAGTAGCTCATGAGTGTAGGGATCCAGATGACGACATTGTCTGCAACAGACAGCGCCATAGGATTCAAAACACTATTTGATCATTCCTAGTATAGTCTAGCGATTTACCATAAAGCTCAGGAACACGTATCCACATAAACACAGAATCACATAGGCACATAAACACATAAGCACATAATCACGTAGAGCACAGAAACACGTAAGCACGTAAGGCACGGAAGCACATGAGGCAGTCAGAACACAGAAACCTTACTTTATATGGCACGTATTCCCTATCCTTCACAGCACGTATAGCGATTAAGTACAACGATTGCGAGTATCGAGCAGCGATTGTAGATAATGACCAGCGATTTGTTAGCGTATTGAGGTAGATGTGAAGTGCGAGTTGTGCGTGTTGATCAAAATGAACAGCGAAAATGAATAAATCACAAAAATCGAAACACGTAATCACATAAAAGCACACAAAATCCACATAAAAGCGACAAATATCAGAGTCAGCAGTTGCGGGCTCAGAATCGAAACACATAGAAATCGAGAATAGATTGTCTGCGGCTGGTAGACGTCGACTACCCAAAGCGATTCAACTATTCACAAGGACTTTAAGTGCACACTTTGGCCTTCAGAACTGTGTTCTCGCTTCGATTCGAGAGGTCGGTGTCACACCCCCAAAATACCAGATAGCGGAAACCCCCGCGAGGCGTGTGACGTATCATGATCCAAGCCACCAATCACGTTGAACTCATAAATATAATTAAAGAAAACTTTCATTCATTAACGTAAAGTGTTATAAACATTACATATCATTTATTGTATACAGCGGAAGGATAACTCATTTGTTAAGTGATTCGTAAACTATGTGTACATAAACCAGTAAGCTTGTATTGAGGTTCCTTGCATTTCGACCCATGACCACTCCAGCCTCCCAGACAACAAGTTTCCAACAATATGCACCTAAAGGCCTGCAAGGCATGTAACAACGAGTCAACAACAAAGTTGAGCGAGTTCACAGTTGGTTGTCCATTTTAAAGTTGTTCCAAAAACCACGAGTTCGTTCAAAAACCATGAGTTATCCAATTCATTATTTCCCAAACCATAACCAGTGGGGGCTACCCCATGTTGTAAACCACTAGACCATTACCATATCGACAACTGACTGAGGAAGTTGTGCCCTACGTCAATGTCTATCATCATTGACTAAGTGCCCAGATCCATTATTACACGCCCGTCCTACCGGCACGGTGTGAGGCTTGTCAACCCTAATAGCGCTATTAACTAATGACCCGCTCGCCATTGGCCCGACGATTAAGTCGATATAAAAAAATGAGGGACTTCATGATAGAGTTTTGTCTAGTAAGTTATATGTTGTCGTCCTTCCCAATCGAGGACGGAGGTACGTAATCTACCCAACCGAGAACGCAGGTTAAATGTAGTCATCCTTCCCAACCGAGGATGGAGGTACATATTCTGTTAGAGGTGAATATGTAGGTTTCGTTTTAGCTTCTTAACCCATTCCCAATCCCACCGGGAATCCCATGCCATATAAAAGTGTGAACTCACCTTCGGTTTGCTCGGTTAGACTAAATGCTTGTTTAAAGCTGATCAATCAAACCCTATCGTGGTTACCAGAGACAGTCAGTTTCATAGTTACACAAGTTACTACCCTTAAGTACACATTGCACAAGTAACAACTAACACATCATGTAATGCCACACAAGTCGTAGTAAGTATTTAGCTGTAAGCATGTTCACATTGCACCATGCATGCTACCATATTTCATACATGTTACATTCATAAAATATTCACATCTCTCATGCAAGTCACAGTAGTTAACCATGTTACACACCGTTCATGTTAACAAAGTCCATGGTTCCACACACAAGTATACTTTGCATATCCGGGTTCCAATTTCACTTACATCGTTCGGGTGTGCGGCCCAATGAATCACTCGGCCCAAACCTTAGTTTGTAGCCCACAACATATTTCATCTACAAGTGCCCGTGTGTGTACGAGTGACCCATCCCGGCCCAAATTCAGTTTATAACATGACTTATCATTACTACTAAGTTTTTGTAGTTTGGGTTATACCAGTCCACCATACCTCAGCCCATAACAGCCCGGCCCAACAGCAACTCACTGTTACCCCACCTGTAACAGTTGTGCGACTCTGTATGTTGTTGTCGGTCTGCTACTCGTTTGGCCCAGATCATTGTGTGAAGCCAAATGACTTTATATGTACTTAATCCAATGAATCGGCCCACTCAATTTACTATCATCCATAACATCAACAGTGACCTAGTTCCATGCACTTAGTAATTCAAATCACATAACAAATACCCTATTCACTTTCTATTACTTGTCATACATGAAAAATCCCCCCACGAATCAGACAAACAACACAATCACATGCTCGGTTTGTATGAAATCAATACACATATTCCAACCTAAAAAAAAAAAGCAAGACATCAACCCATCATTCCATTTACATATCATTAATATCCTAGACTAGTCTGACCACACTACATGATTTGATTAGATCAAGACTCCAAATGCACATGGCTGCCATTTTCTTATTCAAGGTTATGCACTTTTATCAAACCATTAACCACAAATCTATTGGACCCTTATATCAAGTAACACATGGATCGAACATGTTTGTAATCATATAAATCAAATAATTAATCCATGAACATATGCATACAATATTGTTAACCACCTTCACGCCTAACAAGATCAGTTAATTGATAACTAATACACTTTTCAACAAATAAGAAACCACTAACCAAGATCGAAATAGTGGGAAAAGTATTGGCGTCGATCAAAGCTTCACACCCTAGAGAAGGTTGACGTCCACTATTAAGTGAGTTAGGGTTAATGCTACATAACTTGCAACCTAATACAGTTGCCAAGCATAGATATAATAACACCACTAATGGTTTGGGGCTCGGTTTGGGTTCAAGACATGTGGGCCGAAGTGAGTGAAGGGAGGGTAGGGTTTGTTATGTTGTAAATTGTGAGATATAGAGATGTTACGTACATCCAATTATAATGCCAAATAAAACAAGTGGGCCGATAGTCATGACTCTTTACAAGAGTTGGGCCGAGATTACAAGATATACAAAATGTGTGAACATACAAGTGTGTATTGGGGTCGGGATGTTGTGGACCGATACATGGTCGGGTTTTAAAGTGTGAACATGTGGCCCAGAAGATGTGCGGCCCAAAATGCCAATACATTAATTAATAAGTTATCGTACAAATAAGTTTAACGGAGTTATACGAACAGAACGTTTAACACAAAGAGGAGTTAAGATCACAAGATTCAACGTTACTAACCTTGAAAGTTCAGGTTGTCACATTATCCCCAACTTGAAAGAAATTTCATCTCGAAATTTAGCACGTAGTTACTGAGGAAGCTAGTTAGGTTGCATGGTTTCCTGGTTTTCCTGGGGTGTCACATCATCCCACCGTTGGTTTGGAATTTCGTCCCGAAATTCCGCAGCAGCTTCAGCCTCAGTAGTGGTTTCATTGTTCTCGAACAACTGGGGATATTTGTGTTTCATTTGGTCTTCTCATTCCCAGGTAAACTCTGGGCCACGACGGGAGTTCCAACGAACTCGAACAATAGGTATCCTGGTGCATTTGTGAATCTTGACCTCCCGGTCCAAGATTTCCACTGGTTCTTCGACAAATCGCAACTGATCGTCGATGGTGAGCTCCTTGAAAGGAATTATGAGGGTTTCATCTGACAGACACTTCTTCATATCCGACACATTGAATACGTTGTGAACTCCATTGAGTTCTTCAAGTAGATTCAATCTGTAGGCCATCTTGCCAATTCTCTCTGTGATTTCGAAAGGTCCAACATATCGCGGTTTGAGTTTGTCTCGTATACCAAACGAACTACACCTTCCCAAGGTGAGACTTTAGGTAGTAATCGATCCCCGACCTGGAACTCGAGTGGTTTCCTACGCTTATCAGCGTAGCTTTTCTGACGGTCACGAGCTGCCGCCATTCGTTGTCGTATCTGAGCAATCTTCTCTGTTGTGTCTACAACGAGTTCTGGGCCAGTGATTTGGCTGTTTCTAACTTCTGGCCAACAAAGAGGTGATCGGCACTTCCGTCCGTACAATGCCTCGAACGGAGCAGCCTGGATGTTGGTGTGGTAACTGTTGTTATATGAAAACTCCACTAAAGGTAGATGCCGCTCCTAGCCGTTACCAAAGTCGATTACACATGCTCGAAGCATGTCTTCAAGAGTTTGGATGGTACGTTCAGTCTGCCCATCCGTCTATGGACGATATGATGTGCTCATGTCTAGACGTGAGCCAAAGGATTTGTGCATCACTTTCCATAAATCAGATGCAAATCGTGGGTCGTGATCAGAGACAATGGAGGTTGGCACCCCGTGCCTAGCAACCACTTCTTTCAGGTAGATGACTGCAAGTGTAGAAAACTTATCCGTTTCCTTGATGGCTAGAAAGTGTGCTGGTTACGTGAGACAATCAACGATCATCCAGGTGATATTGTTTCCGTTTCGAGTTGTAAGTAGACTAGCGACCAAATCCATGGCAGTCTGTTCTCATTTCCATGTGGGTATTGCTAGTTGCTGATACTTCACCTTGACTTTCCTACAAGTCAATCCATCGTTCACATACCTAACTAGGTGGGCCTTCTTGCCTGATCACCAGTACAAGGTTTATAAATCCTAATGCCTCTCATCAAAACCCAGACGACTAGAATATTGAAGCCGGTATGCTTTGCTCAACCCGAGTTCCCTACAGTTGCCGTATAATGAGACCCACATTCATTCCATGAGGTAACGAGTATCTTCCGTCCTGTCAAAGGTTGCTTCTCCATGCCCCGCATGGGTTCAACTTGAAAATCCTCTTCCTTCAGTCCTCCAGTTTGAACAGAGCGAGTCTGATCAGGTAAGTTAGAGTCGATAGTGAGCTGCAAAGCTCATGCACGTTCAAGTTTCATAGTTGTAATCATCCTAAAGTTCCCTCCAGCGATGTCATTAACTGATTTAGCTCTGTCGAAGCCAAGGTACGCGGGAGGCCCTTGTGATCGGTCTAAATAACGCATCTGGTGCCGTCCAAGTAATGCCTCCAACTAAAATCCCAAGGCCACGTTTTTCACCGCCAGTTGTGTGTCGTGCAGTTCCTCTTTGTAACTCCATCACGTAAGTCATCACTCTCTCGTGTTGCGTCGGTGTGTAACTGGGACTCTGATTCGGACCATAAAGATATACCACTGAATCACCCACGCCCTCGGGTAAAGACGATGTTCAGTGCATTGCAGAGTTGAAGTTCGAAAGCTGAAAAGACGTCCCCCTGTTTCGTCTTTCACGAACACAGCATCCTGCTGTGCTAAGGAGATTTAAGCTGTGCGACCTTCGAAAATTCTGTGAGTAAGCTGCGATAGTATTCTAGCGAAACCAAGGAATTGCTGTATCCCCGCAGAAATCTTTGGTGTCGATCGGTTTTAACCAAAATGGGTCTTAGCGAGATCCCGGTGTATTCCCACTCCGTTGATTATATGTCCAAAAGGTACCTCTCGAACCCAGAAAGTACATGTAACAAGACTTTGCGCGGAGTGGCTCCTCCCTCAAAAGTTCTAAAATAAGATACAAATGCCACCCATGGTGTTCCTTTCTCCTGGTCATGATTCAGGACGACGTCGACAAATACAATCGATACATGTGATCCCTGAAGCTGCTAGTATGTTGATCAACTCAATGATCATGGTGTACAAAGTTAAAATGGCTGCATTGCGTTCGACATGCTGTTCTAAGAGCATTCTCTTCTTGGACTTCCATCTGATGATAGTTCGTTCGCTAGCCAATCCTCGAATGGAAGCTGGTCCCTCGCAACTGGTCGATAGGTGGCCAATACACGGTCGAGACAAACGGTTCCTAACTGTCACATTGTTACGTTCTCGATAATCGGTACACATATGTAAAGGCTTATCTGTTGGTGCATACATCTGTCGTCTTCGTCTTATATCGAGTCTTGGGTTCATTGCAGTTCGGAACAAGCATGATGCCTTCATTATTGATGATGACATCATACTAGTGACATCATCTCTTGCATCATCATTGGAATTCATTACACAAAATAGAATTTCATGTTCGCTTGAAACGAGAAAGTCATGTGGTTCGCTCGAAAGTAATTAGTAGGTGATTCGCTTGAAATGGTGTGTGTAGGTTCAAACAATGAAGTTCACTTGGGCTGACAACAAACAATGATGATTGGGCCTCAAATTCCAATAACCCGACAACACTTTGGGCTGCAAACGAGATGAAATAACATGGGCTGGAACACTTTAGTCGATTTATAATTTGGGCCGACAACAATTTACTTTACACAATTACTGATTGGGCCGCAGTGTGAATCACATGGAATCTGCATCATTCTTGATAATTGATTTTGTAAATGAATTTCATAATGGTTATATTTTTTTTACAGGATAAGTGTGAATTGCCGGAGCTTCCAGGTTGGTAAGTGTGAAGCAGGGATCGGCATCTTTGTTGGTAAAATGAATTTGTGTAGATGTGATATTCCTACAAGTGGTAAATCAAGGACATTAAGTTGTACTTGTTTTTCCTACAAATGGTTAATCAAGGTCATTAGGTTGAACTTGATTGGACCAAACTTATAAATGGTATTAGAAGAACAATGTGATGAACCAAACCCTTAATCTACAAGTGATAAAAATCAACAAACCTTATTTTCCGGAAAAATCATTTTGGTTAAAAAAAACTTAAGTGTTTTGAAATCATAATGAGAAAATAGTTTTGTGAAAGAGGGAGTTCTGATTGTTTATGCCTAGTGGATGGCGAATTGAAGCGATTCGATATCGGTTGTCAAGTTTTTGTATAGTTTGTTTTCAAATTTCCCGAAATGTGTTTGCATTTTAGGGGGAGTAGAAATTTTCAGAAAATTCAAAAACATTAGAAAATTTGAAAAAGACAAAAACATGATAAAATAAAAAAATGAGTTTTAGTGTCAAAGAAGAGGAAATGATAGTACATCAGTAGACAGTTACAGTATGCTAAAGAAATGTAATGTTTAAATAGTGTTAAACGGTCTCACTGATGATATGCCGATAGGTTTTTACACATTTAGTAAGCTTTTTCGAGATATAAACTTAAAATTTAAACTTGCTTATTTTGTGGGGAACACTACTTGGATATATAGGTAACCCCTGAAATCTTGTTTGAAAGGTCCCTCTTTCTGAGATACTAGGTCTTTATGCTCAGTGATATCTGGGGTATTATCCCGGGACTTCTGATTTTGCGGAAGCAATGGCCTAGTTCCCGGAGAATACTTTCTGCTTGCTTGAAAAATAGCGTTGCCCTCAGCAAATTGATGAAACAATAAAATTGATAGTCATTGCTGTTGTAAACAAAAGATCCTCTAAAGGGGACATACCAAAAGTCGAGCCGTCATCTCTCTGCTGAATGGAAGTTCTGACCTGAGCTCTCACGGTTTCGTACTATAATTTATTCCCTTACAGATATCATCTGTGGTATACTCACCTGTAAGACTGAATATTGGGATCTGGATACGGGAGTATATTCAAGAGGTGGGACACATGAATGAGTTTAAGTTCTTAAAACATCTAAATCATATCCTGAATCAGTTGAAATTTGTGTGAAAATTTAAGTGGATCAGTATATCGGCAATCTAAGTGAATTGTTTAATTCTTAATGTGTAATTAAGCTCAACGGTACTTGTGACTTGTCAAAAACTGATATGATCCTCTTACACAATCTCACAAAAATATTGTCTGTAAATATTTGTTTACTGCATTTCTTAATATCTAAAAATCCAAAAAGATTTTCAGTGTGTTTTAGCATAATTTTTGAAAAATCCAAAAAGATTTTCGACAACTGATGTTGGAAAGCTGATTTTCAAAATTCTAAGTGCTAGACATGATGAACAAATGGTTTGGGAGAATGTGTTTTGAAAAGAAAAATGATTAATTTTTTTGCAAATGGTTCATCAGAATTTATCATTGATAAATCATTCTGGTTTAATTTGAGAGAGAATCTGGGTTTATAAATTTGTTAAATGTTAAATTTGTGAAATTTATTTCTGGGTTAAGAATGTGCAGGTGTAGCCAGGTTTCGATCTTGAACCTGATGATAGAGAGACAGGTTCCGATACCTGAGGAATTTGTGATTTTATCGAGCTAGACTGTGATCCCAGCATATCGAAAGGGGGAGTCTGAATACATCCGAGTAGAGATTGTTCGTGGGGAGTCTGTTGATACTGAAGAGGAGAAGGAGATAAAGTTTGAAAATGCTTACACTGTGAGATATTTCAGAGAGCGTTCAGACTGATAAAGACTGAAGACGTTGAAGATTCGGCACTTAAGACTCGTCAACATCTGAGGGGGAGTCTGTTGGTGCATACATCTGTCGTCTTCGTCTTATATCGAGTCTTGGGTTCGTTGCAGTTCGGAACAAGCATGATGTCATCATTATTGATGATGACATAATACTAGTGACATCATCTCTTGCATCATCTTTGGAATTCATTACACAAAACATAATTTCATGTTCGCTTGAAACGAGAAAGTCATGTGGTTCGCTTGAAAGTAATTAGTAGGTGATTTGCTTGAAATGGTGTGTGTAGGTTCAAGCGAACTAGCTAGGGCTATATATATGTGTCATATGTTGTCATTTGAAGCGGACAGAGATAGGAGAATAGAACTTATACCGAAGTGCTTCCGGTATTTCTCATGAATGTAATAGCTGTTATATCAATACACAAGAGGTTTAAAGTGATAACCAAGCTGTTTCGAAGTCAGTTTCTTATTTTCCGCATCTGAAACTGATAAGATTTCTTCTGAACGACTCGTTTGGGTCATAAAACGATCCTACATTATCTTCACAGGTACAACTGGGGCTCCCCAAAGCGAAAACTAGTTCCGATAAAACTCATGTCCAATAGTTCCTGAAGTTGATTAGGCAGTTCCTGCAACCTTCCTGGTGTAAGACAGTAAGGAATACTAGTAATAAGGGCTGCTTCTGTTGTGATACCTATCTGATATTCCATCTGACGATGTAAAGGTAAACCTGATAGTTCTTCTGGTAGCACTTAGGGAGAAATCATGAACAATTGGTGGATCCTCGATCCTCCTTTCCTTAGCCTTGACATCAGTAACAAGTGCTATCATGGTGGGGTAATCCTTCCGTGGACACTTCAGGCCTTCACTGCTGAATTGATGCTAACTTCTGCACCACTCAGATACTTTATGAAAAACGACACTTTTCCCCTCATAGGGTATAACTGCGCGATGTCTGGTTAACCAACCCATACTGACTACTGCATCAACACCATTGTGGATAGTAGAAGGAAGATCGATGTTGAAAACTTGTCCCTCACGGTTGAATTTGCATCCGTACAAACATATGATGTTTTGATTGACTTGCCATCAGCCTTTCGAGAAGCATCAGGGTTAAACAGGACAGAGACGAACCGATTAGCTACCCGAACAAGCTTCCAAATTGCCACCATCCTGGCGTCGCCCACGTCAACCCTAAATGCCCTTCCATGAGCATCATTTCCAGTGTTGCTGTTTTCATTACAAGGATTTCAAGTACTGTCGTTGTTCCTTTGGTCGTTGTCCTCTTAACTTAACCACGGCCAATCCATGTTGTAGGCATCTTTATTTCCATACTATCGGCTAAGGTTACGAATACCTTGTTGTTGCTGTGACTGTTACTCCCAATGTCGTTGCTCGAAACAAATCCCTACGATTCTTCACCATCAAAGTCCATCTTTTCACATTCTGAGCCACGTCCTAAAGCGCTACTCACTGTGCTGGCAGTTACACATTCCACGTTATAGTCGGTTGTCATTGCTTATGTCCCGATTGATTCGTAAGAGTTGACTCCCATGAGTCGCTGACAAGGGTTAAGGATTCGATTGAAGCCAATTCGCTGGTGCTCGTTGCCGGTAATCAGGGTCGTTAAAGTACTGAGGTCGGTAAAGTACTACGCTCATCCTCCTGTCCATCGATGTTGCAAGTTGTTTGAGTAATACACGGTCTGTTACGAGAGTATTGCAGAAGTGATCACACTTCGGGATCTAAGACGTTAATACACAGAGTTCCAACCAATGAAAAGGGGTGAGAAAGGTATCGATCAATCATTCGACGCTGCGATATCCAACTCAGGGATGTTCGTATAAGCACCTAACATTCTACACGGTTCGCTAGGTGTTCAGATGGGTGTTCAGGTAATACTCGATAGCATCGAGATTCGAAGGATCCAGAGAGGAATGAAAACTTCACGTTCGAGTAGGGGACAATCACTGCTATGAAACCTATAGGTTTGTTACGTTTCACATTGTTCAAATAACGGAACGGAACCCCTTTTTCACTTGTTAAGCCGCATGCACCCCACATTATTATTATGTGTGCACCCACAATAATATTGTGATTTGCATGCTCATCTCAGCTTCTCTTAACTCATGTCAAATGGTTCCTCAAACTCGAGTAGCAACCAAAGAGCATCATGAAGCGTAAGTCATGAATGTTTAGGGAAATAGCACCCTATCAGTCACATAACACATGCAAGTAATACATGAATTCATACTGTTGTGCTAAACGTGCAATCACATGCAATATCATATGTAAGTGTTCACTAGTTATGATGTACAATGAGTATACAAGAGACGAAGCTTGCAATCTGGAGCCGAGTGTCATGGTCGTATTCATGTTTTCAGAACTGTTCGGTTATAGTCTGGTTTTACAAAAAAGATTTTCCCCTTTTTAAAACCAAGTTCACTATAACCAGTGGCTCTGATACCAATCTGTCACACCCCCAAAATACCACATTGCGGAAACCCCCGCGAGGCGTGTGACGTACCAGGATCTAAGCCACTAATCACGTTGAACTCATAAATATAATTAAAGAAAAGTTTCATTCATTAACGTAAAGTGTTATAAACATTACATATCATTTATTGAATACAGCGGAAACATAACTCATTTGTTAAGTGATTCGTAAACCATGTGTACATAAACCAGTAAGCTTGTATTAAGGTTCCCTGCATTTCGACCCATGACCACTCCAGCCTCCCAGACAGCAAGTTTCCAACAATATGCACCTAAAGGCCTGCAAGGCATGTAACAACGAGTCAACAACAAAGTTGAGCGAGTTCACAGTTGGTTGTCCATTTTAAAGTTGTTCCAAAAACCACGAGTTCAAAACCATGAGTTATCCAATTCATTGTTTCCCAAACCATAACTAGTGGGGGCTACCCCATGTTGTAAACCACTAGACCGTTACCATATCGACAACTGACTGAGGAAGTTGTGCCCTACGTCAATGTCTATCATCATTAACTAAGTGCCCAGATCCATTAGTACACGCCCGTCCTACCGGCACGGTGTGAGGCTTGTCAACCCTAATAGCGCTATTAACTAATGACCCGCTCGCCATTGGCCTGACGATTAAGTCGATATAAAAAAATGAGGGATTTCATGATAGAGTTTTGTCTAGTAAGTTATATGTTGTCGTCCTTCCCAACCGAGGATGGATGTACGTAATCTACCCAACCGAGATTACGCAGGTTAAATGTAGTCGTCCTTCCCAACCGAGGACGGAGGTACATATTCTGTTAGAGGTGAATATGTAGGTTTCGTTTTAGCTTCTTAACCCATTCCCAATCCCACCGGGAATCCCATGCCATATAAAAGTGTGAACTCACCTTCGGTTTGCTCGGTTAGACTAAACGCTTGTTTACAGCTGATCAATCAAACCCTATCGTGGTTACCAGAGACAGTCAGTTTCATAGTTACACAAGTTACTACCCTTAAGTACACATTGCATAAGTAACAACTAACACAGCATGTAATGCCACACAAGTCGTTGTAAGTATTTAGCCGTAAGAATGTTCACATTGCACCACGCATGTTACCACATTTCATACATGTTACATTCATAAAATATTCACATCTCTCATGCAAGTCACAGTAGTTAACCAGGTTACACACCATTCATGTTAACAAAGTCCATGGTTCCACACACAAGTTTACTTTGCATATCCGGGTTCCAATTTCACTTACATCGTACGGGTGTGCGGCCCAATGAATCACTCGGCCCAAACCTTAGTTTGTAGCCCACAACATATTTCATCTACAAGTGCCCGTGTGTGTACGAGTGACCCATCCCGGCCCAAATTCAGTTTATAACATTACTTATCATTACTACTAATTTTTGCAATTTGGGTTATACCAGTCCACCATACCTCGGCCCATAACAGCCCGGCCCAACAGCAACTCACTGTTACCCCACCTGTAACAGTTGTGCGACTCCGTATGTTGTTGTGGGTCTCTTACTCGTTTGGCCCAGATCATTGTGTGAAGCCCAATGACTTTATATGTACTTAATCCAATGAATCGGCCCACTCAATTTACTATCATCCATAACATCAACAGTGACCTAGTTCCATGCACTTAGTAATTCAAATCACATAACAAATACCCTATTCACTTTCTATTACTTGTCATACATGAAAAATCCCCCCCCCCATGATGACTCACACGAATCAGAAAAACAACACAATCACATGCTCGGTTTGGATGAAATCAATACACATATTCCAACCTAAAAAAAAAAACAAGACATCAACCCATCATTCCATTCACATATCATTAATATCCTAGACTAGTCTGACCACACTACATGATTTGATTAGATAAAGACTCCAAATGCACATGGCTGCCATTTTCTTATTCAAGGTTATCCACTTTTATCAAACCATTAACCACAAATCTATTGGACCCTTATATCAAGTAACACATGGATCGAACATGTTTGCAATCATATAAATCAAATAATTAATCCATGAACATATGCATACAATATTGTTAACCACCTTCACACCTAACAAGATCAGTTAATTGATAACTAATACAATTTTCAACAAATAAGAAACCACTAACCAAGATCGAAATAGTGGGGAAAGTATTGGCGTCGATCAAAGCTTCACACCCTAGAGAAGGTTGCCGTCCACTATTAAGTGAGTCAGGGTTAATGCTACGTAACTTGCAACCTAAAACAATTGCCAAGCATAGATATAATAACACCACTAATGGTTTGGGGCTCGGTTTGGGCTCAAGACATGTGGGCCGAAGTGATTGAAGGGAGGGTAGGGTTTGTTATGTTGTAAATTGTGGGATATAGAGATGTTACGTACATCCAATTATAATGCCAAATAAAACAAGTGGGCCGATAGCCATGACTCTTTACAAGAGTTGGGCCGAGATTACAAGATATACAAAATGTGTGAACATACAAGTGTGTAATGGGCTCCGGATGTTGTGGACCGATACATGGTCGTGTTTTAAAGTGTGAACATGCGGCCCAGAAGATGTGCGGCCCAAAATGCCAATACATTAATTAATAAGTTATCGTACAAATAAGTTTAAGAGAGTTATACGAACAGAACGTTTAACACAAAGAGGAGTTAAGATCACAAGATTCAACGTTACTAACCTTAAAAGTTCGGGTTGTCACAGTCGGCACGCATCCTTCCAGTTATAGCGTGGCCCAAGTCGTTGGAGTCCGTCGAGGCTTTGGTGAGAGTTTTGTAAAACCACATTAAAGAGTAGAACGAGTCATCCAGGTTCGGGTTTCACCCCTAACTTAGCGACTACGTTCCTGCTTGTGTGATGGAATCACGAGATAGATAAGGAGATTTTCGTCGAAGTATGGATTTTGCTCATGATTCAACGCAAATTATCTTGTTTTATAGTAAAAATAGCAATTCAAATGAGTAATTTGGTCGAGAGTTTGCGGTTTCCACACCTAATCTTAACCGGATCATTCGTTTGTGCGTGAAATCAGCCTTAGGAAAGGCTGATCTTGCGCGGAACTGTAGCATGCGATGTTCGCGCAAGTGTGTAGTGTACAGCGAGTTCGAGCGAGAAATAGAGAGTAAGCTCGTACAAAACCCCTACTGGGCATGGACAAGTTGGTCTGTTGGTACTTAGACTATAGACTAGGTCGTTTCTAAGACATCCACCAGGACTAGGTCGAGTCTTGCCTAATTCCCTATAGTTATGGCTCTGATACCAATGTATCACACCCCAACCGATGATGGAAACATCGGGGCAAGGCACTGAGCGAAACAGATTGTCAAGAGAAATTCCATAACGACTATATTACCGAATAGTTAACATTATGTCCCATTCCATAACCCATTTAGTAATCTAATTATTACAGACAATAGATATTCTCAAAACAAACATGTTCCGACAACTCAGATTCAAATAAAATATAATTTGTCTTTGTTTCTAGACTCTCCTAAGCTCGGTTCCATCAAATAGCAAGCAAAGCACAACATCCTAGACACCTATCACATGCGTTAAAATATAGGTTAATACACATAGTGTAAATGTGAGCATACAAGTTTGATAATAGCATATAGAGTTTGAAATCATTTACGCATAACCAGCATGTACAACGTATAATGTGAAGCATATAAGTTATCGACAGAGATCCTATCAATACCAATGACTGCGAATTGACTGCGAGTAGCGAGTGCGCATCACATGTTCACCACTGTGAACACATGAAGTATTGTCCTTAAAAAACCCTTGAGTAAACAAGTGCTGAGTCCAAACTATAGCACTATCGTTGCTAAGGTAGGTAGACAGCAATCAATGTGTTAACATAACAAACATGCATTCATCGAGTCACGTATAACATGCATTAGAGGTCAGCGTATAAATACTGTTTGCGTTGTGTGTTCGATGTGATTTAGAATAAGTAACGTATGTAACACCCAAAAGTGCGTAAAGCAAAAAAGGGATCGAGTATACTCATAGATTGTGTTTAACAAGTAAACACTCTCTTGGATTGAATGGAGCGCTTGAGAGATTAACCTGAACAGTTAACGGTAGCATAAACGATGAGCGGTGCGTAAAACGATGCAAGTGTACCAAGTATCAGATGGCAATCCGATCGGATGGCCATTCGATTGGATTGACACCTTGTTTGGCATGGATGTGTTTGTGTATGATGGTTTGTCCTTTGAAGTTTTCGTTGTAGCATTTTGAAAATAGAGAAGTATCTTTGCCCTTCAGGTCGTTCGATCGAACGGCGGTTCGATCGGGCGGCGATCCGATTGGCGAGTCTTCTTAGTTGAGAACAAGTTCACAGCAGGACGGTCACTCGATAGGATGGCTATCCGATCGGGTGGAAATCCATTAGTTATTGATGATCTTTGAAATTTGATCAGGTACCAAAGTCCCAGATGTCACTCGATCGTGTGGTCGTTCGATCGGATGGCAATCCGTTCGACGTTCAGAACCTTGGAATTTTGAATAAAAAGTTTAAGTGTGGAACCAAGTGCAACTCGATCGGATGGCCGGTCGATCGGACGACAATCCGATCAGACGGCAATCCGATCGGACGGCAATCCGATCAGACGGCAATCCGTCCCAACGATCTAATCGTCTTGACACTTGATTCTGTTTGAAGTTTTGTAGCTTGAACGAGACGTTTTGATATCTTGCTTAAACAACAGTAACCCCATCTTGACCCAAGTGACCCGATCGAACATGAACCACCCTAGTCCGGCCGGTTCACGGTTCGAGACTGTTGTTCATGTTCAAACCCGAAATCAATTATCTCTCAGATATAGTTCAGATCTTGAACTAACCCATCACTAAGAAAGAGTAGAAGATCAGAATGAGCTCTGATTCTATCAGGTTTGAGTGCATTGAGGGTAAAAGAGTTGAAAGAAAGTTGGAAAACCTTCTTTCAATCCTTTTAACCATGAATTTGTGTAGATCTAGCAAAAACATTGATTAACCTTGTGGAAATCCTTCAGATCTAAGTTGTTCTTGGTGGAATGAAGCCAAACTTTGAAGTTCATAAGAACTCCATGATGACATCACCCTAGAACACCTCGAATCCGGTGATTTTACAGTTAAAAGTTAAGATTCAAAGGTGAAAATGATGAAAAAGTGTGTGTAGATCATAGAAGTACAAGATTTAGGTTGGAAACTTACAAGAATCGAGAGAAATCGAGAGAAATGAGAGATTGAGGTCGGCTGGTCGAACAAAGGAGCTGTCACATCACAAATGATGTGACAGGTGAGTATTTATAGGGTTTCCCAAATAGGAAATTGGGGAAGTGTCTGGTCGATCGGGTGGCAGCCCGATCGGGTGCCAGCTTGATCGGATGGCCACTCGATCGGTTGGCCACTCGATCCTAGTGTCCAGCGCGACGAGTTTTGTTGTTTCGATTCGCAAGTTGAGCGTTGCGATGCGATGCGATGCGATTCGAGTGAGCGATGCGATAGATTGCGATTGCGATTAACACCTCAACATAAACATAACATGCACAAGTAACACATAAATAGCACACACACGTAAAACAATATCCAGAACACATAATTTGAGTTGCGAATGCGATAGCGATAAGCGATAAATTGATTAAACATGCGATTAAACCTCGATTATTAATAGATACTCCACATAATACAACTAAAGCAATTAATTAAATAGATTCAATTACAAGTCAAAGAAGTCAAAACAGTAGTTGAGCAAGGAGTGACAGATCGCAATTAGCAATATTTTCTTCCTTTGACTTCAATCTTGACTTTGACTTTCGAAACACGGGGGTTTACACTTTTAAACAGGAAACACAATACTCAGAACAAGTAAAAAGTTTTTGTGGGAGACCTCTTACAAGGCCTTGTTTTGAGAGTGTGGTGATAGTCTTAAGATTTGTGTGCCCAAGTCTCCTGTGCCATAATTCTGTCTCTTTGTTAGAGGCAACTGAGAACAGACAAGCATCAGCCATCGGGTTATCTTTCAACATATCAACCACATACACATGGCCACACCTTTGAGCAATAACTGTGTTTTACTCTCGGCTATGATTTCTTCAATCTGTTTAACCACTTCTGGCCCAACAATCCTACAAGGTTCCTTAGTGAAGAATGACCCATAGCCCTTGTCACTCATTTGTGAAACACTAAGGAGGTTAAATTTAAGATTGTCAATAAGATTGACATTTTCAAACTTGAGTTTCCCAGCCTGCACTGTCCCTGACGCCAACACCTTCCCTTTTGAGTTGTTACCAAAGGATATATCACCCCCTCTATGTTTTTTGAAATATTTGAGTAGGGCTCTACATCCAGTCATGTGCCTGGAGCCTCCACTATCTACATACCATAAACTATCTAAGCATGCCGAAGCTCCCTGCATATCAAGTAACAAATTAGTTTTGGTGGGTCTCCAAATCCAAAATGGCTTTGGATGAGGTCACAGATAGGTCAGCCTCAAGTCCAGTAGCATGAACAGTGATTAGATTAGGGATTTGAACAGATTTTTGAGCATTTTTCTGTAACCATTGTTGTGGACCATCTACTATCAGATGTTGATAACCAAAAGGATGCCTATTCATTTTTGGCTTAGAGGGCCTTTTGTAGGCTTCATAAGCATGAGGGTCCTTTTGGTAAGATGGTTGACCATATCCTCTTGGGAATTGGTTTGTTGGTGGTGCATCTGTTACTTGTACCTCTCTGGGAGCAGAGGTTTTGTTCAATTGCTTAGTAACAGATGTTTGAACAGGCACAAAGGTCTGTTTGTTTTTGGGAGTTGGTTTTGTGGACTCTCCAGTGTTTTAGATGCATACTCTTTTCTTTTAACCTCAAAAGTTTTGAGATACAAACACTGTTGAGTAAGATGATTTGTTTTTCCACAAATGGTGCACTTAGGTGCAGGCTCAGTGACACTTGTTTTGTTTATATCATAAGCTTTTAGAAGAAAACAGTCTTTTGTAGCATGATTCTTCTTTTCACAAAAGTCACAAAACAGATTCTTAACTTTTTATCTTTTCTTCCTCTTTTCAACTTCCTTTTCAATAGAGTTTTTAACCTCTGCTGGGATGTCTTTTAGAGGAATGACTTTAGCCTAGGGTGCTTTGACACCCTCACTTGTGGAAAAATCCATTGGCTTAAAGTTTTCAAGGATGTCACATTTATCAGACCAGGTGGGTTTGAATTGATATTTTTATATCTCTTCAAAGGTTGATGACCCCTCGGTGATTTTGATCTCTTAACCAGCCAAGTTTGTTGGAATCACTTCAATCAAGCCAGATTCAATTTCAGCAGTGTTTTCAGAAGTTTGGTCTTGTTTTCTAAATCCAATGCCATACTTCACATTGCTCTTGATCTGCTTTTCCAACATCAGCTCATAACCTTTACAAGACTCCACCCATTTTTCACAAGTGATTTGGGTGGACTCAAGCTCCTTTTTGCAACTCTGGTTTTTTCTACCATAGTTTGGAGTTGGTCTTTGGTTATGCTGTTTTCATGTTTTAGGCTGCTGATCTCATTTTCTTTTTCAAACAATTTGTTTTTCAACTCTTTAAAAGTCTTTTCAAATTGTACTTCATTGTTTAAGTTTTTGTTCCTAAATTTTTCATTTACCTCTTTTATGTTAGCAAAAGCGATAATGCATTTATCAGAACATAAATCTTTTAAGACCTGAGGTGATACCTTGGTAGCAGCCATCATGGCACAGTCACATTCACCATCACATACACTGGCATCCCATGGATCAGCCAGAGGTTCCAACAGAGGTTCAACTTCTTTCTCTTCTAACATCTGTTCACTAACAATATCTGTTGTAACCACTGTTTCAGCAACCTCTTCCACCACTTCAGATCTGGACTCCACTTCCTCAGATTCTTGCCCTTCAGGTATTGTCTCTAATGCCATGAAACAAAATTCATCAGGTGAAACATCAAGATTAGCAATTAGAGCAAAATTTTCATCAGTTAAGTCCTCAGGTAAGCTACTCCAATCAACAAAGCCATGTGTAAAGAAACTCTATTGACTGGCCTCTGCTGGAGCAGATGTTTGTGCAGCTTGTTGTGGTGCAGTTTGCACTTGAACCTGGGGTGCAGGGGATTAAACATACTGAATTTGTGGAACAGTGGTTTGGACATACTGGACAGGAACAATGTTTACAGGATGTGCAAAATGGGCAGTGTTTTGCATGAGGAGCAGAGGTATATTGGGAATAGTGGACAGTGCTTTGGGTGTTTTGAGGTATTGGACTAGGGTGAGTGATAATTGGTCCACTGTTTTGACTCCTACATTCCCTAGCAAAGTGACCAAGCCTATTACACTTATAGCACTTAATCTTTGATTTATCCAACCCAACCTTTAAGTTCCCATGCAATCCTGGAAACTTCCTACCAGTTCTTTTATAAAACTTGCTTGTTCTAACACTCAACAAGGCAAGCTGATACAAAATGTCCATTTCTTCCAGATCTGTGGGATCAAAATGTTGAAGGTCATTCAATTAAAATGATAAGTTATCAGAGATCTGGTTTTCCTCATTAGCTGTGAAAGCATAACTGGGTGAGTAAGGCTAAGAGTTGAAGGCTCCACCTGTAGTTATGTCAATATAGTGATCATAACTCTGGTCTTTACTGCCACCAGATGACTCTTCCTGACCAAAAAGTGTTGTGTTACCAAAAGAGTAATCATCAGCCACTTTTCCAGATTCTTGCAACTTCTTTTTCTGGTTCAGCTCTCCTTCATATGTGAGAAGCCTACCATGAAGTTGGGTTGGACTCATCTCTTTAAACCCAACAGAATTTCTAGTGACAAAGGCTATAGTGTCCCACCCTTTTCTGGTAATTATATAAGAAACATACTATTTAAAGTAGAGTTAGCATACTCAACATTAACCAGTTTTAGCTCACTAATCAGACAACTAAACCTCTCAGACTGTTGGGTCAATGACTCCCTTAACATGACAAAACATTTCATATTGTTGGTTTAACACCTTTAAGTTGTTTTCAATAACCTCTTTTGTCCCACTAAATTGCTCTTTGAGTGCATCCCATAGCTCTTTTGCACTGTTACAGTGTAACATGCCAGCATATATGTCATTGGGTAGTGTTGTAGCAACTATACTGAATGTTTTAGCATCTAACTCAATCTTCGGAAAATCCTGCTCAGAGTAATTTTCAGGCTTCTTAGGTACTTGGTCCTTGGGATCTTCTGCACTTGGCACCATTGGAACATGAGGTCCAAAGATGACAGACTTCCAGTAACCAGTGTTTTGCTGGGTTAGGACATGGCCCATCCTACGTTGCTAGATATTGTATTCAGACCTGACAAGCATAGGTGGCTTGTACAATGTGCCGGTGTTGTGAGGATCTTGTGATTGTGAAGACATTTTGGTTGTTTTACAAAGTTTTTGATTAATCAACTTTGAACGTGATTAAGCTTATACTATGTTTTTCAACAAACGAACAACACACTATCAATGAAATTGAGTTGATCTTTTATGTCAAATTGATTGTTAAATTGAATTTGACTGACCTATGCTCTGATACCAATTGTTAGGTTCTGATTTTACTTGTTTGTGTTAGTTTTATAGATGAAATATGAAAGATGATAAACTAATGCACAATTACAGCGGAAATGAAGAAAACTTTTATAA
The DNA here is from genome assembly GCA_030545235.1 of Helianthus tuberosus. Lineage (NCBI taxonomy): Eukaryota > Viridiplantae > Streptophyta > Magnoliopsida > Asterales > Asteraceae > Helianthus > Helianthus tuberosus. Next base: position 104,180,515 of record CM060381.1, read on the forward strand.
CACAAACAAGGGAAGAAATGCTTTCATCATGAATACTTTTAATCGAAAGATTATATTACACAATGCTTCACGTATGCATGAATTACAACTCCCCCTCAGCCTGAGATCACAGTGATTGTTCGTACAAAATGCAAGTGATGAAGTGATCTAATATAACAGTACATGCATTGTCTATTTATAGTACTATCCTAACCACTGTGGCATCGTTGCTGACATCACCAAGACAGTGACATCTAACAACATTAACAACCTCTAAACACTGCTAATACAAAACACTGTTACATTATTAAACACTGATTACTAGACTCTGTTGGTGCTATCCTCTGATGTACTCAACCTCTATTGAAGCTTTAGCAGTGCTTTACTCAAAGGGTGATCAGACCTTTGACTTCCAGCTAGGGCTGTTCACGAGCCGAGCCGAACCGAGCGGACCTTTGCTCGTGCTTGGCTCGTTTACAAACCGAACAGAGCGGAGCGGCTCATTTTAAACCTAGCCTCAAATCAAGCGAGCATTTTCCGAGCAGTAAATATTCCGAGCGAGCGTCGAGCAAAGTTCGAGCGATTTGGACAACCGTGTCGCCCGATTTAAATTTGCTGAGAGAGATAGTGACAATGTTGGGTCTCATGTTTTTATGTCTTTAAAAACATGCACATTTCATGGCATAATATTTTTCTTATGAATAACAATGTTGTGGCCGACGAGGCGATGATCATATTGCACGAACAATGACGTTGAGATCAGGAGACGATCGACTTAGGATAACGACATGAAAGATTGAGGCGATGAGCAGACTGTGGTTTATCGGTTTAGGGTTTAATTTTAGACTTGATATTAATTTTTTTATTGGCGTGATTGGGCGTGTACGTATAGATATAGCTGTAAATTTGTAGACAGTAGACCAAAATCTAATAGAGTGGTATATATAAAACTATAAATTTAATTTATATTTAAGTATATATGTATGTGTAATGTGTGTATATATATGTATAACTCATATTTGTGTATATATATATGTATATACATGTTTATATATGTATGTGTATATGTATTTGTATATATTTACTAATTAAAAATAAATTCGATCCGAACCGAGCCGAGCGGACCTTTGCTCATGCTTGGCTCGTTTACAAACCGAACCGAGCAGAGCGGCTCGTTTACAACCGAGCGTCAAATCGAACGAGCATTTTCCGAGCAATTTCTGAACGAGCGTCGAGCGAGCGACGAGCGGCGAGCGATTTGAACAGCCCTACTTCCAGCAGACCTTTGACTTCTTCAGTGGTTTAGTCTTCAACAGTCTTTATAATCCAGCAGTGCTTAGTGTTGAGCAGACTTTTGAAGCAGCAGTTGTAAGACATCTTGCCATTGAAGGGAGTAGAATCCAAAGCATTGTTATTATGGATCAGTTGTTGTAGAATAGTTTTGGCTTTGTATCATCTATTCTCAAGAGAGGTTTCACATGAGCCAACACCACCACATCCCATAAATCGAGGCAAATTTCATGCTCTAATGGTAAGGGCATCCAAGAATTTAATCTCCAAAGGCCCATTGAAAATAGTCTTACTATCATCTTCATAAATGATGTCACATAATTCCTCCAAAAGTGAGTTTCAACTCTCAATAATAGCTGTTTGTATATAGTTGTTGGTGATACTTGTTTCATATTTAGTTGTAAAAATATGTTTCATACCTATCTTAATACTTGTTGGGTATTTGTCAATAGATGTGCATAAAAAATTGGATGTGCACAAGAAAATGGTTAGGGGATCGGAATCGGACAAACTGACTCGAACCGGTTAGGTTCGTATCTCAAACCGACGGGTTCTCCTTTTTGGCTCCCCGAATCGAACCAGTTTTTGTAGAAATAGGTTCGAACCGGTTTTTACCATTTGACGAAATCTAGTCATGAATGACGACTTTCTATTCAACACCCCGACCAGGTGGAACTTGTGGCGAAAACGTCGGTGTGTTACGTTACAAGATTGTTCACAACACATGACACTATTAAAATTTATATATTTTATTTACAGTGTTCTCAAAATGTCACATAATAATATGTTTTTTATTAAGGTAGACTAAGGCAAAAGAGTCTTCATACTATGTGATTCAAGCTTGGAAACATCAAATACTAGCACCTGAAACATGTTTTAAAACAAAGGGTCAACTACAAATAGCTGGCGAGTATACATGGGTTTGGCATATATCAAAAAGTTAAGTAATTAGCATGTCATAGTTTTATGTAGAACAATCTTAGCGAAAAAAAAAAACACTTTGGAACGAATGTGGTGTACAATCAACCATAGTAACTGAAAGCAATGGCAACAAATTTTAAAGTTTTAATGTCTGCTTCGATCATCCCAATAGTTGGATGGGTTTGTCAGACCTATAACGCTATAATCTACTACAGTCGGCTTGATCAAAGTTAATGATTAAACTATATATAACGTGAGTTCCTAGAGTAATGTTTAAGCCACGATGTATAAAGATAAAAGTTATGCCATAAGTAGTTACAAATGTTAAAGTAAACATATTTCACCCAAAAGTTTAAAGAAATGGGTTGTGTAACTCGCCTTGATGATTGATGATGATGTTTGCACGCTTTTAACAACTTCAAGTAAGTCCTAAATAATAAGGATGTTTAGTTTAGGTTTTTTTATGATGATGTTAGTGGATGGGTATGAGTTAAAGAACACTTGACAAGTTGTAATTTGTTTAGCTTTTGGAAAGTATTAATTTTGACAGCCTTCTATGTTGTCTTTGTTTTATGTTTTAAAAATAGCAAACGATGTCAAAAATTATGAAAATTTCTACTCAACTAAATTAGAATGTGATCTACAACTTTCATTTAGAAAGTTTTTCCGTTTGGAACCCGGAAAATGGTGAAAATTGCGGATCTTTACATATCGTTCAGTTTGGTTTGAAACGGTTAAGGGTCCAAACAAAAGTGGTTTTAAGCGTATAATATATCACTGAAATTGTTTTTCGATGTACTTAATTATGGAGTAAGAGTTTACTTCTTTGGTTAAGTTTTGACTAAGTTATGGTCGAAAAACACTTATGTGTTCCCGATAGTAGTTTTATTATGTGTAAAAATATGGGTTCGGACATAAATTAGCTACGAAACCAAATCTAAGGAAGGAACTAAAGAAAGGAGACTTACTAGCTTGAAAAGACTTCTTTAAAAAGATTAGAAGAGGGGCTCCCAAGGAAAAGACTAAGGAGCTCACATAAGACTTTGTGTTTTGATTTTTTGGTGTGAGTGAAATGGTGACCAACGGAGGGTATTTATAGCCAAAGGAGAGTTAAGGAAATCAAGATAAATGTCCCAAATGCTCTTAGAGATGGATTAGTGTCCCCCTTATGTGTCAACACTAGAATAAGTGTGGCAATGATGAACTAGGTTGCAAAACATGGATAAGACAAGTGTTCATGGGTGTCTTAGAAGATGATTAGTGTCCTATGATTTGTTTAGAGCTTGAATATGGTTAGGATAATTGTGCATGGGTGTTTTAGGAAGTGATTAGTGTCTTTCTAGGTGACATAACATGATAACTTAAGGTTTTTGGTATTTTTAGTCCCTAACTTTGAGTTTTGGTGTTTTGACTAATTTAATCCCTAAATTAAATCTAGGAAGGTTTCAAGGCATGTAATACTTAAATTTGTTCCGGTAATGACGCTAAGTTAAAATTATAATGTTCGTATTAACGAATATTAGTATTGCAATTAAAGGCTCGAAATTTTCACGGGGGTTACATTTTAGCCGTTTGAAACCGTTTGATAAAAATCACCATTTTGGTCCCCTAGGTTATAGTATGAATAGATTTTGGATGTTTTAGGTTGATCACAATAGTAAAAAACGTACAAAAAAAAAAAACAACCAGAAAAAGCAAAAACTGCTCTCGTATAGACTTGTTTTTTTTTTGTCAGCTCCTTGTTTAGGTTTTTAATTAACCATAGGTTAGGAACCAGTTTACATAATTAGCTAGTGGGTGTATTTGGTTGACTTTCAGCATAGTACTAAAATGCTTCCACGTGTTCCTGTTTGGACCGAAGACGAGGTACGCCTTGTGCCTTGATTTTGTATACGTTAGGACCTTAGACTTAAATGAGTAGGGTACAAGGGATAGATTTGGTATTAACTTTTGGATTGTGTTAAGGATGGTTTTGACAAAGAAATGGCCTTTGTAACCGAGTATGCAAGGTATCAAATAGTGTCAAAGTGGATGAGTATATCATTAGTGCTCGAAAGATTTTACTGAATTTACGATAAATGGATGGACAATTTAGAGACGATTAAAACGATGAGACTGTAGTTAAAGAATCTTGTGTCGAATATGCACGAGTTAATGGAAGGCTGTTTATTAAGTTAGAAATTTGGAAGCTTATTGTTGACATTAGTTTCTGTTACTATTGTAATATGTATTTAAGTTAAATTTTAAATATTTTATTTAATAGTTATGTTATTTTTTTAAATATTTAAAAAAAAGTTATATAAAAACGGTTATTTATAGCTGAAAATAGTGAACAACTAGGGGTGAGCATTTGTTATTACCCGACCCGACTCGACCGTAATATCATACCCGATTTACATACCCTAATATAGGGTTGGGTCGGGTCGGTTATTTATCATATCGAGTATCTTGGTCCCAAGTATAATACCCGACCCTGTATGTATCTCATGTTCAAAACCCATGAGTTGAAGCTGTTGGAGCTACTGTATAAAGAAACCACATGAATGGCCAATAATGAATCATTGAACTAGGGTGTATCATGTATGGTATTTAGGAATCAAGCAATGGGGGTCCTTAATTTCAATCCATTTATTCAAATTGAAGGTATGAATTCCATTACATTATTTTTTTCTACGTCTGAATCCCTTTAATTGTTATTCATTGTCAATGTGAAGCCTACTTTGAATTCATTTCAAGGACTTGCAAATACCTTTATGATATATAATTGTTTATGTTTCATGATAATTATTAAATTTGCAACTAATTAAGCTTCATGGGTTGTTTATGTTTCATGATAATGTCTAATATCCATAGTTAAACTCTTTACACACCAAGTGTTCGTTAAAATGTCTGAAAAAAAATATTTGACAAAATATGTTACCAAATGTTGATGTGTGTGATATATTTCCTATTTTCATTGCCAAACGCAAAAAATATCGAAAGATGTAAACAAAAACGTTATAATTCAAATATCCAAACATCCAAATAATATCAAGGAATTCAAACATAATACCGAACAAATGTAAATTTATGATCAAAAAAGCGAATGATGAATGACGGTTTGTTTTTGTCGTGAATTAGTTAAGTAGGTTATAAAATACATATCTCAAATGGGCTGCTTATACCAGCCCATAACCTAGAGCCAAAAGTCCGAACCAAAAAAAGCCTATCTGTTACATCTTTAATAAATCGGTCCAGCTGTTTGATCTCGGTTTTTACCCTGTTTTTGGACTGACTCGACCTGACCCGATTATAGTATAAATATTGGAACCGATTCTCAACTCTACCAGATTTGGTTCGGTCTGGCTTGGGTGTCTTTTTGGGTCGGTAATCGGTTAATATCAGTCCGGACCTATTTATGCTCACCCCTAACAACAACAACAACAACCGTACCTAGTAAATCTCACCAATGGTGATGCTATTAGTAGGGTCTGGGGAGGGTGGGATGTAGATAAACCTTACCCGTATCCCTAAGGATAGAGAGACTGTTTCCAGAGAGACCCCCGGCTCCACAACAAGAACATTATAAATATATAAACAGACATCTACCAAATAGTAAAAGAAGTAGTGAAAGTGTAACATAGAGGAATAAAGACAAATATAACCTCAAGGAACAACATAGTAGACATACAAGCAGGAAGACAATCGCAAACAAAGTCCCCATAAAGTATAGAAAAAAATCTACACCCCTACTAACAAAGCTAAGACACACAAGTATCCTCTCCTAAAAATATTTAACCTTAATCCTACGTCCCACAAACTGCTATCCTGGATCATGTCCTCAGAGAGGTGAAACCGAGTAAATCCTGCCTAATTCGCTCCTCCCAAGTCAATCTGGGTCTGCCTCTACTCTTCCTCCCCTCCACAGTTATGGTTTCCACTAATCTAATTGGCGTCGTCGTTTATCGCCTCTTTACATGCCCAATCCATCTCAATCTCCCATCCTTTATCTTATGTGATATACTAGTCACTTGTAACCTTTTTCAAAATATTTCATTTCTTATCCGGTCTAACCTTATGTGTCCACACATCCACCTCAACATCCTCATCTCTGCTACCTCCATCTTGTGTGTTTGTGTCTTTTTGATGGCCCAACAATTAGTCCCATATAACATAGCAGGCATGACTGCAACTCTATAGAATTTTCCCTGTAATTTAGTTGGGATCCTCGTGTCTCACAAAATCTCAGTTGTCGCTCTCCACTTACACCATCCAACCTGTATACGGTGTGCTACGTCACTATCTATCTCCCCATCTCTTTGGATAAACAATCCTAAGTACTTGAACTGTCACACCCCCAAAATACCACACGCTGAATCACCGCGGGGCATGTGACGTACCAGGATCCAAGCCACCAATCACGTTGAACTCATAGGTATATCTAAATAAAACCTTCATTTGTTAACATTAAGTGTTACAACGTTACAAATAATTCACAGTATACAGCGGAAGCATAATTCGTTCGTTAAGTATTTATAAACCACATGTGAAAACCATTAGTCTTGTGTTGTGATTCCATGTAACTCGACCCATGACCACTCCAGCCTCCCAGACAGCAAGTTCCAACAATATGCACCTAAAGACCTGCAAGACATGTAACAACGAATCAACAACAAAGTTGAGCGAGTTCACAGTTGGTTATCCAATTTATAGTTGTTTCAAAAACCATGAGTTCATTCAAAAACCATGAGTTATCCAATTCACTGTTTCCCAAACTATAACCAGTGGGGGCTACCCCATGTAACCACTACTCCGTTACCATATCGACAACTGACTGAGAAAGTTGTGCCCTACGTCAATGTCTATCATCATTGACTAAGTGCCCAGATCCATTAGTCCACGCCCGTCCTCCCGGCACGGTGTGAGGCTTGTCAACCCTAATAGCGCTATTAACTAATGACCCGCTCGCCATTGGCCCGGCGATTAAGTCGATATAAACATGAGGGACTTAATGATAGAGTTTTGTCGAGTAAGTTATATGTTGTCGTCCTTCCAATTGAGGACGGAGGTACGTAAACTACTAAAGGAGAATATGCAGGTTAAATGTTGTCATCCTTCTCAACGAGGATAGAGGTACATATTCTACCCAAGAAGAATATGCGGTTTCCGTTTTAGTTTCTTAACCCATTCCCAATCACCGGGAATCCCATGCCTTATAGAAAGTGTGAACTCACCTTGGTTTGCTCGGTAAGATTAGTTACTTGTTTATCGTTGGATACCCCAAATCCTAATATGGTTCCAATGACAGTCAGTTTCGTTTACACAGAAGTCACATATATATAATCTACAAGTGATAAGCAAGTATGGCGCATATTATCACACAAGTTGTAACAAGTATTTGGCCATATGTATCTTCACATTACCAGATCATATATCACACTACTCACATTAACAACTCAACCCTCACTCAACGATCATGCATGTAATAACAATAACTCATAACCTTCAATAGTCATTCAAATCATATGTTTTGCACACAGTAAGTCATGTAAGGTTACACATTTACATCTAGCAATAAGATCACATACCAAAACAATATTGAATTAAAAGACTAATGGCCGACAACCCTTTTTAAAAACTGTTATGTAATTGGACCTTCAAAAGTATTTGACAATCGTTTATTACCGGTTCAATACAACTCATACGGGTTCACCTTTTTATAAAAGTTCAATTCAATTGTTTGACTGCAAGAATTTAATGATCTGACACTACAAACGCAACTTTAATTGTTTCATCATGTTACCTCCCAATTACCCACTAATTCCGGTCACTTCATTACACAATCTCAACGGTAGGCATTACAAGGAACACGTCAATTATAAGGAACATGCCATGAGTACACATATCAACAGGTGTCCATTCCTATTATAATTGTACATATCATAATTCATATCATCTCGTCATTCCATTCAGTCATTGATATAGCCATGTATTAAAAAGAACTTCACTATTAAACAAATCTTAAATCTCAGTCAATCATCATGATACTCCTACAGTGAGAAACATGTTTCGTCAGAATAAAGGGGGATTAAAACTCCATGTTTCGTCGTGAAGGTTTCGTCGTGCATGAATGTGTGGTGAAACATCAAGTTTCATCATGAAGATGTGTATGACGAAACCCCTTGTTTCGTCGTGAAGATGGGTATGACGAAACCCCTTGTTTCGTCGTGAAGTAACATCATTCTGTCATGGCGCATCTGCAACCCTAATGCCTTAATTGCTTCCACGCATCGACTTAATCATCATGATTAACAACCATTCAAGTTCACATACTTTTCTAACCAATTTACCACATGGCCGATTATATCTATTGGATTTACATCAATCGTTTATCATTCTAATCATTCATTAATTTTCTCATGATCTACCTTAACATTCATCCACCTTGTTCATGGCATCACATCATATTTCACAAAGCATATATATCAAAATCACACATAAACAAGATCAACAATTAATAATTAACATAAGCATGAATCTACTAACCAAGAGTTCGACCGAATAAGATGATGCTTCGATGGGGAGGGGTGTCTACTGCCGCCACTTGTCTAGAGGGATGTAGGGTTTGCAACTAGAACACATAACTCACGTATACATGAAGAAACGAGGGGATTGGGCCGAGTTGATCAGTGGGCCGAGGAGTAGTAAACACAAAGAAGTAATTCTAATGGAATTGGGCTGAGTAGTTTACATATAATAGCGGCCCAGTAGTCTTTGTGATGGGTGCGGCCCACATACGTAGGTGTGTAATATAAACAAAGTTATCGTAAGTTTCAATTTGAACTCAACGGATTTATACTAGTACAGAACATATAGCACATAAGAGAGGAATAACGAGAAATTATAAATCACAGGCTTAACCGTCACTAACCTACTAAGCATAAACTATAACACAACTCGCGACATTTAATCATAACCAATTGCGTATAAGGAAATGTGAAAAGGAATGATACTAAGTTATGTTGACCTTGAAAGTTCGGGTTGTCACATCATCCCCAACTTGAAAGAAATTTCGTCCTGAAATTTAGCACTTAGTTACTGAGGAAGCTAGTTAGGTTGCGTGGTTTCCTGGTTTTCCTGGGGTGTCACATCATCCCCCCGTTGGTTTGGAATTTCGTCCCGAAATTCCGCAGTAGCTTCAGCCTCAGTAGTGGTTTCATTGTTTTCGAATAACTGGGGATATTTGTGTTTCATTTGGTCTTCTCGTTCCCAGGTAAACTCTGGGCCACAACAGGAGTTCCAACGAACTCGAACAATAGGAATCCTGGTGCAGTTGAGAATCTTGACCTCCTGGTCCAAGATTTCCACTGGTTCCCTGACAAATCGCAACTGATCGTCGATGGTGAGCTCCTTGAAAGGAACTATGAGAGTTTCATCTGACAGACACTTCTTCAGATTCGACACATGGAATACGTTATGAACTCCACTGAGTTCTTCGAGTAGATTCAATCTATAGGCCACCTTGCCAATCCTCTCCGTGATTTCGAAAGGTCCAATATATCGCGGGTTGAGTTTGTCCCGTATACCAAAACGAACTACACCTTCCCAAGGTGAGACTTTAAGTAGTACTCGATCCCCAACTTGGAACTCGAGTGGTTTCCTGCGCTTATCAGCGTAGCTTTTCTGTTGCGTCTACGACGAGTTCTGGGCTAGTGATTTGGCTGTTTCCAACTTCTGCCCAACAAAGAGGTGATCGGTACTTCCGTCCGTACAATGCCTCGAACGGAGCAGCCTGGATGCTGGTGTGGTAACTTTTGTTATACGAAAACTCCACCAAAGTTAGATGCCGCTCCCAGCCGTTACCAAAGTCGATTACACATGCTCGAAGCATGTCTTCAAGAGTTTGGATGGTGCGTTCAGTCTGCCCATCTGTCTGTGGATGATATGCCGTGCTCATGTCTAGACGTGAGCTAAAGGATTTGTGCATCGCTTGCCACAAATCAGATGCAAACCGTGGGTCGCAATCAGAGATAATGGAGGTTGGCACCCCGTGCCTAACAACCACTTCTTTCAGGTAGATGACTGCAAGTGTAGAAAACTTATCCATTTCCTTGATGGCTAGAAAGTGTGCGGGTTACGTGAGTCAATCAACGATCATCCAGGTGATATTGTTTCCGCTTCGAGTTGTAAGTAGACTAGCGACCAAATCCATGGAAGTCTGTTTTCGCTTCCCATATAGGTGTTTCCGGTTGCTAACACTTCACCTTGACTTTCCCACAAGTCAAACATCATTCCCACACCTAGCTAGGTGGGCCTTCATGCCCGATTACCAGTACACGGTTTGTAAGTCCTAATGCCTCTCATCAACACCCAGACGACTAAAATATCGAAGCCGATGAGCTTTGCTCAACACGAGTTCCCTACAGATATGACATTTTCCATGCCCCGCATGGGTTCAACTTGGAAATCCTCTTCCTTCAGTTCTCCAGTTTCTCTTATGATTCTAGGCTCAATCACTCTCTCCCATAATATCATAATATGACCCAACAACTTAATCCCTTTATAATTCCCACATCATTGTGAGTCTCTTTTTTTCTTATATAGAGACGCTACCACACTACTCCTCCATTGATATGACATTTTCCCAGATTTAAAAATAATAAAGCTCGTATTTTATGTATCATTTTTCTTTTTGTCACCACAAAGGTTTAAAAATGTGTGCGTAAGAACCGGTTTACGAATTGAAACCGGTCTTTAAAACTGACCAAACCGTGGCAGAAATGAATTGGTTTGGCTTGGTACTATTCAAAGTCAAAACTGGTTCCAAACCAGTTTGGGTTGGAAAAAAATGATATGTACATCTCTATTTGTCGGGTAATTTCTAGGGGTGCAAATGAGTCGAACCGCTCGTGAACTACTTGAATTGAGCTGAGTTTAAATGACCTCTAGCCCGATCTTGAGCTTTTATTAAGTACCATTTAATAGACGAGCTTGAGCCTAAGCTTCACATATGAAGCTCGAAAGTGTCGGTGGTGGTTTGTTTGGTGACTCAAAGTTAGGTTCCATCTTCTTCATCATCTTGATCATTCCATATTTCCATTCGATATCTATTTTTCCCATTAATCCCTCTGCTAAACTACTGCTGCAAAAATTGTTCCCTTTAAGCAAGCGTTCCCATATGGTTCACAAGGCCATAAAAACCAGACTTCAATATGTGGCACGATGTGTGCAAAACCGAACATATATTTCACATCATTCGGGGCCTAGTTTTAGTGGTATTTTGTGAAAATATAGTAATAATTCGTTTATTTGTTACTTTTAATTTTCATATACAAACGGGCTACAAAAATGATAAAGATGGTGTTGCCGTGCTTGAAATCTAAGACGAGTGAATGAAATGGACGAGGTAATGAAATGGACAAGGGAATACAATGGATCATTACCATTCCATGTCTTGTTTGGTTACCATTTGGGAATTGAATATATTATTACCATGTAGTCTTTGGCAGGCAAAAAAAGACGAAGAAATAAAATCAGCGGTGAGTGGTGGTGTCGGTGGCGGTGACGGTGGGTGGCAACGACGAGTGGCGGTTGTAACACCCCGTGTTTCGAAAGTCAAAGTCAAGATTGAAGTCAAAGGAAGACAAGATTGCTAATTGCGACATGTCTCTCCTTGCTCAATTCATGTTTTGACTTCTTTGACTTGTAATTAGTCTATTTTATTTTCGCTTTAGTTGTATTATGTGGAGTATCTATTAATAATCGCATAGTAATCGCTATTTATCGTTGTTTAATCGCTTTATCGCTATCGCAATCGCACTCGCAACTCGAAATACGCATTTTGGTTAACTGATATACGTGTGTGTGTGCCTTATGTGTTACTTGTGCATGTTTATTTATGTTATGTTGTGGTAATCAATCAAAACGCAATCGAACTCAATCGCAATCGAAATGGTATGATAATTGGTGGAAAAGAGATAGTGCGAGATATGAGTAGTTGGGATTAAAAGTAATTTGACTAGGAAACTCTATCGCATCACAACGCTCGCAATCGCAATCGAAACAGTAAAACTCGTCAGACCGAACACTCGAACAAGGTGACTGATCGACCAGGCTACCAGCCGATCGATCGGACTGCCGTCCGATCGGACAGCTGTTCGATCGGGCTGCCTAACCGTTCGACCAGCCCCCTTTCCATTTTGGGTAACCCTATAAATACTCCTTGTCATTTTCATTCTTTCTACTTTTGGCAACTGACGTCCGACCAGCTCGTTTTCCTCACTTTTCTTCAGATTTCTCGCAATTCCGGTAAGATCTCGTCCTAAATCTTGTACTTCCTTAATCTACGCGCACTCCTACACCTTTCTATCTTTTGAATCTTAACTTTTAACCGTGAAATCATCAAGATTCAAGGTGTTCTAGGATGACGTCATCATGTGTTCTTGAAGAACTTCATGTTATAGCCTCAATCCACCAAGAACAACTTAGATCTAACCGATTTCCACATAAACAAGCAAAGATCTTTCATAGATCTAAACATATTCACGGTGAAAAGGATTGAGAGAAGGTTTTCCAACTTTCTTTCAACTCTTTTACACTCAATGCACTCAAAATCGATAGAATCGGAGCTCGTACCGACTTACTACTCGTTATTGTGGTTGTGATTGGGTCAAGATCCGTATTCTATCCATGAGATTATCGATTCCGGGTTAACCAAGAACAATCGTCCTGAACCGGTGGACTGACCGAACTTGGGTGGTTCCTGTTCGATCGGGTCACTAGAGCTTAGGATGGAGTTCTGTTGGTTAGCACGATATCAACACATCTCGATAAAACGACAAACTATCAAAACAACTAAGTGTAAGATGAACAGGTTAACCAGGACGGAGTGCCGTCCAAACGGACAACCAAACCATACGACTGGCCACCCGTACGATTTGCACCTTGGTCCTACACTTAACCATTTTGGCCAACATTTGAAGTCTTAATGTTGAACGACTTGTTGTCCGATCGGACTACCATCCGATCGAACTGCCAATCGAATCATGAGACATTTAAACTTCAACACTTAAACAATTTTCAACATGTTCAATGCACCAAGGATGCCACCCGACCGAACGACCGTCCGATCGAGTGACACCCTGCTGTGAACTTGTTCTCACTGAAGTGCCCAACCGAACGGGTTGCCGTCCGATCGAACGACCGTCCGATCGACCGACCTGAAAGGTAGAGGTACTTCTCTGTTTTCTAAATACTACAACGAAAACTTCAAAAGTCAAGCCATCATACACAAATACATCCTTCTCAAAGGAAGAAACAATCCACTCGAACAGTCATCCGACCGGACGACCGTCCGCACGGACTACCACTCGCATGACAGGTTGTCCGATCGGACTACCATCCGATCGAACTACTGTCCGAACCACTTGTACTCTGTATCATTTTACGCGTCGCTTATCGTTATGCTATCAATCTGTTCAGGCTAACCCTACTCTCTAGCGCTCCTTTCAATCCATCAATCGCTGTGAGTATACTCGATCCCTTTTTGCTTAATGCACTTTTGGGTGTTACATACGTTACTTATACAAAAATCACATCGAACACACTACGCAATACTTTTAACGCTAACTGTTATCTCATGTATACGTGACTAAATGAATGCTTGTTTGTTATGTTTACACATGGAATGTTGTCTACCTGCCTTAGCAATGGTAGTACTATTAGTTTGGACTCAGCACCCGTTCACTCGGTGGTTGTTAAGGACAATTACCTACATGGCTCACAGTGGTGAGAATGTATCGCGAACTGCCTTGGGCAGTCAACCCGCAGTCATTGGTATCGATAGGTTCATGTCGATAACTAACATGCCTCATTTCACTCTGTGTACGTGTTGGTTATGCGTAACGCTTTTGAACTCTATATGCTATTATCAAACTTGTATGCTCACCTTTACACTATGTGTATTGACTGTTACTTTAACATATGTGACAGGTGCTTAAGTTGTTTATATGCTTAGCTTGCTGTGAACTTGAGGCAAGGAAAGGTCTAGGATGCTCTCTGTGTTGTGATGAAATCGAGGCTAGGAAAAGAGGTCCTAGAAACCAATAAATAAACTATCTATGTATAAATCTGAGTTGTCGGAATAGAACTACTTGACTAGATTTTTTTATGTAATAATTATATTATCACTTATGACATGGTATGGGACGTGTTGCTTAAATACTTGGTAAATATAGTTGTTATGGAAACTTCTAGACAATCTGTTTCGCTCATTTTCATGCCCCGATGTTTCCACCATCGGTTGGGGTATGACAGATTGGTATCAGAGCCATAACTATAGGGAATTAGACCAGACTCAACCTAGTCCGGGTCGGTGTCTTAGAGACCTAGTCTATAGTTAGGAACCCACAGACCGACTTATGCACATCCAGTAGGGGTTATGTATGATAGGAATAGCAGTAAGCTTGCACAAAAATAGAGGAATTGCTATTTCTAACTATTCTCGCCTACGCTACACTATCACTGCACTCGAATTTTCAAAAATGAATGAGCGATTGAGTTGAGATTAGGTGTGAAAACCGCAAACTCTCGATTAAATTGCTTGTTCAACCCGCATTTCATCTATAAACACGAGAATTTGCGTCGAATCAGGAGTGAAATCCATACTTTGACGCATAATTCTCCTTTCTCTTATCAAAAATAGGAACGAAGTTGTTAAGCTAGGGGTGAAACCCTAACCTTGACGATTTGTTCCGATCTTTACTTTGTTTTACAAAGCTCTCACCAAAGTTTCGACGGACTTCAACGACCTGAAGGCACGGTATGACTAACGGGATGTGTGCCAAACGCCCAAGAATCGAGGCAAAGGCACAGTCCTGAAGGTCAAAATGTGTACAACAAGTCCTTGTAAATAGTTGAACCACTTTGGGTAGTCGAAGTCTAATAGCCGCAGACGATCTATTTCTCGATTTTTATGTGTTTCGATTCTGAGCCCGCAACTGCTGACTCTGATGATTCGTTGATTTTATGTGTTTGTTTGTGTATTTACCTATTTATGTGTTTAAATTTTGGAGATTTATTCGATTTTGCTTTCACTTCGATCGACACGCACGACTCGCACTGCACTTCTATCTCAAAACGCTGACAAATCGCTAAATTGTGGACGACCTTATGCTATGTTATACGCTTATACTATACTCGATGTATTAATCGCGATCGCTATCCTCGAATGCTCACAGACTTTGAATGATAGGTTTCTGTATTCTGACTACATCTGGTGATTATATGCTTATGTGCTTCTATGCTCTACGTGCTTACGTGATTATGTGCTTCTGTGTTTAGGTGAATCTGTGATTATGTGCCTATGTGTTTATATGCTTACATGATTATGCGTGCTCCTGACCTTTAGAAATAGTAGACGTGTGAGGTGAGATTCGATTATGACGTGTCTGAGACCTATGACGATGTCTGTTGCAGACAATGTCAACTGGATCATCATCTGGATCCCGTCACCCACGACTCTCCTGTCAAGAACAGAGGGACAAACGCCTTGCTGCCATCCTCGCGAAACAAGTGGCCAAGGTTGTGCCTCAGATCGTGAGTGAGATTTACGAGAATGTTAGCAAATCGTCTGAGGAGTCTAGGACCGAAGCTCCTAAAGTTGCTACTAAGACTGCTTTCAGCTTCAAGCAGTTCAAGGCTTGCGGTCCGAAGGAATTCACTGGAGAAGATGGCCTGATGGCTATGTTTCAATGGTTCGATTCCATCGAAGTCACTCAGCGCCAGAGTGGATGTCCGGAAAGTCTCCGCACTCTGAACGCTACCGGCGTCTTCCAGTCCCGCGCATTACACTGGTGGACGGCCGAGAGGAACAAACGCGGGAACGATGCAGCTTATGAGCTAACATGGGAAGAGTTGAAGGCCATCATGATGGATGAGTTCTGTCCTCCCCATGAACGCCAAAAGCTAGAGGACGAATTCTGGAACATCAAGCAGAAGGAAGGTGACAACGCTGCCCTAACTGCTCGCTTTAAGCAGCTCTGCATCATCTGTCCCGATCAAGTGAAGACGTCTGACATGGCGATCAAGAAGTACATCCGAGCTCTACCCGACTGTGTTGCGAATTTTGTGCATGCCGCAAAGACAGCAACGATCGAAGAAACTTACTTGCTTGCCGCCGAGATCAACGACAAGCGGGTGAAATCTGGTTTTTGGGATAAAGCTTCGAAGAACCTGCATCAAGTCACCACCGCACCAGCCGCTGAAACCGCCACCGCTCAATCGTCCAAGTCCTCACGCCGCAAGAAGCAGAACAACAACAGTAGCTCCAGCAACAAGAACTGTGCTGTTACTACCACTGCTGCTCCACTCCAAGCTGTACCGGCCCAGTAGCAACCCCATCACCGTCTAGCACCAGTTTCTTATGCACCGCCAGCAAAGCGTGCATACACAGGCCCCCACCCGGCTTGCCCAACATGTTCTTATCATCACCCGGTGGGTATCGCCTGTCGTTTCTGCGCTCACTGCAACATGTACGACCACTTCACTGCCAACTGCCGTACTGGTCCCCGACAAGCGCCAGCTCAAACCACTGCTCATCAAGCTCTGCTCCCGGCCCCACAAGGCCAACAAGCAGCTCAGGCACCCGCGATCAACGCCCGAGTCTGCTTCGCATCTGGTGATCCTAACCACTTTACGAACATGTGTCCGAACATGGTTGTGAAATAAGAGCCCCAGCAGCAGCAGCAACACCAGTAGCAACAGCCTCAGCAGCAGCAGCAAGCCGCACGCGCCAGAACTTTCAACATCAACGTGCGCCAAGCCCAGGCTGACAACAACGTGGTCAATGTTATGTTCCTTGTGAATGGTATTTATGCTTCGTGTTTGTTTGATACTAGAGCCGATAATTGCTTTGTGTCGTTCGAATTTGAGAAACTTCTTAGTCGTAAGCACTCCTATCTCCCCTCGACGTTCGATGTTGAAGTCGCCAACAGAAGAACTGTCGCCGTTAATTCTGTTCTTCGTGATTGTACTCTTGAGCTCAACAATCACATCTTCCCAATCGACCTAATTCCGATGCAACTCGGAAGTTTTGACATCATAGTAGGCATGGACTTTCTTCGCGAAAACCATGCTGAAGTTGTGTGCTTCAAAAAGATGATTCGATTCTCGCTCGCGAATGGTGATCTATTATGTGTCTATGGTGAAACTGCTTCAAAGGGTCTCAAGCTCATGTCATGTGTCCAAGCTAGCAAGTATATCCGCAAGGAATACAGAGCTTTCTTGGCTAACATTGTAGTAGCGGAGAAGGAAAAGAAAGAAAAGGTGGTAAACCAGGTACCTGTTGTTTGCGAATTCCCCAACGTTTTTCCTGACGATCTCCCAGGACTCCCGCTAAGTCGTGATATCGACTTTCGTATCGACCTCATTCCTGGAGCCAACCCTGTTGCCAAAGCTCCTTACTGACTCGCACCATCTGAGATGCGTGAACTCTCGAGTCAGCTTCAGGAATTACTTGAGAAAGGCTTCATTCGCCCGAGCACCTCTCCTTGGGGCGCGCCAGTCCTTTTCGTCAAAAAAAAGGATGGGTCGTTCCAGATGTGCATCGATTATCGGGAACTGAATAAGTTGACTATCAAGAACCGCTATCCCCTGCCTCGCATTGATGATTTGTTTGATCAGCTACAAGGTGCTACGTGTTTCTCGAAGATCGATCTACGCTCAGGTTATCACCAGCTACGCATTCAAGAGGAGGATATACCCAAAACCGCATTTCGCACTCGTTATGGCCATTATGAATTCGTTGTTATGCCCTTTGGTTTAACCAACGCACCCGCGGTTTTCATGGATCTGATGAATCGCGTGTGTAAACCTTTTCTCGACCGTTTCGTCATCGTGTTCATCGACGATGTCTTGATCTATTCTAAATCGAAAGCCGAACACGCGCAACATCTACGTTTGGTTCTCGAGCTACTCCAGGGGAATCGACTCTATGCCAAGTTCTCCAAGTGTGAATTTTGGCTGGGGGAAGTTCAGTTTCTGGATCACATTGTCAATAGTCAAGGTATTCACGTCGATCCCGCGAAGATTGAAGCCGTTAAGAGTTGGATTACACCTAAGAACCCGTCCGAAATCCGTTCTTTTCTCAGACTAGCGGGCTATTATCGACGATTTATCAAAGGATTCTCAAAGATCGCTGTGCCGCTTACCGCTCTCACGCATAAGGACAAGCCTTTTGTTTGGGGAACCGAACAAGAGTCTGCTTTCCAAACCCTCAAGCACATGCTCTGCAATGCTCCTGTTCTCACATTGCCCGACGGAAATGACGATTTCATTGTCTATTGTGATGCTTCTAACCTTGGTCTTGGCTGTGTCCTCATGCAACGGGACAAGGTTATAGCTTACGCATCTCGTCAGCTCAAAATCCATGAAAGGAACTATACAACCCATGATCTCGAGCTAGGCGCAGTTTTTTTTGCGTTAAAGATTTGGCGACACTACCTGTATGGTACAAAGTGTACGATCTTCACCGATCATAGGAGCCTACAACATATCTTTGATCAGAAAGAACTTAATATGCGTCAACGCCGATGGGTAGAACTTCTCAACGATTACGACTGTGAGATTCGTTATCACCCAGGCAAAGCAAATGTCGTTGCCGACACTCTTAGCAGACGGAGCTATCTGCTCAGCATTCGTGATGTCCAAGCCTAATACGATCTTGAAATCCTCATCCGCGAAGCCCAGCATGTCTGTTTTAATGAACGCACCTTGAAGAAGGAAAGGATCTATCACGATGGAGCTCATCTTGTGAATAAGCCGAATGGGATATTCCATTATCTGGACCGAATTTGGATCCCTAAACGGACCGATTTGCGAAAGATTTTGATGGACGAAGCCCACAAATCCCGGTATTCTATTCATCCCGGTGCCGATAAAATGTACCAGGACCTTCGCTACAAGTACTGGTGGCCGGACATGCAAAGGTCAAGGCTGAACACCAAAGACCCTCTGGCTTACTCGAGCAACCACCGATCCCTATATGGAAGTGGGAGAGTATAGCTATGGATTTCATAACAAAGCTTCCGCACACGTCATCAGGTCACGACAGCATTTGGGTTGTTGTTGACCGTTTAACCAAATCTGCTCACTTTTTGCCAATACGAGAAAACTACAAGGTAGAACAATTAGCCCGAATCTACACCAACGAGATCATTTGTCGACATGGGACGCCTCGCGACATCATCTCTGACCGTGATGCTCGGTTTACCTCGCGACTGTGGGAAACGTTTCAAACAGCTCTCGGTACATCACTTAATCTAAGTACCGCATTCCGCCCTCAAACCGACGGACAGACTGAAAGAACGATCCGTACTCTTGAAGACATGCTCCGTTCGTGTGTCATAGATTTCGGTGGTAATTGGGATGCATACCTGCCATTAGTCGAATTCTCGTACAACAACAGTTATCATTCCAGCATTCAGATGGCACCATTCGAGGCTTTATACGGAAGAAGATGTCGATCGCCTATTGTGTGGCACGAGATCGGTCACTCGCAATTATCCGGTCCTGAGCTATTGCAAGAAACGACTGACAAAGTCCTCCAAATCCGAGACAACTTGTCGAAAGCTCGAAGTCGACAGAAAAGTTACGCCGATAGACGACGCAAGCCCCTTGAATTTGACGTTGGCGACTACGTACTCCTAAAGGTATCACCTTGGAATGGTGTGGTCAGATTCTGCAAGAAAGGGAAACTAGCGCCTCGATATGCTGGACCTTTTAAGATTCTGGAAAGGATCGGAAAAGTCGCCTACATACTCGAACTACCGAAGGAACTTAGTAACGTCCACCCGATTTTCCATGTGTCAAACCTCCGAAAGTGCCTGGCTGAGCATGATTTAATTGTACCTCTCGATGATCTCCAAGTAAACGAAACACTACACTTCGTGGAGAAGCCTGTCGAAATCATGGATCGCTAAACCAAGCAACTCAGACGCTCGCGCATTCCTATTGTGAAAGTCCGATGGGAAGGCAAACGAGGTGCAGAGTTCACTTGGGAACTCGAAAGCGACATGAAGGCGAAGTACCCGCACTTGTTTGTTACGGCTTCGGCCTAATTTCGGAACGAAATTCCCTCAACTAGGGGAGGCTGTAACACCCCGTGTTTCGAAAGTCAAAGTCAAGATTGAAGTCAAAGGAAGACAAGATTGCTAATTGCGATATGTCTCTCCTTGCTCAATTCCTGTTTTGATTTCTTTGACTTGTAATTAGTCTATTTTATTTTCGCTTTAGTTGTATTATATGGAGTATCTATTAATAATCGCATAGTAATCGCTATTTATCGCTGTTTAATCGCTTTATCGCTATCGCACTCGCACTCGCAACTCGAAATACGCATTTTGGTTAACTGATATACGTGTGTTTGTGCCTTATGTGTTACTTGTTCATGTTTATTTATGTTATGTTGTGGTAATCAATCGAAACGCAATCGAACTCAATCGCAATCGAAATGGTATGATAATTGGTGGAAAAGAGATAGTGTGAGATATGAGTAGTTAGGATTAAAAGTAATTTGACTAGGAAACTTTATCGCATCGCAACGCTCGCAATCGCAATCGAAACAACAAAACTCGTCACACCGAACACTCGAACAAGGTGACTGATCGACCAGGCTACCAGCCGATCGATCGGACTGCCGTCCAATCGGACAGCTATTCGATCGGGCTGCCTAACCGTTCGACCAGCCCCCTTTCCACTTTGGGTAACCCTATAAATACCCCTTGCCACTTTCATTCTTTCTACTTTTGGCAACTGACGTCCGACCAGCTCGTTTTCCTCACTTTTCTTCAGATTTCTCGCAATTCCGGTAAGATCTCGTCCTAAATCTTGTACTTCCTTAATGTACGCGCACTCCTACACCTTTCTATCCTTTGAATCTTAACTTTTAACCGTGAAATCATCAAGATTCAAGCTGTTCTAGGATGACGTCATCATGTGTTCTTGAAGAACTTCATGTTATGGCCTCAATCCACCAAGAACAACTTAGATCTAACCGATTTCCACATAAACAAGCAAAGATCTTTCATAGATCTAAACATATTCATGGTGAAAAGGATTGAGAGAAGGTTTTCCAACTTTCTTTCAACTCTTTTACACTCAATGCACTCAAAACCGATAGAATCGGAGCTTGTGCCGACTTACTACTCGTTATTGTGGTTGTGATTGGGTCAAGATCCGTATTCTATCCACGAGATTATCGATTTTGGGTTAACCAAGAACAATCATCCTGAACCAGTGGACTGATCGAACTTGGGTGGTTCCTGTTCGATCTGGTCACTAGAGCTTAGGATGGAGTTCTGTTGGTTAGCACGATATCAACACATCTCGATAAAACGACAAACTATCAAAACAACTAAGTGTAAGACGAAAAGGTCAACCAGGACGGAGTGCCGTCCGAACGGAAAGCCAAACCGTACGAATGGCCACCCGTACGACTTGCACCTTGGTCCCACACTTAACCATTTTGGCCAACATTTGAAGTCTGAATGTTGAACGACTTGTTGTCCGATCGGACTACCATCCGATCGAACTGCCAATCGAATCATGAGACATTTAAACTTCAACACTTAAACAATTTTCAACATGTTCAATGCACCAAGGATGCCACCCAACCGAACGACCGTCCGATCGAGTGACACCCTGCTGTGAACTTGTTCTCACTGAAGTGCCCAACCGAACGGGTTACCGTCCGATCGAACGACCGTCCGATCGACCGATCTGAAAGGTAGAGGTACTTATCTGTTTTCTAAATACTACAACGAAAACTTCAAAAGTCAAGCCATCATACACAAACACATCCTTCTCAAAGGAAGAAACAATCCACTCGAACAGTCATTCGACCGGACGACCGTCCGCACGGACTACCACTCGCACGACTGGTTGTCCGATCGGACTACCATCCGATCAAACTATTGTCCGAACCACTTGTACTCTGTATCGTTTTACGTGTCGCTTATCGTTATACTATCAATCTGTTCAAGCTAACCCTACTCTCTAGCGCTCCCTTCAATCCATCAATCGCTGTGAGTATACTCGATCTCATTTTGCTTTATGCACTTTTGGGTGTTACATACGTTACTTATACAAAAATCACATCGAACACACTACGCAATACTTTCAACGCTAACCGTTATCGCATGTATATGTGACTAAATGAATGTTTGTTTGTTATGTTTACACATGGAATGCTGTCTACCTGCCTTAGCAACGGTAGTACTATTAGTTTGGACTAAGCACCCGTTCACTCGGGGGTTGTTAAGGACAATTACCTACATGGCTCACAGTGGTGAGAATGTATCACGAACTGCCTTGGGCAGTCAACCCGCAGTCATTGGTATCGATAGGTTCATGTCGATAACTAACATGCCTCATTTCACTCTGTGTACGTGCTGGTTATGCGTAACACTTTCGAACTCTATATGCTATTATCAAACCTGTATGCTCACCTTTACACTATGTGTATTGACTGTTACTTTAACGTATGTGACAGGTGCTTAAGTTGTTTATATGCTTAGCTTGATGTGAACTTGAGGCAAGGAAAGGTCTAGGATGCTCTCTGTGCTGTGATGAAATCGAGGCTAGGAAAAGAGGTCCTAGAAACCAATAAATAAACTATCTATGTATAAATCTGAGTTGTCGGAATAGAACTACTTGACTAGATTTTTGTCTGTAATAATTATATTACACTTATGACATGGTATGGGACGTGTTGCTTAAATACTTGGTAAATATAGTTGTTATGGAAACTTATGGACAATCTGTTTCGCTCAATGCCATGCCCCGATGTTTCCGCCATCGGTTGGGGTGTGACAGCGGTGGTGGCGCCAACGATGGGTGGCAGTGGCAGGTGGATGTCGGCAGGGGTGGTGGTTGGTGGCGGCGGCGTGGTTAGTGGTGGTGGTGGTGGTGGCAAGTTGCGGGTGGTGGCTGTCACACCCCAACCGATGGCGGAATCATCGGGGCGTGGCACTGAGCGAAACAGATTGTCCAGAAGTTTCCATAACAACTATCATTACCATTCAATTTAAGCAATACGTCCCATACCGTATCTCAAATAGTTAAATAATTATTACAGAAAAGCATCAAGACAAGTATTCTGTTCCGACAACTCAGATTTAAACATAGTAATTTATTCGTTGGTTTCTAGGACTCCAGTTCCTAGCTTCAAGTTCATCACAGCACAAAGAGCATAAAAGCAACCTAAGCACCTGTCACATACGTTAAAATAAAGTCAATACATAAAATGTAAAGGTGAGCATACAAGTTTGATAATAGCATATAGAGTTCGAATTTGTTTACGCATAACCAGCACGTACACATAGTGAAATGAAGCACGTTAGTTATCGACATAGATACATCGATACCAATGACTGCGGGTTGACTGCCCGAGGCAGTTCGCAATACATGATTACCACCGTAATCCATGCAAGTAAAAGATCCTTAACAACCCCCGAGTGAACGGGTGCTGAGTCCAAACTATAGAACTGTCGTCGCTAAGGCAGGTAGACAGCATTCCATGTGTAAACATAACAAACAAGCATTCATAAGCCACGTATAACATGCATTAATGGTTTAGCGTTTAAATAGCTTGAGTAGTGTGATAGTTGTAGTTTGAATATTCGTAACGTATGTAACACCCAAAAGTGCTAAAAGCAAAAAAAAAGGGTTCAAGTATACTCACAGCGATTATGGATTGAAGGGAGCGCTTTTCAGCGAGTACGGTTAGCCTGAATAGATTTGATAACGTAAGGATAAGTGGCACGCAAAACAGTACCAGGTGAGAGTGGGTAGGGTGACTGGTCGTGCAGATTAGTAATCTGTGCGAGTGGTAATCCGTCCGGATTAGTCGCTCGTGCGGATTGTTATCCGTGCGGACAAGTTATTCGTGCGAGTGGTGATCCGTCCGGATTAGTCACTCGTGCGGACTGTTATCCGTGCGGATTACACTTCGTCCGGACGAGTCACCCGTGCGGATAACATGTTCGTGCGGATAACTATTCGAGTGGATTGTTTCTTCCTAAGTTAAGGATGTGTTTGTGTATGATGGCTTGTGCTTTGGAGTTTTCGTTGTAGCATTTAGAAAACATCTAAGGATCTCTATCCTTCAAGCCGGTCGCGCGGACATCACTCCGTCCGGATGGTAGTCCGTGCAGACACAACCTTAAGGGTGAGTCACTTGGTGAAGTCCGTCCGGATGGTAATCCGTGCGGACAAGTAATCCGTCCGGACAGTCTGCTCGCGCGGACAAGGACAATCCGTCCGGATAGTCTGTCCGTGCGGGCAACTTGGCCGTGCGGATGGACATTGTTTGAAATTGTTTAAGGCCTTAGTATCTCATGATCCGAAGAGTAATCCATTAAGAGGTCGTCCGTCCGGATTGTTCATTCGTCGATACTCAAACCTCGCTTTGAATGTGGGTCCCAAGTGTAGCTCGCCCGGGTGACAACCCGTCCGGATTGTCTGTTCGTGCGGACGACTTGTCCGTGCGGACAGCTTGTCCGTGCGGACAACTCACTCGTGCGAACAACTTCCTCGTCCTGGTTGTTCCGTCCGGTTACCCTTGGTCGCATTTGCCGTCTATCGAGACGTTCCGATTACGTGTCAACCATTTGGAATCGTATCCTTACCCGTATGACCAAGCCGGCCAGGAATCACCCTAACTCGGCCTGTCAGCGGTTTAGAACGGTCATCCCGGTCTAACCCGAAATCAGGTGTCTTGCGGGTAGAGTCCAGATCTAGAACTAGTGCATCACTAATATTGAGTGGAAGACTAGAACTGATCCGATTCGTACCGCTTTTGAGGGTAAAAGAAGGAGAGAACTTGGGTTTATTTCTTTCAACTCTTTTATCCTTAGAAAAGTTTAGATCTAGGTGGTGTTGTTGTGAAATCTTGTGGAAATCATTTAGATCTGAGTTATTCTTGGTGGAACGAGGTCAAGCTTGAAGTTCATGAGAACTTCATGATGACGTCACCCGAGAATACCTCAAATCTTGATGATTTCATGGTTAAAAGTTGAGATTTAAAAGATGGAAAGGTGTAGAATTGTGTAGTGATCAAGAATGTACATGGATTAGAGCAAGATCTTACCTGGATTGAGAGAAATCTGAGAAAAGGTGAGGAATGTGTGCGGGTCGGACGTCACTTGCCAAAAGTGGAAAGTTTGGAGAGTGACCCGTGTATATATATAGGATGCCAAAAAGGGAAAAGGGTAATCCGTGCGGATAGCACGTAACCCGGATTGGTTATCCGTCCGGATTGGTAATCCGTGCAGATGGTCAATCCGTGCGGATTGACTGTCCGTCGGGATGGACAATCCGTCCGGATGACGCTGGAATGGTGCGTCCGGTGTGACGATTCTTCGACGTTTCGGTTTAGATTGCGAACGATTCGATAGGGTTTCTTATTCAAATTACTTTTAGTCCCAACTACTTCGTATCTAATAGGGTTCGGTCGGGATTCGGGTTCGGGTTCGATTACATTCGAGTTAGACTTCGAGTTCGATTGAGTTCGCTTGATTCCCACAACAAAACATAAATAACACGCACAGGCAACACGTAAGGCACACACACACGTATAACGACCAGTAAAATACACAGCTCGAGTTACGATTTGATGTCGATTCGATTAGTATAGCTTGATTATTAGTTGATTAACTTTATCGCATTGTTACTTCCTATCCTTCACAGTCGTAGGTCGATTTGAAGTACGATTAACACGACTCGATTATTGCCATGAACGACACTTACTCCACATAATATAAATAAAATAAAAACATTTCTACGAGTCAAGTTGCGCAAAATCGGTCGTTGACTTTGACCTTGACTTTGACTTTCACTCGTGAAAACACGGGGTGTTACAGCCTCCCCTTGTTTAGGGAATTTCGTCCCGAAATTAAGCTGAAAGCCGTAACAAGTCGTGAATCACGTGTGAGAGCTTTTCGGTTGGACCGATTTTGACTCGTGTAACGTGCGGGATCCGTGCACGATCGTGACCAAACACAATTGTATTGGAGTTGAAACCGGGACCTACAAGTGGCATCTAAGCAGGTTCTCGATTGCACAGATCAAACGCACTAGATTCGTACAGGAATTGATCAGATTCAGAGTCAAATTCACTCAGATTTGTCAAATTTCTTCACTTTTCGTCTATTCACGTTTCTGACTGAAAAACGTCAAATTAGACAAGATTTTACGGTTAAAAGAGGCTAAAATTGGTTATGTTGTGCGAAATTCATTGATCTAAAAGCCTATAAATTTTCTAATTAAATAACTACGGGTACTTTGCCTTCATGTCGCTTTCGAGTTCCCAAGTAAACTCCGCGCCTCGTTTACCTTCCCATCGGACTTTCACAATAGGAATGCGTGAGCGCCTGAGCTGCTTGGTTTGGCGATCCATGATTTCGACAGGCTTCTCCACGAAGTGTAATGTTTCGTTCACTTGCAGATCGTCTAGAGAGACATGTAAGTCGTGGTCGGCGATGCACTTTCGGAGGTTTGACACGTGGAAAGTCGGGTGGACATTGCTAAGTTCCTCCGGTAATTCGAGTCTGTAGGCGACTTTTCCGATCCTTTCCAGAATCTTAAAAGGTCCAACATATCGAGGCGCGAGTTTTCCCTTTTTGCCGAATCGGACTACACCCTTCCAAGGTGATACCTTTAGGAGTACGTAGTCACCAACGCCAAATTCCCGGGGCTTGCGCTTTTTATCGGCATAAACTTTCTGTCGATCCCGAGCTTTCGCTAGGTTGTCTCGAATTTGGAAAATTTTGTCTGTCGTTTCTTGTAGCAGCTCCGGACCGGTTAGTTGCGAGTGACCGATCTCGTGCCACACAATAGGCGATCGACATCTTCTTCTGTATAAGGCTTCGAAAGGTGCCATCTGGATGCTAGCCTGGTAGCTGTTGTTATACGAGAATTCGACCAGCGGCAGGTGTCTATCCCAATTACCACCGAAGTCTAGAACACACGAACGGAGCATGTCTTCAAGAGTACGAATCGTTCTCTCAATCTGACCGTCGGTTTGTGGGTGGAAAGCGGTACTTAGATTAAGCGTTGTACCGAGTGCCATTTGAAACGTTTCCCACAATCGCGACGTAAACCGAGCATCACGGTCAGAGATGATATCACGAGGCGTCCCATGTCTACAGATGATCTCGTCGGTGTAGATTCGGGCTAATCGTTCCACCTTGTAGTCTTCTCGTATGGGCAGAAAGTGAGCTGATTTAGTCAAACGGTCAACAACAACCCAAATGCTGTCGTGACCTGATGACGTGGTTGGTAGCTTGGTTACGAAATCCATGGCTATGCTCTCCCATTTCCACATTGGAATTGGTGGTTGTTCGAGCAAGCCAGAGGGTCTTTGATGTTCAGCCTTGATTCTAGCACAGGTTAAGCATTTCCCGACGTAGAGAGCGATATCCCTTTTCATACCCGGCCACCAGTACCTATAGCGAAGATCCTGGTACATCTTGTCAGTTCCGGGATGAATGGAATAGCGGGATTTGTGGGCTTCGTCCATGATAATCTGTCGTAAATCGGTTCGCTTGGGAATCCAAATTCGGTCTAAAAAGTGGAATATCCCGTTTGATTTGCTTACCAGTTGGGCTCCATCGTGGTAGATTCGTTCCTTCTTCAGGGTGCGCTCGTTGAAACATGCATGCTGGGCGTCGTGGATGAGAGTTTCGAGGTTGTGCTGGGATTGAACATTACGGGTACTAAGCAGATAGCTCCGTCTGCTAAGTGCGTCGGCTACAACGTTTGCCTTGCCTGGGTGATAACGAATCTCACAGTCGTAATCGTTGAGAAGTTCTACCCATCGGCGTTGACGCATATTTAGTTCCTTCTGATTAAAGATGTGTTGTAGGCTCCTATGATCGGTGAAGATCGTACACTTAGTACCATACAGGTAGTGTCGCCAAATCTTTAATGCAAAAACACCGCGCCTAGCTCGAGATCATGGGTTGTATAGTTCTTCTCGTGGATTTTGAGCTGTCGAGATGCGTAAGCTATGACTTTGTCCCGTTGCATGAGAACACAACCAAGACCAAGGATGGAAGCATCACAGTAGACAATGAAATCATTGTTTCCGTCGGGTAGTGTGAGAACATGAGCATTGCAAAGCATGTGTTTGAGGGTTCGAAAGGCAGACTCTTGTTTGGTTCCCCAGACAAAAGGCTGGTCCTTATGCGTGAGAGAGGTAAGTGGTACAGCAATCTTCGAGAATCCTTCGATGAAGCGACGATAATAGCCCGCTAGTCCGAGAAAGGAGCGGACTTCAGACGGGTTCTTAGGCGTAACCCAGCTCTTAACAGCTTCAATCTTCGTAGGATCGACGTGAATACCCTGACTATTTACAATGTGACCCAGAAACTGAACCTCCCCCAACCAAAATTCGCATTTGGAGAATTTGGCGTAGAGTTGGTTCCCCTGGAGTAATTCGAGAACCAAACGTAGATGTTGCGCGTGTTTGGCTCTCGACTTGGAATGGATCAAGACATCATCGATGAATACGATGACGAAATGGTTGAGATATGGTTTACACACAAGATTCATCAGATCCATGAAAACTGCGGGTGCGTTTGTTAGGCCAAACGGCATGACAACGAATTCCTAATGGCCGTAACGAGTACGAAACGCGGTTTTGGGTATATCCTCCTCTTGAATGCGTAGCTGATGATATCCTGAACGTAGATCGATCTTCGAGAAACACGTAGCGCCTTGTAGCTGATCAAACAAATCGTCGATTCGAGGCAGAGGATAGCGGTTCTTGATAGTCAGCTTATTCAATTCCCGGTAGTCGATGCACATCCGGAACGACCCATCCTTCTTTTTGACGAAAAGGACTGGCGCACCCCAAGGAGAGGTGCTCGGGCGAATGAAGCCTTTTTCAAGTAATTCCTGGAGCTGGGTTGCGAGTTCTCGCATTTCGGACGGTGCGAGTCGATAAGGAGCTCTGGCGGTAGGATTAGCTCCAGGAATGAGATCGATGCGAAAATCAATATCGCGTTTTGGAGGTAGTCCGGGAAGGTCCTCTGGAAAAACTTGAGGGAATTCCCGAACCACAGGAACGTCTTTTACTTCCTTCTTCTCTTTCTTTTCCTTCTCTGCTGCTACGACGTTAGCCAAGAAAGCCCTGTATTCCTTGCGGAGATACTTGTTAGCTTGTAGGCATGACATAAGCTTGAGCCCCCTTGCAGTAGTATCGCCATAAACACATTGTGACAACTCGAAATTTAGAACCTTTCGTTGTATCTTAGTGTAACCTACTTGAAACGTTATGTGATTAGTTGACGTGTTGGTGTAATGATATATGTGAACATTCTATGTGATTATGTGTTATGTTTATATGTATGCTTGCGTGTATGCGAACCGAGACACAAGAACCCGACTCGAGACCATGCGGTCTCGAGTGAATAGTGTAAAAGTTGGGCCGGTTGGGCCGTGCACCTCATTTAACCCACCCGAAACCTACTAGGGCTAGTATATATATCATGCTCCTAACAAACCTTGCCATTCTTTGGGCAACCCACACTCACTCCCACACACACACCCTCCTACAATCAAGCATCACCTTCCTTCTCGGATCAAACCGGTGACCACAATGAGCTCTCGGATCGGCTCACACACACACATTTGGAAGCTTCATCCATTACTACTTCACACCTTTGAACCCACACTTGAACCGGTTAGTGATTTCTTTGCAAATACATGTTTATACATGATTAAAGGTGTTGATGTGTAATGATATAGGTTAGTGATGCATGCTAGGTGTTTATTTCGTATGATGATGTTATATATGATGATGTTATTTGGCTAACATGTTTTGATTTCGGATATGTTGCATAATGACTCATGATATCTTGTGTCTAAATGTGATTCAAACCAT
Source organism: Helianthus tuberosus (assembly GCA_030545235.1). Lineage (NCBI taxonomy): Eukaryota > Viridiplantae > Streptophyta > Magnoliopsida > Asterales > Asteraceae > Helianthus > Helianthus tuberosus. The sequence goes on from CM060381.1 coordinate 104,210,627, forward strand.
TAAATGTGGATGTTCATGAAACCGGCTTGCATATGTGTATTAGATAGTATCGTGTTAATCGGATTAGTGTAGAGTCGAGTTTGAGGTGTTATGTGATGATTTGAAACCATTAGAAGAGTATGTTCAAGTGTTTTGATGGTGGTTCATGTTATGATTATGATTATTGCTAAAAACCCTAAAATATGATGAACAAGTTTGAATGATCAACATGAACATGACTTGAATATATGAAGAACAACATGAATATGATATGAATGTGTTATGAATATTTGAAATCTGATTGTTTGATCCATTTTGGTTAGTAATTAGACAAGAAAACATGTTTATGTGGATAGTACAAACTGTTGCATGAAATCGGATTTCCATTGGTTAGTACACTATGCAGATCAGCAGGTGCTGGGAGTCGAGACACCTAGTTTCGACTCGAGACCATGAACATGATAACTCGAGACCGCAGTTTGCGACTCAGGTTGCGAGTCGAGAACCCCTAGTCTCGACTCGAGACCACACAACCTCAACACAAAACAGCATGACTCGAGACCATGCTTGCGAGTCCGGTTGCGACTCGAGACCAATACATGCATGACCCGAGACCACCTCAGTTGCGACTCGAGAACTAGTAGGCTACAACTAGAGACCGCACAGTCTCGACTAGAGACCGCACAGTCTCGACTAGAGACCGCACAGTCTCGACTCGAGACCATATACATGTACACGCTGTTTGGACTTGCACCCTATTACGGGCCTAAGTAATTGGGCCGAACATATAGGCCGTATGTGTTGCTGATAATTAAGTATGTTGTGCACTGTTGTTGAACTGCCATGATAGACGAGTATGCCATGATCGTTACTTGTATATGAATACGTGTAGAAAATACGTGCACTACTTGGTTTGAACCTGACTTGAATGGTATCTATGTTAGGACGTAGTTGACCACTTACAACTCGATAGACTTTTCTGTGTATCTGCCGAGCAAACCAAGGTGAGTTCACACCCTCTACAAAGCATGGGATTCCCTGGGTTGGGAATGGGGTTAAGGAACGTGGATTCCTCGTCCTCCTTGGGTAGGACAACATTGGTTCAGGAATGTAATTCCTCGTCCTCATGGACAGATAACTCGTACTAGACCAAAACTCTATCACGAAGTCCCTCCTTTTTATATCGACTTAATCGCCGGGCCAATGGCGAGCGGGTCATTAGCTAGATAGCGCTATTTAGGTCTGACAAACCTCACACCGTGCCGCAGAGGACGGGCGTGAACTAATGGATCTAGGGCACGTCAATGATGATAGACATTGACAGTTTCAGGGCACTTAAACATGACTACAGTCAGCAGTCGATATGGTAACGAGTCTAGTGTATACATGGGGTAGCCCCCACGGCCGAAATTCCAGATAACTAACATGGGGTAGCCCCCACGGCCAAAATGCCAGATAACTAACATGGGGTAGCCCCCACGGCCGGAGTGCCAGAGTAACCGGGAATAAACAAGTCACGTTTTTAACTATGGGGTAACCCCCACGGCAGGATGCCAGATAAAGGAAACTGTTTTCGAAACAACTTAAAACGAACACCCAACCGTGAACTCACTCAACTTGTTGTTGACTCGTTACTACATGCTTTGCAGGACAATAGGTACTTAGCTGGAGCTTGCATGGAAGAGAGTCGTTGTGGGACATGGACAGCTGCGTGCCATGTTAAACCTTGAAACAATTAAACTTATGTTTTGATTTTAAACGTTATGCTTCCGCTTGCAACTTAAACAATGTTTTGTTTGGACACCAATTGTATTGGTTGGATTTTATATATTACTTACATGCTTGTTCAATATGATTGGTGGCTGGATCCTGGTCAGTCACGCCTCCAAGCGGTGGTATTCCGCAGGTGGATTTTGGGGGTGTGACAGATTGGTATCAGAGCCATTGGTTATAGAGAACTTGGTTTTAATAAGGGAAAAGTTTTATTAAAATCAGACTATAACCTGTACAGTGCTCTACGATCCACAACGACGCTTCACTCCACATGCAAGGCTCGACATTCTAGGTGATATGATCTATGTGTATATTGCCTACTTGTTAGTTACATAGTACATTGCTCATGGTATGCTTGGTTGGTATAACTACTGTTGCTCGAACACGTGTGTACTTACTCACTTCTGTCATCGCATTTTCGCGAACCCCTCTCACTCACGTTCCTCTTGATATGAAGATCATGTCTGGACGCGTTAACGTGACACAAGCCCAGTTGACGGCTCTGATTAACGAACGAGTTGCTGCAGCACTTGCAGCTGCACACGCAGGAGGTATATCCTGCAGTCCGAACTCATTCTAGAATCTTTAGGTCCTACTCTCGTGAACCAACCTTTGTGTTAAACTCTGTCTTTTCTCTCACCCTCGATAGGTCAGCATGCTCAGCCACCTGTGTGCACTTTTAAGACTTTCATGGACTGCCGACCAACTACTTTTAGCGGCACTGAAGGAGCCGTAGGTCTCCTCCACTGGTTTGAGAAGCTCGAGTCAGTTTTCAAAATGTGTGAATGCCCTGAGGCGCGCAGGGTGAAGTATGCTACCGGTACTCTCGAAGGATTAGCCCTCACATGGTGGAACGCTCAGGTTCAAATGCTGGGGTTGGTTGCTGCCAACGCCACCCCATGGGAAACTTTTAAGGAAATGATCAAGGAAGAATACTGCAGTCGGGATGACATTCATAAGCTGGAAGTCGAGTTCTTCAACCTCAAGATGACGGGGTCTGAAATTGAGGCGTACACTAAGAGATCGAATGAGCTTGCCTTACTGTGTCCTACTATGGTGGACCCTCCAATTAAGCGAATTGAACTCTTTCTCAAGGGCTTGGTGCCAGAGATCCAAAGCCATGTGACTTCAGCAAACCTCGCTACTATCCAACAGGTTGTTCAGTTGGCACACCGTCTCATGGATCAGGCGGTGGAGCAGAACAGGTTACCAAAGCGCATAGGTGCTGCAACTACTTCTGGTGTCCCTAGTGACAACAAACGGAAATGGGATGGAACTTCAAGTAAGGGTTCGACGTCCGTTCAGTCACAGTCTCAGCAGAGAAAGACTGATGACTACAAGAGCCCTAGTCAGCAATCATCTGGTGGACAAAGTCATGGTGGGTACAAAGGGAATCACCCCAAATGCAATCGCTGCAGCCTGCACCACAGCGGGCCATGCACCAGGGGCAACTGTCATCGGTGCAACAAGCCAGGTCATGCGCAAAGGATTGCAAGAGCTTATACCCCGCAAACCAGAACCGTCAACAACAGGCCCCACAGAACCAGCGCCAGCAGCAGCAAGGTGATAACAAAGGGTGCTTTCAGTGTGGAGCTGAAGGCCACTTCAAAAGAGATTGCCCTCAACTGAACAGGAACTAGAACAACAACAACAACAATAACAACAATCAAGGGAATGGTAACAATGGGAACAACAACAACAACAATGGAGCCAAGGGGTGGGCATTCGTGATTGGCCAAGGTGAAGCAAGGAACGACCCCAATGTTGTGGCGGGTAAGTTCCTTCTTGACGACTTTTATGTTACAGTTTTATTTGATTCGGGTGCCGATACTAGCTACATGTCACTAGAAGTTAGTCGAATGCTTAAGCGTATTCCAACACATTTGAACAACAAGCACACTGTAGAGCTAGCAAAAGGTAAGAGTTTAGAGGCCACACACGTAGTCAAGGGTTGTAAACTTGTTCTTGCTAATCAGACCTTCTCTATCGACCTTATTCCTATCGTCTTGGGTAGTTTCGACGTTGTCATTGGGATGGATTGGTTATCCCAACACCGAGCAGAGATTCTTTGCAACGAGAAGGTTGTTCGCATTCCTGGTTCCGGTAGTGAACCTCTCACGATTCGTGGCGACAAGAGGAGTGCTGTTGAGAACGTCATCTCTCTCCTTAAGGCCCAGAAGTGCTTGCGAAAGGGCCACACTGCCATTTTGGCTCTCGTTACTGACACCTCGGAAAAAGAGAAGAAGATAGAAGATTTTCCGGTTGTACGCGGCTATCCTGAGGTATTTCCTGAAGAATTACCCGGTCTTCCACCCCATCGCCAAGTCGAGTTTCAGATTGAACTAGCTCCTGGAGCTGCGCCTATAGCTCGTGCACCTTATCGTTTAGCTCCATCAGAGTTGGAAGAACTCTCTACACAACTGCAAGAACACTTGGATAAGGGTTTTATTCGTCCTAGCTCATCGCCCTGGGGAGCTCCAGTGCTATTTGTGAAGAAGAAAGACGGTACCTTCAGAATGTGCATCGACTACCGGGAACTCAACAAGGTGACGGTGAAGAATCGTTATCCTATACCACGCATTGACGACTTGTTCGACCAGCTGCAGGGGTCGAGCTACTATTCAAAGATTGACTTGAGATCGGGATATCACCAGCTGAGAGTCCGGGAGGAGGACATCTCCAAAACAGCCTTTAGAACTCGCTATGGGCACTATGAGTTTTTAGTCATGCCTTTTGGGCTGACAAACGCACCTGCGATTTTCATGGACTTGATGAATCGAGTGTGCAAGCCTTACCTGGACAAGTTCGTTATAGTCTTCATCGACGACATCCTGATCTATTCTAAGAGTCAGGAGGAACACGAGCTGCATCTACGACTCATTTTGGAACTCCTTCGAACGGAACAACTTTACGCAAAGTTCTCGAAATGCGACTTCTGGCTTCGAGAAGTCCATTTCCTAGGCCACGTGGTAAACAAGGATGGGATTCACGTTGATCCATCCAAGGTAGACTCGATTAAGAACTGGCCTGCACCTCGTACACCAAAGGAAATTCGCCAATTCTTGGGTTTGGCAGGGTACTACAGGAGGTTCATTAAGGATTTTTCCAAGATTGCACAGCCTCTCACCTCACTAACGCAGAAAGGCGTTGTTTATCGATGGGGAGATGCACAGGAATTAGCATTTCAGCATTTAAAGGATAGACTTTGCAGCGCACCTATCCTTTCATTGCCAGAGGGCACAGACGACTTCGTGGTCTACTGCGACGCATCAATTCAGGGTCTTGGTTGTGTATTGATGCAACGAGATAAAGTTATAGCCTACGCCTCGCGCCAACTCAAAGTTCACGAGAAGAACTACACTACACATGATTTAGAGCTGGGAGCTGTTGTTTTTGCACTTAAGATATGGAGACATTACCTATACGGTACCAAGTGCACCATTTACACTGACCACAGGAGCCTCGAGCACATCTTCAAACAGAAGGAGCTAAATATGCGCCAACGACGATGGGTCGAGTTATTAAACGATTACGAATGTGCAATCAAGTACCATCCTGGCAAAGCCAATGTTGTGGCTGATGCCCTTAGTCGAAAGGACACTGCGCCTAGGCGAGTGCGAGCATTGCAGCTCACTATACATTCTAGTCTTCCTTCCCAGGTACGAGACGCTCAGGTAGAAGCATTGAAACCAGAAAACGTCAGGGCTGAAGCCCTACGCGGATCCAGGCAACGCTTAGAACAGAAGGAAGACGGTGCTTACTACGTAACGGGACGCATTTGGGTCCCACTCTATGGCAACTTACGAGAGCTTGTGATGGATGAAGCACACAAGTCACGCGACTCGGTACACCCTGGTTCGGATAAGATGTACCACGATATCAAAACTACGTACTGGTGGCCTAGCATGAAGGCCCACATAGCGACTTACGTCAGCAAGTGTTTGACTTGTGCGAGAGTCAAGTCTGAATACCAGAAACCCCCAGGCCTACTCCAACAACCAGAGATACCGCAATGGAAATGGGAGCAAATTTCCATGGATTTTGTTACCGGCCTACCTAGATCTCAACGAGGTAACGATACTATTTGGGTGATCGTGGATCGACTCACAAAGTCTGCTCACTTCTTGGCTATCAAGGAGACGAATAAATTCTCCACTCTTGCAGAAATATACCTCAAGGAAGTTGTCTCGAGGCACGGGGTGCCCACCTCTATTATCTCGGATCGAGATGCACGTTTCACTTCAGAACTGTGGCAAGCACTGCACAAATCCTTTGGCTCACGATTAGACATGAGCACAGCGTATCACCCTCAGACGGACGGGCAGTCCGAGCGCACTATTCAAACCTTAGAAGACATGCTTCGCGCATGTGTAATCGACTTTGGCAACAGCTGGGAAAAGCATCTGCCACTTGTGGAATTCTCGTACAATAACAACTACCACACCAGCATTAAAGCTGCTCCGTTTGAGGCATTGTACGGACGTAAAGCTGCTCTGTTGGGCAGAGGTGGGGGATAGTCAGATCACTGGTCCAGAACATGTGGTAGACACAACTGAACGAATTGCTCAAACACGAAAACGCATGACGGCAGCTCGTGACCGTCAGAAAGTCTACGCCGATAAGGGCAGGAAACCACTAGAGCTCCAAGTTGGGGAGCGGGTACTACTCAAAGTTTCACCCTGGAAGGGTGTGGTTCGTTTTGGTAAACGAGGCAAACTTAACCCACGATATGTTGGACCTTTCGAAATCGTTGAGAAAATAGGCAGGGTGGCCTACAGACTGAACTTACCAGCAGAACTCGGTGCAGTTCACAACGTTTTTCACGTGTCGAATCTAAAGAAGTGTCTGTCAGATGAGACCCACGTAGTTCCTCTGAAGGAACTCACTATCGACGAGCAGTTACGATTCGTCGAGAAACCAGTCGAAATCACGGACCGGGATCTTAAGGTCCTCAAGAGCACTAGAATACCTCTCGTTCGAGTTCGTTGGAACTCACGTCGCAGCCCAGAGTTCACCTGGGAGCGCGAAGACCAGATGAAACAAAAGTATCCTCAACTGTTCGCAAACAGTACAACCACTACTGAGGCTGAAGCTACGGAATTTCGGGACGAAATTCCAGATCAACGGGGGGTGGATGTGACACCCCAGGAAAACCGGGAAAACCATACAACTTAACTAGCTTCCTCAGTAAGTGCCTACCAAATTTCGGGACGAAATTTCTTTCAACTCGGGGATGATGTGACAACTCGAAATTTAGAACCTTTCGTTGTATCTTAGTGTAACCTACTTTAAATGTTATGTGATTAGTTGACGTGTTGGTGTAATGATATATGTGAACATTCTATGTGATTATGTGTTATGTTTATATGTATGCTTGCGTGTATGCGAACCGAGACACAAGAACCCGACTCGAGACCATGCGGTCTCGAGTGAATAGTGTAAAAGTTGGGCCGGTTGGGCCGTGCACCTCATTTAACCCACCCGAAACCTACTAGGGCTAGTATATATATCATGCTCCTAACAAACCTTGCCATTCTTTGGGCAACCCACACTCACTCCCACACACACACTCTCCTACAATCAAGCATCACCTTCCTTCTCGGATCAAACCGGTGACCACAAGGAGCTCTCGGATCGGCTCACACACACACATTTGGAAGCTTCATCCATTACTACTTCACACCTTTGAACCCACACTTGAACCGGTTAGTGATTTCTTTGCAAATACATGTTTATACATGATTAAAGGTGTTGATGTGTAATGATATAGGTTAGTGATGCATGCTAGGTGTTTGATGATGTTATATATGATGATGTTATTCGGCTAACATGTTTTGATTTCGGATATGTTGCATAATGAGCTCATGATATCTTGTGTCTAAATGTGATTCAAACCATTAAATGTGGGTGTTCATGAAACTGGCTTGCATATGTGTATTAGATAGTATCGTGTTAATCGGATTAGTGTAGAGTCGAGTTTGAGGTGTTATATGATGATTTGAAACCATTAGAAGAGTATGTTCAAGTGTTTTGATTGTGGTTCATGTTATGATTATGATTATTGCTAAAAACCCTAAAATATGATGAACAAGTTTGAATGATCAACATGAACATGACTTGAATATATGAAGAACAACATGAATATGATATGAATGTGTTATGAATATTTGAAATCTGATTGTTTGATCCATTTTGGTTAGTAATTAGACAAGAAAACATGTTTATGTGGACAGTACAAACTGTTGCATGAAATCGGATTTCCATTGGTTAGTACACTATGCAGATCAGCAGGTGCTGGGAGTCGAGACACCTAGTTTCGACTCGAGACCATGAACATGATAACTCGAGACCGCAGTTTGCGACTCAGGTTGCGAGTCGAGAACCCCTAGTCTCGACTCGAGACCACACAACCTCAACACAAAACAGCATGACTCGAGACCATGCTTCCGAGTCCGGTTGCGACTCGAGACCAATACATGCATGACCCGAGACCACCTCAGTTGCGACTCGAGAACTAGTAGGCTACAACTAGAGACCGCACAGTCTCGACTAGAGACCGCACAGTCTCGACTCGAGACCATATACATGTACACGCTGTTTGGACTTGCACCCTATTACGGGCCTAAGTAATTGGGCCGAACATATGGGCCGTATGTGCTGCTGATAATTAAGTATGTTGTGCACTGTTGTTGAACTGCCATGATAGACGAGTATGCCATGATCGTTACTTGTATATGAATACGTGTAGAAAATACGTGCACTACTTGGTTTGAACCTGACTTGAATGGTATCTATGTTAGGACGTAGTTGACCACTTACAACTCGATAGACTTTTCTGTGTATCTGCCGAGCAAACCAAGGTGAGTTCACACCCTCTACAAAGCATGGGATTCCCTGGGTTGGGAATGGGGTTAAGGAACGTGGATTCCTCGTCCTCCTTGGGTAGGACAGCATTGGTTCAGGAATGTAATTCCTCGTCCTCATGGACAGATAACTCGTACTAGACCAAAACTCTATCACGAAGTCCCTCCTTTTTATATCGACTTAATCGCCGGGCCAATGGCGAGCGGGTCATTATTTAGATAGCGCTATTTAGGTCTGACAAACCTCACACCGTGCCGCAGAGGACGGGCGTGAACTAATGGATCTGGGGCACGTCAATGATGATAGACATTGACAGTTTCAGGGCACTTAAACATGACTACAGTCAGCAGTCGATATGGTAACGAGTCTAGTGTATACATGGGGTAGCCCCCACGGCCGAAATGCCAGATAACTAACATGGGGTAGCCCCCACGGCCGGAGTGCCAGAGTAACCGGGAATAAACAAGTCACGTTTTTAACTATGGGGTAACCCCCACGGCAGGATGCCAGATAAAGGAAACTGTTTTCGAAACAACTTAAAACGAACACCCAACCGTGAACTCACTCAACTTGTTGTTGACTCGTTACTACATGCTTTGCAGGACAATAGGTACTTAGCTGGAGCTTGCATGGAAGAGAGTCGTTGTGGGACATGGACAGCTGCGTGCCATGTTAAACCTTGAAACAATTAAACTTATGTTTTGATTTTAAACGTTATGCTTCCGCTTGCAACTTAAACAATGTTTTGTTTGGACACCAATTGTATTGGTTGGATTTTATATATTACTTACATGCTTGTTCAATATGATTGGTGGCTGGATCCTGGTCAGTCACGCCTCCAAGCGGTGGTATTCCGCAGGTGGATTTTGGGGGTGTGACACACATAATGAATCACCGTTTGCGAGCGAAAAACGAATCATCTTATCGAAGCACACAACTTCGGCATGGTTTTCTCGAAGAAAGTCCATGCCTACTATGACGTCAAAGCTTCCGAGTTGCATCGGAATGAGATCAATTGGGAAGATGTGATTGTTGAGCTCAAGAGTACAATCACGGATAACGGAGTTAACAGCGACGGTTCTTCTGGTAGCGACTTCAACTTCGAATGCCGAGGAAAGTTTGGAACGTCTACGACTAAGAAGTTTCTCAAATTCGAACGACACAAAGCAATTATCCGCTCCAGTATCAAACAAACATGAAGCATAAATTCCATTTACAAGGAACGTACCATTGACCACGTTGTTGTCGGCCTGGGCTTGACGCACGTTGAGATTGAAAGTTCTGGCGCGTGCGGCCTGTTGTTGCTGCTGTTGTTGTTGCTGCTGTTGCGGTTCTTGTTTTACCACCCTGTTAGGGCACATGTTGGCGAAGTGATTCGGGTCGCCACACGTGAAGCAGGCTCTGGCCTTGACTGCGGGTATCAAACAAACATGAAGCATAAATTCCATTTACAAGGAACGTACCATTGACCACGTTGTTGTCGGCCTGGGCTTGACGCACGTTGAGATTGAAAGTTCTGGCGCGTGCGGCCTGTTGTTGCTGCTGTTGTTGTTGCTGCTGTTGCGGTTCTTGTTTTACCACCCTGTTAGGGCACATGTTGGCGAAGTGATTCGGGTCGCCACACGTGAAGCAGGCTCTGGCCTTGACTGCGGGTGCCGGAGGAGCTTGTTGACCATGTGGGGCAGTGAGTAGAGCTTGATTGGCAGGAGCTTGACAATACGGCAGTTGGCAGTGAAGTGGCCGTACACGTTGCAATGAGCACAAAATCGGCATTGAATAGCAGTCGGGTGGTGGTAGGTGCAAGTAGGGCAGAGTGGGTGTGGCCCAGTATATGCACGCTTTGCAGGTGGTGCATTGGCCACAGGCGCTGCCACTTGACGTTGTTGAGCGGGTACGGTTTGAACCGGTGCAGCAGTGATCGCACAGTTCTTGTTGGTGGAGTTGTTCTTTCTCTTGTTCTTTCTCTTGCTGCTTGATGAGGTAGGTTCAACAGTTGGTGCGGTAGCGGTAGCTTGATGCAGATGCTTGGAGGTTTTATCCCACACCCCAGCCTTAACCCTTTTGTCATTGATTTCAGCGGCTAGCAGATAGGTTTCCTCGATCGTGGTACTCTTAGCCGCTTGCACGAAATCAGCAACGCAGTCGGGCAAAGCTCGGATGTACTTCTTGATGGTCATCTCAGGAGTCTTGACCTGGTCGGGACAGATAATGCTGAGCTGTTTGAAACGAGCAGTGAGACCAGCATTGTCTCCATCCTTCTGATGTATGTGCCAGAATTCATCTTCGAGCTTTTGACGTTCGTGAGGAGGGTAGAATTCCTTTAGCATGACTTCCTTGAGCTCGTCCCATGACAAACCGTAGGCTGCATCATTCCCTCGCTTGTTCCTCTCGGCCGTCCACCAGTCTAGAGCACGGGACTGGAAGACGCCGGTAGCGTTTAGAGTTCGAAGGTCATCAGGGCAACCACTTTGTCGCAGAGTAACCTCGATAGAGTCAAACCAGTGGAATAGTGCAGTAGGACCTCCTTCGCCTGTGAATTCTTTCGGCCCACATGACTTGAATTGCTTAAAACTGAAGGGCCTCGCGTTGGCTTTGGGAGCTTCGACTCTCGATTCCTCGGATGATTTGCTAGCATTCTCGTACGCATCACTCACGGCTTTAGCTACACTCTTCGCGATGATGGAAGCAAGGCGTCTGTCCCTCTTTTCTTGACGAGAGAGTGGATGACGAGATCCAGACGACATTGTCTGCAATAGACATCACCACGGAACTCAACACATGTATTCGAATCTCACCTCACACGTCTACTACTACTAAAGCTCAGTAACACGTACCATGTAACATATATAGTCACAAAATCACAGAATTACACAAAATCACATAAACACATCGAGCACATAGTCACAATATTCCTAAACACGTAAGCACAATAGCAAGAAACACGTACGCCTAGTCACTAGAGGTATTCAGAAAACAGAAACCTAGCATTCAAAGTTTGCGAGTGTTCGAGTGTAGTATAGTGCGAGCGATTCGTTAATGATGTGTTGTGTGGGTAGCCAAGGCCAAAAGCATTAGATTGAAACCGGTAGTACCTCAAAACGTTTACAAGTAAGCATAAAACACGTAATTCACATAAAAGCGACGAAAACTCGAAACACATAAAATCGAGAATAGATTGTCTGCGGCTATTTAGACTTTGACTAACCAAAGTGGTTCGACTATGCACAATTACCTCCAGGACTATGCCTTTGCCTCGATTCTTGGGCGTTGGCGCAATTCCCATTGGTTATATTGTGTCCTCGGGTCGTTGGAGTCCATCGAAACTTTGGTGGGAGTTTTGTATAAAGGCAGGACAAGTCGTCAAGGTTAGGGTTTCACCCCTATCTTACAACTTCGTCCTTGTTCTTAATAAAAATTGAGGAGATTATTCATCAAAATATGGATTTCACTCCTAATTTGGTATGATTCTCCTCGTTTGTAGCTAAAACGCAAGCTGATTAGGCATCTTTAGTCGAGAGTTTGCGGTTTTCACACCTATTCTCGGCCTTATTGTCCGTTCATGACTTGAAAATTTGAGTGCAGTGATAGAGAAGAGCGAGTGATAATGGCGAGTTTATGCATACGCGTGAGTTGGTCTGTTGGTTCTTAACTATAGACTATGTCTCTAAGACTTCGACCCGGACTAGGTCGAGTCTTGCCTAATTCCCTATAGTTATGGCTCTGATACCAATCTGTCACACCCCAACCGATGGCGGAATCATCGGGGCGTGGCACTGAGCGAAACAGATTGTCCAGAAGTTTCCATAACAACTATCATTACCATTCAATTTAAGCAATACGTCCCATACCGTATCTCAAATAGTTAAATAATTATTACAGAAAAGCATCAAGACAAGTATTCTGTTCCGACAACTCAGATTTAAACATAGTAATTTATTCGTTGGTTTCTAGGACTCCAGTTCCTAGCTTCAAGTTCATCACAGCACAAAGAGCATAAAAGCAACCTAAGCACCTGTCACATACGTTAAAATAAAGTCAATACATAAAATGTAAAGGTGAGCATACAAGTTTGATAATAGCATATAGAGTTCGAATTTGTTTACGCATAACCAGCACGTACACATAGTGAAATGAAGCACGTTAGTTATCGACATAGATCCATCGATACCAATGACTGCGGGTTGACTGCCCGAGGCAGTTCGCAATACATGATTACCACCGTAATCCATGCAAGTAAAAGATCCTTAACAACCCCCGAGTGAACGGGTGCTGAGTCCAAACTATAGTACTGTCGTCGCTAAGGCAGGTAGACAGCATTCCATGTGTAAACATAACAAACAAGCATTCATAAGCCACGTATAACATGCATTAATGGTTTAGCGTTTAAATAGCTTGAGTAGTGTGATAGTTGTAGTTTGAATATTCGTAACGTATGTAACACCCAAAAGTGCTAAAAGCAAAAAAAAGGGTTCGAGTATACTCACAGCGATTATGGATTGAAGGGAGCGCTTTTCAGCGAGTACGGTTAGCCTGAATAGATTTGATAACGTAAGGATAAGTGGCACGCAAAACAGTACCAGGTGAGAGTGGGTAGGGTGACTGGTCGTGCAGATTAGTAATCCGTGCGAGTGGTAATCCGTCCGGATTAGTCGCTCGTGCGGATTGTTATCCGTGCGGACAAGTTATTCGTGCGAGTGGTGATCCGTCCGGATTAGTCACTCGTGCGGACTGTTATCCGTGCGGATTACACTTCGTCCGGACGAGTCACCCGTGCGGATAACATGTTCGTGCGGATAACTATTCGAGTGGATTGTTTCTTCCTAAGTTAAGGATGTGTTTGTGTATGATGGCTTGTGCTTTGGAGTTTTCGTTGTAGCATTTAGAAAACATCTAAGGATCTCTATCCTTCAAGCCGGTCGCGCGGACAACACTCCGTCCGGATGGTAGTCCGTGCGGACACAACTTTAAGGGTGAGTCACTTGGTGAAGTCCGTCCGGATGGTAATCCGTGCGGACAAGTAATCCGTCCAGATAGTCTGCTCGCGCGGACAAGGACAATCCGTCCGGATAGTCTGTCTGTGCGGGCAACTTGGCCGTGCGGATGGACATTGTTTGAAATTGTTTAAGGCCTTAGTATCTCATGATCCGAAGAGTAATCCATTCAGAGGTCGTCCGTCTGGATTGTTCATTCGTCGATACTCAAACCTCGCTTTGAATGTGGGTCCCAAGTGTAGCTCGCCCGGGTGACAACCCGTCCGGATTGTCTGTTCGTGCGGACGACTTGTCCGTGCGGACAACTCACTCGTGCGAACAACTTCCTCGTCCTGGTTGTTCCGTCCGGTTACCCTTGGTCGCATTTGCCGTCTATCGAGACGTTCCGATTACGTGTCAACCATTTGGAATCGTATCCTTACCCGTATGACCAAGCCGGCCAGGAATCACCCTAACTCGGCCTGTCAGCGGTTTAGAACGGTCATCCCGGTCTAACCCGAAATCAGGTGTCTTGCGGGTAGAGTCCAGATCTAGAACTAGTGCATCACTAATATTGAGTGGAAGACTAGAACTGATCCGATTCGTACCGCTTTTGAGGGTAAAAGAAGGAGAGAACTTGGGTTTATTTCTTTCAACTCTTTTATCCTTAGAAAAGTTTAGATCTAGGTGGTGTTGTTGTGAAATCTTGTGGAAATCGTTTAGATCTGAGTTATTCTTGGTGGAACGAGGTCAAGCTTGAAGTTCATGAGAACTTCATGATGACGTCACCCGAGAATACCTCAAATCTTGATGATTTCATGGTTAAAAGTTGAGATTTGAAAGATGGAAAGGTGTAGAATTGTGTAGTGATCAAGAATGTACAAGGATTAGAGCAAGATCTTACCTGGATTGAGAGAAATCTGAGAAAAGGTGAGGAATGTGTGCGGGTCGGACGTCACTTGCCAAAAGTGGAAAGTTTGGAGAGTGACCCGTGTATATATAGGATGCCAAAAAGGGAAAAGGGTAATCCGTGCGGATAGCACGTAACCCGGATTGGTTATCCGTCCGGATTGGTAATCCGTGCGGATGGTCAATCTGTGCGGATTGACTGTCCGTCCGGATGGACAATCCGTCCGGATGACGCTGGAATGGTGCGTCCGGTGTGACGATTCTTCGACGTTTCGGTTTAGATTGCGAACGATTCGATAGGGTTTCTTATTCAAATTACTTTTAGTCCCAACTACTTCGTATCTAATAGGGTTCGGTCGGGATTCGGGTTCGGGTTCGATTACATTCGAGTTAGACTTCGAGTTCGATTGATTCCCACAACAAAACATAAATAACACGCACAGGCAACACGTAAGGCACACACACACGTATAACGACCAGTAAAATACACAGCTTGAGTTACGATTTGATGTCGATTCGATTAGTATAGCTTGATTATTAGTTGATTAACTTTATCGCATTGTTACTTCCTATCCTTCACAGTCGTAGGTCGATTTGAAGTACGATTAACACGACTCGATTATTGCAATGAACGACACTTACTCCACATAATATAAATAAAATAAAAACATTTCTACGAGTCAAGTTGCGCGAAATCGGTCGTTGACTTTGACCTTGACTTTGACTTTCACTCGTGAAAACACGGGGTGTTACAGTGGCGAATTGTGGGTGGTGGCGATTGGTGGGTGGCTGCGGCGGTGGGCGTTAGTGTGGGCGTCGATGGTGGTTGGTGGCAACGGAGATGGCTGTGGGTGGTGGCGGTGGGTGGCGGCGGCGGCTTTGGTTGATGTCGGCGGTGGGTGGTGGCGGTGGCGGGTGACAACAGGGGGCGTCGGTGGTGGTGGGTGGTAGCGACGGTGGTGGGTGGTAGCGATAGTGGTGGGTTGTGGTGTTGCTAATAAAGGGTACAAGAGGGGATGGAATGAAAAAAGAACATTGAGGTGGATTGAATGATTTTGAGAGAATGAAATGCCTTATGTAATGGGTGATTCAATTCCATTGAACAACCAAACACATTTTTCTTCATTATCTCGTAATGATTCATTCCATTACTTCTTTCGTTCCTGATACCAAACACTACCAGGTAGTTTTCCAAAGAAATATGACCAAAACACACCCCTGTGTTGAAGCCTTTTTATAAATATACTATTGAAATATATTGAAATCTAGCCTTTGTTTGCTTATGTTTTCTTATTTTGGACCTGTGAGATGTTGAATACATTTTTTTTTCTTACACTCTAGTCCCTCCACACTAGTGAATGATTCGACACTTACTATTATCATCCAAATAAATAAAAATATTAAAAAATAATGTTTCCAAATTCATCTGAAAGTGTGAGATTCAGAAACAATTGTTTGTTGTAAACATAACAAAATATATATTAACTTAGTACTAAGGAGAGTCTACAGCATCCATTGACCTCATGTCCATAATCGTTATGTTTCAGTTTGACCTCAAAACTACTGTTGAGGCAAGAATCTGTCAAGCTTAGGTTATGGTTTATATATTCTCCGGTTTCGGGTTGAGCAAGCAATCCTGTTCTATGCAAAATAAAACACCTCTAACCTCACCGCAGTGAGAGGAGATTTCTCCCTACGACCACACTCCCGCTTAAAATAAGTATTCGTTTACAAGACTGACCGATCTAATATTTTTCTTTGCGAAAGACTGGGTATATCATACCTGCAACATGGGCCGAGACATGTCGCATCGTATCATTAGTGCCCGGCCTTTGACATGACTATGTTTCCACAAGCGGCCCGTGGCCAACCACCTTTTGTTACAAGTAATCCCCTGGCTCATAGACTCAAATCATCTGGTCCAAAGACAATTCAAATCCAATCCGGGTTTACGTACCCCATATCCGGCTCGAACCCTCAATTCGGTCCACTTAATGAACTTCATGCAAGCCATACACTCGAGTACAAAAACACATGAACATGTCCAGGTTTTACCACAATGATATGGTTTTACTAACACAAGAATAAATCAAATCAAATGAATTAAAGTTTACAACACACATGCCCGTCCATCACCTTATAATCACGAAAAGAATAATATAAATAAAAACGACCCAAAACCGATAACTTTTCCGCTTTGTACTTAATCACTATATCCATCATTCAAAAAAAAAAGAGCAAAAAACGAGACTTTACTGCCCGAACTTTCATCCTATACTTTTCATTTGCGTTCCAAAAACCATGAAATACACCAACGCGCGTACGAGTCTTGAAGGCAGAGTAGAATGTGTACACATATATGCTTCTGAAGCCAAGCCCACTGGTTTGATCATCTTCAAAGTGTTCTGCGGATAAATTCTATCTCCCGGTTTTTGCGCGCTTCATTCCACTACTGCTGGTGTTGAACGGTGATACACTGCCGCTTGGCCCAGGACTATCTTCTCGGAAATTTGAGTTCAGCATGGCCAGCTCGCGCAACTGCTGTCTTTTTATATAATCTTGGGACTCATCCTGTTTATTCGTTATATATACACATATGAGAAAAGTATACAAATCATTATATGAAAAGCAAATTGCACAAAAGAGCAGCAGCAATATACATGTCCTCAATTTAGAAATACCACCATAGTTAATCCTTGGATAAATATAATGGCAATCGTGTTAGATAGTGGGTTTACTGATCCAAAACACGATCAATATATTTATTCATGTCTAAGACATCAATGCAAATGCGGACGATGAAAATTGCGTAATCAATTTATTTAAAAGAGTCAAACAAGTTTGTCTAAGACATCAACGCCAATGCGAACTATGAGCGAACTATGAAAATTGCCTTACAATTTATCTAAATGAGTCCAACAAGTTGTAAATGAGTTGAACTTATGACACACACACATTTATTCTTTATTCAAAACTTTAATGGTTATTTAACTAAACGAGTTAAACACGTCAATATAGCACAACACTATAAATGACATCTCAAAATTAATTATTTTCATTCGAGTTGGTTTTGTGTTAGAAATTCCAGCCCTGTTTATATATGTGTGTATCGACACGTTTGTTTCAAAACAAGTAAAATATTAGCCACAATAACTGCACAATACACTTGTACATAGTGCATAAAAAACAACGAAAGTAAAGGGAGAAAAAAATAAAGGTGCTCACATAACTATCTTTCATATCACGTTTAAAGCAATAATACAATGCATAATGCAGGTCTCAAAATATTACTGGTTCTAAAACGAACGCTTCTCTCTCCCTCTCTCTTTATATACACACACAAAATTAAATATACATGTTAATTACGATAGATTTGCAAAACTCCATGTCCTTGTGGAGCTAAAGGCTGGTTATATATAAAGTAAACCGGTCTTGCAAATTAACAACCTTGTTTTCAATAACAAGTAGCAGACAGGGCAAACACAAGTCATAAACAAAGCATAAAAGAGGTTTCATAAATATGACAATGCTAAGTGTAGTCAAATCTCCAAAAACTATAAAACAAAGCAAAACAAAAAACAAAAAAAAATATCATAAGCCACTGGCACCTCCTGTGCAAAATCTTTTCGGTATTTACTCAAAACTGCACAAACAATTCTACTAAAGGGTGATTAAATTGGTGATTTTATATGTTAGATCTCCTTACTTCAATCTAAAATGACGATTAAGCTTTAGTATTTAAAAAATAGATTTATGTAGAGGTGAAATAAACAGTTTCGGATGATCAGCTTCATAAAATAAAAGTAGCTTATTACTTATTTAGGCTTCAAAATTCAATACCGTATCAAAATAGTCTTCTATATGCGATTTCATTTGAATAAAAACCAACATTCTGTTTTGGGGTGTCTCAAAAAGTTACCTTTGAAACGATTAAATTCAAATTAAGATAACTCAAAATTGCAGATATTATTGCGAACACAATTATTTCTCTGACTAGTTTAGGCATCTGACCTTTAGTCAAAGACTTGTGTTAAAAAAAAACCCAAAGTCAAACATTCTATTTAAAGGTCGCAAAAAAACGATACCACAGGTTTAAGCAGTTCTTCGATTATTTCTTGTGCCTGCCTCAGCCTAATATCAATGACACTTGCTGGTAACTCCGCCTCAATCAATATGTGGAGCGGCTCGCTTAAATGTTCATAGCCTGGTCTTCCCCTTAGCTTCTCTTCCTTCAAATTTATAAAATAATACATAAACAAACATTAATTTTGAGAAACACATTCCAATTTCATATAAGCAATAAACCTCAACGATATAAAATATCAAAATTACCTGTTCTGGATCCTTGATCGACCCTTTTCCTCTTATATACACCCGACAACCTGTTGTACCTTCGACCCGTTTTAGTGAATTGCCTCTAGGACCAAGGAGTCTTCCAACGAAATTAAACTAATATCCAAAAAGATCAATATTGAACTCGTGAGATTGATAAAGTTGAAATGAATAGAATGTAGATATGAAGAGCGCGTACATTTGGATAAGTGTCGACTGGTATCTCTAGCCGTAAGATTCTCTTCACGGTGTATGCACTTGGACTTGCTGGAGCTCCTTGCCAGTCCATTGTTGTTCCCGGTGGTCCACTTAACCTCTGTCATGAAATGTAAACATTTAGTAAGTTTAGAATGTTCCCAAAGGGTGTGAAAATATAAAACCTAACGACCGTTCTTTTAACCGACTCTGAGAAGCTTTAACTCTCATTTCAGAATAAGTACCGCCTTTTTTTGAAAACATGTTTAGTTATTTTTTATATATTAACTATTTTAATTTTAATAATTAAAGTTTGCCAAACAAACAAATAGCTGTTTATCTGTACCATTTAACTTCAAACAACAAAAAGCATATCCATATCTATCCTACAGTTGTATTCATAGTTGTCAATAGCGGCTATAGCGATCGCTACATAGCGAAGCGATGTAGTGTCGCTAGCGACTGATAGCGAGAATAGCGACAGTTAATTTTTTTTATATAAATAGCAATTAGATATAGCTATAAAATAGCTGGATTATAGGTTTTAGTTAAATATTCATGTAAAATAGCATATATACCAAGGTATTTTGATATAATATACATATAAAAATTTTCAAAATTCTTTTCCTAGTGTATCGCTATTTATAAAACAGCGGCGGCTATTTGTCGTTATTCGCTAGGTAGCATATAGGTCCTTTGTCGCTATTCGCAAATAACAACTATGACTGTATTATTACAAGTGATGATCTGATTCGATCATTCGACTAACCAAAAAAAAACACGACTACTTCCAAATACATATTCAAAACATCCAATATACCAACACATAAAGATTTTCATTCTTGCAAGTTGTAACACCTTCATTCTAAAGCGAGTGAAAGGGTTTAATGCTAACGTTAAAACTGTAAGTGCTGTAAACTAAAAAGCCTATTAATGTGAAAGTTAAATGTTCTAGATGTTAACGACAGGCCGGTTAACTAGTACTGATCCTTTACTAAACCACAAAACACCTTGGGTTGATCCATAGTTATCGATAGCGAATAGCGACAAATAGCGACAAGGTAGGTATGCTACGTAGCGATTGCGATGAAATAGCGTTCGCTATTTCGTGTGTAGCGATAAGGTAGTAGAAAATTTTAAAAATTTTAAAAATAGATATTTATAATTTATATATATGTATATAATGTTAATTTTATACTTTTTATGCATAAATTCAGAAGTTTAAAGACCAAATGTAATCTAGTAAAGATAGAGGGGGTTAAATGTTTAAATACACAAACTAGTTTTACACTTTTTATGTAAAAATTATAAGTTTTAGGGACTAAATATAAACTGGTGAAAGATGAGGGGTTAAATGTTAAAATACCTATAATTATTTAACCCTAGAAGTGTAAAACACGCCGCTACTGCATCTTCTTCCTGGTCGCATCTTCTTCTCACAGGTTTCCGGCCAAAAAGCAGCGCCGGCGCCGGAATTCATCGCTGGAGATCGCTATCTGGTCTATATGTGGTCGCTAAGAGCCTTGTAGTGGCATATAGGCGCCACACCACGCTATTCGCAATAGCGTCCGCTATGGACGCTATTAATAACTATGGGTTGACCTGAATACCATTTGTTCAAATTTTTTAACCTTTTCAAGTTTTTATAGATAGATGCCTAATGTGTCAAATGTGATTATAAAAGTAAGTAATTTAATAATAATTTGAATCATATGATTAGATGCTTATGCATTATAACCTTAGTTTTAATAGGCACGAGGTGTTGACGTCCCAGAAGCTGAAGCATGAGGCAAGAAACCACAAAACTATTCTCATGTGACTTGTAAGCATAGTTGTTAATGGCAAATAGCGACAAATAGCGATAAGGTACCTATATGCTACATAGCGAATAGTGATAATAAGTGGGCGGCTATTTCATAAATAGTGATACACTAGAAAAAAAAAGTTTCAAATTTTTATATGTATATTATATATCAAAATACCCTGGTATATATGCTTTTTTACATGTATATTTAACAAAAACCTATAATCCAGCTATTTAATAGCTATTTTATATGTATATTATATATCAAAATACCCTGGTATATATGCTTTTTTACATGTATATTTAACAAAAACCTATAATCCAGCTATTTAATAGCTATATTTAATTGCTATTTTGATTAAAAAAAATAAATGTCGCTATTCTCGCTATCAGTCGCCATAACCCTAATAGCGACACTAGATCACTTTGCTACGTAGCGCGCTATAGCTGCTATTGACAACTATGCTTGTAAGCAAAACACTTTATATTTATAAAATATATATCAATTCTAAATAACATTTTCTAACCATGTTATTTTGTTAATAATTGAACAATGATATATAAGATAGTTAAGAAACACACAAGTTAATGATATGAAAGGGAAGAACTATCCTACTTATGAAACTTATTATCTCTATCTGCATGATGCACCCAAGGAAGTTTGCTCAAACTACATATTATAGTTTATATATCACTAGGTTATAACCCCGTGTATTACACGGGTTGAATAAATGAATTTTATATATCAAATAATAAAACATTATCTTTTTAAAAGCCTCCTTTATTGCACGAGTTGAAGAAATGTAATATTATATATTAAATAATAAAATAAGTTATATCTATAAGAACCATATGTATTGTACGGGTTGAATAAATGTAATATTATATACCAAATAAAAAAAAATTATATCTTTAAAACCATTGTATTACACGGGTTGAATAAATGTAATATTGTTTACCAAATAATAAAAAAAGTTATATTTTTTAAAACCCCTGTGTATTACATGGGTTAAATAAATATGATTTTATATACCAAATAAT
The DNA here is from genome assembly GCA_030545235.1 of Helianthus tuberosus. Taxonomy (NCBI): domain Eukaryota; kingdom Viridiplantae; phylum Streptophyta; class Magnoliopsida; order Asterales; family Asteraceae; genus Helianthus; species Helianthus tuberosus. The sequence goes on from CM060381.1 coordinate 104,232,494, forward strand.
AAAAAAATATTTAAAAAAAACTAACGGATTTTTTATATTTAAAGTAGGATAAGATTGAATATTACTCTGAACTAACGGATTTTTTTATATTTAAAGTATGATAAGATTGAATATTAATCTTTATTTATTTAGTTAATATAATATTGAAAAATCATATGATTGAATAGGTGGGAGGCTGTATGATGATAAATCGGTTAACCGTACTAAATGATAAAGATAATAGTGATTGTTGAACAAATTAATTAATCGAATTTAACAGAAACATTTGTGATGTTGGTAGATTCTTTTTTTAATTATTTGAAAGTTAATATCAACTTTGGAATTCGTATGAATTCTTATTAGATTTGATTAAATATCATTGATAATAAAAATTTGTATTAGATTAGATTTTAGATTTGATTAAATATTATTAATAATACTAATTTGTATTAATTTAGATTAAATATTATTATTATTATTATTATTACTAATAATTTTAATCAATTAAATGAGAGAATGACAAGTGTCCCAAAACAGGTTTCTTTTATTATCTATACTATATAATAAAATTAACATAAGACACTTGATCCATTATTTTGATCATAAATTCTTGATATATCATGTTTTTATTATATTTTCTGTTACATTCGAGTAAATATCTAACTACATGATGTGTGTATATAATATTCATGCTCACAACACTCTTGATCCATTATTTTGATTATAAAATTTTTGATATATTAAGGTTTTATATTTTTTTTGTTACATTCGAATAAATCTATTTATATGGTGTCTATATAATATTCATGCTCACATGGATCATTTTCATTAATTAAAAGTTAAAACGATGGATTAGGCTTCGGAAGAAAAATAACACATTTTAAAAAGCTTGCAATAATAAGAATTTGAATTAATTTAGATTAAATATTATTATTATTAGTGTTATTAATAATTTTAATCAATTAAATGAGAGAATGACAAGTGTCCCAAAACAGGTTTCGTTAAAAGGATTTATTCAATACATGTAGAACATATATATTTTTTATACATGTATTTAGAATCATATTTCTAATAAAAGGATCCCATTATCCCGTTTTACACTCCAATGAAATAATAATATTAAATCATAATATCCAGCTTATCTCTTGTATATTTATTATTTTTTACTAAAATATTTCTTTTTTTTTCTGCTGATTATCCAACATCAGGTAACACGTAAGTTTCTAACCTAGTTTGTTAATCTAATCTAATCCAATCTAACTTATAATAAACAATACCAGTGCAAACCTTATATAATCTTTAAAAACTCATTTTTAAACAAAGTTAATTCATTATTATTTTTATATCGGATTAATATATTTTTTAAATTTCTTGAACCTCACTTTTGTGAGATTTGTCACACGTATCATATCTCCACTAATTAAACTTGTTTTTGGATATAATTATTTAATATTAATATTAATATTATTATTATTATTATTATTATTATTAATTTTAATCAATTAAATGAGAGAATGACAAGTGTCCCAAAACAGGTTTCTTTTATTATATAGTATAGATAAGATAAAACACAAAAACAAAAAAAAAGAAAAAGAATATAGCTCTAGACTATAAAAACCCCAACACATTAATCTATAAAAGGTTTCAGGTGTACCTCAGGTGGAAGACCATTCCAGCCAGCAAGTCTAGTGCCAGGAACATTTGACATAAGATTAGAAGATGCCATGGGACTTGGACTTCTATGACGCAGTCTATCCAGCTCATTAAACCCTTGGTTCGGCAACATACTCGACACCCTCAGGATCTCTAAAACAACACAGATATCATGTAACTTATTAAAATGTAGAAGACCGATCAAACTAGCAACATAATCATACACAAGGTTTAAAAGAACGGAAACGAGTTTCGAGGCGTTTTCCCTTCACCTAACGAGGCGCAAGCCTCGAGGCGAAACGAGGCGTAAGGCCGAATATAAAAGTTATATATATTATAAAAATAATAATACTAACTAATTTCATCATCAGATTCATCAAAATCATCAAAAACACACTTAAAAAAGACATGAAATGCTTGAAATTGACACAAAAAGTCAAAAACATCAAAATCAGCTATCACAAACCCCTGAGGCACAGCTTTCTTAGCGCCTCAGCCCCTCTGAGGCGCATATACATTAAAAACACCATGAGGCGCGCCCCAGACTCGTTTTTTGGCCGTTTCGCCTCGAGGCGCGCTTTGAGGCGCACGCCTCAAACGTTTTTTAAAACCATGATCATACATCTAAAAATCAAATCTAACATGCTTTGTTACATGTTGCAAACAAATGTACAAACTCAAAAAAACAATATAGTCAATCAAAAAGAAACTTAATACCTTCCAAGTGTTGCTGCAATATAATCAAAAAAACAAATACCATCTCCTCACTAACATTTTATTACATCTGATTATACATAATTTCACACACAAATATCAAGCCTAGCACAGTAAACAAACACAGCATTTGGTCACCTCAATACACCAAACGCACCATAATAAAATGCAAATCAAAATACCTCACTCCCAACATGTTCACCACTTCAAAACACAACTTTAACATAATGCTAGTTACTTGACACACCTTAAACAACCTAAGTCCACCTTTCTCCCTCAATAAACAGAGTCCAAAAAACTCACAACAACTAAAACCCAATAAATAAAATAGTTAAAAAGTAACAAAAAATTCTACAAGACTCAATGAAAAACAAAACCTCCAAAATGGTACAAAGGGATCTACAACAAACAATCAGATAATGAAAAACCATAACATCAAGAAACAAAGATCCATAAAAATCGAACCTTGATTCAACAATCTGCTACATATTGGAAGAACTTGCATAAAAGGCTGGAGCTTTTGATGTTCCTCCAACAATTCAGTCAAGTACTGACTGAAACAATCAAAAAAGAGGGTCAGACAGATCAAAAGCAAACAAGAACAACCCAGAACCCTAAAAGGATTATGAAGTTAAAAAAACAAGAAAACTGAAACAAGAAACCTGTCAGCATCTGGGTTGGTTGTTCTGATGAGTGGAGAAAGTGCTCTTGCTGGAGAGAAGTTGTGATTGTAGAGGTGTGACATGGTGGGAAGAAGAAGGAGAAAGAAAAGGAGTAGAAAAAGAGGGGGGCGGGGGAAGAGGAAGAGGAAACAATATTAAAGAAGAGTCAAGGGTTTTGTGTTGTCAATCATATGGGAGCAGTCAGAGTGCAAAATGGTCGGTCAATTTTACACTTCATAGTAAAAGATTGTGAAGGGACGTAAATCTAGTGAAAATAGTAAATTACAATTCTATTTTTACAATCCACTCTTTTGTCAACTATACAACTTTTGAGTCTCCTATGTAGAACACTATTCAAGTTTTCTGTTTGTTTTTTTTTTTTTTTAAAGGTAACTATTATTTACAAAGGCAAGCCCTCAAACACAAGGGCAGCCAAGAAACAAAACAAAACCGATTATATCACAGAGAAAGAAATCCAGTTTTCCTAAGAAACATCTCTATCTTTCGATCTATTACTATACCACAAAAACCAAGCGACTTAATGTCTTGAACAATGCTAGCGGCTGATCTTTGCTTATTAGAAAATCTTCTATCGTTCCTAGCAATCCAAATACACCACCAACCCACCATAATGATACCTTTGAGGATGTTCTTTGCTTTAGAGCCCAATCCGGAGAATTCATGAACATCAAGCAGGTCGTTCAGCGTAAACGCAAAAATCGGACTAATGTTACACCATCTACTGATAAGATACCATACCTCCAAAGCCATCGCACACGAACAAAAAAGATGTTCTGCCGTCTCTAAACCATCGCTGCACATAACACACTTTTCATCCCCATTAAAACAGTTACGCTTTATAAGAGCATCCAAAGTAGCTATCCGACCCATTTGGGCCAGCCAGACCAGGATGTTAACCTTCTTCGGCACCCACTTCGACCATTTCAGAGCATAATTATTACTGTAGTCAACATTGCTTCTAAGATATCTTTTAACCGCACCAACCGAAAAAGTCTTGTCCTTGCCGCCGATCCATTCCCACCTATCATTGTTACCGAAAAGCTTCACCGAATCCATAAGAGCAATAAACTCGTTCCATTTCCTCCATTCTTCAGCCGAGGCCAGGCTACGGGACCACCCCCAACTCCCCGAAAAAGCCTGCATCGAACTATTAAACCGGGAAACAACGCAACAATTTTTAGCAGACTCAAGCTGATATGAAGCCGGAAACTTCTCCTTGAGCGGCACATTGCAGACCCACGAATCATGCCAGAACCTTATCGCACGCCCATTACTTGCCAAACCCCTCAAATTTTGTAACAACGAGACTCCTCCCACTTTAGTTTTGGAGATAACTGAAACGATTCCTTTCCATAACCCACCAATGTTATTGTTCAACGGAACCGAGGACCAACTTCTATTGGAATAATGAATGGAATCCACCACCTTTTTCCAAAGAGCATTGCTTTCATTCCGATATCTCCAAATCCATTTACTCAGCAGAGCGATGTTGATATCTTTAAGATCCGTAAGCCTAATACCTCCCCTATCAATCGGAGCCGAAACCCGATCCCAGGCAACCCAGTGAAGCTTTCTTTCCGAGCACCCTCCACATCAAAGGAATTTCTTAATCATCGCCTGCAGTTTATTAACAACTGAAACCTGAGCTTTAAATAAAGAATCTCTTATGGTTCAACCAATTATGTCATCGTATATTTTTGAAAAATACAAATTATTAATTATTAATGTAACATTAACCATCACAATTCAAGTTTTAATGTAGGAAGAATAAACCAGAAAATTTATCTAATGGTCTTTTATTTATAAGTAAATTGTCAAAATCGTCTCTGAGATTTGGGTATGTTTGCTATTTTCATCCAAAACAACTTTTTTGTACCATATAGTCCTTCACTTTTGGGAATTTTTTGTCATTTTCATCCAAACGTCTGACTTTTTTGTCAAAATCAACTCCGAGGTTTAGGACTTTTTGTCATTTTCATCCAAATGTTTGATAGAAAAAATAAAGCAAATTAGATATTTGGATGAAAATGACAAAAAAAATCCCAGAAGTGAGCGATTATATTGTACAAAAAAGTTGTTTTGGATGAAAATGGCAAACATGCCCAAACCGTAGGGACGATTTTGGCAATTTACTCTTTTTATTTATTATTATTTTTAAATTTAAACTCTTAGTTTTTGAGATTGTAAACGCGTGTGGGAGTGGGAGGGCACGAAGAGGGGGCATTAAGCGCCATGTGGCAGCCACGTTAGTAAAGGGGCGTGGTAAAAAAGCAAGGGGTGAGGGGGCGTGAAAGTGGCGTTTTTATTAAAACTTGTAAAAATAAACAAGAACTAACCCAAAATCCACCAACCAATGAAAAACCGCCACCTCACCACCCAATTACCCCCCACGCCGGTGAAAACTAATCCGCCCCCTCCCCCACACTGCCCTCCATGCAAGCCTCGCGCCGGTGTGCCTGGCGTGGAGTGGCTTCCATGCCACCAAACCACACCCACTCCGTGTGGTCTTAGTGGGGATGAGCTAACTATCACACTGAGCTAACTATCACATTGGTATAAAAAATACCATGGTTTAAAAACCGGTTTATACGGCTGGTTGAACCAACCGGATGTCAGAAGTTTGGCCAGCACGAATCATACTGATGAGTTTAAAAAGATGTTTAAGTTGGGGAATGCAATTGAATGTAGAGAAATTGTGGTGAATGAAACTTTTGGAATAATTGTTTGATTACTATGACAGTGATGACTCCTTTGTTGAGGGTTGTACGTTTGTGTGATATGGATGAGAAACCTTTTTTGCCATATGTTTTTTAGGGGATGAATGGGCAGATATGGCAATTAAGGCATTATTTCAGGAAAAAAGGTAGCTTTGTATAAGCCATATACAAATACAATTGATGCTTAATGGAAAAAGATGGTGCGTTCTAGTATTCATTGTGCGACATATTGGTTAAATCCAGCTTTTTAGTATGATAAAGAACATCTTTGTAAAAGTAAAGAAGTGTTTAAGGGTGTCCTTGATATAGTTGAGAAGAATTTTTTGGGTGATGATGTTATATATGTTACAATGGCTTTAGGCAAGTTTCGTGATGGACTAGAATGTTTTGGTAGAACTAGTGTTGTTGTTTCTCGTAATGCTACTCAACCCGGTAAGATATATTTTTAATGTTACTATTTTAATTATATTAGCTTGTTATTTTTTTTACCATTCTGATAATCATTTTTTATAGCCGAATGGTGGAGATTATTTGGTGGAGATTATCAGTTAATGCAAAACTTTGTCGTTAGAATATTAAGTTGTCGCAACCCCTGACCCCTGCCCGGGAGCGGGCGGCCGCGAGCTACTCAGAGCGGGTGGTATTGGTGTTTATTAATTTGGCAGCGGAATACATCATGATCGTAGTTAGGAAATATTTTGATCAGAGTAAAACACCAAACTTTTATAAAAATAATTCATGGGAATAAAACCCAAGTTCTTGTAACAATACATTGATAGGGATAAACCCTAATTATTGAAAACAAAACATCTTATTTATTTTAGGTAACTTTTATAGCCACTATCCCAAGCCTTCAGTGCTCTCCAGCTGGCTTCTATTGGGCTTTCATATTATGTTACCTGGAACGCGTTTTAAAACATTTTGTCAGCAAGAAATACTGGTGAGTGAATCCCAACTTAATCAAAACATGTTTTATCATTTTACAGCATTGAGGGCGATCTTGCAATTACATTTGTTTACCATTCTACCTTAATTACCATCCACGGTACTGTCAATCCATGACTGGTGGTAATGTTACTACTCACAGTGTAGTAACAAATTTTGTATACAAAACCCCAACATACCGACGATAATTGTAGAAATACAAATACTCAATCGTTGTTGAACGTAATTTAAAAACAATTGACGTTTTGTAAAAACAATTTATAAAAAGAAGGATTACTCACATTGCAAGTTTAGATAACACTAAGGCTTCCTGGGACTTTCCTGATTATTATCTATTAAATCAGATAATACACACATGTTAGTAAAATAACCCAATTTAAATTAACCTTACAACCCGAGACAGAATTCCAATGACTGAGTCGGGCAAAGCCGACATGCATTACGGAAGTTCTAAATCAATCGGGTGTACATACGAGAGAGAATTCCAATGACTGAGTCGGGCAGAGCCGACATGCATTACGGAATCCTAAATCGATCGTGTAGGGTAATAGCAGGGTTATAGCACTTACAAGAGGCAAAGCTTCGCTTCTAAAGTGGGTATAATGCCCGGGTAGAGTTTCTACTATATAGAAATTTGAGAGAGAATCGGGAAATGAACGGAAAACAAATGAAGCCCTGTCCCCCCTTTTATAGGCAAATCTAGGCTTTCGCGGCCCGCGAGAGCCCCTAATGCGGCAGTAGCTTCGCTTAGTCAGCGGGTAGGCATGCTGAGTCACGTGGCACGTGGCACGCCATGTTTCTGGATAAGAATGAGGCTGTCGCACCCCGGGAAAGCCAAAGCTTAGGCTTACGCGGCCCACGAGAGACTACAAAATTTCGTTTTTCTTGATTTTTACAAGTGTAGGGCTATAACAGGTCCGGTTTTCATGTACGGGGTATATTTAGGGACATTTAGGGTGTCCAAAAATATTTTTAGGAAGGTTGTTATATCCTCCTCACCTTGTTTTGGATCTCGTCCTCGAGAGCTACTTGAACAGGTGTGGGTATTTCCTTTGCGTCTCAGATTCGAGTTCCCAAGTATATTCTGGTCCTCTTTTAGAATCCCATTTCACTTTGACCTGAATTAATTTCTTGTGTTTGAGATTCTTGATCTTTCTATCTTCAATCTGAATAGGTCTCTCGATAAACTTAAGTTTCTCATTTACCTCTATGTCCTTAAGAGGCATTACTAGAGATTCGTCTGCTAAACACTTTTTGAGATTACTTACATGAAACACATCATGTATTCCTGCCATTTCCTCTGGCAGCTGTAGCTGATAAGCTACTGGTCCCATTCTACTAATAATCTCAAAAGGTCCAACGTACCTAGGGCTTAGCTTCCCTCTTTTAATGAATCTGACTACTCCTTTCCATGGAGAAACTTTCAATAACACTTTATCTCATACTTGAAATTCCAATGGTTTTCGTCTATTATCAGCATAACTCTTTTGACGATCTCATGCTGCTTTTAGTCTTTCCTTGACTTGAATTATCTTATCTGTCGTTTCCTGCACTATTTCTGGTCCAGATAATTGTTTTTCTCCAATCTCTGCCCAGCAGACTGGAGTTCTGCACTTCCGTCCATAAAGTGCCTCAAATGGTGCAACATTTATGCTAGTATGATAGCTGTTATTGTAGGAAAATTCTATCAATGGTAAATGGTCATCCCAATTTCCTCCGAAATCAATTACACAAGCTCTAAGCATATCTTCCATAGTTTGGATTGTCTTTTCGCTTTGTTCGTCCGTCTACGGATGGTAAGCTGTGCTTAGATTCAACTTGGTTCCCATTGCTTTTTGGAAACTTGTCCAAAAATGAGAAGTAAAACGGCTATCTCTATCGGATACGATAGATAAAGGAATTCCATGTAATGAAACTATTTCATTTACATATAGCTTGGCTAATTGTTCCATACTGAAAGTTTCCTTCATTGGTAAGAAATGAGCAGATTTAGTTAATCTGTCTACAATCACCCAGATTGTATCATTTCCTTTTCTTGTCTTGGGTAATTTGGTAACAAAATCCATTGTTATCAATTCTCATTTCCATATGGGCATTTCTAACTGTTGCAATAATCCTGAAGGTTGCTGGTGTTCGGCTTTAACTTGAGAACAAGTTAGACATTTAACAACATAATTAGCTATATCCTTCTTCATTCCTATCCACAAAAAATTCTTTCTTAGATCTTGATACATTTTATTACTTCCAGGATGTATTGTATACTTAGATTTGTGAGTTTCTTCTAGAATTCTATGACGTAAGTTTCCTTGTTTAGGTATCCATATTCTTTTCTTATGGAACTTCCAAATTCCATATGTTCCTTGTTTTAATTCCTTAATCATTCCTTTCAATTTTTCAGTATCGTCCTTGATTACTGACTCTTGTACTTCTCTGATTTGTTCATTTAAATCTACTTGTGGATTTAATCTGAGAGAACGTATTCGCTTTGGTTTTTCATGATACTTTCTACTTAAAGCATCAGCTACTACGTTGGCTTTTCCAGCGTGATATTGGATATCACAATCACTAAGAATTTCCATCCAACGTCTTTATCTCATATTTAATTCTTTTAGCCTGAAAATATACCTTAAACTCTTATGATCGGTGAAGACAACAAATTTATTTCCATATAAATAGTGTCTCCAAATCTTAAGGGCAAAAACTATGACTCCTAATTCTAAGTCATGGGTTGTGTAATTCTCTTCATGTTTCTTAAGTTGTCTAGAGGCATAGGCTATAACCTTTTGACGTTGCATCAACACACATCCATATCCTAACTTAGATGTATCACAATAGACTATAAAGTCTTCAGTTCCTTCTGGTAATGCAAGTATGGGTGTGTTGGTTAACCTCTACTTAAGAATCTTAAAGGCTTCTTCCTGTTTTGGTCCCCATTCAAACTTAACTAATTTGCAGGTCAGTTTAGTTAATGGAATGGCTATTCTAGAGAAATCACGGATAAACCATCTATAATATCCTGCCAGTCCAAGAAAACTTCGTACTTCCGTTGGTGACTTAGGGACTTTCCATTTAGTAATCGTCTCGATTTTTGTGGGATCTACATGAATTCCTTCATGATTAACCAGATGTCCAAGGTATTGCACTTCTTGTAACCAAAATTCACATTTTGAGAATTTAGCATAAAGCTTCTCTTTTCTCAACAATGTGAGGAGAGTATACAAATAGCTTGCATGGTCCTCTTTACTCTTAGAGTAAATGAGAATATCATCTATAAAGACAATTATAAATTTATCCAAATATGGCTTACATATTCGGTTCATCATGTCCATAAATGCAGCTGGGGCATTGGTTAACCCAAATGGCATGACGGTAAATTCATAATGATCGTATCTCGTTCTGAAAGCAGTTTTAGGAATATCCCCTTCCTGTACTTTCAGTTGATGATACCCAGAGCGTAAATCGATTTTAGAAAAGAATCGAGATCCTTGAAGTTGATCAAACAGATCATCAATTCTCGGTAGTGGATACCGATTTTTAATCGTGACTTTGTTCAATTCTCGATAGTCAATGCACATACACATCGATCCATCTTTCTTCTTTACAAACAACACCGGTGCACCCCAAGGGGATGAACTTGGTTGTATAAAACCTTTGCTAAGAAGTTCTTCCAATTGCTTCTTCAGTTCCTACATTTCCGTTGGTGCTAATCGATATGGTGCTTTGGCAATTGGCGCCGTCCCTGGTATTAGGTGAATTCTAAATTCAACCTCTCTATCAGGCGGTAATCCAGGTAACTTTTCTGGAAAAACATCTGCGAATTTAGATATTACAGTAATATCTTTTAATTCTTTTCCTTTAGTATTAATGATTACAGAAATCATATATACTATTCCTCCTTTCCTTTCATAACTTGCAGCTTTCATCACAGAGATGAATTTTGTCGATCTAGTTGGCTTATCTCCTTTAATTGTGATCTTTTCACCATTTGGTGTACTTCTTGCTCCCTGCAAGATTTTGCTTATCTTAATAGATTCTCCGTTAGCCGGTTCTACCAGACAGTCTTGTTGAAGTTTGACTAAAGGTTGGTCAAAAAATTGGTAGAAAGCAGTATTGATAAAACTTTGGTTTGCACCAGAGTCAAACAATACCTTGGAAAATATGTCATTAACTAAAAATGTACCTTCGATCACATTCGGAATCATCTTGGTTTCCTCGGTTGTCAGAACAAAGGCTCTGGCATTCTTCTTGGGTGTTTCTGCCGTGTTAGTGTTGTTAGGCATGGCTAGAGCTAGTTTCGGACAGTTTGGTCTAATGTGTCCTTTTTCTCCACAATTATAGCTTATCCCATGGCTGGGTTTCTTCCTACAATCTTCTTCCTTGTGTCCAGAGATTTTGCAAAAGTTGCAATAAGTAGAGCATTTTCCAAAATGCTTTCTTTTACAATTCTTACAGTAGGGTACAGAAGAACCTGTCCCCTTTCCACGGTAGGAATTACTAGAACGAAATTCCTCTGTAAGCTTTTGAGCTAGGTTCTTCCTCTGGTTTTCTTCTTGTGTACGTACCAATTCGTCAGTCAAGGTATTGGCTAATTCTACTGCTTCTTCTATGGTTTGCGGTCTAGCTGCCTTGACTACATGTCTAATGTCACCAATTAATCCCCAAATATAACGGGAGATTAATACTGGTTCGGGTGAGGCTAAGGATGGTACTATCCTAGCATATTCGAAGAATATGGTAGTGTAACCTTTGCAGTCTATTCCAGTCATTCTGTGATTTAGGAACTTATTGGCTATTTGTTCCTTTTCATTAGGAGGACATAATTTTCTTTCAACTTTTTCCTTAAAGTCGACCCATTCCATATTATAAACTATGTCACTTCCTCTAGACTGGAGAATAGTATTCCACCATTCTAAGGCTGCATTTTTGAAGAGATTAGAAGCAAACATAATCTTATCTTTGTCTGCGCATTTACTTATTTTTATGACTGCTTCTGTCTTTTCTATCCAACGTAAGGTTGCAATGGCTCCTTCATTGTCTGAGAATTCTATAGGTTTGCAGGCCAAGAATTCTTTAAAAGAACAACCGTATGAAGCGGTTCTTCTTCTTTTAGGGATTGGAACTTGGATAATAGGTCCATTGTCATTGTTCACACTATGACTTGGTTCAGTGTGTTGACGTTTACTACCATTTGCAGATGTATCTGCTTCTCTAACAATCTTGATAATATAAGGCATGGCATCTATAATTCCTTGTGCCACTATATGCTGAATGACACTATTATCTATTTGATTTCCGTTATTCTCATTATTTTGGTTTTCTTGATTTACTTCGTTGTCCATCTGGATTGTAGATATTTACCTTATATTAATTATCACAGAATAGAATAGAATAGAATACAATCACTTACACATAATCACACGAACAAGTTGGTCAAAAACGTCGATCATTGAGCCTTTTACTCTTTTTCATATATATATATATATATATATATATGTGTGCATCTATTACAAATTACAACTGGAAAGGAAAATACTATGCATCCCTACTTATATATATATATATATAGTACAAAATTACACGTATATATAATTATTTTCTAAGTTCCGTTCATCCAGCACTGCATTTCATTCTCATTATATTTCCAAACTAATCGTTCCCCTATCTGCCGGATTCTATTCCCCCATTCACTAAATCTTCTCCATACTGATGGAGTTCTTGCACCTGTTGTCTACTCATTAATGGATCTAATGGTTCAGGTGGAGGTATGGGTTCCTCGTAGGGGTCTCCGCTATTCATTTCGAAAAATGTCCTATCTATATCCTTCCATGGATCAGGTTCTAAAGGTTTTAGTTCTTCTTCAGGAGGGTATAAGGCCAAATATGACCTATTGTCATCAAACCATGGATCATAATCTGGAGGACGTGGAGTTGGGATCCTAGGTGTTTCGTCTGGGTTAAAAGAAGGTATCGGGAGTTGGTTTTCGGAGTGGGATTCTAGCATCGGTTGGTCTGGAGGTTCAGCTACTTGGTTTTGATCATTGTCTACGGCTGTAGTGGCTAACATATGGAAATTGGCCAACTGTCTATCTAATTCTTCCTCCCAAGGTGGTCTACTGGTTACTTCCTGGATTTGTGTATTTGCCTCCCTATTGGCCCTGGCTATTGCTCTCTATTGCTGTAACTTTTTCATTCTTTTTCTCCTTTCATGGGCTCCTCTATTAAACCAACCTCTTTTCTTAGTAGTAAAAGGTTCCTCCGATTGTGCCGTAAAAATAAATATTCTCTCTTCTGTATCTGCTGAATATCCTGAGGGATCAGGCTGGGATGAGGTTCCCTCATTTTACTGTGGACTATCTAAATGACGATAAGCGTCTGTTGTTCCTTGATCACTCATACTGTAAACTAACAAATAGTCAAATAATACATACCACATAATCACATAATTTATTTCCTAACACATAATTTGGAATTTCAGTGTCAGCAGAGCACTTCTTTGGCTTAAATTAGTGGCTGTAGCTCTGATACCACCTTCTGTCGCAACCCCGACCCATGCCCGAGAGCGGGCGGCGGCGAGCTACTCAGAGCGGGTGGTATTGGTGTTTATTAATTTGGCAGCGGAATACATCAGGATCGTAGTTAGGAATTATTTTGATCAGAGTAAAACACCAAACTTTTATAAAAATAATTCATGGTAATAAAACCCAAGTTCTTGTAACAATACATTGATAGGGATAAACCCTAATTATTGAAAACAAAACATCTTATTTATTTTAGGTAACTTTTATAGCCACTATCCCAAGCCTTCAGTGCTCTCCAGCTGGCTTCTATTGGGCTTTCATATTATGTTACCTGAAACGCGTTTTAAAACATTTTGTCAGCAAGAAATACTGGTGAGTGAATCCCAATTTAATCAAAACATGTTTTTATCATTTTACAGCATTGAGGGCGATCTTGCAATTACATTTGTTTACCATTCTACCTTAATTACCACCTACGGTACTGTCAATCCATGACTGGTGGTAATGTTACCACTCACAGTGTAGTAACAAATTTTGTATACAAAATCCCAACATACCGACGATAATTGTAGAAATACAAATACTCAATCGCTATTGAACGTAATTTAAAAACAATTGAGGTTTTGTAAAAACAATTTATAAAAAAGAAGGATTACTCACATTGCAAGTTTAGATAACACTAAGGCTTCCTGGGACTTTCCTGATTATTATCTATTAAATCAGATAATGAACACGTGTTAGTAAAATAACCCAATTTAAATTAACCGTACAACCCGAGACAGAATTCCAATGACTGAGTCGGGCAGAGCCGACATGCATTACGAGAGTTCTAAATCAATCGAGTGTACACACGAGACAGAATTCCAATGACTGAGTCGGGCAGAGCCGACATGCATTACCGAATACTAAATCGATCATGTAGGGTAATAGCAGGGTTATAGTACTTACAACGAGGCAAAGCTTCGCTTCTAAAATGGGTATAATGCCCGGGTAGAGTTTCTACTATATAGAAATTTGAGAGAGAATCAGGAAATGAACGGAAAACAAATGAAGCCCTGACCCCCCTTTTATAGGCTGGCCGAGGGGTCTGTCGCACCCCGAGACGGTTAAAGCCTAGGCTTTCACGGCCCGCGAGAGCCCGTAAGGCGGCAGTAGCTTCGCTTAGTCAGAGACTACAAAATTTTATTTTTCTTGATTTTTACAAGTGTAGGGCTATAATGGGTCCGGTTTTCATGTACGGGGTACATTTAGGGACATTTAGGGTGTCCAAAAATATTTTTAGGAGGGTTGTTATATAAGTTAACCCGCATCTTCCTCGGGTTGCGAACGTAATTGGAATGTCCTTGAAATGATTCACACGAAAAAAGAAATAGATTGGAACATGAAAGACTAAATGACCTTGTGTTTGTTCATTACAACTTGCGTTTACAAAATTAATACTTATCTTGATTTTTTTTTAAATTATTACATCATAATTTACTTTATAAGTGTTAACATTTGGGTAAATGTTTTTCTAGACACAAATATGCTAAGAGATCCTATGATCTAGTTGATTATGAAAGTATCAATCATTCGGAATTTTGGGTTGTTGAAGAAGAGCCGGAAGGAGAACTTCATGACGATGATATAACATGTTGATCGGACTGTCGTGGTCTGGTCAAAGATAAATTTATATACTCCTTATTACCTCAAACAATTGTTAGTGTCAGTCAGGGTGTCAAACCACAAAGAGTTTATGGTCTGTGCCAAAACTCGATTGATTATTGGTTATGAAAATTATGAAGCTTGCTATTTAATTATTTGCTTGTTTGGTTGGTTGAAAAGATATCAGATTGAACTGAAAAATTGCTACTAACTACGAGAACTGTTCGTTGACCATGATTGCAAAACTTAATTGATTAGTTAAAATAATATATGAGAAAACGAATCACACCCGGGTTTTGGAGTAATAAGTATCTAGAGTTATTTCACATGAATGGTTTGATTATTTTATGAACACCAATGATTTCTTGAGTTTGTAAATTGAAAACCTAATTGTAGACGCCAACAATGATCTAGCATACGCAAATGGTGCAAGAAAACCTTCACAATATGAATCAAAGACAATATGTTTTATAAATCAAGAATAATGAACAAACCCTAGCACGAATCCAAACTCATAGTAGTAATCATCTCTCAATGTCAATGGTGCAAGAAAATTTTAACAATTTTGAGTTCAAAACAATATTAACAATCAATCCGCACAATTTCAATCAAAAGATTACAAAATGTTTGTATTAAACCAAAACATGTAAAGCAAACCCTAAAAAACTCACAACCTTTCACCCGGGGATGATCTTGAAGAAATTAGCCACTCATGGTTGATGATTAATCTACAAAACTTGGTGGAATATGATAATAGATCAAATGGAACCTTCAAAAATATCTAAAAATCGCCCCTGGAAGTCTAGAATGGAGCGTGTGAAGATTGCCTTTCGAATTGGGTTCAAAACTAGTAAAAAGAGGACTTTCCGTTTTTTTCGCAGGCCAATCATCGAGGATGCCCCTCCTGAGCATCCAGGACGCCCCAAGCAGACTTCTGATGCTTGTTTTCTCTGTTGTGCTCCGTTTTTCACCCATGTTCTTGCTAGATCCATTCCAACACTCCGTTAAGCTTCTAAAACACACCTTAAATCTGTTGAGGCCTGCAAAATACAAAATATCTCAAAGCAGTGTATTCTAAAACTCAATTTCACATAAATAAGTAAAATTAAACACATTAAGCTTTGGAAACTTACCAACCTACCACGTCCCCCACTTATCATTTGCTTGCCCTTAAGCAAACTCGTTCATTACCGTCGAACCATAAAAAGCAAAGCATTTCCCATTCCCTTACCAGTTCTCAGACATGGTCAATAGTCATACCCTAACTCACAAGACTTACAACCTATCAATAAATCTCTGTTTCAGTGAGAAAAATGATACAACATTTAATAAACAAAGAAATTTAAATGTTGGTTATTTAAGCTTACCTTGTGTTCTGAAGAATCAGATTCTTCATCAGAAATTTTTGCTAGTTTACCATTTATTCTTCCTCATCATCAGAAGAATCATCGGTTAGCCAGTAGCCTGTTCCTGCAATCAAGCTGACCTGCTATTGTCTTTTTGCTTCTTCAAGCTTTTTCTCATAGTAAGAAACATCTTTAAGCTTCTTGTTTTTAGATTTTGAGGCATAGTTTCCCTTTTGCTTACAATTGTAACACACTACCTCAACTTTTCCTTTATCCTTTGATTTTCCTTCCATCCTTCCTCTATCACTTTTCTGGTATTTGTTACTTCCCCCTCTCAGTCTTTGCTCAAATGTTTTGGTGAGCAAAGAAATTGCCTCAACAAATGCTGAAAAATCTGATAAAGTATCAAAATTTTTTAGGCTTTGGCATTGAGAGGTTTGTGGATTGACTGTTCTCTGCGAATTTCAGATTAGAGTTATAGGTCCTTCTCTTTGTGTTGAGTTTTCATAAATTTCTTCTTCTCTTGGAACAAGAATGCTTTAGAGATCATGTAAACTCATGTTTCCCAGCTCTAGGGTGGATGCCAACGTCATTGTTAGACTTCTCCATTCCCTAGGTAGAGCATCCAGAAATTTTACATTTCTCTCATCATTGGACTTTTCAACACCAAATTTTTTGAGGTCATTTAATAGTTTAGCAAATATATTCAAGACTTTTGAACCTCTCATAGGAGGATACACAATTTGTATGTTTGTTTCTTTTCATTCTCTCCCTTCCTTCACAAAGATTTTCCAACTGATCCCATATCTTCTTAGTAGATGCACATGAATCTACTTGAGAAAATATGTCATTAGGAAGTGCCATAATCAAAAGTGATTTGATCCTTTCATCAGCTTCCACCTTATCCTTGTCCTCTTTGCTCCAATTTCTTTCTTGTTTTGGAGCCCAAGAAGAAGGAATTTCTAGTGTTTGCTTAGTTACTGGAACAATTGGGATTTCAACACTAGGTATATGTGGGTCACTCTCAATGGATCGAAACAGAGCTCGATCAGGTCCATTTAGGAAGTTGATCATCCTGATTCTCCATTGGGGGTACTCCTCTCTGACCAAGGTCGGAGGTTTTGACATAGACCCAATATTGAAAGGATTGTTCCATGTTTGAAAGTTTACCATATTTGGATAAAGAAAAGTTAAATTAACTTTGAGCAGTTGATCGTTTGAAAATAGTTTATTCAACCTAGCTCTGATACCAATTGTTGATCCCAGATAACAATGCTCTTTACTAAATTTGGCCAGTGATTTCAACAAGCATGAAAATAATGTGCAGAAATAGAAATCAAACTTTCAAGAAATACAACTACTGAATTTTCAAGTTTATATCACTTTGAAACAAGGTTTACAAGGTGATTGTGGGGTTATTGGCTAGTACAAACGAATACATTAAGAATTCTGTAATGAAGGGCAATGGAGTTTTTGTTGTATATAATGAATGCTTGGCTTAACTCATTCTCCCTTCAGTGTTGGGTTCTCTATTTATAGAGAAGGTTTGACATGAATAAAAATTTGTTTATTCATGCACTTGTCTACATAAAGTAGCGTTTTGGCATATTTATTGAATCCATCCAAGGTCAACTTGCTACTTTACTATGGTGGCACAGCCTTATCTCTTAGACAAGTTGGTTAATGAGATTTTTTCTGATAAATAACTTACTAGAAATATGTTGGATTGGTCACCAGATTTCTGATGAACAGAATTCACCAGATTCTAAAGATAAATACCATATTTATCATCAGACTTATTAGATTGGTCCTTTTTGATCGTTTGATAAATAACTTACTAGAAATATGTTGGATTGGTCACTAGATTTCTGATGAACAGAATTTCACCAGATTCCAAGGTCAACTTGCTACTTTACTATGGTGGCAGAGCCTTATCTCTTATACAAGTTGGTTAATGAGATTTTTCTGATAAATAACGTACTAGAAATATGTTGGATTGGTCACCAGATTTCTGATGAACAGAATTCACCAGATTCTAATAAAAAATACCATATTTATCATCAAACTTATTAGATTGGTCATTTTTATCGTCATTCTTTGCTTGTGATCTTTTTCAGATACTTGCTGAACATGATGTTTGGCTTTCTACTTGTCTTGTTATTTTGTATCTTCTTTTTGTATGATCTCTTGATATTATAATCCTCAGGACCTGATCAGACTAATCATATTTTTCTTCAATACTTATAAAAAGTTTTCTAAAACAAAGGAAACATGTGTTGACAAGAATTTCAAACCAATGACCTTTGTAACTTCTGAAAGGAGAATAGCACCATTTGCTAACCTTCCAGCAGTTTCATCGAAAACTGCCAACTCTAGCCAAAACCCCAAAACCAAATCAAAGTCTGGTTTAAAAAGAGGTAAGAATTCAAAAGGTAGTTAGTGTGTGATAAAACAAATAACAGTACTTACGATTGTTACATGTTTTTAGTTTATGAGAAAAGCAAGATAAAAAATATAGAAACTTTCATGAAAGCGAGTCTTTTATCCATGTGGTGATTCCAGTTATTATAAATCAATTGGCTCCTCTAAAGTACACAATACGGTTGAAAGTGGTGATTCTAAATTTCACTTTACCCTAATTTGTATTAATACAATAGGCTTATCATTAAACAAAATATTTTCATGTATAGCTAACTAGAAGTAGTGGATATAACTGATTGATATAGGTTGGGTGGTATCAAATGTTTAGATAGATTATTACTTATATGTATACATGATGTATGTATGGAATGCATGTGAGTGTGCTCTTTGTTGATTGTAAATTTTGTATGAATTTATTATTTAATCAATTGTATATTCAGTATGTAGCTGATATAAACTTTGTAGAGTATGAACGGTCTATCTCAATGATGCATGCAGTGCAACGCGTACGATTATCTTACTAGTCAGTTAAAGAAAAAGACAAAAAAAAAAAAATAGGTTGATTAAAGTGCAAAGGGTGGGGTGTAAATGAAAGTTTTTTGTGGTCAAAATTAAAAAGAATGAAAGTTTACTTTTTTTTGAAAATTGAATGAAAGTTTACTATTCACTAAATTGCTTTTAAAAATATATATATTTATTTAATTTAATTTAATTAACAGCAGATGCTAAAAATATAAATTTATTATCGTTAATCTTATACTAGAATACTTAATAGTTGAATAATACTAAATTGTTGCAAGAAACGAAAAAGAAAAAACCTTAATCTTATAAATTCTTTTTATAAGTGTTTTAAAATGTTAGTACTTCTTGGATACAAATGTTTATATTTATGTACATAAATATTCACAAAGCTAACTCCATGTATTTTTGAAATTTCAATTATAACCTACACATGTATAAGTTACCACGATTATATAACTTACACATAACATACATATGTGTAGGTTATAAAAAAAGTAAACTTGTTCATCAATTTTAATGTCAAGAGACAAATAAAATTGCATTTCTATCATTTCATTTTTTTTTTTTAACTTTTAACGCTTAAAGCATGAACGATTAAATATGTCTCATGTGTCTTCGCAATATTTAGTGTTATGTGTAGATCTTTTCTGCAATATAACAACCTAATAAAAATAATTGTTCCGGATAGGGTCAAGGGGTCAACGCCCCAATGGTGGGGGGTTCAACATGCCCCTGTAGGGGGGTCTAGGGGCATTGGTTCGCACTAACCATCAAAGTGAACAAACGTAGAAGTTTGTACCAACCAAATTATACATGCTCATTGATACATTCTTTCATGAAGTATTGTGTTTTTTCAACCAAGCAATGTGATGGTTTCATTGCATATAAATGGTTTCAATCCATTTCAAGGTTAGACACAATTCATAAAGACATATACCGGTTCTAGATTTATGAATTATCCCTTTCAGATTTTTAATAACCTACCAAAATACTTCAATGTAAAAGTGATACCACGATTCAAACAAACAAACGATTGTACAAAACTATAACCTGTAAGGGTGCGAGGTATTAACAAGATACAAGTTACCATGTGAGTCATTTCCACTGAGCCGTTATTATAGTTCATAAATTTTCTATTGCTGGGTGCGAGGTATTAACAAGTTACAAGTTACCATGTGAGTCATTACCACTGAGCCGTTACTATAGTTCATAATTTTCTATTGCTTGTCTGAATCATTAAATATAAAAGGATCACCGACCATAAGTCCCCGTCCAATTTATGTTTTTTTTAACGGCTAATTTCTTTAATCCCATGTATTCTGTGGGACTTGAAATCAAGACATTCCCCTTCCCAACCTAGGTCTTTTAAAGGTTTTGCTTTTGCCAATGTACTATGATGAAACAATGGTTAACCAAGGTGGTTAACTCTCTGGTCTCGTCAAGTAGGGTTAATCCCTTCTTTTCGAGGATCGCTGGCTGGATCGTCCGCTGGTTGATCTCCTGCACACAAGGAAACAAACCGTGACTCGTAACAAGGAGGATGGGGGTGGGGGTGCTCCTTGTTACCACTCTCCGGCGTGAGAATCAGTAATTTGCTTGGGAAGCAAAGTGTGATAGTAGTAGT
The DNA here is from genome assembly GCA_030545235.1 of Helianthus tuberosus. Classification (NCBI taxonomy): domain Eukaryota; kingdom Viridiplantae; phylum Streptophyta; class Magnoliopsida; order Asterales; family Asteraceae; genus Helianthus; species Helianthus tuberosus. The sequence goes on from CM060381.1 coordinate 104,253,259, forward strand.
GGTGGTGGTGGTGGTGGTGGTGGTGGTGGTGGTGGTGGTCGTAGTAGTAGTAGTGAGAGAGTTGTGAAGAGATACCTCAAACCTGGTTTGGGATGGGTATTTATAGCCGAGGAGTGAAGGAGAGTAGTTGAGTGGCTAGTCTGACATCGCACAGCCTCCTGCAAGTGTGCCAGGCCTGTCGGTTACAGTGGTGAGGCCACGTCCTGCTGTGATGTCAGTCTGTTGCCTACGTATGGGCTGTCAGGTGACTGTCCTCAGTGCCACTTGCACTGTGGTGTCAGACCCACTTGCCTCGTAGGCAGGATGCGGTGCCGGGCCGCATCGCTGCTTGCGGGCACTGATGTTGTTCCCGCGTTCTTGTTCTGGCCAAGATGCATGCGGGATGCGGTGCCGTGCCGCATCGCCGCTTGGTGACTGTTATTGTTGTCCAGATCCCTTGTCGTGACGAAAATGTTCATAGGATGCGGTGCCAGGCCGCATCGCTATGCGTAACATCTGTTCCGTACTTAAGGCAAGTCTTCTCATCCCTGGACAGATTGGTTTCGACCGCTGTTTTTGCGCGTGCCCGCACGGACACAGATAAGTTCTTGCCAGTGGGGGGTTTTTGATAAGGGTAATGGTCACTCGCGGTCGTGCTGACGCGAGATCTACGATCATACCCCTTCAAGCCCCCCCAGTCTAGTGTTGCTTCCTTATGCAAGTTGCATGTGGGAGGAATACTGGACAATGGTGTCTAGAAGGTAGATTATGGGCCATGCGGATGGCTCCTGCTTCAAGTAAATCAAGCTGGGGGTTCGGTGACGTCTCTTCCGTACCGGTGAGCAAGTTCCGTCTGATGCGGAATTTTCAGCTTGATTTGATCTGGTAAAATGGTCTACCTTTTTCTGATGTCATCAGCCACCTGTTGGTGTTTCGAACCAACCTTTGAGATGGTGACTGAGGATGTCAGCAGGGTTTGAACCAACCTTTGAGACGGTGACGGAAGATGTCCATGATCGCAACTCTAGTTGTAACCTCTGCGTCAGCTGGTGTAATGTTGTAAGTGCTTTGCTTAAGCTCTATGTTTATCAACTGGAGACGCAACGATGATCCCTGCTTTGTGGGGTGTTCGTGTTCTTCAGTTTAGCTCTCAAGTAACCGCACGTCCTTTGCGGTTACTTCGTTGCCGCATATCGTTGGCCATGTTTGGTTGAACGATGTGGGGTACTTGCGTCATTGTTGGCCGTGTTTGGTCGAACAATGTGAATCTGGATAATGGTCAAATAAACATGGTCATAGGCATGGTAGTGCCCACCATTGTTTATTCTATGCGGTTCATTGGTGGGCAAACAAAGTCATAAGCAGACTTGTTACCACTGTTCCTTGGCTTGTTGCTCAAGGGGATTACCCTAGTTACTTAGGAATCTGGGTGAAATTCGTCCGCATACGTTCTGTAACCACTTTCCTTCACGCTTAGTTGGAAGGCAGTTTTCCTGGAAGTAGCTTTGATCAACCGCATGGTGGCTTAGTTGTGGCTCTTCCAGAGCTATCGTTCGCGGAGTTGCGTTCCGCCGCAGCTACTCGTGAGTGTCTGCGGTTTGTCACAGAAGACTCGCTTTAAAAGAGAGATTCTCTTTGATGTGGCTCTTGAAGGATCAGGAGTCAGGGTTGCTGATGTGCGGTTGTGCATCATACTTATCCTTTTGCCTAAGGAGAAGCTGTTTGCGTCCCCTCCGTGGTTGTGAACTGGACACGAGGGATTTCAAGCTTGAAGAGCTTCAAGGTAATGCGACTTTTGCTTTTCCTGAGAAGCAGTTTTCGCAGTCCAAAGAACAACGCTGATTCTGGGTATCTGACACACTTGTACGGGCTCGTGTGTGTCCTCTCCGCATATTCCACGTGTGCTCATGAGTATACGCGGATATCGGTTATACCCCTTTACATAATGTAGAGATATATATTTTTGCCTTTTTTGAGGGGTATGTAAAAAAATGACATGCGGTATGGGTTATGGTGCGGTATACCAGAGAAACCGCATGCCGCTTATGTTTGGATAATGTTGTCGCTTGTTGTGGCATACGTGGCTGAACGTACGTGTGAGTTGGTGAAAGTTGGAAGGATTTCCTGGCATGTACTGAAATGAAAGGACCCTTGCACTGCCCAAGGTCATAAATGCACTGTAGCAGGAGTGTATAAGTTTCCTGTTGTCAGGCGCGTGGACGGCCACTCGCGAGTGGTAACTGTCAGCAGAATCGTCGTTTAGACACGTGTCGTCGCCTAACTCGCTCTTTTCAAACGTGATGATTCGGTTACTGCCTCACATTAATTGCGATGAGTATATAAGGGGAAACCATTCGTGGTTTCCCCTCACTTGTTCAAAATTTCAAAAAATTTCCGGTGAGAGATAAGAACTTCCTTCGTCTTCTCCGATAAACTTGTTTGAATTTTCGGTGAGGTTTCCTGAGTTTCTTGTGAACTTATCTCCTGTCTTCTTTATTATATTCTCTGATGGCTGAACCATTGAATCCACATAATGCTGAGGGTGAAAACCCAGATCATTCATCGCCGGCGGCGGCGGAAGAGGAAGAAGAAGGTGGTGGTGCCCCCGGCGGGGGCCTACCAGTGTTGAAGTGGTCAAAGGGTCAGTTTGATACCCTGATGACCACTATTCAGATGCCCCAGGAGTATGGGTTCATCCACCCACAGGAAGGTGACACCGGTGCCGATGCTCCGGCCGGTTACGTCACCATGTGGGCCTATTTCTTCGGTGATGGTAACCTTCGACTGCCGTTGATGGTGTTTGTTGCCGAAGTTTTGGAGTATTATAAGATCCATATTTCCCAACTGAGCCCGTTTGGGATGATTCAGATTCAGAATTTTGAGTACACCTTCCGTGCTCTTGGTCTGGAAATTACCGTTGAAAACTTCCGGCGGTTTTACCAGTTGACAGTGAATACTGGTTTCTTTTCTTCTGGTCAGCGTTATGGTAGCCCCAAGCTGATGACCCCTCCCAAGGGTATTACGAAGTGGAAAACCAGATTTTTTTTACATTAAGGCTGCCGTGATTGTTGCCAGGATGACATTTCGGAATGTGAACGAGACGATCTAAGCGGAGACTATTGACGTTCCCAAGGCTGATACAGTGGACTGGTTCCCAAGATTGAGGACCATTGAGTTCAAGAAGCTGGACAACTCGCAGTTGTGGGTGCTTCGGATGATGTTGACCAGGCCGAGGAGGAAGGCAAGGCCCGTTGTGCGGGAGAAAAGTGGTGGTAAGTACTTTTCTTCTTATGCGGTTTTCCTACTTCCTTTTCTGTGTTACTGATTTGCAAGTGTATTATCAGAGGATGCTCCCCTGTGGAGGATATTCGATCCGGGGTTTGATGGCAAGGTGGTGGTGCTTGCATGTGCAGAGGGTGAAGAAGGTTTTAACTTGACCATCCGCGATAACTTCCGGATTCCTGATCGCGAGGCGATGAAGGCACCTCTGCCGCAAGGCAAAGGTATAGTCTAGAATTTTCTTACTTGCTTTGTAAAGAAGTTCACTTTTCTGATTTGCTTGTTTGATGATTTAAACCCAGGTAACCTTGGGGCCCTGGGAGATTTTGAAGTGAAGGGTGCTCCTAAGAAGCAGGTGGAGAAAACTGTGTGGGGTCGCCATAAGAAAAAGCCTGAACCCGTAGTTGTTCCTCCTTTGGTGCCGCATGCGGCAGGTATCTCTTATTCTCGTTTCCGCAGATACACCGATTACGTGGTAGTGTCTGACCCCCTTGAGTGTTTGGGTGTTCCAGGTGGTGGTGCGGCTGCAGGTGGATCCTTTGCGGGTTCCAAGCATGCTGATGAGAAGAAAAGGAAAGCAGAGGAGAAGGCTGCTGGTGCTGGTGCTGGTGAGAAGAAACGTCGGCGATTGCAAACGAAACGGACAACCATTGTCTCGCAGACGAAGCCTGCGGTTGTGGCTGGTAAGTGAATCATAACCTTATAAGTGTTTCACTGTAACTTTTAATTGATAAATTATCATTGCTTTGTTCGCAGAACCGCAAGATGAGGGTTTCTCCATGATTGATACTCCTCCTTCCCCCACGCATGATGCGGCTGCGGATGTGGAGGTGGATAAAGGGTTCACAATAAGCCCTTCTGTTAAGGTGGTTACCGAGCCTTCTGTGCACGCAGAGGATACCGGGAAGAAGACCGCGGATCAAATCTTTGATACGGTAGATGCTTCTGATAATCTGATATTTCCAAAGGAACTTGGGAACCTTAAGTTTGCTGATGCTGAAAAGCAAAAGTCTCATGCTGTCGAGAAGGCTTTCGGTTCTGCCTCTGGGGGTTCGGGTGTTGAAGAGCCTTCCATTCAGCCTGGCGAGTCTGAATTGGAGTTCTACTACCGTACTTATACGGAAGACCGGAGTGTGAATTACCATTGACCCCCTTGGAATGTTATGCAAGGGGATGATATTTCAACTGATCCCTCCGCTTGCAAGGAGATTCTAGGTGGTATGGGCACCCCGTTTGAGGTATTTCGTGCCCGCGGCCTGCCTCGTGAGCACCGGATCAACCAACTCTCGTCTACGCTTGTTGGGAGTTCCATAATGGCGAATGCAATTATGGAAGACTACAAGGTGCTGGGACGTAAGGAGGAGGAAAACGCTCGCTTGCGGGCTGAGACGGAAGCGTTGGTGAAAGTTGCTCGGGAGGGTGCGAAGCAGCTTAAAAGGGAGAAGGTTGCCTTTGAGCAGTATAAGCAGACTGAGGAATGGGCTGCAACTGCTGGCCTTAAACAGGTTCGTACCCTTGCCAAACTGCTTTCTGATGAGCGTAAGAGTTGGAAAGAATCGCTTTCTAATGAGCGCAAGAGTTGGAAAGAATCTTGGGTTAAACAGAATGAAAAGCTGTTTCGTGTTCGTCAGGAGCTGACGAATGTTAAGGCAGCGAATGCTGCTTTGGTCAAAGAGAAAACCACAGCTGAAGCGGTTGCCAAAGAGGCCAAGGAGGCAGAGGTCCGCGCCACCAAGGCTCTTGAAGAGGCAAATGCTGACCGCACCAATTTAAACAAGACTGTTGAGGGCCTCAAGGTATGAGTTTCTTTTGCCCTTGACTTTGTATCTTTGTTTCAAAAGTATGATTGATTATCTTTGTTGTTGAAAGGCTGAAGTGCAGAACCGTGTGACCAATCTTGCGAAGGTCACTGCCCGCGCGGCCGAAGCTGAAGCGCGGGCAAGGGAGGCTGCTGAGGCTAGAGATAGCCTTGTTTCTTCATTTGATCAGCTTAAGGCAGACCGCGATTAGATGCGTGATCACGGTATCGATCATGTAAGTATCCGGTGCCTTTGCTATCGTCTAGGTTTGCCTATACTAACCTTATTGCTTGTGTTTTGTAGATTGTTAGAGCCATCCTTGATGCACCTGAGAAAGCAGCTGCTGTAGAGGAGCTGAAGCAGCGAGCGCGTGAGGCTGGTTTTAAAGCTGGTTATAACCGATGTATCAGCCATATGAACCTCTTATCCCAAGGCAAATTTACCGATGAAAGGTCTGGGTTCCATTGCGTGGATACTGAAGCACGTTTTGCTGTCGCTGATGCAGCATATAATGACCTGTCCATTTCCGCCCTTGAGGAAATTGATAAATGCTTGGATGTGGAAGATTATGTGGACCGCTTGAGGTTGTTGTACGGTGATCATGAAGAGGAAGAGGAAGAGACCGCTGGTAGTGGCAAGGGTGGTGCGGAGACCAGTGGTACAAAGAAGGACTAGGTTGGCCTGCGTGCCCTTTTTGGTTTCCTTGATGTAAATGTTTAGAAAACTTAATGTAAATCTCCTGTGCACCGCGTAGGTGTAGAAATTTTTTGAATACAAAGTTTAATCGTTTTGATCAATTTGTACAAGTGTTTTTTACTACTTGCATGCTTGAACGTATATGAGTTAATGTTATTGTGAATAACATTAAGGCTGAATTTGCCTTTTGCGTATCTAGGTGATATGCAAGTATGTGCGGCTCAAAGTGTGTAAAAAATTTTCTTTGTGTGAGCGCGTTTGACTCTGTTGGCTGTAAAGCGCAGTTGAGTATACTCTGTACCTTTGTCGTTTTAGTACTAGTCAATTCCTGTTTTTGCCCCGTTAGGGTTTAGGAATTGTGTAGGCTTTGTGAAAACCGTATGTGTGTATCTAGCCGGATAGACATTTAATGTTTTGCCTTTGCTGGCCTATTACAATATTTGTGTGTGATTACCACTTTGTGTGGGTATCGCGAATGAAGATTTTGCCAATCTGTTTTTGCAAGTGGAACACGCATTTGTAATAGAAATAATAAACAATATTGTATTGAATCGTTTATTTATTTATTTGCAAATGGCCTGCGGCCCGATAGGTTACATGGAAAATGTAAAAACATGGCTTACATGTAACAGCGTCGAAGCTGTTGTGCATTCCATGTGCGTGCGATAGGTTCGCCTTCTAACGTTTGTAGTTTATACGCGCCTTTGCCCAGGACCTTTTGGATGAGGTAGGGTCCTTCCCACTTGGGGGCAAGTTTCCCTGGGCGTTCTGCGTTAGATGCTTCATTGTCACGAAGGACATAGTCTCCCGGGTTGAAGGTACAAATGCGGACGCATGCATTGTAGTACTTTTCAAGTTTGGTTTTGTACTTGACCTTGTTGATTGCTGCATTTTCACGCCTTTCCTCTAGGAGGTCCAAGTCAACCCTGCGTTCGACGCTATTGTCTATCCTGTTGATAGCCAACATTCGTGGTGAAGGGAGCCCTACTTCAGCGGGGATCACCGCTTCAGTGCCGTAGACCAGGCTGAAGGGTGTCTCACCGTGACTTGTCTTTGGGCTCGTCCTGTGAGCCCATAGGATACTAGGGAGTTCATCGACCCAGCCTCGTCTGCCTGTTCCCAACCGTGCCTTGATGCCTTCGACTAAACTTTTATTGATACTCTCTACTTGGCCATTCCCTTGCGGATGCGCCACTGAGGAGAATATGTGTTCAATGTGTAGTTCCTTTAGCTATTTTTGAAAGTCGTCGGCAGCGAAGTTGGTGCCGTTGTCGGTAACGATGCACATCGGTAAACCGAAACGACAGATGATATGTTCCCAGACGAATTTCCTTGTTATCATATCGGTGGTTGAGGCGAGCGGTTTTGCCTCTACCCATTTCGTAAAGTAATTAACAGCCACTATGATAAACTTCACCGCACCTGGTGCGTCTGGAAATGGTCCTACCACATCGATTGCCCATTTTTGGAATGGCCATGTTGTGGTGACGGGGATCAGGTTGTTCTTGGGACGCAAGGTTTTGGGAGCATGCCGCTGACAATTGAAACACTTGCGCAAGACTTTGACCGCATCCAGATGCATACCGGGCCAGTAGTACCCGGCGTTCATAATTTTGGCCACCACCATGCGTGGCCCTGCGTGTATGCCACATATTCCCTCGTGTATCTCTCTGATAAGGTACGTGGCATCTTGGGGGTCGACGCATCTTAGGAGTGGCCCTAGGTATGATTTACGGTATAAAATACCGTCTCCCATTTGATAATGGCACGCTTTGTATTGTATCTTGCGTGCCTCTGCCTTGCTTTCGGGAGTAACACCAGATTGTAAGTATGCAATGATCGGTGTTATCCAGGATGTTGTCCCGTACTGGATAACGTTGACTTGGCGCAGGGGTACTGAGGGATTCTGTAGAATCTCAATGCGTATCTCCTTTGCCAGATGTTGGAAGCTAGTGGATGCGAGTTTTGATAGTGCATCCGCTGGCTTGTTTTCAATTCTGTTGATATGGCGAATATTGAAGGAAGTGAACTTTGATTTCAGTTGCATGGCTTGTTCGAGGTAGAGGATCATGATATCCCCTTTTGCGGCATAGTCGCCGCGCACCTGCCCTGCAACCAATAGTGAGTCGACGTGTGCTTCTAAATGTTGGACGCCGAGTTTGACTGCCAGACGTAGCCCTGCTAGTAGAGCCTCATATTCTGCCTCGTTATTTGTGCTTTTGAAATCGAGGCGGATTGCATAGGTAAGCTCTTGTCCGTCGGGGCTGACGAGTCGCAGACCCGCACCTGCATCATTCTCATTGGAAGCACCATCGGTGTATAGTACCCAGGTTTCTGAGGAGGATGGTGGTGGTATAGGGTTTTGTTCTTCTTCGCATTCCTGAATGCGATTCACCGGTACTTCGGCAACGAAATCAGCTAGGACATGGCCTTTGATAGCGGGGCGCGGCTTATAGATCAGCGTGTGTGCACCTAGTTCAATGGCCCATTTTGCTAATCTCACAGAAATGTCAGGTTTCGATAGGATCGGCCCGATCCTATAGTTGGTTAATACCGTGATGACGTGATTTGCAAAATAACGTCGTAATCGTCTCGATGCGTGTACTAGTGCCAGTACCAACTTTTCCATGATGGAGTATCTTGTCTCTGGGTCCTTGAACATTTTGCTGATATAGTAGATGGGTGTTTGAACTCCCTCTCGCTCCACTATGAGTACCGCTCCTACCGCGTTGTCCGCGGAAGATAGTTACAAGATAAGTGGTTCTTTCTTTCGTGGTGCGGTTAGGGTTGGGAGTTGAATCAAACACTCTTTCATTTCTCAGAAAGCGTTTTCGGCCTCTGCGGTCCATTGGAATTGCTCCTTTTTTAAGCAGTTCCGCAGAGTCTTGATGAAAGGATAAGATTTAGCTGCATGATTGGCTAAGAATCTATTCAGTGCGGCTAGCCTGCCGGCTAGTCGTTGCATTTCTTTCATCGTGGAAGGTGATGGCATGCGCTCGATCGCCTGAACTTTTTCCAGGTTCACCTTGAATCCATCTTTGGTGACGATGAATCCAAGGAACTTGCCTTCCTCCATTCCAAACGAGCATTTCCCTGGATTAAGCTTCATATTGACGCTGCGCAGAGTTTGGAATGTTCTTTCGATATCATTGAGCATGGTATCCTCCTCCATGCTCATGACGACTAGGTAATCCATGTAGATCTCGACACTTTTGCTGATTTGATCACCAAAAGTGTCGTTCATTAATTTTTGATAGGTTGCGCCTACGTTGCGCAACCCGAACGACATTTTTGTATAATAGTAATTCCCGGTAGGTGTGCGGAATGCCGTTTTATCTTCGTCCTTGATTGCCATCTATACCTGGTGATAGCCTTTGTAACAATCGAGGAAGCACTTCCATCGAAATGGTGCGAGATTATCGACTTTCTCGTCGATCTCTGGAAGTGCGTAACAATCCTTGGGGCAAGCTTTGTTGAGATCTTTATAATCGACGCACATGCGCCTGCCCCCGGTTGGTTTTTCTACCATGACTGGGTTAGATAACCACGTCTGGTACTTGACTTCTCGCAGGATGCCTGCGGAGAGCAGTTCTTTGACCTGCTTGTGCATCGCCTCGTTCTTTGCGGATCCAAGGTGGCGTTGGCCTTGTATCACCGGCTTGATACCTGGCAAGGTGTTCAAGAAATGTTGCGCAACTTCGCGTGGCACCCCTGTCATGTCTGCGGGTGTCCATCAAAAAATATCTTGGTTTCTTAAGAGGAGTTGCTTCAGGCGCGTTCTGATGCTGTGGGACAAGGCGTGGCCCAACGTGACCGTTTGCTCTGGGTATCTCGCGTTAAGAACCCATTTTTCTGGTTGGGTGTTGGGGGCAGGCCTAGCTATTTTGGTCGAACGCAGGTCGTCCATGGACATAACTTCTCTGCGGGCGTATATTATCGTAACCCCCGTCTCGGTTGGGAAACCGATGGCAGAGTGGGGGACGGATGTAATCATGTTGAAATCGCCCTAGGACTCCCTCCCAAGAAGTACGTCGTATTTGGAGGTGTGGGGTAAAACCATGAAGTTTACCTCCTCCGTTCGCGTGTGCCTTCCGTTGGTGAGACGCACAGGAAAAGTGATTTGGCCCAGGGGGAATACCGTTTCCCCCGCAAATCCGGCCAAAGAGTAGTCGACCGGCTGCAACCGATCCTTGTCTTCTTGGTCAAACTGGTTGAAGCATTGCTCATATATGATGTCCGATGTATTACCCGGGTCGATGAATACCCGCTCTGTACAGTAATGAGCCAGATAGCCTGTGATTATAACGGGGCGCCTGTCACGTGGTCCGCCTCGGACTTTTGGAAAGACAACTTGTTCGTCTTTCCAGTCATTGTCCGGCCTTCTTGCCGCCTTGCGCGGCTTTCCTCGTCCTCCATTGATCATGTGGGTTGAGGCTATATACATGGTCCTCTTACCCGTGGAGATGCCCTCGTTGTGGGGGGGTGATGCGCTTGGTTTGTTTTTGCGCGGCTGGCAACAAATGTTGCGGCTTCCCCTCTTTCAGGGCTCCCTCAATCTCCAGTCGGAGACTAATGCAGTTGTTTGTTGTGTGGCCCGTGTCCTTGTGATACTCACAGTAAAGTGCGAGGTCCTGATTCTTCTTGGACTTCATTGGTTGGGCCGGTCGCAGGAACTGCGCGTCCGTGAGGAGGACGTTGCTTGGCGATTGGTTGATCGGTCCAGTTACGGTCCCGAGATTCCTTCTTTGGTGCCCGGTTTTCACGTTGGGCATTGATTGTTGCCCTTGCGTCGGGCTGGTGACCACGCAGAACATACTGTTTGGGATCGCTGCCGCGATTCCATGTGTTCCGGTTGCGCTTGTTGTTGCGCTTAGGGTCCTGGCGGGAGGACTGGCCTTCCGCTTGGGGCTGTGCCTTTGTAACGTGCGGCTTGAGAGACCGCTGAGTCTGGGCGTACGTCTTGACCATGGCCATAACGTCATCCCATTTCTTTGGTAAGCCTTCCTTGCCTGAGATGGTCATAACCATTTCTTCGTCCTTGATGGCACGGATGAAATGGTTGCGTGCCATTTGGTCTGCAACACCGCCTATCTCCAGGTAGTCTTTGTTATAACGGATGGCAAATGACTCGAGAGATTCGTTATCTCCACGCCAGATGTTCATGACGTCCATAGAATCGCGTTTGTGACGTCGCTGCTGGCTAAAATGTGCGAGGAACTTTGCTTGCAAGTCCTCGAATGAGGCCAGTGATTCCACTGGAAAATAATCGAACCAAGCCCTTGACAGACTAGTGAGGGTCTGGGGGAAAAAATGACACCAAGTGGGCTCGTCCCATCTGCCGTTGCATCCGGAGCCGGTAAAAATATTCATGTGGTCGTCCGGGTCGGACGAACCATTATATTTCCCGATCATTAACGGGAATTTAGTCGTGGTGACATCGGCGTGGGCAATCTCCCGGACGAACTTGGAGTTTTCAGCCGCAGATTTCGGCCTGTAGGGTTGGCTTTGGTGGCGCTTTACAGCGCGGAGGTATGTAGTGCGGGGTTCGGTGGGGGGAACGTAATTGCGTCTTCCCGGTCTGCTGCTACTAGCGTGGGACTCCCCGCAGTATGTATGGTCATCCGGATCGGTATGGCCATACCCTTCGTTGTGGGACTGTGGTCCCAGCCGGCTATGAATGCCGGAGCCGTGGTGGATTGTGGATTGCCGCCTGTTTTCGCCCTGAGGGCCCAGAAGGTTATGTATTAGGCCCCTACCGCGGGACCCGTATGAGGAATCATTCTCATTGATTGTGCGGACCTCGCAGTAAGAGGAACCGCGGTCTTCACGTCTACTTCGGGAGGCTGGGTGTAACAACTCTCATCAAAAGTCCTATTTATTATTTTAATTTGTCCAATAGGAAACCCTAATTAAGACACCCAAGTGATTCTGCATAAACCCTAAAATTTTCAGAACAATTGGAATTAGGATCAGGGCACCTAAAACTCAGGGGGGGGGGGGGTAAACCCTAGTTGATAATATCCAAACAGTTTAACGTGTAAATCGAAATTGAACGCAAGACAAACTCACCTGAGCTACTGGGACACGAGGCTACCCTATGGTAATAGGGTACCCCTCGTGCCACGCGACGCGCACAAGAGGACCTCTCGCGACACGCGAGAGGGATAAATTTTAAGTATAAATACAGGGGCTTGGGACTTGACATTCTGCGTTGGTTCGACGTAGAAATTCCATACGTACACTGAGATATTGTATAATTACTACAAAACACACACAAATCACGAAGTGCTGCCGCATTATAGGGTAATAACTCGATCGCTGCTACGATTCAATGTCCGATCGATGAAACTATCCAATGGATGTTTAAGTGCTGCCTACATTAGGGTTTATGCTTTGTCATTCGTCGATAATTCGATGAATGTTTAAGTATCGCACTTTGTCATTCGTTGTGAAGGTTTTAATCTCGTGAGTTATCGTAAATGCTGTATTAGTTACTAACCTAGTTTGTGTGCATTGTTATTTAAACTAGGTTATCAAGGCTAATCAGTAGGCTAAGCTCTGTTCATATTAAATCTGCAATGTGAGTCATTCTCTTTTATCAAAGTGCTTTATAAATTCTTAAATATTTTCAAAGTTATAATTACAGGGATTAAGTCTTTGTAATCTCCAAATTACAGCCGGTATGTGGGGTTTTGTATACATTACTTGATAACCGTCACCATTGGACAACGGGGTAGCCAAGGGGTGATATGACCATAGTCACAGACACCATTGGACAATGAGGTTACCAATGGATAGTCGAGTGGCAAATACTGTGGGTAGTTGGTTGATATATGGAAACATTGTAATCGCTCTTAACATTGTAAATTATAACAAACGCCTCGTTTTCATAAAAAGAATGATTCGCCAGTATTTCCCGCTGACAAAACCTTTTTCAAACATGTTTCAGGTGATCTGTTGTGATCCAGGAAAAGTGCCGTGAAGCACGACAAGCTGAAGGAAGTGGCTCAATATAAAATAAAGAAATATGTTTTGAAAAATAAAGATTTCTCAGTGAAATCGTATGATTGTAAACTATCGGGGTTTATCACGAATTGTGAAATAAAATAATCGGGAAATTTCAGTTTTAAAAAGATCCTGAAGAAAACTTCCGCTGTCAACTCAATTAAATAAATACCACGGGAATTTCTGTCCCGCGGCTCCTGAAACGGGTCAAACCGGGTCGGGGGCCGTGACAGAAAAAGGTGGCATCAGAGCCACTGATTTAAGCCAATTAAGTATTTAGAAAATACTTAATTTTACTAATTGCTATTCTGTGATTATATGTTTTATTTATTTGAATATTTGTGTACAGTATGGGTAAGCAAAAGCTTTCAAATATCTATCTTAAATTAGATAGGTCATCAAACGAGAAGGGAAGTTCATCCCAAACAAATTCCTCAAAACCCTATGCAAATCCTGAAGAAGGAATATTTGTTCGAAAGGCACAATATGAGGAACCACTTTCTCCTAATAAAAGAAGTTTGATTATTAGGAAAAGTCAGGAGAAAATAAAGAAATCACAACCAAAAGAAAAGAGAGTTAATCAGAAAACCCAAGAACTAGGCAATAACCCACCATGGGAAGACAAGTTAGATGAAAAATGGGCAGATCTTTATATGCTAGCCACTGTAGCAGTAAATGCAAATCTTTAATTACTTTGATTCAAGTTTTAGCATCCTTATCACCTACAAGCCAGAAACTTTACCTAGTAAACAAATAAGTTTACAATAAAAAATTAATATGTTTTAATTGTCAGTTATTTTTGTATTAAATTAGTCACACGGTATGCAATAATAATTAAAAGTTATCTATGAAATTTTGTTATAAAATTTTAACTTAGCAATTTTTGTGTGTATTTTGCTAAACAACATGAATGACTTGTCTGAAGCCCTTCAAAATCTTAATCTCTATCCGGTGAAAGTAGAGGTTTCCAGAGATTTTAATAGGTATATACCCGATATAGAAGAACCTATGGAATTCAACGCTCCACCTCCAGAGAAACCCAAGCCTAAGAAAAGGAGAAGATTTGTGGGATGGAGGCGTGTGCGCAGGAGAAAACCCGCAACTAGGAAGATCCCTAAAATAGAAAATCCCTTAGACAAAGGGAAGGGGATTGAAGTCGGGGAAGGTTCTAGGCAGATGGAAATGCAGTTTGGGGAATATTCTAAGCAAATGGAAATGGAGTTTGAAGAAAGTTCTAGGCAAACCAAGATAGAAATTGGGGAAAGCTCTAGACAAATTGAGGAGTTACCATTTCAGGAGGAATTGGATAGTGCATTGGCGAGCTGTGATGTCGTCAGGCCTATTAATAATAATCTCTACCCTTATCCTGCTGAAACACAACTTCCAATGAACTTGGAACCAGTAATCTCAGAACCTATAATCCACACCCAACCTCTAGGAATGGATGAATGGTGGACCAATGATTGGCAGTTCCAAAACCTTCTCAATAGTCCTTATTCCTTTCTCCCTCAGTTTGACCCAAAACCTATACCAAACCCACCAATGAGCAATGAAAATCTAGCTGAACTCCGCCACTTTGGCGAGGAACTGGTGGATGCAGCAAATAGGATCAGGGAAGTAGGAGAACAGATCTCCTGGAAATACTACGAGAGGGAACGTCGTTACTAAAATATCAAATGACGAGGGATAGTGGGGTTGTGAAATTGTGGTTGTATAATAAATACTAAAATATAATCTTGTAAAATAACCTAAAATAAAACTTTGTAAGATAAAGGTGTGTATTGACGCATATTATAAAATATATATGGGAATCGAGAAATCGATAAGTTTTGGCTATATGTGTGTTGTAAAATTTGTATGATTGTTTTGTGTATAATTGTTATTTATTCGATACTAATAAATTATATATATTAATTATCAGATGGAAAACGCTAATAATGAACCAGTTAACGAGGTTAATCAATCTGAGTAACACCCGGAGGATCAATTTATGACTAGGCAAGATTAGAAAATATCGTTGCTCAAGGGATAGCCAATGCTATTCCAGCAATCCTTGCTGCTGCCCAGAAACCTGTTGAACCTCAACAAATCATTCCTAGCAAACATATTTCTGAAGATAACTTCAGTAATAGCATAAACGAAGGTGGTAATCATCACGATGATGATTCACGGCAGGCTCCGCTCCCTAAGAAAATAAAAGCTGCAACGCCTGGTTGCACTTACAAAGAATTTCTTGCTTGTAAACCCGCTGAATTTGCAGGCAATGAAGGAGGGACTGCGGCACTGCGTTGGTTAGAGAAAACCGAGGCAGTAGTTACAATAAGTAAATGTGCCAAGGACGACAAGGTTATGTACGCGTCAAATCTTTTCAAAGAAGGGGCGCTAGAATGGTGGAATACCGTACTTCAAGCTAAAGGAAGAAGTATGGCCTATGCCATGAACTGGGAAGAATTTAAAAGTCTTGTAGAAAGAAAATTCTGTCCCGAATATGAAAAAGATCAAATGGAGAATAAATTCCTAAATCATCGAATGACGGGGGTAGATTGTCGAGGATATACTTCGACATTCTTTGAATATGCTAGAGTGGTACCAACACTGGCTTCGCCAGAATCGGTACTCATTTCTCGCTATATTTGGGGACTGATTGGCGAAATCCGTAATATCGTTAAAGCTGCGAGACCTCGCACTATTGACGACGCGGTAGAATTAGCTAACACCCTAACTGACGAACTGGTACGCACACGAGATGAAAACAGGAAAAAGGAACTGGCTCAGAAAATTACCCAAGGATTTCATACGGGTAATAGTAGCAACTTTAAGAAAAGAGGAACAGGACAATCCTCAATTCTGCCGTTCTGCAGGAATTGCAGAAAGAAACATTATGGAAAATGTAATATAACCTGCAATTTTTGCAAAATGGTAGGACATCGTGAAGAAGACTGCAGAAAGAAAACAAGAATCTTCTTTAACTGTGGCGAAGCAGGACATTTCAAAACAGAATGTCCTAAATTGGTCAAATCAGCAGACAACAAAGCCAAGACGGCCGACGGAGCTACTAAAAAGAATATCAGAGCATTCCAGCTGACTACTCAAGAAGCAGAACTCATTCCAGATGTAATAGCTGGTACGTTCTTAGTTCACAACATTTACGCAAAAGTATTATTTGACTCTGGTGCAAACCAAAGTTTTATAAATACTTCATTCTGCCAAGCTCTTAATTTACCCTTAACCAACCTTAGGCATATTTTTACAGTCGAAACAGCAGATGGAAATTCTATCAAAATAGATAAGGTTTTGCAAAAGGAAAATATAGAACTTTCAGGTCATAAATTTCATGCAAACCTATTGCCAATGAATTTAACAGGATTCGATGTCGTATTAGGAATGGATTGGTTAATAGCCAACCATGCTCGAATTCTTTGTGATAAAAATTCTATAGAAATTCAGACACCTATTGGGAAAGTAATCATGATTACAGGAGATAAACCACATAAACCCATGAAGTTCATATCAGTAATGAAAGTTGCTAGTTATGAACGAAAGCAAGGAATAGTATATATGATTTCAGTAATCATTAGTACTAAGGGTAAAGAACTTAAGGAGATTCCTGTAGTCTCAGAATACCCAGATGTATTCCCAGAAGAGTTACCAGGATTACCACCAGATAGGGAGGTAGAATTTAGGATTCATCTGATTTCAGGAACTACACCGATAGCTAAGGCACCTTATCGGTTAGCACCCACAGAAATGTTAGAACTGAAAAAGCAATTAGATGAATTACTAAGTAAAGGTTTCATACAACCTAGTTCATCCCCGTGGGGAGCACCAGTGTTGTTTGTAAAGAAGAAGGATGGTTTGATGAGAATGTGTATTTATTATAGAGAATTGAATAAGGTTACAATTAAGAATCGATACCCATTACCTAGGATTGATGATCTTTTTGATCAACTTCAAGGAGCTAGATACTTTTCTAAGATCGATTTACGCTCCGGATACCATCATTTAAAGGTACAAGAAGAAGACATACCTAAAACTGCTTTCAGAACTAGGTATGGTCACTACGAGTTTACAGTCATGCCCTTTGGGTTAACGAATGCACCTGGTGCATTCATGGACATGATGAATCGAATCTGTAAACCGTACTTGGATAAATTTGTAATTGTTTTTATCGACGATATACTTATTTATTCCAAAAGTCAGGATGAGCATTGTGAGCACCTGCATGCACTCTTAACTTTGTTAAGAAAAGAAAAGCTTTACGCCAAATTCTCGAAGTGTGAATTTTGGTTGCAAGAAGTGCAATTCTTAGGACACATGGTGAATCACGAATGTATTCATGTAGATCCTGCTAAGATAGAGGCAATTACCAAATGGAAGGTTCCAAAATCCACAATAGAAATTAGAAGTTTTATAGGTTTAGCCGGATATTATAGACGGTTTATTAAGGATTTTTCCAAGATAGCTGTACCATTAACTAAGCTAACCTGTAAAGCAGTTAAGTTTGAATGGGGACCTAAGCAAGAAGAAGCTTTTAGGATTCTAAAGCAAAAGTTAACCAATGCACCAATCCTAGCTTTACCAGAAGGAACTGAAGATTTTGAAATTTAATGTGATGCTTCAAAACTAGGATTAGGATGTGTGCTAATGCAACGCAAGAAGGTAATTGCGTATGCTTCAAGACAATTGAAAAAGCACGAGAAAAACTATACAACTCATGACTTAGAATTAGGAGCCATAATTTTTGCCCTTAAGATTTGGAGACATTATCTGTACGGAAGTAAATTTACTGTCTATACAGATCACAAAAGTTTAAGATATATATTTGGGCAAAAAGAGTTAAACATGAGGCAAAGGAGATGGATGGAAATTTTAAGTGACTACGACTGTGATATTCAGTATCACGAAGGAAAGGCAAATGTAGTTGCAGATGCCTTAAGTCGTAAGTACCATGAGAAACAACGACGGGTTCGTGCTCTTAGATTAAATCTACAGTTAGATTTAATGGAACAACTAAAACATTTTCAAGAAACAGCCATCAAGAATGATGATGAAGGAATGAAAGGACAAATAAAAGAATTAGAACAAGGAGCTGATGGAATTTGGAAATTCCATAAAAGAAGAATTTGGGTACCTAAGCAGGGAGAATTAAGAAATAAGATTTTAGAAGAAGCCCATAAATCTAGGTATACCATGCACCCTGGAAACAGTAAAATGTACCAAGATTTAAGAAATAACTTTTGGTGGATAGGAATGAAAAAGGATATAGCTCGATATGTTTCTAAGTGTCTTACTTGTTCACAAGTTAAGGCAGAAAACCAGAAACCTTCAGGTCTACTACAACAATTAGAAATGCCTGTATGGAAATGGGAACTCATAACAATGGATTTTGTTACTAAGTTACCCAAAACCAGAAAAGGTAATGATGCGATTTGGGTAATTGTGGATCGATTAACCAAATCAGCTCATTTTCTACCTATGAAGGAAACCTTTAGTATGGAAAGGTTAGCAAAGTTGTATGTAGATGAAGTAGTATCCTTACATGGAGTTCCACTCTCTATTGTATCAGATAGGGATAGTCGTTTCACTTCCCATTTTTGGACAAGTTTCCAAGAAGCAATGGGAACTCGACTAAATTTAAGTATGGCATATCATCCTCAAACAGACGGACAAAGTGAAAGGATAATCCAAACTTTGGAAGACATGCTCAGAGCATGTGTAATAGATTTTGGGGGAAATTGGGACGACCATTTACCTTTAATTGAATTCTCCTATAACAATAGTTATCATTCAAGTATTGAAACTGCCCCATTCGAGGCACTGTATGGAAGAAAGTGCAGAACTCCAGTTTGTTGGGCATAAATAGGAGAAAGTCAATTGTCAGGTCCTGAAATAGTGCAAGAGACGACCGACAAGATTACCCAAATCAAGGAAAGATTAAAGACTGCTCGAGATCGTCAAAAGAGTTATGCAGATAATAGACGAAAACCACTCGAGTTTCAAGTTGGAGACAAAGTACTATTGAAAGTTTCACCTTGGAAAAGAATAGTTCGTTTTGGTAAGAAAGGAAAGTTAAGTCCAAGGTACGTAGGACCATTTACAGTGATCCAACGTATAGGACCAGTTGCTTATCGTTTACAACTACCAGAAGAGTTAGCCGGAGTACATGACGTATTTCATATATCCAATCTTAAGAAATGCCTATCAGACGAATCTTTGGTAGTACCTCTTCAAGATATAGAGGTAAACGAAAAGTTAAAATTTGTTGAGAAACCTCTTCAGATAGAAGACATAAAGGTTAATTTTCTTAAACACAAAAGATTGATACTAGTTAAAGTCAAGTGGGATTCAAAGAGAGGAGCTGAATACACTTGGGAGCTGGAATCAGAGATGAAGCAAAAATATCCCTACTTATTCCAGTAAATCTCGAGGACGATATTTTTATTAAGGTGGGGAGGATGTAACAACTCTCATCAAAAGTCCTATTTATTATTTTAATTTGTCCAATAGGAAACCCTAATTAAGACACCCAAGTGATTCTGCATAAACCCTAAAATTTTCAGAACAATTGGAATTAGGATCAAGGGGGGTAAACCCAAGTTGATAATATCCAAACAGTTTAACGTGACCAACTCACCTGAGCTACTGGGACACGAGGCTACCCTATGGTAATAGGGTACCCCTCACGCCACGCGACGCGCACAAGAGGACCTCTCGCGACACGCGAGAGGGACAAATTTTAAGTATAAATACAGGGGCTTGGGACTTGACATTCTGCGTTGGTTCGACGTAGAAATTCCATACGTACACTGAGATATTGTATAATTACTACAAAACACACATAAATCACGAAGTGCTGCCGCATTATAAGGTAATAACTCGATCGCTGCTACGATTCAATGTCCGGTCGATTAAACTATCCAATGGATGCTTAAGTGCTGCACACATTAGGGTTTATGCTTTGTCATTCGTCGATAATTCGATGAATGTTTAAGTATCGCACTTTGTCATTCGTTGTGAAGGTTTTAATCTCGTGAGTTATCGTAAATGCTGTATTAGTTACTAACCTAGTTTATGTGCATTGTTATTTAAACTAGGTTATCAAGGCTAATCAATAGGCTAAGCTCTGTTCATATTAAATCTGCAATGTGAGTCATTCTCTTTTTATCAAAGTGCTTTATAAATTCTTAAATATTTTCAAAGTTATAATTACAGGGATTAAGTCTTTGTAATCTCCAAATTACAGCCGGTATGTGGGGTTTTGTATACATTACTTGATAACCGTCACCATTGGACAACGGGGTAGCCAAGGGGTGATATGACCATAGTCACAGACACCATTGGACAATGAGGTTACCAATGGATAGTCGAGTGGCAAATACTGTGGGTAGTTGGTTGATATATGGAAACATTGTAATCACTCTTAATACTGTAAATTATAACAAACGCGTCGTTTTCATAAAAAGAATGATTCACAAGTATTTCCCGCTGACAAAACATTTTTCAAACATGTTTTAGGTGATCTGTTGTGATCCAGGAAAAGTGCCGTGAAGCACGACAAGCTTAAGGAAGTGGCTCAATATAAAATAAAGAAATATGTTTTGAAAAATAAAGATTTCTCAGTGAAATCGTATGATTGTAAACTATCGGGGTTTATCCCGAATTGTGAAATAAAATAATCGGGAAATTTCAGTTTTAAAAAGATCCTGAAGAAAACTTCCGCTGTCATCTCAATTAAATAAATACCACGGGAATTTCTGTCCCGCAGCTCCTGAAACGGGTCAAACCGGGTCGGGGGCTGTGACACTGGGTGTGTAGGGGTCCTGCCGTCGTATTGCAAAATACGACCCGTAGGTGTATGTGGTGCCGGGGTAGGTCCGATAGGTATTTGTGCTTCCGCACAAGCTCTGTTTTATGCTGTGGCCAGCATAGCTTGTTGTTGGTCATACCAGGCATGGAGGTTCATGCCTGGAGGTATCACAGAAGCATACTATGAAAGATCTTGTGCAAACGTAAGGGATGCACCCCCTTGCGTTGATGTGCCAATGTGGCCAGTATTTGGGGTTTGGGGGTGGTCCCTGCAGGTCCGGGGTTTGCGGGGTTTAGGTTATCCCCGACAGTGTTGTTTAGATGATCAGACATGATCTTGGGAAAGAAAAAGGAATGTGGAAAAAAGTGCTAAGAGTAGTGGTGGGCGCCAATGAAGAAACAATGGTTAACCGAGGTGGTTAACTCACTGGTCTTGTCAAGTAGGGTTAATCCCTTCTTTCCGAGGATCGCTGGCTGGATCGCCCGCTGGTTGATCTCCTGCACACAAGGAAACAAACCGTGACTCGTAACAAGGAGGATGGGGTGGGGGGTGCTCCTTGTTACCACTCTCCGGCGTGAGAATCGGTAATTTGCTTAGGAAGCAAAGTGTGATAGTAGTAGTAGTGAGAGAGTTGTGAAGAGATACCTCAAACCTGGTTTGGGATGGGTATTTATAGCCGAGGAGTGAATGAGAGTAGTTGAGTGGCTAGTCTGACATCGCACAGCCTCCTGCAAGTGTGTCAGGCCTGTTGGTTACGGTGGTGAGGCCACGTCCTGCTGTGGTGTCAGTCTGTTGCCTACGTGTGGGCTGTCAGGTGACTGTCCTCAGTGCCACTTGCACTGTGGTGTCAGACCCACTTGCCTCGTAGGCAGGATGCAGTGCCGGGCCGCATCGCTGCTTGCGGGCACTGATGTTGTTCCCGCGTTCTTGTTCTGGCCAAGATGCATGCGGGATGCGGTGCTGTGCCGCATCGCCGCTTGGTGACTGTTACTGTTGTCCAGATCCCTTGTCGTGACGAAAATGTTCATAGGATGCGGTGCCAGGCCGCATCGCTATGCGTAACATCCGTTCCGTACTTAAGGCAAGTCTTCTCATCCCTGGACAGATTGGTTTCGACCGCTGTGTTTGCGCGTGCCCGCACGGACACAGATAAGTTCTTGCCGGTGGGAGTTTTTGATAAGGGTAATGGTCACTCGCGGTCGTGCTGACGCGAGATCTAGGACCATACCCCTTCATACTACCACCCCATTTATGTGCATGAATATAAATATAAATATAAAGCATGAACCTTGTGCAGGGCTTTAAACAAATCGAACGTTCAGCGAACACTTCATGACAGAAAATGCAGATTTTATTTTAAAATAAATATATGTTTGTGTGTATTCATTTGTGTTCATAACTGTTGTTTGTGTTCAGTTATGTTCTGTTATTCATTTAAACAAATCGAACGTTCAGCGAACACTTCATGACACAAATCGAAAATTCGTGTTCAATAAAATAACGACACGTGTCATGTAAGACAAAAAGTGTTATAAACCCGAATCTAGTTAAAGATGTATGGCAGGATTTAAAAGTGTCGTCATGTTAATTCATACCTCTAAACGACCTCATTATGAATCCCAAGACCCTAATGTATATTATAAACATCTGTTATACTCAAACCCGGTAAATACTAACAATAATTGATTCAAAATTTCAAAAGTGGAATCCTACGAAGAAATGCACGACAACCCTTCGTTTATGGCTTTTCGTTAAAGTCCAAGACAATTGTACATCATTAAAGGTGATCTAAACTGTACAAGGCATGTTCATGAGGCCCTATTCTGAAAAATAGAAGCCCAAAATTCGTAATAACCATGTTACCTGTTCGAAGCTTAAAAGGGCAAGAGTTTTTGTCCTCTGGAAAAGGCTTACGGACCGTAAGCCTCAAGCCTTACGGTCCGTAAGCCATGCACGACGACCAGAATGTTGACAGTTGGCTGTTTTGAGCATGTAACCGACTTAGAATGATATTTTCCACTTCCATGCGCGACCCCTACTGACTTTTAGACCCTAGGAGCACTTGTAAATGATCTGGGAACAATGCTAGACTTGTGTGTCAAGATCACAAGCAATTAAAAGCACTATATAAAGCCACAATGTTTGCAACATTCTTGCATTCATTCCATCTGCATTTCTGATCATCTCTGGAGCTCAAGAACCTTCGCTAAGCATCCCGGGTCGTGAATTAGGCTTTTGTAAGTACCCTTGACCTTCCTTAATTGAGTTTTACTTAGTTTTTAGCTTAAAAGTCAAACCGTCGTAATTAACGTTTGACTTAGCGATTAATCATTAATGGTCCAGTGATTAGTCTAATTAAAAGTAGTTATAATTTGGTAATTATGTGGGCATTAAACCCTTAAAAGGGCACCCTCTGATTCCCGCTCTAACTAGATCAAATGTCGGGTCAAAGTTGTTTAGAAAAAGTCAACAGAAACTTAATTTGCAAATTAACATGTAATTAGCAATGTAGAAGGCATGTAACCTATTTTATCACTCATATAACTTGGTAATAAGTATAATAACTGGTCTAAGCTTGTTTGATCCGACAATTTTCTCTTTAGACCCGGTAAACTTTGACTTTTGCTTTGACTTCAGTTCTGACCCGATTTAGTATGATTTGATAATGCCTTAGAGCTTCCTTAGGGCCAGGTTACATGTTGGTATAACCCTCTGTGGTTGGTTCGTTGTTTGCCCGATTCGTTTACACGTTTCCGTTAATTGCTTAATGTTGACCATAATGCCCTTTTGACCATAAAACGAGAATTTTGGAAATGTGAAAGGACAATAATCTTTGTTACTGATTTATAAACATGTCCCTAAATTTTTAGATCAGTTTGAAGTCTAGATTAGGAGTTATGCTTAATGACGTAATAAGACCGCTTTTTAGTAATTAAACGGCGTCATTAGCATAAAGCCTATCTAAACCCAATTTTCGACACCAAACCTTTTACCCACTGATGTAATATAATATTTTGGGATTTTTGAAGATTTTTAATTATTTTTAACCTGCTCATAACCTAAGGTTATGACCTTGATTCGGTAAATACCGATTATACCCATTTCGTGTATAAAATGAGTTTTATATAATATTTTGACACCAATCCAATTGCTACTGATTTTATATAATAAATGGAGTATTTTGAACTTTATAACCTGAATAGAAAACTCATATTTCCGGTATAACCCGGAAATCGCTTAAAATGGCTTTTTTAAGCGTATTAAACACATAGTTTGGGTTTAAAACCATTTTGTCATAAAAGACTTATTACCAACTGATATAACCTGTTAAAGTAAGTTGTTTTACTGATGTATTCAGACCCGAATCTCGGAATTATAAATAATCTCCTTATTAATCTTTTAAATGACCAAAATACCCCTACGGGGCTTAAATTAAGATTAAACTCGTTTTGGGCATAATGGAAGATATCCTACTGATATCACAACATATTTAAGGCATATTAACTTAGGAAACCTGTTAGTGACTTTCTCGGGTACCCGTTATGCGTTATTCGCGTTCGGTTCGGTTTATGTAACTAGTTTGCATAAATTAGCCGAAACGGGTCAAACCTTGTCGTTTTTATCTCAAAATCCAGAATATGTTTAGTTTACCCATATTATACAAGTCTTCAAACTTGTCGGGTCTAAAACACATTCTATTCCGGTCTTCGCTTAATCACGCGTTCGAACCGTATCTTTCTTTAAAACTAACCGGTCTAAGTTTAGGCTTAATTAAAGACCCGTTAGGATTCTAATAGGTTATTATAAACATTCGTTCCAGAATAGGAGACTCGGTAAAAGCTACACGCACTTGCTATTTGTGATTGATACTTGCAAAGGTAAATACTTTTAACTTATTTTCCCTATACGGGCTTGGGGTATGGTATATAAAATATCGCTTGGTCGGACATTGAATCTTTAATCGAATAGAGGTTAAATCATTGATATGCTCCGTTTTGAAATGTTTTGTTTGCTTAAAGCCTTTGGGGGGTTAATGACCATGTCCCGGATATCCTTGGCATCATTTTACGAAATGGCCACGACCTAAGCACGGGGTGTAGGCGTACCCGTCAGTGCCTAAATAAATAATGTGGTGTGTCTATTGATCTTTAACCCGGTCTACAGATCGGGCTACTGAACGCATAAGGAACATGTAATTCTTTTACAAGATTATATTCAAATAATTATCCCAAGTTATAAAGAGTTTGTGCCACGTGCATTCAAATCAATTTTATTAAACTTTTCAAAATGAGTTGGTTGATTGTATTTACCAGTGTAAACTGACGTATTTTCCCAAAAAGGTTAAGTGCAGGTACTACACGAACTAGGCTGGCTTTCTCCTAGCGTCCACAATAAGTCTCGCAAGCTTGGATGTCAAAACTGTTGAACAATGTTTCCATTTTATTTTTGATCCACCTGTGGATTATTTTCAACTGTTTGTGATACTTGATATTACAATTATATTCGGTTGAAATATATCTATCTTTTGCTTCCGCTGTGCATCTAAATATTGTGTTGTTTGACTGTAATGTTACCAACCATGTCACGATACTCCCCACCGGGCCCACCGGAAATACGTGGAAATATCAGGGTGTGACAGGTTGGTATCAGAGCCAACATTGAGTGAATTAAACACTAGCCTTTTGTGTTTAATCTCAATGACACAATTGCATATTCCTAAATTTTCGAGTCTAGACAAAGAACTTAGGACAAATCCAAATTTTTGTTTTTAATTTTAACTTTCTCCTTTATATTTCTTGTTGTATCTTTTATTGTTTTGACAGGAAATATGCCACCAAGATTTAGACGAGGAGGACGAGGCAAGGGGCCGATCACCGCCCCCAACGATCACGAGGCCGGACCTTCGCTCCGGCGAGCTCCTTCCAATACTATGAGTGACGATCCTTAGGGAAAATTGAGGACACTTACGGAGCCCGCTAGACGGTCTGTTTCGCACAGCTCAACACCTCCCTACCGCCATTCCTTTGGGCCACATTCTGAAAACGAGCCCGATAACCCACAACCTTCATATATACCTCTCCAGCGATCTCTTTCACACAACTCCTTTGGCAACTCCACTCCTGTTTTTCAGGGCCGGTTTAACCCGGTAAACTATATACAAGAACCAGTGGGTTTTAACCCATTGGGACTAGAGGACCACTTCTCAGAAGACAATGCAATGGACATGGACGAGGACACGGATCCCGTCGAACCTGCAAGCGGTACCCCCAACCATCCTATTGAGGTCTCAGATGGTTCGTCCTTCCACGGATCACCCTACGGTGGTCCAGACAGTTACCAAGCAAGGTTTAACCAGCATGAATGGTACTTCACACCTTCTCACCATTCATCACCCCACCAGCAGCAGCAGCAGGATCCCTCCGGGGATTCGCGATTCGTGGCAGTCACGCCACCGCATCCGCCGCCACCAGTTCATCAAGCACCGCCAGAACCGCCAAGGCGTAGGAGAACCGGCGCACGTATATCTGCGCGAGCAAGGGATTTTCACTTCAGCACCCCTCATCACTCGCGTGGCAGTCACTACCCGCCACTGCATGAAGACCCACAAATGGGTGGGCCCTCAAACCCAATTCCAGAGGTGAGCTCTGCACTGGTTGCACCACAGCCGCCACCAATGGGTTTTGGTAACCCGATTCCTACGTACGCTGGGTCAACCGCGTATAACCCGTGTGAGCAGCCGGCTCACACAAACTATAACTTTGCTGAAGACCCTTACCAAGTGGCATCAAACTACCTCGCCCTTCATCCTGAAGGACCTTATGGAACCCCTTGGGGAATGGGATATCCAACTCATGGGTATCAAGTACCTGCACGACCACCGATTAGGCAACAGTCGCAGCCACCACGATTTTCTCCACCAGAGCAGGAGGAAATCCTCCAAAGATTAAGTCGTGTGGAGCATGAATTCAAAGAAGAACGCAGGAACAACATGGGTTTCCTCAAGGGCCTAGCGAGCTTGTTGAAGGGGAAGAAGAAAAGGGATCATTAAATCCCTATAGGTAATGTTGTACTTCCTACTTTTCAATTAAGTCCCTGTGTGGACATTTATCTGTGTATTTAGTCCATGCGTGGACTTGTCTTTTTAGTCCCTGCGTGGACATCTATTCTATGTATTTAGTCCCTACGTGGACATCTGTTTAGTACTTGGTCCCTACGTGGACTTGCGTTTCGGTTTAACCCCTGCGTGGGTAATTTGTCTATTAAAAGTCCTGTTTAGGGCAATGTGTAATCCTTTAATAATTAATGGAATGTTAAGTTTATTTTCATTTTGTCATTATGCATAAATATATTATACATGAAATAAATGAATCAAAATCATTCTTTTTAAAATAATCTGCCTATTATATATTAAATAAGAATCTTAAAGGTATAACCTAGCCTACATGTCATTATAAGACTTGGCCAAGATGGTAAGACCTGTTTAAAAGATTCAGATCCCTGTTAACATCTGAAAACATGTTAACGCTCCTGGCAGAAGTGATTAGTTAAAAATCACACACGTCATTCTTATATAAGGATTCTTCAAAAGATTCCTAACCTAACTTTATGATCTATAAATCATGGGTTTAAATCATCAATTAAGATGATTACATATTAAACATCCAATAGTGATGTAGTGCCTACGGGCCATACTCGTTGTCATATAAGACAAAAGGACAGTAGTAGTCTACGACTCCCAGTCAGAAAAAGGTAAGGAACTATGTTCAAACCTTTATGCCTTGAACCTCTGAAATCATGGCTTATAATTTAAAAATGTCCCAGTGATTAGGCTTTTTGTGCTAATAATACTGTTATTGTTTTATAATTAGGATAAGTTATATTAAAATCCTAAATAAATGTGAGTAACAAATTAACCAAATATGGTCTATGTTTACCATGGTTAATGAATTGCCCTAAAAGGCAATTCCATAATAAACTCCCAAATAAATTATTGTCAATATCTTATGTAACAGTTCAAACCAAAATGGCTGACTCGGATGAGATCAACAGTCACCCTAGGGAGGGTCATGGTAATACCCGAATTAACATCGCGGGTGAAGAACTACAAGCATTGATAGACAATGCTGTTTCAAAGGCGATAGAGCGGCAGTATCAGGAATGTAGCGGGACTCGAAGTAGGACCCTATCCGCACCGCATTCAAAGCCTAAGACTCATTCTGAGGCCCACAGCAAGCCACCACCCTCTAAAAAGGAAGAGCCTAAGAAAGGTGATGACGATCGTCAATCTTCAAATCAGCAAAGTGTTCCATCTCAAAGGATCGTGCTGAATCAAGGACCCCGTGATAAGGGTTGCTCCTACAAGTACTTTGTTTCATGCAAACCCAGGGATTTCACTGGGGAGAAAGGAGCTATAGACTGCATGACGTGGTTGGATGAGATGGATACCGTGGTTGATATCAGCGGATACGTTGAGAAGGATGTGGTAAAGTTTGTGTCTCAATCGTTCAAAGGTGAGGCCTTGGCCTGGTGGAGATCGTTGGTTCAAGCTACCGGGAAGATTCCACTGTACAATATAACATGGGAACAATTTGTGGCCCTCATCAAGGAGAACTACTGTCCTCAGCATGAGGTCGAAAAGATTGAGTCGGATTTTCTCTCACTGGTAATGAAAAATCTGGATTGCCAAGCTTACCTTACGAGCTTTAATACAATGTCAAGGTTGGTTCCTTATCTGGTGACCCCGGAACCCAAAAGAATAGCTCGTTTCATTGGGGGTTTAGCCCCAGAAATTAAGGCAAGCGTGAAGGCCTCTCGGCCAGCTACTTTCAGATTTGTAGCTGATATATCTTTATCCCTCACACTGGACACGGTCAGGCAGAGATCGCTGAGGAACACGGATGCCGAGAAAAGGAAGCGTGAAGATGACAATTCATGAAGGTCAGATAAGAAGCACCGAGGAAACAATGACCACAAGAAGGGGTCTAGTTCTAGGAAGGATGGGCATCAATCTGGAGATAAGCCCAAGTGTAAGATTTGTCAGAAGCACCACTTTGGAAGGTGCAGACTTGACTCAAAATCCCAATCTCAGCCGAGGCCTTGTGGGATTTGCAAATCTTCAGAACATAAGACCCTAGAGTGCAAGAAGCTGAAGGATACGACGTGTTACAGTTGCAACGAAAAAGGGCACATTAAGACAAATTGCCCAAAATATGCAAAGAAAGCTGATGAAGGAAAGAAGACCAATGCTAGAGTCTTCAGGATGGATGCAAAGGAAGCTGTGCAAGACGACAACGTGATCACAGGTACCTTTCTTATAAATGATGTTTATGCGAGGTGCTATTTGATTCAGGAGCTGATAAATCATTTGTAGATAATAAGTTTTGCAAATTGCTGAATTTACCTGTTAAAACCCTAAGAGTGAAGTATGAGGTGGAATTAGCAGATGGCACCTTAGAAATCGCCTCAACCATATTAGATGGATGTTTCATATCCATTAAGAACCACTCTTTTCCTTTGTCCTTACTACCTTTGAAGTTAGCCGGTTTCGACATAGTTTTGGGTATGGACTGGTTATCTCATAACCAGGCCCAGATTGTCTGCAATAAGAAGCAAGTGGTGATCAAGACTCCGTCTGGTGAATCACTTACCATTCAGGGAGATACCCAGTATGGACTGTCTGAGCAAGTAACTACGCTCAAGGCCTCTAGGTGTTTGAAGAAGGGTTGTGTCATCTACATGGCACAAGTGACTATTGATGAGCCGAAACCCAAGATTGAGGATTTCCCCGTCATTTCTGAATATCCTGAAGTTTTTCCTGAAGAACTACCTGGCTTACCACCAGATAGACAAGTAGAATTCAGAATTGACATCATCCCTGGAGCAGCACCTGTTGCTAGAGCACCTTATAGGTTGACACCAATAGAGATGAAGGAATTGAGAACGCAACTAGACGGATTGCTAGCCAGAGGTTTCATCAGACCTAGTTCGTCTCCTTGGGGAGCGCCAATCCTATTTGTCAAAAAGAAGGATGGATCGATGCGTCTGTGCATCGATTACCGTGAGCTTAATAAGGTCACTATCAATAATAGGTATCCTTTGCGCAGAATCGACGATCTGTTCGATCAACTTCAAGGGGCAAGTTACTTCTATAAGATTGACTTAAGGTCAGGCTATCACCAACAGAAGGTTAGAGATGAAGACGTACACAAGACTGCATTTAGGACTCGTTATGGTCATTACGAGTTCCTAGTGATGCCTTTTGGACTCACTAATGCACCAGCGGCATTCATGGATCTCATGAACCGTGTCTGCAAACCATACTTGGACAAATTTGTTATTGTCTTCATCGACGACATTCTGATTTATTCAAAGAATCAGGCCGACCATGAGAAACATCTTCGATGTATTCTTTCACTACTTCAGCAGGAGAAGCTCTATGCCAAATTCTCTAAGTGTGAATTTTGGCTTCGGGAAGTCCAATTCCTTGGACATATGGTTAGTGAACGCGAAATCCAGGTAGATCCCGCTAAGGTTGAAGCTGTCATGAATTGGCAAGAGCCAAAGACGCCCACAGAAATTCGCAGTTTCCTGGGATTGGCAGGATACTACAGGCGCTTTATTGAAAATTTTTCAAGGATTGCTGCGCCCCTAACTTCTTTGACTAGGAAGGATATTAAGTTCAACTGGGGACCCAAGCAACAAGAATCCTTTGATATCCTTAAGCAGAAGCTAAGCAATGCTCCTGTACTGACATTGCCTGAAGGTACTGAAGAATTCGCGGTTTATTGCGACGCATCACACACTGGCATGGGGTGTGTGCTTATGCAGAAAGGCAAGGTTATTGCCTATGCTTCACGTCAATTAAAGGTGCATGAAAAGAATTACACCACCCATGACTTGGAGTTGGGTGCCGTTGTATTTGCACTGAAGCTTTGGAGGCACTACTTATACGGTATCAAGTGTGTGATCTATTCTGATCACAAGAGCCTCCAGCACCTGTTTAACCAAAAGGAATTGAAC
Source organism: Helianthus tuberosus (assembly GCA_030545235.1). Classification (NCBI taxonomy): domain Eukaryota; kingdom Viridiplantae; phylum Streptophyta; class Magnoliopsida; order Asterales; family Asteraceae; genus Helianthus; species Helianthus tuberosus. The sequence continues at coordinate 104,283,844 of CM060381.1, forward strand.
ATGAGACAACGACGTTGGATGGAAACTTTGAATGATTATGATTGTGAGATAAGATACCATCCTGGCAAGGCGAATATAGTCGGCGATGCCTTGAGTCGAAAGGAAAGGGTGAAGCCCATCCGAATCAATGCCAAGAGCATTGAAATAAAGAATAGTTTGAATGAAAGGTTGTTAGCTGCACAGAAGGAAGCTGTGTTGGAAGCTAACTATCCCAATGAAAAGCTAGGGGTAACCGAGGAGCAGTTATCTCTTGGCAATGACGGAATTCTGAGATTGAATGGACGAATATGGGTTCCAGTTTATGGAGGACTTCGAGATGTCATCCTCCAGGAAGCCCACAGTTCAAAATACTCCGTTCATCCTGGAGCTGACAAGATGTACCAGGATTTGAAAGCGAACTTTTGGTGGATAGTCTTAAAGAAGTCTATAGCTACCTATGTAGCTAAATGTTTGACATGTGCGCAAGTGAAAGCTGAACATTAGAAGCCGTCAGGTTTGCTACAACAACCTGAACTTCCCACCTGGAAGTGGGAAATGGTGACCATGGATTTCATCACCAAGTTTCCAAAGACAAGGAAGGGAAATGATACTATATGGGTAATAGTAGAAAGACTAACTAAGTCAGCACATTTCCTACCCATTAAGGAGACCTATAGCTCTGACATGTTAGCCCAATTATATGTCGATAAGATTGTGTCTCTACATGGCGTACCCGTGTCTATTATCTCTGACAGAGATACTAGGTACACGTCACATTTTTGGAAGAGTTTCCAACAATCTTTGGGCACGCGCTTAAATTTTAGTACGGCTTACCATCCTCAGACGGACGGGCAGAGTGAGCGTACAATCCAAACGTTGGAAGACATGCTTCTTGCATGTGTGATGACTTAGGTGGTAGTTGGGATAACCACCTGCCATTAATCGAGTTCTCTTATAACAATAGCTATCATTCCAGCATCAAGGCTGCGCCTTTTGAGGCATTATATGGTAGAAAATGCAGAACACCCGTTTGTTGGGCGGAAGTTGGAGATGTCCAATTTTCAGGACCTGAAATAGTCTTTGAAACGACGAACAAGATTGTCCAGATTCGTGACCGCCTGAAAGCTGCCAGGGATAGGCAGAAAAGCTACGCAGATCTAAAGCGTAAACCTCTGAAATTCGAGGTAGGTGACAAAGTGTTACTCAAAGTATCACCCTGGAAGGGAGTGATGCGATTTGGCAAGAAAGGTAAGTTAAGCCCGAGATACGTAGGACCATTCGAGGTCATCGAATGTGTCGGATCAGTTGCTTATAAGTTAAATTTGCCTGAAGAGCTCAGTGGAATTCACAATCTATTCCACATCTGCAATCTGAAGAAGTGTTTCGCTGATGAATCACTAGTCATACCACATACAGATGTGCACATAGAAGAGAGCTTGAAGTTTGTTGAAAAACCTGTGTCGATCGAGGATCGACAGGTTAAGAAGCTTCGAAGGAAGCATGTGCCAATAGAAAAGGTTAAATGGGATGCCCATAGAGGTCCCGAGTACACGTGGGAGGTAGAGTCCACAATGAAAGAAAAGTACACTCATTTGTTTCAGTAAATCCTGAGGTCGAGATTTCTTTTAAGGGGGTGAGGATGTAACACCTCGAAAATTCGTTTTCAATAAAATAACGACACGTGTCATGTAAGACAAAAAGTGTTATAAACCCGGATCTAGTTAAAGATGTATGGCAGGATTTAAAAGTGTTGTCATGTAAATTCATACCTCTGAACGACCTCATTATGAATCCCAAGACCCTAATGTATATTATAAACATCTGTTATACTCAAACCCGGTAAATACTAACAATAATTGATTCAAAATTTCAAAAGTGGAATCCTACGAAGAAATGCACGACAACCCTTCGTTTATGGCTTTTCGTTAAAGTCCAAGACAATTGTACATCATTAAAGGTGATCTAAACTGTACAAGGCATGTTCATGAGGCCCCATTCTGAAAAATAGAAGGCCAAAATTTGTAATAACCATGTTACTTGTTCGAAGCTTGAAAGGGCAAGAGTTTTTGTCCTCTGGAAAAGGCTTACGGACCGTAAGCCTCAAGCCTTACGGTCCGTAAGGCATGCACAGCGACCAGAATGTTGACAGTTGGCTGTTTTGAGCATGTAACCGACTTAGAATGATATTTTCCACTTCCATGCACGACCCCTACTGACTTTTAGACCCTAGGAGCACTTGTAAATGATCTGGGAACAATGCTAGACTTGTGTGTCAAGATCACAAGCAATTAAAAGCACTATATAAAGCCACAATGTTTGCAACATTCTTGCATTCATTCCATCTACATTTCTGATCATCTCTGGAGCTCAAGAACCTTCTCTAAGCATCCCTGGTCGTGCATTAGGCTTTTGTAAGTACCCTTGACCTTCCTTAATTGAGTTTTACTTAGTTTTTAGCTTAAAAGTCAAACCGTCGTAATTAACGTTTGACTTAGCGATTAATCATTAATGGTCCATTGATTAGTCGAATTAAAGGTAGTTATAAGTTGGTAATTATGTGGGCATTAAACCCTTAAAAGGGCACCCTCTGATTCCCGCTCTAACTAGATCAAATGTCGGGTCAAAGTTGTTTAGAAAAAGTCAACAGAAACTTAATTTGTAAATTAACATGTAATTAGCAATGTAGAAGGCATGTAACCTATTTTATCACTCATATAACTTGGTAATAAGTATAATAACTGGTCTAAGCTTGTTTGATCCGACAATTTTCTGTTTAGACCCGGTTCGGAACCGAGAGTCGCAAAACTTTGACTTTTGCTTTGACTTCAGTTCTCACCCGATTTAGTATGATTTGGTAATGCCTTAGAGCTTCCTTAGGGCCAGGTTACATGTTGGTATAACCCTCTGTGGTTGGTTCGTTGTTTGCCCGATTCGTTTACACGTTTCCGTTAATTGCTTACTGTTGACCATAATGCCCTTTTGACCATAAAACGAGAATTTTGGAAATGTGAAAGGACAATAATATTTGTTACTGATTTATAAACATGTCCCTAAATTTTCACATCAGTTTGAGGTCTAGATTAGGAGTTATGCTTAATGACGTAATAAGACCGCTTTTTAGTAATTAAACGGCGTCATTAGTATAAAGCCTATCTAAACCCAATTTTCGACACCAAACCTTTTACCCACTGATGTAATATAATATTTTGGGATTTTTGAAGATTTTTAATTATTTTTAACCTGCTCATAACCTAAGGTTATGACCTTGATTCGGTAAATACCGATTATACCCTTTTCGTGTATAAAATGAGTTTTATATAATATTTTGACACCAATCCAATTGCTACTGATTTTATATAATAAATGGAGTATTTTAAAATTTATAACCTAAACAGAAAACTCAGATTTCCGGTATAACCCGGAAATCGCTTAAAATGGCTTTTTTAAGCGTATTAAACGCATAGTTTGGGTTTAAAACCATTTTGTCATAAAAGACTTATTACCAACTGATATAACCTGTTAAAGTAAGTTTTTTTACTGATGTATTCAGACCCGAATCTCGGAATTATAAATAATCTCCTTATTAATCTTTTAAATGACCAAAATACCCCTACGGGGCTTAAATTAAGATTAAACTCGTTTTGGGCATAATGGAAGATATCCTACTGATATCACAACATATTTAAGGCATATTAACTTAGCAAACCTGTTAGTGACTTTCTCGGGTACCCGTTATGCATTATTCGCGTTCGGTTCGGTTTATGTAACTAGTTTGCATAAATTAGCCGAAACGGGTCAAACCTTGTCATTTTTATCTCAAAATCCAGAATATGTTTAGTTTACCCATATTATACAAGTCTTCAAACTTGTCGGGTCTAAAACACATTCTATTCCGGTCTTTGCTTAATCATGCTTTCGAACCGTATCTTTCTTTAAAACTAACCGGTCTAAGTTTAGGCTTAATTAAAGACCCGTTAGGATTCTAATAGGTTATTATAAACCTTCATTCCAGAATAGGAGACCCGGTAAAAGCTACACGCACTTGCTATTTGTGATTGATACTTGCAAAGGTAAATACTTTTAACTTATTTTCCCTATACGGGCTTGGGGTATGGTATATAAAATATCGCTTGGTCGGACATTGAATCTTTAATCGAATAGAGGTTAAATCATTGATATGCTCCGTTTTGAAATGTTTTGTTTGCTTAAAGCCTTTGGGGGGGGGGGGTTAATGACCATGTCCCGGATATCCTTGGCATCATTTTACGAAATGGCCACGACCTAAGCACGGGCTGTAGGCGTACACCCGTCAGTGCCTAAATAAATAATGTGGTGTGTCTATTGATCTTTAATCCGGTCTACGGATCGGGCTACTGAACGCATAAGGAACATGTAATTCTTTTACAAGATTATATTCAAATAATAATCCCAAGTTATAAAGAGTTTGTGCCACGTGCATTCAAATCAATTTTCTTAAACTTTTCAAAATGAGTCAATTGATTGTATTTACCAGTGTAAACTGACGTATTTTCCCATAAAGGTTAAGTGCAGGTACTACACGAACTAGGCTGGCTTTCTCCTAGCGTCCACAATAAGTCTCGCAAGCTTGGATGTCAAAACTGTTGAACAATGTTTCCATTTTATTTTTGATCCACCTGTGGATTATTTTCAACTGTTTGTGATACTTGATATTACAATTATATTCTGTTGAAATATATCTATCTTTTGCTTCCGCTGTGCATTTAAATATTGTGTTGTTTGACTGTAATGTTACCAACCACGTCACGATACTCCCCACCGGGCCCACCGGTAATACGTGGAAATATCGGGGTGTGACAACGAAAGAAGTTCGTATGGATGTAACTCATTTGTGCGGATGTAACTACATCCGCACAGACAAGCTCATCCGCACGGAAGTGCTCGTTCGTCCGAAACTCATGTATATATATAGTGTCGTGTGTTCGTTAGTTGTTAAGTTTTGGAGATCCTAGAGGGGAAGTGCTGCCTACTTGTAAACGATGTAAACTCTTTCGGTATGCATGGAATCATTTGACTTATGACTAATCTAACAAGAATTCTATCGAATTAGTTCTATCCTATCCAAACTTCCGTCTAAACCCGCCCGATCCAGAACTCTCAATATTCAAATCCAAACCAATGAATAAATATCGATTAAAGCTATTATCTATCAAAATAAAGGATATTATAGTTACCCTGTATTCATATGGAGATTGTCGATTACACTCGTCTTGTAGATTCGAGAGTCAGAATTGGTGGTTATATTGTGGTTTGTTAGTGCAAATGGAAGAGCAGAGAAGGATGATCACTAAGATACCAAAATCGATATAGAGATATTCGCAACATAAAGATAGGTGGAGTTTATACAGTTGCTACATACTTGGGTACCTTTCTTAGCCTATTAACCTAATAGCCTTAACGGCAATCCATCGATCACTAGTGAAATTCCCGAGATTATGAAGTTGTAACCGATCGACAAAGGGGAAAAGGAAAGCAATTTGATTTCACCTACTGGAGTTGACTCGGTCAATGAACATACATAAATATATACATATACACATATATGCACACACATATATTTTTATCTAAAAAATTAATTAATCTATATTTCAACCTAATTACCAAGTACAAATCATCATTTTAGTTCTTTTAAGTTTCTAACAGTTCTCATTATATATTATTAATTTCTTTTAATACTTTAAAAAGTAAATTAATTTTTGAGTCCATATGTTTTAGTGATGTTAATCACGTGAATCCAAAATAAAAAAAGTTTAACACCCTGAGTAACTAGACTCTTTTTTTGTAACCATTTTTCAAATTTTTAACTTCATCCACCAATCTTGTTAACTATAATGGTATTTTAGTCATGTAATAGTACAACTCTTTAATACACAAAGTATAAACAACACACCCTCATCATCTCTTTCATCAAGCTGTCTCTTCACCGACCGAATCCAGCACCCAGACTCATTAAGTTTTGCAGTACAACAATCACACCATTTTATAACAATACCAACAGGCTGCTCGCTCTTGGTTTCCATATTTATAACAATTTTTCATTCCAATTTCAACAGATCAAAGACTTAAATCCACCAATAGTTTCTGAACCCCCACCCCCTACCAATTAAGCATCTAAAAGTAAAAGAAAGAAGTACACACACGATGGCTGATCGAGATAAACAACTTCACACGTATTTTTTTTGTCACAACGTTTTCATGAAACCGAAACACTGTAATAACTACACACAATTCGACCAATACTTGCTAAAAAGTGCGTTACTTATCGCCACAACCTCTTCATTAAACTGAAATATTTTTGTAATTACATATATTCCGATACATTCCTGATCTAATTGATCAAAATCATGTTACCTTGAACGATTTGTAGCGGAAATCAAGGGCCGGTAAGGGGCACACTCCATGCTATGCTAGTGAATAGAGGCGAAATTTCCACAAGAAAAAAAGATTTTTTTTTCTGAGAAGTTTTGAATAATTGTGGAAAAACTGGGTGTCGAATACCCAAATCCCTGATGATGTTTAAAGGGTTTTTGTTAACGTCGGAATATCCCAGCCTTCGTTGCTACAAAAAAGTAAACCGTTAGCCTCGCCACGGAGGGCCCCGTGGGGGGGGGGGGGGGGGAGGGGGGATCCGTGACCAAGCTCCGGCGTGAGAATAAGTAAACTTGCCGGAGAATATGAGAAGCTTATTTCGATGAGTGTGATCACCGGAATATTTCTCTATGGTGTGAATCTAATAAATGTGTGTGTATTTAATATGGAGGAATCTCGGTCGGAATAAATAAGAGAGTTATTAATGTAATACCTTGAACCTGCCCCTTGATCATCTCCTCTCTTTCTTATATAACACCGAGGCCTTATCTCCCATGTGGGATATCTTAACGGGACGATCTAACGGATTCTGTCGGTCTTCGGGGGGCTCAGACACGTGTCTGACCCCCAACGGTAGGATTATCGCCTCATTTAATGTTCCGGCTAAGAAGTACAATGCCAGCCGAGATCCTCTTCATATCATGCATTAAATGCAGCCTGTGTCCTCTGATTCCTTACTTCCCGCTCATTTTTATATAAGGGAAACCTTAGTGGGCAAGTAAAACTGTCCTTTGGGCCTTATCTGCTGGGCCCGCATGGCGACAGCCCAAAGACGGATAAATGGAGTAATCCATTGGCCCGTCGTCAAGTCATCTTTAGTCCCTGGTTACGAGACTCAAATTTCGTGATCCAGGGCTGAGTCATAATTATCAACAAAAATGGTCTGCTTGGACTAAGAATGCGGGCCCACCCTCAGCTAATCATCACGTGCCTCCTTTTTCTTTCTCGAGGGTCATTAATCGTCAATAATCGACGGTTGGGGTTTGGTCTTGTTGAAACACATGCAGGGTGGTTTTAATTTGAAATGGGGGTGATGTGACGGTTTACTCCATACTTGTCAGTTATTTTCTTTAAATACCCTCCTTGTCTCTTGAATCTTCCTTCAACTTCCATCACAACCCCCTTTTCTTTATTTTCCTTGCATTCTTCCGATCACCGTCCTCCCTAATCATGAGTCGCACCGGTCACTCAATGATCCGTTCCGTCTTGATAGCGAAGGATTTGGAGTCCTTTGTCGATACTTACAAGATACCCAAGCGTTTCTCCCCTACGTTACCAGGCCCTGATGACACGGCCGAATGTAAACCAGATCCGATTGTTCTCTAAACTTTGGCGTTTTCTTCCTGCGGTGTCCGGTATCCCCTTTCTTCCTTTAAGATAGCTTTGTTGCGTCACTTTGGAGTTCATTTCTCCCAATTACACCCTCTAGGGTTTATGAGGGTGGTACATTTTGAGTTATCTTGCGTGGCTGTTTCCGGCGAGCCGTCTATTCCCCTGTTTTGTATGTTTTATAAACTGATTTCTGATGGGGACTGGTTCACCTTTGCCAAATGGAAGAATAATGTGTCTCAGCCTTGCTACTCCTTCATGCCGACTTCTACTTACCCTAAAGAATGGAAGAGTAGGTTTATCTTTGTTTCTGCGGCCATGATACCAGAGTCCCCACCGCTGAGGGATGCCGAGGTTGCTATTGAAGACAGTGTTCCTATTTTGTCTGCTGACGAAATCGTCCAATGGAACCGCATGCACGAGAATTCGACAAGAGCTTTTACCTTTTCCGAAGGGATCCTGCCTATGGGAGGTCTGAGCCCTTCCTACTCGGTTCGTCCTAAGGCCTTTTTTGGCAAAAAAGGTATTCTTGTGTCCTTGACTTGTTGTATTTGTTTTTGTTTTTGTTTTTTAGGGCTTGTGTAGTCATCTTTAGCATTTCCTTTGTGCAGAGTTGACTCTGTGGAGGTTGCTTTAGGGGGATTCCCGAGATGTTAAGTTTGTGGTTGGTGATGAGGTTGAACCGGGTTTGAACCGGGGTGTTGAGATGCAGGTGACCGGAGGGTCCGTTCAGGCTGGGGGCTCTGCCGCCGTGGAAGGAGATGAGGGGGCTTCTTCTGATGGAGAAGAGAGTTCCCCTGATTCTCTTCGAGTTAAGCATTCTGGTCATGAAGATGAAGAGGACCAGGAAAGCCGTCTGGCTCGTAAACGAAAGGCTGCTAGTCCCAAACAAGCCCCGACCCCGCGTGATATCCGGCTGAGGCTCCGGAGTGCTAGTGGACAGAAGGCCCCTTCTTCAACAAAAGCTGCTTCCGAACTTCCCCCTATTGGGGTTAAGGGCTCTTTATCTAAGCACCTGCGGTCCTCCAGCTTTTTGAGTGAACCCTTGTTGGTGAGTCTATCTTTTTATCTGTTGCCTTACATTTGCTTTGTCTTGGGGGATTTCTGATGTTATTTTTTCCTTTCTTCTTCTGATTAGGGAAGTTCTCATGCTCCAATAGAGATCCCTACTGCCCCTTCCTCTTCTCGTGTTCGAGACAAGACTCCGGAAGTAAGCATTGCTCGTATTGCCTCAGCTTTTGAGGTTTCTCCTCATCATGCTACTGGGACCAGTAAACCTTCTCAATTTGAGGGTCTTGCTCATCGATCCCCCTTGGCTCCCCTGTTTGCTAATGCCCTTCCTTTCCCCTACGTTCCTAAGTGGAAAATTACTCAGTCTTTGGTGGTAGGGACCCTTGAAACTGCCAGGGACTTTTTGAGTCATGTTGTTCCTCCCTCCCATAGGTTTATGAACTCTGCTTTGAGGGATGATCTTATCGACGATCAGTACAGCATGTCACTCTGTGAGGGTTTTTTCAGGGGCGTCGACATGTTGCAGCGGGTTGATGATCTGAGGAAAGAGAATGAAGGACTCAAGAATGACCTTAAGACTTCTCAATCTGTTGCTGCTGTGCTCCGATGTCAAGTGGTTGAGGCTGAGCGTAGAATGCAAGAAGAGAAGGTGCATAACCTCTCTCCCCTATCCCTCTTTTTTGATTGTTTTTGGATTTTTCATGATGTCTTTTGCTCAGGGGGCTGGAGCTATGCTGGAGCTGAGGGAGCGAGCTTGGGAGAGGGAGATGGCGGCATTGGTGGAGGAGAAAGAGGAGTTAGCCGCGGAGTTGAAACATCTGAAGGAGACCGATTCCGTTTCTCAGGAGCAGCTGAACATTATGTATGCTGATTGGGGGGCCACTTCTGATGACAATCAGAGGTTGGCTAAGGAGAAACATTGGTTGATTACTGAAGGCTTTGGAGCCTTTCTCATTGCCGTCTCTCAATCGGAGGAGTTCAAAGGTGGTCTTGAGCAGGTTTATAGGGCGTATCGGGATGTTGGATATCAATCAGGCCTGAAGGATTGGTACATTTACTCTGCTCAGGGCTTGGACAGGAAGGAAACTCCGCTTTATAATTCCAAGGCCAAGAAGCGGCTGTCTAAGCTGGATAAGGAGTTTGGGGGGTAAGACCCCAGCCCTTCTTGAAAAGATCCTGGAGCATCCCATGATATCCATCGATGAATTGAAAGCCCTGTTCACTCCTGCCGGTCCCTCGTCTCTGAAGTCTTTGTCTGGGGGTGGTTCCCAGTAATTTCTGAACATTAACTTACATGGTTGTAATCTAAACAATTATGCACTCTAGGGTACTTTTGACTTTTTGCTGCTTGGGGGGAGAGTCTTTGTGTAGGGGCTCTCCTGGTACTTAATCGTATGACCTATGACTGTAAATTTCTATCTTGTTTTTTGCCTGTTTTTGGTGTGCTGTTTTTTTTTGCAGGAGCCTTTGCCGGGAACCGGGCCAGCATTTTCCTGAAGACTTTTAGTTATTTGTAGTATGTTTACGAAAAACTCTGTTTAGTCTGTTTACCAGGCCTTCTAGCTTGTATATTAGTTTTCCTTTTAGGGCCAGTAGGGCTTCTTGTTGTACATTGACTTTGCAGCTTGTATAAAAAACTTCTTTTTGTAGTTTGTTTACAAAAGTATTTTGTGTTCCTGGTTTACTTTATAAACCAGGATTGTCTGTTCGAGGACAATCGCTGGACAAGTCTATAATCGTAAGATTATGTTTTTGGCTTGTTTGTCCGTTTTCTTTGGGTTAGCTAGACCCTATTTTGCCCCACAGCCGGACGTTTGGTATGTTTGATATACCTTGTACGAGTGTGTTTGTTTGTTGTTAGGTTTATAGCCTTTTTGGGCACGTCTGCCTTGATATAACACCTGTTATCTTGCCAAAAGGGGACAAGTGAGTTGTCCGTTTGTCATTCATTTCTTGGGGACCAAGTCCTCCAGTACAAGTTTTTACAAAAGATTTTTTCTTGGGGCAAGCCCCTGACTAGCAGTTAATCATTACAAAAGTGGCTCCCTGGCCATTTTTTCTAAAAGGCCTTTTTATGCCTCATATGTGGTACTTCCTGAGCTGCATGAGTTTCCATGTCCTTGGAACTTCCTTGCCTTGAAGCGTTTCCAGCTTGCAGCTTCCCTTGCCGTTTGCCCACGTTACCCGGTAAGGTCCTTCCCAGTTGGGCCCTAGCTTTCCGGTATTCTCCTGTAGGCTGGCCTCGTTTGCTCTTAATACCAAGTCCACCGGGATGAGATTGAGCTTTTTCATTTTGGCATTGTAGTAGCTTTCGAGTTGCTTTTTGTACTTAGCCTCCCTGACTGCTGCCACTTCCCTTCTTTCTTCAAGCAAATTCAGGTTCATCCGGAGGTCTTGCTCGTTTTTGGCCTCCCTGAGCTTCATTCTGGCAGTTGGGGACCCTATCTCAGCTGGGATGACAGCCTCCGTCCCATAAGTTAAGCTGAAAGGAGTTTACCCGTTGTAGTCTTTGGGGCTGGTCCTATATGCCCATAGTACAAATGGTAATTCCTCCAGCCATCCCTTTCGTTTCCTTCCAAGTCTCCCTTTCATCCCCTTGATAACGCTTTGTTTGCCCTTTCCACTAGCCCGTTGCTCTGGGCATGGGTGACAGATGTAAACACTTGGTGTATGTGCATCTGCTCGCACCATGGCCTGAAGGGTTTTCTAGCAAATTGAACACCGGTATCGCTCACCAACTCCTTCGGGGACCCCGTATCTGCAGATGATGTTATCTAGCACAAATGGTCTCATCTGCTCCCCGGTTATTTTTGCCAAGGGCCTTGCCTCTATCCACTTGGTAAAATAAAAGATGGCAACCACCACGTACTTAACCCCTCCCGGGCCCTCTGGGAACGGCCCAATTATGTCAATAGCCCACTTCTGGAAGGGCAAAGACATTGAAACAGGTATCATTGGGTGTTTATGGCGGTGCGTCATGGGTGCATGGACCTGGCAATTGTCACATCTCTTGATCTCCTCTGATGCTGTCTCATACATTCTGGGCCAATAGAATCCCGCATTCATTACCTTCGCCACTACGGTCCTTGGCCAAGAATGCATCCCACAAATCCCCTCATGTATTTCTCTGATCACATACTTAGCCTCTTCATTATCGACGCACTTCAGGGATGGGCCCAGGTATGACCTCCGGTAAAGTTCTCCATCAATCAACTCATATTGTAAAGCTTTGACTCTTACCTTTCTAGCTGCCCAGTCTCCCTCGGGTAATGCTCCGTCTCTGAGGAATCTTACAATCGGTGTCATCCATGTCTCTTGTGCGTCCTCAATTGTAGCGACCTCTGCTGTGTCAAGAGAGGGGGAAGTCAGGACTTCCACTTTGACTTCTTTTGCTAGGTGGTCAAACGCCATGGAGGCCAGCTTGCTGAGGGCGTCGGATTTCCTATTTCTCCCGCGGGGGATATACTCTAGCTTAAAGGTCTGGAAAGCCTTGGCTGTTTCTTTTACCTTTGCCACGTATTGGGCCATTGTGCTGTCTTTAGCCTCATATTCCCCTTGGTATTGCTTGACCACTAACTGCGAGTCCGTACTAGCCTCCACATGTTTTGCTTTCATCTTTTTGGCTAGCCTCATCCCTGCTAAAAGGGCTTCGTACTCTACGGTGTTGTTGGTATTCTCAAAGTCTAGCCTGATGGCGTAGGTTAGCTCAACTCCCTTAGGACTGATCAACGTAATGCCCGCTCCGCTACCCTTTTCGCTGGAGGCCCCGTCTGTGAGCAGTTTCCATACTGCCTCATCTTCCTTCTTTTTCTCTTCCCTCTCCAAGGCTTCCCACTTTAAAAGTTCTTTTTCTTCATCCTCAAGGACTTCTGCCAAGAAGTCAGCCAGTATTTGTCCCTTTATAGCTGTTCTGGGTTTGAATTCCAAGGAGTGTTCCCCCAGCTCTACTGCCCATTTAGCTAGTCGACCAGATAACTCCGGTCTCCTTAGCACTTTTTGGAGTGGTTGATACGTTATTAAGGTGACCTTGTGCCCTTGGAAATACATTCTGAGTCTCCGAGCTGCAAAAACAAGAGCTAAAGCTAGCTTCTCCAGGGGCATATAACATTCCTCAGGACCCTTGAGGGTCCTGCTGATGAAGTATATTGGTATCTGTTTTCCTTCCCGTTCCACCATCATAACCGCACTTATGGTCGTTTTTGAAGCAGACAAGTACAAAAGCAGATCCTCCCCGGGTACTGGGGTTGCTAAGGTTGGGAGCTTACAGATGTAATCTTTCATTTCTTGAAAAGCGGCTTCCGCTTCCGGGGTCCACTTAAACCTGTCTGTCTGGAGACAATCCTTCAGAACCTTCATGAAGGGAAGAGTCCTGTCGGCTACCTTTGATAGGAAACGGTTTAAGGCGATTAGCGTTCCGTTCAACTGTTGGATGTCCTTCAGGGACCTGGGGGATCGCATTTCAGCTACCGCCTGAGTTTTCTCCTGATTAGCTTTAATTCCGCCCTTAGTAACCACTACTCCCAGGAATTTCCCTTCTTCTACCCCGAAACAGCACTTCCCAGGGTTTAGCTTCATAGTCGCATCTTGCATGGCTCGAATGGTTTTGGCTATATCGTCTATCATAGCCATCTCGGTTAGACTTTTTATAACAATGTCATCGACATATACCTCCAAGTTCCATCCCCGCTGCTCTCTGAAAAGCGTATTCATGAACCTTTGGTATTTTTTAGCCCGAAGGGCATTTTGGTATAACAAAACGTTCCCTCGTCTGTGATGAAGGCGTTTTTCTCTTCATCCTCCATTGACATCTGAATTTGATGATATCCTTTGTAAGCGTCCAGGAAGCACTTTAGGGGGTACTGAGATAAGGAATCCACTTGGACGTCTATCTCCGGGAGGGGATAGCAGTCCTTAGGGCATGCTTTGTTCAGGTCTTGAAAGTCAATGCACATCCTCCACCCCCCGTCTTTCTTTTTGACCATGACTGGGTTAGCAACCCAGGACGGATACTTCACTTCTCTTACTATTCCGGCTCTGAGTAGCTTCCTGGTCTCTTCACAGACGGCCCTCCTCTTGCTGGGGCCCATGCTCTGTTTCTTTTGCTTGACTGGTCTTGCCCAGGTGTATGTATTGAGCCGATGTTCAGTCAGACTTCTTGGGATTCCTGTCATGTCTCCGTGCTAAAATGCAAACACGTCAATGTTGAGGAGAAGCAGCTCCTTGAGAGCACTTTTGCATTTGTCACTCAGGTGGCTTCCCACTTTGACTGTCTGCTCCGGGAACCTATCACAAAGGACCCACTCTTCGACTCCATCTTTTTGGGGTTTCTCAGATATTTCTCCCTCAGAGACAGAAGAAACTACTTCATATGCAGATTTTACCCAAGCCAAGCCTTTTGGCGTTTGGAACACTAGAGCTCCGTGTGGGGTTGATGCCTGTGCTTGCAGATCTCCAATCCCAGGCCTTCCCAGGATTGCATTGTATTTTGAGGGTGCTCGGACCACTGTGAAAGTTAAATTTATGGTTCGGACTCGATCTCCTACCCCGACTGTAAATGGGAGTCTAATCTTTCCCAGGGGTGTGACACACTGTTGTTAAAACCCACTAAGGGGATAGAGTCCTCCTCGAGCCTATCCCTTACATCCCTGTCAAATCTGAGAAAGCAGTGCTCATATATCACCTCTACCCCGGATCCCCCGTCCACATGTATTCTAGCCACCTTGTGGCCGGCTATTATGGCTGAAATGTTAAGGGGGAGTCGCTGCACGTCGTTCTCCTCCAGGTGTGGCATCAAGATGGGAGCTTTCATGCGGTCTGGGGAGCCCAGAATTCTGGCCTTTACACTCCTGGTGGTCTCAAATTCATCCCTCCTCCGAATTATGTCCACATCTGCCCTTCTAGGCTCCCTCACATCTTTCCCCTTTCGGTCCCATCCTCCTTCCTTTATTTCCTTAACCAGGTGAGTCAGTTTACCCGTTTTTACTACGGCCTCAATTTTATGGCCGAAGCCCCTATGAAAATCACAGTACTCGTTCGGTTGTGCCTTTGGCCCTGGTTTTATGGGTGGAGGTCTTGGGAAGGAATTCTTCACCCTCTCAGTGGCTAGTTGATGCGGGCCCAAGTGTGGAAGAGCGGGCCATCTTGTATTTGGAGGCCCAAGATCGCGTAACAAAAGGGGCTTCGCTAAAATGGCTCTAACTTGGGCTACGGGGGTCCGTTTTGGGCGTGTGACCAGGCGAAACGAACGTGAGAACAAGATCCATCTTGCTGCAAACACTAATGGCAATTTGGGTCATCGTCCGGGCCAAAAAACGCTTATTTCTATTAGTTATTTGCATTTTTATGTTTTTTTAAGTGTTTTGGGCATTTTGTTTTTGGGCTTGTGTTTGGCCCGTTGTCTTTTTAGGCCCATTTCGAATTTCGGTTTCTATTTATATGTCTCTCTAGTAATATGAAAAAGCAGACTTGAATTTTGACATAACTCATTTTCACTTCAAATTCCGTGCCTTTTGGGTGGAATCTTGGGGGTTGGGGAAGAACTACACGGGTATTCTTCGAATCAACGTGTTTGATCTTCGTTTCCATATCATGCACTACATCACTAGTATTTCACTTGGAGTTTTGGTGAGAGGGGTGAAGCTGTCGGAGTAGGGGAATGGGCTTCTCCCCCGAGGCCTATATGGGGAATACGAGGGCCTCGTTCTATCATGCAACATTCTATCAAGAGCTGGTTTCTGGAGTAAGGAGTACCTTTTTCGGGAGGTTTTGCAGCGGGGTTGACCCTTCTGGGCAGAGTGTCCATCTCTTTAGCTTTGCTAACCGCGTCTTTGCCTCTGATGAAAGCCATAACCCTGTCCATAAGGTTGTCAAATGAGTGTGGAAACTCCTCCCCCAACTTCTCACATAGTTGTACGTGTTTTAACCCATTAATGAAACTGCTGATCTTCATGACCTCCAGGACATCCTTGATATTCATGCTCTCCTTGACAAACCTCTCCGTGTATTGATCTATCCGTTCGTTGTCCCTCTGCCTTATATGCATGATTTCGTTTGGGTTTTTGATCACTTTTCTTTGTTGTCCAAAGTTCCTCAGAAACTTCTCACTTAACTCTTCATAGCTGTCAATTCCTCCGGGGGGAAGGCTGTCAAACCAGAGCCTAGCTCCCTCCGTTAGAGTTTGCACAAACATGTGGCACCAAACTGGCATGGGCCATCGTCCCAGCTGTCCTGCACCCTTGAATGCATGGATATGGTCCTCAGGATCTCTTGTCCCATCGTACCGGTCAAAGTTGGGAGGTAGCTTTGTCTTAGGAGGCAGCTTTGTCTTAGGAGGCATGGGTGCTTCGGCGATCCTCCTAGTGAACATTGAGATCTCAGCTAAGTCCCGTGGGAGGTAAGACTGATCCAGGTTATCATCGTTTTGATTTTCCTTCTCTTTTTCTTTTCCTTTCTGTTTCTTCCCCGTAAGGAGATCTTCTCTCTCCTCCGAGGACATCTGCCTTAGGGCTGTCATGAAGGTTTCCAAAGGGTCATTGCCACCGTTTTTGCTTTGTGGATCCACCCCTTCCTGGTTGGAAGGTGTGTCGAAAGACAGTCTAGCCCTGAGGCTGTTAAGTTTCTCTTGTCTTTCTAGATCCTCAAGATGCTTTTTCAACTTCTCTCTGTGCATGGCAACAAAATCTAGGGTAATGGCTTCCTCCCTTTCCAGAATTTCCACCTGATTTTCGTTCTCTTCCTCGTGGGTTATGTCTTCCACTGTGACCTAATCACGATCGTTTTGCACTGTTTGGATGGTACGTGAGCTTGGTGGTGTTGCCATGTTGTTTCCTGTGCAATGGGTTATTTCAACGTCGGTGTTTCGGAGTGGAAATACTAGGTAGACTGTGTGGTCCCACGGATGGCGCCAATGTCGAATACCCAAATCCCTGATGACGTTCAAAGGGTCTTCGTTGATGTCGGAATATCCCAGCCTTCGTTGCTACAAAAAAGTAAACCGTTAGCCTCGCCACAGAGGGCCCCGGGGGGGGGGGGGGTCCGTGACCAAGCTCCGGCGTGAGAATAAGTAAACTTGCCAAAGAATATTAGAAGCTTATTCCGATGAGTGTGATCACCAGAATATTTCTCTATGGTGTGAATCTAATAAATGTGTGTGTATTTAATATGGAGGAATCTTGGTCGGAATAAATGAGAGAGTTATTAGTGTAATACCTTGAACCTGCCCCTTGATCATTTCCTCTCTTCCTTATATAACACCGAGGCCTTATCTCCCATGTGGGATATCTTAACGAGATGATCTAACGAATTCTGTCGGTCTTCGGGGGGCTCAGACACGTGTCTGACCCCCAACGGTAGGATTATCGCCTCATTTAATGTTTTCGGCTAAGAAGTACAATGCCAGCCGAGATCCTCTTCATATCATGCATTAAATGCAGCCTGTGTCCTCTGATTCCTTACTTCCCGCTCATTTTTATATAAGGGAAACCTTAGTGGGCAAGTAAAACTATCCTTTGGGCCTTATCTGCTAGGCCCGCATGGCGACAGCCCAAAGACGGATAAATGGAGTAATCCATTGGCCCGTCGTCATTGGGGGTTGGAAGAAGGTGGAGCGATTTGGAACCGTAGAATTTTTATTTTTGAATTATTATCAAATGTTTTGGATATTCTAGGAATTAGTTTAGATATTTAAATGTAGTGGTGGTGGTTGTGTGCTTGATGGTTGAGGTGTGGTGGTAGGGGATGGAGGTGGATTAGGGAGGGATATCTTTGCTGACGTCACCATGAAAGTGACATCTAACCTCCTAACAACCTACAACCACTGATCTATACAAGCACTGTTATCTAACCACTGATTACAATACAATACAAAGAAATAAACTAACTACTGCTTCTCATTCCACTGTTATACTCCCAGCAGTGCTTTATGTCTTCAGCAGTACTTGAACCATGACAGTAGATTGAGCATCAGTGCTTAGTCTTCAACAGTCTTTAGCAGTTGTTGAAGATCAGTAGTTGTTGTAGACGAACAGTGGATGGAGGTCATCAGATGTTAGGGCCACTTCCAAGGGAAAAGACTGATGCAAACATCTGCTTATTCTGAATCCACTGATCTGATCCAGTTTTGTCTTTAAGCAACTGTTCCTTTGTAGGGTTCAATCCCAACAATCTCTCCCTGGAACAGATGATGCCAAAACCCTTCATTATTCTTGGATTTTTATTGCCTCATCAAATATTGCCTGACTTGTCCTTTGAATTGTAATTCAAAGTCCATGGAACTTGTATCATCCCCATCCCTGCACAGTGGAAGCTCAAGTAGATCCTGTAGATCTTCAACACCCAGGCCAAGTGCTTGTTCCCTTGATATATGCTTCACCTCACCATTGGATTTGAGCAGAGTCAATACGTGGGTCTATTTATCAGATTTCCATTTTAGTATTTTTGAATCTAATGGGTTTCTTGGGAGAGTTTTTATTGTTGATGAGTTTGGAGATTGAGGCCTGGTAATGACTGCTTGGGAAATGTTTATAGCTTTTGCCAACTTAGGATTTTCTGCTATCATTTGTTGAAGGATCATTTTTATAATGTAATCCCCTTGTGCTATATCTGCTTCTGTTTCTGCATCTATCTGCTTTTGTTTCCTTCTTTGATAAAGGATGGCAGCATGTGGAGCAATGGATCTCCTGATTTGTAACTTTTGTGGTTTAACTGGAACCACTAATTCAGGATAAATAGGCTTTTGAGGAACAGTGGGATCTTTCTTTCTCAATTCTTCCAACCTTTTATCGGTATCTATCACTTTTTCTTCTTTCCACCTGCTAACCTGATTCCTTGACCCATAATCAGCAGCAATAAGCTCTTCTTTCATTCTCTTAAGCTTTAAAGCCCTTTCTGGTACATTTTTCCTGTATTTTGACCAAACAGGAGGAGTGTGCTTTACTTTGTCTTTGTTCATCTCTTGCACTCTTTCTAACTCCTCTTTAAGCTCACCAATGGTCCATTCTTTATATTGAGCTCTTTCTGCCTTGTATTTCTTGAAAGATATAATGTGATCAACGTAATCTTTTCTCAAGCTTTCATCATCTCTTTCTGATAGTTTCTGACAAAGATCTTTTGAAAACTGCTCCAAAGTTCTGACTTGAGTGAGCAGGTATTGAAAGTATCTTTGAATTTCTTTGTCAAATTTTCCCTCTGTATTTCTTTTAGAGATACCCTCTGCTTGTTGAGCCATTAAATTCAAATATTCTTCTATGTTTTTAAGCCTAGGATAACCTAGAAGAGATGGCAGGTTCCTTTTTGCAGGGTTATCTTCAGAGTAGAAGGATTTTATCTCCTCTCTAACTGCTGGAAGATCTAATGGATACTGAACTCCTGCTGGAACAATAGCAGTATTTTGATTTAGAGCTTGCACTGAAGAGAGTGGAACAGGGTTTGGAATGGTAGCAAGGGTCAGTGGTTGTGAAGATGTTGGAGGTGGTGAAGAGTCATCATCCAGTATTATCCTTCTCCCTTTTGGTTTTGGAGAGGTTGGTGGTGGATTTGTGGATTGATTGGTAGTGATTGAAGTGGTAGGTGGCTGACTAACAGTTGTTGAAACAACTGGTGTTTAAACCATTGTTGTCATTACAACAGATGATGTGTCATCTGATGTCTTCAGCTTTTTGGCAGGTTGTTTTTGTGGTGGTGATGTGATTTTTGATAAGGCAGTGGATTGAGTGTGTGTTGATGTAGTATTGGTGGCAGTTGTTGGGATAACATCTGTTGAAACCACTGAAGCACCAACAACTCTTGATACAACAGGTGTTTTAACATTTGTTGGTTTGGAGGTTTGATGAGAGGAGTTTTTGGGAGTTTGGGGAGTATGTTTTGTGATTCTAGAAGGTGTGGATTTGGGTTGCCTCACTTTTCTAGTGGGCTGTCTTCTTTTAGGCTTAGGATTTTCCTGCTCATCCTTGGGCTTAGAAGTACCCTGTTCTTCCATCTCCATTAAAACTTTCTTCTCTTGCTCAAACCTGTTAGCCCTTTTTATCTCCAAAGTCTCTTTTATGCCTGCTTTTACTGCAGCAAGGGCATTTTGAGTTACATCAACCTTTTTAGAACCATCTGGCTTAGGGATTTCAACAATCAGACTAGATTTTGCATCTGGTTCAATGTATAGACCATCTTCATATCCCTTCTTCTTTTTCTTCCCCTTTTTGGCATCATTAGGAGGATTATCAACAAAAATGATTGAAGGAGGAGCAGAGCCAGTGGTTTGTAGTAAATGGGCCTTAATTGCCTTGATGTCTGCTTGTGTATCCTTGAACCTAGCTTCCATCAAATTTATGATCTTTTGAATTTGAACCTCATGTTGTTGATCATCATATTCTCTTTGTTTGTGAAGCAGAGGTTGAAATAGATTCCAAAGCTCAGTGGGAGTAGGAGCAGATGATGGAGCAGATGTTGCAGGTGTTGCAGCAGTGGGTATTGCCTTTTGTGCTTGTAACAACTGTTGCAGCATAGTTTTGATTTCTGCAACAGATGTGTTAATCTTGTCAACCCTCTCCGTCAATTCTCTATATTTTAAACCATCACCCAACTTAATGGGATCATCTGATTTCCCACTGGCAGTGGTTGTATCAGCAGTTGACTTAGGAAAAGTGTCCCAAAAATCATCCACTGATGCCCCTTTTTCTTGGTACTGGGGACTTCTTCCTTCAGCAGGGGTAACTAGTTTAAGTGAACCAGTGAATACTGGAAACACTCTGGTTCCCAATGAAGAAATTGCCTTCAAGGGATTCTCACTTATGAAACTACTGTCCAAGTGTAAACCGGTGGGTTCAACACTTCTAGTAGCTGCTCCAGTTGAACTACTGACAGGAAGTACTTGTACTTCCTACAGGGTAACCTCATCAGTTGTTGATGGGTTAGCAATGATAGGGAGCTCAGGCTCAGTCACTTGTTGAGGCATATTCTCAGTTATAGGTGGTTGAGAAGAACTGATTTATGTCTGAGCTATATCAAGTGCATCCAACAAAGGTAATATTTGTGGTGGAATTTGGGCAGTGAGTATAGGTGTGGAAAGAGAATTTGCCCCGGGAGCTGGGCTGTGGATGATGGAATCAAGTGATTCCAGAGCATCATAATGTGGTGTCCCTGTTCTTACAACCTGATCTTTTTGAGAAGAAGCAGGAGGAGTTTTAGGCTCAGGTTGAGATCTTTCATCCAACTGCTGTGAGGAAGTAGCAGCAGTGGTTATTGGTGACTTTTATGTTGTCACAGGTATAATCTCTGGGATCTCATCTTCTAGAGTTACCTTTTCTGTGGGTTTGGGGGGCTTTTGGATATTTTTCTTTTTAGATCT
This sequence comes from Helianthus tuberosus, assembly GCA_030545235.1. NCBI lineage: Eukaryota > Viridiplantae > Streptophyta > Magnoliopsida > Asterales > Asteraceae > Helianthus > Helianthus tuberosus. The sequence goes on from CM060381.1 coordinate 104,304,908, forward strand.
TTTGGTGGTTTTAGGTGTGGGTTTCACAGTAGTGGTTGTGCTGCTGTGATCACCTTGAGCAGTGGGCTCAACAGCAGATACCTGAGGAGCAGTGGTTGCTGCTAAATTCTGCTCAGGAACCTCTGTTTGTGTTTTGGAAGGTTTTGACAGCCGTGTAAAAGTTTCAGATGATAGGCTGTTTATTTGGATGGGGTTTCCCTGGATAAGCACATGTGCATTATCCTTTGAAAATTTCTTTTGTAAGTAAAAACTTAGAAATATGGGAAACAATAGAAATTGTTTCTTATTTTCTTTAATATTATTAATATTCTTAACCATGTCATTGAAAATTTCCTGGGAGTAGTTAAAAGTTTCTTCATTCAAAATTGCATATCCCAGATATTAAATTTTCAATGGTATCTCATTGAAAGCAGTTGTTTTATTTGACACACACATGAGGAGGGTATGGAACAAAAACCTCATGGCAGGAGGAAAACTGCCTTTCTGTAAAGTGTCCTTTTTCATTTCCTCTTCATACCCTCTCTCAAGAAAATCAGTTTGATACTCTGTTTTTGGGAAAGAGTTTTTACCTTGAATATCATTGAGTTCAAAGACCTCTGACAGAGTTTGAGGTGTGATGGTAACTGAAATACCCCGGATTGATGAATTTATTGCTAAGGGCTTTTTGTCCTTAACATCAAGTTTAGCATTTTTCCAGAATTCTCTTTGGGTATCCAGGAAGATAGGAGCATTACAAGTCAACAAAGTTTTGTACTTTGTGGTCGAAAGAGTATCAATGACTGAGTTGAAGTTTGTGCTGTCACTTGGTTTTGCAAGTATGCACAAGTAGTTGTGAGGAGTTTTGTATGGAAGAGCCATGGTGTGTTGAGTGGAATTGCGAAAGGAAGAAGACGGTGAAGGATTTGAGAGAAATGGATGGTAACTGTTTTGAGAAAGGAATTTTAAATTCGATTCGACAGTGAAAACCCTGTTTGGGGTTTGATCGGGGTTTTATAAACTGGAAAACTGAATGCTGATGTGGCAGCGGTTATAAAAGATCTGACGGATAAGTACTGTCCACGTGCCAACCTCTGATGAGTAATGGAAGACAGTTGTTTAGGAAACCACCGATGGATCAAGTATCAGTGGTTTTCAGTGGTAAAATGAAAACAGTGGCTGATTTTTGACTATCAGTGGATAGCCATCAGTGAGTTCAAACACTGATTTTGAACAAGAGTGCTTAACAAAGAAATGAGGAAATAGAGGTTGACTTTCAGCAGTGGACAATAATCATCAGAACAGATGTTTGAACCAAAACAGTGGTTATGGCAGACTTTTAAGGATTAATGAAAATTTTTCATTTTTAACTATTTTTAAGGAGGAATTTTGATTTTCTGAAAACATTTTAATGCTTTTATTCATAGAAAAACATGATTTTGCCTGTTATTCCATGTTTAGCATGCCAATCCTAGAGATCAAGCTTTTAAAGGTGGATGTGTCTAATGCTTTTGTTAGCACATCTGCCAGCTGATCTTTAGTTGGAACATGGTGCAGAGAAATCAAACCTTTTTCATAGCAATCCCTCACAAAGTGATGTCTGATATCAATGTGCTTGGTGGTTGAATGGAAGACTGGATTTTTGATAATATTTTCTGCTGCCTGACTATCCAACATGAGAGGTGTCTTTAAGGCAGTGATACCAAAATCCAGCAATTGATTTTGAAGCCATAACAGTTGGGCTGTACAACTTGCAGCAACTATATACTCTGCCTCACCAGTGGATGTTGAAATAGCTGCTTGCTTTTTGCTTTGCCAAGACACTAAGCAACTGCCTAGGAATTGGCACCCTCCTGAAGTGGACTTCCTTGTTGTATTACATCCAGCAAAGTCACTATCTGAGAAACCCGAAAGCTTGATATTTCCATCAGCTGGATACCAGATACCAAGTGTGGGAGCACCTTTTAGGTACTTGAATATCCTTTTTACAACAATAAGGTTTGACTTTCTAGGGGCTAATTGGGATCTTGCACAAACACATGTTGCAAACATGATGTCTGGCCTAGATGCAGTTAGGTACAATAAAGACCCAATCATGCTTCTATAAAGAGTTTGATCTACCAAATCATCCTTTTCATCAGACATGACTATTTTTGTGGTTGCAATGGGTGTACTACATGATTTACAATCATCCATCTCAAATTTCTTTAAAAGTTCTTTGGCATATTTGCCTTGATGGATGAAAGTACCATTTTGCAGTTGCCTTACTTGGAGACCAAGAAAGCACTAGAGTTCACCCATTGCACTCATCTCAAACTCAGCTGTCATGAGTTGTCTAAACTCTTCACACATTTTAGAACATGTGCTTCCAAAAATGATGTCATCCACATAAATCTGGATAATCATCAAATCTTTCCCTCTCCATTTTAAAAACAATGTTTTATCAATTTTACCTCTTATGAAACCAATGGAAAGAAGAAAGGTGGAAAGAGTTTCATACCAGGCTCTAGGTGCTTGTTTCAAGCCATACAAAGCTTTATTTAGCTTGTAGACATGATTTGGATTAAATGGATCCTCAAACCCTGGAGGTTGACAAACATATACCTCTTCTTGAATTTTACCATAGAGGAATGCACATTTAATGTCCATTTGAAACACCTTTATGTTGTGGTTGACAGCAAAGGCCAGGAACAGTCTAATAGCTTCCAATCTTGCTACAGGGGAAACAGTTTCATCATAATCAATGCCCTCTTCCTGTCTGAAACCTTGAACCACTAGCCTTGCTTTATTCTTGACAACAATGCCCCTTTCATCAGTTTTATTTTTGAAGACCCACTTTGTGCCAATAGGACTCACACCCTCTGGTAGTGGTACAAGCTCCCATACTTGTTGTCTTTTAAACTGTTGGAGCTCCTCTTGCATGGCTTCTATCCAGCTGTTGTCTTTTAGTGCCTCTTGGTACTTGACTGGCTGATGGAGTAATAGGAAACCAGTAAAAAGACAGATGTTTTGGGATTGGCTTCTTGTTAGCACCCCTTCACTGATGTTGCCAATGATTTGGTCAGGTGGATGAGACTTCAAGAAGATTAAATCTCCTTTGTATGGAACAATGGCATTTAATGGTGAGGGCTGCAGATGTGAATCATCTGAGCTAACAACTGTTGGTAACTTTGATGATCCAACAGTGTCTTGGAATGGAGGTGGAGGAATAGGTGGAATTGGTGTGAAAACATGCTAACTTTTATCCACTGTTTGAGGACTTTTATCAATAGTGTTTGATGATGTGGTAGCAGGGGTTAATGGGCTACTTTGGTCAACAACTGTTGAGGTAGCAGTGGTTGAGCTTTGACAGCTGTTTTGAACATCTGCTGCTCTTCCAATTGATGCAGACTTTTGTTGTGTAATGATGACTTCATATCCTTAGTCTGATGGTGGATTTTGAGATGGACCTGCACTGTTATTCTTGATAGAAACATTTTCAAAGGTAAATTTATCAAGATCAAACAATTCTGCAGGGTTTGCAGGGATTTTCATTGAAGAAAGTTCATTGAACTTCACATTCAAAGTCTCTTCCACTGTTTTGGTCCTTGTGTTAAACACTTTGTAGGCCTTAGCAGTGGTTGAGTATCCCAAATGATATCCACTGTCTACTTTGGCTGCAAATTTTGAAATTGAGTCTTTTAAGTTCAATATAAAGCATGGGCAGCCAAATACTTTAAAGTATGAGATCAGTGGTTTGATTTTATACAGCAGTTCATAGGCAGTCTTTTGATGCTTGGGGTTGATTAAAACTCTGTTCTGGACATAGCAAGCAGTGTTTACTGCCTCTGCCCCGAAAGTTAATGGCAAACCTGAATCAGCAAGCATGGTTCTGGCAGCCTCAATCAATGTCCTGTTCTTTCTTTCAACAAGCCCATTTTGCTCTGGTGTTCTTGGAATGATGTACTGCCTTACAATTCCTTTTGACACACAAAACTCATCCAACTCCCTATTTCTGAACTCTGTGCCATTGTCACTCCTGAAGACTTTTACTGGTAAGTCAAACTGCTTTTCAACCTGTTTGACAAAGTCTTGCAGAATGCCTGCAGTCTCATCTTTGGAATGTAAGAAATAAGTCCATGTAAACCTAGAAAAGTCATCTACAATTACCAAACAATATCTTTTCTTTTTAAGACTCATGACTTTTACTAGGCCAAACAAATCCATGTGCAGCATTTGCAGGCACTTGTTTGTTTTGGACTCTTCAATGGACTTAAATGAGCTTTTATGTTGTTTTCCTTTTAAGCAAGAAACACAATGCTCATGATAGGTGAACAGTTTTTGAGGTAGACCTCTTACTAACCCCTGTTTTGACAAAGCAATGATTGTTTTGAGATTTGTGTGCCCCAATCTCCTGTGCTAAAGTTCTGTCTCTTTGTTAGAGGCAGCTGAGAACAAACAGGCATAAGTTCTTGGGTTATCTTTTGACAAATCAACTACATAAACATTGCCACTCCTTTGAGCAACAATTTAGGTTTTCCACTTTTTATTATTTCTTCATTCTTTTTAACCATTTCTGGTCCAACAATCCTACAACAATCCTTAGTAAATAATGAGCCATAGCCCTTATCACTCATTTGTGAGACACTAAGGAGGTTGAATTTTAGATTGTCTATCAGATTGACATTTTCAAACTTAACATTTCCAGACTGTACTGTACCAGAACCCATCACCTTGCCTTTACTATTATTACCAAAAGATATATCACCCCCTCCATGAGTTTTGAATTCTTTGAGTAGGGCTCTACATCCTGTCATGTGCCTGGATCCTCCACTATCTACATACCAAAGACTATCTAAGCATGCAGAAGCTCCCTGCACATCAAGTAAAAGGTTAGTTCATGAGAGTCTCCAAAGCCAATAAGGCTTTGGATGGGGTCTCAACAGTGTCGGTGTTAAGTTCAGGTGGATGGACGGTGGTTAGCTCATGGGTTTGGACAGTTTTGGAACTGTTTTTCTCTAACCATTGTTGGGGGTCTTGCCCTATCAGCTGTTGATACCCAAAGGGATACCTGTTCACTCTTGGTTTAGAAGGCCTTTTGTAAGCCTCATAAACATGTGGGACCCTTGGGTATGGTGGTTGACCTTTACCTCTTCGGTATTGGTTAGCAGGGGGTGCATCAGTCACCTGAACTTCTCTTTTAATAGAGGTTTGGTTCAGTTGTTTTGTAACAGCTGTTTGAACTGGTCCAAACAGTGGTTGGTTCTTGATAGATGGTTTTGATGAACTCATTGGTGTTTTTGAGATGTACTCTTCCTTTTTGACCTTAAAGGATTTCAAGTACACACACTGCTGAGTAGAATGATTGGTTTTACCACAGATGGTGCAGCTCTGTGAAGGCACAATAGTACTTGTTTTGTTAAGATCATAAGCTTTTAAGTGAAAACAATCTTTGGTCAGGTGATTTTTCTTTTCACAAAAGTCACAAAACAGGTTTTTAGTCTTTTCTCTTTTCTTCTTCTTTTCAGACTCCTTAGCAACAGAGTTTTGAACTACTGTTGGGATGTCCTTAAGAGGAATAACCTTGGCCTTAGGAGCTTTTACACCATCAATGGTTGTGAAGTCCATTGGTTTGAAATTTTCAAGAATGTCACACTCATCAGACCATGTGGGTTTTAATTGGTATTTCTTAATCTCCTCAAAAGTTGAGGACCCCTCAGATCTTTCCAAAGTGATTTTGTTACCAAGTTTATCAGTTATTTTAACTTCTTGGCCATTCTTGTTGGTTGGTATGATTTCAACAGAACCAACTTGATTTGCAGCAGTGTTTTCAACTTGGTCATTTTTTTCTAAACCCTATGCCAAATTTTACATTACTTTCAAGCTGTTTTTCAAGCATGATCTCATAACCTTTGTAGGATTCCACCCATTTTTCACAAGTGATTTGGGTGGCTTCCAACTCCTTTTTGCAAACTTGATATTTTTCTATCATTGTTTGGAGTTGGTCCTTGGTTATGCTATGCTCTTGTTTGAGACTGCAGATTTCATTATCCTTTTCAGCCAATTTGATTTTCAGTTCTTTTAAAGACTTTTCAAATTGTACTTCATCATTTTACACTCTACCCCTAAGGTTTTCATTCACCTCTTTGATGTTTGCAAATGCTATGATGCATTTGTCTGAATAAAGGTTTTTAAGAACATGAGATAACACCTTAGCTGCAGCCATCATGGCACAATCACAGACATGTTCTTTCTCATCTGGCTCTTTCTCTTCTTTTTCACCTTGTTTCTTTTCTTCTTCTTCAGACCAGGGGTCAGACAGTGGTTCCAACATGGGTTCTGAATTTTCTCCCAACAGTATTTTACCAGCAACAGCAGTAACCACTGCTTCAGCAATTTCATTCACTGTTCAGCATTTGACTGTCCTTCTTCAGTTTCCAGCCCTTCTGGTATTGACTCTAATGCCATAAAACATTATTCATCATTAGAAGCATCATTAGTAGCATAAAGTGCAAAATTTTCATCACCTAGCTCATCAGGTAAGCTGCTCCAGTCAACAAAGCCTTGGGTGAAAAAGCTTTACTGATCTGGTTGAACCACTGTTGGTGCAGCTTGTTGAGGTGCAACTGGTTGCACTTGAACCTGAGGGATAGGAGCTTGGACATACTGAATTTGTGGGACAGTGGTTTGGACATAATGCACAGGAACAGGGGTTGCAGGATGTGCATAATGGGCAGTGTTTACATGGGCAGCAGAGGTATAATGGGAATACTGCACAGTGCTTTGGTTATTTTGTGGCCTTGAACTAGGGTGAGTGACAATAGGTCCATTGGTTTGACTCCTACATTCCCTAGCAAAGTGACCTAACCTGTTGCACTTGTAGCATTTGATTTTTGACTTATCCAACCCTACTTATAGATTCCCATGCAACCCTGGGAATTTTCTCCCTGTCCTTTTGTAAAACTTGCTGGTTCTAACACTCAGCAGTGTAAGTTGGTGTAAAATGTCCATTTCCTCTAAGTCAGTTGGATCAGGATCAAAATGCTGAAGATCATTGAGTTCAAAGCATAGATTGTCAGAGTTCTGGCTTTCTCCATTTGCTGTAAAAGCATAATTGGATGAGTGAGGATCAGATTTGAAGTTTCCACCAGCAGTTATGTCAATAAAGTGATCATAACTCTGGTCCTTACTACTACCAGACTCTTCCTGACCCAAAAGAGATGTGTTGCCAAATGAGTAGTCATCTGCAACTTTGCCAGATTCTTGCAACTTCTTTTTCTGGTTTAACTCCCTTTCATAGGTCAGGAGTCTACCATGAAGTTAGGTCAGTGTCAGATCTTTGAACTCAACAGAGTTTCTGGTAACAAAAGCAATTGTATCCCATTTTTCAGGAAGTAACCTTAAAAACCTGCTGTTTACAGTTGATTTAGGAAATTCAGTTTTAACAAGCTTAAGTTCACTTATGAGACAACTAAATCGCTCAAACTACTGTGTTAATGTTTCACCCTTAATGTGACAAAAGGTTTCATACTGTTGGTTCAAAATTTCCCTGTTTTTTTCAATTACTTCTTCAGTCCCCCCAAATTGTTCCCTAAGTGCATCCCACAATTCCTTGGCACTGTTACAGTGTAACAACCCAGCATAGATCTCATTAGGTAGTGCGGATGCAACTATGCTGAATGCCTTGGCATCTAGTTCAAGTTTTTGAAAATCCTAATCAGTGTAGTTCTCCAATTTATTAGGAACAAAAACCTTTAGATCCTCAGCACTCGGCACCATTGGAACATGTGGTCCATAGATAACCGATTTCCAACATCCGGTGTTCTGTTGAGCTAGGATGTGACCCATCCTTCGCTCCCAGATGTTGTATTCATTTCTCTTCAACATAGGTGGTTTGAAGAGAGAACCAATGTTATTGTTCATATCTTGTGATTGTGACGTCATCCTAGTTGTTTTACAGGCACTGATTAATCAACTTTGCTCGTGATTAACCCTTACTCTGTTTTTCAACGAAACGAACAATTAATAAGTATCAACTATTTTGAGCCGAACTTTTACGTCAAAATGATTGTTAGATCAAGTTTGACTGTCCAAGCTCTGATACCAATTGTTAGGATCTGAGTTTCTTATGATTGTGTTTTGTTTGATAATTATGAAAATGAATGAGTATAAGTGCAGCGGAATTAAAATGGAAACAAACTTTCAACACACAACCAAATGGAAGAATTGCTTTCAACACACATGTTTAACATGAAATCGAATGATTATATTTATTACAATGATTCAATTACACTTCCATGCATGCAATACAATCTCCCCCGCAGCCTGAGCTCACAGATGGTTTGTTCGTACATAATGACTTGTGAAGAAAGAGCTGATAGAACAGTACAGGGTACTGTTCTATTTATAGTACCGAACAAACCACTGAAGCATCTTTGCTGACGTCACCATGAAAGTGACATCTAACCTCCTAACAACCTACAACCACTGATCTATACAAGCACTATTATCTAACCACTGATTACAATACAATACAATACAATACAAAGAAATAAACTAACTACTTCTTCTCATTCCACTGTTATACTCCCAGCAGTGCTTTGTGTCTTCAGCAGTACTTGAACCATGACAGTATATTGAGCATCAGTGCTTAGTCTTTAGCAGTTGTTGAAGATCAGTAGTTGTTGTAGACGAATAGTGGATGGAGGTCATCAGATGTTAGGGCCACTTCCAAGGGAAAAGACTGATGCAAACATCTGCTTATTCTGAATCCACTGATCTGGTCCAGTTTTGGCTTTAATCAACTCTTCCTTTGTAGGGTTCAATCCCAACAACCCCCTATAATTTTTTAATATATTTTAAAAGTGGTTGTGGGTGGAGGAGAGAGAAAAGGTAATGATAAATATATAAAAAATATTATTTAATTTAAAAGAAGAGAGAAAATGTAGTGTTTTTAGTGTAATTTAGGGTGAAAATATGGTGGAATGGATGTGAATGCTCTAAGTGGAGGAGAGAAAAAATGTTACTATTCATCTGTATATTTGGGGGGACACTGTTCACCCCCTATAATTTTTTAATATATTTTGAAAGTGATTGTGAGTAGAGGAGAGAGAAAAAGGTAAATGATAAAGGTATAAAAAACATTATTTAATTGAAAATGAGAGAGAAAATATAGTATTTTTTTGTGTAATTTAGGGTGAAAATATATGTGCTGTTTGTTTTTTCATAAAACCTCTGCGCAGGGTCTTCTGTCTGCGCGTCGCAGACCACGCTCAGACATTGTGATGCGCAGACTGTTTGTTTTTTCGAAGACGTTTCATTAAAAAAGTTCTGCGTGAGGTCTTCTTGGTGAAGACTTGGTCCAACCACTTCTAAGATCTTCTAAGGTCTGCAGAGGGTTAAACACCACCACCCACCACCACCGTTCATCACCACCACCATCCACCACCCACCATCGTCCATCACCCACTACCGTCCATCACCACCACCACCGGCGACCACCACCGTCCATCACCACCACCACCATCATCCACCACCCACCACCGTCCATCACCACCACCACCCACCACCGTCCATCACCACAACCACCGTCCACCACCCACCACCGTCCATCACCACCGTCCATTACCACCGCCGACCACCACCCATCACTGTCCTCCAACACCCACCACTGTGAAATCCTAATTGAAATACTTTAGAATACTAGAAATGAATCTGTGAAATCCTAATTGAGATAATAGAGAAAATTACAAATCATGTTGCTGAACTTTAAAAATTTTCAACATATGATCTTAACCAAAAGAAATCTGGTTATTTGCAACAGAAAATATGGAGAAATCTTGCTCTCTACTTATTCATTTCGACAAAGGAACACTAGCACTAGCCAACGAGATTAAAGAAGCTCTCGAAGGAAACGATGATGCTGCAAATGATGATGCTCCATACGTAAGGCGAAACGCCATACTTGATGCTAATGCGATTTACAAGCTTCTGCAAGGGGATAACCTTTTGGTTGATGCACCCGAAATGATCGAGAAAATGTTAACAACCGAAGCTGATCAATCGGCTAAACGAAATGTGTTTCTTATGTTGTATACATGCGCACAAGACCGAAACGCCATACTTGTTGTTGATGCGTTTCTTGTAATGGTGTTCATTACAAGATTATTTGAATTAAGGTGTTCATTATGCTTAAATGGTTATGATTATTTGTTGTTTGTTTACAAGATGTTTTGATATAATGATTATTAGGATTGCTTGATGTTCATTACAATATTTTTTTTTGATTATTTGTGCCTATTATGTTTAGCATGCAGAAGTTAAAAAACAAACAGTCTTCTTCTTCAGACTGCAGATTTTTGGTCCACCTCTTCAGCTACAGATGTTTGCAGATGTAGTCCGCATACTGCAGACATTTTACCTCTGAAAAAACAAACAACACTATATTAAAAAACACAATGACTTAAAAAACAATTTACTCTATTTTAAAATAGTTCTTAAAAAAAGCAATTTACTCTATTTCAAAATAGTTCTTTTAAGTTTCTAACACTTCTCATTATAAATTGTTAATTTCTTTTAAATTTTAATATTTATAAACTTTCATAAATATAGCTGTAAAAGTTCAAATAACAAAAATCTTACTTATTTAAAATTGTTTGGTTTATTCAAACATATATTGTTTATTTAACTTCAACCCTTTGTTTAAATTGCTACGGAAATTATACATCGAATCTTAACATAAGTTTTTAAATGCTTACAACCCAATACAATTATCATTATTATTCACCCATATGCATTGTGCATAAAATTCTAGTTATCTCAGTAGCAATCTTTTTTATTTATTTATTTATTTATTTATTTATTTCGGCTTTCAGGTTTTTGTTGAAATTTTCAAACCATCTCATACAACTGACTTATTATTATATGTATTTGTCTTATCAAGACTTAGACGACTCCACTATGTTAGTTAAAAGTTATACACTGTGACTTTTGTCTAAAATAATCAACTTATTCTATTAAGAAATACTTATTTATGCTTAAGTTGTTTTATTAAAACATTGTGTGCTTATAGCTATGATAAAAGAGAGAAAACATGGGGCGAGACTATAACTAATTAATAAAATATAGTTAATAGTAGAGATTCTGTAATTAAATTAGTAAATTGAATCCCCAAAAGTACTTGGAACTTGTTTTATTCGGGTGGACTCACATGGCGTAGACTGGTTATGAAATAAAAATATAATTATAAACAATAAAGGATGGACTCACATGGGATAGACTGGTTATGAAATAAAAATATAATTATAAACAATAAAAAATGGTCAAATGTACTAGTTATAGTATATGATAGTCAAAGGGTGGGCTCATTGAAAGCAGAGTATACGCGTTTATGATGTCTACGATGATATGCCGTGACTGTAACTTTTGGTCTACGCCGTACATTTACTTGCTTACATAGTACACTTCTCCCAAAATATAAAACTTACCCCATATATTACTTTTGGCCTAGTTAGAGAGGACGGGGTGTAAGCGGGGAAAGGGAGCGAGGTGTTTAGTATTTGTGCGGGTTAACTGCCGGCACTTCTTGTTTGATTGCGGTGAACGTGTGAGAATGCCGAACGGTGAGTAGTCACCGTATTGTTTTTTTCAATTGTGTTTTAATAGTTTTAACAATTTGAGTACATGAGGTTTACACTTTCCTTATTATATTTAATCACACCATTCATACCATTTCTTTCACAATACAAAACTACTATCAATCAAACCATTTCTTTCAAAATCCAAAAATCGAACAATCAAAGAGGTGTTGATAATCCTGAGGAGAGTACTGTTAGTAACACCAATATTAGACAGTGTCTTCGAAAGGTTGTTGATGCCCACTTTACAGTTATAGTGAAGGTGTTATGTTCATCTGGTGTTGCTCCGTACAATGATAATATCATGCAAGCTTTAGTGGCTAAACACCCGTACAGAGAACCTCCATCTATGTCAAGTACTATGGGGGTGTTTGGGTTAGCTTATTTTGGAGTAACTTATGACTTATAAAAGTTAATAAGTTGTTTTTGTAGTGTTTGGATCAACTTATTTAAAGAGGTTTTGTGTGTTGAGAAGTTAGAATTTCTAACTTTTCACTTATGACTTATATAAGTTAATAAGTCCTTATTGAGAAGGAATCCCAAACACCCCCTATGTATTCTGAGCCTCCCCTTGTAGGAGAGATGGATAGTGTACTTGGTTGCATTAAATTATTTCCTAAAGGGACCTCGTGTGGGAGGGATGACTTGAGGGCACAACACATTTTGGATGCTTTATGTGGAGAGGGGTCCGTTATTGCCACTGACCTTTTATGCGTTATCACTACGGTAGTCAACTTATGGTTAGAGGGAAATGCCCATCGAGTTTAGCAGAGTTTGTTGCGTCTGCTCCCCTAAAACCTCTCTTAAAACCCGAAAATTAGATTAGATCTATTACAGTGGGTACTGTATGCAGGCGTTTGGTTTCCAAGGTTGCTATGAAGGGTGTTGGTAAAGAAATGACCAAGTAGCTTAATGATTTTCAGTTTGGGGTCGATGTGTCGGGTGGCGCTGAGGCCATTTTTCACAGCGTCAACTGGGTTTAAATGAATGTCACACTGATGAGTCTCTTGCAATGCTTAGTGTAGGACTGTGATATTTCTGATACTGGAAGTTTTGAGCACGACCCCGTGTCAGATTAAGCACGACCCCGTGTGAACCTTTTGTGTTGAAATTTTTGTTGATTCCCAGATACTGCAAGTTAGGCATACCCCGTGTCATACTAGGCACAACCCCGTGTGAGACTTCTGTAACTGAAAATTTTTAAGAAAAAGAAGAAAATTTTTGAAAAGAAACTGAAAAAGATGATCAGGCCGTCGATTTAAACTTTATTAAAATCCTTGTGTCCCCGACGACGGCGCAAAAAACTTGACATGGTGCGAGTGTGGTATAATTTTTAGTATCTTTTAAGCACTTTTACTCGTTTATCAAGCTTTAAATTTATAAAACACGATATAAAACAATTATTCTCTACAACACGCTAGGGCAAGTGCACCCATCGTTGGCGCAGTATAGTGACGGTAAGATACTGTGGTCGTCCAAAGACACAAGAGCTTTAATACCACAATATCGTCAACGTCTAAGCTAACCAAATTTTTTTTGTGGAAAAGGTGTTAGTAAAGTAGAAATAAAGAAAAATAAAATATTTAAAAGAAACATAAGACAAGATAAAATCACTTGGTTCTGACTCCTCTTTTACGTATCGTTTGATGATTTCTGTACTTTTGGCTTTTTAAGAGATTATCTTAGTTATAGTGACATGTCCTTCTTTTGGAGGCAACACTACCCTCAGCCATATTGGTCTGAGTCAGCAGGGATACAGTCCCGCAAGGCCGAATTATTGAAAGATAATTAAGTAAGTTATTAATGCAAAATGTGGCATGTCCCTCTTTTAGAAGCAACGCTACCCTCAGCCATATTGGTCTGAGTCAGTATGGATACAGTCCCGCAAGGCTGGTTTAAAGTTTTAATAGTAGTTTATTTATAAGGGATTCAAGCCGTTCTTACGTCCCCCGATTTAATGCTATCTGCCTCTAGAGAAGTCCTAATAAGCTTGAATTAAGTCCTCGCAGAACCTATACACTGAACGAGGCAGGAACTTTACCCAAACCACCCTTCTAACCCCCTTTCAGGCAGTTAACGTACTTTATATAGACCGTAAAGACACGAATGAATGAATCAACAAAACATGAAGAGATGACAGAATAAAGTTCACTTTCAATATAAAAAAACTAGTCATTAATACAAACCTAAATAAAAAGTTAGCCAAAGCTTGGAAATCTAAAGTAATACATAAAATATTTGTCTTCACCAAGTGATGTAAGAGATTAGCCAAGCATGGCCTTTGTTTGACAAGAATTCTTCAATCAATCCTGGATCCCGAGACTACTACACACTCTAAACGTAAATGGAAGTGATGGATGATGGTGTTGTAGTGGTGGTTAAATAGTAGTGAGTGGGTGTAAGGGCATAAACTAGTGTAGGTTTACGTTTGTCTTGCTTTACTTGTTTAGTTTGTGGCTAGCATAGACTATTGGGCTTGGTTGTTGTTTAATAGGTCGATTGGGTTAGGGCTCGGCCCATTGTATTAGGGCATCCTATGTACTTATAAAAAGGATGTTCCTCATCTAGTTTTGGTTGTTGATTCTTGATCAAACGTGGTGTTATTAGCGTGTGAGTACTAGACGATCCTTATGATCGTGTGCACTTGTTTTGAATCAATAGAATCTTTCGTTTCAATCTTCTACGTCTTTCTCGTGTTTCCGCAACGTATTAAGGTGTCGTGATATCTGATTGTCAAGTATTCTGGACTTACAATTGGTATCGGAGCCTAAGTAGTCTCACGAAGGCTCGGTTGATCGGATATCGTTGAAGATTGGACTTGAAGATCAAAGTGTTTGCTGCTTTGCTGTTTGAAGGATCAAAAAGTCAAGAAAAAGGTTAAGTTTTTTGTCTGTTTAAACTGTTTCAGACTTATATTTTGTTCGACTGATTCTTAGTGTGGTTTGTTAAGTTTATACAGGTTTTTCATCTTGAAAAACTAATATTGGTTTGAGTTTCCTTGAAACTAACCACAGTCATCGAAATTTGGACTTTTGAAAATCAGCATGTTGAAAGATTACAAAAATTCAAAATTTTTATTCAAAAACTGTTCTTGAAAATTTAAAAATCGGGATTTTTGTTCAAGAATGTCATAAAAAATCATAAAATTTTCGACAAAACTCGTTGGTTTGATCTGTTTTGGTGCAAGATTAATTGTGTTTGCAGGTTTGTCGGGATTTTAGTTGGAGAAATACTCGAAAAAGATCTGAATTTGAAATCCCTGAAAGTTTGGAGATCTGGTTGCAAAAGATCTTGATACTTGATGTGTGTCGGTGTGTATATTATTTTAACTATATTTTTAGCCCTTTTTAACACTTTAGTCAAGTTTTAAATTTATAAAACACGATATTCTACTAACACTAAACACACATATGGGCAAGTGCACCCATCGTGAGCGTAGTATAGTGTTGGTAAGATACCGAGGTCGTCCAAGGACACAAGAGCTTTTAATACCGGTTTATCCTCAACGTCTAATCAAATCAAAAGTTTAGAAAAAGGTTTAAACATGAAAATAGAAACTAAAAATGCTGAAAATAAAAAAAATAAAAATAAAAAAATAGATAGACAAGATGAATCACTTGGATCCGACTCGCCTTTAGTGTAACCTTTGATTATTTCCGCACTTTTGCACTTTCTAAGAGATTATCTTAGTTATAGACAAGAATGTGTATGTCGAATCACTCGGGTCTATGTATGCATCGAACGAAGTCGATGGGGAGTCCTTCACGGCACAATCGACACAGGGACGACTATCGCTCAAGTCTTCGCTAGATTTAAAGGTGATATTGGGAACAACGAAGTTGTTTTTATCCGAATGCGATCTCAATAATTCTTCTTGGGTGTCGTCTTGAGATGAATTAATGATATCCATCTCAAGTTCTCTTACCCAATTAAGAATTAGATCTTCCATTTGAAATAGTTCATCAAGAAGCATTTCTCCTAGAAGGTTCGATTGAGAGCATTCGAGTGAGAGATAGGGATTATTTTTACTTTCCCCTCTCTTAAGGCTACAGGAAAACAATGGGTCTATATAGTGGGGCTTATAATTTAGAAAATAACATTCTAAATCTTCATGATTGCCACCACATATTTGACACCACGTACCATAAGAGGGCCGATAGTAGAAAAAATCAGTATCGCTGTTTGTGTCAGAAATTACCAACCGTCGGGATCTTACGGTTCTGTTTTCAGTAACTGATACTTGGGCATGGGGCGTGTTGATTGGGCACAGCCCCGTGTTCAGCTACTGTCTGACTTAAAACAGGATTGCCAGTACCAAAGATTGGGCACGGGGCGTGTTCAGCGGGCACGGCCCTGTGCTGAGCTCTGCAGAAACTGAAAAATTAAGAAAATCCTAAAAAAAACAGAAAAATAAAAAACGATTATGCCGTTGATTCCTAACTTTCTTAAAATCCTTGTGTCCCGGCAACGGCGCCAAAAACTTGATGTGTGTCGGTGTGTATATAATTTTAACTATATTTTTAGCCCTTTTTAACACTTTAGTCAAGTTTTAAATTTATAAAACACGATATTCTACTAACACTAAACACACATATGGGCAAGTGCACCCATCGTGAGCGTAGTATAGTGTTGGTAAGATACCGAGGTCGTCCAAGGACACAAGAACTTGTAATACCGGTTTATCCTCAACGTCTAATCAAATCAAAAGTTTAGAAAAAGGTTTAAACATGAAAATAGAAACTAAAAATGCTAAAAATAAAAATAAAATTAAAAAAACAGATAGACAAGATGAATCACTTGGATCCGACTCGCCTTTAGTGTAACCTTTGATTATTTCCGCACTTTTACACTTTTTAAGAGATTATCTTAGTTATAGTAGTAGGCCCCTATTTTGAAGGTGACGTTACCCTCAACCTAGTAGTTTGAGTCAGCAATGATACAATCCTAAAGGGTTGGATTATTGAAAGATAATTAATTAAGTTATTAATGTGTAATGTGGTAGGCCCCTCTTTTGAAGGTGACGTTACTCTTGGCTAAGTAGTTTGAGTCAGCAGGGATACAATCCTAAGTAGCCGGGTTAATATATTAATAGTAGTTTACATATGAGGGGATCAAGAAATTCGAACCCCCGCCATCCAATATCAGTGGGTATTGAAGGAGGTCCTACTAAGCTTGACCCAGGTCCTTGCAGGATCTATACACTGAACAAGGCAAGACGCTTACAAAACCATTCCCTTAACCCCCGACCAGGTAGCCAACATATCTCCATATAGACCGTGGAGATATGAATGGTGTAAAGCTTTGATTTTATATAGACAGTAAAATAACACCAAGACACTACAGACAAATGATAAGGAAGATTCACCTTCAACATAAGAAACTAGTTATTAAAGTCATTAATACATAACCAAATAAAAAGTGTGAAAAGATTAAAAATAAAAAGTATTACACTAAATGCTTGTCTTCACCAAGTGATGTAAGATGTCACACCCCCAAAATCCACACGCGGAGTATCACCGCTTGGAGGCGTGACTGACCAGGTCCAAACCACCAATCATATTGAACAAGCAAGTAATTAATTGTAAAAGTCCAACCAACACAATTTGTGTCCAAAACAAACATAGTTAAAGTTGTAAGCGGAAGCATAATGTTTAAAACCCAAACATTAGTTTAAATATCCAAAGGTTTAACATGGCACACAGCTGTCCGTGTCCCACAACGACTCTTCCCCATGCAAGCTCCAGCTAAGAACCTATTGACCTGCAAAGCATGTAGTAACGAGTCAACAATAATGTTGAGCGAGTTCACAGTTGGGTGTTCGTTTTAAGTTGTTCCACAAACAGTTCCTTTAACTGGCATCCCTGCCGTGGGGGTTACCCCATAGTTGAAAACGATGATTTGTTTAACCCATTAACTCTGGCAATCCAGCCGTGGGGGCTACCCCATGATAGTTATCTGGCATTTCGGCCGTGGGGGCTACCCCATGTATACACTAGACTCGTTACCATATCGACTGCTGACTGTAGTCATGTTTAAGTGCCCTGAACTGTCAATGTCTATCATCATTGACGTGCCCAGATCCATTAGTTCACGCCCGTCCTCTGCGGCACGGTGTGAGGCTTGTCAGACCTAAATAGCGCTATCTAACTAATGACCCGCTCGCCATTGGCCCGGCGATTAAGTCGATATAAAAAGGAGGGACTTCGTGATAGAGTTTTGGTCTAGTAAAAGTTATCTGTCCGTAAGGACGAGGAATTACATCCCTAAACCAGTAATGTCCAACCCAAGAAAGGACGAGGAATCCATATTCCTTAACCCCATTCCCAACCCCTGGGAATCCCATGCTTTGTAGAGTGTGAACTCACCTTAGATTGCTCGGTAGGTAAACGAAAGGTCAATCGAGCTGCTAGAGGTCAACCACGTCCTAACATGGTTACCATACAAGTCAGGTTTTGGTTTCAAGTAGTGCACATAAGTATCACATAAGATAGCATATAAGGAACACACACAGATCATGGCAACACACATCATCACGTTCAACACTTATAACGTATTCAAGTTTGGGCTCGCACAAGCTTAGTGGCCTTGTGCGAGTCATCCATTGGAGCCCAATACTACCCGGCCCAATGTCAACTATAAACATAAACACGGCCCTAATAACATGTCTTGTGCGATTCAGTAATACACCCGGCCCAACATATACACCCAGCCCAACAATTAGCCTAACAGTCCTGCATGTATCGGCCCAAATAGACAACAGAAGTCTTGTGCGATCCGGGTAGACTTGTGCGATCCGATTGGGTTGTGCGACTGGGTTTGGGCTTTGAGGCCCAACAGTTAAACAACATTACAACTTGTGCGATCCAGCAAGCCTTGTGCGACTGAAGACATCTTGTGCGACCAAGATGTCTTGTGCGAATGGACTCTTGTGCGATTAGTTTTATTATCTGGATATTATGGCAATCAGTTACATAACTTTTATCTTGCAATCAATTACAAGGTTTCCATTTATTTAATCAATCAACAAATTAACAGTTTCATACTTAATCAATATTCGATCAAACAAGGGTTTTTAACATCCATTCTCATGAACCCTAACATAATCAAAAATCATGAATAACAACTTATCAACACATAAACATATTAACATGGATCTCGATCACTAACATACATCCGATTATGACAACACAATAATTCATTCAACTCGTAATATATCACAGCCGATTACATACCTTCTATCCTAATTATTATGCAAACAATCCGAGAACATGACATGATAGCCGATTAACATCACCATACTTATCCGATTGGCTAGAACATCATCATATGATTAACAATCCGAAACATATAACATAACAGCCGATTTAACAAGCACCATCAAATACAATCCGATTTATGTGACAAATCCGATTTGTGTGAATCATTATCAAATACATGCATATGGGCCGATTTTAAGAACACTAAGATTCAATAGTTTATATCATGTTCAATCATCTATCATAACATAAATCAAAGTAACACACTAACCGATTAGAAGATAACACAAAGGTGATCCGAATCAAGAAGATCTTCGAGAGAAGTTGGATGTGGCTGCGTCGAGTTCTAGAGAGAAAGAAGGGAGCACTAGGGTTTTGCTATGTTGTGTGATTGCAAATAATGAAGAGTGTTAACCTCCTCATGAGGCTATGCGTATGAGAAGTAGGCCGAACCCATCATGGGCTGCCTATGTGTTCCGAGTTCAAGGAGAAGTGGGCCGAGAGTTGCATGAGTCAAAGCCCATTGGCTTGTGCGATCGGTTTATTAATATATACATACATTACACATACACACATAATCATAACATTCAATAAGTTAATCAAGTTCATATAATCACATCACGTTCAAATACGTTACATCAAAGTACAAAGATAAGTTCGGAAATACGAGTTGTCACATTATCCCCGAGTTGAAAGAAATTTCGTCCCGAAATTTAGCACGTACTCACTGAGGAAGCTAGTTAAGTTGCATGGTTTTCCTGGGGTGTCACATCCTCCCCCCGTTGATCTGGAATTTCGTCCTGAAATTCCGTAGCTTCAGCCTCAGTAGTGGTTGTACCGTTTGCGAATAGTTGGGGATACTTTTGCTTCATCCGATCTTCGCGTTCCCAGGTGAACTCTAGGCCGCGACGTGAGTTCCAACGAACTCGAACGAGAGGTATTCTAGTACGCTTGAGGACTTTAACATCCCGGTCCGTGATTTCAACTGGTTCCTTGACGAATCGTAACTGCTCGTCGATAGTGAGCTCCTTCAAAGGAACTATGTGGGTCTGATCTGACAGACACTTCTTCAAATTTGACACGTGGAAAACGTTGTGAACTGCACTGAGTTCCACTGGTAAGTTCAGTTTGTAGGCCACCTTGCCTATTTTCTCAATGACTTCGAAAGGTCCGACGTATCGTGGGTTAAGTTTGCCTCGTTTACCAAAACGAACCACACCCTTCCAGGGTGAAACTTTGAGTAGCACTCGCTCCCCAACCTGGAGCTCGAGTGGTTTCCTGCCCTTATCGGCGTAGATTTTCTGACGGTCACGAGCTGCCGCCCTTCGTTGTCGTATCTGAGCAATTCGTTCTGTTGTGTCTACCACAAGTTCTGGACCAGTAATCTGACTATCCCCCACCTCTACCCAACAAAGAGGTGACCGGCATTTACGCCCGTACAATGCCTCAAATGGAGCAGCTTTAATGCTGGTGTGGTAGCTGTTATTGTACGAAAATTCCACAAGTGGCAGATGCTTTTCCCAGCCATTGCCAAAGTCAATCACACATGCCCTAAGCATGTCTTCAAGGGTCTGGATGGTGCGTTCAGACTGCCCATCCGTTTGCGGGTGATAAGCTGTGCTCATATCTAGCCGTGAGCCAAAAGACTTGTGCATTGCTTGCCACAGTTCTGAAGTAAAACGTGCATCTCGATCCGAGATAATAGAGGTGGGCACTCCGTGCCTCGAGACAACTTCCTTAAGATATACGTCTGCTAGTGTGGAGAACTTATCCGTTTGCTTGATTGCCAAGAAGTGAGCAGACTTTGTGAGTCGATCCACGATCACCCAAATAGTATCGTTACCACGTTGAGATCTAGGCAGGCCAGTAACAAAGTCCATGGAAATTTGCTCCCATTTCCATTGTGGTATCTCTGGTTGTTGGAGTAGGCCTGAGGGTTTCTGATATTCCGTCTTGACTCTCGCACAAGTCAAGCACTTGCTAACGTAAGTTGCTATGTGGGCCTTCATGCTAGGCCACCAGTACGTAGTTTTGATATCGTGGTACATTTTATCCGAACCAGGATGTACTGAGTAGCGAGACTTGTGTGCCTCATCCATCACAAGCTCTCGTAGGTTGCCATAAAGTGGGACCCAAATGCGTCCTGTTACGTAGTAAGCACCGTCTTCCTTCTGTTCTAAGCGTTGCCTTGAGCCGCGTAGGGCTTCAGCCCTGATGTTTTCTGGTTTTAATGCTTCTACCTGAGCATCTCGTATCTGAGAAGGAAGACTAGACTGTATAGTGAGTTGTAAAGCTCGTTCGCGCTTGGGCGCAGTGTCCTTTTGACTGAGGGCATCAGCCACAACATTGGCTTTGCCTGGGTGGTACCTGATCGAGCATTCATAGTCATTCAGCAGTTTGATCCATCGTCGTTGTCGCATATTCAGTTCCTTCTGTTTCAAAATATGTTCGAGACTCCTGTGGTCGGTGTAGATGGCGCACTTGGTACCGTACAGGTAATGTCGCCGTATCTTAAGTGCAAAAACAACAGCCCCCAGCTCTAAGTCGTGTGTA
This sequence comes from Helianthus tuberosus, assembly GCA_030545235.1. NCBI lineage: Eukaryota > Viridiplantae > Streptophyta > Magnoliopsida > Asterales > Asteraceae > Helianthus > Helianthus tuberosus. The sequence goes on from CM060381.1 coordinate 104,326,308, forward strand.
GTGTAGTTTCTTTCATGAACTTTGAGTTAGCGTGAGGCGTAGGCTATAACCTTATCCCGTTGCATCAGTACACAACCAAGACCCTGAATTGATGCGTCGCAGTAAACCACGAAGTCGTCTGTGCCCTCTGGCAATGAAAGGATAGGCGCACTGCAAAGTCTATCCTTTAAGTGCTGAAATGCTAATTCCTGTGCATTTCCCCATCGATAAACAACGCCTTTCTGCGTTAGTGAGGTGAGAGGCTGTGCAATCTTGGAAAAATCCTTAATGAACCTCTTGTAGTAACCTGTCAAGCCTAAGAATTGGCGAATCTCTATTGGTGTACGAGGTGCAGGCCAGTTCTTAATTGAGTCTACCTTGGATGGATCAACGTGAATCCCATCCTTATTCACCACATGGCCTAGGAAATGGACTTCACGAAGCCAGAAGTCGCATTTTGAAAACCTGGCATATAGCTGTTCTGCTCGCAGAAGTTCCAAAATGAGTCGTAAATGTTGTTCGTGTTCCTCCTGAATCTTAGAATAGATCAGGATGTCGTCGATGAATACAATAACGAACTTGTCTAGGTACGGCTTGCACACTCGATTCATCAAGTCCATGAAGACCGCAGGTGCATTTGTCAGCCCAAAAGGCATGACCAAAAACTCATAGTGTCCATAACGAGTTCTAAAGGCTGTTTTAGAGACGTCCTCTTCTCGGACTCTCAGCTGGTGATATCCTGATCTCAAATCGATCTTTGAATAGTAGCTCGACCCTTGCAGTTGGTCGAACAAGTCGTCAATGCGTGGAAGAGGATAGCGATTCTTCACGGTCACCTTGTTGAGTTCACGGTAGTCGATACACATACGGAAGGTACCGTCGTTCTTCTTCACGAATAGCACTGGAGCTCCCCAGGGCGAAGAGCTAGGACGAATAAAACCCTTATCTAAGAGTTCTTGTAGTTGTGTAGATAGCTCTTTTAATTCTGATGGGGCTAAACGATAGGGTGCTCGAGCTATGGGCGCTGCTCCAGGAGCTAGCTCGATTTGAAACTCGACCTGGCGATGAGGCGGGAGGCCAGGTAGTTCCTCAGGAAATACCTCAGGATAGTCGCGTACAACTGGAAAATCTTCTATCTTCTTCTCTTTCTTCGAGGTGTCAGTAACGAGAGCCAGAATAGCAGTGTGGCCCTTTCTCAAGCACTTCTGAGCTTTAAGGAAAGAGATGATGCTCACAACAACACCACTCTTGTCGCCATTTTCTATCTAACTAATGACCCGCTCGCCATTGGCCCGACGATTAAGTCGATATAAAAAGGAGGGACTTCGTGATAGAGTTTTGGTCTAGTAAAAGTTATCTGTCCGTAAGGACGAGGAATTACATTCCTGAACCAGTACCGTGCTACCCAAGAAAGGACGAGGAATCCATATTCCTTAACCCCATCCCCAACCCCTGGGAATCCCATGCTTTGTAGAGTGTGAACTCACCTTAGATTGCTCGGTAGGTAAACGAAAGGTCAATCGAGCTGCTAGAGGTCAACCACGTCCTAACATGGTTACCATACAAGTCAGGTTTTGGTTTCAAGTAGTGCACATAAGTATAACATAAGATAGCATATAAGGAACACACACAGATCATGGCAACACACATCATCACGTTCAACACTTATAACGTATTCAAGTTTGGGCTCGCACAAGGTTAGTGGCCTTGTGCGAGTCATCCGTTGGAGCCCAATACTACCCGGCCCAATGTCAAGAAACACAAACAAAACTATAAACATGAACACGGCCCTAATAACATGTCTTGTGCGATTCAGTAATACACCCGGCCCAACATATACACCCAGCCCAACAATTAGCATAACAGTCCTGCATGTATCGGCCCAAATAGACAACAGAAGTCTTGTGCGATCCGGGTAGACTTGTGCGATCCGATTGGGTTGTTCGACTGGGTTTGGGCTTTGAGGCCCAACAGTTAAACAACATTACAACTTGTGCGATCCAGCAAGCCTTGTGCGACTGAAGGCATCTTGTGCGACCAAGATGTCTTGTGCGAATGGACTCTTGTGCGATTAGTTTTATTATCCGGATATTATGGCAATCAGTTACATAACTTTTATCTTGCAATCAATTACAAGGTTTCCATTTATTTAATCAATCAACAAATTAACAGTTTCATACTTAATCAATATTCGATCAAACAAGGGTTTTTAACATCAATTCTCATGAACCCTAACATAATAAAAAATCATGAATAACAACTTATCAACACATAAACATATTAACATGGATCTCGATCACTAACATACATCCGATTATGACAACACAATAATTCATTCAACTCGTAATATATCACAGCCGATTACATACCTTCTATCCTAATTATTATGCAAACAATCCGAGAACACGACATGCTAGCCGATTAACATCACCATACTTATCCGATTGGCTAGAACATCATCATATGATTAACAATCCGAAACATATAACATAACATCTGATTTAACAAGCATCATCAAATACATGCATATGGTCCGATTTTAAGAACACTAAGATTCAATAGTTTATATCATGTTCAATCATCTATCATAACATAAATCAAAGTAACACACTAACCGATTAGAAGATAACACAAAGGTGATCCGAATCAAGAAGATCTTCGAGAGAACTTGGATGTGGCTGCCGTCGAGTTCTAGAGAGAAAGAAGGGAGCACTAGGGTTTTGCTATGTTGTGTGATTGCAAATAATGAAGAGTGTTAACCTCCTCATAAGGCTATGCGTATGAGAAGTAGGCCGAACCCATCATGGGCTGCCTATGTGTTCCGAGTTCAAGGAGAAGTGGGCCGAGAGTTGCATGAGTCAAAGCCCATTGGCTTGTGCGATCGGTTTATTAATATATACATACATTACACATACACACATAATCATAACATTCAATAAGTCAATCAAGTTCATATAATCACATCATGTTCAAATACGTTACATCAAAGTACAAAGATAAGTTCGGAAATACGAGTTGTCACATATGAGACTTAGGCAAACATGGCCTTTGATTGTCAAGAACTCTTACTATCAATCTTGGATCCCGAGACTACTACACACACTCTATGATGGATGATGGTGGTGGATGATGGTGTTGTGGTGGTGGTGGAGTGTGGGTGAAGTGTGAGAGAGGTGGTTTGCCAAGGGATGAGTTGCAAATGAGCCAAGCACCCCTATTTATAGCCTGCACAGAAGCCCGGACTTGGCCCCGTGTCCATTGGGCACGGCCCCGTGTCCATCCATCTTCTCTTTCTTCATTAAATATGCAGTTTGTCTGTATTAGTTGACCACCCCCCGTGTCCACTGGGCACGGCCCCGTGTGCAGAAGTGTATATGTACTATCAAGATTTGCTTGGATTCTGTGAATCTTTGCGTTAACCACGGCCCCGTGTCCGGTGGACACGCCCCCGTGTTGGGTGATAGAAGCTTCTACAACTTTGTATTTTCTGCAGACACTTGGGCACGCCCCCGTGCTCACTGAGCACGGGGCGTGCTCACTGAGCACGGGGCGTGCTCAGCCTTCTGTTCTCTTGTTCTTGCTTTGGGAGATGCTGTCGAGGGGTCGGGCATGCCACGTTTATTCCTTTTCTTGTATTTATGTTAGATTTAGCTGCCTTTTTGCTTCTTTTGTTCATTTGAGCTCATTTATTCCTGAAAATACAAAAGGAAGACAAAAACATACTTTTTCTAACATTAGTACTAAAACGGGTTAGTTTTATGCCACAATTGATGTAATTTATATGTTGCATTTTATACACATCAAATACACCCACACTTGAATCTTTGCTTGTCCTCAAGCAAAACTCTTTATAATGTGGCTTTACACTCCCAAATGGAATGGGTACAAGAGAAGGTTTTTGGGCTTGTCATAGAGTGTCGGGATTCCAAGATTTTTATTAGGTTTTATTTTTATTTTATTTACAACCGTATTCATCATGATTTATTTAGAACATTCCATAAGATAAATTATTTATTTGGGCATAACTTGCCTCTTTAAAATTCCATTTATATACAAGTTCACATACCTCACGGGAGATCACTCAACACTCGGCCGAAGATGTATTTTTGTGAAACACTCGAGAGCGGCATGGAACTTACTTCTACCATATGCTTGCCAAGCAATCAATCCTCCTCCTTTTTAACTATAAACCTTCGTAAATATCAAGAGGACTTTTGGGGAAAGGGTAGGCTTAGGTTAAATGTAGGTGGTTTTGGGTTAGTGGTTAGTAGAAAAGGGCGGAAAAGCGTAAAAAACATCGGTTTTCGTAAAACTTTATGTTTTTGTGACTTTTTATTCTAATGAAGCATTAGTCAAACAAGCCTTCTTTTGATGAGCTTTGTTTGTTTATTGCTAACTTAATTTTTTCTTTTCTAATTTTTTTGATAAGGAAGTCACAAGAAAACCGAGCTTTGTTACTAAAATAAAGGGTTAAAAATGAAAAAGGGTTTTGGTGGGTAGAAGGGTTGTTTGTTTGTGGGTTTAGAAATGAAAAGGTTTAGCCTCAAAGGGGTTAACTAGGGGGATTTTGGGTAGGTGGTAAAAAAAAAAAAAATTAATGGTGTTGAAAGAAAAAGGGTTAGTCCTAATGCCTCCATCATTTACTTACTTGGTTTAAGTTGGTAAGGACCAGGAATGTATCTTCGTGGCAAGTTCTAGAGTCGTAAGAAACCAAGCGGCTATTCACACAAGAAACAAAAAATAAGCATTTAGTTTAAAGATATGTATTTGTATGCTCAATAAAGGCTCAAAACTCACTTTTTGTGGGAATGGGTTTTTATGTGATCAAGTATATATAATCAAATTTTAACTAGATTTGTCATGCCGTTTCATAATTTTCTTATGTTGGTTATTTTTACCATGACGCTATCGGTTGTAAATTTGTAAAAATATAACCTTTTTAAAACTTGTAATTCCCAAATTAAACCAAGACAAGTAAAAAAATGAAAAGTTTTTGAAAAAATTTGGGGTGATTAGCGGTTCCAATAGAGTTTTGTGTAAGGCTTGTAATTAGGACTTGCAAAATTCAAGGTTTTAGCATCCCCCCCCCCCCCACACTTAAATTACACATTGTCCTCAATGTGTCCCAAAAATAAGTTTTTAGGTTGCTTGAATGTGTAACAAGGTGTGAAAAAGCAAAAATTTATGTTACTGGGCGTCTGGACACGACCCCGTGGTGTCCGGGCATGGCCCCGTGTTCAGATCGCCAGTAACAAAAAAATATTAGAGTAACAGAAGGCTGGGTACGGGGGCGTGTTCAGTGAGCACGCCCCGTGTCCAGATACCTGAACTGGGCATTTTTCTGCAGATCCTTGAGCACGGGCCGTGTTGGCTGGACACGGCCCCGTGCTGAACTTGCTGTAATGAAGAAAAATTGTCGGGTGGCTATGTTTTTGTGCATGGGGTGTTGGTTCAAGCTTCCCTTAGTATCCTTCACCATCCCGAGTGTGTTTTACCCATTACATCATCATCCAAACACTAATTTAATTAAAACCATCAATTTATTAAATAGAGAGAGTTACACAATATTCCTAATAAACTAAAATTTTAGATAAATAGGTCATAAAACACAAGAAGTCTAAACCCGAAAAGAAGTTCTAGCCTATAGTTTATTCTAATAACAAAATTTCCAAGAATAAGTTTCTCAGTTGGATGTGACATAAAGAACTTCTTCCTCTGGATATGGGTCCCTCACACGTCGGTGAGCCATTCTTCTATCTCCCTAGGGAGAAGAAAGGCGGGCTCATTGGCATCATTTTGAGGGGGTGTAACTTCCACCGAGACTTCTTGCAAGTTGTCAAGAGGAGGTTCCGCGGGGATGTCATCCCATCCGGTAAGATTGTTGATTCCAAGTGCTAGGTTCCAATCCTCTTGAGGGAGGATTGGTTCCATGGGAGGCGTCCCAAGAATTTTCAACCTCTGGTGCAAGAGGTTGATTTCTTGAAAACTGTTTTCCAACCCCACCGTAAGATAATTTATACGGTCTATCAGGAGCTCCTCTACTGATGTCATCTCATCAAGAGCTTTACGTAATGCCATCACGTAGAGTACGAGAGTTGCTTCAATTGAAGACCTTCTCTCCCTTCGACTGTTACTAGAATGTGCAGAAGAGGTTCCACTGTTTTGGCTCGACATTCTACGAAAATAAACTGAAAAGAGTTCATTTTAATGAAACAGTAACTTTGGACACGGCCCCGTGCTCAATGAGCACGACCCCGTGTTCACCTTTCTGCAGATATTTGGAACAAGGAATCTTGGAGTTTCAAATTATTTTTGTAACTTTTGAAGCATTTTTAAACATAAATAACTTAAAACAATGTTGTAGCACTTATTTTTAACAAGATTCCTTGAATAAAAATCTAACAAACATCACAATAAAGCTTGAATTCAAGCTTTAATGGAGGTGTTTTGAGGTGAAAATGGAGAAGAAGGTAATAGACAAAAGTGGAAAAGACAAGATGGTTGTTGGGAACCTTCTTTAGAATATACCTAGGATGGTATGTGTGAAGATCCTCAAAATCTCTGTCTTTTGGAGTGGTCCAAATGTGCAGGAATCTTGGCTGCATTTATAGAAAACGACAGCACGCTGCCCACGGCCCTGTGTTGGCTGGACACGGCCCCGTGTGCAGATAAGAGCCTGACACATTTTGTCCGTATTCTGACAAAAAGTCAGATGGGAATCTTTTGGTGGACACGGGGGCGTGCTGACCAGGACACGGCCCCATGTCTAGAGGCTGTTTATGAAGTTTTGTCTAGTTTTAAGGAATTTATCCGGATCGGGTGGTTCCTTACTGGATAGAACAACACCGAAGTGCCTGAGATACCTTAATTACTCTAGATTTAGACGCGAACGCAAGAGGTTATCGTTGAGGGTGATTCCTATGCTAAATGTAGGTGGACAAGTCCAACTCTTTCCCGGGCTCTCGTTAAAGAAGGTGTATGTCGAATCGCTCAGGTCTATGTATGCATCGAACGAAGTCGATGGGGAGTCATTAACGGCACAATCGACACAGGGACGACTATCGCTCAAGTCTTCGCTAGATTTAGAGGTGATATCGGGAACAACAAAGTTGTTTTTATCCGAATGCGATCTCAATAATTCTTCTTGGGTGTCGTCTTGAGATGAATTAATGATATCCATCTCAAGTTCTCTTACCCAATTAAGAATTAGATCTTCCATTTGAAATAGTTCATCAAGAAGCATTTCTCCTTGAAGGTTCGATTGAGAGCATTCGAGGGAGAGATAGTGATTATTTTTACTTTCGCCCCTCTTAAGGCTACAGGAAAACAATGGGTCTATATAGTGGGGCTTATAATTTAGAAAATAACATTCTAAATCTTCATGATTGCCACCACATATTTGACACCACGTACCATAAGAGGGCCGATAGTAAAAAAAATCAGTATCGCTCATGTTTGTGTCAGAAATTACCAACCGTCGAGATCTTACGGTTCTGTTTTCAGTAACTGATACTTGGGCACGGGGCGTGTTGATTGGGCACAGCCCCGTGTTCAGCTACTGTCTGACTTAAAACATGATTGCCAGTACCAAAGATTGGGCATGGGGCGTGTTCAGCGGGCACGGCCCCGTGCTGAGCTCTGCAGAAACTGAAAAATTAAGAAAAATCCTAAAAAAACAGAAAAATAAAAAACGATTATGCCGTTGATTCCTAACTTTCTTAAAATCCTTGTGTCCCGGCAACGGCGCCAAAAACTTGATGTGTGTTGGTGTGTATATCATTTTAACTATATTTTTAGCCCTTTTTAACACTTTAGTCAAGTTTTAAATTTATAAAACACGATATTCTACCAACACTAACCACACATATGGGCAAGTGCACCCATCGTGAGCGTAGTATAGTGTTGGTAAGATACCGAGGTCGTCTAAGGACACAAGAGCTTTTAATACCGGTTTATCCTCAACGTCTAATCAAATCAAAAGTTTAGAAAAAGGTTTCAACATGAAAATAGAAACTAAAAATGCTGAAAATAAAAATAAAAATAAAAAAATAGATAGACAAGATGAATCACTTGGATCCGACTCGCCTAGAGTGTAACCTTTGATTATTTCCGCACTTTTGCGCTTTTTAAGAGATTATCTTAGTTATTGTAGTAGGCCCCTCTTTTGAAGGTGAGGTTACCCTCAACCTAGTAGTTTGAGTCAGCAATGATACAATCCTAAAGGGTTGGATTATTGAAAGATAATTAATTAAGTTATTAATGCGTAATGTGGTAGGCCCCTCTTTTGAAGGTGACGTTACCCTCGGCTAAGTAGTTTGAGTCAGCAGGGATAAAATCCTAAGTAGCCGGGTTAATATATTAATAGTAGTTTACATATGAGGGGATCAAGAAATTCGAACCCCCGTCATCTAATACCAGTGGGTATTGAAGGAGGTCCTACTAAGCTTGACCCAGGTCCTTGCAGGATCTATACACTGAACAAGGCAAGACACTTACAAAGCCATTCCCTTAACCCCCGACCAGGTAGCGAACATATCTCCATATAGACCGTGGAGATATGAATGGTGTAAACCTTTTATTTTATATAGACAGTAAAATAACGCCAAGACACCACGGAAAAATGATAAGGAAGATTCACCTTCAACATAAGAAACTAGTTATTAAAGTCATTAATACATAACCAAATAAAAAGTGCGAAAAGATTAAAAATAAAAAGTATTACACTAAATGCTTGTCTTCACCAAGTGATGTAAGAGACTTAGGCAAACATGACCTTTGATTGTCAAGAACTCTTACTATCAATCTTGGATCCCGAGACTACTACATACACTCTATGATGGATGATGGTGGTGGATGATGGTGTTGTGGTGGTGGTGGAGTGTGGGTGAAGTGTGAGAGAGGTGGTTTGCCAAGGGATGAGTTGCAAGTGAGCCAAGCACCCCTATTTATAGCCTGTACAGAAGCCCGGACACGGCCCCGTGTCGATTGGGTAGGGCCCCGTGTCCATCTATCTTCTCTTTCTTCATTAAATGCAGTTTGTCTGTATTAGTTGACCACGCCCCCATGTCCACTGGGCACGGCCCCGTGTGCAGAAGCGTATCTGTACTATCAAGATTTGCTTGGATTCTGCGAATCTTTGCGTTGACCATGGCCCCGTATCCGGTGGACACGCCCCCCTGTTGGGTGATAGAAGCGTCTACAACTTTGTCTTTTCTGCAGACACTTGGGCACGCCCCCGTGCTCACTGAGCACAGGGTGTGTTCAGCCTTCTGTTCTCTTGTTCTTGCTTTGGGAGATGCTGTCGAGGAGTCGGGTATGCCACGTTTATTCCTTTTCTTGTATTTATGTTAGATCTAGCTCCCTTTTTGCTTCTTTTGTTCATTTGAGCTCATTTAATCTTGAAAATACAAAAGGATGACAAAAACATATATTTTCCAACATTAGTACTAAAAAGGGGTTAGTTTTATGCAACAATTGATGTAATTTATATGTTGCATTTTACACACATCAATACTGGTTTCCAAATCTAAGTGTGCGGGACAGTGTACAACCAAAAATTGTGCTGGAAAACATTGTTGGACTCTTGGAGAGTGTACAGGCCCATTTAATAGGTGTGCTGCCTAACTGTTAAAGACTGTGAGTTCCAATAAAGGGTGTGCGACATCAAACTAAGTGTACGGTCTCCAAATTTGGACTTTTGAACTGTGCGGAGTCTATACTGGACTGTGCGGCTTTCATTTGAGCTTTTTGGAAGTGTGCGGGTTAATTATTGGAGTGTGCGACCTTTATTTGAACTTCTTCAAGTATGCGGGTTGAATACTGAATTGTGCGACTTTCAATTGGACGTCTTCAAGTGTGTGGGTTAAAAGTTTGGATGGTACGACTTGAACTTGAACATTTCAAGTGTGCGGTCTCAACCTTGAACTGTGTGGCTCAAACTTGAACCTTTTCAAGTGTGTGATTCCTCTGTTTTGGACCATTGTGCGACATGAACCTCATTTCAAGTGTGCGGTGTAATTGTTTTGGACCTTTGAACTTTCAAGTGTGCGACCCTGTTGGTTGGTCATTTAGACTGTGTGATTTCACACTTGAAATCCTGAACTATTCATTTGGACTATGTGATATCAGCTACTGGACTGTTCTAATACTTGTTAAAATTGAACTGCGATTAACTGGAAAGAATTGTTAACACTGAACTGAATTATTTTTATATTCAATTGTTACTTACAGTTTGATTTTTTCAGAAATGGAACTAACTAATCAAATGACGTTAAGTGACAAGATTGCAATTAATCAGGACCTTGATAACATTATTGGAACTAACAACAGGATCCCTAGGCTGCTATTAGGGGGATCTTTCTCAGAATGGAAATTCAGATTTATACAATACATGAACATCAAGGATCCAAAGGCACGGAGGTCCATCTGCAACGAACCAATTATGTTATGTAAATTTCCTAACATATTGGTAAAGATTTAGGTATTAAAAATAACAACTAAATGACTTAAACCAGTGGCTCTGACTGCGAGCACGAGACGGAGGTATCGATGCTTATTAAATTTGCAGCGGAATTAAAACATCAGGATCGTCATTAGGAAATAATTTCAGAGTTTGCCAAACACTAAACTTTTTATTATTAAACAAATGGGATAAAACCCTATATTTCATTTATAATATATTTATAGGGATAAACCAAAATATAACTTCTTCTTTTATTCAGGTAATTTATAACCACTTTATTTAAGCCTTCAGTGCTTCATAGCTGGCTTCTTAATAGCTTCATATCAAGTTACCTGAAACATGTTTTGAAAATATTTTATTAGCCAGAAATACTGGCGAGATCATTCCATTTTATAAAAATACAATTTGTTATAACTTTAAAGTATTGAGAGCGATTACAGTGTTTATATCTATCCAAAAACTCATTCAGTATTTGTCATGTTGGCAGTTACAATGACTGTGGTCATATTACTATTGGCTAACTCTTTGTCCAATAGCAACGCTTGACTAGTTATGTATACAAAACCCCACATACCGGCAGTAATTGTAGAATACAAAGACTTAATCACTGTAAGTATAACTGAAAAACATTTTGGATTTTGTAAAGCAATTTTAGAAAAAGAGAGAATGACTCATATTGTAAACTTAGGTTTTTCTATAAGCTTCCTGGAAATATTTTCTAATAATTTTCTTGAGTTCTTATTGAAAATATACAATGTACGCGTGTTAGTATAGTAACTCAATTCAACTTTATAAATACGTCACGAGACAGAACCCCAACTTAGTTTACAAAGGATAGCCTTTATCAGGCAGCGCTTTGACATCAGTTGCTAGGTTCCAGATCGATCGGAGAGGGTATCAAATTAGTGATCAGGGGTTAAAACACTTACAACAGGGCAGAGCTTCGTGATTTTAGGGGTATTGGGGCTTTAATTTCCGTGCTAGAAGTTATAGAGAGAAAGAGATACTGAAGAATTTGAATTGCAGCTGAACTGCTCTATTTATACTTGAAATCGAACTCCGTCGCTTCCCGCGACCGGCCCAAGGCCACCCTTTCGCGGCCCGCGAGGGTCCCCTAGCTACGGCTAGGGTTGCCTAGTCACGGTATAGGTCCAACACGCGGGTGAAACGTGGCATTAGGGGTGTCCGACAAGTAACAAGCCATCGCGCCCTACGAAGGGACTCCTATTCGTTGGTCGCGGCCCGCGACAAGCACGAAAACATTATTTTATTTATTTTTTTAATCTAATTATCATTGCGTGTGTCCAGTTTTTCGATTACGGGGTGTTTTTAGGGCACTTTTGAGGGTTGTTATAAATGTGATTCTAATTGTGGAAGAATGTTTCTCAAATCTGAATGTGTTATCAGAATATTTGATCCGATGAAGATTTTCTGATTGTGGAGATTACCGTTGACGTGAAGTCGAAGTCTCACTCAAATTTAACCCAAATACAACTAGTTAGCTAGCGGTAAGTGGGTATCGAACACAGGGAGTTTGTGGAAGATGCATTATCTAAATAGCTTTTCTAAAAGATTAAATTAAACTAAGTTGCAGAAAATGTAAATTAAAAGTTTTGGTTGATTGGTTTTAAGTAGCTAAATTAAACTAAACTAGATTGCAAATCAAGTATTGGGTTTTATAAATAGATTAAGAGTGACCATCCTAGGTTTCAGGTTTTAATCGATACTAATGTTTATGCCCAACTAGAAAGAACCACAAAGACATGGCTCGTCTTTGATTACTTGTTTGTGATAAAAGGAAACTAAGTACTCGGATTACAAGAACGCGAGGTTGTTACCCGATGACCAATTGACTAATATCCAACCCTAATCCCTCCCATGATATCTCGATTGCCAACGGCACCAAGAACGTATGGTTTAGACTAAAATCAAACACGAATCAACAATTTACAAACAGACATTCAAACACCATAACAAACTAAACAAACATTGCAAGTGTATTATTCTAGAAATTCAGGCAAAAACATAGTATCAAAAGCAAACCTTACTTCTAGGATGATATGTAAGTCCCAAATACTACACAATCAGATATCAAACACCAAACAAGTAGCGGAAATACAAGCAAGATGTCGAAGATTGAAAAGCTAATTGTATTGATTCAAGAACAATGAGCACACGATCTAAGTGATCGTCTGGTACTCCAATTCGCATACAAGCACAAAAGTTCCAAGGAGAATCAATAACCTAAACTATATAAGGAACACCCTATTTATAGATACATAGGATCCCTATTACATTGGGCCAAGCCCATACCCTTTTGACTACCAAAACGCCTACCAAGTCCATACATCTAATCGAAGCCAAACCAAATAGACAACCTAAGACAAACGCAAACCTACACTAGTTTATGCCCTTACAATATCCCCCTTGGTTTGTGTTGTCTTAGCGGCTTCATCTTTACTTGCGCTTCTTGGATTGCTTCTTCTATAACTCAGGCAGTATAGGCACTCTTCTTCCCACATATGGGCCGAATAACTGAGTCTCAACCCTTGTACGTTGCCCTGACCATAACTTAAACCTCATGATCTGAGCTACAGCACCTGTCCAGCTTTTTGCACATACTTCATATTGAGGATCGCTTTGAATCTGAGTTCTTGACAAGTGATTTATGTCATTCTCACCAAAGCACATTAAGTCTCTTGTATCCAGAAATCTATACTTAGCATTATCACACACAATCACAGCTTGTCCTGTGATGGGGTCATACATCCAGAACTTCAGATCCTTCAAACTGTTATTAGGAAGCTCTTTAAGCAGTGGAAAAGTGTTTGTTTGCTTAGTCGTAGGCTACCTCACAACCTTGTACGGCTTGCCTGTAGCAGGATCCACCACATATTCATCTTCCTCAATTGTAGATTGAGCTAATTTCATATCTTTAAAATTAACTCGAGCCTGTTGCTACAGCCTGTTGAAGAACTTAAATCCAATTTTGTAGTTTGGATTTGTGCACTAATCATGATATCCAGCATTACTCAACTCTCTCAGATCTACCGTAGTCCAAGACTCAAACGCATCAAAATTATCATTATATTCCACATCACCATTCTTTCTCTTCACAATAAACATGCCTTTTTCATCATTGTAGGATCAGGTGTGAACACCAAACCTGTTTCCATACTTAGCGTGTTCAGTAGTGATCACATACCTATCTGGTTTATCACCAAACTGCAAATTCCTCTTAGCACCCACGTTTCTCATAACTACCATCTTTATCCTTGGTCTCTGATTTACTGTACGAGGAGGATTTGCAATGTAACGATCTATAGCCACCGCGTGTTCTCTCCATTTTCTCTCTCTCCTCAGCAGTAGCTTCCTTCGGAGGATCAGCAAACTCCTTTAGAAATTTTCCCTCAAGCTTCTGCTTCATATCCATCACAACAGCACTAAGAGCTCCCAAATTTGTTTCCAGCTCATTTATTTTCTGATTCTTAACCACAAGCTCTTCCATCAAACTGGCAATCTGGGCATCTTTAAAAATCTTATCTTCTTCAAGAACGGTAATTCTGCGCATCAAATTGGTGGTTTCATTCTCCTCAAACAGATCATCACTATCAGAGCTATCCGCAGCTTCATGAGTTTCATCTTGTCTTGACTTAGCTGCTACTTCAACTTCCCTAGCAGCAACTTGCAATAACTCTGCAGCTCTAACAACATCTGCATCCTATGGACCATTGCTCGAACCTTCACCAGGCTTCGGAACAGGTATATACACTGAAGCTCTTTCATTTTTCAAGAAATCAATGATGGTTGGGCTCAACTCTGACGGCGTGTAATGAATTGGTGGTCGTGTAGTAGTAACAGGCATGGTTAATTCCGTTGTTGTTCTTACTTCAGTATTATCCTCACCACTGATCCTAGGATCCCTTTTACTTCGTTTCCTAGGAGGAAGATCAGCGGCATGATCTTCTTCTGCATCATCAGCATCAGTAGCAGTAGTAGTAATTGGTTCAACATGAGGAGGGCTCACATTAACTGGTTCTTCAACGTTTTGAGTCTCTGCTGTGAGGCTTTCAGCATTAACCTATGTTTCTATTTCACCTTCACCTACGTTCTCACTTACTTCATTATCATCTGCCATTCTATCATTCGCTTCATCTTCTTCACTTTCAATCCCATTTAGATCAACATTTTCAACTGGTTCGTTCGACCCAGGAGGGGCTTCTACTATTTCAACATCATGTTCTTCAGCCACTGTAGCATAAATCTAAGCAGACACTTCTTCTCGAATCTCAGAAAACACCCCAAACTTCTCTAGTGGCTTCTTGTTCTGATACTTCACTCCAAAATTTTCCCTCTATTTCTGATTCAGCATATAGAACACCATGTGATTCATTATCTTGAGATCATAGGTCTTCACAGTAACTGGCAGCTTCGGATACTTGGTTTCTAAAATCATTTGAATGAATCTGGGAAATTTGTACCAATATTTATCGTTCAAAGTCTTCACGTTCGCCAACATGTCGTCAAACACACATCTTGAATAGTTGAAGTTCCACCCCTCAACCAGTAACACCACCCCTGAAGTTTGTCTCAACGTCAATGTATCTATACCAATTTTGTTTCCACTTATACACATCAAGTAGATATGGGCAAGAAATCTCCAGTAAGGGTGCAACATCTTCTTAATTATGGGAGGACAAGATCCCTCGTAACTCATCTTGCTCAACACTTCCATAACCTTCTCCTTTGTATACTCAACTGGATCACTAGCATCATCCCCAAATAGCAACACTTCACGAATATCTTGTTCGGAAACTAAGACCTCTTTATTTTGCACTGTGTCTCCTTTCTTGGCCGACGCATTGTTCCTGAAATCCTTTATCCAATCCTCCCGTATAATAGGATTTTCTCGAAGTGCATGTGCTAGTCTGTATGTGTTCAATCCAACGGTTATGGATTTGTAAGACTCAAACCCCTTTGGAGGATTTGACAGATAGCATGCTACGTTCATCGTCTTCTCCCAAGTAGGGACATGAGGATCCGATGCTTTCTTACCAGTTTCTGCACCAAACGAGACAAGTTAGTAGTGATACACAAATATCGAAACCCGAGACTTCAGAGTTTGACCGTAAACTTGGTCAAACTAAGTCAAATGTTTTGTAAAATAATTTCAAGTTTTCAAAAACATATTTGTTTTAAAACATTCTGTTGATAAAAAGTCCCTGAAATTATAATCCAACACTTATTAGCCCAAGAGGTTTCAAAACGGGCCCAAATTTTAGTGAGTGTGCGGTCTACCTAGGGAGTGTGCGAGGGCACACAAGTAATTTCACATGAAAGTTCAAGGACAATAGTGTAAAATGTTTTGATCGCACATTCCATGCGGTCAACGAAAGTCAACTGCACACTCTCATGCTCAACAGAAGTCCAATAGTCAACCGCATAGTTGAATTTTGGTCAAAGGTCCCACTGTGACTCGCACACTGGTAATAATCCAGTGTGCAAGGGGAATACGGTCATTTTACCCAGTATACGAGGGGCAACATTGTCCAACATAATTACATCTGACACCTCGCACACTCTGCAAGGGTATTTTAGTAATTCAGTAGGAGTGTGCGAAGGGATATTCATCCAAAACCATTGTGCGAGTCCATCAAACGGCATGTACAGTCCACTCGCCGTCTCCGATCATCTTCTCCGGTGAGTTCAATATTTTCCGGCCATAACATAAGGGTCCGATCAACGTATTTCAGCTAAAAAACACAGATTTCATAATCTGTAAAAACCTAAACCCCTAAATCCTTCTATTTTCACCAAAACCCAGTATCCAAACACCATCAATTTCTGATCTCAGAACCTAAACATTTCCTAAAACCTCCATTTAAATCCAAAATCTAATAATTTATATACTTGTTCATGCATTCAAAATCAAACAGAGCATTTAAATAACACTAACCTTTCGTTTTGCCCTTTGGATTAGACATTTCAACCGTATGATTACTGGAACTTGAACAATATTGATGAAGATGAATGTGCGACTGGGTTTTAAATTTTAGAGAGAAGAACGAGAACAATGATGGTGGAAAAGTCTTTCAGCCATCGCACACTTATCTATATCCCTAACCCCTTTTCAAACCAATGGGGCCCACCAATTATGCGGTGGGCCTCACAGCTTTTCTCAAAACACCTTTTGGATTTTGTGGGGTCCACCAAGTTTAAGGTGGGCCCGGCTTGAATTACGAAATCAAATATTTTAAAAACTTTGTGCAAAAACAAGTTTATGAAGATAAGTTCTCTCTTGATTTTTAAACAAGGACACCTTTTTTTATTGAAAATAACCATACACTAACTAATTAATATGTACACTAATACGTAAAACACATAATACTTACAAAAATAATTAAACAAATATATATACAAGCTCTTGCAAGCACTTTACCTACGGGATCAAATCACAGAGTTTCGGGCCAGACTACATTTATCAACACTAATTTAATCTGGATGATCCGAGCGATTGCCAGTATATTTGTCCACTTTAACTTATCTCCCTAGGCCTTTTTCAAGTGACCGTCTGCAACTGATTTATGATGTTTTCAATTTAATTTATATGAACACTCAATTCAATCACAATCAAATCCCGGAATTTTAATCCGAACACGCTATCATACGTGTAGTTTCCCTACCACATATTTCACAAGCCCGTTCTAGGATTCTGAAACCTTGACTAGGACTAGATTGAGAAGAGAACAGAATAGCTCAGCAGCAGAGATGGATATAATATACAGATCAAATGAGATTTTCTCAATTTGATATAGGTTTTTCGGGTTTCTTTTGGGCACTAGAGGTCCTCTTCGGGTGTATTTGATCTATAGAGCGACAATGTACAGCTAGGTCTTTGCTCACGCAAAACAGAAGCCTACGTTGCCTAGCACCTCCAGGTCTTTGCTCACGCAAAACAAAGAAGATACACGAGTTGGTCAGAAAAGATTTCAGAACTAGAACGAAATTGTGTGTATCGGGACGTCACACATGCATTCAAATAGCCATGTCCTAGTTCCAAGTGATGTTCTTTCCTGAGGTCATAGAGTAACATTAGTGTTCTACACAGAACCATTCAAAGAATCCAGCCATTAGGATAAAGCCTACCAACATATCGCCCTAGAGTCACACCATTTTAATATTGGTCTTACATGAGTCAGACTTAATCCACATAATGAAAATTTATTTCATTTCCCAGTTTGTAGCAAAGGCTTAACAAAACTATTTTTGTGTTTTTCTGATTTTTTAAATGTTTTTGTATTTTTCTGATTTTTCAAATGTTTTTATATTTTTCTAAGAGACTACATCCCCCTAAATTTTTGCTTAGAATTGAAAATAAAAATAATAAATGGAAAACAATTTTAAGAAATAAAATTACTGAAACAAAGAAAAATATTTTTGTGTGACCAAGTTCAATCCTCGAAATCGACCATTTTTAGAAGTTCAAGAAGAGCAAGAAAACGTGCTTTATCAACCGGTTTTGTAAAAATATCTACGACATTGTCGTCAGTATGTATTTGATCCCTAGTAATAAGTCCCTAGTTGAAAGAGTCACGTATGAAATGAATTTTTATGGCAATGTGCTTGGTTTTTGAAAAATATACCATATTTTTCACTATTTGGATAGCTGCATCATTGTCACAATAAATAGGAGTTGGGAGAAATTCAAACCGTAATCCACCAGATGGTGTTGGATATAAGTTGAGAGCAACAGGCTGTAGCAGCAGCATACTCGGCTTCTACAGTCGACAGTGAAACAGTCTGCTGTTTCTTACATTGCCAGGAGATGAGGCGATCCCCCAGAAACTGGCATCCAGCTGATGTGGACTTCATGTCCCTACCTGTACCTCCAAAATTGATGTCAGAGAAAGCACATAAGTCAAATGGAGATTCCCTTCGATACAAAAGTCCAAGCCGAGGCCTGCCCTTGAGATATCGAAAGATTCTCTTAACAACATTAAAATGAGAAATTTTAGGAGCAGTCTGATAACGTGCACATTGACACACAACAAACATGATGTCTGGTCTACTAGCTGTCAAGTACATCAACGAGCCAATCATCGAGCCGGTATAGTGTCTCGTCAATAGCTTCGCCTTCCAGATCTTCGGTCACCACTCGTCTTTCTGCCATAGGAGTGTTTGCAGGTTTTACATCTTGAAGTTTGAACTTTGCAATAATGTCGTCAACATATTTTCCTTGATGAATCAAAATTCCCTTGGAATCTTTACAAACTTGTAAACCCATAAAGAAATTCAGCTCTCCCAATGCACTCATTTCAAATTGCTTCTTTATCACTTCCTTGAGCTCCTTGCACAGTGCTTCACTAGTGGATCCAAAGATGATATCGTCCACATAGATCTGCACTAAGATTTGATCCTCACCCACCTTTCGAATAAACAATCTCTGATCTATTATTCCATGAGTGTATCCGTGTGCGAGAAGATGATCTATCAGTGTAGCGTACCTTGCACGAGGAGCTTGGTGTAACCCGTACAAGGCTTTGTCAAGCTTATAAACATGACGAGGACACTGTTTGTTAACGAAACCGGGCGCTGCGACATATATATCTTTTCCTTCACTTTGCCGTAGAGAAACGCTGTTTTGACATCCATCTGATAGACCTTGAACCCCATGAAAGATGCATACGCAAGAAAGATCTGTATTTCTTCTAATCTGGCCACATGAGCATACACTTCATCATAGTAGAGGCCCTCAATCTGTCTGAACCATTGGATAACCAGCCTTGCTTTATTTCGAACAATCAATCCGCTATCGTCTCGCTTGTTTTGATAGACCCATCGAGTTCCGAGTGATTTCTTTCCAGTAGGAAAACGAACCAACTTCCACACTTTCTACTTTTCGAACTGGTTCAAATCATCCTACATCGCGTCTACCCCGCTAGGTTCTTGAAGAGCCATATCAGTTGTCTTCGGCTCTCTTTGTGAGATGAAACATGAAAACTAGCAATTGTTGATCACTCCTGTCTGACTTCTGGTCAACACACCAGCTCCTACAGGTCCAGTCACATTTTCAATGGGATGATCACATTGGACACTTGCAGGAATAGCAGTTTCCAGAGCAGTTCCAGTCGGTGGCAAATTAGAAAAGTTCTCAATTGCCACCGATTCTATTTGATCAATAACTGGTTCCTCCTCCGAATCATCAGCAACAAACTCATCAGGAATGGGGCCATCGAATATGTCATTTTGATTGTTAGGCGTGTCCTCATCATCAGGCGAATCCAATGTTTCCCCTCCTTCATTAAGAATGTAGGTGTAATCTAGAACTACTTGAATCTCAGGTGCATATGTTGAAGATGAGGCTGTAGGTGTGTGATCCCCCACAGCTGCAGCATCCCCCTCAAATTCAACATCCCCCTCTTCTTCAGCATTGTATGTAATAGTTGAGGGTCAAGAAACAGCATTCGAAAGACTCGAGGTACCTTCATGAACAACAGGAGGATCATCAAGAATATCAAATGATTTAAAAAGATGAGCATAGCCATTGTACGTACGTCGAAAGACTCAACAATCTGTCTTGTCTTCTTGTTGTACACTCTATATGCAGTTTTGTTCTCATGTGCGGCTTTTCTAGCATATTCAATGAAAAAGCATTCATCTCCCCTAGCATTGAACTTTGGTATGGCTTCCAAATGTAGAAGGGTGCATGGGCAACTGAAAGCTCTAAAGTGCCCAACATAGGGTTTCTCACTAAACATCACTTTGTGAGGCATCTTCATGCGTGCTTTAGTTATAATGACTTTGTTTTGAACATAGCACGCAATATTGATAGCCTCATCCCAGAAGAAGATTGGGAGCTTAGAATCACACAGCATCGTGTGAGCCGCTTCAATCAGGGTTTGATTTGGCAACTCCATTCTTCTGAGGAGTCCTAGCAGCGCTGTATTGTTTAGCGATTTCCCTTTTAGCACAGAAGAAATTCAACTCAGCATTCTTTAATTCGGTTCCATTGTCTCTTCGAATTCCTTTCACTTTCTTACTAGTCTGATTCTCCATAAAGGCTATGAATCTTTTGATCAGTTCTGCAGTCTCACTCTTGTTAACTAAGAAGAAAACCCAAGTAAAACGTGAGTAATCATCAGTAATTACTAAACAGTAAGACTTTCCTGAGAGACTGAGCACGTTCATAGGACCAAAAAGATCCATATGAAGAAGCTGCATCACACTGTTAATTGTGTTGACAGTTTTGGGAAAGTGTGGTTTTCGATGTTGTTTACACTTAGCACATGAAACACATTTTTCAAAAGTGATAAAATCTTTCACTAGTAGACCCCTTACTAACCCCAATTTTGCAAGACGGTTCAGAATTTTAACTTTTGAATGCCCCAAACAACGATGCCACAACATAGCATTTTGTTAAGAGATTTTAGTAAATAAACAGGCAACGCTTTCAGTGGGTGGTTTGGTCATGTCGATGACATAAGCGTTGCCTTTTCGGTCAGACTTCAGTAGTATCCATTCCTCAGGAATGACCATTCCTGCTTTCAGAATGAGGCAGTGTTTGTCGGTGAAGTGAGTTGAGTAACCGTTATCGCATATTTGAGAGACACTCAGCAGGCTATGCTTCACCAATCTTGATTGTGCCTCGCTGCGTGATCTATCCCTTATATCCTCCCGCAAAAGCAACATATCCACCATTGAAATCTTCAAGATCAGTTAGTTTGGATAAGTCTGCAGTCATATGCCTGGAACAGCCACTATCAATGACCCAAAGTCGAATGACAGCCCTCCATAGCCGTTCCTTCACAGTATGCGGGATCAGTTAGATTTTGGTACCCAAGCCATAGTAGCAGTGGGCACACCCTGTTCATTAACATAAGTTACTTGCATCCAAAACATATTTCCTTTAGAGTAGATAGATTTATCATTGGTGCACGATGATTCGGGAGAGGCATCTGGAATAGGACTCTTTGGTCTCCAAACTTGCTTAGGATTTTCCAATTTCTTGGATGCCTTGTGCAAAACAGGTTTAGAGTTTGGAACGTGACTCTTGTTTTTCAGTTTCATTTCTTTTGCTTTGTTCCAGTCTTCATCAGAAGGCTTCACCTTGGAATTCAGCTTCTTAACAGGTTTAGATTTTTGAGTCTTCCCCTGTTTCGAAGGTTTGAGATTCCCTTTTAGAGCCTTCTGATGCTCTCCTTCTTTGAGTTTATCAAGACGATGCTGATAATTTCTTGCAATGTATCCAGTAATTCCACATGTGTAACATATTTGTCGTTTCACATGCGGCTTTGCCTGAGATCCATCAGTCTTTGCAGAACTTGAGGACTTGTGTGGATCCTAAGATACAAGCAAAACATGTTTAGTTTGATCTTTAGAAACATAATTACTTTTGTTTGGATTCTTCGATCTTGATCTTGGTGGAACATATTTTGTTTCACCTCCCTTTTTAGTTTGTTTTACCAATAGAGTTTTAGATTGATCAGCTTTATTAGGCAAAACAACTGAATTCAAATCCATGCAAATAAAACCAAAGTAAATGTTAGAACATTTATCGCTCTTAAACACAGAGCCCACACAATCTAAAGCATCAGAAGAAACTGAAATATTGTTTGTTTTTTCAGAAATTAAAATATTGTTTTTCTGAATTTTATTTTTCAAAGCAACTAAATCAACATCATCCTCATCATCTTCATCCGCCCACTCTTCAATAATCACTTGGTCTGCATCTGAAGCAACAGGGTTAGTAACATTCACTTGTTCACAAACGGTGTCACACGATGCCGTAGTATGGCTTTCAGTTTCCAGTGACACCGTTGGTTTAGAAGTATCAGAATTACTATAATTTGAGAGTCCAGCCGGGGCTTCAGTAGTCGTTTCACCATTTGACTCAACAGAAGTTCCTGATGCTGATTCTGATTCTTCGTTGGTCAATTTTGATTCACCTGCATCAGATGATTCATTGCTAGATTCTACTGAATTAACTCACTCTTAAGTTTCACAATCAGTTATTTCTAAGGAATCACATGTCAAATCAGATGAACGGGTGATTCAGTAAGTTTGCCAGACTCGATTTCAGTCTGAGGTGATTCAGCTTCTTTAGGTGATTCATCGTTGGACTCAATTGATTCAACCATTTCTGATTTCTCACAACTAGTTGTTTCAAAGTTGTCACATGTTGAATCACATGAAGAAGCTGATTCACTCTGTTTACCATCGCTGAACCCTTTCATGAATTCAACCAACCCTTTCATCATGGTAAACTTAACATTGTTCGATTTTGTTTCACACTCTTGTTCTTGAGGTTGTATTTTATGTGAATTTTGAGAAAAAAACATGATTCAGTATTTTCCAATACTTGAAAGTGTTTGTCAATATTTACGTTATTCTCAAAATTTAGGGTTTCGATGTGGTTTGAGACATTTTCGGGTTTGATAAACGTTTTCTTATAAGCCTGTTTCTCCAAAATGATTTCAGTTATATTAGGCCTTGTGATTTTTATTTTTCTAGATTTTGTAGGTTTGACCTTTACCCCATTTGGCTTCCCATATTTCATATCAGGCAGATTGTCTATTTCCTCTTCAGTCATGGGAATTAAGGAGTAATTGTGATTGTATGGTGGAGGTATGCATACAAATCCCAATCCTTTTTCCTCACTTCCTTTTTGCTATATTTTAACTGTTGATTAATCATTTTCTCAACTTTTTCACTAGACACATCAAATTTTTTAAAATTAAGTTCAGTGTTTTCAAAAGTTGATTTTAAATTATCGAGTTCAACAGTTAGTTTTTTCAGATAGTTCTTTGAAGTGGAGATATCTACATTGTGCCTCACTCAGATCGTTATGCAACTTGCGGATATCACGCTTCTGCGTCTCCACCATATCCTTATATCCATTTATTTTCTTTTTGGTCTGATATTCATCAGATTTGGAAATTCTAAGTTGCATAACGAGCTAGTCTGCCTGCTCTTTGTACCCACTAAATTTTCCCTACATGCAGGAGTACACCATACATTGTCTACGCATACCTCAGCTTTAGAAGGAGTGTAGTCGTTCATCTAAGCCATAAGAGCTTGATAAACAGTCTCCTCAATGATTTCAGTATATGATTCAATGTCTTCGTTCACCTGTGCCACGAGTGCTTGATTTGCTTGATACACAGTGTCTATAGTAATCTGTAGGTCATTCATTTGTTGTGTCCAATCAAGCCCGCCTCCTTCCTGAACCACCAAAGCGCTTCCAGGGTTTGCAATAGATTCTGATGAGCTTGTATGTGTTAGTCCCGAAAAACCCATGAAATCACTCGACGGTTCAATCGAACGCGGAATATAAGATCAAACCGAATGAACAAAAAGAAATATTTCATTGAATAACATAGTGTCGCTGCTTAGATCGCACACAGTCTCAAGAACTGTCTGGTACGATCTTCGAGAACCTTGCACACAATCTCTAGGATTGTCGGGTACAAGGTTCTCCTTTGGGGATTACATTATTGCTAAATGGGAGAGCTCTGCCCTAATAACCTGGATAAGACTATATATAGGAGCCTCTACCCCATTGGCCCACATGGCCTAGCCCAAGCCCAAGACATAATTTAAAACCAAATAAACACAAAAGACCGTAATAAAGATAAGCTTAAAACTCTGGACCTAACAATCTCCCCTTAGTTTTATGCTCTCTTTATTATTGTTTAGACGATCTCCAACCTTGGGTCTTCTCCTTTAGTGGCCCAGCAGTAAACGAGCCCATCAACATATCTCGGATGACATGAAATTGTTTCGGATGATAAATGATAGACGGAGACGCGTTTCGGATGAAGATTGAAACTGAAGTTGTGATCCGCATTGGTTGTTGTTAATGTCGGATGAAATTGGATGAAAACGAATAGAATGTTGAAAATGTCGGATGAAGTGCTTAATTCGAGATGCTCAATTTTCAGTCCGAGATGCTCAATTTTTAGCCCGAGATGGTTACATAACTGATGTTGACAGAAGACAAAAGATGATAATGATAATGTACGATGATTACGATGATTGTGATGTATGACGATAATGATGAGTTAATGATGCATTTGGATAAGGAATGTGATGAATCTCGGATGATGTAGTGAAAATCCAGCTGTTAAAGTATACAAGAGTTGTTGGGCATCAATATTACAACGTATACCTGGGCTCTTCTGTTATTGGGCTCAAAATACATCATCATCCTTAGAAGCTTCCAGCTTCACGGCCGCACATTCTGATCCATCATTCTGCTCCAACACCATTGGTCCCCAAAATAAATTAATGCAAACACTTAATCCACCCTCAGTGGGCCCACCATTCCATCAAAATATTATTGGTGAACAAATAAAAAGACTTCAAATAGATTTTGAACCAAAACCATGAGATATTAATTCTGAAATTATGAAACCGGGAAATTTCGAACCATCCAAGGGCCTACCCATCATGTGTCTCAAATCCATTCAATCATGCACCGAAAACAATTCATCTCCTCACTTTCTGACCGTAGATCTTTTCTATCTAGCGGCTCACAATCCTTAGGGTTTTTGGAGAGGTTTGATGAGACACCATGTGCAGCCGCCACATCCCAACATTCTCTGACCTGCTGATGTCATCAATCATCATCCATCATCTTCCTGTCTCCGGAACCTTCAACTGCACGTTCAGTCATCGGAAAATTTCCGTTCAGTCTTCTCTGACCCCTATCCACTTCGGTAATCTTTCATCAATCAACATTCATCATATTCTATCAAATATCTCGGATAACTATCATAAGCTTCTGATCTGAGATACTTCTTACGTCAGCAACATACATTTGTTTACACAATCCATCATCTGTTGACACAATTCATCATCATCCTTCTCATCAGTTCATCATCGGAGCTCCGAGATAAGAACATCAACGACCACCGTACATCCGACCATCATCTCCGACAAACACCGTACAATCATCTTCAACGTCATCCACTCTTCATCCTGCAAAATCCGAACACCGTACATCGTTCGTATCCAAAAAGCCACCACCATCTTTTCTTCTGCCACTCTTCACCGCTGTTCTCCATCTCCTTCACCTTCGTATAAACATCCACAGCCCCTCGTCACCTTCGTCTCCTTCATCGTCTCCGGCGACTGCATCATCACCGTCAACATCTCCGCTTTCAACCATCTTTTCCATTCAGCTGTCGTCGAACTGACACCATCTTCAACTGCGACCGAAACTGTACCAGATCTTAAAGTTTTTCAGATCTGTTGATGAATACTAGATTCCATGAACCTAGATCTCTCCATTTACGAACACACATCCCCGACACTGTGCAAAACTTCTTCTCGTTCTTCGAGTGATATCAAAACTGAGCCTTTGAAAGACTTCAATGGCTCTGATACAACTTGTTAGTCTCGAAAAACCCGTGATATCACTCGACGGTTCAATCGAACGCGGAATATAAGATCAAATCGAATGAACAAAAAGAAATATTTCATTGAATAACATAGTGTCGCTGCTTAGATCGCACACAGTCTCAAGAACTGTCTGGTACGATCTTCTAGAACCTTGCACATAATCTCTAGGATTGTCGGGTACAAGGTTCTCCTTTGGGGATTACATTATTGCTAAATGGGAGAGCTCTGCCCTAATAATCTAGATAAGATTATATATAGGAGCCTCTACCCCATTGGTCCACATGGCCTAGCCCAATCCCAAGACATAATTTAAAACAAATAAACACAAAAGACCGTAATAAAGATAAGCTTAAAACTCTGGACCTAAAAGTATGATTCCTGGCAGCTGTGTTTGAGTGTGAACCTTGAACAGGACAGGAAACTATCATATTTGAGGCAGACATAACATTTAGAGTTGGCCTTGCAGCTGAACTAACAGTAACAGTAATATTTTGGTCAGATCTCTCCCTTCGTGGTTATCTGCATTCACGAGCAAAGTGCCCAGGTTCATGATAGTTGTAGCACCTGAGCTTTGACTTGTTCCAACCAAGTTCATGATCAGTCGACTCCTATTTGTGTCTACCAGTTCTCTTGATAAAATTTTTAGCCCGAAACACCGCCATGGCCATTTGCCAAGTAACGCCCATTTCTTCAATGTCATCAGGATGGACTTCATGTAGCTCACTTGACGCGATGTGATTTGCCAACTTTCCAGTGATAAAAGCATGATAACAGTTCATGACCCCTGCCATAAAGACCATGTGTTCCTCAAACTCCTAAGAGAAAGTAATAGGGGGAGACCAGTTAGATGTTGCGAATGCAGTGGACGTGGCAGGATGAGCTTGGGCAAGTGCAGGTGTGGGTGCAGGTGTGGGTGCAGGTTGAGATGCAGGTTGAATTGGGTTTACTTGTTGAACTGGAGCAGGAAAGTAACCAGAGTAGCCAGGGTAGGTACCAAGATTCGAGGGAAACAGAACGGTAGACGGTGTGTTTGTAGGGTTCGTCACTGTAGAAGGAAACATTTGAAAAGAGCCAGCTCCTTGTTGAGAGACCAGTGCAGTGTTAGTCAACACACCTGCGTTGTTGTAGCTTGAGGTGTGGTTGTAGAGTCTTTGCTTATCATCCATCTCATAGGATTTAAGCAATGATATCAACTCTGCAAGACTCATTTTTGTCAAATCCTTGGTTCTTTTAATAAGGGTGACGTTCGTATCCCAGCTTCTAGGAAGAGCATTGAGCAATTTTTTGTTGATAACAGAGTTTTGCAACGTAATGTCATGTGTTTTTATCTCACTAATCAAGGATATGAACCATTGAATCTGGTTCTCTAGTGTTTCTCCTAGATAGTGATTGAACAGGTTAAACTTTTGCATAAGCATCCCCCGTTTGCTTTCCTTCATCTCCTCATTTCCTTCATACATAGCTAAAAGTGCATTCCATTATTCGTTGGCAGAAACAACATCACGAACACCAACATCAATTTCTGGTGCCAACGCAGAGTGCAGCATTGCAAGAGCTTTGTCATCAACATCAAGTTTCTCACGATCTTCTTCAGTGTATTGCGACACAGGCTTAGGTGTAGTAGTTCCTTGAACATCGTCCACCACATAGGTGATCATTGTTGGCCCGTTGCAGATGGACCTCCAAGCTTTTGGATCCTTGATTCTCATATACTTGAGAAATCTGAATTTCCATTCTGAAAAGGATCAGCCAATAAGCCTGGGGATCCTGTTGTTGGTTCCAATTATGTTATCTAGATCCTGATTAATAGCAACCTTTTCACTCAATGCCAATTGATTAGTTTGATCCATTTCTGAAAAACAATTAAACATATAAGTAACAAATAATTTAGAATAAATCAATTTATTAATAATCTTTATATTTGTTACAATTCAGTTCAATTTAATCAAAACAGTCCAAAAGGTCCGAGTGTATGCCGCATAGTCCAAAAGACCAAACACAGGTCTCACAGCTAAAGGTTCCAAGTTGAAACCGTACAGTCCACAAATCAGTGATTA
The DNA here is from genome assembly GCA_030545235.1 of Helianthus tuberosus. NCBI lineage: Eukaryota > Viridiplantae > Streptophyta > Magnoliopsida > Asterales > Asteraceae > Helianthus > Helianthus tuberosus. The sequence continues at coordinate 104,354,208 of CM060381.1, forward strand.
ACTGCACAGTTCAAAAGTCCAAATTGAAACCGCACACTTTAACTGTAGCACAGTTCAAATTCCAAATGAGAACTCGCACAGTCCAAGGGTCGCACACTTTAACCAAAGGTCGAATTCAACTAGATCGCACACTTCAAGAGATTCAGTATTGGTCGCACAGTCCACCTTTGAAACCGTACACTCCAAAAAGTTCAATATAAGTCGCACAGTCCAAACTTTGAACTCGCACACTTCAATAGAGTCAGACGGGTCGCACACTTCGACTTGAACTCGTACATTGTCAAAAGGTTCAAACAGACCGCACAGTCCAAACTTGAAGTTGCACACTATTAACAGTCCAATTTACTCGCACAGTCCAAAGTTCTAAAACAGGAGATCACACACTTAAATTCAGGTCGCACAGTTTAATCCGGACCGCACAGTTGTTTGACTTTGGTCCTGAACACCTTAATAGCCCAAAACAGATGTCCAACACTCCTGGTGTCGCACAAATTAATCGCACACTTATTTTTAGGAAATCCAACTACCGAACTTGTCAACCAAATCCCAAAAAATCAGGCAATTCAATTGTTTGAAGATTTCCTGCAACAAACTTTCCAAATTCCTGCGAACACAATTAATCTTGCACACAAACAGATCCAACCCTAGTTTTATTCAAAAATCCTTAAGAACTTATGATGATCTTCGAGCCAAACTCCATAATTTTTAAAAATAAAGAACACTTTTTGAACAAAGTTCCTGAATTTTTAAGTTTAGATCCTGCTGTTTCCACTAGATTTAATCTTTCACTGTCAAAACCCTAATAAATCCCTATTTTGGTACCAAAAATAGCCTGTTTCAAGAATATTTTGCACCAAAACAGACTGACTTTTGATTTTAAAACACAGTGTTTTATTTCACAGTATAGCAATTTTGGTTTTGACCAAAACAAAGAACTTTCAGATTCTGGGTATGATCCTTAACTTGGGTCAGTTTCAAGAGATAAACAAACAGTTTTTCAAGGAGAAAAACTTGTAAATCGCACACTCTAAGCCAGAGAAAACAGTCGCACAAGAAAGATGTAGAAAATGTATTAAAACAAACTAAGAACACAGACATTTTCTTTTCAGATTTAAGCATCGAACAGCAGGAACAACTTCAATCTTCAAGATATCCGATCAACCGAGCCTTCGCGAGACTACTTAGGCTCTGATACCAATTGTAAGTCACAAAAACTATACAATCGGATATCAAACACCAAATAAGTAGCGGAAATACAAGCAAGATGTCGAAGATTGAAAAGCTAATTGTATTGATTCAAGAACAATGAACACACGATGTAAGTGATTGTCTTGTACTCCAATTCGCATACAAGCACAAAAGTTCCAAGGAGAATCAACAAACTAAACTAGATAAGGAACACCCTATTTATAGATACATAGGATGCCCTATTACATTGGCCCAAGCCCATACCCGTTTGACTACCAAAACGCCTACCAGGTCCATACATCTAATCGAACCCAAACCAAATAGACAACCCAAGACAAACGCAAACCTACACTAGTTTATGCCCTTACATGATCACTGACAAGTTTAGCCTCTCATAGCTCGGTGAATCATCATAACATCAAGTTCAATGTTCATGCGAATAAAAAACACAAACCGAATGTTTAGAATTGTCAAGAACACAAGAACAATAGCCAAATTCGCCCACAAGCTGCTCCAAAACCGTAACAGTGATTGTGATCATGAAAATTCCCATTAATGGCCTAATTAAAAGAGGAGTTACATTTTTCTTCAAGGCGTACCAAAAGCTACGGTGGCTACCGTAGCTTATGGTAGCTTTCAGGTGGCTACGGTGGGATGCTACTGGATTACGGCAGGGAATTTTGATGCTGGAGGCTACTGTTGCTTGCGGTACCCACCGTAAGCTACGGTAGAAGCTGGATTTCTTTCTTTATTTCTTCATCTTTGGTACATGCACTTCCAAATCCATCAACTTCCTTCCACATCTGCATTTCCACGCTTTTAAGGCCCCGAACATACCTGAAACATAAGCAACCGTAGTCATCTAATTCAAGATAAATACATGGATAAATGCGGGATTAAATTATCTTTTTAAAACACTTAAGGGTTGTCCTACGGACTACTTGTCACATCACCACACTTAACCGTTGCTTGCCCCCAAGCAACTCAACAAAACAACTCATAACTCCTGAAGCGATCAACATGAATCAAGCAAACAAATATCCTCATTTTACTAACTTTTTCTTATACCCCGCATAACACACCCCTCACAATGACTCTCCATTCGGTGACAAATGATACTAGCAAGGATGAGCTAGAACACACTTAAGGCAAATGGGTGGTTGCACAATAGTAGGCTTGTACTTAAATCGGTCCTTTGCCTAAAGAATTTGCTAAAACACGCACGTGAACCAAAAGGACTTAAAGGTTGGAACGTGACTATGCATATGGATAGGAAATGGAAATATATATGTATAGTAGCTAATGATTCAACCCGGTCTTTTATTTCTAACTAAACATAACATCTATATACAATACATCAATCTCTTTTTCTCTTTTCTTTTTTTTTCAAACATTTGAAACATCACATAATAAACATACTAATATGAAATGCTAATACTACTAGACCGGGTCAAATACGGGTGAATTTTTGAGAAACTAGGCACGGGTTAACAAACGATCGGCTTAAAGCTCAAAATGGTTACAAAAAGTCCAAACCCCCGCCCCTCTCACTACCATGCTCATATATATAACTTATGAGGTCCAACCCCCCAAATCCCACACTCACACACACCAAGACAAGGCTACCTAAACACCCTTATCCTTTTAACATACATATCAAGCTAAGGCCTCAAACCGAATTCAAGCACAAGTTCTAATGCACCCCACCTATTGCCACTCTCATAAAAGAAAATATTTCTAACAATTCAAATAAGTGGCTCAATCTCTCACCAAGAAAAAGGGTATACGGGGTTGCCGGTGTGTCATGCGGGTTTAATGCTTAAGTGTTCAAATTAGACCATTTTTTCGCTTGATTTCAAATTTTCACAATTTTTCAAAAATTCCCCCCATCCCCACACTTGGGATACATTATGGCTTTGGAAAGGAAAGATCGCTAAAAACATCACAACATCAACTTTTGTTTCTTAACTCAAACCCCAAATTTCTTTTGTTTTTTATATTCTAAATTCAAATTACTAACACCACCAACTTCCACAACCCGACAACATAAACATCAAAACATCAATAAGCCACCCTACCACCCAACCATAAACATAAAGACAAAAATACACAAAATATACAAGTTAAGACTGAGCACAACCTGGTCAATAATAGCGCGGTTGAGGAGGTCCAAAGATGGATGCCATCATCTCTGAAAATTCCCCAAATCCAAAAGCTCCGCCACTACTGCTACCTTCACTGCCTCCCTCACCGGATTGCTGACTTGGCATTTGCATTCCCCCACCTTGATGTGGGTCCACCCATTGAGAATGGTGCAATGGAGGGGTGGGATCAGTCACACTACCTTCATAAGGCGGCAACGTGGTATAGTCCACAATAGGGGGATCTGGCATGTTAGGCCGTGTTCGCTGGATCCGTTCGAGTAGAACGTGGCTGGATCGATCAGAATTGCTGTGCGGAATCCCTCAATAATGTCTGAGAATCAACAACGACAAGTTCAACGCGTCTGATTTCATTGGATGATAGTGAAAATATAGAGGTTCCGGTAGAAAGTCAGACAAGCAGAGCTTCACTACAATGTTCAGCAAAAGGTTGTGGACAAATGACACAAGTCCACTATTTATAGGCAAACTGGGATGAGAGGATGTCATCCGATCGGATTGCCATCCGATCGGATGTCATTTGACAGTTAACGTTCAGATCCCAGTTCGTCTTTACAGAATAATACATACATGTATATACATTTACAAAAACATACACAATACAAAATACACAAGACTCGATGCAGACGGAAGCTACAGACATATGTACTAACAGACTCCCCCTTGGATGTAGCTGTAGTTCCTTCCTGCATAGTCTTCAATCCATCTTCCTGCTGCGCCTTCTTTCCTTAGCTTTTTGTCGTCTACAACTGTTGGAGTGTATGTAGAATCCTCTTCATCAGAACCTTTAACTTTCTTCTTCTGAGGTTTCTTTTTTAGAGTAACCTTTCCAACACCTAGCTTTGACACATCAATCTCTGGCTCTGTATCAGTGGATTTATCGTCAACATCACTTGAATCAGTATGTTCAACACCTTCAGGCTCTTTCTCTTTGATACTTTCAGCTTGAACACTCTTTTAAGCAGCAGAAGCCTCTTCATTTTTCTTTAAGAATCCTTCCAGTGACTCCTTCATCAAACCAACACCTTGTTGTATAACATCTGCTGGATTTAACACTGGTTCATCCACCAATCTTGGAGGTGATTGCTTTGAATGCCCTGCAAAACAAGCATTAAAGCATTCGTTAAACAAATATAACAATTTAAGTTCTAACTTTTCTTATTACTCCCCCTTTCAACTATACCCTTAACAACTACCTTCGGTGTTGATACTTTAGGAGCAGATACAGCTGGGGAGGTCTTTGTTGTTCTCTTTCTCTTTTCGTCCTTCACAAACCAATAACAAAGTTTCTTCTCATGCATATCCCTCAAAGCTCATTCTATGAATTGCTGTTTTCATTCCTCCATGCATCGTTCTCAGGAGCAACGTATCCTGGATTATCAATCCTATTAAGCATTCTCCAAGCCCTTGGCTCTGATTCATCGTTCTTTAAACCTTTATATGTAGTTAACCTTCCCAAAGTTTCAGCTGTCATACGACGTAGACCCAATATATTAGCAGGATCCTTTGGAAGGTCATTAACTTGATCATCTATCATCATTTGTATGAACCTGGGGTACATTATGTACTTTTCACCCCTTATGTTATCAATCAGACGATCAAACAACACTTGAGCGACATTGTATGGCCTATTAAGCACTAAGCATGTAATGATATTCATGATATAGTCTGATGTCTCACCATAAGCTCCTTTTCAATGTGATAAAGCATGCACTACACAGTGAATTAGGAACTTATATGGAGGACTAAACATAGACTTAAGATATTTCCCGTTCACTTGTCCTGTGAAACCCATTTTGTACCATAAACCTTTGCATAATCGTTCAGGAATAATGACAGGGTCATTATCAGAATCTCCTAACTCCAAAACTCTTCTTAAGTCTCCCACATCAAATTTAATTTCTATATCTACATCCTGATCATTCTTGTCTTTCTTTTGTACAGTAGAATATATCATCTTTTCCTTTTCATCATACCTTGCTGATTTCCAGAACATTCTAACATGAGATTCGTACACTATTGTTCTATAAGCTAATGCCTTGTTGATCTTACTATCTCTTAAAACCTACGCCATGACTTTAAACATAGTTGTATCTGTATAATGTGCGTCCAACAAAAAGTAAATGTTGTGAGATTTGTCCTAATCTGATGCTCTTGACTGCAAAAATATTCAACGTTATTGTTTGAACAAAGTTCGAGACAAAAAGTGAAATGTGACAAAATTTTGAAATCTCAAAAATTTTCTAACTCTGAAAGTTCACACTCTATACAATACTGAGGATCGGATGGTCATCCGATCGGATTGCCATCCGATCAGCTGAACCATCTCATGTAAAGATTCAAACAGACAAGACTTATGTATTTGGATCGGATGGCCATCCGATCGGATTGCCCTCCGATCGGATTGTCACTCGATCCATGTTACAAGCACAACACCATCTTTGACAAGTCAATCAACAGAGTAAGTGATATGGATCGGATGGCCATCCGATCGGATTGTCACTCGATCCATGACAAGTTTGAAAAGATGATGAACATTCAAAACATATTGTGATGTGGATCGGATGGCCATCCGATCGGATTGCCACTCGATCAATGACAAGATAGCACAATGAATCAATGAATGTGTGTTTTGGATCGGATGGCCATCCGATCGGATTGCAATCTGATCAAGATGCCATTCTTTCCAAACCAACTACTTTAATAGTTAGGGCACAAGAATCAAGACAAGCACTTAGAAAAAATTCAAACATGAAATGCATTGGATCGGATGGCTATCCGATCGGATTGCCATCCGATCGAGTTGCCACTCGATCAATGAACATTGAAGAACAGATTGAACAAACTATGAGCATCAAAATTTTTCTAAGTTAATCACAAAATTGAACACAGATCCATGTAGATTTTGCGCCAATGATCAAAACCCTATGTTCAGTTTTCTCTAACTCGGCCTAAATTGAGTTTAATTTGAAAAAATAAGGTCTGAAAGCCGACACCTATCTAAGATCAAATCTACAAATCTAGCAAGTTTCAATCAAATTCCTTCGGTGAATCTATAGATCGAAGGCCCGTGAACAAAATCCTATGTTCAAAATCTATCAGAAATCATCACAAATGCCTAGATCTAAGATCTTAAGTCCGAACAGTCGCCGAACATCAAAAACATCAAATTTTGACAGTGAAAATCAGTAAACTTACCTTTCCCATTGTGAAGGTTGAGTGTGCAACAATCCAATGTGATGTGGAAAGCAAGAATGAAGAAGAATGATCAAGAAAGTGAGAGTGTTTGAGAGAGTGTCGAATGGTCGTTCAATCGAGTAAAGGTTTGACTGAAGACCATTGACTTCTTTATATAGGAGTGGCCAAGTATCGGATGGCCATCCGATCGGATTGCCATCCGATCCAAACACCTCTCTTTTGACATTCGATGTTTTGACCTTTTGACTTTTTGCCGTTTTATTAGATTTGGTCAGTTTTAGAAATCCACTTAAGTATCTAGGTCCAAGTTAATTACCCTAGGCACTTAATTTGTCTACCAAGTCCAAGTTAATGACCTTGGTTGACCCGAAACGAAACAAACTAACAGTTTGTTCAAATTTTTTCAAACACTTTTTCATGAAAATTTACAAGTGTCAACTTAATGAACTTGATTTGACTTTGAATTTTACCAAGTTTTTCAAGATTAGCTCCCAATCCTGTTGTCCAGTTCAGAAACTTCCTACTCTTCTTCATGACTGAGAATCTGAAGATCAGATTTCTACCTTGGTTTGTCGCAAAAACAAAAGCAGAAATGTAAAATCTTTTTGCGATTTTAAGAAAGTTTAAACTGAAACACTATGAAATCTTTTTGGGTTTTTTACTAATAATGGAATGAAAAGAAGTAAAAGTAAACAACAAATGAAACTATTTACAGACATATTTTTGGTGAGTGTGTTAGAGGATCATATCAGCTACCGACAAGTTACAAATACCATTGAGCTTGATTAAACACTAAGAATTAAACAGTTCACTTAGATTGCTGATATACTGATCCTTTTAAATTTTCACACAAATTTCAACTAATCAGGACACGATTTAAGTGTTTTAATATCTTAACTTATACGCGTGTCCCACCTCAGAATATACTCTTGTATCCAGACTTCTATATTCAGTCTTACAGGTGAACGTACAATAATGATATCTATAACAGGTAATGCGAGGCCATGAGAGCTCAGGTTAGAACTTCCGTTCAAAAAAAGAGATGATGGCTCGACTTTCGGTGTGTCCCGTTTGGGGATCTTTTCTTCAACAGCACATGAATCACATTTTGCAATGTTTCATCATTTTTTATGCTGAGGGGAAGCTTTAAGATTAAAGCAGTGCAGAGTATTATACGAGGACTAGGCTATTGCTTACGAAAAATCAGAAGTCCTGGTATAATACCCCAGATATCATCAAGCATATTGACCTAGTATGTCAGAAATAGAAACCCTTTCAAACAAGATTTCAGGGGTTACCTATATATCCGAGAGATGTTCCCCACGAAATAAGCAAGTTGTGTTTTATGTTTATATCCCAAAAAGTCTACTAAGTGTGTAAAAACCTATCGACATATCATCAGCGAGACTGCTTAATGCTTTTCAAACATTACATATCTTTAGCATATTGTAATTGTCTAGCTGATGTACTATCATTTTTGCTTTTTACACAAACTCTTTTTGGTTTTCTATTGTTTTTGGATTTTGAAAAAATCTCATGTTTTTGGATTTTTGGATTTTTTATTGTTTTTGTATTTTCTGAAAATATTATCTATCTCCCCCTAAATACCAAAACAACTAAAAATACGAGAAACCAAAGCAGTCTGCTTCTCAAGATCATCTGCCTCGGTTTTCTCATCAACGCCAACTATTTTCTCCGCATCCGACAATAATTTCATACCATTTAGTTTTAAAAGATATTGAAAACGAGCTTTATCGAAAGCTTTGGTATGTAAATGTGCCTTTTGTTCGTCGGTGTGGATTTTGTCAATTCGTATCAACTTCTTTTCATAACAATCTCGTATGAAGTGATGACGAATTTCTATATGTTTGGTTTTAGCGGGATGTACTGGATTTTTTGTTATGTTTATTGCAGCCTCATTATCAACAAAAATAGGTGAAGTAAGAAATTGCAAACCGTAATCGCGTATCTGTTGCTGGATCCACAGGATCTGCGAGCAGCAGCTGCTCGTAGATACGTACTCTGCTTCACATGTTGATAGAGAAATAGAGGTTTGCTTCTTACATTGCCATGTGACCAATCGAGGTCCAAAAAATTGGCATTCTGCAGTTGTTGATTTTGCATTAACTTTGCAGCAACCGAAGTCAGAATCTGAGTATCCTTCGAGCATGAAGTCACCATCTTTGGGATACCACAACCCCAGTGTTGGAGTTCCTTTCAGGTAGCGTAGGATCCTCTTGACGATAGACATATGCGAAGCTCTAGGACTCGATTGATATCGGGCCGCGAGGCAAGTCGGGTACATGATATCGGGTCTGGATGCTGTCAAGTACATCAACGAACTGATCATTGAGTGGTATAGTGTTCGTCCACCTTCTCTCCGGTGAGATCAGGATTGATACCATGATTGGTTGCTAATGGGGTGGATATTGAAGCAGTCTCAGACATCCCGGATTTCTCCGGAACGTCGTAAACGTACTTCATTTGATGAATGAAAGTTCCCTCAGGCATTTGGTTGACTTGCAACCCTAGGAAGAACTTCATCTCTCCCATTGACGACATTTCAAACTTATACTTCATCACCTTTTCAAATTCTTTGTTGAGTTCATCATTTGTTGACCCAAAGATTATATCATCAACGTAAATCTGTACAATCAGTAAGTGTCCATCGACTTCCTTTGTGAAGAGGGTAGCATCCACTTTTCCTCGGATAAAGCTGTTGGCAAGCAAGTGTTGAGAGAGCGTCTCGAACCAGGCTCTCGGGGCCTGATGCAAACCATACCGCGCTTTGTCTAGCAAGTAGACCTTGTCTTTGTGGATTGGGTCAGTATAGCCCGGTGGCTGACCGACATATGCCTCCTCTTTTACTTTTCCGTATAAAAACGCCAATTTGACATCTAACTGGTACACTTTAAATCCCTTCCATGAAGCGAAAGCAAGGGAAATTATGATTGCTCAATCCCTTCCATGAAGCGAAAGCAAGGGAAATTCTGATTGCTTCAAGTCGAGCAACTGGAGCATAAACCTCTGTGAAGTCTATTCCCTCTTGCTGAGTGAAACCCTGGACCATGAGTCGAGCTTTGTTTCTGACAATAACTCCTCAGTCATCTCTCTTACACTTAAACACCCACTTCGTGTTTATCTTCCTATGACCATCAGGCAGATCCACAAGCTTCCACACACCAAGCTTTTCAAACTGACTCAGCTCCTCCTGCATTGCATTGACCCATGAATCTTCCGTCAGTGCTTCCTTGTAGGTTTGCGGCTCAATCTATGAAATGAAACACCTGAGTGAAAATTCAGTTTGTAATGGAGCAATTTTAGTATCAAAGAAAGTAAGGCGATGGTCAATCTAGCTTCTGGTGCGAACGCCTGACTACAGCTCTCCTATTATCAACTCCTCGGGATGGTAAGAAAGAGTCCTCGGCATAACTTCGCCAGGAATACCCACCTCGCCTTCCTAATTAGTAACATTCTGGTCTACAACTTGTTCGTTGTCAAGAATTGTTTGATCTGAAGATTGGTTTTTCTCCCCATCAGATTGTGAATCACCAGGATCAAAAGTTGGAATATCATCAGATTCTGAATTATCATCATTTACCACCGTCTGATTTTCAAGAGCAGGTTCGCGTTCTGAAGTAGTCGGAGTTTGCTGAACTTCATCATTTTCTCCAGCATGACTGGGACCAGCTTCATCATCGTTGGAAGTTTGTTGTTGACGTGTAGAAAACCTTTCTGGAAATCTTCCCTGAGATGCTTCATATTCTCTTAAAATATCCAAATCATCAAAGAACTCTGGCTCTTATTCTAACTCGACTGAATCCCATAAGGCATCATAGTTGAATCACCATGAGTCTGCGGGCTTCTATGGAGGCATAGTATAGCCTTGACATTCAACATTTTATGCTTCGATGATCCTTTTGAGACTTGGAACAAAGACTCGTTTGAGTGGACTTGAATACCCCACGAAGATACCTTCGATGCTCTTTGAACCAAATTTGCCATCGGGATCTAGAACTGTGCAGGGAGACCCAAACGGCTCTAAATACTCGAGATTAGGCTTGCAATTGTTGATCAACTCGAAACATGTTTTGTTGTGCTTCTTCACAGTAAGTACCCTGTTGAGAGTATAGCAAGCGGCTGATACTGCTTCTGCCCAGAAATTAATCGGTAAGTTGGAATCAGCTAGCATCGTTCGCGCCTTTTCGATCAGCGTTCTATTCTTTCTTTCTGCAACTCCATTCTATTACAGAGTATAAGGTGTGCAGAACTCTTGCAATATACCTCATCAATCATAGAATTCCTCCATTCTGTTGTTCTTAAATTCTGTACCATTGTCGCTTCGTAATCTGCGTATTCGTGCTCGGTACAAATTCTCTATCTTGTTGAATAACCTCAGCAAACTCTCAAATGTCTCGTCTTTCGATTTCAGGAACGTCACCCATGAGAATCTCGAATAGTCATCAGTTACCACCAAGCAATAAAGATCTCCCGTTATGCTCTTGAGATTCACAGGACCAAAGAGATCCATGTGAAGTCTCTCCAGCGGCCTTGAGACTGAGTTCATATTTTTACCAGGATGGGATTTCTTCTGTTGTTTTCCTTTGATACAACTAATACACTCCCCTTCCAGATGGAAACTCTTCAAGTGAACACCTTTTACTAAATCGTTATGCACCAGGTGGTTCATCTTGCGTAGGTAAATGTGACCCATTTTTCGGTGCCACAACTCTGACTCCTTTTTTGTAGCTCTTGATATGAAGCACTGTGGTTGACCCGTGGTAGTAGTAGCAATGCTTATATCCAACACGTACAGATCATTAACCCGTGGTGCTAGCATGATGATCCACTCCTCGGGGATGACAAACCTCGGCTTCAGGATCAGACATTCCTTGTCAGTGAAATGTGTCGAATACATTCTATCACATATTTGAGAAATGCTAAGTAAATTGTTTTCCAGCTCTGCTATGTAATTGACTCTTTCAAACTTGATAACACCATTTGATAATGTCCCTTCCCCAACAATACGTCCTCCCTGATTTCCTTCGAAACCGACGTATCCACCATTGAAACCTCGAACATCGTATAACAGGGCTTTTCTCCCCGTCATGTGCCGGGATGCTCCACTATCCATAATCCACTTTGAGAAAGATCTCGGGAGCTCCTGCACATTTCACAAACTTTTAGTTAGATTTTGAAGCAACCCTAGCCTCATTTGACTCGGGTAGCTTGACGTTAAGGTGAGTTTTCTTGGTGTAAAGTGGTGGGAAATTCTTGTCATTCATTTTCAAGCTTTCTTCAGACCCAACCTCAACCTCTTTGTATAAGAAAAATTTGTCTTTTTGAGGTTGACCAGATGATTGGTCTTTCTTTGGAACATACTTCTTCCTTGGAGGGGTCGAAGTTTGTTTTTCCAACTTCTCATAAAAATCCAAAGGTACATTCATCTTGACTGGTTTAGTCGCAGATGATTGTTTTGCAGAATCCGAAACCTTTGGTTTTGGAACACTTGATGTCTTAACCTTAGATTTTGGCTTCCAAGTTTGTTGTGGAGAAGCGACCCATTTGTAAAACTTATCATTTTTCTTTACCGGCTGTTTTACGGGTTCAGTTTTGACTTTGATGTTTTCATTTTTCAAAATCTTCTTCTCAACAAACATTGGCGCTTTGCCTTTGACATCATTTTTCTTTCTTGGATTCTCAACAACCGCAGACTTAGGTTTTGAGTTGGTGCACTTTCGTGCAATGTGTCCAACTTCATTGCATTTAAAGCACATGCGGGTGTCAACAACCCGACTTTTCCCTTCAGTCTGAGGCTGTGAGGCCTTCTTTTCAAAAAATTCTTCATTTGTTTTCGAAAAGATTTCCGACTCTTGCTCGGAAAGTAAACTTGAACTTTTAACAAACACTTTCTTTTCGACAAACCTTTAATTCTGAAAATTCCTCTTTTGATTGTTCTTACCACCCTCATAAGCACCCGACCATCTCTTTTGGTTGTTATTGTTAAAACATGGGGGTACAACAGGTTTTTTATAGTAAGATTTATCTTTTTCAAAGTTCAAAAACCTTTTGGAACTTTTTAAATTCTCAATTTCAGAAACCTCAATTTCAACAAGTTTAAAAACTTGCTTCAACTTATCAACATTCACATTCTCAATTGGGAATTCAATATCCAAGTACAACTTATCAGAACCAGACATCTTGTACATGACAAGAGTAGGTTCGTCATTTGAGTTGTTCTGGGATTTTGACTTCGGAATATAGTTATTCAGTCGAATCACTGTCTGTTTTGAGTTCTTCAGTCGAATCACTGTCTGTTTTTAAAACCTTTTCAACAACATTTTTTACGACCTCAGATTGAACACTATCTTCATCAGACGATGAAGTGAATATGACGTCAATTTTTTCTAACAATTTTACATCATTTGTTTTCTCATTTGTTTCATATTTATTAACCAACCCGGACTATTTCTTTGAAATTTTTTTTAACACAGGTGGTGGAACTTGATGATATCCCACCCCCGTTCCATCCGAGTAGACATCTTCACCAGCTTTGTTCTTCCCAATTGGTTTGGGAACTATGTGTTGAAGAACAAAGCTTGCGGAGCTGTAACTGTTCAATTTCAAATTGATTCGTTCATTTTCAATCTTAGCTTCCTGGAACTGAAGCTTAAGATTTGCGATCTCGTCGAATTGCTGGTTGATTTGTCTTTCTTTTGCCTGAAGAACTCCAGACAACTGAACATTTTCTTTATAAGTTTTATCATTTCTCTCATCAGAATCTTTCACTATTCTTTTCAGCTTCTCATAATTTTCTGAAATTTTTCTGTTTTCAAGAATTAATTTTTCATTTTCTTTCTTAAAACGTTCAACATCAGTTTTATCCTTTTCAATCCTCTTTGTTAATTCATCAATTCTCTCATTTGAAGCTCTAAGAAGTTTATCTCGATTTAAAAAAACCTTTTTCAGTTGATTCGACTTTCTCAACCAGTTCTTGGGTCTTTTTCATTGTGAGATACGCATGTGTGCTGCAAACTTCGCATTCTTTCATGCAATTCTTGCAATCACTTTCTGTTTTGGCGCAATCAATCTTACCTGATTCATTTGTTGAACCACTACTACTGACCTTGCTTGTTGACTCAGACGCAGATTTAGAATCTACCTCTAGTTCCTTTGCCATAAGCACTTTGTCAGCCATTTTAGTCAGGTTCTCTACTGTCATTTTCTTTGAAGTATCGATGATCCCCTCATCTATCTTCTTTGACTTTAACTCTTCTTCTTCAGCTTTCTTTGCAAGATCTCTCTCTCTCTCTCTGTTCATCTTGTTGCTTTATAGATTCTATGAGAGTTTTGAGTTTGATTGATGATGGTTCCGCAATTATGTTGCCTTTCAGGTCCAAATAGCATTCACGATCAGGATCCCATCTATTTGCTCTTTTTGCTTATTTCCTAGCTACATAGTTTTTATCCCTTGTACTTTCTGGTCCATCTTTCGATAGATGAATTTTTGCTCTTCAGTTCGTGTATCTTTATATGGTTGAATATGTGCCATGAATGCAAATCCAACTACATCATCTTCTGGCAAAAACTCACTCCAATCGAATCCTTCGTCATCTTGAATCACATATAAGGCTCTCGACTTCTCCTTTGGAGTCTCTTCGATTTGTTTCATTCTCGGCGGCTCTTCATGGTTTTGTGATAAACAACTTTCTTATAGTAGTCGTTGTTAGGTCGTGTTCGCAGGATCTGTTCGTATGGAACATGGCTGGATCGATCAGAATCAAGGTGCAGAATCCCTTGATAATGTCAAAGAATCAACAATGACAAGTTCAACGTTTAATGCGTCTGAATTCTATTAGATGATAGTGAAAATACAGAGGTTCCAGTAGAAAGTCAGACAAGCAGAGCTTCGCTAAAATGTTCAGCAAAAGGTTGTGGACAAATGACACAAGTCCACTATTTATAGGCAAACTGGGATGAGAGGATGTCATCCGATCGGATGTCATTTGACAGTTAACATTCCGATCCCAGTTCGTCTTTACATTCAAATACATACATTTACAAAATCATACAAACAGGACAAAATACAAGTCTCGATGCAGACGGAAGCTACATACATATGTACTAACAGACTCCCCCTTGGATGTAGTTGTAGTTCCTTCCTGCATAGACTTCAAGCCGTCTTCCTGCTGCGTCTTCTTTCCTTATCTTTCTGCCGTCTTTTCTCTTCCCTTTCAGCAAGCATCTTTCTCCTGAGAGGTCTACCAACTTCATTCCAGTATTTTCTATATTCAGGATCACCATCATGCTTCCTATCCCACCTTGGGATCTTATTCTCTTCTTTTTCAATTGGTATCTGGTCGGTTGGTGGAGGTCTCATCAGCTTGTATCTCCCCAGCCTTGCAGCTTTGTCAGCAATTTCCTTGAATCTTTGACTGTGCTTGTACTTCTTCAAGAATTCATCAATCTCTAAATCTCTCCACTTTGACTTCCAATATCTCCTAGAGTTGATGTCTTTTGCGTAGCACAGATTCACCAACTTTTGGTACTGTTGAGCTTGTACTTTGTCAGGCTTTTCATAAACAATCTTATTGTAAAATAGGCAATCGATATCCTTCTTGGAGCAATTCACCAACCACATCGGATCCAATACACTGATCCTCCTCGATTCACCCTTTGATTTATCAAACAAAGATATCACCGCTTCCGCTGTGCTCTGGTTGTACATCCAACCCTGAAAGTCTTCATAGAAATCTTGCTCCATAGCACGTAGTGGCATATTTTTCAAACATCTCGGCGGCTTTATATTCAACGTAATATCTTTCTCTCCAGATTCCAAGATATTGACAACTTGTTCTAGAAATTGTGGCTTCCAATCCGGAAATCTATCCTTTGCTTGCTGCTTGATGTATTTCCACAAGTGTTGATCGTGTTGTTTCACATCCAAACCATAATAGAATTGCTTTATATTCTTTGTCTGCACCAATTCTTCAATGTCCCACCACGGGAGGGTTTTAATATCTGCCAAAAATTCAAAGCATTGAACCCCCAGCTCCCGTCTAATGGCATACACTTATAGATCTTCTAGATAACCCCATGCGAGAATGTCTCCCAATGATTGATCAACATTACGTGTGAAATATTGAAGAGGTCTCCTGAACTTTCTTTCCTTTGGCATGATCTTGAATCATTTCTTTCTTTCTTCAACCAATGTTTCTCTTGGAATTGTTCTTGGAATACCTTCAGTAGTGATCTTCTCCACAACTTTCCTTCGAACCTCATCTTCATTTTGTACTTTAAACATATCGGCAAGTGTGGGAAATGAATCATCAACACCAGAGTAGTGGAAAGGAGTGTCTTCCTCAGAACTATCAGACCAATCTTCCACTTTGACATGATGAAAGTTGTCAGCTTCATGTGGATATTTAAACTCATACTCCTTCTCTGGTGATGAAGGAATCTCGTCCTCAATATCAAATTTAAACTTCCCATCATCTAACCCCAACTCTTCTAACATTTCAGCCCTAGACCTTGGTACCTCCAACTCCCCTTCAACTGGAGCATTTAAGTAAATAACAGTTGGTTGTGTGAGGAATACCTGGTCTGCGTGTTGTTTCCCAGAAGAAGAAGACTCCTGGTGCTGATCCTCCTGCTTCTCATTAAGCTCGTCATTCAGAAAGTCATCAATCTTCTTTTGAACAGAGGGATTTACAATCAACAACCCTATTGATCCTTGATCTTCATCATTGTCTTTATCATTTAGAGCATCATAGTTTTCAATCTCATTCAACCAATAATACATCGCTTCATCCTCTTCTTCTTCTTTCTCTTCATCTTCTCCTACCTTCTCCTCTTCCTTCCATCTTAAAAACATCACCTCTGGTTCTTTCGCCTTCTTTTTACATTGTTCAACTTGAACAAGACGAATAATATCATCATAACTATAAGCTAGAGGAGTAGCTTTACCAATAAGCACAAACGGAGTAGCTTTTTACGTTGTTCAACTTGGAATAACGCATGTTTGAATAGCTTTGCGCTTTATTTGTAATTTCTTTTTCTCTACAGCTGTTGGTATGTAGGTAGAATCCTCGTCATCATATCCTTTCTTCTTCTTTTTCTGAGGTTTCTTCTTTAAAGTAACCTTTCCAACACCTAGCTTTGACATATCAATCTCTGGCTCTGTATCAGTAGATTCATCGTCAGCATCACTTGAATCAGTATGTGCAACACCTCCAGGATCTTTCTCTTTGACACTTTTAGCTTGAACACTCTTTTCATTAACAGTGGCCTCTTCATTCTTCTTTAAGAATCCTTCCAGTGACTCTTTCATTAGACCAACACCTTGTTGTATAACATCTGCTGGATTCAACACTGGTTCATCTACCAATCTTGGTGGTGATTGCTTTGAAGGCCCTGCAAAACAAGCATTAAAGCATTCATTAGACAAATATAACAATTAAAGTTCTAACTTTTCTTATGACTCCCCCTATCAACTGTACCCTTAACAACTATCTTTGGTGTTGACACTTTAGGAGCAGTCACAGTTGGAAAGGCCTTTGGTGTCCTTTTCCTCTTTCCGTCCTTCACAAACCAATATCTAAGCTTCTTCTCATTCAAATCCCTCAATCTGTCTGTTTTATTTTCAGAGTTGCTGTTTTCATGTCTCCATGCATCATTTTCTGGTGCAACGTAGTTTCTGTTCAGAATCTTACATATCATTCTCTTGGCCCTTGGTTCAGATTCATCTTTCTTTAAACCTTTATATGAAGTTAACCTTCCCAAAGTCTTAGCCGTCATATGACGTAGACCTAATACATCAGCAGGATCCTTTGGAAGATCATTAAATTGATCATCTATCATCATTTGCATGAACTTGGGGTACATTATGTACTTTTCACCCATGATATTATCAACCAGATGATCAAAAATCACTAGAGAGATATTGTAACGCCTATTAAGCACTAAACATGTAATGATGTTCATGATATAGTCTAGTGTCTCATCATAAGCTCCCTTCCAATGTAATAATGCATGCATAACACAATGAATTAAGAACTTATATGGTGGACTAAACATAGACTTAAGCTATTTCCTGTTCACATGCCTTGTAAAGCCCATTCTGTACCATAAACCTTTGCATAATTTTTCAGGAACTATTGTAGGATCATTATCGTTATCTCCTAATTCCAAAACTCTTCTTAAATCTCCAACATTAAACTTAATCTATACATCTATATCTTGATTATTCTCATCCTTCTTTCTAACAGCTGATCAAATCATCTTTTCATCCTTATCATACCTCACCGAACTCCAAAACCTTCTAACATGTGACTCATACACTATTGTTCTATCGGTTAAGGCCTTGGCAATTCTACTCTCTCTTAAGAATTCTGCCATATCTTTAAACGGTGTTGTGTCTGTATAGTGTGCATCCAAAAGACAGTAAATGTTGTGAGATTTGTCCCAATTTGATGCTCTTGCCTGCAAGAATGATTAACATTAGCATTTGCACAAAGTTCGAGACAAAGAATGAAATGTGACAAAAATTTTGAAAACATAAAAAATTTTCTAACACTGGAACTCTACACTCTATGTAGTACTGAGGATCGGATGGTCATCCGATCGGATTGCCACCCGATCAGGTGAACCATCTTATGTAATGAACAGACAAGCCATGTGCATATGGATCGGATGGCCATCCGATCGGATTGCCATCCGATCGGATTGACACTCGATCCTTGACAATCAATTCAGCTCTTTGACAAGTCAACTCTGTGATAGAATGGTATGGATCGGATGGCCATCCGATCGGATTGTCACTCGATCCTTAACAAGTTTGAACTAGATAAAGATCAGACATGATATTGTGTGATGTGGATCGGATGGCCATCCGATCGGATTGCCACTCGATCATTGACAATATAGATAAGCTTATGAGAACAGTACAACAATGAATGTGTGCTATGGATCGGATGGCCATCCGATCGGATCGCCATCCTATCAAGATGCCATTCTTTCCAAAACATCTGATTAACATGTAAGGCACAAATTCCAAGACAAGCACTTAGAAAAATTCAAACACTTAATATGCATTGGATCAGATGGCCATCCGATCGAGTTGCCACTCGATCAATGAACACTGAAGAACAGTTTGAACATCCTTTGAACAACAAAAATTTTTCTAAGTTAATCACAAAATTGAACACAGATCCATGTAGAGATTGTGCCGATGATCATAACCCTATGTTCAGTTTTCACTAACTCAGCCTAGATTAGGATTAATTTGACAAAGAGAGTACCGAATGCCGACATCTTTAATCTACTCTAGATTCAAATCTAAGATTTTTTTATCCAAATTCCTTCGGTGAATGTATAGATCTAAGTCCCGTGAACAAAACCCTATGTTCGGATTCTACCAAAAAGCATCAATAAAACCTAGATCTAAGATTTTCTATACCGACAGTCGCCGACATACATAAAATCATTAAAAACATCAAATTTTGACGGTGAAAATCAGTAAATTTACCTTTCCCATTGTGAAGGTTGAGCGTGCCAACAAACCAATGTGATGTGGAAAGCAAGAATGTGAAATAAGATCAAGAACAGTGAGAGAGTTTGACAGAGTATCGGATGGTCGTTCGGTCGAGTAAAGGTTTGTCTGAAGACCTTTGACTTCTATTTATTGGAGTGACCAAGTGTCGGATGGCCATCCGATCGGATTGTCATCCGATCCAAACACCTCTCATTTGAGTTTTGATGTTTTGACCTTTTGACTTTTTGCGGTTTTATCAGATTTTGTCAGTTTTAGAAATCCACTTAAGTATCTAGGTCCAAGTTAATGACCCTAGGCACTTAATTTGTCTACCAAGTCCAAGTTAATGACCTTGGTTGACCCGAAATGAAACAAACTGACATTTTGTTCAAATTTTTCAAACACACGTTCATTGAAAAATTTACAAGTGTCAAATTAATGAACTTGTTTTGACTTTGAATTTTTAGAATTTTTCAAGATTAGCTCCCAACCCAGTTGTCCAGTTCAGAAACTTCCTGCTCCGCTTCA
This sequence comes from Helianthus tuberosus, assembly GCA_030545235.1. Lineage (NCBI taxonomy): Eukaryota > Viridiplantae > Streptophyta > Magnoliopsida > Asterales > Asteraceae > Helianthus > Helianthus tuberosus. The sequence continues at coordinate 104,373,816 of CM060381.1, forward strand.
CTTTTCAGACTCTGAAGATCCGCTTTTCACCTTGGTTTGTCACAAAACTAAAGCAGAAAAGTAAAATATTTTTAGGATTTTAAGAATGTTTAAACTAAAACACTATGAAATCCTTTTGGGTTTTTGACTAAAAAAGAAATGAAATACAGTAAAAGTAAGGTAGTAAATGAACCTATTACAGACATATTTTTGGTGAGCGTGTTAGATGATCATATCAGCTACCGACAAGCTACAAGTACCGTTGAGCTTGATTACACACTAAGAATTAAACAATTCACTTAGATTGCCGATATACTGATCCTTTTATTTTTTCACACAAATTTCAACTAATCAGGATACGATTTAGTGTTTTAAGATCTTAACTTATATGCGTGTCCCACCTCAGAATATACTCTCGTATCCAGATTTCTATATTCAGTCATACAGGTGAACGTACAATAATGATATATGCAACGGGTAATGCGAGGCCATGAGATCTCAGGTTAGAACTTCCGTTCAGACAAAGATCCCGTTTGGGAATCTTTTCTTCAACAGCACATGAATCAAATTATGCAATGTTTTATCATTCTTTATGCTAAGGGGAAGCTTTAAGATTAAAGCAGTGCAGAGTATTATACGAGGACTAGGCTATTGCTTCCGCAAAATCAAAAGTCCTGGTATAATACCCCAGATATCATCAAGCACATAGACCTAGTATGTCAGAAATAGAAAATCTTTCAAACAAGATTTCAGGGTATATATCCGAGAGATGTTCCCCACGAAATAAGCAAGTTGAGTTTTTATGTTTATATCCCGAAAAGTCTACTAAGTGTGTAAAAACCTATCGGCATATCATCAGCAAGACTGCTTAACGCTTTTTAAACATTACATATCTTTAGCATACCGTAACTGTCTAGCTGATGTACTATCATTTCCCCTTTTTACACAAACTCTTTTTGGGTTTTCTACTGTTTTTGGATTTTTAAAATATCTCATGTTTTTGGATTTTTGCATCTTTTATTGTTTTTGTATTTTCTGAAAATATTATCTATCTCCCCCTAAATACTAAAACAACTAAAAATACGACAAACCAAAGCAGTCTACTTCTCAACATCACCTGCCTCGGTTTTCTCATCAACGCCAACTATTTTCTCCGCATCCGACAACAATTTCATACCATTCAATTTTAAGAGATATTGAAAACGAGCTTTATCGAAAGCTTTGGTATGTAAATCTGCCTTTTGTTCGTTGGTGTGGATTTTGTCAATTCGTATCAACTTCTTTTCATAACAATCGCGTATGAAGTGATGACGAATTTCTATATGTTTGGTTTTAGTGTGATGTACCAGATTTTTTGTTATGTTTATTGCAGCCTCATTATCAACAAAAATAGGTGATGTAAGAAATTGCAAACCGTAATTGTGCATCTGTTGCTGGATCCACAAGATCTGCAAGCAGCAACTGCTAGCAGATACGTACTCTGCTTCACATGTTGATAGAGCAACAGAGGTTTGCTTCTTACATTTCCATGTGACCAATCAGGGTTCGAAAAATTGGCATCCTACAGTTGTTGATTTAGCGTTAACTTTGCAGCAACCGAAATCAGAGTCTGAGTATCCTTTGAGCGTTAAGTCACCATCTTTGGGATACCACAACCCTAGTGTTGGAGTTCGTTTCAGGTAGCGTAGAATCCTCTTGACAATAGTCATATGTGAAGCTCTAGGACTCGACTGATATCGGGTTGCGAGGGAAGTCGGGTACATGATATCGGGTCTGGATGCTGTCAAATACATCAACGACCCTATCATTGAGCGGTATAGTGTTTCGTCCACCTTCTCTCCGATGAGATCACGGTTGATTCCATGATTGGTTGCTAATGGGGTGGATATTGGAGCAGTCTCAGACATCCCAAATTTATCCAGAACGTCGTAAACGTACTTCGTTTGATGAATGAAAGTTCCCTCAGGCATTTGGTCGACTTGCAGCCCTAGGAAGAATTTCATCTCACCCATTGACGACATTTCAAACTTCTGCTTCATTACCTTCTCAGAGTCTTTGCAGAGTTCATCATTTGTTGACCCAAAGATTATATCATCAACATAAATATGTACAATCAGTAAGTGCCCATCGACTTCCTTTGTGAAGAGGGTAGCATCCACTTTTTCTCGGATAAAGCTTTTGGCAAGCAAGTGTTGAGAGAGCGTCTCGTACCAGGCTCTCGGGGCCTGATGCAAACAATACAGCACTTTATCTAGCAAGTACACCTTGTTTTTGTGGATTGGGTCAGTAAAGCCTGGTGGCTGACCGGCATATACTTCCTCTTTCACTTTTCCATATAGAAACGCCGATTTGACATCCAACTGGTACACTTTCAATCCATTCCATGAAGCGAAAGCAAGGAAAATTCTGATTGCTTCAAGTCGAGCAACTGGAGCACAAACCTCTATGAAGTCTATCCCCTCTTGGTGACTGAAACCCTGGACCACGAGTCGAGCTTTGTTACGAAAAATAACCCCTCGGTCGTCTCTTTTACACTTAAACACCCACTTCGTGTTTATTTTCCTATGACCAACAGGTAGGTCCACAAGCTTCCACACACCAAGCTTTTCAAACTGACTCAGCTCCTCCTGCATTGCATTGACTCATGAATCTTCTGTCAGTGCTTCCTTGTAAGTTCGCTGCTCAATCTGCGAAATGAAACAACTGAGTGAAAATTCAGTTTTTAAAGGTGCAACTTTAGTATAAAATCAAGTAAGGCCATGGTCAATCTGGCTTCTGGTGCGAACGCCTAACTGCAACTTTCCTATTATCAACTCATCGGGATGGTATGAAAGAGTCCTTGGCATAACTTCCAGGTTAGTGACATTTTGATCCGTAACTTGTTCATTGTCAAGAATTGTCTGATCTGAAGATTGGGTTTGCTCCCCCTCAGACTCTGAATCACCACGATCAAAAGTAGGAATATCATCAGATTCTGAATTATCATTGACCACCTTCTGATTTTCAGGAGGAGGTTCGCGTTCCGAAGTAGTCGGAGTTTGCTGAACTTCATCATTTTCTCCAGTATAACTTGGACCAGCTTCATCATCATTGGAAGTTTGTTGTTGACATCTAGAAGACCTTTCTGGAAATCTTCCCTAAGATGCTTCATATTCTCATAAAATATCCAAATCATCAAAGAACTCTGGCTCTTCTTCTAACTCAAATGAATCCCATAAGGTATCGTAGTTGAATCGCCATGAGTCTGCGGGCTTCTGTGGAGGCATAGTATAGCCTTGACATTCAACATGCTGTGCTTTGATGATCTTCTTGAGACTTGGAACAAAGACTCTTCTGAGTGGACTAGCATACCCTAAAAAGATGCCTTTTATGCTCTTTGAACCAAATTTGCCATCGGGATCTAGAACAGTGCAGGGTGACCCGAACGGTTCTAAATACTCGAGATTAGGCTTACGATTATTGATCAACTCGAAACATGTCTTATTGTGCTTCTTCACAGTAAGTACCCCGTTGAGAGTATAGCAAGCGGCTGATACTGCTTCCGCCCAGAAATTAATTGGTAATTTGGAATCAGCTAGCATCGTTCTCGCCGTTTCAATCAGCGTTCTGTTCTTTCTTTCTGCGACTCCATTCTGTTGCGGAGTATAAGGTGTGCTGAATTCTTGCAGTATACCTCTTCGATCACAAAATTCCTCCATTTTGTTGTTCTTGAATTCTATACCGTTGTCGCTTCATAGTATGTGAATTCGTGCTCGGTATAAATTCAATATTTTCCTGAATAACCTCAGCAAACTCTCAAATGTTTCGTCTTTCGACTTCAGGAACATCACCCACGAGAATCTCGAATAGTCATCAGTGACTACGAGGCAATAGAGATCACCCATAATACTTTTGAAATTCACAGGACCAAAGAGATCCATGTGAAGTCTCTCCAGTGGCTTCGAGACAGAATTCATCTTTTTCCCAGGATGAGATTTCTTCCATTGTTTTCCTTTGATACAACTAATACACTCCCCTTCAAGATGAAAACTCTTCAAGTGAACACCTTTGACCAAATCATTATGCACCAGGTAGTTCATCTTGCGTAGGTGAATGTGGCCCATCTTTCGGTGCCACAGCTCTGACTCCTTTTCAGTGGCTCTTGTCATGAAGTAATGAGTTTGACCCGTGGTAGTCGTAGCAACACTCATACCCAACACGTACAGATCATTAACTCGTGGTGCTCTCATGATGATCCACTCCTCGGGGATGACAAACCCCAGCTTCAGAATCAGACATTCTTTATTGGTGAAATGTGTCGAACACATTCTGTCACAAATTTGAGAAATGATAAGAAGATTGTTCTCTAGCTCTGTAATGTAATTGACTCTTTCAAACGTGATAACACCATTTGTTAATGTTCCTTCACCAATAATACGTCCACCTTGATTACCAGCAAAATCGACGTATCCACCGTTCAACCATCTAACATCGTATAACAGGGCTTTTCTCCCCGTCATGTGTCTGGAAGCTCCACTATCCATAATCCACCGTGAGATAGATCTTGGGAGCTCCTGAACATTTCACAAACAGTTAGTTAGATTTTGAAGCAACCCAAGCCTCCTTTGACTCGGGTAGTTTGACATTAAGGTGAGTTTTCTTGGTGTAAAGTGGTGGGAAATTCTTGTCATTCATTTTCAAGCTTTCTTCAGACCCAACCTCAACCTCTTTATACAAAAAAAAAATTCATTTTTTGGTTGACCAGATGGTTGGTCTTTCTTTGGAACATACTTCTTCCCTGGAGGGGTAGAAGTTTGTTTCTCAAGTTTCTCGTAGAAATCCAAAGGTACATTCATCTTAACCGATTTGGTTGAAGATGATTGTTTTTCAGAATAAGAAACCTTTGGTTTTTGAACATTTGATGTCTTAGTCTCAGATTTTGGCTTCCGTGTTTGCTGTGAAGAAGTGACCCGTTTGTAAAATTTATCAGTTTTCTTATCAGTTTTCATTACCGATTCTTTTATAGGTTCAATTTTGACTTTGATGTTTTAATTTTTCAAAATCTTTTTCTCAACAAACATTGGAGCTTTTCCTTTGACATCGTTCTTCTTTCTTGGATTCTCGACAACCACAGACTTAGGCTTTGAGTTGGTGCACTTTCGTGCAATGTGTCCAACTTTATTGCATTTGAAACACGTGCGGGTCAACATCCCGACTTCTGCCTTCAGTCTGAGGCTGTGAGGCCTTCTTTGCAAAAAATTCTTCGTTTGATTTCGAAAAGATTTCCTATTCTTGTTCGGAATGTGAACTTGAGCTTTTCACAAACACTTTCTATAGGACCGTATTTGATAGTCAATTGAGTCAATTCGAGCTAGCAACTACCGAAAATGCAGCGAAAATACAAAATCGGCATGAATCAAAGCAAGAAATGAGTAGAAACAGAAGGAATTCACTTTAAAACAGTTTTCTCATTCAATCTTCACAAAATACACGAGCAGCAGTTCGGCTACACGGGAGACATGGACGTACATAATGAGAAAACAACTTGGGTATTTATAGGAGAGGAGGTTTCGCTTATGTGACCATGTCCATAAAAGCGAAACCATCAAGTTGAGGTTTCGCTTTTATGGCACATGTCCATATAAGCGAAATATCAACATGAAAATCAAACAATTACACTTCAACCCCCTATACAATACATAATTAACACATCTAGACCCTATACATTGATCAACTAAGACTAAGACGCAGGCTTTAGACATTATGCACCAACAAACTCCCATTGGATACAGCCGGAGTCTTCAGTCTTATCTTTGGGTCTTCAGAGTAACTTGAACTTTCCTTCTCTAGACTTAGGCTTCTTCAGCAACTTCCTAAGCTTCTCTTTCTCTTTCGCAGGCTCCCCCTTTCATCAATCTTCTGTGCTTTTGGAATAGACATCTGGATTACCAGCAACAAGCTTCCTTTTGCATCAAACTCGTCTTCAGACTCCCCCTAAGACTCTGCTATCGGGATCTTAATCTGGATCTTTCACCTGCAAACCTCAAACATTTATAAGAATAAACATTTTAAATGTCCAGAATTTATGATCTGGTTCTTTCACAATCCTATAAAGATTTGACTATATAAAGAATCCAAACAACTAAACTTAACACTTTACAATCAAATTTCAAACCTTTTAATTTTCAAAATTATTGTTTAGTGACACATAAGCAAAATCAGGGTGTTGTTTTCAAAACTTTGATTTTTTAACACTTTTCTGATTAAACACCGTCACACCCAGTTAACCAAGTCCAAATCAATGACCTTGGTCAACTGCTTGGCCTACCAAGTCCAAGTTAATGACCTTGGATGACCGAATTATGAAGTACACATTTATTTCATTCTGAAAATAGTTCAAACGAATGAACTTTTGAACATTTTGAACTTCCAAACACTTTTCAACTGTCAAACACTGTACCAAACATTGTTTAGCATCTCCAACTTACCCAGCCCTCATCAAACACTGACATGATCTGCACTAAGCTTTGATCTTCCGATTCCCAATGTCGGTTGTCGAAACTAAAATATTTTTGGATTTTTAACTGGATAAACTGAAAACTGTACACACAATCTTTTTGTGAGTGTGTTAGGGGATCATATCAGCTGTCGACTAGACACAAGCACCGTTAAGCTATACTTTCATATCAAGCATTAAACAATTCACGTAGATTGCCGATATACTGATCCTCTTAAATTCTCACAAAACTTTCAATCTGCTCGGGATACATAATTAGTGTTTTAGGACTTAAACATCTACATGTGTCCCACCTCAGTATATACTCCCGTATCCAGATCCCAATATTTAGTCTTACAGGTGAGTATACCTAGATGATATCTGTAAAGGGTTAATTGCGAGGGCCGTGAGAGCTCAGGTCGATCTTTCGATACGCAGAGAGATGACGGCTTCGACTTTTGGTGGGTCCCCTTTAGAGGATCTTTTCTTCAACAGCATGATTATCAATTTTATTGTTTAATCATTTTTGCTGAGGGGAGGCTTATATTTCAAAGCAGCGTAAAGTATTCTCCGGGGACTAGGCCATTGCTTCCGCAAAATCAGAAGTCCCGGGATAATACCCCAGATATCACTAAGCATAAAGACCTAGTATCTCAGAATACGGGACCCTTCAAACAGGATTTCAGGGGTTACCTATATATCCTGTAGGTGTTCCCCACGTAGATGCAAGTAAATTTTATGTTTATATCCCAAACTGATCTACTGATTTTATGAAAACCTATCGGCACATCTTTAGCGAGACTGCTTAATTGCATTTTATACATTACAATTCTTTAGCGTACTGTATCCGTCTAGCTGATGTACTATCATTTCCCCTTATATACACAAACTCATTTTTACTTTTTAAATGTTTTTGGTTTTTGTAGAATTTATCATGTTTTTGTATTTTTCTATGAATTTTTCCCCCTAAAACTAAAAACATATTTTTTTGTTTTTGTTTTTATCGAAAAGCAGAAAATAAAATGTACAAACAAAATTGACAACACGACAAAGATTCACGTCAGATCGCCGCCCAACTCGGCTTCACATTCAATAACCCTCCCAGATTGCAGATTTTTCATCCCGTTCAATTTCAAAAGATAATAAAATCTCTTTTTGTCAAATGGTTTAGTATAAAAATCCGTTTTCTGATCATCGGTGTGCAAGTGTTCAATCCGAATTAACTTTTTCTCGTGACAATCACGGATAAAATGGTGACGGATTTCAATATGTTTCGTTTTTTAATGGTGAACCGGATTTTTAGTGATGTTAATAGCTGCTTCATTGTCCACATAGATAGGAGTATCTAAGAACTGCAAAACGAAATCTCGCATCTGCTGTTGGATCCAAAGGATCTGCGAGCAACAGCTGGAGGCTGAAACGTATTCAGCCTCGCATGTAGAAAGCGCTAATGCGGTTTGTTTCTTACACTGCCAGGTAACGAGTCGAGTTCCGAAGAACTGACACCCAGCAGTGGTGGACTTTGCGTTTTGCTTGCAGCTCCCAAAATCAGAATCAGCAAAACCAGATAAAGTAAAGTCACCCGATCGAGGATACCACAAGCCGATGCTTGGGCAGCCTTTCAAATACCGTAAGATACGTTTCACAATAGTCAGGTGTGACTGCTTTGGATTTGACTGATATCTGGCGCAGAGACACGTCGGGTACATGATGTCTGGACGGGAAGCCGTGAGATACATCAGAGAACCAATGATAGATCGGTACAATGTCTCGTCCATCTTCACACCATTCTCATCTGGACAAATTCCATGATTCTGTGCAAGGGGGTGGATGCAGGACTGCAATCTGTCATGTCAAACTTGTCGAGCACGTCCTTCACATACTTCGTTTGGTGAATGAAGATTCCGTCGGGCATTTGTTCCACCTACAGCCCGAGGAAGAACTTCATCTCCCCCATTGAACTCATCTCGAACTTATTTTTCATCACCTTCTCAAATTCTTTGCACAGGTCGTCGTTGGTAGATCCAAAAATGATATCGTCAACATATATCTGTACAATCAACAAGTGTCCTGCCTCTTCCTTGGTGAACAAAGTGCTATCTACTGTCCCTCTTGTGAACCCGTTGTCCAACAAGTATGTCGAAAGCGTCTCGTACCAGGCTCTCGGGGCCTGGTGAAGTCCGTACAGCGCTTTATCCAGTAGATACACCTTGTTTTTGTGCAGTGGATCTGTGAACCCCGGTGGTTGCCCCACATACACTTCTTCTCTGATAGTTCCGTAAAGGAAGGCAGATTTGACGTCAAGTTGATATACTTTAAAATCTTTCCATGACGCGAAGGCTAGAAAAATCCGAATTGCCTCAAGTCTGGCAACCGGCGCGTAAACTTCATCATAATCTATTCCTTCCTGTTGACTGAAACCTTGAACCACAAGTCGCGCTTTGTTTCTCACCATAACACCTCTGTCATCACGCTTACATTTAAAAACCCATTTCGTCTTGATTAGCTTTTGATTCTTAGGCAGATCGACAAGTCTCCAGACGCCCAATTTTTCGAACTATTGCAGCTCCTCCTGCATTGCATTCACCCAGCTATCCTCAGTCAATGCCTCTTTGTAGGTTCTGGGCTCTATCTGCGAAATAAAACATTTTAATGAGACTTCTTTCTGCATATCAGCAATAGATGAATAGAAACATGTAAGAGCTCGATCTATTTGATGTCGAGTTTTAACACCACTTTGCAGGTTACCAATAATCTGTTCTGAGGGATGATATGACAACGTCCGTGGCATAGCATTATCAGGCACATTCACTTCCGATTCCAAGCTCGATATGTCAAGATCAACAGTTTGATCCTCAGCTTCCGTTGGATCCTCGTCAAAAGTCGGAGCGGGTTCCGCTTCTGAGTCGTCAGATTCGTCAAATGATGGAACTGGTTCCTCTGGTCGTTCATGAGCTGTTCCACTTGGTCCTGCTTCATCATCATGAGTACCCACGGTGGGTTGAGAAACTTCTAGCGGTCTAGATACTTGCTCCTCTGACACATTTTGCTGATACAGGTACATAAGAGCTAGTTCCTCCTCACTCGGCTCGACCGGCAGATGAAACGACTCCCAGAGGTTATTGTAGTCGAACAGGAATCTTTGTCCGGGAAGTTGTGGTGATGCAGTGTGCTTCTGACAATCCACGTGTTGGACTTGAATCACCTTACCCAGGCATGGTACGAACACCCTCTTGAGTGGGCTAGCGTAACCTACAAAGAAACCCTCATTAGATTTAGCGCTAAATTTACCGTTTTCATCAATAAAAGTACAAGGAGACCCGAATGGCTCCAAAAACTCAAGATTCGGCTTTTAACGGTGCAACAGCTCAAAGCAAGTCTTTTTATACTTCTTGACAGTGAGAACTCTATTCAATGTGTAACAAGCTGCTGATACTGCTTCACTCCAGAAAAACATTGGTAGCTTGGAATCGGCTAACATTGTACGGGCTGTTTCTATCAGGGTCCGATTCTTTCGTTCAGCTACGCCGTTTTACTGTGGTGTGTACGGTGCACTGAATTCATGAAGAATTCCCTTCTCGTTGTAGAACTCGTACATCTTGTTGTTCTTGAATTCCGTTCCGTTGTCGCTCCAAATCCTTCGGATTGGCAGTTTATACACCGTTTCCATTTTCTTGAAAAACACCATCAAAGACTCAAAAGTTTGATCTTTTCATTCCAAGCACACTACCCAAGAAAATCTTGTAAAGTCATCAGTCACCACCAAGCAATATAAGTCTCCGCTGATGCTCTTTACATTGACAGGCCCGAAGAGATCCATGTGCAATCTCTCAAGAGGTAACCTGATCGTGTTCATGATCTTCAAAGGGTGTGACTTCCGAGTCTGCTTTCCTTTCTTACACGCTACACAATCATCATTTAAGTGAAAATTCTTCAGATTAACACCATCAACCAAATCATTGTGTACTAAAAAGTTCATTTTCCGAACATGAATGTGGCTCATCTTTCGATGCCACATTATCGAATCCTTTTCTGTCGCTTTAGTTTTAGACACAAAACACTGTTTCTGATGAGATGTTGGCGTTGCGACGCTCATATCTAGATAATAAAGATCATTCTCCCGCGGAGCACGCAACAGCACCATCTCATCAGGAATTTTAAACCCTGGTTTCAACACAACACATTCAGTTTTAGTAAAGTGTACACTAAACGCTTTATCACAGATTTGTGAAATAGTGAGTAAATTGTTTGTTAACTCTACTATGTAGTTCACTTTGTCGAACGAAATAACGCCATTTGACAGCGTTCCTTGACCAACGATCCTTCCACCTTGATTCCCGGCAAATCCAACATAGCTTCCGTTTATGGATTTGACATCATATAGCAAAGCAAGCGTCCCAGTCATATGCCTTGAAGCTCCACTATCCATAATCCACTTTGACAGTATCGACTTGGGCAGCCCCTGCAAACATCACATCAAATTATTCAAACAATGAAGTCCAAGACTTCTTAACTGCTAAAACACTCCCAAACACTACATCACACTTCTCATCAGTCTTAGGAAAGTTAAACGTGACATTCTGAACATCAGTTTTTACTTTTCATTTTACTTCATTTGTGATTGGAGGAAATTCTGCAAGAAACTTATCAAGCTCAAATTCAAATTCATGATTATCATTAGCAACCACTTTTGATTCATAAAATTCCTTTACCCCTTTGACTTTTCTGTCAACCATTTTTCCAAAAATATTCAGAACATTGGGATTAAAGACTTTTGAATCAAACTTTAACTCATTCTCCATTTTCTTCACCTCAACTGATTGTTTTGGTTTAACTACCCACGATTGAGTTTCAAAATTTTTTGTTTTCGGATAAATCTTTGAAGTCTTTTGTGACTTTGAAGATTCGCCAATTTCGAATGTCGATTTCGGATTATCTTCCGACTTCAATGATTCACCTCTTTTCAAGATACGGATTGGTGAAACCATTTGTTTTTTACCCTTTTTGTCAACTGGTGACTTAGGTCGAGGTTTTTGAACAACAGGTTTAATAACAGGTTTTTCGAAAACTTTCTTGCATTGTTTTGCCATGTGTCCGATTTCATTGCAGCGATAACAAACTCTTTTGTCATACTCGACAAAAGTTGACTTGAACGACTCTTCTTTCAGTTTCCTAGTCGCATTGAAATCGTCAATGGCTTTTTGACTAAAAATGTATTCCTTTTCATCATCCACACTTGGTCCAACAACAAAAACATCATTCATTTTACCTTTTGGTTTGACAACCTTTTTAGCCATCTTTTTCTCAAAACCAATTCCTTTGTTTTTAAAGTTGTTACCATTTTTCTTGTTACCATTACCTTCCCATTCCTTTTTCCCCGAGTTGTTGACACGTGTTGTAACAAATGACTTTTTAGGTTTCAAAAAAATTCTTTGTTGTTTACCACATTAATGTCCATTTCAAGCAATTTGAAAACTTTCTCGACATTTTCAATCTTAACATTCTGAAGAGGATACTCAAAATCAGAATAAAGCTTGTCAGTTCCAATCATAGTGTAAACCACCATAATCGGATCATCATTCATACTCTTGTCTGATTTCGGTATGAAACGATCTAAAAAATTATCCTCGTCTTCAGAATCAGTAACAGACTTCTCAGAATGAGATTTCATAACTTCAACCTCAGAGTTATCACTCTCTTCATCTAACACCTGATCGACAACAGTCTTGATGACCTGTGACTCGTTGTCTGTGTCGGATGCAGAGAATGTAACATCAATGCTCTCAGGCAATTCATCCTCAATTGTTTTCAACTTGAGATTCAATGCAGATTCCACCCCATCTGGATATTTTTGAGTATAATGATTCCACATTGGGGGTGGAACACTGTTAAAGACCGGTGCAGCATTGGGCTGTTGTGGAACAATTTGTTCAAGAACATAGGACGATGCAACATAGCTCATCAATTTCTTATCAATTCGCTCATTTTCAATTTTAGTCAATTCCAATTCTTTCTTTAATGATGCGATTGTGTCAATATGAAAATTAACTTCCACTTGTTTATCAAAAAGTGTTGCTTTTGCTAGTTTTGTGGCTTTATCATTTTCAACACTTTCTTCTTTAATCATTTTAACTGATCTGGCTAGTGTATCATATGCTTCTTTGACTTGTCCTAGATCAAATTTTAACATGTCAGCATGTTCTTTCAATTCCTGAAACTTAGTGTCTTTTTCAAGACACTCCATGCACGGTTGTAAACACTTTTGGCATGGTGTTTCAGATATTGAATCCACTTTCTCAACAATTTCTGCTTCATGATCAGTTTTCACTTCCTGTTTACCGACATTTTTGAACTCTGACTCAGACACTTTCTCAGATTTGACCTCCTCAATTCCTGACTCCTGATCCGACTCCTTTTGAACTGACTCGATACTGACAGACTCGGACTTCACAAGTTCTGTGTCTACCTCTTTCAGTTTCGCCATGAGAGCCTTGTCAGCAATTTCTTTCAAAATGTCTTCAGTCATTTCCTTTGTCACATCGATCATTTCTTCAACAGATTCTTTCTTCCCTTCAAACCTTGGGCATGATCCAGTCCTTGGTTCTTCAAAGTAACATGCAAAAGATTCAGAAATGTTAGAAGGCAATACAGATTTCATTAAACTTCTCAAAACCTCCTGCTCAGACTGATAATAATACACTTCAGCACCTATTTCTTCAAAATTGTCCGCATTTTCAGCAGAAACCTCTTCAACAACTACAGAAATATCTTCAGTAACTGTTTCCGGTTCAGACACCATCTCAGAAATTTCAACAACTTCAGCCATCATTGCCTGTCCATCGCTACCGGGGATATATTTATCCCAGCTAAAACCTGCAGCTACCTTCTCATCGTCTTGATTCACGATCAGCGCTTTTTCCGGTTTATTCTCAATTTGTGGCCTTTGAACAGTTGGCTGTTGATTTGGTCGGTGATAAATCGCTTGCCTGTAGTAGTCGTTGGTGAACGGGTTTTGATGATTCTTTACTTCACGGTTGGGACATTCTCGTTTAAAGTGACCACGTTCTTTACATTTAAAACAAGTAACTTTCGACTTATCGAACCCTAACTTCTGATCGGGGCCTGATAAACTGTTCCGGCCTGTAATTTCCATGAAACGTTGAGCCCTCCTCACCAGACTAGCCATGCCCCATTTGATGTCAATCAGTTCAAGTTCTTCGGGATCGATTTGGTCGTAATCCTCCTTCGTCATGTCAGGATTACCGATTCTCCCTGCTACTAAGCCCTCATAAGCCTCAAGAACGGAAGCAAGCATTGCTATGTGCTGTTTTGCGGCTGTTTCCGTGATCTCGTTTCCATTCTTTATGTTTACCGCAATATTGCACTGAACCCCAGAAACGTACACCTGATGATTTGATCCTGTTGAGCTTTGAGGTGAAGGCTGTTCCTGAGCTTTGACATTTGGTTCAAAGTTCACGAATGGTGAAAAATAGCCGGATTGAGGAGTGTTTGAAGAAACACTTGAGGAGTTATCAGCAATGAACCCTGTCTATATTTTTGGGCTTTGATTGGTTGAAACTAAAGGGTTGCCTTTGTAATACAGAGACATATCTTGCTACACACTAGCTAAGTTCATTTTCTTGATTTTCAATAATTCCAGCTCGTGAGCTTCAATTTTTTCTATGAAACCACTAAGATTCAGATTACCAAAGCCTGGAGTGTTTTTCAACATCATCAGGTAAGTACCCCACTCATCATATGGCAATGCATCTGCCAATTTGTCGATTAATTCTTCATTTGTCTTGGTAATTTCCAATCTCTTCAACTCCAATACTAAATGGCAATACCTATCAATCAAACTTTTTGTGGTTTCACCTTTCATGTAAGTGAAAATGTCGAATTCTTTTTTTAACAACACCTTTTTGTTCTTGAGCATGGATTCACTTCCTTTAAATTTTAATTTCAATGCCTCCCAAATAGAATAAGCATTATCATCGTGTTGCAGCAACACCAAAATATCCTCCTTGATTGCTTGCTCAAGAATGCTAATCATCTTTTTCTCTGCTTTGAAATCATTCTGCTCTGTTTGCGTCAAACTTCCAACCGATTTCGGTTGATTTCGAGCATCTACCGGTGGAACATATGGTGCCTCAACCTTCATCCAGCTTTCAAAGTGATTAGCCTGAACCCAGTTTCTAAATCTTCCAGACCAACTTGAGAATTCATCTAAGTTCATCAGTTTGGGTGGTTTCTGCATTGTTCCCAATTCATTTTCCATATTAACGTTCTGAATAATGCTTGCTGAACTCTGCGTAGCCGTCAAACCGCTTCCCGCAAACAAGTTATAAAAATCATGATGTTCCATTTTTAGTGACAAATTTTGAAAAATGTATAACTTTTTTATTAACAGGTTGTATTTAACGAAAACTTTTAACATAAACTGAGTTTCCAACACTCGATCACGTAGGAAATGGACTAAATGCTCAAACCATGACTTTTACACAAACACAGGTTGTCACGGCCCCCGACCCGGTTTGACCCGTTTCAGGAGCCGCGGAACAGAAATCCCGTGGTATTTAATTAATTGAGTTTGACAGCGGAAGTTTATCATCAGGATCTTTTTAAATGCAAAAATATTTCCCGATTATTTTATTTCACAACTCGGGATAAAACCCCGGTAATTTACAATCATTTGATTTCACGGAGAAATCTTTATTTTACAAAACATGTTTCTTTATTTTATACTGAGCCACTTCCTTGAGCTTGTAGTGCTTTATGGCACTTTTCCTAGATCATAACAGATCACCTGAAACATGTTTGAAAAAGGTTTTGTCAGCGGGAAATACTGAGTGAATCATTCTATTTTGCATAATGATGCATAGTTATCAATTACAGCATAAGAGCGATTACAATGGCTTATATCTTATTTTTATCTGGCGCTCTGTCACAATGGTGACAAGTCACAATGGTGACGATGGTCATACCACTATTAGATCAATGAACCTAAATAGTGATGATTATCCCTGTAGGTCAATGAACCTAACAGTGATTATCCCGAGTAGGTCAATGAACCTAACTGGGAGAAAGTTAGTAATGTGCACAATACCCCACTAACCAGTAATTCAAGATATCCACGACTTAGTCCCTGTAATTATAACCTTGAAAATAATTTGAGGTATTGTAAAATATTTGATAAAAAGAGAATGACTCACATTGCAGATTTATACGGGCAGAGTTTAGCCTACTGATTAGCCTTTTAACCTAAATAAATAACAGGCACACAATTCAGTCAGTAACTTAATACAGCATTTACGATAACTCACGAGATCAAACACTCACAACGAATGACAAAGTGCGATACTTAAACATCCATTGAATTTAATCAACGAATGACAAAGCATAAACCCTAATGTGGGCAGCACTTAAACATCCACTGGATATTGTGATCAATCGGACATTGAATCGTATCAGCGATCGAGTTAATACCCTGATTGCGGCGTCGATTAGTGATCCGTGTGTGTTAATTGTGATAAATAGAGCATAACTCGGTGTATTTTGTGAGAATTTACGTCGTTTCAACTCCCAAAATCAAGTCCCACTGCCTAATATTTATAGCTGAAAAACCGTCCCCCTCGCGTGGCGCGAGGGGGTGTCGCGTGGCACGAGAGATGCCTACCCACCATAGGGTAGCCTCGTGTCATAGTAGCCTTGCTGAGTTGGTCTTGCGTTCATTTTCAATTTACACGTAAAACTGTTTAGATAATACCAACTAGGGTTTGCCCCCCCTGAGTTTTAGGGGCCCTGATCCTGATTCTGATTGTTCTGAAAATTTTAGGGTTTGTTCAGAATCACTTGGGTTTCTTAAGTAGGGTTTCCTATTGGTCAATTAAAATAATAATTAAAACTTTTTGATGAGAGTTGTTACATTCTCCCCATCTTAATAAAAATCTCGTCCTCGAGATTTACTGGAATGAATGAAGACACTCAGATTCCAACTCCCAAGTGTATTCAACTCCTCTCTTTGAATCTCATCTAATTTTGACTAAAACTAGTCATTTATGTTTGAGAAACTTGATATTTCGATCCTCAATTTGAAGTGGTTTCTCAACAAATTTCAGCTTTTCGTTTACCTCTATATCTCGAAGAGGTACTACCAGTGATTCGTCTGATAAACATTTCTTGAGATTGGATACATGAAATACATCATGTATTCCAGCTAACTCTCCTGGTAGTTGTAAACGATAAGCAATTGGTCCTATACGTTGGATTACTGAAAAATGGTCCTACGTATCTGGGACTTAGCTTTCTTTTCTTACCGAATCTAACAACTCCTTTCCTAGGAGATACTTTCAATAGCATTTTGTCTCTAACTCGAACTCCAACAGCTTTTATTTATTATCTGTATAAATCTTTTGGCGATCTATATCTGTCTTCAGCCTTTTGTTCGTGATACTGAATATCACAGTAGTAGTCACTTAGGATTTTCATCCATCTCCTTTGCCTCATGTTTAATCCTTTTTGCCCAAATATATATCTTAAATTCTTATGATCCGTATAGATAGTAAACTTATTTCCATACAGATAATGTTACCAAATCTTAAGGCAAAATTATAGTTCCTAATTCTAAGTTATGAGTGGTATAATTTTCTTCGTACTTTTTCAACTGTATTGAAACATACGCAATTACCTTTTTGCGTTGTATTGACACACATCCAAATCCTAGCTTTGAAACATCACCATATACTTTAAAATCTTCTGTTCCTTCTGGTAAGGCTAGGATTTAATTTATGCTTTAAGATCCTAAAGGTTTTTTTCTTGATTAGGTTTCCATTCAAACTTAACTGTTTTATAGGTTAGCTTAGTTAATGGTATAGCTATCTTGGAAAAATCCTTAATAAATTATCTATAGTATCCAGCTACTTATAAAACTCATAATTTCCATTGTAGATTGCAGAACCTTTTATTTGGTAATTGCTGCTATCTTAGCAGGATCTACGTGAATACCTTCTTGATTCACCATATGACTTAGAAATTGCACTTCTGGCAGCCAAAATTCACACTTCGAGAATTTGGTGTAAAGCTTCTCTCTTCTTAACAAAGTTAAGAGTGCATGCAAGTACTGACAATGTCCTTCCTGACTTTTGGAATAAATAAGTATATCGTCTATGAAGACAATTACAAATTTTTCCAAATATGGTTTACAGATCCTATTCATCATGTCCATGAATGTTGCAGGTGCATTAGTTAATCCGAAGAGCATGACTGTAAACTTGTAATGACCATACCTACTTCTGAAAACAGTTTTAAGTATGTCTTCCTCTTGTACTTTCAATTGATGATATCCAGAACATAAGTCGATCTTAGAAAATATCTATTTCCCTGGAATTGATCTAATAAATCATCAAGTAATGGGTATTGATTCTTAATTGTAATCTTATTCAATTCCCTATAATCAATACACATTCTCATTGAACCATCCTTTTTCTTCACAAACAACACTGGCGCTCCCCAAGGGGATGAGCTAGGTTGTATGAGTCCTTTACTTAGTAATTCATCTAATTGCTTTTTTAGTTCTAACATTTCTGTAGGTGCTAACCGATAAGGTTCCTTGGCTTATCGGTAAAATTCCTGGAATTAGATGAATCCTAAATTCTATTTCCCTATCTGGTGGTAATCCAGGTAAATCTTCTGGGAATACATCTAGGTATTCTGAAACTACAGAAATTTCCTTAAATTCTTTATCTTTAGTATTGATGATTACTGAAATCAGGTATACTATTCCTTGCTTTCGTTCATAATTAGCAACTTTCATTACTGATATTATCTCCTGTAATCTTAATTACTTCTCCGGTGTGTGATTGAATTTCTATGGAATTCTGATCACAAAGGATTCGAGCATGGTTGGCTACTAACCAATCCATTAACACAACATCGAATTCAACTAGTTTAATTGGCAATAGTTTTGCAGAGAATTTATGTCCTAAAAGTTCTATATTTTCTTCTTGCAAAACTTTATCTATTTTAACTGAATTTCCGTCTGCCGTTTCAACTGTAAAAATTTGCCTAATACTGATTAAAGGTAAGTTAAGAGTTTGGCAGAGTAAAGTATTTATAAAACTTTGGTTTGTACCAGAGTCAAATAATACTTTTGTGTAAACATTGTAAGCTAAGAACGTACCGGCTATCATATCTGGAATCATCTCGGCTTCTTGAGTAGTCAGCTGGAAGGCTCTTACATTCCTTTTTACTCCTTCTGCAGGTTTGGCTTTATTGTCAGATGGTTTGTTCAGTTTTGGACAATCTGGCCTAAGATGTCCAGCTTCTCCACAGTTGTAGCAGACTGAAAATTTCTTCCTCCTGCAGTCTTCTTCTTGATGCCCCGGAATTTTGCAAAAATTGCAATATCCTTTGCATCTTCCAAAATGCTTCCTTTTGCAAGAATTGCAAAATGGACTAGTGGTAGATTGCCCATTCCCTCCTTTCTTGAAATTGTTATGGTTACCTGAACGGAATTCTTGGGAAATCTTTTGGGCTACTTCCTTCCTTCTATTTTCTTCTCTTGTCCGTACTAGCTCGTCAGTCAGAGTATTGGCTAAATCTACCGCATCATCAATCGTGCGGGGTTTCGCAGCCTTGACAATATTACGGATTTCGGAAATCAATCCCCAAATATAACGAGAAATGAGTACCGGCTCTGGCGAAGCCAGGGATGGTACCACTCTAGCATATTCGAAGAATGTCATAGTATACCCTCGACAATCTACATTCATCATCCGGTGGGTTAGAAACTTATTTGCCATTTGATCTTTTTCATATTCAGGACATAATTTTCTTTCTACAAGACTCGTAAATTCTTCTCATTTCATGGCATAAGCCCTATTTCTTCCTTTAGCCTGTAACACCGTGTTCCACCATTCTAGCGCCCCTTCTTTGAAACGGTTTGATGCATACATGACCTGATCATCCTGAGCGCATTTACTTATGGCAATTTCTGCCTCGGTTTTCTCTAACCAACGCAGTGCCGCAGTAGCTCCTTCATTGCCTGCAAACTCAGCGTGTTTACAAGCAAGAAATTCTTTGTAAGTGCAACCAGGTGTTGCAGTTTTCCTTTTCTTAGGAGGAGGAGCTTGCCGTGGTTCATTATTATGATTAACATGATTACCGCCTCCATTTACGCTATTACTGAAGTTATCTTTAGAAATGCGTTTGCTAGGAACGATTTGTTGAGGTTCTATTGGATTTTTAATAGCAGCAACAATTGCTGGAATAGCGTTGGCTATCCCTTGAGTAACTATTGCTGGAATAGCGTTGGCTATCCCTTGAGCAACGATATTTTCTATATCCTGCCTAGTCACATATTGATCTCCCGGTTGTTGCTCAGATTGATTAACCCCATTAACTGGTTCATTATTAGCGTTTTCCATCTGATATCTAATTTATAGATAAATAATTAGTATAAGAGAAATAATCCAATGTCACAATTTAATTGCACATAATCACGTAAACGAATATACAAACAAAATTGTAACTTTCTAAAATTTCCTTATATCATGCTTCTATATACACCCATTGTATTATTTATTTTACAACTACTGATTTTACTATTACTATTACATAACCACAATTTCATAATCCCCTATCCTTTGTCAGGTGATATTCTAGTAACGACGTTCCTTTTCATCGTATTTCCAGGAGATCTGTCCCAAAATCTCTTGGATTCTATTCTCAGCATCCATTAGTTCTTTGTTAAAATAACGGAGTTCAGCCATATTCTCGTTACTCATTGGTGGATTTGGTAAAGGTTCTGGTTTGAACTTAGGAAAAAGCTTATAGGGATGGTTTTGTAACAGTATTTCATGATTCAACCATTCGTCTATTTGCGAGTGGATTGAAGGTTTTGGAATAGCTGGTTCTAAATTTATTGGTAGTTGTGTTTCAAGAGAATGAATAAAATCATTTTCATTAATAGGCTCAATAGTATCATCGTTTGCTATTATAAAATCTAGTTCTTCTTGAGATGGTAACTCCTCAATTTGTCTAGAGCTTTCCCCAATTTCCATTTTCTTAGGCTTGGGTTTCTCGAGAGGTAAAGCGTTGAATTCTATAGGTTCTTCTAAGTCTGGTATATACCTATTGAAATCTCTGGAAACTTCTATTCTTACTTGATAGAGATTTAAATTCTGAAGGGCTTCCGACAGATCACTCATGCTGTTTATGCAAGATACACACAATTACTAAGTTAAAATTATGACAAAATTTTATAGAGAAACTTTTAAATATTATTTCATACTGGGTAACTACCAAAACAACTGAAAATTAAAACACACTAGGTTTTATTTGTAAATTTATTTACTGAATACGGTTTATAGACTGTAGATAATAGAGGTGCTAAAACTTTGAGTCAGAATATTTAAAGATTTGTATTTACTGCTACAATGGTTAAAAGATCTGCCCATACTGTACGAAATTAGTCAGATAATAAAACACATAATCACAAAATAGCAATTAATTAAGTATTTCTAAATACTTAATTGGCTTAAATCAGTGGCTCGATCAGTGGCTCTGATACCACCTTTTTCTGTCACGGCCCCCGACCCGGTTTGACCCGTTTCAGGAGCCGCGGAACAGAAATCCCGTGGTATTTAATTAATTGAGTTTGACAGTGGAAGTTTATCATCAGGATCTTTTTAAATGCAAAAATATTTCCCGATTATTTTATTTCACAACTCGGGATAAAACCCCGGTAATTTACAATCATTTGATTTCACGGAGAAATCTTTATTTTACAAAACATGTTTCTTTATTTTATACTGAGCCACTTCCTTGAGCTTGTAGTGCTTTATGTCACTTTTCCTAGATCATAACAGATCACCTGAAACATGATTGAAAAAGGTTTTGTCAGCGGGAAATACTGAGTGAATCATTCTATTTTGCATAATGATGCATAGTTATCAATTACAGCATAAGAGCGATTACAATGGCTTATATCTTATTTTTATCTGGCGCTCTGTCACAATGGTGATGATGGTCATACCACTATTAGATCAATGAACCTAAATAGTGATGATTATCCCTGTAGGTCAATGAACCTAACAGTGATTATCCCGAGTAGGTCAATGAACCTAAATAGGAGAAAGTTAGTAATGTGCACAATACCCCACTAACCAGTAATTCAAGATATCCACGACTTAGTCCCTGTAATTATAACCTTGAAAATAATTTGAGGTATTGTAAAATATTTGATAAAAAGAGAATGACTCACATTGCAGATTTATACGGGCAGAGCTTAGCCTACTGATTAGCCTTTTAACCTAAATAAATAACAGGCACACAATTCAGTCAGTAACTTAATACAGCATTTACGATAACTCACGAGATCAAACACTCACAACGAATGACAAAGTGCGATACTTAAACATCCATTGAATTTAATCAACGAATGACAAAGCATAAACCCTAATGTGGGCAACACTTAAACATCCATTGGATATTGTGATCAATCGGACATTGAATCGTATCAGCGATCGAGTTAATACCCTGATTGCGGCGTCGATTAGTGATCCGTGTGTGTTAATTGTGATAAACAGAGCATAACTCGGTGTATTTTGTGAGAATTTACGTCGTTTCAACTCCCAGAATCAAGTCCCACTGCCTAATATTTATAGCTGAAAAACCGTCCCCTCGCGTGGCGCGAGGGGGTGTCGCGTGGCGCGAGAGATGCCTACCCACCATAGGGTAGCCTCGTGTCATAGTAGCCTTGCTGAGTTGGTCTTGCGTTCATTTTCAATTTACACGTAAAACTGTTTAGATAATACCAACTAGGGTTTGCCCCCCTGAGTTTTAGGGGCCCTGATCCTGATTCTGATTGTTCTGAAAATTTTAGGGTTTGTTCAGAATCACTTGGGTTTCTTAAGTAGGGTTTCCTATTGGTCAATTAAAATAATAATTAAAACTTTTTTATGAGAGTTGTTACACAGGTCGTATAAGCGAAATCAGATTCTATGTGTAACAATGAGCGAAACCACTAATGTTCACAAAAGCGAAACCAAACACAGACCAAATGAGCGAAACCAGGTAATGACCATATAAGCGAAACCATTTAATGATCTTAAAAGCGGAACCACTAAAATGACTAAAAAGCGAAACCTCAAAATATGACACTATGAGCGAACCCTATGAGCGAAACCAGATGTTCGTATGAGCGGAACCTAGGTTATGACCTATGAGCGAAATATGATAGTTCGTATGAGCGAAACCCCTGGTTTCGCTTATGCCGTATGAGCGAAACCACTCAAATACCGTATGAGCGAAACCTGTTCACGAGCCATTTTAGTTCACTTTTAAGCTGTTTTTAGGTCTGAAAATATCAAGGGTTTGTTATTAGGAAATTTTACACTATATACTCAAATTTCAGTCCATTTTGTCCATCGGAAAGTCCATAAACTCAAAATGTACTTGAAAAAGGCTTTGATTCGGGTCAACTAGCTCACAACTGGCTCTGATACCAATTGTAGGACCGTATTTGACAGTCAATTGAGTCAATTCGAGCTAGCAACTACCGAAAATGCAGCGGAAATACAAAATTGGCATGAATCAAAGCAAGAAATGAGTAGAAACAGAAGGAATTCACTTTAAAACAGTTTTCTCATTCAATCTTCACAAAATACACGAGCAGCAGTTCGGCTACACGGGAGACATGGACGTACATAATGAGAAAACAACTTGGGTATTTATAGGAGAGGAGGTTTCGCTTATGTGACCATGTCCATAAAAGCGAAACCATCAAGTTGAGGTTTCGCTTTTATGGCACATGTCCATATAAGCGAAATATCAACATGAAAATCAAACAATTACACTTCAACCCCATATACAATACATAATTAACACAAATAGACCCTATACATTGATCAACTAAGACTAAGACGCAGGCTTTAGACATTATGCACCAACACTTTCTTTTCGACAAACTTTTTGTAATGGAAGTTCCTCTTTTGATTGTTCTTACCTCCCTGATAACCACCCGACCATCTATTTTGATTGTCATTGTTAAAACGAGGTGGTATAGCAGGTTTCTTATAGTAAGATTTATCTTTTTCAAAGTTCAAAAGCCTTTTGGAACTCTTTAGACTCTCAATTTCAGAAACATCGATTTCAACCAATTTGAAAATTTTCTTCAACTTATCAACATTCACATTCTCAAGTGGAAATTTAATATCCGAGTACAGCTTATCTGAACCAGATATCTTGTACATGACAAGAGTAGATTCGTCATTTGAGTTGTTCTTGGATTTTGATTTCGGATTGTAGTTATTCAGAAAAAACTCTTCATCTTCAGTCGAATCACTATCTGATTTTAAAACATTTTCAACCACATTTTTACGACTTCAGACTGAATACTATCTTCATCGGATGATGAAGTGAATGTGACATCAATTGTTTCTGGAAGTTTCTCAACTTCTGATTTCTCATTTGTCTCAGAAATCTTATCCAATCCGGATTGTTTCTTTGAAAAGTTGTTTAACACATGCGGTGGAACTTGATGATAACCCACCCCCGTTCCATCCGAGTATACATCTTCACCAGCTTTGTTCTTTCCAATTGGTTTTGGATCTATGTGTTGAAGAACAAAGCTCACAGAGCTGTAACTGTTCAGTTTCATATTGATTCTTTCATTCTCAATCTTAGCTTCCTGTAACTGAAGCTAAAGATTTGCAATCTCATCTAAATGCTGGTTGATTTATCTTTCTTTTGCCTGAAGAACTCCAGACAAATGAAAATTCTCTTTAGAAGTTTTCCCATTTCGCTCATCAGAATCTTTTACTGTTCTTTTCAATTTCTCATAATTTTCAGAAATTTGTCTGTTTTCATGAGTTAACTTCTCATTTTCTTTCTTAAAGCGTTCAACATCAGTTTTATCTTTTTTAATTCTTTCTGTTAATTGTTTTATTCTCTCATTTGAAGCTTTCATCAGTTTAACACGATTTACGATTTGTTTTTCAACCATTTCGACTTTTTCAACCAGTTCTTGGGACTTTTTGAGTGTGAGATACGCATGTGTGCTGCAAACTTTGCAATTTTTCATGCAATTTTTGCAATCACTCTCTGTTTTAGCCCCATCAGTCTTACCTGATTCATTATGCTAGGAAACTTTATTTGTAAGTATTGAAGAAAATCACAATCAACTGGATCTATGAAGAGATCACAGTCCTGAAGATCACGAACAAGAAAAAGAAGATCAGATGGGAGAACTGGAATGCACAGCATCTACTTCAAAGAATCACAAGTTGATCAAGAGCTGAATTGGATTATCAGAAAAGGTCATCTCTGATGGATTTGATGATATTTCTGATGAAATATCATCAGTTTCTGACAATTCTGATCATCAGGATTTTTCTGATGATTTATTCATCAAAATTTCTGATGAAGTGGTTTATCAGAATTCTGATGAAATACCCCACTTGTCTGAAATTGGCTCTGTCCTGCCACACTTACCGAAGCAAGTTGACATTAATTGATATCATGATGAAAAAGGCAACTTGAACGTTGGATTCAATGAATATGTCAATTGGGCACTTTAAGCATGACTTATTGCATGAATAAACTATTGTTTATTCATGCACCCAGCCGTCTATAAATAGAAGGCTCAACCAGGAGAAGCATAGTGAGTTTGAAGCTTATCATTCATACATACATCAAAACTCCATTGCCTTCTCACCCATAAAATTCAAGATTCGTTTGTACTAGATATTAATCTTACAATCACCTTGTAAACCATTTTGTTTCAAAGTGATATAAACTTGATAATTCTGTAGGTCTTGTTTCTTGAAAGTCTGATTTCCATTTCCGCACATCTTTTTCACATCTACTGAAATCACTTGCCATATTACGTGAAAAGAAGTTGTTTTTGAGGCCATACTGGGTCCAACAATTGGTATCAGAGCCGATTGAATAAACTATTTTCAAACGATCAATCGCTCATCTTCTTTTCTCTAAATATGGCCAGCTTTCAATCCTGGAATAACGCTTTTAACATTGGTTCTATGTCTAAACCTCCGACTCTGGTCAAAGAGGAATACCCCCAATGGAAAATCAGGATGGTCAACTTCCTTAATGGTCATGACCTAGCTCTGTTTCAATCCATTGAAAGGGGTCCACATACACCAATGACAGACATACCTGCTATTCCAGCAACTGACCAATCACCAGCTATCCCTGCCTCCCGCGCTCCCAAAAGTGAAATAAACTGGAGCGCGGAAGACAAGGACCTGGTGGCTTGGGATGAAAGGCCAAAGTCACTTTTAATAATGGCCATCCCCAATGACATATTTTCACAAGTTGATGCATGTGCATCAGCTAAGGAAATATGGGATCAGTTGGAAAATCTTTGTGAAGGAGGAGAAAGGATGAGAAGAAACAAGAGAACAAACAATGTCTCATCTTATGAATGGTTTAAAAGTTTGCCAAATGAAAGGTTAAATGATACATATCAAAGATTTACAAAACTTTTAAACGAGCTAAAGAAATTTGGAATAACAAAGTCAAATGATGAAAGAAACATATAATTTCTTGATGCCCTTCCTAGAGAATGGAGAAGTCTAACCATGACTTTATCATCAACCTTAGAACTAGGAAACATGAGTCTTCATGACTTATACAGCATCTTGATCCCCAGAGAGGAAGAAATATTTGAAGAAACCATTCAAAGAGGGGGATCTTTAGCTCTTATCTCTAACTCACAAAGAACAATACCCACCAATGATCCACAACCATCAAGTAGCCAAAGTTTTGAAGTTTCTGATACTTCATCAGATTTTTCAGCCTTTGCTGAGGCAATAGCACTGCTCACCAAAACATTTGAGCAGAGGTTGAGGGGAGGTAGCCAGAGATACCACAGGAGTGACAAAGGAAGGATGGATGGAAGATCTAAAGAAGAGGTTAGATCTAAGGATAAAGGGAAGGCTGAAGTTGTGTGTTACAAGTGCAAGCAGAGAGGTCATTATACATCAGAATGCAAGACCAAAAAGCTAAAGCATGTTGCCTATTATGAGAAAAAGCTTGAAGAAGCAAAGAAGCAGCAACAAGTAAGCTTAATTTCTGGAACAGATACATGGTTATCTAATGATTCTTCTGATGATGAAGAAGAAGAATTGGCAAAGTTCTGCCTCATGGCACTCTCTGAAGGACTACCAGAAACTTCAGAACAAAAGGTAAATTTAGACAATCTTGATCTTGAACATAAGCTAAACAAGCTCATGTCAGATTTTCTAAATCTGCAAGAAAAACATCAATCAGATATTAGAAAATTTGATGAGTTGCAAAGGACTTTGAATAAAATCATTCTTGAAAACCAACTTCTTATAGAGGATAGTTTAGATGAAAGAGCTAAAATTGAGTTTTATGAAAATGAAAGAAAAGATCTTTATAAGAAAATCAGTGGCAAAGAAATCAATGTAAGAGGTTTTCAACAAGCCAAAGAGTTCATAAATTTTATTGAGTCCACACCACAGAACAAAGGAGAGGGTTTAGGTTATACAAGATCAAATAGAGGAAGTAAACCCACTGTCTTTGTAAAAGCAACTCATCAGATTTCTGATAAATTTGTATCAGAATCTGAATCTGAATCTTGCAAAACAACCTGTTCTGAATACTCTTTTGAAAAACCAAACTTCAAAACAAACAAGAGTGAATGTAGTCGAGAATCTGTAAAGACTCCAGAAGCAGTTCACTCATCTTTTCAAAATTATCCACTCATTCCATCACAAGAGGAAATATCAGAAAATTCTGATACATCTTGTATGTGTGTTGACATACTAAAGCTTGTTCAATGTAGGATCGGTTTGCGACCCGAACGAGTCGTTCAGAAGAGATTTAGTCAGTTTCAGAGGCGGAAACTAAGAAACGATTGCGAAACAGCTTGCGTATCACTTTAACACTGATTATATTGATATACTATCGTTTACAATCAGTCCTCACACCGGCAGCACCTCGGTATGGAATTTCAGAAACCGTTACAAATGAAATGACCAACACCCCTATATATACTAGACAAGATTTCGCTTGGAAACACTTCAAGCGAAATCTACATGAAATACATGTTCAAGCGAAACCGACAAATCAAATACAAAATCTGATTTCAAGTTTTCATGCACTTTCACGTGATGTTGTCATTTAGTGTAAATGATGTCATTGATGATGTCATCTTGATGATGTCATCATGACATCATGCTTGAACAAAACCGCAACGAACCCGAGACTCGACATAAGACGAAGACGACAGATGAATGCACCAACAGACTCCCCCTCAGATGTTGACGAGTCCTAAATGTCGAGTATTCTCAGTCTTCAGTCTTTATCAGTCTTTTTCTTTCTTAGCATATACCAGGATCTTCTCTTTGGCTTTAACCTCGTCAGACTCCCTCTCTCATCATGATGGGATCGCTGTCTGGAATTAGCTATCACCTTGAGATTAATCCCTGGCTTTAACTCTGTTCAGCTCAACTCCTGCACACATTTTCTCACCACCACATAAGTTTTTACTTAAAAGCAATAAGAAAAACTTACTGGAAATAGTTACATCTAGTTCAAATTAATGATCTTGATTAACTAAACTCAATTTCTTTCTCAAAACAAATTTCAACTGTTAAACTCACACTCCCAAACCTGTTCATCCTGTTCAACACTCGGAATTTTGAAAATCAGCTCTTCAACATCAGTTGTCGAAAATCTTTTTGCATTTATCAAAATTTTATGCTAAAACACACTAAAATCTTTTTGGATTTTTGATTATAACATAAATGCAATAAAGAAATATTTACAGACACTATTTTTGTGAGTTTGTGTAAGAGGATCATATCAGTTTATGTGACCAATCACTAGCACCGTTAAGCTTTTAATCATTTTAAGTTCTAAACGATTCACGTAGATTGACGATATTGTTGTCCACTTAAACTCAATCTAAAAACTTTCAATCTGCTTACCGATACTTTAAGGTATATTAATTTTGCACTAAGTTCTTATAGACCCCACGATCTCAGCATATCCCCTCATCATACAATACACTGACTCAAGTAATGCCTTTAAACTTTTATCAACTGTGATTTGTGCCAAAACAAAGCAGAATGTTTAAACATTAACAATCAGGTCGATACTTCCGTATACGCAGAGAAAGTCCAATGTTTAAACAAAATAAGAAAAATAAAACAAGTTGAAATTGTTTAGGCTTTAACCACCAGGTCGATACTCCCGTATACGCAGAGGTGATCCAAAGCTTAAACGAAACACCAAAGAAAATAAAGCAGAACGTTTAGGCAACAACATCCAGGTCGATACTCACGTATACGCAGAGGATGTCCGATGCTTAAAAAAATAAAGAAACCAAACAAGTTTAAATCTTTGCAAAATAAAATGCACAATCACAGTGACTTTTCAGCAAAGTTGTGAAAGTTCACAAACTTAACCAGTTTTATGTCTTTCGACAATCAGCTATTAATGAGTAGGCACACAGTCAAGAAGGACAAAACTAAGTACTATGCTTTCGACCATGTTTCCCACTAGAACTAGGCTTTTTCATTTAGGTTTGTATCGTTCTCGCAAATCTACTAGTCTAGCTGAACCTATCATCACATCTTTAGTGAGACCGTTTATCACATTATAACTTTCCATTTCTTTAGCGTGCTGTGACAGTCCAACTGATCTACTATCATTTCCTCTTTTTTTACAACAAAACTCATTTTTGCATTTTTATCATGTTTTTGACATTTTCAAATTTTCTAATTTTTTTAAAAAATTTTACTCCCCCTAAAATCAAAATATGTCTCAATTTTGATTTTCTGGGAAAATTTGAAAACAAGCTATACAAGAAATGTGACAACATGATGAGAATCACTTCAATTCGCCATCCACTTGGCATAAACAATCAGAACTCCCCCTCACAACAAACTATTTTCCCATTGTGATCTCAAAACACTTAAGTTTGTTTTAATCAAATGGTTTTTTCGGAAAATAAGTTTTGTTGATTTTACCACTTGTAAAATTGGGGATCAAATCATCACATTGTTTTACCAATCACTTATAAAAACTAACATTTTTAATATCAATCCTCAAACATCACTTGTAGAAAATCAAGTACAACTTAATGTCCCTGATTTACCACTTGTAAGACGAAATATCACTTTCGTGAATTTCTCAAGAAATGTGCCGATTCATGTTCCACGCTTACCAACCTGGGAGGTTTTTCATTTGAACAGATTCACCCAAGCCTGACGGTCCTTGGGTGATTTTGAATTCTTGTTCAACAATGGTGGAAAATTTTCATCATCCATTGTTAAACCTGAATTCTTCAATTTTACCTCAACCAATGGCTCCTCTGGCTTTGACGAACCAGAATCATTGCTTGCACATGTCTTGTCTGACTTTGACCTGTCAGATTCATTGCCTGATGGTGGCTTGTCTGACTTTGACACATCAGATTCATCGCCGACCATTTTCTTCTTCTTCTTATCCTCTTTTGTCCTCAGATTTGTATCTAATGAATTCGTCTTGCTTGACTTTGCAGTCGAGGAAGTCGATTCATCATAACTCTTATTTTTACCAACAGATGAACCCGAGGACAAAATCTTCTCTAGATACTCTCTAGCCTTCTTCCTCTTCTTCCTCAGTCTGTCTTTCTGCCCTTGTGAAAGTTTAACTTTCTTTTCTTGAATTATCTGTTCTTGAACTTTCCGTTCTTTGGACTTGACATTGACTGATTTCTTTGCCATCTTCTGAGAATTAACCCTCAATCTTTCATTTGATCTCCTTGGGCAATCTCTGGCAATGTGACATCTAATATTGCAGTTAAAGCATCTTCTCGTCTCATAATTCCAACTTTGGCAGTTAACAGCAATGTGTCCTTGATAACCACATCGGTAACACACTCTGTTATCGTACCAATCACCATTTTCAGCCCAAATGCTCAAATCATAGCATTGTTTGGCTTGGTGATATTCCTTCCTCATGTTTACTGGATTTGGCTTTTGAGCACTGTGGTCCAACCTGCACCACTTATTACCAACAACTTTAGATTTTTCATTTTTCGATTTTTGTAATTTTTGATTGCGATTGGATGATTGAACTGATGAGCTTTTATTTTCTTTTTGAAGATTTTTCGGCTTTTTATCTTTTTGTTTTTGTTCCACATTCTTCTTTACAGGTTTTTGCGATGAACATTCACCTTTTTCAGTAGAATGTAGAACAGTTTCTTTAAACATTTCTTTTAATTTCAAAAATGTTTTCTTTTTCTCATCATCATCAGTTTTCTCATCACAATCTTCAACTTTGACATTGTCAAAGTTTGTGACATTGTCACTTATTGGAACAAAATTGATCGGTTTTGGACATGGATAATCTGGTGTTGATGCCAAAGTCTCAAAACCTTTCAATTTCTTCTCAAGCTCGTCAATTTTATTCCGAGCAATTTCAGCTTCATTTTCAAGTCGAATAATTTTCTGAAGATGAGAATTTATTTCAATTTGTTTTTCAAGATTATTTTTAAAAATAACAGATTTCTCATCTTCTAAAATCTTCATTTGACTTTGAAAATCTTTTTCAATTTTTCATTTTTCATTTTCAAAATCTTTTTCCTTTTCTTTCAAAATCTTGTTTTCTAATGTCAAACTGTTTAAATCATTGAACAGTTTGTCATTTTCTGATTTCAACCTCTCACAATTTTCCTGCAAATCGAAAATATGTTTCTTATCAGCTTTCATCTCGTCTTTCAAAACTGAAATTTCTTCAGTCTGTTCCTCTCCCACTTGAACACCTTTACTCTTGCTCTTCTTTAATATTGATTTTACACTTTGACTTTTCTTCTTCTCAGCATTGATCACCATCTGTTCTTCAATCTTTTTAACGAGTGGACTAATTGTCAGTTGGGAAAATTCTCCAGAAGTCTTCAAGTTTAAGATATAATTTTCCCATTCTTCTCGAGGTAAAGCACTGACAAATTTTTCAACCCATTCTTCTGATTATTTTTTAATACCTTTCTCAGACATTGAACGAACAAGATGGCTATACCTCTCAATGATACTCTTTGTACTTTCTCCTGGACAACCTGAAAATGAATCAAATTCTTTATTTAATACATTTATTCTATCAATAGTTTCTCTTGTCATTTTAAAGAAATTGATATCCATGATTCGGAATCGAAAAATTTTTCAAACAATCTTTCACACGAACTGATTCTCCTCGTAACACAATAATACCTGACAAACACACAAACAAACAACAATCAGTTTATAGATTTATCAATTAACAGGATAAAACTGGTACTCGAACTGGTGAATATTTTGTGCGGACTGAATTTGTGTGAACTGAGTTTGATGTCAAACCGTACAAACTGCTATGACCCAGATCAACAACAACCGACCTGACTAAACCACACAACCAGAAAGAGTTCGAATTCAAACAAACTAAAACATCTCTTGTGAACTTTAATCAACACAGTTGGACCGTAAATGATGTAGAAACTTGGGCTGATGACTTTATAATGTTGAAAACTTGGGCCTTTGAATTACTTTAGCTGACAACACACTTAATAATATCACCAATCTTGACTTTAATGAACCGACACAACCACTAAAACTGACATCATCAAGTATAATCACATGGGAGGTGCCGACAACTTGATTCTTTCAAAACTCTTTGATTGGACCAAATTTTTGATCAGTTCACATGCACTAAGAGTTGATTTCCGAAAAAAAAACTTAATACGAACCTGAAGTTCACATGACTGAACACTTATCAATTCAATATTATTACCCAACAACTTTCAAGTGTTCTAAATTCTATTTGGCAGTCAAATCTTGATCAATACACATGGGTCGGTGACAACTTTATTAATTCACATGCTCATGAACCGACAAACTGATCAACCCTAAATGCTCATTGGACCTCAAAACCACTATTCCGAATGTTCAAGACTTTGTAACTTGACTTAATAGCCGACAACAATTAATAATGATCACATGTAACGGTAAATGATGTTTGAACGATTTTCGTAAATTGTCAGACAATATCACATGCTTTAAAACATATCTCAATTTTAATTGAACCTCAAATTTTAATATGGTCGACAATCTCAAAAACGAAATGATTATATCACATGCTCATCTCGAACAAAACCAATTGACCTTTTCACATGCAAACCACTTAGATGTCTGACAATCACACATGCAACTTATTTAAACCGAGGTATTCAACATGCAATCTGACTTTCAATTTACGAGATTCACATAAATCGATGTACTCAGTCAACTTATTTCAAGCGAAATCCACACGTATTTCAAACAAACTGCTGTTTTCAAGCGAAATCCTCAATTTCGCTTCAAACTCTCACTTTTTTCAAGCGAAATCCAACATGATGTCAGCAAATAACGATCTGATTTTGGTCTGATTGAACAAGATTTAAGCCGATTTTAGATCTGAAACTCTCAAGGGTTTGTTAAAACATGTTTACGCACATTATGTGAGAATATGAACCGATTTTAACCATAAAAATTTGTTCGATTTTGAAAGAAGGTGTAGAAAATCAGAAAAAGTGACAAAAAACGAGCTGTTTTGGCGAAATCTCTTCCTCCTGAGCTTTGATACCACTTGTAGGATCGGTTTGCGACCCGAACGAGTCGTTCAGAAGAGATTTAGTCAGTTTCAGAGGCGGAAACTAAGAAACCGATTGCGAAACAGCTTGCGTATCACTTTAACACTGATTATATTGATATACTATCGTTTACAATCAGTCCTCACACCGGCAGCACCTCGGTATGGAATTTCAGAAACCGTTACAAATGAAATGACCAACACCCCTATATATACTAGACAAGATTTCGCTTGGAAACACTTCAAGCGAAATCTACATGAAATACATGTTCAAGCGAAACCGACAAATCAAATACAAAATCTGATTTCAAGTTTTCATGCACTTTCACGTGATGTTGTCATTTAGTGTAAATGATGTCATTGATGATGTCATCTTGATGATGTCATGATGACATCATGCTTGAACAAAACCGCAACGAACCCGAGACTCGACATAAGACGAAGACGACAGATGAATGCACCAACATTCAACACCATCTTCAAAAGAAAAATGTAAAATCTGTTAATGGCTCAGCATATAACAGAGTCTCTGATGCAAAACCAAGAAGAAGAAGAAATAAAGTGATTAATATTCCATCAGAAATAGTACCCAAGCATGCCTGGGTACCAAAAACCCTCTAATCATTCCATTTCAGGACCATCATGTGCAGCAGATCTGGTACTGCGACTCAGAAAGCTCCAAGCACATGACTGGGGACAGGAGCTTGCTCAGCAACTTTGTTTCAAGGCTGGGTAGAATGGTAAATTTTAGAAATGGAGTGAAAGGAAGGATCATGGGATATGGATGTGTAAGGTATGGATGTCTGACCATAGGAGAGTAGCCTATGTTGAAGGCTTAACAAATAATCTGCTTTGATATGGTCAGATCAATGATAAAAATTACTCAGATAATTTTATCAGCAAAAAAATGCTTGATAAATTGCTTTAGTGGTAATGAAAATCATATATCTGATAAATCACCAGAAAATCTGGCAACTTATCATAAATTCTGATGAAGTCATCAGAAAATCTGACACAACATCAGAACACCTGATAAATCATCAGAATTCTAGTGAATCATTAGAAAATATGTTGGATAACCAGAATTGTCGAAATTCATTAAAACAAATTGTTGCATGTCATCATCCTTATTCATATCTCTTGACTGTATATTCATAAATTGTACATTATTTAAAAAAAAGGAGGTTTTTGATTCTTGTTAGTGCTGATAACGTCATACAACAGAAAATTTCTAGGAACTCGTTAATATGGAACTTTCTCTCTCCTTCATTTATTACACCCCATCATGTATTAAGAAGGTTGAAGTGACATATTGGTAGGCTATCAGATTACATCACCAGAAATTAGCCGCCTATATCATTAAATGCATGTGAAGTGGAGAAGAAACATATCTCTGTTATTTTTTTTTCTGTCCTCTGGTAATCATTAAAATAACAGAGATTGCGGTGAAGAAAATCTACAAGTTGGTAGCTTCCATTTATGGCAAATATTAAATTTACGATAAATAATCACCACTTTGGATTAAAATCCGTCTTCTTCACTCCTCTTCTTCACCTCATATTCACACACTCTCACAAGATGAACACCATCAAAGATGAATGCTTCCCACTTGTTCTTTATCCATATCATAACCTTAGATTGAGGACCAATCTGGAAGGTCCTCAATGGGAAGGGTCTCAAGTTGTGCTGAAGATGCTCATGAGCAGTAACTTGAGCTATGCCCTCACTGCTCATATAACTGTTCATCCAGAGATTCTTCAAATCTTCTGAAAAATGCAACATTATCTGAGTATCAAAACAGGGAACAGATGGCCATCAAGAGTGTGGTGCTAAATCAACAAATTCTGTTAAATGAAGCCACCATCAGGACAGCTCTTCAACTCAATGATGATAATGACTTCCTGATGTTCACAAGGGCTCAGAAGGATGATGTCTTGAGGCAAATGGGTTATCACACACAAACCCAACAATAAGCAATCAACAAACATGGCTTCATCAAGCCATGGCAATATCTAGTCACACAGACGGGTGCATGCTTTTCAAAGAAGGTCATCAATCATCATGAAGTGTAGGATCGTTTGCACGACCAAACGAGTCGTTCAGAAGAGATCTCGTCCAATACGAGAGGCGAAATCAAACGTATCGGTGTTATTTCAGCTGTATACACACTAGAATCACTTAATCTATCTCTTGTATTGATTTGATGATGATTACAGACCTGGAGATACTTTGGAAGAGCTTCGCTACCGGAATGACCAAGTTACAAATGAAAATCACAAGTCACCTATTTATACTATTTCCAGTTCGTTTAAACAAGCATCTCCAGTTCGTACGAACTGGTCCAGTTCGTTTGAACTGGCCACTTCGTTTGAATTGGCTTGTTCACCTCTGTATCCTGTTAATTTCGAACTGTGTGACTTGTTTCATCTATTTTATTACACGACACGATACAAGACGAAGTCGACAGACGCATGCACCAACATGAAGTATCTCTTAGATTGATGGAGCCCGTACTGGCACTTGTACTCAAAGTACCTTACAACTTCTCTCATTATCTCATGAGTGATTTTACAAGTAATATGTGGGTGGGCAAGCCATTCTTGATGTACCCTCGTTTTCTGACAAAGATAATAACGAGCCAGCTAGACTTTGCAGGCATACCTGCAAGTTATCCAAGAGCTGATATGAGACTTCAAGAGAACATGGGTCTCAGCATACTTGTACCCACCAACCACAACTTTGGGAAGATAACTGATTTGTTGTTGCTCCTAGAAATGGAACATGATGAAGGCATAGATATTGATTAGGTCTTGTTTGCTTTGTTTGTACAAGTTTTTCTCTGTTAATATGTTAATATTTAATGCTTGCTAATTTTTCTGATCTATGGTTTGTATTTTTTTTTTGGGAAATGGGTAAATATGAAATGATCATCAGAAATCAAAATCCTGACTCAAAACTCAAAGTTTCTGATGACAAAAGACAAAATCTGGTAACAATGGATCTTAAAATTTTTCTGATAAAAACTTCAAGATGATAAAATGTTTTAGAAAATATCTGAGAAGGCAAAGAGACAAGGATGCTACCAGAAAAACAAATGTGAGTCTTCTGATCTTATCTTATTCCCTCTCATCTAAAAAAAAAAATCTGTTGAAAAGGATCACAAGTTTAGGGGGAAATCTCAACCAAGAGATTTTGCTGAAAATTCTGTTGACCTCTGTTGACCACATCTACAAGGTCAACAGAAGTCAGAACAAAAAAAAAGAGGGGGATACATATGATCAACAGAATTTCTGACTACATCATCAGAATGGTACTTTCTGACTAATGAAGAAAAGAGGATACATATGAAGAAAGATGATTGGACCTCCTATCAAATGGGGTCCACAAAGAAGAAAAGGTGTCATAGAACCGATAGCTTTCTCCAATCAAAAATCAGTGCAACACTTTCAAGAAGGAATGATTGAAGAAACTATAATTTGAAAAGTCAAGTTGAAAGGGCATAACCACGATTCCGTTATAAAAATTTCATTAATGTCTTAACACCCACGATCCAACGGTTACATTTTGAACCAAAAACTCAGTACTCACGATCTAACGGTTATAAAGACAATTAATGATCTCTTTATCACTATTTCATACCGCGTTCTATATCCTTTCAACTCCTCCAGCTCCATACACCCACAATACTCTGCTGAAACACTCCTATATAACAAACCCATAGGAGAAACTCAAAAATCAC
Organism: Helianthus tuberosus; assembly: GCA_030545235.1. NCBI lineage: Eukaryota > Viridiplantae > Streptophyta > Magnoliopsida > Asterales > Asteraceae > Helianthus > Helianthus tuberosus. The sequence continues at coordinate 104,410,643 of CM060381.1, forward strand.
TCATCTTCCTCACAAAAACAACAAATCTTAAAATCCCCTGTTTTTCACTCACAATTCAAAAATCCCTAAATTTCAAACCCTAACTTACAGAGATCAACAATGGCAAAAGTTAACCTCAACATTCCAATTGCTCAACATGAAGTACCTTTTGTCGAGGAAGCAGAATTTCTACCAATGAAGGAAAACAATCTGCTGATGAATACAGAGCATTCAGAGTATGATGAAAGATGTCAACTTCTGGTAGAATATCTCACAAAATGTCCAATCTCAGGAGCACTAACAAAAGGAAGAGAAGTACCGGAAAGGCTACTACAACAATTTGTTTACACCTTTAATGAAGTTGAAGAAAATCAGGTGTCTGCTCATGTATGGGGAAGTGTTTATGTAACATTAACCCCTGCAAGAGTAAGAGAATGGCTTGAACTGCCTATTCTTGATAGTTACACTGAAGCCCCAAGCAGAGAAAATTTAATAAACTTCGTCATTGGGCTTGGCTACAAGAAAAGGGATATCAACAAAATTGGAGCAATAAGAAGAAGTGAATTGCCAGCCATCTGGCAAGTGATGATGGAAGTGCTAAACTAATGTCTCACCTCAAAGATAGGAGGAACTGATCAAATCAGTCAAGCTATTCCGACAATTACGTTTGGACTCATAAATGGGTTCACAATCGATTATGGGTCAGAAATTTTTAACCTTCTCAAAAGATCAATCATCACCAGAAATGGAAAAATAACCTCTCATCTGCCATATCCAAGGTTAATCTCAATTTTCATTTCTGAAGCATTTATTGAAAGAAATATGGAAATTCCAATCTTAGAAGATGTCTGGAGATCAAAAACCATGAAGGCCTGGAGTTCTAATCATGGATGGGAATCAGAAAAAGATGTCCCTGTGTTGCCAGAAAGCATGTTATGCTTCATTGCACCAGACTCACAATACAGAATACAACATGAAAAACTTCTGACAAAATCAGATTCTCCAACAGAAGAGCCCAGCAGAGAAGTTGTGAACTGTTCTTCATCAACAGAAAAAGGAGATGATGAGAAGTCCTCACCATTAGAAAAGGAGGGTGCCGAAGGAAAAATAATTCAGGAGATAGCTAACTTGGAGATAGCTAACTCACCAGAAAGCAAAAAAGAACATGCTGAAAGTCAACAAATTCATGAAGCAGGAACTCATCATAAATTTGAAATTCATCAAGAACATTATGAAGAATGACATATTGCTGGAGAAACACATGCTGCTGAAATTGAAGCCACTGAAGTCATTCATTATGATGAATCTCACATTGCTGGTACATCTCTTTTAAACACTGTTCTAGTAGAAACTCACAGAGAAGAAACAAAATTAGAAAGTTCAGTTAATGTTTCTTACAAAATAGAATACAGAACAACGAATGTTGATGAAGAGGTTACAAGTTCCATTAATCTCAACTCTGAATCAGAAAATGAGGAAGAGGATGCGATCCCAACAGATGGAGATCAGGAAACTGATCAAGGAAATCTGGCTAAAGGTAATCCGTTTACCTCAAAAACTTATGGAGAATCATATGTTGATATGATTCAAGGACATAAGGAAACCCAGGATGAAAATGAGTTTTTCATCACTGGTGGAGATGATTCTGGTAAACTTAAAGCTACACCAAAATCTGGTAAAGCCAAAAGTGATCCTATCATTTCTAAAACAGCAGCAAATGTGTTTGCAGCTGGAATGTTAGAAGGAACATCTGTTGTTCCAATTATCCCTGAGAAACCCATGAACCAGGAAAACTTAGAAACAGTGCTGGAAAATGTTTACAAAGTCTGCAAAATAAATCCAGTGGAAGAAAAACTTGATATGTTGCTGTGAGAAATACAAGGTCAAAGGGCTGATATGAAGACTTTGTCAGAATCAGTGAAGGCAATGAAGAAACAAACTGAAGAAAACACTGAAGCACCAAAGTCTCTTCAAAAGATGAAAGAAAAGGCACCAGAATCCAACATCTCTGCATCAGAAATCCAAACGATTCTCACAGAAATAGAAAAGATCAAAGCACAAGTTGCAAATGTGATGGAGTCAAGGAAGTCAAGCAGTGCAAACAGAGTTTTGAAGGAAGTTACCATGCTAAGGGCAAGCAATAACAGTATCACAGATGCTCTTGAAAAGCTGTCAAAAGAATTGGTTGTAATTCAGACGAAAGCTCAAACTGAATTCACCAATGTTCAGAAAAACATGGCCAGCAACTCTAAACAAGTAAGAGAAGTACAACAACTGGTGGAGAAGATGCAATTCAACATTGCAAGATTGGCCAAAGTGGATCCACAAGAACTCATGAAAGAAATTCCTGCTGAAAGCTCACATCAAGAAGCTCCAAAGTCAACTCCTCAACAGTCATCAACCACACCAATCACCAAAGCTGGAACCACAATGATGGGTCCACCTCCGAATATCCCAAGAAATGAAATGCTGAAAAGGTTAGCAACTGCAAAACCTCAAGTTATTACAAATTTGAAATTGCTAGCATCTGTCCCAAATCCAAAAATATCTGATGACTCAGCAATAAGTAAGTATATGAATATACAAACAATGAATGAATGGGAATAAGAAGGTGATTCAGCAACAAAATCAAAGATTGTTAAGAGAAAAATCTCTGAAACCAAGTATGTCATGGTTAAAGAGATTGCCCGGGATGTAATGATATTCCCTGAGTCCAATCTGGTGAGTTATTATTTAACAAAAGAAGATGAAATACCAAGATCACTGTCTCCTACCAGAATGGGTTTAAGAGAAGAAAGGATGAAAAGAGGGCCACATAGCATTCACAGACAGAATGGGAATCCAGTAAAGGGAATTTTAAAGGTGAATGAAGTAAAAGCTGCAACTGATGATGTTGGAGGAACTCATGTACAAAACAGATACACACTTCAGAGGGAGAATGGGGAAGAACAAAAGGTGACTGATGAAGAAATAGCTGACCAATTGCGTCCTTTAGACATTTTGTTTATGAAGGATCACTATGAAAAGGAAAAGAAAAATAATCAAGAAGTCAGAAGAGCATTAAATGGCATATCAAAAGCTGGAATATTGCTATTTGAAAGAATGGCTTTTTCAGACTTTGATCTATGCATCAATTTTGAGCATGTACACAACAAAAAGGTGTATGTCATATCACCAAAGACAAAAGTTCCCTTAGATATATTGGAAGATGCAAGATCTGGAGACATCATTATGCTGACAAATAAAAATGGAGAACAAGACTATGGTGTAATCTTCAGAGATCATGATAATAACAAAGCTATGTTCAGAAGTGTTGACATCTGCAATTACTCAAATCAAACTCTGAGGTATATCTTGAAAACCATGAACAAAAGGCAAGAACATCTTCAGAAGATAGAAAAGAACTTGGAGGGAAGCAGAAAAGAAATTGAGCAGATGATTGAAGAATGGATCCAAGCAAGAGAATGGTACAAAGACATGTATGTCAGCTGCAACAAATATATCTCCTACAAAAAGAAGTTAAAGAAAGGAGATGTGCATAAGAGAGTGAAGCTGAACTGAAGAAACTGTTTATTTGATTTCTCATCTTTTATGTAATTTGTTTTTCAAAAACATCAGTAACTGGTTTAATTTTGCAAGTATTATGTTTCCACTGTTTGGAAATTTTCTGTTTATGAGGTAGTTCATTTTCTTACAATACTTAGGGGGAAACGGTTAGGAAACTTTATTTGTAAGTATTGAAGAAAATCACAATCAACTGGATCTATGAAGAGATCACAATCCTAAAGATCACGAACAAGAAAAAGAAGATCAGATGGGACAACTGGAATGCACAACATCTACTTCAAAGAATCACAAGTTGATCAAGAGCTGAATTGGATTATCAGAAAAGGTCATTTCTGATGGATCTGATGATATTTCTGATGAAATATCATCAGTTTCTGACGATTATGATCATCAGGATTTTTCTGATGATTTGTTCATCAGAATTTCTGATGAAGTGGCTTATCAGAATTCTGATGAAATACCCCACTTGTCTGAAATTGGCTCTGTCCTGCCACACTTACCAAAGCAAGTTGACATTAATTGATATCATGATGAAAAAGGCAACTTGAACGTTGGATTCAATTAATATGTCAATTGGGCACTTTAAGCAGGACTTATTGCATGAATAAACTATTGTTTATTCATGCACCCAGCCGTCTATAAATAGAAGGCTCAACCAGGAGAAGCAAAGTGAGTTTGAAGCTTATCATTCATACATACATCAAAACTCCATTGCCCTCTCACCCACAGAATTTAAGATTCGTTTGTACTAGATAATAATCTTACAATCACCTTGTAAACCATTTTGTTTCAAAGTGATATAAACTTGATAATTCTGTAGGTCTTGTTTCTTGAAAGTCTGATTTCCATTTCCGCACATCTTTTTCACATCTACTGAAATCACTTGCCATATTACGTGAAAAGAAGTTGTTTTTTGAGGCCATACTGGGTCTAACACATTATTTGAACCATTTTTACTGACCTTGCTTGTTGACTCAGACGCAGATTTGGAATCTACCTCTAGTTCCTTTGCCATAAGCACTTTGTCAGCCATCTTTGTCAGGTTTTCTGCGGTCATTTCTTTTGTTGTATCGATGATCCCATTGTCAACCTTCCTTGACTTTAGCTCTTCGTCTTTGGCTTTCTTTGCCGCATCTCTCTCTCTCTTTGTTCATCTTCTTGCTTTAAAGATTCTATGAGAGTTTCAATTATGAGTGATGATGGTTTCGCAATTATGTTTCCTTTTTTATCCAAATAGCATTCACGATCCGGATCCCATCTGTTAGCCTTCTTGGCTTCTTTCCAAGCTCGATAGTTTCTATCCTTTATACTTTGAGCTATCATCTTTCGATAGGTGTAGTTTTGCTCTTCAGTTCGTGTATCTTTGTATGATTGAGTTTGTGCCATGAATGCAAAGCCAACTATATCATCTTCTGGAAAAAACTCACTCCAGTCGAAACCTTCGTCATCTTGAATCACAGCTAAGGCTCTCGACTTCTCCTTTGGAGTCTCCTCGATTTGCTTCATTCTCGGCGGCTCTTCGCGATTCTTGTGATAAACAACTTTCTTATAGTAGTCATCATGAAAAGGATTAGATGTTTCATCCGCTGCTGAGTTTCTGCATTCCTGCTTGAAGTGCCCTTTTTGTTTACATTTGAAGTAGGTAACTTTGGATTTATCAAATCCTAACTTTGTCGAAGGCCTTCCGATGGAATTTCTTCCCGTGATCTCCATAAAGCGTTGTGCTCTCCTGATTACACTAGCCATGAACCAACATATGTCGATTAATTCCATATCTTCGGGATCAATCTGGCCATAATCTTCTTTCGTCAGATTTGTATTTCCGATTTTCTCGGCAACCAGACTTTCATATGATTCTAAGATCGAGGCGAGAAACACCATTTGTTGTTTTGCTGTTTCTTCAATAAATTTTTTAGCATTGTTCAGGTTCACATCTATATTGCATTGAAAGACATTTTTGGGAACATTCTACTGTTGCTGATTCCCTAAAACAGATGAAGAAGAACCTCCATGATAACCACTGTTGAGTGATGAACTACTTTTTTGCCTTTCTTGAGTAACCGTGTTTGAGCTCTCAACAAAAAATGCAGTTTTTGGTGAAGTGGTTTTCGGAATCATGCTACCCCTGTAGTAGAGATCTACATTTTGTTGATATGGGGTGTTGTTGACTTTATTCATTTTCTTAATTTCTAGCTCATGACTCTCAAATCTTTCGATCAACCAGTCAATAGTCATTTCAGACAATGCCTTGGTATTTCTTAGAACCAGGCCATAATACTGCCAATCTTTCTCTTCTGGTAGTGATTCAAACAGTTTCTCAACTATCTCTTCTTCAATAACTATGATGCCATGTCTAGTAAGTTCTATATTCAAATGGTAGGATCGTTCAATCATTTTTAACACATTCTCATTCTTCATGCATACAAACAAGTCAAACTCTTTCTTCAGCAGACGTTTCTTGTTTTTCACTATCTCTTCTCCTCCAATACACTTCTTTTCTAACTTGGCCCACAAATCTTTCAAATTTTCATAGCTAATCAAAGAAATAATATCATCTCTAACAGATTGATGTAACAAGGATACACATTTTTGTTCAGCAACAAATGTCTCTTGTTCAGTTTCATCCAAATTTTCATAATCTTTTCTTCCAATGTCGTAACCGTTCCTCATACACCTCCAACTTAGGTAAGCGAACGCTTTCAACCAACCGTCAAATATGTCTGCCCATCGGTTGTAGTCTTCAATTGCCATTAGCTTCGGTGGCTTGTTATACGTACCATAGGCGTTGTCGACACTAAGCGAATCTGCCATCGCCTTCTTCGGATTTGGATTGGTATTGGTGGTTATATTTGTTGATGCATCTCCGGTGTTGAATGCAAAGACATCGCTGAATGGGTTTAGGAATTTGTCCCCCATCTTGTAAACATCTGAAAAGTTTCAAACACTTAGAAAATTTTTTACAACTTTCAAAATTCTCAAACTAATGCACTTGGGTCGAATGGTGATCCGATCGAGTGGTGATTCGATTGAATAACACAACCAAGTAACAATCATCGGATTACCAGGTGTCGGATAGCAAGTGTCGAATAGTGATCCAATCGGATGGTCGTTCGATCGAGTGACACAAGATCCTTGAAAACCTTTAACCTTCAGCACCACTCCGATCGGATGGTGATCAGATCGAGTGAGATGATGACGTCAGCTAGTATATCAAAGACAAGCTAGGCCAATCCGAGAGGATGGTGATCCGATCGAACGGGCAATGACATCAGCAAAAGATAAGAACACAATCTATGCCAATCCGATCGGATGGTGATCCGATCGGGTGGATGACATCAGCAAAAGCGAAGAACTCAACATAGTTTTTGCTTGATTTGATTCAGTTTTAGTTCGAATTTTTCAATGAAACTTTGTAGGATTGATCTATGTTCAATTCCGACTCGAATGATATGAAAATAACTTAATTTTGTCCGTGAATTCTTGCTTAATTTTGAGTTTTTCCTGTTTTAAGGTGTGAAAATGTAAAAACAGCTAGAAATGAGGTAGAAGATGAAGAATTTGTCAAAATTTCCGGTGAAATTTGACAGAAATCGGCAGAAAATCGCTGAAAAGTCGGTGAAGTTGCTGTTGTCGTTTCCGATTCAACCTCCTGTGGCTCTGATACCACTTGTTAGGCCGTGTTCGCAGGATCTGCTCATATGGAACGTGGCTGGATCGATCAGAATCAAGGTGCGGAATCCCTTGATAACGTCAAAGAATCAACAACGAGAAGTTCAACGTTTAACGCGTCTGAATTCTATTAGATGATAGTGAAAATACAGAGGTTCTGGTAGAAACTCAGACAAGCAGAGCTTCGCTACAATGTTCAGCAAAAGGTTGTGGACAAATGACACAAGTCCACTATTTATAGGCAAACTGGGATGAGAGGATGTCATCCGATCGGATTGCCATCCGATCGGATTGCCATCCATTCGGATTGCCATCCAATCGGATGTCATTTGACAGTTAACGTTCCGATCCCAGTTTGTCTTTACATTCAAATACATACATTTACAAAATCATACAAATAGGACAACATACAAGACTCAATCAGACAGAAGCTACAGACATATGTACTAACAGTCGTCATGAAAAGGATTAGCTGTTTCATCCACTGCTGAGTTTTTGCATTCCCGCTTAAAGTGCCCCTTTTGTTTACATTTGAAACACGTCACTTTGGATTTATCAAATCCCAACTTTGTCGAAGGTCCACCGATTGAATTTCTTCCCGTGATTTCCATAAACCTTTGCGCTCTTCGGATTACGCTTGCCATGCACCAGCGTATATCGATTAGTTCTAACTCTTCGGGATCAATCTGGTCATAATCTTCTTTCGTCAGATTTGTGTTTCCGATTTTTCCAGCGACCAAACTTTCATATGATTCCAAGATCGAAGCAAGAAACACCATTTGTTGTTTCGCTGTCTCTTCATTAAAGTTTTGAGCGTTGTTTAGGTTCACTGCGATGTTACATTGAAACACATTTTTGGGAACATTTTGTTGTTGTTGGCTTAGAACAGATGAAGAAGAACCTCCATGATAACCACTGCTGGGTGATAAGCTACTGTTTTGTCTTTCTTGAGTAACCGTGTTTGAGCTCTCAGCAGAAAATGCGGTTTTCGGTGAAGTGGTTTTCGGAATCATGCTACCCCTGTAGTAAAGATCAACATTTTGTTGATATGGGGTGTTATTGACTTTGTTCATTTTCTTAATTTCTAGCTTATGACTCTTAAATCTTTCGATCAACCAGTCAACAGTCATTTCTGACAATGCCTTGGTATTTCTCAGAACCAGGCCATAATACTGCCAATCTTTTTCTTCAGGTAAAGATTCAAATAACTTCTCAACCATCTCTTCTTCAGTAATTGTGATACCATGTCTAGCAAGTTCTATCTTTAAATGGCAGAACTATTCAATCATCTTTAATACATTTTCATTTTTCATGCAAGCAAATAAGTCAAAATCTTTCTTCAGCAAACGCCACTTGTTTTTCACGATCTCTTCTCCTCCAATACACTTCTTTTCTAGCTTAGCCCACAAATCCTTTGAATTTTCGTAGCTAATCAAAGAAATAATATCGTCTCCGACAGATTGATGTAACAGGGCTACACACTTTTGTTCAGCAACAAACATGTCTTGTTCAGTGTCAGCCAAGTCTTCATAATCTTTTCTTCCAATGTCGTAACCGTTCTTCATACACTTCCAACTCATGTAAGCAAAAGCTCTCAACCAACCCTCAAATCTGTCTGCCCAACGGTTGTAGTCTACAATTGCCATCAGCTTCGGCAGCTTGTTATACGTACCATAGGCGTTGTCGACGCTAAGAGAATCTGCGATCACCTTCTTCGGGTTTGGATTAGTGTTGGTGGTTGTATTTTTCGATGCATCTCCGGTGTTGTATGCAAACACTTAGAAAAATTTTCACAACTTTCAAAAATTTCAAACTAATGCACTTGGGTCGAATGGTGATCTGATCGAGTGGTGATTCGATCGAATGACACAAGCAGTAATTAACCAAGTAAAAATCGTCGGATAACAAGTGTCGGATAGGCACAAGTGTCGAATGGTGATCCGATCGGATGGTCGTTCGATCGAGTGACACTTAAGCTTTAAAACTCTTAAACTACAAAGCCAATCCGATTGGATGGTAATCCGATCGAACGAGCAATGACGTCAGCAAAAGATAAGAATAGAATCTATGCTAATCCGATCGAGTGAATGACGTCAGCAAGAACGAATAACACGACATAGTTTTTGATTGATTTGATTCAGTTTTAGTTCGAAATTTTCAACGAAACTTTGTAGGATTGATCTATGTTCAACTCCGATTCGAATGATATCAAAATTAGTCAATTTTGTCCATGAAATCTTGCTTAATTTTGAGTTTTTCCGGTTTTAAGATGTGAAAATGTAAAAATTGCAAGAAATGAAGGAGAATAAGAAGAATTTGTCAGAATCTCCGGTGAGATTTGACAGAAATCGACAGAAAATCGCTGAAAATTCGATGAATTTGCTGTTGTCATCTCCGATTCAACCTCCTGTGGCTCTGATACCACTTGTTAGGCAGTGTTCACAGGATCTGTTCGAGTAGAACGTGGTTGGATAGATCAGAATTGAGGCGCAGAATCCCTCAATAATGTCTGAGAATCAACAATGACAAGTTCAACGTTTAACGCGTCTGATTTCATTGGATGATAGTGAAAATACAGAGGTTCTGGTAGAAAGTCAGACAAGCAGAGCTTCGCTACAATGTTCAGCAAAAGGTTGTGGACAAATGACACAAGTCCACTATTTATAGGCAAACTGGGATGAGAGGGTGTCATCCGATCGGATTGCCATCCGATCGGATGTCATTTGACAGTTAACATTTCGATCCCAGTTCGTCTTTACACAATAATACATTCATGTACATACATTTACAAAAACATACATAGTACAAAATACACAAGACTCGATGCAGACGTAAGCTACAGACATATGTACTAACATGTCACAACTGGCCGTCCCGCATGCCAGTCATCATGTAACCTCCGGTTTCGAACATCAATGTATCGGTTGTTCATCTCTTGTTCAAAAGAATACGCATGGATCTTATTCCACTGTTCTTGGCGATCATAACTTTGTTTCATTAACCTCTCCATACTAGCACCGATAAATGTCTGGTGATCATACACGGTTCAGACCGACTCGTCCCAATCTGTGTAAGTTGGCAGTCGTGCATTCCCAATCACTTCTTGCATCGTACCATGGTGAGCCCAATTAGGGTCCATTTTCCTTTGAGAATAATCGAAATCACTCAGTCCACCATGCCTTCTACTACCCCAACTTGAACCTCCTTGAACCCAATCCATTGGTTCATTCTCATGTTCAGAAACATAATCCTCATCTCCACTTCGTTGTTCATCGGCACTCTTTGTCACACCCCAATCGATAGCGAAAACATCGGGGCATGGCACGGAGCGAAACAGATTGTTCACGAGAATCCATAACAACTATTATGTCATTATATTTAACGTTCAACTCCCATACCATCAAACATATAAAGCAAACAGTCATTACAAATTTCAGTCTCATAAACAAATAAACTGTTCCGACAACTCAGATTTATTTTAGTGGAGTTTCTAGACTTCCTATTCGTTTCAGCAAGCATGACATCCTATCAACCTGTCACATACGTTAAAATAAAGTCAATACATATAATGTAAAGGTGAGTACACAAGTTTGCATAGCATATAGTATAGCGAAAAGCATTTACGCATAACCAGCATGTAACACGTAGAAATGTGAATCAAGCAAGCTATCGAAAATGATGCATGCAACCGACATGACTGCGAGTGTAGAATGCACAACACATTTTCACCACTGTGAACATGTGAAGTAAGGCCCATAACAACCCCTGAACAAACAGGTGTGTAATAGCCCAGCGTAACCGCACCATGATATTGTCCGCTTTGGCGGCCAGCACGCTCTCGGCGTCCGCCCCTCACGGTTTTCAAAACACGTCATGATTGTGAAGGTATCCAGCCCCTTATAAGGGAGCCTTTGTTCCCCTTCAGAACCGATGTGGGATGTCACAATCCACCCCCTTAAGGGGTCCAGCGTCCTCGCAGGACCTGGCACCACTGGTCCGGCCCTGGCTTTGATACCATCTGTAACAGCCCAGCGTAACCTCCCAGTGTAACCGCACCATGATATTATCCGCTTTGGCGGCAAGCACACCCTCGGCGTCTGCCCCTCACTGTTTTCAAAACGCGTCATGATGGTGATGGTATCCAACCCCTTATAAGGAAGCCTTTGTTCCCCTTTACAACCGATGTGGGATGTCACAAGGTGCATGAGTCCAAACTATAGTACTATCATTGCTAAGGTGTCAGGCAAAACAATCACTGTGTAAACATAACATACAAGCATTCATCGAGTCAGGTATAGCATGCGAGAGCGGTTAGCATTAAAAGTGTTTGCGTTGTGTGTTTTTGTGTTTTGATATAGAGAACGTATGTAACACTGTAGGATCGTGTTTGGACCCGAAATGAGTCGTTCAGAGGCATTCTACTCAAAATGAAAGGCGGAAACAGACATAATGAGTTGAATTTAGCAAGATATCTCTTTAAACTGTCTTGTATATTGATTTTGAAACAATTATAGATCTGAAGATACTTCGACAGAGCTTCGCCGTCGGAAACAAGAAGATTACAAATGATATCGCTTGAATGCTATTTATAGACTCCTGATTTCGCTTGAACATGTTTCAAGTGAAATACCATACAAGCGAAATAACTAGAATTTACACTCAAGCGAAATAACATTGTAATTCCAAGCGAAATCACATGTTGACATCTTCAAGCGAAATCACCCATTTGACTTGATTTCTTGATCTTCGTGCCATGAGCAATGTAAGACTTGACACAAGACGAAGTCAGCAGACGTATGCACTAACAGACTCCCCCTTGGATGTTGACGAGTCTTAAGTGTCGAGTCTTCAACGTCTTCAGTCTTTATCAGTCTGATCACTCTTTTTCTTCATTAGCACCAACTAACTCTTCTCGAACAATCTTATCTACTTGGATGTCTTCAGACTCCCCCTCTTGTTATGCTGGGATCGCAGTCTGACTTGTTGAAATCATATAGACCTCAGGTATCGGAACCTGGCTATCTATCTCAATCTTTAGATTCAGAATCGAAACCTGACTAAACCTGCACATTCTTAACCCAGAAATAAATTTCACAAATTTAACAATTTACAACTTTATCTATCCAGACTCCCTCTCAAATTAAAACATAAAGATTTATCAATGATAATTTCAGATGACCACTTGTAAACAAAAATTTAAAAATTTTTCTCATTTAGACACACACTCCCCCTCACCACATGCTCATCATATTTAGCACTCGGAACTTTGAAAATCAGCTCTCCAACATCAGTTATCGAAAATCTTTTTGGATTTTTCAAAATTTATGCTAAAACACACTGAAAATCTTTTTGGATTTTTTTTAAAGAAATGAAAAGCAATAAAGAAATATATACATACAATATTTTTGTGAGTTCGTGTAAGAGAATCATATCAGTTTATGAGACAAATCACCAACACCATTAAGCTTTCAACATTTTAAGTTCTAAACAATTCACTTAGATTGTCAGTATACTGATCCACTTAAATTTTCACACAAAGTTCAACTGTTTCAAGATACGAGATTAATGTTTTAAATACTTAAACTTAATCGCGTGTCCCACCTCAGAATATACTCCCGTATCCATATCCCAATATTCAGTCTTACATGTGAGTATACCATAGATGATATCTGTAAGGGGTTAAATTGCGAAGAACCGTGAGAGCTCAGGTCAGAACTTCCGTTCAGCAGAGAGATGACGGCTTCAACTTTTGGTGTGTCCCCTTTAGAGGATCTTTTGTTTAAACAGCACATGATTAGCATTTTGCAATGTTTCGTCATTTTTGGTACTGAGGGTGACGCTATATTTCAAACAAGCAGAAAGTATTCTCCGGGGACTAGGCCATTGCTTCCGCAAAATCAGAAGTCCCGGGATAATACCCCAGATATCACTGAGTATAAAGACCTAGTATCTCAGAAAGAGGGACCTTTCAAACAAGATTTCGGGGGTTACCCATATATCCGAGAGATGTTTCCCCACGATATAAGCAAGTTTGAAATTAGGTTTATATCTCGTCACAGTCTACTAAATGTGCAAAAACCTACTGGCACATCATCAGTGAGACCGTTTATCACAATTAACTTTCCAATTCTCTAGCATGCTGTGATCGTCCACTGATGTACTATCATTTCCTCTTCTTTGACACAAAACTCATTTTTGAATTTTATCATGTTTTTGACTTTCTCAAATTTTCAAATGTTTTTGGATTTTCTGAAATTCTTACTCCCCCTAAAATGCAAAACACATTTAAAAAAATTTGAAAACAAACTATACAAGTAAATTGACAACTGATATCGAATTGCTTCAATTCGCCATCCACTTGGCATAAACAATCAGAACTCCCCCTTTCAACAAACTATTTTCTCATTATGATTTCAAAACACTTAAGTTTGTTTTAACCAAAATGATTTTTCCGGAAAATAAGTTTTGTTGATTTCATAAAACCACTTGTAGGTATGAGGATTCATTCATTACATTGTTTTTTCAACCATATGTCGGAAAAACAAGTACACTTGTCAGTGAAAACCTTCTTCAACCTCTTGTCGGTTCACTTATCAACTCAAATCATTTGTATATAAAAAATAACAATATAATGATATCACATGTAGATTTACCAACCAAACCTTTCAAGAATGATGCCGATTCCTGCTCCACGCTTCCCAACCTGGGAGCTCCGGCAAGTCAAACTTATCACTTATGAAAAACAGACATCCAAGCTTCACCAAACTTGGATGTTTCTTCCTCACCTGCACTTGGGGTGTAAGTTGCCTTCTTTGTTTCATAAAACTCTTTTACTCCTTGCACTTTACCCTCAACCATTTTCCCAAAAATCTTTTTAACGTTTCCATTAAACGCTTTCTCAACATCGAATTCTTTCTTCTCAGAATAGAACAGATTCAAGATCTCAACTTTCCCAACCTTTGATTTAAAATTTTCAGCCCTCAATGGTGGAAAATGAACATCATCCATTGGAGGTACTGATGTTTCCAGTTTTATCTCAATTTGTGGCTCCTTTGATTTTGTGGAATCAGATTCATCACCATATTTTACCTTAGAGTTCTTAATAACCCACTTTTGTTTATCAGGATTCACACTTCTCCTGTAAAATCTCTTTGAACATTCACCAACTTCATATGTTGAATTTTCAAAAACTTTGAATTTTTCAGTTGGTGGTTCATTTTTCTCAACAACTTTCTCTTTGAGTTTCTTAGAGACTTCCTGTTTTGTTTTTGTAGCTTGAGAACAATTCCATGCAATGTGACCAGCTTCATTGCATTTGTAACAGGTTCTTGTCTCCTTTCTTTGATTAGTTCCATTCTTCACATTCTCTTGCTTCTTGGCAAGGAATTCTCTGTTTGATTGCTTCCAGAATGGGCTTTTTGCTTCTTCTTTCGAGCTTGTCCCTGAAACAAATGTCATTTTTGATTTAAAATCTCGTACATATTTTTCATTTTTATAATTTTCTGGTGGAATAAATCATAAACCTTTCTTTTTGAAATTACCGTTATGGTTTGGTTTCTTTTGAAAACTAGAACCAGAACCGTAACCATTTTTCTTGTTTAAACGTTGTTGAACTCTTGAAGTGTATTTTTTAGGTTTTTTAGTAAGATTTACATCTTTTATTTCAGAAATATTGATTTCTGTAAGTTTGAAAACCTTTTTGATCTTTTCAAAATTAACACTTCTTATTGGAAATTCCTCATCAGAATATAATTTGTCTGAATCAATCAACGTATATGCCACTTTGATTGCTTCGTCATTCAAATTAGATTTTGATAACTGGAATTCTTTATTGTAAATCCGTTTAACCGTCGACTTTGAACTGTTGACCGATGAACTCGGACTTTTGATGGATGAACTTGAACACCCAGACTCAGACTTTGACTTAGACTTTAACTCTGACTCTTCATCTGTATCCAACACCTGATCGACCACCTTTTTATTAACTCGGACTCATGATCAGTGTCAGACGATGTAAAAACGACGTCAATGTTTTCTGGTAATTCATCGGTTATGTCAGACTTTAACTTTATATTGACCGCTTTTTTGACTTGCTCCTCATTCGGTTTTCTAGGAGAATATCCTTCCCAAATTGGAGGCGGATACTTTTTATAACTAACACTCTGTTTCTTACCAGTATCCTTCTTCTTTGGCTTCTCATCATCTTTAAATGCTTCAAAACCTGCAACAGTTGGATAAATTCGATCAATGAGATAATCAGAACTAGAATAACTCTGTAATAGACGTCTAATTCTCTCATTCTCTATCTTTTCATTTTCTAACTCCCGCTGCAATTTTGCACATTCTTCAATGTAATGATTAATCGCCTTCTACTTTGTCATCATCACAGCATTCATCATAGTCAACGCATCTTCTCTTTCTGAATTAGTCTTTTGTAGACCAATTACTATTCTGTTTAGCACATCATATGACTCTTTCACGTAATTGAGATTGAACAACAATTTTTCTTTCATCTTTTCAAACTCAACCAATTTCTCATCTTTTTCTGCACATTGCTTGCAAGATTCTGAACACGTTAAACAAGGCTTGATGACTTCCACAATCTTTTCAAACTCGATGACCTTCTCAACCTCAATCACTTTTTCAGCTTCAATCACCTTCTCAGCTTTAACTTTTTTCATTTTGAATAGTCTCTTCTTTTTTATCAACACTTTCACTCTTCATTTTCTTTTGTTCTTTTGCTGCACGTCTCTCCTTTAGCTTCTCCAAGCGATCTGCAAAATAGAATTGAAAACTTTCAGGAGATAGATGAGTTTTTGCAACATTAATATGTCTTTCTTCTTCATCATCACCACTGTCATTAGTAGGTGATTGATCAAAATCTATTTTCTTCTCAGAACTCTCATCTAAAGAACTAGAATCAGATGGTGTTTGAACAAAATTTAATGTCTTTTCAGAACTATCATCTGAAAAACCAGAATCAGATGATGTTTGATTAATAACCGTTGCTTCTTTTGAGCTTTCATATGATGAAACAGATTTTTCTTCTTGATCCTTCTCATGAACACCAATTGCTTTCATCCATTCTGTAAACAAATCAGGTTCTTGAACTATCTTTGCAATGAAAGCTTTAAAATTCCCATTCTCATCTGCAAACCTATCCCAGCTAAACCCTTCAGGTAACTTTTCATCATCTTGATTTATTAGACATGCTTTACTATCAGCTGATATATATTTCTCCCAATTGAAACCTGAAGCCATTTTCTCATCATCTTGATCAATGATACCAGAATAAGCTTTCTTATTTGCATCTTCGATCATTTTCCCATGAGCAGTTTGTGTTTCTTTTTGTTGATATGGTTGATGAGCAACTTGTTGATATATGGCTTTCCGATAATAATCATCTTTACCAAAAGGATTCTTTACTCCACTAGCCTCTTGATTTTTGCATTCTCTTTTAAAATGACCTTTCTCCCTGCATCGAAAACAAGTAACTTTAGATTTATCAAAACCCAAAGTAGACACATGTGCATCCAGAAAATCATTTCTCCCTGTTATCATTTTAAACTTTTCTGCTCTCCTCAATACACTAGCTAGACACCATTTAATATCCATGAGCTCCATCTCTTCAGCGTCTATCTGATCGTAATCCTCTTTCGTCAGCATAGGATTTCCGATCCTCCCTGCAACCAAACCTTCATAGGATTGTAGCACTGTTGCAAGTAACACCATGTGATCTTTTGCAATTTCTTCAGAAAAACTTTGACCATCTGGAAGATTCAATGCAATGTTGCACTGTATCACACAACCATTTCCACTTTTTGAACTTTGAGAATGAAAGTTTGAAGTTGAACTCTTTGGATTAACATTTGGATATGAAGAAAATCCACTGTTGCTATTTGGACTTTGTTCAACAATTCCAGATAAGTTTCCAGCACTAAAAGCAGTTTGAATTTTCGGACTCATTTCAACCTCTTGAACATTGCCTTTGTAATACATTTTCACATCTTGTTGACCACTCGGATTACTCATCCTCGCAATCTTTTGTTGTTCAAGATCTTGACTCTCAATCTTCTCGATGAACTGAGAAATTGTCAAGTTGTCATATTCTCTGGTGTTTTTTAAGATCATCAAAAATGTACCCCACTCTTTCTGAGGTAAAGCATCAGCTAATTTGTCGACCCATTCATCTTGAGTTTTGGTTATGCTTAACAACGACATAGAACGCACTAAGTGGCAATATCTTTCAATCAATTTCTTTGTATCTTCCCCTAGCAAACTTGTGAAAAAATCAAATTCTTTCTTAAGCAGTGCCTTTTTACTCTTAATCATCTTCTCACTTCCCTCAAACTTGATTTTAAGAGCATCCCAAATTGATTTTGAAGTTTTCTCATGTTGAAGCAATACAAAGATGTCTTCTTTAATAGCCTGCTGAAGTAGACTAATCATCATCTTTTCAGCTCTGTACATGTCTCGTTCTTTATCATTGAATTCAGAGATTTCTTTCTCAACTCGCAGTTCAGTACGTGGTAGTACATACTTTTTCAAAATACACTCCCAAGATCTCAAATGGTTTGCTTGTACCCAGTTTTCAAACCGATCTTTCCAACCATAATATTCCTCAATACTCATTAGCTTTGGGGGTTTTTGTAAAGTTCCGGTCTCATTCTCCATGTTCATGTTTTGAGTAATGGCAGCTGGACTAGTCGGGGATGTTGCAAATGCGTTGTAAAATTCTTCACTCATGATTCGGTAACCTTTTTCACAAAATAGGTACTTTCAAGCGGAATAAAATCTCAAGCGAAATTACTCTCCAAGCGAAATTACATGCACAACAGCTTCTCAAGCGAAATCAAATTAATTTCAAGCGAAAACAAAATAATTTTCAAGCGGAATATCTTTTTCAAGCGAAATCAGTGTCTTTCAAGCGAAATCACCCATTTGACTTGATTTCTTGATCTTCGTTCCATGAGCAATGTAAGACTTGACACAAGACGAAGTCAGCAGACGTATGCACTAACAAACACCCAAAAGTGCGTTAAGCGAAAAAGGGTTCTAGTATACTCACAGTATATGTTTAACAATTAAACAAAGTAGCGTAAGCGTTTAACGGTGCATAACAGAGTGTCGAATGGTGAGTAATTGAGTACCCAATAGATCAGATGGTCATCTGAGCGGATGACTATTCGAACGGATGGCCATTCGAATGTGATGTGGGTGTTTGTAAATCGTTTTGCAAATTTTGAAGTTTTCATTGTAGTATTTAAACAAGTCATTTGGTCGGATGGTCATCTGGACGGATGGCCATTCGATCGAGAAACTTGAAGTTTGAAGTTTGGTCAATTTGTACAAATGTTGAAAGTTATAAAGGTGCATGCCACCTGGTCGGATGATCATTCGATCAGATGGTCAGATGATCCTTCGAGTGAGTGATATGTTACTCTGGAAACTTTTGTAAAATTTTCTAAGTTAAAAAGTTTGAGTTTAACGGAGATGGCGTGATGATGTGTCAAACAACGGAAACACACCATGGTCCAGTTCAGTCGATCGGATGGGAATCACCCCATTCGATCAGACTTGTTGTTCCCGATGAAGTTTCATGTTCAACCTGTGAATCAGTCATCTCTCCGGTGGAAATCCAATTTCAGACAGGCTCTCAACTAGATAATGAGTAGAGAGTCTGAATGAGCCTAAATTCCATCGGTTTTGAGTAAAAAGTAAAGAAAAGTTGAAGTAAAGTTTGAAAAGAGATGAAATCAGTTGGAAAATGTTGAAATCTTGTTGAGATTCGTGTTGAATAGTGTAGAAATCCTATAGATTTGAACCATTCTTGATGAGATGACATCACACAACCGATTGCATAAGCAACTGAGATGATGTCACCTTCAAGGGGTCCAAATCAGGTAATTTCAAGAAGAAAACTAGTGATTTTTGATGGAGAAGATGATGGAGTAGTGTAGTGATGATGAAAGTACAAGATTTGGGAGAAATACTTACGAAATAGCCTTGAATCCAGATAAATAGAGCTGAGAATGACTTGGGAGCGAGTTGGTCGAATGGAGCTTTCACATCAGTGAACAGTAGCGTGTACGGCGAGTATTTATACAGTGAGAGAAGTAAGGCGGTGGTGAGTGCGAGGGTCGAGTGGATGTCCGATCGGATGGCCATCCGATCGGATGGTCATCCGGACGGATGTCTATTCGATCGAATGGTCATTCGACCAGTCGAGTTGTGCGAGTTAGTTTTCCAACTTTCGTTTCGTGCGTTAAGCGTTGCGTTTAAGCGAGTTGCGAGTAAGCGTTGCGTTGAGATAACCACATAACATTAAACAAGTAGTGACACAAATAACACACATAAGACATAAAGTGCATAAAAGTAAATCTGTGTTTTGAGTTGCGTTGAGATTGTGTTGAGATTGCGTTGCGATAGCGTTTAGTCTAACATGCGATGTATTATGCGATAAAGTGCGTGTAAATAGTATGCGTTGTAAACTGCGTTAAATGCGATAACTGCGCTTTGAATAAGCGTTGTGAATGCGTTGTAAAACATAGTTTAAAAATATCGTTTAAACCCTTTTGCGATAATCGGAATCTCGAGAGTACAAGTCAATTAAGCAATAAATGACAGATCTAAGTAATGACCCGAAAGTCGGGTTGCTATAGCCTCCCCTACTTTAGGAAATTTCGTCTCGAAATTAAGGCGCAGGCGTAACGAAGAGTTTTGGATATTTAGCTTTCATATCACTCTCGAGTTCCCAAGTGAACTCGGCGCCGCGTTTGCCTTCCCAGCGAACCTTCACTATAGGAATGCGAGAGCGTCGAAGTTTCTTGGTCTCTGGGTCCATGATTTCTACTGGATTTTCCACGAAGTGTAGGGTTTCGTTCACTTGCAAATTCTCGAGGGGGACATGCAGGTTTTCTTCGGCTAGGCATTTCTTAAGGTTCGAAACGTGGAAATTCGGATGTACGTTGCTGAGTTCCTCCGGTAATTTGAGTCGGTAGGCCACTTTGCCAATTCTTTCCAGAATCTTAAAGGGACCAACGTATCAAGGTGCTAGCTTTCCTTTCTTGCCAAATCGGATCACCCCCTTCCAAGGTGAAACCTTTAGGAGTACGTGATCTCCAACTTCAAACTCAAGGGGCTTGTGGCATTTATCGGCGTAACTCTTTTGACGGCTCCGCGCTTTCATGAGATTGTCACGTATTTGAAGGATCTTCTTAGTCGTTTCTTGTATTAACTCAGGACCGGTAATTTGCGCGTCTCTGATCTCGTGCCATACAATAGGCGATCGACATTTTCTTCCATATAATGCCTCAAAGGGTGCCATTTGATTACTAGCATGACAACTTTTGTTGTACGAGAATTCGACTAAAGGTAAATGTGAATCCCAATTACCACCAAAATCTAAAACACACGAACGAAGCATGTCTTCAAGGGTGTGAATTGTGCGTTCAGTCTGACCGTCGGTCTGGGGATGGAAAGCAGTACTGAAATTAAGAGTAGTACCGAGAGTGGATTGAAAATTTTCCCAAAGGCGCAAGGTAAATCGACCATCGCGGTTAGAGATGATGTCACGAGGTGTCCCATGTCGACAAATGACTTCGTCGGTACAGATTCGTGCTAATCGTTTAACCTTATAATCTTCTCGTATTGGTAGAAAGTGCGTGGATTTTGTAAGACGGTCAACAATAACCCAAATGCTATCATGACCTATTGGCGTGCGAGGGAGTTTCGTAATGAAGTACATAGTTATACTCTCCCATTTCCACATTAGGATCTCGGGTTGCATGAGTAAGCCAGAGTGTCTTTGGTGTTCAGCCTTAACTTTGGAGCAAGTTAAGCACTTTGAAACGTAAAGAGCGATATCTTCCTTCATTCCTGGCCACGAATACCTGTCACGGAGGTCCTGGTACATCTTGTCAGCACCGGGATGAATGGAATATCGTGATTCGTGGGCTTCAGTCAGCAATATCTCCCGAAGGTTATTGCGACTGGGGATCCAAATGTGATCGCGATAGTGAAATATACCATTCGATTTATTCACTAGTTGGTTTTCGGTTCCAAGAATTCTTTCCTCCTTCAAAGTGTTCTCGAGAAAGCAAGCATGTTGAGCATCACGAATGAGAGCTTCGAGGTCGTGTTGGGCTTGAACATTACGAATACTATGTAAATAGCTTCGTCGGCTAAGAGCGTCGGCTACGACGTTTGCTTTGCCTGGGTGGTAACGTATCTCACAGTCGTAGTCATTGAGAAGTTCAACCCATCTGCATTGGCGCATATTCAGCTCTTTCTGGTTTAAGATGTGTTGTAGGCTCTTATGGTCGGTGAAGACCGTACACTTGGTACCATACAGGTAGTGTCGCCAAATCTTTAATGCAAAAACAACTGCACCGAGTTTGATATCGTGGGTTGTGTAGTTCTTTTCGTGGACTTTGAGATGACGAGACGCGTACGCGATAACCTTGTCCTGTTGCATAAGAACACAACCAAGACCAAGGTTAGTGGCATCACAATAAGCAACAAAGTCATAGTTTCCATCGGGTAGCGCGAGTACGGGAGCGTTGCATAGCATACGCTTAAGAGCTTGAAAGGCATCCTCTTGTTTAGTTCGCCAAACAAAAGTCTTGTCTTTATGCATAAGAGAGTTGAGAGGAACGGCGATTTTAGAGAAATCAGTGATAAATCGACGGTAATAACCCGCCAAACCGAGAAAAGAACAAACTTCAGACGGGGTTTTTGGTGTAATCCAACTCTTAACTGCTTCAATCTTCGCGGGTTCGACTTGAATACCTTGACTGTTGACGATGTGATCGAGGAATTGAACCTCCTCTAGCCAAAATTCACACTTGGAGAACTTGGCGTAGAGGCGATTCCCTTGGAGAAGTTAGAGAACTAAACGTAGATGTTGCACGTGTTCAGCTTTCGACTTCGAATTGGTAAGGATATCATCAATAAACACAATAATGAAGTGATCAAGAAAGGGATTACACACGCGATTCATCAAATCCATGAAAACCGCGGGTGCGTTGGTAAGACCAAAGGGCATGACCACGAATTCATAATGGCCATAGCAAGTGCGAAAAGCGGTTTTATGGATATCTTCCTCTTGAATTCGTAGCTGATGATAACCAGAGCGTAGATCGATCTTAGAAAAACACGTAGCGCCTTGCAATTGATCAAATAAATCATTGATTCGGGGTAGAGGATAGCGGTTCTAGATAGTGAGCTTATTGAGTTGCCGGTAGTCGATGCACATTCGGAACGATCCATCCTTCTTTTACACGAAAAGGACAGGTGCGCTCCATAGCGATGTGCTAGGGCGTATGAAGCCTTTATCAAGTAATTCCTGGAGTTGACTAGAAAGTTCACGCATTTCGGACGGAGCGAGGCGATAAGGAGCTTTAGCGACAGGGTTAGCTCCAGGAATGAGGTCGATACGAAAATCAATATTACGAGTCGGGGGTAGACCGGGTAAATCGCCAGGAAAGACATTAGGAAAATCATGAACCACAAGTACATTTTCCATCGGCTTCTTTTCCTTCTCCGCTACTACAATGTGAGCCAAGAAAGCCATGTATTCCTTTCGGATATACTTGCTTGCTTGAATGCACGACATGAGTTTCAGTTCCTTCGAAGATACTTCACCATAAACACAGAGTTAGTCACCATTAGCAAGAGAGAAACAAATCATCTTTTCGATACAAACGACTTCAGCACGATTTTCACAAAGAAAATCCATGCCTATTATGATATCGAAACTACCAAGTTGCATTTGAATGAGATCGATCGGGAAGACGTGATTTTTTAGTTCAAGAGTACAATCACGGAGAATAGAACTAACAGTGACGGTTCTTCCAGTGGCAATTTCTACGTCGAACGTCATTGTGAGGTTAGCGCGTTTACGGTTTAGGAGCTTTTCAAATTCAAACAACACAAAATAGTTATCGACTCCAGTATCAAATAAACACGAAGCATACATACCATTAACGAGAAACGTACCTTGACAACATTGTTGTCTGTTTGAGCCTGGCGGATGTTGATGTTGAAAGTTCTCCCACGGGCTGCTTGTTGCGGTTGCTGCTGCTGCTGCGGCTGCTGTTGTTGTTGATGTTACTGCGGTGGTTGTTGTAGTTCCTGTTTCACCATGCGATTCAGGCAGACATTAGCAAAATGATTTAGGTCACCACATGAGTAGCAAGTTCGTGTATGGGCAGCGAGCGCTGGAGCTGCTTGGTTGACCTGAGGAGCGAGGAGTGGAGCTGATAGTGCTGGGGCATGAGCTGGAGCTTGTTGATGTGGGCAAGTGCGACAGTTCACTGTGAAGAGTCTATAGAGATTGCAGTGGACACAGAAACGGCAAGCTATCCCAGCTGGGTGGTGATAGGTGCAGGTAGGGCACAGAGAATGAGGACCAGTGTACGCACGCTTAGCAGGCGGTGCGTTGGTCACAGGTGCTGCCACTTGGCGATTCTGATTCTGGTTGGTGTTGGGTTGGACGTGTAGAGCGTTGAGAGGAGTGGCGGTAGTAGCATAGTTCTTGTTGTTGTTACCCTTGCGTTTGCGATTCAGGCTTGAAGACTTTGAAACTTGGGATGCTGCAGTGTCCGTAGCGGGAGTAGCGGTGACTTGGTTGAGGTCTTGAAGTAACCAGCCAAAACTCGCTTATCATTGATCTTAGTTGCGAGTTGGTAAGTTTCCTCAATGGTAGTAGGTTTAGTTGCTTGAACAAAGTCAGCTACACAGTCGGGTAAAGCTCGAATGTACTTCTTGGTCGTGATATCCGGAGTTCTCACTTGACCTGGACAGATGATACTAAGCTATTTAAAGTGAGCGGTGAGACCAGCGTTGTCACCTCCTTCTTGTTTGATATGCCAGAATTCATTCTCCAGCTTTCGCACCTCATGAGGAGGACAAAACTCCTTCATCATAGGCTCCCTGAGCTCTTCCCATGAAAGTTCATAAGCTGTATCATTACCACGCCTGTTACGCTCAACAGTCCACCAGTCCTGTCACACCCCGACCACGTGGAACATGCAAAACGTGGCGGAAATGTCGGGGAGTGTTGTAACAGAATTAATTGTTTCAAATCCATGGCAATTAAAGTTTCGTTTTATTCATCAAACAAGCGAGTTACATTGTCTTTAAACAAGAAATAAAGAGTACATAACAAAATTTAACTAGTTCTTGTCTCGTTTTAAGTCACTAAGGCACAGGTCCGCCTAAGTATGTCTTGATAAGTCCTATGCATCATCTCCTGAAAAACAAATGTGAAAATAGGTACGTCAGCATAAAAATGCATGTGAGATACATAGGTTTTGTGAAAACAGAATTCATGACTAATGTTTGAGAAAATGTTTAGTCATGAACCTTGTAATTTGCTTTGTCTTGTAAATCATTTGAAAAATGATAAGATCAGATGATATGTATAAATAAGAGAATAATGTATGGTTAAATGAATAACCATGTAAGATGAGTTTGTATAAGATAAGTTGTTTGTAAATCAATGTCTTGTGAAAAGTATGTTATTTGTATAAAATGTTATATGTCTCAAACTGAAATGATTCAAATAACGCTACGATATGTAATACCATACAATCACTTATATATAGGAAGTACCAGCGGCGTATCCACCATGCTTGTATCATATTACACACGCCTCGTTACTTAATCACTTACTCAAACCAAACTACCAAAGTAAAATGTTCATGTCTAATGTAAATCATGTAATGTGTATCCAAAATGTAAGCATGTGATGAATAACAAATGTACTAAGTATGACGAACAATGCAACAAATGGACATACATAGCATGTGAACTGTACTAAGTATGCAACAATAGACATACATAGCATGTGACGTGAAACAACTGTACTAAGTATGCAACAATAGACATACATAGCATGTGACGTGAAACAACTGTACTAAGTATGCACACAATGGGCATACATAGCATGAAATGTAATGTAAAACATGTAATATAAATGTACTAATGAACATAGGAAGTATATGATGTGAAAACAGGAAAGCATGAAAGTAACAAGTAGGCACATGTGTTCCACCCCAAAACAGTTTGGAAAACAGTAAAAGAGGGGTCTATGTACTCACTTGAGAATGCTCAGTAGTCCTTGAGTGACAACCAAACAATGCTAGAGATCACGGATATCAAACGGCACCTAATATAGGTAACTATGTTAATAAACCGGACCTAAATCGGAGGATCGGATAGAATGAGGGTTCGTAAACCAAACGAGTATGGAGACTCGGGTAATATGGTTTAACAAAGCCTACATACTAAATGAAACCTAACATAAGTGCTTACGACCAGTTTAGGTAGCTTATGCTACTTTAAAGCGTCGTTCGCGTGAAACGCGTTCGGATCGCCTAACTAGCCCTATGACAAGTGTTATATGCCTAAACATGTTACATAATCAGTTATGTGACAAAAGTTTAGGTTACATATGCTTAATCACCAATTATACATGAAAAGGGTATTCTGGTAATTTACCTAAGGCATATAAACTACCTATCATACAACTACTTAACGAAGCGACCATAAGGTATAACCTCGGAAGGTTATTCCCTACCTACTATGGTCACCTAATGTATTTGGTCGGATCCTAATGATCGACCAAATTGGTCAGGTTCGAAGGTATAAGCGATTTATTAGATCGCTTACCCTTACGACCCTAGACAACGTGGTAATCAGTAGGCATAGTCCCAAGGGACTATAACCATCGTGATTATAATCACGTTGCGAAGTTCAAACGAACTTCGCATTGACCATAAACTGGTCAACGCAGAAAGTCAAACAAAGTTTGACTTTCAGACTCGAAAAGCAATAAAAGAACGAAGGAATACTTACGAAGGGTCCCCGAATGCTAATTTCGATTCAAGTAGCTCAGGTATGAAACAATGGTTCCAACTTAGAGTTTCTCAAATCAAAATTCTTGTGGGTTTTGCAATGGGGTGGGTTGGGTGTTTATAGGATTTCCCGAACTGTTAGGATCGTTTCTTGGAAAATGTGCTTCAATCTTGGCCATACACTTGCACCCATGGTATTGTAATACCATCTGCACCCAAAACCAGACCATAGATTTCCCAAATCCATTTGCAACAAGTGAAACAGACCAGATTCGATGTTTCTGCACATTCTGCTATCTGAGACTCTGACGCGGGCCGCATAAGGATACACATAAAACTTACGCGGGCCGCATGGCCTTCTATTACAGAATTGCAGTTTTGGTCCCTGAACTTGAGAAACATGCATTTTGAGGTGTTTTTGACACGTTTATGCCCCCGTTAACCTCATTTCAAGGCTCTAAAATGATGTTAAAGTATTGGGAACTCAAAACATGCTCAAAAATATCTTGGATGTCGGTTCGTTTGGCCGTACGATCGCGATGTTCGCTTAAATACGACGGAATGCGCATAAGCGCGAAAAACGATCCAAATGACGCGACGAATGGATTTTTCTTATGCCAAACACTAAAATAAAATATTATAGTGCTTACATAAATTTTTGGATGTCCGGATGTATTCAGAACGTAAGATATGCGCGAAAGTGCAAACTTGTGCACTTTTTGACGCTTTTAGTCCCTGAATGACCCTAAAGTTTATTTTAGCACACCGAAACCCTCAAAGCCTATTTCTAAACTATGTAAAGGATATTTATGGTATGTTTAACTTATGGCCATGTTCCGGAATGTCTGTTACAGTTCAAATTGGCATACTTTCGCAGTTTGTCAACTTTAGTCCCTGTAAGCGATATAACTTGATTTCGGCATACCAAACCTTCCAAAACTTATATCTAAGTTATGTAGAGGTTATTTAAGGTATGTTAAGCCTATTTCACTATTCCGGAGTGTTTGTTGCATTAAACTGGTTATATTTACGCATTAGTGCGCGTATAACCTTCCAGAAAGCGATTTAGAGCTTGAAATCGAACAAGAGTTGATATGTGCAAAAGATACACATATTTATACAAGTCCAAAGTATGAAATACAATATTTCATTGGTTTGGTATTTGTTTGATGGTCGCAGTGACACAGGTGTCACAGTCTCCCCTACTTTCGGAAATTTCGTCCCGAAATTAATTCGTAGGAGTCTATCTGTGGCTTTGTGTTAAGTAACCATCAAAGATAAGCAAGGAATAATCCTGTTATTTCTCTTTAACGGACATTTTTCAGAAATGAAAAATCAACGGAGTTATTTTCAACAGGCATTCTTCAGAAACGAAAAAGAACAGAATGAGTCATTTTCCACAACCTCTTCAGAAACGAAAATGAACGGAACGAGTCATTTTTCCACAACCTTTTCAGAAACGAAAATGAACAAAATGAGTCATTTTCCACAACCTCTTTAGAAACGAAAATGAACGAAATGAGTCATTTTCCACAACCTCTTCAGAAACGAAAATGAACAGAACGAGTCATTTTTCACAATTTCTTCAGAAACGAAAATGAACAGAACGAGTCATTTTTCACAATTTCTTCAGAAACAAAAATGAACGGGACGAGTCATTTTCCACGATTTCTTCAGGAATGAAAATGAATAGAATGAGTCACTTTCCACAATTCCTTCAGAAACGAAAATGAACGGGACGAGTCATTTTCCACGATTTCTTCAGGAATGAAAATGAACAGAATGAGTCATTTTCCACAATTCCTTCAGAAACGAAAATGAACGGGACGAGTCATTTTCCACGATTTCTTCAGGAATGAAAATGAACAGAATGAGTCATTTTCCACAATTCCTTCAGAAACGAAAATGAACGGGACGAGTCATTTTCCACGATTTCTTCAGGAATGAAAATGAACAGAATGAGTCATTTCTAGACACACGACCAAACTTGCTGTGGTTTCTGTGCACTAAATTTCCATAATTATGTATGCATCCATAATTACGCAATTCCTTGCACAGTCCGCACAATTTGTTTTGTAATGTGAAGGGGAGGAAAAATCATACCTGTGATGAGTGTGACTAGACTACCATAAGGTCCTTTTAATTAGATCGACTAATGATCCTTTTAATTAGGCCACCAAGGAGTCCTTTCAGCTATCTCATCACATGATATTCCTAACCAGATTTTTGGATCAATCTGTTTAACTAGACCACTCAAAGGTCTAATTATGGAATAGTACAATATAATCCAAGGGTCTTTACTATTACGTAAAAGCCCATTGAGGATTTAATATAGTACCTTTGGATATCCTACTATGAATTCCTTATACAAAGATATGGAAGGTTCTACGAGGATTTGGATAACAAAACTTGGATTACACAAAAACATAAAAGGAAACACATAAGCACATAATCACATAGTTGTTTAATTTGATTATTAATTTGTTATTAACTTGTTATCGATTGAAAATGGATGTGGAAACCAGTTGATAGACTTCGATGTCCTCTGGGATCTATCTGAAAAGATAGGAAGATCTCCCAAAAATTCGATTTTGTTTTCAAAGAAACGTAATATTTGAATTAAGGAACACAATATTTTTAGGATTTACGGAAATACCCTTAGGTACCCTATTAATGATTTATAGAGGTACTTTGGGTATTCGTCCAGTGTTGTAACTTGCGCCTTGTACTTCGTTTCCTGGGGAGAAACGGGTACTTAGGAATTTTGTGGACAATGCAAGAGATCATTAAATAGAAAAATCTTGGGGGGTAGTTTGTTTTTCAAGGAATACGATTCCTTGATTGTCGGTATTGTAAGGGATATGTTCTTTATACATATAACCTCATAAATACATTGCAATGTAAATAAAAGATTTATTTATAAACAATGATAACAACTGTTTCATGGACCTTGACAACAAAAGAAAATAATACATAAGACGTAATTATTTCTAAAGGGTGTTGTCTTCTAGTCGGTCAGATGCTCATCCCTGTGCTGGATTAGCATTAGCAAGCTTTGGGCAATTTCTTCGGAAATGACCCATCTCGCCACAATTGTAGCAAGAACCTGGTGGAAGCGAGCTTGAGCAGGATTGTTGTCAGCTTGATTTGGTGCAACTGCTGCTACGCAAACTTTTGCTGTATGACCTTTACGTCCACAAATTTGGCATTCGCGGCACTTCACATTAGCATGATGATGAAGGTTACATTGGTTGCACAAGAGTGAAGTTCCATTGTATGGCTTCCTAGCAGGGGGTTGAGCAGGTTGGTTGGGGACGGCTTGATCATTATGAGCGACCAAGGCGAAGTTCTGAGAAGACTTTCGCTTCTTTGACCTCTTAGGGGATCCAGTCTGTTCATCCATGGTCTTTGATTCCTCTATTGGTTTCGATTCCTCGACCGGTTTCTTGTCACCCTTTCGGAAAAGCTTACGTTTCCTGATCTGAGATTCAGTCAAGGTTGCAGATAGCTCAATGGCCTGCCTAACCGTAGTGGGGTTACTACCAGTAACAATGTCCTGAACTGAGTCAGGGAGACCATCAATGTATTTTTCGATCGCCTTATCCAAAGGCGTAACCATGGTAGGACACAACAGGCTCAGCTCCTCATATCGATCAGTGTATGCTCGATGTTCACCGCTGTCTAGCCTAAGATCGTCGAATTCCCTTTCCAAGGCCCTGATCTCATGACGAGGACAGAATTCCTTCATCATCAGTGCTCGAAGTTCTTCCCACGTTTGAGCCAGTGCCACTTCGGCACCCCTATCTCTCACCACACCGTTCCACCACGTCAAAGCTCGTTTCTCGAAGACACTAGATGCGAAATCTACCTTTCGCTCGTTTGGACATTGAACATGCCTGAAGGTGCTCTCTAGACTCTCGAACCATTGCAGAAGTGCAGTCGCTCCTTGAGACCCAGAAAACTTTGATGGCTTAGCCGAGTTGAACGTCTTGAAGTTGCAGAGGGCATTATTGTTGTTGAGAGCTTGGTGACATTGGGCAACGATGTTCGGGATTGCAGCAGTTATTTGTTGTGTAATGACAGCTGCCAGATCTTCAATAGATACCGGATTTTCGCGTCGTGGAGGCATTCTAAATGGGGAAACATGAAATGAAACGAGTGAGAGAATTAGACGAAAAGAATGAGATGAACAAATCTGATGAAAGCAAGGATAGTGGTCATGTCACACCCCCAAATTCCCACCTAGGGTATGTCCCTACTAGGAGTGCGACGATCCAAAAACGAGCCACTAATTATATCAAACGCATTCAATTAAATGATAAGGTACTTAATTGTAAATGAAATACTGTATGTGAGTTTAAATGAAAACCAAAGTATCAGCGGAAGCAAAGTTAACCAGTTTTAAAACCAAAGTAATGCATCATTAAACCAATAAAATAAATACGTCCAGCAAGACCATGCCCACTCCAGCTGCTCCAGATAGCAAGTCCCAAAGTATCTCAGCTAACGACCTACAAGCATGCAAACAAGTGTGTCAGACGACGCTGGTGAGTTCAAGGTTTTGTTAACGTGTGTAGTTACCAGATATCTGTTAAGTCAACTCATCGTTTCGTTTTGGGATTGTTATTAACGTAGGAGAGTCTTATATACTGGAAGTGTGTCCAATATATACCATGGGAGTGTGCCCATTATAACCTGGGAGTGTGCCCAATATAACCTGGGAGTGTGCCCAACCCCAATGCCCCTAACCAAGCATTGGTAATGATATTCCAAAACCACCGGGACGCATGCTTAAGGAAGTGCAATGAACTCACCTTGGGTTTGCTCGGTAAGATTAAATATCTTGATTATCAGTTGAACACACACGCCCTAAAAGGGTTACCGATAACAGTCAATACATCGTATACATAAACCACACATTTCACGTATAACAAGTCATGTATTCCCTTATTTCACTTATCACACAGTCAGGATACATGTAGCACACTTGTGAAGTTCAAGCTATCATAGTAAATCAATAGTCTCTCGTGCATACTTAATTCACAAGCCAATTTGTCACATAAACATATATCTACAAATCATGCACAGTACATTCGTTGACACTCAATATTATGCAATGTACGAATCAGTGATCCAGCTTTAGCTCATGCGGTCCAATGTTTACTTAAGCCGTATGCGATTCAGTATATATATATATATGTTAGCATTGCAAGTGTGTGGCCTAACATTGTAATAACATTCTATATATACGGCCCATTAGTATCAACCCAAACCACTACAACATCCAAACTCCATCAGGGACTAGTGGCTGGCCTGCAGCCCAACTCGCACATGGATTCAAACAGTTATCATAATTCAAAACTCACACATATGGATATATATATCATCTAATAACAACAGGCCCACAACCAGTCACAACCCTTTTTAATATCTCCCGGCCCAACCGTTTCATCTTGTAATCCCTTTTCATTTGTTAAGTTCTCAACACCAAAATTATTAATAGTAAATCTTATATTAGTGGTTTAGTCTTTGTTGTGGATAGTTACAACACATCACGAAATCAGAACCTAATTAATAGCCTTCATTTGATTCGGATTAAGTCATGCAATCCCCATTATTATAATGAACATATTACGCAAACCAGCATACTATCAAGAATCATAACTCACATAAACATAAAATATCGTCATGTGATTGCAAACTCTCGGTGGACATGATATTCAAGCACTTGAACCGAGGACTTTCACCCACTTAACCCTACCCTAAATGATACTGTTCCATCATGTGCAATGGTGACATGCTCAAACATGAATGGACCCCCAAGTCTTTCTATTACGTGTACATTCAGATCCACAATTAATCATCATGATATTGCACATGTGTTTGTACTTATCTAGTCATGCATCCAATCATGTTTTATGGCACATACATATATATACCCTTTGTTAATCGAATCACACATACACAAAGTCAACAATTAAGAACTAACATAAATATAATTTACTAACCAACAGTTCGACCAGGCAAGATGCTGAATGGATGGGATGTTACGCCGTTGGGGGGGGTCTTCCACTGTCGCACGTATCTTGGGAGAAGAGTAGGGTTTTGTTTGAGTTTATGTTATGAAACAAAATAATATGCACCCATTATGATAAAGGTTTGGGGCGGTCAGGTCTTTTCTTGACCGAATTGGGCTTAAGCCCATGAGATTGGGTTGTTAAAACATATGAGTAAAGGGTAGCGGTTTGGGATTTATAATCCAATTAAGTTTGCTTCGGGCTTCAAAGATTTGGGGTGCGGCCCACTAAAAACGACCATTCATTAGAAACATAAAGGTACGGCTCAACTATACATAACATGTTATTAACAAAGTTAACATACGTTCAAGTTTAAGTTTAACGGAGTTATAACAGTACAGGACATTTGACATGATGGGAAGAGATAACGAGAAGTTGCGGTCACAAGATTAAACGTCACTAACCCTGAAAGTTCGGGTTGTCACATCATCCCCAACTTGAAAGAAATTTCGTCCCGAAATTTGACACGTAGGCACTGAGGAACAAGGTGAGGAGATCAAGATTGTTGCGGATTCTGCTCGGGTGTCACATCATCCCCAACTTGAAGAGGAATCTCGTCCCGAGATTCACCAGCTTTGCTTGATTCAAGATTGTCTTTAGGAAAGAGGTGGGGATACTTGAGCTTCATTTGATCCTCTCGCTCCCACGTGAACTCCGGTCCACGCCTTGAATTCCAACGAACTCTAACTATCGGGATACGACTATGCTTACGGACTTTGACCTCCCTATCCATGATCTCGATGGGTTCTTCAACAAACTGTAACTTGTCGTCGACTTTTAACTCATGAAAAGGTACCGCTAATGGGTCGTCAGCATAACACTTCTTTAACTGTGATACATGAAATACGTCGTGAACATTACCCAGCTATGTAGGTAACTCCAACCTATAAGCCACCTTACCGATACGCTCAAGAACTCTAAACGGCCTAACGTAGCGTGGATTAAGCTTGCCACGCTTTCCAAAACGTACCACACCTTTCCATGGTGAAACTTTCAACATAACGCGGTCACCCACTTCAGCCCAGCAGAGTGGTGAATGACATTTCCTCCCGTACAATGCTTCAAATGGAGCTGCCTTGATGCTAGTGTGATAACTGTTGTTGTAGGAGAACTCAACCAACGTCAAATGTTTCTCCCATCCTTTCCCAAAATCAATGACACACGCTCGCAACATGTCTTCTAGAGTCTGAATAGTGCGCTCACTCTGACCATCAGTCTGTGGGTGGTAAGCCGTGCTCATATCAAGACGTGAGCCAAACGACTTATGCATAGCCTGCCATAACTCCGAAGTAAAACGAGGATCTCGATCAGAAATAATAGAAGTCGGCACCCCGTTCCTAGAAACCACCTCTTTAAGGTACACTGCTGCGAGCTGCGAATACTTATCTGTCTCCTTGATTGCTAGGAAATGTGCTGACTTGGTGAGACGGTCGACAATCACCCATACAGTATCGTTCCCAGCCTGTGTTCTAGGTAACCCCGTAACAAAATCCATAGCGATCTGTTCCCATTTCCACATGGGTATCTCTGGCTGCTGAAGTAGACCCGAAGGCTTCTGGTACTCTGCCTTGACCCTAGCACAGGTCAAACACTTACTCACGTAGGTGGAAATAATAGCTTTCATGTTCGGCCACCAATACAAAACCTTGAGGTCTTGGTACATCTTATCGGACCCTGGATGAATAGAATATCGTGACTTGTGTGCTTCGTCCATCACCAGCCCTCGAAGATTACCAAATGAAGGAACCCATATCCGTTCCATGAAATAGTAGATATCGTCAGACCGTTGCTCGAACTTCTTCTTGTGTAGACCTCGTAATCCTTCAGCTTCGATATTTTCTTCCTTTAATGCTTCAATCTGGGCTGAACGAATCCGAGCAGGCAAATCAGAGTGAATAGTAAGCTGTAGGGCACGAACACGCTTCTGTTTCGGTTCCTTGCGACTAAGAGCATCAGCTACAACATTAGCTTTACCCGGATGATACTTGATAGCACATTCATAATCATTAAAAAGCTCGACCCAACGATGTTGCCGCATATTCAATTCCTTCTGGTCGAAGATATGTTGAAGACTCCTGTGATCGGTATAGATGGTACACTTGGTACCGTACAGGTAATGCCTCCAACTTAAATCCAAAGACCATGGTTTCCATCGTAGGTTGTGATTCGTGCAACTCTTCTTGTAATTCCACTACGTAAGCCATCACTTTCTCATGTTGTATCGGCGTGTAACTGAGAATCTGATTCGAATCATCATAGTATACCACCAGATCACATGTACCCTCGGGTAAAGACAATACCCGGTGCATTGTAGAGTTGAGTTTCAAATGCTGAAAAGGCGTTCTCCTATTTTGTCTCCCACGAACACAGCACCCTGCTGTGCTCAAGGGAGTCAAGATGCGCGATCTTCGAAAACCCTGTGACGAATCTACAATAGCATCCACCGAAACCAGGAAATTGTTGTACCCCCGAAGGAATCTTTGGTGTCAATCAGTTTCTAGTAAAATGGATCCTAGCACATTCCACGCGTATTCCCACTTTGTTGGTTACATGATCAAATACATTTCTCGAATCTAGATGTTACATTTAGCAAGACTTCGCGCGGAGTGGCTCCTCCCTCAGGAGCTCTAAAACGAGATACATATGCTACCCATGTTGTTCCTTCCTCCTGGAAGCGATTTAAAACTTCATCAAAACACGGTCGATTCATGTGATCCATTAAGCTGCTGGTGTGTTGATTAACCCAACGGTCATGAAATACCAAGTCTCACTGGCCGCATTGCGTTTAATATGTTGTTGTAGGAACATTCTCCCCTCGAACTTCCATCTGGTGATAGCTCACTCGTTAGTCAATCCTCGAATGGGGCTTGACCCTCGCAGCTGGTTGACAAGTTGTTAATACATGATCGAGGCCAACGGTTCTTGACCGCCACCTTGATGAGTTTTCGATAATCAGTACACATACGAAAAGGCGTATCTTCACAAATATAACTGTGGCTCCCCAAAGTGAAAACTAGGTCCTACAAACTCCTCCCCAACTGTTTCTGTAGTTGATTAGACAATTCTTGCAACCCTCCTGGTGCAAGATGGTAAGAGTGCGTGTAGTCAGGGCTGCCCCTGGCGTGAGATCAGGCTGAGATTTCGCCTAACAGTCGTTGAAGTAAACCCGAAAGTTCCTTGGGTAGCACACCGAAAGGAATCACGAATGATTGGTGGATCATCGATCCTCTGTTCCCTTAGCCCTAACATCAGTAACGGTTGCTAGTATAGCGGCGTAATCCCTCCGTAGACACTTCTGGCCTTCATAGCTGAAATGGCGCTATCCTTTGTACCACTCTGACGCTTTAGAACAAATAACGATTTTCCACACAAAATTTTGTCCTCACTGGTGTATCTGCGCGATCTCTGGATAACCAATCCACACTAACTACTGTATTGCAACCATCAAGGGTAGTAGAAGGAAGGTTGACGTCGAACACTTGTCCCACATGGTCGAGTTTACATCGCAGCGGACATATGAGGTTTCAAGAAACATCAGGGCAAACAGATCGGAGACGAAGCGAACAGCTACCCATCCAAGCTATCGTGTTGCTATTACGCCTGGTATAGTCTATGCCAATACCAAGTGTCCTTCCATGAGCTTCATTTCCAGTGTTGTTTTCGTCACGAGAATTTCCAGTACTGCCGTCGTTCCCTTGGTTGTTGCTGTCTTGATTGACCAACGGCCAATCCATGTGGTAAACGTTTTTCACTCCCATAGTGAGGGCTACTATTACGAGTACCCTGATGTTGTCGTAACTGTTACTTCTGCTTATTGTTTCATGAAGCGGAGTCCTATGATCCTCCACTGTCAGGATCCATCTTCTACTGTTCTGTGCCACGTTCTAAGATGCTACTCATTGTGCTGACAGCGGTGCATTCCACACCGTATTCGATTGTCATTACTTACGTTCCGAGTGATTCGTAAAAGCTGACTCCCATGAGTCACTGGCAGAGGTTAAAGAGTCGATTGTATTCTATTCGTTGGTGTTCGCTGCCGGTCATCAGAGTCGTCCAATGTTTGAGGTTGGTGAAGTACTACATTTACCCTCTCATCCAACGATGTTGCAAGTTGTCTACGTATTACACAGTCTGTTGCGAGGGCGTTACAGAAATGGTCGTGATTCGAGATTCGAGACGTCAATATGTCAAGTTCCAACAAACGAAGAAAAAAAATGGGAAAGATATAGATCGTTCATCGTTGTGCATCACCCCACTCGGGGATGTTCGTATAAGCACCTAGCACTCTACACAGTCCACTAGGCGTTCAGTTGGGTGTTCAGGTAATACTCGATAGCATCGGAATTCGAAAGGTTTCAAAGGAAAAAAATGGAAAGATCACATTCGTGTAGGAGACAATCTCTACTATTTCTCCTATAGGTTATCAGGTTTCGCATCGATCAAATGATAGTTCAGAATGAGATAGAATCAAGTATCACCTTAAAGTCTACAACTTTCAAGTTCACATACAGTAGGGGAGATTCCCTCTTGCACTCGTTAAGCCTCATTGGGAATTGCATGCACCACGCATTATTATTATGTGTGCACCCATGATAATAAGGCGGTTTGCATGCTCCTCTCGACGCTTCTTAACTTATGTTCGAAGTTTCTCCCACTCCAATCAACACAGGTATGTACTAACAGCAAGACTAGGATCTACAAGATGCAAGTGTTGTGTTATGCTATCGATGTGTCATAATATCTATCTTGTTGTATCGTGCATGCTATGTATATAGATATGTCTACTAAACATGTGATGTATACTGTAACGAGGAACGAACCTTGCAATCTGAAGCTGAGTGTCATGGTCATCGTTTGGATCAATTCGGTTATAGTCTGGTTTTATGAAAACGTTTTAAAACCAAGTTCTCTATAACCAGTGGCTCTGATACCAAACTGTCACACCCCCAAATTCCCACCTAGGGTATGTCCCTACTAGGAGTGCGACGATCCAAAAACGAGCCACTAATTATATCAAACGCATTCAATTAAATGATAAGGTACTTAATTGTAAATGAAATACTGTATGTGAGTTTAAATGAAAACCAAAGTATCAGCGGAAGCAAAGTTAACCAGTTTTAAAACCAAAGTAATGCATCATTAAACCAATAAAATAAATACGTCCAGCAAGACCATGCCCACTCCAGCTGCTCCAGATAGCAAGTCCCAAAGTATCTCAGCTAACGACCTACAAGCATGCAAACAAGTGTGTCAGACGACGCTGGTGAGTTCAAGGTTTTGTTAACGTGTGTAGTTACCAGATATCTGTTAAGTCAACTCATCGTTTCGTTTTGGGATTGTTATTAACGTAGGAGAGTCTTATATACTGGAAGTGTGTCCAATATATACCATGGGAGTGTGCCCATTATAACCTGGGAGTGTGCCCAATATAACCTGGGAGTGTGCCCAACCCCAATGCCCCTAACCAAGCATTGGTAATGATATTCCAAAACCACCGGGACGCATGCTTAAGGAAGTGCAATGAACTCACCTTGGGTTTGCTCGGTAAGATTAAATATCTTGATTATCAGTTGAACACACACGCCCTAAAAGGGTTACCGATAACAGTCAATACATCGTATACATAAACCACACATTTCACGTATAACAAGTCATGTATTCCCTTATTTCACTTATCACACAGTCAGGATACATGTAGCACACTTGTGAAGTTCAAGCTATCATAGTAAATCAATAGTCTCTCGTGCATACTTAATTCACAAGCCAATTTGTCACATAAACATATATCTACAAATCATGCACAGTACATTCGTTGACACTCAATATTATGCAATGTACGAATCAGTGATCCAGCTTTAGCTCATGCGGTCCAATGTTTACTTAAGCCGTATGCGATTCAGTATATATATATATATGTTAGCATTGCAAGTGTGTGGCCTAACATTGTAATAACATTCTATATATACGGCCCATTAGTATCAACCCAAACCACTACAACATCCAAACTCCATCAGGGACTAGTGGCTGGCCTGCAGCCCAACTCGCACATGGATTCAAACAGTTATCATAATTCAAAACTCACACATATGGATATATATATCATCTAATAACAACAGGCCCACAACCAGTCACAACCCTTTTTAATATCTCCCGGCCCAACCGTTTCATCTTGTAATCCCTTTTCATTTGTTAAGTTCTCAACACCAAAATTATTAATAGTAAATCTTATATTAGTGGTTTAGTCTTTGTTGTGGATAGTTACAACACATCACGAAATCAGAACCTAATTAATAGCCTTCATTTGATTCGGATTAAGTCATGCAATCCCCATTATTATAATGAACATATTACGCAAACCAGCATACTATCAAGAATCATAACTCACATAAACATAAAATATCGTCATGTGATTGCAAACTCTCGGTGGACATGATATTCAAGCACTTGAACCGAGGACTTTCACCCACTTAACCCTACCCTAAATGATACTGTTCCATCATGTGCAATGGTGACATGCTCAAACATGAATGGACCCCCAAGTCTTTCTATTACGTGTACATTCAGATCCACAATTAATCATCATGATATTGCACATGTGTTTGTACTTATCTAGTCATGCATCCAATCATGTTTTATGGCACATACATATATATACCCTTTGTTAATCGAATCACACATACACAAAGTCAACAATTAAGAACTAACATAAATATAATTTACTAACCAACAGTTCGACCAGGCAAGATGCTGAATGGATGGGATGTTACGCCGTTGGGGGGGGTCTTCCACTGTCGCACGTATCTTGGGAGAAGAGTAGGGTTTTGTTTGAGTTTATGTTATGAAACAAAATAATATGCACCCATTATGATAAAGGTTTGGGGCGGTCAGGTCTTTTCTTGACCGAATTGGGCTTAAGCCCATGAGATTGGGTTGTTAAAACATATGAGTAAAGGGTAGCGGTTTGGGATTTATAATCCAATTAAGTTTGCTTCGGGCTTCAAAGATTTGGGGTGCGGCCCACTAAAAACGACCATTCATTAGAAACATAAAGGTACGGCTCAACTATACATAACATGTTATTAACAAAGTTAACATACGTTCAAGTTTAAGTTTAACGGAGTTATAACAGTACAGGACATTTGACATGATGGGAAGAGATAACGAGAAGTTGCGGTCACAAGATTAAACGTCACTAACCCTGAAAGTTCGGGTTGTCACATCATCCCCAACTTGAAAGAAATTTCGTCCCGAAATTTGACACGTAGGCACTGAGGAACAAGGTGAGGAGATCAAGATTGTTGCGGATTCTGCTCGGGTGTCACAGGTCATTTGTTTGTTACTACAAAGCAACAAACGACCCCGGTGATTAATCAAAGTAAATAGGTCAAAAATAATGTATCGCGAAGACATGCTCGCCTATAAGTGAACACTCATCCCAAGAATTCCCAGGTAAGCACAACTGGTCTCGCGTCTGATGAGATATATACGAAGTGCTTGCCTAGACATAAAACCCAGAATACAGGCATTCACCCTTCTAGTTTGCACGTGTTCACATTATTTAAAACCCAAAACCTTGACGAGATTTTGAAAACTCAAAGGGGTTCAAAACCTTAAAATAGAGGGTTCAAAACCTAGTAATCAATCATCCTAGAACAGATGATTAGTTTTCAAAGCGGTTTTGAAATTTAAGTTCTTGTTGTGGTCGTCGCCTAAGGATAGGTGACGGTATTGTTTTATGACTAAACGCAAGTAAACTCGCGTTAGGGTCCTAAGAAGGTTATAGACTAGGTCAAAGCATTACTAATAACCTAATTCCCTATAACCATTGGCTCTGATACCATCTTTTCTGTCACACCCCGACCACGTGGAACATGCAAAACGTGGCGGAAACGTCGGGGAGTGTTGTAACAGAATTAATTGTTTCAAATCCATGGCAATTAATGTTTCGTTTTATTCATCAAACAAGCGAGTTACATTGTCTTTAAACAAGAAATAAAGAGTACATAACAAAATTTAACTAGTTCTTGTCTCGTTTTAAGTCACTAAGGCACAGGTCCGCCTAAGTATGTCTTGATAAGTCCTATGCATCATCTCCTGAAAAACACATGTGAAAATAGGTACGTCAGCATAAAAATGCCTGTGAGATACATAGGTTTTGTGAAATCAGAATTCATGACTTATGTTTGAGAAAATGTTTAGTCATGAACCTTGGAATTTGCTTTGTCTTGTAAATCATTTGAAAAACGATAAGATCAGATGATATGTATAAATAAGAGAATAATGTATGGTTAAATGAATAACCATGTAAGATGAGTTTGTATAAGATAAGTTGTTTGTAAATCAATGTCTTGTGAAAAGTATGTTATTTGTATAAAATGTTATATATCTCAAACTTAAATGATTCAAATAACGCTACGATATGTAATACCATACAATCACTTATATATAGGAAGTACCAGCGGCGTATCCACCATGCTTGTATCATATTACACACGCCTCGTTACTTAATCACTTACTCAAACCAAACTACCAAAGTAAAATGTTCATGTCTAATGTAAATCATGTAATGTGTATCCAAAATGTAAGCATGTGATGAATAAAAAATGTACTAAGTATGATGAACAATGCAACAAATGGACATACATAGCATGTGAACTGTACTAAGTATGCAACAATAGATATACATAGCATGTGACGTGAAACAACTGTACTAAGTATGCAACAATAGACATACATAGCATGTGACGTGAAACAACTGTACTAAGTATGCACACAATGGGCATTCATAGCATGAAATGCAATGTAAAACATGTACTATAAATGTACTAATGAACATAGGAAGTATATGATGTGAAAACAGGAAAGCATGAAAGTAACAAGTAGGCACATGTGTTCCACCCCAAAACAGTTTGGAAAACAGTAAAAGAGGGGTCTATGTACTCACTTGAGAATGCTCAGTAGTCCTTGAGTGACAACCAAACAATGCTAGAGATCACGGATATCAAACGGCGCCTAATATAGGTAACTATGTTAATAAACCGGACCTAAATCGGAGGATCGGATAGAATGAGGGTTCGTAAACCAAACGAGTATGGAGACTCGGGTAATATGGTTTAACAAAGCCTACATACTAAATGAAACCTAACATAAGTGCTTACGACCCATTACGACCCGTTTAGGTAGCTTATGCTACTTTAACGCGTCGTTCGCGTGAAACGCGTTCGGACCGCCTAACTAGCCCTATGACAAGTGTTATATGCCTAAACATGTTACATAATCAGTTATGTTACAAAAGTTTAGGTTACATATGCTTAATTACCAATTATACATGAAAAGGGTATTCTGGTAATTTACCTAAGGCATATAAACTACCTATCATACAACTACTTAACGAAGCGACCATAAGGTATAACCTCGGAAGGTTATTCCCTACCTACTATGGTCACCTAATGTATTTGGTCGGATCCTAATGATCGACCAAATGGGTCGGGTTCGAAGGTATAAGCGATTTATTAGATCGCTTACCCTTACGACCCTAGACAACGTGGTAATCAGTAGGCATAGTCCCAAGGGACTATAACCATCGTGATTACAATCACGTTGCGAAGTTCAAACGAACTTCACATTGACCATAAACTGGTCAACGCAGAAAGTCAAACAAAGTTTGACTTTCAGACTCGAAAAGCAATAAAAGAACGAAGGAATACTTACGAAGGGTCCCCGATTGCTAATTTCGATTCAAGTAGCTCAGGTATGAAACAATGGTTCCAACTTAGAGCTTCTCAAATCAAAATTCTTGTGGGTTTTGCAATGAGGTGGGTTGGGTATTTATAGGATTTCCAGAACCGTTAGGATCGTTTCTTGGAAAATGTGCTTCAATCTTGGCCATACACTTGCACCCATGGTATTGTAATACCATGTGCACCCAAAACCAGCCCATAGATTTCCCAAAACCATTTGCAACAAGTGAAACGGACCAGATTCGATGTTTTTGCACATTCTGCTGTCTGAGACTCTGACGCGGGCCGCGTAAGGATACACATAAAACTTACGCGGGCCGCATGGCCTTCTATTACAGAATTGCAGTTTTGGTCCCTGAACTTGAGAAACATGCATTTTGAGGTGTTTTTGACACGTTTAAGCCCCGTTAACCTCATTTCAAGGCTCTAAAATGATGTTAAAGTATTGGGAACTCAAAACATGCTCAAAAATATCTCGGATATCGGTTCGTTTGGCCGTACGATCGCGATGTTCGCTTAATTACGACGGAATGCGTATAAGCGCGAAAAACGATCCAAATGACGCGACGAATGGATTTTTCTTATGCCAAACACTAATATAAAATATTATAGTGCTTACATAAATTTTTGGATGTCCGGATGTATTCAGAACGTAAGATATGCGCGAAAGTGCAAACTTGTGCACTTTTTGACGCTTTTAGTCCCTGAATGACCCTAAAGTTTATT
Source organism: Helianthus tuberosus (assembly GCA_030545235.1). Taxonomy (NCBI): domain Eukaryota; kingdom Viridiplantae; phylum Streptophyta; class Magnoliopsida; order Asterales; family Asteraceae; genus Helianthus; species Helianthus tuberosus. Next base: position 104,453,261 of record CM060381.1, read on the forward strand.
TTAGCACACCGAACCCCTCAAATCCTATTTCTAAGATATGTAAAGGATATTTATGGTATGTTTAACTTATGGCCATGTTCCGAAATGTTTGTTACAGTTCAAATTGGCATACTTTCGCAGTTTGTCAACTTTAGTCCCTGTAAGCGATATAACTTGATTTCGGCATACCAAACCTTCCAAAACTTATTTCTAAGTTATGTAGAGGTTATTTAAGGTATGTTAAGCTTATTTCACTATTCCGGAGTGTTTGTTGCATTAAACTGGTTATATTTACGCATTAGTGCGCGTATAACCTTCCAGAAAGCGATTTAGAGCTTGAAATCGAACAAGAGTTGATATGTGCAAAAGATACACATATTTATACAAGTCCAAAGTATGAAATACAATATTTCATTGGTTTGGAATTTGTTTGATGGTCGCAGTGACACAGGCGTCACAAGTCCAGAGCCCTGGACTGAAAAACTCCAGTAGCACTAACAGTACGCAGATTTTCTGGGCATCCGCTTTGCCTGAAGGTGACTTCGATTGAGTCAAACCACTGGAACATGGCGCTGGGTCCATCTTCACCCGTGAAGTTAGCAGGACCGCATGCCTTGAATTGTTTGAAGTTGAACGGAGCTTTAGGAGAGTCGCTCTTTGATTCAATGGAGGACTTGCTTCTAACATCATTGATCTCACTGACAATCTGAGGTATGACCTTGGCCATTTCCTTGGCCACCAGTGAAGCGATGCGTTTGTCAGCATGGTTGCGGCGAGCTGCGCGTGAAGTGTGGGATCCAAATGACGACATTGTCTGCAGTAGACATCGTCATAGGATTCAGACGAGATTCGATTATATCGGGTTTCGTAGAGTTTAGTGTTCGTAAAACATCCTTATATTATTATTATTGATATTATGTAAAGCATCAGGAACACGTCGGCAAGTAAGCACATAGTCACGTAGGCACATAATCCACATAGGCGCATAAGCACGTAAGCACATAAGCATATATTTTACACGTATTCACCTATATTTTTCACGTATTCACCTACATATTTTGCACGTATTCACCTATCTTTCAAGTTTCGCAAAGTTTGTTCGAGAGTTGCGAGTGCGAGAGATAGCGAGTAGTATAGCGGGTAGCGTAGCGTGCAAGAGTTCTTAGTTTGAGTTGCGATTAGTTAGCATTTTAGATTCGGAAGTTGTGCGGGTTGTGTGGGTTTAGCAAAACGATGAGCGGAAAAGCGAATAGAACCTCCAAAATCGAAACATATAAACATTTAATCCACATAAAACACATGAAATCGATAGTGCGTAAAATCAGCGATTGCGGGCTTAGCGTGCCCTGGGTGTTAGGGCAGTGACTACCCAAAGTGATTCGACTATCCACAACGACCTCGAGTACACGCTTTGGCCTAATAGACTGTGGTCTTGCCGAAATACGGCGAACGACACACATCTTTTTGGCTACTTATGTGAATTGAGTCATTGGAATCCATCGAGACTTTGGTGAGAGTTTTGTAAAACCAAATAGAGAGTGGAACGTGTTATTAAGATGCAGGTTTCACCCATAACTTAACAACTTTGTTCCTGGAAGTGTGGTAAAAATCACGAGATAGAGATGGAGACTTTCGTCGAGATATGGATGTCACTCCTGACTCAACGAAAGATTCTCGTGCTGAGAGTAAAAATGCGCGTAGAGTGAGCGATTTTATTGAGAGTTCTTTGTTTTCACACCTATTCTCGACAAGATCACTCGATTGTGTTATGCGACTGTTTTCGAAAACGTGTGTATTATGTCAGCCTTAGGAAAGGCAATATTGTGTTTCAGCCTTAGGAAAAGTTGTCTTTGCACAAAGCTGGAGTATGCGGTGTTCGCGTAAAGATGTAGTTTCACGAGTATCGAGTGTGGGCTCGTGCAAATCCCCATACTGGGTTTGCACTAGGCGGTCTGTTGGGGCTTAGACTATAGACTAGGTCAATCTTAAGACTCAGAATCCCGGACTAGGTCGAGTCTTCCTAGTTCCCTCTAGTTATGGTTCTGATACCAATCTGTCACACTCCAACCGATGGCAGAAACATCGGGGCGTGGCACTGAGCGAAACCGATTGTTCACGAGAATCCATAACAACTATTATGTCATTATATTTAACGTTCAACATCCCATACCATCAAACATATAATGCAAACAGTCATTACAAATTTCAATCTCATAAACAAATAAATTGTTCTGACAACTCAGATTTATTTTAGTGGAGTTTCTAGATTTCCTATTCGTTTCAGCAAGCATGGTATCCTATCAACATGTCACATACGTTAAAATAAAGTCAATACATATAATGTAAAGGTGAGTACACAAGTTTGCGTAGCATATAGTATAGCGAAAAGCGTAGAAATGTGAATCAAGTAAGCTATCGACAATGACGCATGCAACCCACATGACTGCGAGTGTAGAATGCGCAACACATTTTCACCACTAGGAACATGTGAAGTAAGGCCATTAACAACCCCTTAACAAATAGGTGCTGAGTCTAAACTATAGTACTATCATTGCTAAGGTGTCAGGCAAAACAATCACTGTGTAAACATAACATACAAGCATTCATCGAGTCACGTATAACATGCGAGAGCGGTTAGCGTTGAAAGTGTTTGCGTTGTGTGTTGTTTTGTTTTGATATAGAGAATGTATGTAACACCCAAAATTGTGTTAAGCGAAAAAGGGTTCGAGTATACTCACAGAATCTGTTTAACAATTAAGCACAACCTTGAATTGGATTGAAGGGAGCACGTTGGAGTTAGCCTGAGCATAGGACAGTAGTATAAGCGTTGAACGGTGTGTAATAGAGTGTCGAATGGTGAGTACCCATTCGATCAGATGGTCATCCGAGCGGATGACCCTTCGAACGGATGGCCATTCAAATGTGATGTGGGTGTTTCTAAATCGTTTTGAAAATTTTGAAGTTTTCATTGTATTATTTAAACAAGTCATCTGGTCGGATGGTCATCCGGACGGATGGCCATTCGATCGAAAAACTTGAAGTTTGAAGTTTGGTCAAATTGTACAAGTGTTGAAAGCTATAAAGGGACAGGCCACCTGGTCGGATGATCATTCGATCGGATGGTCAGCCGATCAGATGATCATTCGAGTGAGTGATCTGTTACTTTGGAAAATTTTGTAAAATTTTCTAAGTTAAAAAGTTTGAGTTTAACGGAGACGGCGTGATGACGTGTCAAACAACGGAAACACACCATGGTCAAGTTTAGTCGATCGGATGGGAATCACACCATTCGATCAGACTTGTTGTTCCCAACGAAGTTTCATGTTCAACCCGTGAATCGGTCATCTCTCCGATGGAAATCCTTTTTCAGACCTGCTCTCAACTATAGAATGAGTAGAGAGTCTGAATGAGCCTAGTTTCCATCGGTTTTGAGTAAAAAGTAAAGAAAAGTTGAAGAAAGGTTTGAAAAGAGATGAAATCAGTTGGAAAATGATGAAATCTTGTTGAGATTCATGTTGAATAGTGTAGAAATCCTTTAGATCTGAACCCTCCTTGATGAGATGACATCACACAACCGATTGCATAAGCAACTAAGATGATGTCACCATCAAGGGGTCCAAATCAGGTGATTTCAAGAAGAAAACCAGTGATTTTTTATGGAGAAGATTATGGAGCAGTGTGTAATGATGATGGGAGTACAAGATTTGGGAGAAATACTTACGAAATAGCCTTGAATCGAGAGAAATAATGCTGAGAATGACTTGGGAGCGAGTTGGTCGAATGGAGCTGTCACATAAGTGAACAGTAGCATGTACGACGGGTATTTATAGAGTGAGAGAAAAGTAAGGCGGTGGTGAGTGCGAGGGTTGAGTGGATATCCGGTCGGATGGCCATCCAATCGGATGGTCATCCGGACGGATGTCCATTCGATCGAATGGTCATTCTACCAGTCGAGTTGTGCGAGTTAGTTTTCCAACTTTTGTTTCGTGCGTTAAGCATTGCGTTGTGTATAAGCTAGTTGAGAATAAGCATTGCGTTGAGATAACCACATAACATTAAACAAGTAGTCACACAAATAACACACATAACACATAAAATGCATAAAAGTAAATCTGCGTTTTGAGTTGCGTTGCGATAGCGTTTAGTCTAACATGCGATGTATTATGTGATATAGTGCGTGTAAATAGTATGCGTTGTAAACTGCGTTAAATGCGATAATTGCGCTTTGAATAAGCGTTGTGAATGCGTTGTAAAACATATTTTAAAAATATCGTTTAAACCCTTTTGCGATAATTGGAATCTCGAGAGTACAAGTCAATTAAGCAATAAATGGCAGATCTAAGTAATGACCCAAAAGTTGGGTTGTTACACTCTCGGGCTCATCCTCCTCGCCCGGTTCCAATGCCCTCGCATCTACCTTCAATGCTCTCCATCGTTGACCCTTATATTTCAGTTTGTGATGCCTCTCAGATTCTGTGTAGGTCCATCCCGAACCCAGTTTTGCCAGTTCAAACGGTTTATGCTTTTTCGGCGCCCCCTTATCCTCTGGCCCGATTGCACCATACAACTTCAATAATGCCGTGATCAATAGGAAATGGGGGATGATTCTTCGCCCCACCTTGTATCGGCAAATCCACACATTGTTGAGCACTAGCAACCGGAATGGAACCAAAGGAGTCCCGTGAAGTTGCATGTAAAGAACGGGCACCTCCGGATATCGGACCTCAACCTTGTCTCCTCTTCTTGGCATCACATTACAAACAACAATCATCAAGAGCAACTTTGCTTCAACTTTTAAATTTCTTCTATAAATTTTACCGTACCATGTGCCCGGTAGAAACAAAGCCTCCAACATTTGATTCCAACGAGGGTGTGCTTCCGGTCTATGGTACAAGTCATCCAAACTCGGAAACAAGTATTCCCTCACCGGCTTGCTATCAAACTTAACCAATCTTCTCAAAGTGTCAAAGGATATCTCTACATCCACATTATTTACCGTACCAATGATCTTCATCTTCTATGGCTTATCATAACTTGGACATCTAAGAGTGGCCATCCACTCTTGTATTTCTTCCTTAAACAAATTCTTCTTGTCATGATCATAACAGTCCAATGCCGCTCCAACCTAACACCTTAAACCGATCAATAACATTAAATGGCCCAAAATCGACCTCTCTCACTTCCTTCTCACATATAAATGCCACAGCCCGAACCTTCAATTTATTCATTTGTTCATGGAATAAAATAGGCTGCCAGTAATCCGGTTGATTATACAATGGACAGGCATCCCACTTTGGTTTAGGACTAGGATCCACTTGTTGTTGTTGTTGTTCTTCCTCTTCAACATCCTGATCAGCTAACCAGAACAATCTCCTTTTTCCATTTTAGACCCTCTGGTTGGCTCGAAGACCTAGCTGACTCTTTCCCCTTTCCTGTTCGACCCATCTACCAGAAAAGAACACATAAATCAACAACAAACAACAATGTCAATGCCTCATTCAACCTCAAACATCCCCACACTTGCTTGTAACTATGGTTGTAGATGCAAATCAACACAATGTTTATCTTTTCAAAACAATTTTGGGCATGATGTCTCCTACATTGGTAAGGTTTCCCAAAAATTTAGAATGCACCATCAAAACAACATCTACCTAGCATCTACAACCATAGTTCTTTGTCAACTAACAAATGCATATTAACAAGCATATACAAGCAAGTGTGTGTAGTACCATTTATTGTCAACAGCTTACATATTCATAATTCACCATCAAAAGAGTAAGAAAATACATACCTTAAGCTTGTTGATGAAGGAAATATCAAGAACTCCCAAGAAAACAAGAAACCCCCAAAACCCCAAAATTTTTCGGACCTAGGGCTTGAAAATCGGCTGGTAAAACTCATTTTTCTTCCAAATCCGAACCCAAAATCAGAATGCTTGTGAAATTTCAGTCAAGATATACCCCGAAATCACATGATTGGATGAGATTTGAAGAAGTTATGGAGATTTGAAGTTAGGGTTCTTGGTGTTGAGATGAATGTGACAATAGTTGTGTGTGGTTGGGGAGTTATGGCAGAAATCGTTGGATGGGAGTTAATTCATGATTATTAATTATTATTATTATTTTGTTTATAAAAGCTGCTGACCGACAAGACCCTTCAGCGCCCCAGGGCTACCGTAAGCTACGGTGGTACCGTAAGCTATGTTAGAACTTTTGATATCGTTGATACTTGTGCTGGATTAGTTTAGTCATAGTTTGTAGCTATTTTGAAGGTACAAGGGCTTGTTTTGTATTTCTCTAGAAGATTGTTTCCTGACTTAGTGTAGATAAGATTCCAGCAAATTTATAAATTTGCTGGCTAATCAGGAACACTATATATAGCCCTCTCATTGTAACCTTGGCAAGCTTTTGGCTCTTGAATGAATATTGGTGTTGTTACTTTCATGTGTTGATCTTGTGCTCAAATCTGATATCCAAGGTGGTTTATTGTTATATCTTATTATTTGGATTCAATACAACACTTGTTGTATTCATTAATCCATAAGCTTCACCTTCATCTTTGATCTTTCTTAACTTTTCATATCTCAAACACCTAATCAATAGGTGTTATGGGTTAAAAACAACCAACCACTGTGATCCGGATTCGTTTTGGGGATTACAATTTGGTATCAGAGCCTTAGTGCTCTTGGTTGTTGTGTTCTTGTTGAGATTTTTCATAGTTTTGAAGGTTTTTCAAGAGTTTCAAAGTTTTCAAAATTTTGGACTTAAAATGGATTGATTTGGTGTGTTTAATCGATAGGTTGTTGTTAATATATGATTAGGGAGTCATTTTGGACATTTTGAAGTATCAAAAGGTGGTTTTTGAGCTGTTTTCGAGAGATTAGAGGGTTTTAGTTCGTGTTAAACCCTCTGTCTAGCGAAATTATTTTGAACACAGCGAACAATTTTTGAAGATAGCGAACTTATTTTTTGAAGATAGCGAACTCAGTGTTAAAGACAGCGAACATAATCAAATCTTTTAGAAACTCATCGCAGGATCATTAACTTCGACGATCGTCATTCGAGCGAAATTAGTGATCATTTGCGAAACAGTGTCCAGTGACCCTTGAGCGAAATTATCGAAGGCGACTTCGAGAACGATGATAGCGAACCACAGCGTTCTTATCACGGCAATCGGTGATATTAACCTAACTATTGTTTGTGTTGTGTTTTGTCAGCGAAATTATCGGATTCGCTCGTGCAGGATCCCTTATAGCACCAGCGAAGGTTGAGCAAGTGTCAGCGAAGTCGATCAGGATCCTTCGGTCATCGGCGAAGTTAATCTTTTCACCGGTTTTCTGTGACTTGTCAGCGAAATTAAGTTCTGTTCAGCTCCATTTTGTCTAAAACAAGCAAAAATGTCGTTGAATCAACTAAGTCCAATTGCTCAAGCGGAACTTGAGACTGGAACCACCACTCGACCACCAAAGTTGAAAGGTGCTGAAGACTTCAGCACTTGGAAGACTCGCATTCAATCGTTCTTCGAGTACACGGACTACAATCTGTGGCTCTCTGTCACCGCTGGACCCCACATTCCAACGGTTGTCCGAGGAGATGCGGTGGTGGCCAACAATGATGCAACCACCTTCACTGATGAAGACAAGGCTCTAATCCAACGTGATCGTCATGCTCATGCAGCTTTAACAATGGCACTATCAACTGATGACTGCAACATGTTTGAAGAACACCGAACTGCAAATGCACTCTGGAATGCATTGATCGAGTACTACGAGGGAAATGAAGAGTTGATTGAAAGCAAGAGAGATATAGTGCAGAAACAATATGACATGTTTTGTGGATTTCGTGGAGAAAGTCTTTCTGATCACATCAGTCGCTTTCTAAATATGATGACCAAAATGAAGAAAGCGGGAAATCCTGTCACAAACCGTGCTGCAATAAAGAAGCTGCTAGATTCACTTCCCAAGGAATGGAGCCTACAATGCATGATGATCAAGAAGGATTTCCTCAACAATCCAAATCCTGTCACTCTGTCCGACCTGATCAACACCTTAAGAGCCTTTGAAATGGATGTCAACAAAAGAGAGATGAACACTGCCAGTCCCACTGCCAGTTACCCACCAAAGTCTACTCAAACCTCTGCTGGATTGAAAAATGTAGCATTTCTTTCTTCAGGTGGCATCACTCCACAAGCTTCTGACCTAATCTACGCCAACGCTTCTGCCAGCGCATCGAAAGCTCCACAACTTGTTGAGAAGACTATCACTGTTGACACTCAAGCTTTGAAAGTGTCCACCGAAAACGTGGCACTTTTCAACACATTTCTGAGCAGCTATGAAGCCCTGATGTCTGGAGAACTGAAAAAGGAGATGTTCACTGCTGAAGACATGTATCAGGTTAATCCAGATGATATGGAGGAAATGGATCTGAAATGGCAAATGGCCATGATCACCTTGAGGCTAAAGAAATTTCAAGACAAGACAGGAAAGCGTTTGGGTCTGGGAAAGGCCGGTTTTGACAAATCCAAACTTAGGTGCTACAACTGCAAGAATCTTGGCCATTTCAAGCGGGAGTGTCCTCTGTTGAAAGAAGGAAACAGTGAAACTACTCCTGCTGTAAAGCAAATCACTGTTGAAGAAAACAAGAACAACGCGTCTCCCAGCACGCCAAAAGCTTTAGTCGTTGAAGACTATGATTGGAGTGAAGAAATTACTGAAGCAAAGGAGCAAGTCAACAAAGCTCTGATGGCTAAGATCTCAAGTGAATCCTCATCGAGGCAGACACCCGGAATTCCAAAAGGAGAGAATACTGCTGACAAAGGGTTGAAAAGCATTCTCACTTCAGTGGAGCCTGAAAATGAAAAGAAATGTGGAGAAGCTGAGGAGCATGTTTCGAAAGAGGCATCTGATCAAAAGAAAGGTAAAGAAAAGTTCCCAGCAGCCGCCATGAAAGCAGATTCATCAAAAGAAAAAGCTGACAAGGACTTGGTAAACAGCATTCCACTCAGTTTCAAAGAAAAATTATGCACACCAGCATGCGTTGATGTCGTGGCACATTACAAGTCTCTTAATCTTGAGTTTGAGAGACAAAAAGACAAGGCCTTAAAAATGAATAACGAACTTAAACTGAACGAGGCCGCATACCAGAGAAAGTTGAATTCAACTTTAGCTGAGATGCAAACTCTAAAAGAATTTGTGATTAGAAAAGATTTCATCATTAACGATCTCACAGATAGATTAGAAAAGGCCTTAAATGATACTAACAAATTGCAAATCATCATTGATAAATGGAATGTCAGTCAAAGGCCTTTACTGACATCAAAAACTGCCAACGACCAACGTATGTGAAAGACGGGATCGGGTATAAGGATAGGCAAGGAAACGAACGAAAACTCTTTCTTCCACCACATAGCAAAAACTATGTGCCTATACCTACTCCTCATCCCGAAAATGATCTCATTGATGAAAAGGCCTCTATAGAACAAAACGATTCTTGTAAAAACGAAACAACCGCTAACTTTTCTAAAAGTGATGCAGATCCAATTGTGTGTAAAGAAGATGTGTGCGATGAGGATGGAGACTGCGGCGGTTCAAAAATAGGAATCGGATATTCAGGCAACAGTTATTCCACCGTTAACTGGTTCGTCTGGAATTGTTCTAAGAAAAACAATGTTAAGGATGAATGTAATAATTTAAGTAGGATGGATGACTGTAATGGCCGAGTGCCTAAATTTAAATCTTCGGATGACTGTAAGGGCCCTGTGCCTACATTTGAGACCCGTGATCGTGAACATGCTATGTTTGAATGTCATGATTTAAATTCTGCATTTTGTGATGATAAAGTTGTCTGTGAATCTCCTGTATTTGTTCCAGAATTGAAAAAGAATAGCTTTGGAAAATTCCTCACCGAGGAAATTCCAGAATTTATTCCATCTCGAACAGGTATGACAGATTCTGAAAAGAAAGTCACTGAAGATCAATGCACCGAAGACTCAAGCACTGCTTCAAGCCTTGAGGATGAGCAAATGTCAGAAACAACAGACAGTGAGAGCACAAAATTCTCAGGTGAAGAAAGCTTGAAAACCTCAAGTGAAGATCACACAACAAATGATGAAAGCTCAGAAAGCTCAAGTGTTGAAACTATTAAAGACCAAAATCCAGAAGGTTCAAGCGAAGATCAAAGCTGCAATGATTCAATTTACGAAGCAAGTGAAGAACAGGACTCAAGTGAATACCAAACGTCTGAAAGCTCGTCTGATTATGACAATAATGAAGAATGTTCAGAAGATGAAAGCAGAATTGACAAGAAAATGAAGAAAGCAGAAAGCTCAAGACACTCATCACATACATCATCTTCTAACACCAAAAGACCCAGACATAAAAGATGTTTTCGCTGTGGTCATTTAGGACATACAGCGAAACATTGTAAAACCAAGAAGTTTTCTAAACCAGAGCATGATTTTCTTACAAACGTCACATATCAGTTAAATTATCTTAAGAAGTCTGTTAAAAATCTGGTTGAGTCAACTGCCTATTTTTGGAAACAAAAAGAGGCCAAAGTGGGTCAAAATCACGATAGATTCGAAATGAAGCAAATATGGGTTCCCAAAACTAATTAATTTGTATATTTGTGTTTTTGTGTATATCAGAATAAACTCCAGAAATGGCTCCGCATGCTCATGGAATACATCTGGCACGTAGACAGCGGATGTTCAAGACACATGACAGGACTGAAGGAACTTCTGAAGAATTTTCGCTTCATTGATGGTGATTTCGTATCTTTCGCTGGAGACGAGAAGGGAGGAAAGATTGTTGGAGTAGGAGATGTGGTGTCTGAAGCCCTCACTCTGGAGAATGTCAACTATGTGCCGGAGCTGTGCTACAATCTCATGAGTGTCTCACAAGTCTGTGATAAAGGAATATCGGTGCTTTTCAATGACATGGAATGCCTGTTCCTGAAGCCCGGATATGTTGTTCCTGCTGAAATGATCATGCTCACAGCTCCAAGACAAAACAACACATACGTGCTCAACATGAAAAACGCCAAGACAAATGACAACTTAACCTGCCTGATCTCTAAGGCTTCAGAATCAGAATCACTGCTTTGGCATAGGCGACTGGGGCATGTTAATTTCAAAAATATGAACAAACTCTCTAAGTTAAACTTAGTTAGAGGTCTTCCAATTAAGGAATTTCCATTTTCTGAAAAATGCATTGCATGCGCCCAGGGAAAACAACATAAGAAACCGCACAAGTCCAAAGCAGTGAACACGATTACGGCACCTCTTCAGTTGTTGCATATGGATCTTTTTGGTCCAATCAGTGTTAAAAGTCTTGCTAAAAGTTCTTATTGTTTGGTGATTACAGATGATTTCTCTCGTTTTTCTTGGGTTTATTTTCTTGAGGCTAAAAGTGAAACAGCGGAAATTCTCAAGGCATTCATTCCCTTGATTGAGAACGTGACCAAATTAAAAGTAAAGTCAATCAGAAGTGATAATGGCTCGGAATTCAAAAATCAAACTTTCATATCCTTCTGTGCAGAAAAGGGAATTCATCTTCAATACAGTTCAGCCCGAACTCCTCAACAAAATGGGGTTGCTGAACGCAAGAACAGAACATTGATTGAAGCCGCAAGGACCATGCTAGTGGATTCAAAGCTTCCAATCATCTTCTGGGCAGAAGCAGTTAACACGGCTTGCTACGTTCTTAACAGGGTTCTCATTGTAAAACCACACGGAAAAACGGCGTATGAACTTCTCTTCAAAAGAAAGCCGCTTATTGATTTCTTCAGACCATTTGGATGCTCCTGCACTCTTCTAAACACTCAAGAGAATCTCATCAAGTTCGAAGCAGTGGGTGATGTCTGCTACTTTATGGGATATTCATCCACTCAGAAAGCTTACAGAGTCTACAACAAGAGAACAAAGATGGTGATTGAATCATACTATGTTGATTTTCAAGAAGGAAACTGCACCAACACCGGAAGTACTCCTGATTGGTTCTATGATGTGGGCGTGATTTTTAACACCTTTGAAATTCCGGAAGTAGTTCCAGACACTAAACCTGTTGAAGACACTCATGTTGAACCATTGTTTGACTCATCCGACATTGGCTTAACTCCATTTACTACCCGTCTATCTCCATCAACTGCTGACCCTATTTTGGCTGTAAATGAAGCAACTGGTGACACTTCGCCTGAGAACACCCAAGAAAACGGTGCTTCTTCTTCACAGGCGAATGTGAATGAACCAACTCAAGAAGATGATCCACCAGTGATTTACGTGGACGAACACTTCACCAACCTTCCGCAGCAAATTGAATCTCTGACAAATGCCGGATACAAGACGAATCGAAATCATCCTCTTGAAAATGTTATCGGCGCAGTTGAAGAAGGAGTGCGTACACGTGGGCAATCGTCAAACATCAACAAAGGGCTATTTGCAGCTTTTCTGTCACAATCAGTTCCACGGGACATCGAAGACGCCATTCAAGACTCCAGTTGGGTTCAGGCGATGCAAGAGGAACTTTCTCAATTCAGGAAGCTTAAAGTTTAGGAGCTAGTAGATTTACCTGAAGGAAAGTTTCCGATTGGTACTAAATGGGTCTTCCGAAACAAGATGGATGATCGTGGAGTGGTAATCAAGAACAAGGCTCGACTGGTGGTCCAGGGGTTTCGACAAGAAGAATGAATCGACTACGAAGAAGTTTTTGCTCCGGTTGCACGACTAGAAGCCATCAGAATATTCCTTGCTTACGCGTCATACAGAAATTTCAAAGTTTTTCAGATGGACGTAAAAAGCGCTTTTCTGTATGGAAAGGTAAAGGAAGAAGTCTACATGTGTCAGCCTCCGGGTTTCGAAGATCCTCATTTTCCAGGACGCTACTACAAGTTGGACAAAGCCCTCTATGGTCTTCACCAAGCTCCACGTGCTTGGTACGAGACTCTGTCAACTTATCTTTTGAAGTGTTGATACACCAGAGGAACGATCGACATGACTCTCTTCACTAAAAGAGTCGGGCAAGACGTAATGCTGGTTCAGATTTATGTGGACGACATCATCTTCGGGTCGACCAACGAAGAACTGTGTAGAGAATTCGAGTCTGTCATGAAGGTACAATTTGAAATGAGCATGATGGGAGAGCTGACGTTCTTCTTGGGGCTAGAAGTGAAGCAAAAGGATGACGGGATTCTTATTCATCAAGCCAAGTACATTCGGGATATTCTCGCAAAGTACAACATGAATGACTGCAAAGTTGCAAGTACTCCATTTGCTTCTCAGACGGAGCTTACTCTAGATCCTCAAGGAAAACCTGTAAACAAGTCATTCTATCGCTCGATGATCGGATCTCTGATGTACTTAACGGCTAGCAGGCCTGACATCATGTGGGCCGTCTGTCTCTGTGCTCGCTTTCAGACTAATCCCAAGGAATCTCATGAAACCGCTGTGAAGCGCATCTTCCGCTATCTTAAAGGAACTCCGAAACTAGGTCTTTGGTATCCTAAAGATAGTAATTTTGATCTTATTGCTTATTCTGACAGTGATCATCCAGGTTGTAAAGTAGATCGCAGGTCTGTATCAGGAGGATGTCAATTCTTGGGAAATCGTCTGATCTCATGGCAAAGCAAGAAACAGACAACTGTGTCCACCTCCACCGCTCAAGCAGAATACACCGCGGCCTACAGTTGCTGTTCACAAGTTCTCTGGATACAAAATCAGTTGTTGGATTATGGAATCAACATCATGAAGACTCCTATATTCATCGACAATGAGGCATGTCTGGGAATTGTGAAGAATCCCATCCACCACTCCAGAACGAAGCATATCGAAATTCGTATTCACGCAATTCGAGATGCGTACGAGAAAGGATACATTCAAGTGGTACCAGTGGATACAACCCAGCAACGGGGCGACATTTTCACCAAAGCTTTCGATAAAACGCGATTCAACCAGCTGGTAACCTGGTTGGAAATGGTAAATTTCCTTGAATGGAAATGAATCTTGTGTCCAAAAGCTTTCGTAAATACACTATCCTTGTTCATAAAAAAAAAAAAAAAACCGTTCGTTGAAAGTAAAACAAGTATCGTAAAGCGTTGCCCACCAAAGAAATTTTCTGATTCTTAAAATTTCATTTTCGGGCAAATGGACATTCGAAAATAAAGATTTTAGGGGGGATATTCCAGAAAATCAAAATACGATGCTTGTTTCTGACTCCTGTTAGAGGAAATGATAGAAAATTGCTAACACTTTGCCATTTCTTGCAAAACAGAAAACAAAACAAAAAGAAATCGGGGTACCAAGCAACGACGTGTCGGTAGATTCAGCAACACCAACGAGTAAACTGCTGTTAGGGAGCAAAACATAACATCTACACAAGGATTCTGGCTTTTCTCAGGCATTACGCATCTTGTGGGTAACACGTTGCAGCATATGGCTTAATGGTCTTAAATCTTGTGTTGATAGATTGCCAAAGTCTGAAATCTCGGGTCTTTATATTGATTTCCATTCGGGGGGTATCATAGTTGGTCTTCTGCTGCATCCAGATACATGCTGACCTAGAACTTCTATGATATCCCTTCATAATAAGCGCCTTAATAAAAAAAAAAAAAAAAAAAGGCCAAACCCTTTCATAATAAGTGCCTTTTGTGGCCAGAAACCTTTTGATGGATTAGTTTCGGTCTCTCTGCTGTACGAAAGTACTGACCTGTTCACCGAACTATCTGTCTCGCCCTCGATAGTTCTTGGAATCTCTGTGGTACGAAAGTACAGACCTGATCTCCGTTCTATCGTTGAAATGAATGGATTCAATATACTCACCTGTTATGAAGAACCTTTGTGCATACCTTGATCACGGGGGTATGTCCTAACGTGGGACTCACAGGCGTAATGTTTCTATTCTCAATAGCTTGTGTGGGGGCCATAGAAGTCTTGTCAATATTACCAAAACATGATAAAAGCGCTCTCCGAAGGCATGTTGAAAGAAGGATGCATGGATTTAAGCGGACAAACATACTGGCAGTTTTTCTTGTGCCCTGGTTAGTACTTATTAATAATAATAATAAATAAGGAATTGGCAAGTGTTGGCGATATGATCTTCTGCAGGTAAGTCACTGAGCGTCGATTGCTTCAAGAAGTTCCGCATCAAATGAAACCTCCCAGAGCTGAAAATTCGAAGTTCGGAGTCTAATTGGCCCAAATTTTCTCTGTTGTGTAAATATTTAGTAATCTTTAGTGTTTTAAACAAAACTGGGCATGCTTTTCGAGAAAGTTTGAAATTTACGAGCGAAATTAAATTTATTTTGAAAACTTATTAAAAGTAGCGAAATTAAGATACCAGCGAAATAGTTATTTCGCCCGGTACGGAAATCCAAGCATAAATATCTTCAACCGTCACTTTTCAAAAAAAAATTAAAATCATTCGCTAACCGTCTTCGCTAATTCTCCGGACATTCTCTCTTGTTTTTCACCAAAATTCCCTAACATAATCGACACAAGATTCAAGTTCAGTCAAGATTATCAGGTAATATCGTTCACTCAATCGCTGCTTTCTCATCTTGATCGGATTCGAGTTTTGATTCATGTCTCAATCTGTGTGTGGGTTCGAGTTTCGATTATCTTCACATTGTTCTTAACATGTTTAAAATCTGTTAATGTTATGCTTGAAAAATGTTGCTTGTATATGACCGGCTTTCGTTACACTTCGGAATGTCATGAAATCACCTAAATCGTATGATGACGGTGGGAAATCAGTGATTAAGGGGGTTGAACAGTTAGGGTTTTTGATGGGTTTAAGAAGAAACTTTTGAAGACAGCGATTTTAACATGATGACAGCGATGATAGCGAATTTAACCCTTAATCACGGAAGTTCAAAAGTCTCGAACGCGAGTTCGAGCACCCTGCAAAATAGTCTAATTCGCTCGTGTAGCGATTTGGTCTATTGTGTTCGCTGGTAAATCGTTTCCGGAAAAGAAACGTTGTCATCGCTATGTTCGCTAGCGAAATTAACCTCGACATCTTGCACATGTTCCGATTTAGTTACCGACAAACTGTAACCGGACCACTAGCGAACTTAGCGAAGATAATCAGTGTCTGATCTACCAGCGAAGTCAGCGATGATCTATCTTCGTTGATTGATCTTGTTTCTGATCTCGATATCCAGCATCAGCGAAGACAGCTTGACCTGGCAGCGATTTTTATGCTTGTTTTTTTTTAATATATTCCTTGTAAATACGGTTTTTGTGCATAGCTCTTTGTGTAAACTTCCATTCTAACTTGGCTCGTTTTACGTGATATATGCAGTATGGTGAAGAATCTCGAGTGGGATAAAACGTCTAAACATAATCAAAGCATCAATCTAGATGAAGTGCCTCAAGATTTTGAAGATGTAACCAGATGGGTGCGTTCCAGCAGAATCGGTTATGCTGTGGAGACAGCTGTTAAAGTTTACAAGATTCACATTCAACAATTCTGGGAAAACGCAAAACCAGAAACCATCAACAACAAAAGAGGGATAGTGTCAACGGTTTGCAACAAAAGAGTAGAGGTGACTGAAGACCGGATACGCCAGGTTCTGAAGCTTCAAGACAATGATCAAGATCCGTTAAGCCTGGATCAAGATGATATCCTGGATGGTTTTCGAGGGATGGGTTATCCTGGAGATTTCCGTCAAAAGAAAGAGATCAAGAGAGGAGGACTCACCAGAGACTGGAGATTCATTGTTCATGTTATTTCTATGAGTCTAGCACACCGAAAGGGTGGCTTTGATGGGTTGAACTTGGATTGGTCGGCAGCCATGCGAAATTTGTGTCTTAAGCAGAAATTTAATCTCTCGGGGTTAATTTTCAAATACATGCTTGAAAATGTAAGTGGAGCAACGTGGGCAATGTATCCAAGATTCGTTCAGATGCTGATAAATAGCCAACACAAAGATCTCCCAACTGATGGAGATCTTTACAAGTTTCACATCTCCACAAGCCGCCAGTACACTGAGATAAAGACTCAGGAATGGGTGATGTTGCATGATTGGATGTACCGAGTAGAGAGACTACCAATAGTAAAGGAAGCTTATAGAAAGTACAAGGAAGCTGTTCGAGAAAAACAACAACGAGCTGCTCAGGCTCAAGCCGAAGCAGCTGCAAGAGAAGAACGCGCTAAAGGAAAAAGGAAAGAAAAACAAGTGGCTGAAGACGAACCACCCAAAAAGAAAAGGGCATCAGGAAGCACTGAACGATTTATGGAGGCAGGCATAAGGGCGGGCGAGTCAGAAGAACACCGCCAGCACATTGAAGATTTGAAAGCGATTCATGCCTTGCAAGAAAAAGAGAAAAGAGAAAAGAAGTTGAAGCGAAAGGAGATATCATCCACAGAAAGACCAGTGATTGTGACAGGAGAAGTTCAATCATTAAATGACTTCGTTGACACTTTGATAATAGATCCGGATGAAGCTTCGGCGAGCAAGGGCCCCTCCAAAGTATCTCCTGTAAAGCCAACGAGGTTTTCAAAGCCTCCAGTCCCACCACAAAGGATCCGTCCCTTTCAAGAGCTTTACGATAAACTTGTTGAGAACGCCAGTCCATCTGTGGCAAAGGAGATCTATCTTCTCAAAAATCAAGTCAACGACACAAACATTTTAAGAGAGAAAATCAAAGATCAGCGTAAGAAGAATAAGGAGATGAATGCCTACATGGCCAAGCAGTCCAAGTTCATCAGGTTCCAGCAAGCTGGGCTGGAGAAAATGTATAGAATGATGAGAAGCATGTGTGAGCAGATGAAAGTAAAACCCATGTTTTCCTTTGAAGAAATCTTTGACTTTGAGGGTTTCGTGGAAGAAGAAAATGCTCGAAAAGAAAAGGAGGCTGAAGCCAAGAAAAGGCGTTTGGAATCGGTGGAAAAAGTAACTGAGGGAAACGAAAGCGATGAAGAGGAAGTGGATCGAGATGTTATGCCAGCCAAATTCCTCGAATGGGGTCTTGAAGAAGAAGTTCTGTACGAACAAGAAAATGGAAAGACCTTCTCTCCTGAACATCCTGAATGGTTCAAGAAAGAGAGAGAACGACTCCCAGACCTTTATCAAGTCATAACAGTAGAAAAGAGTGAAGCCACTGATAAGATCCTCAGCTGGAAGTTCGACAATCTTCGAGGAATGTTTGTGGTGAAGAGACGTGGTGGAGTAATCCAGTATTTCCAGACCGGCTTTGATCTTTTCACACTTCCTAGGTGGGATCTTCGGGAACTTGGCCGCCTAGACATATTAAACCCAGAAGAAAGAGGAATCGGGAGGGATTTCGAGCGGATTATTGCCAAAGAAAGCATCAAGGGTTTCCCCAATCATGCTCCACAGCGTCCAAGACGCAGAGTTTCAAAGACAACCATTGATCCAGTAACCGGAAAGGGAAAAGTGACGTGGGTGATCAACCCTGCCAAAGTTGTCACGAGGATTAAGCTTCCGGAAGAAGTGCTTGTCGCCCTCAATGATTTTAAGAAATGGTTTTACGACAGCAGGACTGGTGAAGCTGTTATAAGATCCAATGCAAATGAGGATATTCGTATTCTGGATCCGATGGATGTTTTTATGTTTGGGCTCTCAGATCTAACCATATTGAACGCTAGCCGTATAAATGTGGGAGCTGGTAATGCAAACATGGAGGAGGCAGCGTTATTTCAGAGAGCGGTGGAGCGAGCCTGGAAGTTGAAAAGAGATATGCTGGATCTGGTAGATAGAATTGAAAAGAGAAAAGAAAAAGGAGAAAATAAAAGGGAAGCAAGAAAGAAGAAGAAACACGAACGAAAGACAGAAGGAACTTCTTCTTCCACAACTGAACCCACTACAACATCACCACCTCCGGCCTCATCCACATATGAGGCCACTAAGGAGGACCAACCAATTAGTGAAGCTTCAACAGCTCAAGAAACTCCAACTGTGCCAATCGAGACCGAAGCACCAACAGAAACGACAACAAGTATCGAAAAACCAACAGAGCCTGAAAAGCAAGCTACAGAGAATCCGGCGGCCACAACTGAAGAATGAAAACGACAAGTATGCAACGATCTAGGGGGGATATTGTTAGAACTTTTGAGATCGTTGATACTTGTGCTGGATTAGTTTAGTCATAGTTTGTAGCTATTTTGAATGTACAAGGGCTTGTTTTGTATTTCTCTAGAAGATTGTTTCCTGACTTAGTGTAGATAAGATTCCAGCAAATTTATAAATTTGCTGGCTAATCAGGAACACTATATATAGCCCTCTCATTGTAACCTTGGTAAGCTTTTGGCTCTTGAATGAATATTGGTGTTGTTACTTTCATGTGTTGATCTTGTGCTCAAATCTGATATCCAAGGTGGTTTATTGTTATATCTTATTATTTGGATTCAATACAACACTTGTTGTATTCATTAATCCATAAGCTTCACCTTCATCTTTGATCTTTCTTAACTTTTCATATCTCAAACACCTAATCAATAGGTGTTATGGGTTAAAAACAACCAACCACTGTGATCCGGATTCGTTTTGGGGATTACAAGCTACGGTAGCTTTTGGGCAAAAATACTCACCGTAAGGCAGTAGCAAACTGCCATAACACTTTTATTTCTTCAAATCCCACCGTAACTTACGGAGCCACCGTAAGCTACGGTGGCATCTAGGCGATGGGGGTTTGCATTTTTTTTTCAAATCTTGATGTTTTGTTTGTTTGTTTTTAGATTTTATAATTTTTATGCTTTTATATTTTTTTCAAAAAACATGAAAATTACCCTACCCCCCAAGAAAAACCCGTGTTGTCCTCAACACCGTGTTTGAGAAATGCGCAAAAATTTCCCCACACTTGTTTCAAACACAGTTCAAGACGAGTACGGTAATTGTTTTAAAAACAATGAAACTAACTAACTACACTAAATATTTACACTAACAAACTTGGGCCTCTTATGCTTCTTCCTCATCCAATGGGCGTAGAATGTAGCCCACTTTGTCAAGCTCGAGATTGTTGATGTTGTTCCCCTCAAAGTATGGTTTGAGCCGATGCCCATTCACCACTTGCTTCGTGTGATTGTGAACATCTTCAATCTTTATATCACCAAACTTGCCCACTCTTGTGATCACATATGGCCCCATCCATTTACTTTTCAATTTCCCCGTGAAAAGCTTCACCCTTGAATTGTACAACCACATCTTTTGACCCACTTCAAAGGTTCGTTTTCGTAACTTTGCATCATGAACCTTTTTAAGTTTATCTTTGTATGCGGATGCACATTCGATTGCTTCATCTCTAATCTCCTCAATCTCTCTCAATTAAAGATTTCTTATATTTCCTGCTTCGTTGTAATCCGCATTAACCGTCTTGATTTCCCATAATGCTCGGTGAGCTAACTCCATCGGTAAATGACTCCCCTTCCCATATACCAACCGATAAGGGGTTGTACCAATTGGAGTTTTATAGGCCGTTCGGTATGCCCATAATGCGTCGTCTTACTTGCTCGACCAATCCTTACTATCCATCCGCACCGTTTTTATCAAAATCTCATTTATTTGTCAGTTGGACACTTCAACTTGTCCACTAGTTTGCGAGTGATATGGAGTAGCGATTCGGTGGTTCACGTTGTAACGCTTTAACAGCTTCCCAAAGTTAAAATTCTTAAAATCTAAACCACCATCACTAATGTTAACCCTCGGGATCCCAAAACGAGCAAAGATGTTGGATTGTAAAAACTTACATACCACCGAATGATCATTGGTCCTTGTAGCTATGGCTTCAATCCACTCCGAAACATAATTTACGACAACCAAAATATACAAGAACCCATTCTAGCCCAGAAAAGGACCCATAAAATCTATGCCCCATACATCAAACACTTCAACTACCAAAATGGGTTGTAAGGGCATTTCATCCCTCTTTGAAATACTTCCCACTCTTTGGCAATTTAAGCAATTTCGGGCATACTCACATGCATCTTTGAAAATCATGGGCCAATCAAACCCACATCTAAGCACTTGATAACCTGTCTTATGACCACTAAAATGACCTCCACAAGCGGATGAATGAGCATAGGTAAAATCTCCAACACTTTCATCTCGGGAATACACCTCCGAATCACTTGTATTGCTTGACTTGGACCATAAATTGTTGCTTCCTTTTCTTGGTCCAATGACTCAGAATTGCACCCGTGGCTAAGTAGTTAACATAATGAGCATACCACGGTGCGGTCGACACGGCTAAAAGTTGTTCATCAGGAATCCGTTCATTAATCTCACTTGCATTATCAATTCCTTCCAATGGAATTCCGGATAAGTGATCCGCCACAACATTTTCACATCCCTTTTTATCCCGAATTTCCAAATCAAACTTTTGTAACAAAATCACCCAACGAATCAAAGGGGGCTTCGCATCCTTCTTCTCCATCAAGTAACGAACCGCACTATGGTCCGAATACACAATCACTTTGCTCCCCCCAAATGTAAGATCAAAACTTTTCTAAGGCATACACCACCACAAGCAACTCCTTTTCAGTTGTAGTGTAATTCAGTTGCGTCTCGGACAACGTCTTGCTTGCATAGTAAATCACCACCGGCTTTTTATCAACTCTTTGACCCAAAACCGCTCCAATAGTACTATCACTAGCATCACAAATGATCTCGAATGACTTTGACCAATCCGGTGGTTGCAAGATGGGAGCTTTCACCAACTGTTCCTTCAAAACATTAAAAGCTTGCAAACACTCATTACTAACATCAAAAGGGACATCTTTCAATAACATATTACATAAAACTTTGGTAGTTACACTAAAACCCTTAATAAATCGTCGATAAAAACCCGCATGTCCCAAAAATGATCTTACCCCCTTAACATTTTTCGGTGGAGGCAAAGATGAAATAACCCGAATTTTCACCTTGTCTACCTCCATCCCCCGGTAAGAAATTACATGACCTAAGACAATACCCTCTTGTACCATAAAGTGACTTTTTTCCCAACTTAGCACCAAATTTGTCTCGACACATTGTTTTAAAACCTTTTCTAACTCATCGAGACAAGACTCAAAATTTGGGCCAAAAATAGAAAAATCATCCATGAATACTTCGAGTAATTCCCCGACCATGTCTGAAAAAATGCTCATCATACATCGTTGAAAAGTGGCCGGGGCATTACATAATCCGAGTGGCATTCGCCGAAAAATAAAAGTTCCATACGGACATGTAAAGGTGGTTTTGTGTTGGTCATCTAGGTGGATTGCAATTTGATTATATCCCGAATACCCATCCAAAAAACAATAATATTTTTAACCCGAAAGTTTTTCAATAATTTGGTCAATGAAGGGTAACGGGAAATGGTCATTAGAAGTAGCGGCATTTAGTTTATGGTAATCTATGCACACTCACTACCCGGTGACCGGTCTGGTGGTGATTTGCTCGCCTTGTTCATCTTTTATTACCTGAATGCCGGCTTTTTTCGGAACTACCAGTGTCGGACTCACCCTTGCACTATCCGAGATGCGATAGATGATCCCCGCATCCAACCACTTCATTACCTCTTTTTTAACAACCTCCCTCAAATTAGGATTCACCTTTGTGTCTCTCTGGTTGGCTTGGCATCCTCGGTAGTGATAATCTTGTGCATGACTATGGACGAACTAATACCTTTCAAGTCAGCTATCGTCCATCCTATGGCCGCCTTATGAGCCTTCAACACCCTTAATAATCCCTCTTCTTGAGCCGCGTCCAAATTAGAGGCAATGATCACCAGTAAAGTGTCATTATCCCCCAAAAATGTGTACTTTAGATGGCTCGGCAACTCCTTCAACTCCACTAGTGGTGGACACTCCAATGAGGGCTTTGTATCCGAATTGATCTCCACTGGTAAACTTTCAATTTGGTGGGTCCATGGTGGTTGCCCCTCTTTGACCGCTAAAGCCTCTTGTTCTTTCTCCTCCATTCTCAAAGCACAAGCGTGTACCTTTTCAGAAAAATCACAAATACACGTCTCTAAAACATCTTCCTCATACTCATGCGGGTTGCATCCGTCAACTATATCTGCCATGAAACACTCATCACCACCAAAAGAGTTAGAAATGTTAGTAAAAACATTTAACCTCAACTTTCTATTACAGAATGACATGTCGACCGTACCATATCGATAATCAATCACGGCATGAGCGGTGTTCAAAAATGGACGACCCAAAATAACATTTTGTTGTTGAATTGGGTCCGCGGATGAGTAGTCTAAAACAAGAAAATCAACCAGATAATAAAATTCATCAACCTTTACAATGATATCCCGCACAATCCCTCGGGGAAGCTTATGAGACAAATCGGCTAGAACAACCGTTGCCTCAACCCGCTTCAATGGACCAAAATCGTATGGGTCATATAAGCTCCCCGGTAAAATACTCACCCCGGCTCCAAGATCTAGTAACGCCCTCGACATTTGAAAATTTCCATCTTGAATATTTATAAGAGGCGTTCCCGGATCTTGGAGCTTAGGAGGAAGATCCCCTTTCAATACCGCGCTTACCCTTTCCGTTAAATCAACCTGTTTAGGCACTTTTTGTTGCCTCTTTTGGGTACACAATTCTTTTAAAAACTTTGCATAAGCGGGTACTTGTTTAATTGCTACAAGTAACAGAAGATTAACTTTCACTTGTTTAAACACTTCCCACATTTCCTCCTTTTGAGGACCCCCTTTTGAAATAAAATTCTTTTTACCCGGATCGACTAAAGCCGAAGGAAATGGAACTTGACTCGGTCCCCCTTCCTCGTTTTTATCTTTTATTTCTTCACTTATTACCGGTTTTTCAAAAATGGTTTTTTAGAAACTTTTGTGGGATTTTCATTTTCTTCCTCACTCTCCATACCCGTGATATCCTCAACCACCCCATCAACCAAACCCGATGATGAGTTGGTTTTGTACTCTTTCCCACTTCTCAAAACGCTCACATGATTAATATTAATATTACTACGAGATGAACTATGAGAAGGGTTTACCTTAGTGTCGCTTAGCAATTGACCTTTACTTTTTTTCAAGTCTTCCACTTTGGTTGTAAGTTGACCCATTTGGGTGGTCAAAGATTGAATCCCCTTATCCCGGATTTCATCTTTTTGAATGCGAGAATCGTCCATTTGGTTCCCCTATTGCATTTCCATTTACATCGCCTTCAACATCTCCATGACTTCATTTCCACCCGAATAACTTTGACCTGAAGACCCATCATGTGCATAACTAGTTTGATATTGCCTTTGAAATCCTTGGTTGTTCCCGCCTCTATAAGCACCTTGGTTATTAAACGGTTGGCGAGGAACAAAGTTTCCTTGATTTCCTTGAAAGTTCGGATTTGCTTGATTTGATGGATTTCCATATCGAAAATTCGGATGGTTTCGTAATCTGGGGTGGTATGTATTTGAGTTCATGTTGTAATTTCTACCACCTCCACCTTGGCCTTGAATCGCGTTCACTTCTTCATATTGCCTCCACCTCATTGGCAATTTTCAGCCGCATGCCCTAATTTATTATAAATTGCACAAACATCATAGATTTGGTTTGTAGTTTGCACATTAACATCCTCCGCCACATGAACTTGGGTTCTAGTAATGGCAAGTCTCACTCTCCTCGATGATTGAGCCTTTCTCTTTGATGTGACCGCCATTTGTTCCAAAAACGCCCAATCGTCTTGCTCGTAATTGGTACCGAATGTACCATTCGTGATAGACATTAAGTCACGAGCATCTTCGGAATTCAACCCTTCATGAAATGCATTCAACAATTCCCACAACTCGATCCCATGATGAGGACAATTATTGATCATCAAATTAAACCGTTCATAAGCTTCATGAAACATTTCACCTTGTTGTTGTTGAAAGCTTCTCAAGCTTCTTCTTGTATCATTGGTCTTTTGGGCCGTGAAAATTTCCTCTAAAAATCTTTGTTGTATCTCTACCCATGTATAAATCGAAGTCGATGGTAAGGTGTAAAACCATCTCTTCACTCTATCTTCCAACGAAAACTGAAATAGTACCAACTTGACCTCATCTGATAAAAACCCTTTCCCACCGATAGTATTTCATATCAAATCATATGCCTCCAAATGAAAATAAGGTTCCTCCGTTGCTAATCCCTTATGTTTCGGTAAACTTTGGAGGGAATTGGTTCTAACTTCAAAAGTCCTCCCTTGATTATTTTGAGGAATGACTACCGGTGAAGGATTATTTGTAATACCTGGACGAAAATGTGCTTCAATACCCCTCACAGCATCTCGGTTATGTCTTCGTGGCACACCCAATCGGACTCTTGGATGTGGTGGACCTATTGGTCTTTGAACCGGTCTCTGAGGCACAAATTGTTGAGGCGTTGGTTGATACATTTGCCCCACTTGTTGTTGTTGAGGTATTTGTCTTTGAATTTGTGGCCCTTGTGGTGGCAATTGTTGTGGAACAATTTGTTGTTAAGGAGGTCTACCAAAACCATGCATACCTTGACCTTGCACATACGTGTAATCCCCTTGATCTCCGTCACCCCCATAAACATAACCTTCTTCTTCGTACCTCGCAAACTCTTCCTCATACCCGTCATCATACCCATCATGTCTAGCCCCCATAGTTTGTAAAAATTGTGGTGGTTGATATTGTACCCCCGGTTGTAATGGTTGTTGGAATGAAGAGGTAGTAAGGACTATGGATGAATTTGGTTAAAATGGATGTGGTGGTGGTATTTGTTGTAAAGAAGGTGATTGGCCGGAAGTTGGGAAGAAAGATGAAAAAGGTGGAACAGTTGATGAAGGGTTATAGCTAAAGGAATGGTCGGTTTCGGTACTTGTAGGTAATGTGGTGTTAGGTGGTTTAAGCTCATGAATTGGTGTAGGAATGGTAGTAGAATTTGGTGGAGGTGTGGATGGTGTTGTTTGACCCGTAGTGGGTGGTGGTGGTGGATCCATTGTATCACTTGGCGTAATTGGTGTAGTTGTTGTAGTAGGTAAACCAATGACTTTGTTTTCTCGTAGTAGGACTCGGTTTCTTCACAAAGTTCGCTCAATTTCCGAATCGAATGCTAATGGTGATAGCTTGTGAGAGGCCTCTAGTATGCATGCACCTGTAAATACCTGCACACTAAACACAACCAGCGTAAACCCAAAAAAATAACAAGCTAAAACTATAAAAGATAACACACGTTGCGCACTACTCCTCGGCAACGGTGCCAAAATTTGACGTGAATTCGAAGTCTCACTTAAATTTAATCCAAAGACAACTAATTAGCTAGCGGTAAGTGGGTATCGAACACATGGAGTTTGTGGAATATGTGTTATCTAAATAGCTTTTCTAGAAGATTAAATAAAACTAAGTTGCAGAAAATGTAAATTCAAAGTTTTGGTTGGTTGGTTTTAAGTAGCTAAATTAAACTAAACTAGATTGTAAATGAAATATTAGGTTTTGTAAACAGATTAAAAAAAGAGTGACCATCCTAGGTTTCAGGTTTTAATCGATACTAATGTTTATGCTTAACTAGAAAGAACCATATAGACATGGCTCGTGTTTGATTACTTGTTTGTGATAAAAGGGAACTAAGTACTCGGATTACAAGAACGCGAGGTTGTTACCCGATGACCAATTGACTAATATCCAACCCTAATCCCTCCCATGATATCTCGATTGCTAACGGTAGCAAGAACGTATGGTTTAGACTAAAATCAAACACGAATAAACAATTTACAAACAAACATTCAAACACCATAACAACTAAACAAACATTGCAAGTTTATTATTCTATAAATTCAGGCAAAAACATAGTATCAAAAGCAAACCTTAACCGACAAGTTTAGCGTCTCATAGCTCGGTGAATCATTATAACATCAAGTTCAATGTTCATACGAATCAAAAACACAAACCGATTGTCAAGAACATAAGAAGAATAGCCAAATTCACCCACAAGCTGCTCCAAAACCGTAACAATGATTGTGATCATGAAAAGTCCCATCCATGGCCTAATTAAAAGATGAGTTACATTTTTCTTCAGGGCCTATCGTAAGCTACAGTGGCTACCGTAGCTTACGGTAGCTTTCAGGTGGATACGGTGGGATGCTACTTGATTACGGTAGGGAATTTTGATGCTGGAGGCTACCATAGCTTACGTTACCCACCGTAAGCTACGGTAGAAGCTGGATTTCTTTCTTTCTTTCTTTATTTTCGGTACATGCACTTCCAAATCCATCAACTTCCTTCCACATCTGCATTTCCACACTTTTAAGGCCCCGAACATACCTGAAACATAAGCAACCGTAGTTATCTAATTCAAGATATATACACGGATAAATGCGGGATTAAATTATCTTTTTAAAACACTTAAAGGTTGTCCTATGGACTACCCATCAACCTTTTACACTGATCAATCATTCAGGAGTGTGCTTAAAGTTGATTACGGAAAACGGGATTTCAGATTTTCATGGGTATTCATAGACTTGAAGTTTAGCAGTGTGGTGATTCGAAGTTTCTATCAATTATTGGTTGGGTTTTTGAAGATTAAGAGATTGAGCTTGTAAATCAAAAACCGAACACAGATGTGATTAACGTTGAAACAGAGATGCTGCATCAATTATTTGAAGTTGATGATTATTTGTGAAGATTACAAGTTAAGCAAATCAGGGGAGGTTGGAATCGTGCAAACTAAGACTTGAAGATTCATTTCAGGTGGAATGTATTCAAGGGGGAATTATCTGAAGATATCAAAATGCTTGATTGAAGTTGCAAATATTCTAACCCGACTCTCATATTCAAAGATCAAGATTCGACAGTGACGACCAAGGGGGAATTTGTTAGTGCATATTATGTCTGACCCACCGACTGTGTGAATAGGCTAGATAGAGCGTGTGTTGAATATTGTATAGTTGAGATATGAACACATGACTTTGGAGAGAGGATGAGAGTGGTTCGTACGGATGTAACTTCGTACGGATGTAATTTCATAAGGATGTGACACTTTCGTACGGATGTAACTCATTCATGTGGATGCAACTACATCCTGACGGACAAGCACATCTGCACGGAAGTACTCATCCATCCCAATCTCACATGTGTATATAGTGTCGTGTGTGTTCATTAGTTGTTAAGTTTTGGGAGTTTGGGTGGAGAGATTGTTGATGCTTTCTCCAGTCGGTCAACAATGTATGTTCTTTTGGTATTAATGGAAGCTTTCTACTTACGACTATTCTTAAAAGACTCCTACCGAATTACATTTTTTCTATCCAAGCTTTCGTCTAAACCCGCCGGATCCTGAACTTACGACACCTAACTCAAGATCATGAGTTGTATAGTTCTTTTCATGGATTTTCAATTGTCTCAATGCATAGGCTATGGCTTTGTCTGTTTGCATGAGAACACATCCAAGGCCTAGGTTTGAGGCATCACAATATACAACAAAATCAGTGTTGCCATCAGGTAAGGATAGAATAGGAGCATCGCAAAGCTTTTGTTTCAAAGTTTGGAAGGCTTCTTCTTGTATGGTTCCCCACTCAAAAGATTTATTCTTTTTGAGTTAAAGAAGTGAGGGGTACCATAATTTTGGAGAATTTTGTGATGAAGAGGCGGTAATAGCAAGCGAGACCAAGAAAATAACGAATTTCGGCAGGAGTAGTGGGTGTACTCCAATCCTTAATCACAGTGATTTTGGCGGGATCTACATGTATACCTTGTTTTTTGACAATATGACCCAAGAATTGAACTTCCTTAAGCCAAAATTCTCATTTGGAGAATTTGGTATAAAGTTGTTCCTTCTTTAGGAGTTCCATTGTTAAACGAAGGTGATGTTTGTCATCCGCTCAAGATTTTGAATAAATCAAGAAGTCATCGATGAAAACAATTATGAACTTATCTCACTAAGGTTTACAAACCCTATTCATCAAGTCCATGAAAACGACAGGAGCATTTGTCAAGCCGAAAGGCATGACAGTGAACTCGTAATGGCTGCATCGGGTGCGAAAAGCAGTTTTGGGGATATCTTCTTCGAGCACACGAAGTTGATGATACCCAGAATAGAGATCGATCTTGGAAACACAAGTAGCACCTTGTAGTTGATCAAAAAGATTATCAATACGAGGTAGGGGATATCGATTTTTAATCGTGAGTTTGTTGAGCTCACGATAATTGATGCACATGCGAAAGGATATGTCCTTCTTCTTCACAAACAACACAGGAGCACCCCAAGTTGAGAAACTCGGACGAATGAAACCTTTGTTCGAAAGTTCTTGGAGTTGTTTTGCTAACTCTTGCATCTCAGATGGTGCAAGACGGTAAAGGAATTTGGCAATTGGGTTGGCACCAGGTACAAGGTCTATGCGTAATTCTACTTGGTGTACCGAAGGTAAACCAGGTAGTTCTTTTGGAAACACCTCGGGAAAATCCCAAACTGTAGGACCCTAACAAGTAATAACTTAAAAACGACGCAACGGAATACGAGCCTTAAAATTTCTTTCTTTCTTAATGATATTACTTACGTGAGGGCTAAATTACAAAATGTCATATGTTTTATAAACGGAATTCACAACATTCATCATTGATTAATACTTTAAGGCATTACATAAATCAAACTATGTGACTGTTCTTTCCGTACAATCCTTGCTCTCGACTCGATCTACATCCGCTTCTCTTCGTTAGTAATAGAATAAGATCGTGTAATACCTGTGGACATCACATACAACTTTACCATTAGTCTTTGACAACATCAAACGACATTAATCATTCATATAATTAAACATCAAATAACATTCAACAATATAAACTTTGATTCCATCGACTACCCTGTCACACCCCAATATTTCCACACTTTACCGGTGGGCCCGGTAGGGGAGTAACGTGACGTGGTTGGCAACATCATAGTCAAACAACACAATATATAAATGCACAGCGGAAGCAAAAGGATAAATATATTACAATCCGAATTAATGTAACGTCAAGTATTACAACGGACTTTAGGCATCTAAGCTTGCGAGACTCTTTATTGATGCTAGGAGTAGCCAGCCAATTCCGATTAGTACCTGCACTTAGCCTTTTTGGGAAAATACGTCAGTTTACACTGGTAAATACAATCAACCGACTCATTTTGAAAAGGTTTTAAAAATGATTGATTTGAATGCACATGGCACAAATAATATTTTATAACTTGGGGCACTTATTTGAATATATAAACTTGTACAGGATTTACATGTTTCTTATGCATTCAGTAGCCCAGATCGAACCGGGTTAAAGATCAATGGACACACCACTTTGTTTAAATGAGACACTGACAGGTGTACGCCTACACCTGTGTGCTAAGGTCGTGGTCATTTCGTAAAATGATGCCAGGGATATCCGGGACACGGTCATTAACCCCCAAAGGCTTTAAGCAAACAAAACAAATTAAACGAAACATCTCAATACTTTAACCATCATACAATTAAAGATTCAATGTCCGACAAGCGGTATTTTATATACCGTACCCCAAGCCCGTATAGGGAAATTAAGTTAAAAGTATTTACCTGAGCTAAATATAGATTCAATCCCAGCCGTATCAAATCAGCAAGTATAGATAGCTTTTACTGGGCTCCTAAATCTGGAACGAAGGTTTTTAATAACCTATTAGAATCCTAACGGGTCTTTACATTAAGCCTTGACTTAGACCGATTTGTTTTCAAGAGAAAGATACGGTTCAAACGCATGATAAAGCGAAGACCGGAATAGAATGTGATTTAGACCCGACAAGTTTGAAGACTTGCATAATATGGGTAATCTAAACACATTCTGGATTTTGAGATAACAATGATAAGGTTTGACCCGTTTCGGCTAATTTATGCAAACTAGTTACATAAACCGAACCGAACGCGCATGAAGCGTAACGGTTAACCATAAGAGTCCTAAACAGGTTTCCTAAGTTAACATGCCTTAAATATGTTATGATATCAGTATGATACCTTACATTATGCCCAAAACGAGTTTAATCTCATAATAAGCCCCGTAGGGGTATTTTGGTCATTTTAAAGATTATAAAAGGGATCAATTTAGCTTCTGTGATCCGGGTCTGAATAAATCATTAAAATATTTTATTTTAACTTGGTATATCAGTTGGTGTTAAGTCCTATGTGGCAA
Organism: Helianthus tuberosus; assembly: GCA_030545235.1. Taxonomy (NCBI): domain Eukaryota; kingdom Viridiplantae; phylum Streptophyta; class Magnoliopsida; order Asterales; family Asteraceae; genus Helianthus; species Helianthus tuberosus. The sequence continues at coordinate 104,484,322 of CM060381.1, forward strand.
AATGGTTTTAAACCCTTACTAAGCGCTTAATACGCGTATAACGTCGTTTTAAGCGATTTACGGGTTAAAATAGTATTCTGAGTTTCCAGGTCAGTTCATAAGGTTCAAAACACTTCATTTATTATTTAAAATCAGTAGCAATTGGATTGGTAGCAAAAGGACTTGTAAAACTCATTTTATGGCCGAAAAGGGTATAATCGGTATTTACCGAATCAAGGCACTAATCCTAGATTATGATCAGTTTAAAAATAATTAAAAATCTTCAAAAATCCCAAAATATTATATTACATCAGTGGGTAAAAGTTTTGGTGTCAAAGATTGGGTTTAGATAGGCTTTACGCTAATGACGCCGTTTAATCACTAAGAAGCGTTCTAATTACGTCATTGAGCATAACTCCTAATCTATATGTCCAACTGATGTAAAAATTTACAGACATGTTTAATAATCAGTAACTAAGATGATTGTACTTTCATATTTCCAAAATTCTCGTTTTATGGACATAAGGGCATTATGGTCAATATTTAAGCACTTAACGGAAACGTCGGACAATCGAGGGTTCAAGTGGTATAAACGCAGAGGGTTATACCAACATGTAACTAGGTCCTAATGGAACTTTAAGGCATGTCTAAACCTATCTAAATCAGGTCAGAACCAAAGTCAAAGCAGAAAGTCAAACTACTCGCCTTTCGGTTCCGAATCGATCTTAAACAGAAAGTTGTCGAATCAAACAAGCTTAGACAAGTTCTTATACTTATTACCAAGTTATATGAATGATAAAACAGGTTACACGCCTTCTATATCGCTAAATACACGTTTAATGATTCTGTTGACTTTTTCTAATCCTCTTTGACTCGACAAACGACCTAGTTAGAACGGGTATCAGTGGGTACCCTTTTAAGGGTTTAAAGCCCACATAATTACCAACCTATAACTACCTTTATATTGACCAATCGCTGGATTGTTAGCGATTAATCGCTAAGTCAAACCGTAATTACGACGGTTTGACTTTTAAGCTATAAACTAAGCAAAACTTAATTAAGGAAGGTTAATAATACTTACCAAGGTCCTAATGATGATTAGAGATGCTTAGGAAGTGGCCTTGAGTTCCAGAAATCCTCAGATGTGAAGTTTGGAATGAATGATCAATTGGTGCAACAAGGTGGTTTCTTATATAGTGTTCTTGATGCCTTTAGATCATTACAAACAAGTCTATAAGTGTTATGGGATCATCCCAAATGTCCCTAGGGCCTAATAATGAATTAAACAAGTCCCTAGAATCAGTAATTAGCAAATTGAGGCGGTGGAACGGGCTGGAACAGGCAGCTGCCTGTTTTTCTGCATCTGGTACATGCTTGCGCACCGTAACAACCTCAGTGTTGAGGTGCGCAAGGCTTGGCCAGCAAAAACCATTTTTCAAATGTTGACAGTTTTGACCCCTGTACTTCCAAACTTGGTTTTTCCTTTATTTCTTGCACTTTGGGCCCTCTAAATTGAATTCTAAGGGCTTCAAGACTTATACCAACTTTGTTAAGTCCTTGGTTAACTTTTGACTACCCGAAAAGTCATAGATTTCAACGTTGACGCTTTTAACCCCTCGCACACGAATTTTATCATAACTTTCTCATACGATAACGAAACTTGGTGAAATTTTTATCACTTATTCTCGTGAGTATATTTTATCATTACAAAGCTTTGGTTTTGCTAAACGGTCACTCAGAGGTATACTTTAAACATGTTGACACATTTAACCCCTGTAGTTTGAAATTTCTCACTTTCTTTCACAATTAGCTTCGTACGATCTATGATTTATTCGTTTAAGGTTGTAAACATCATGTAGGGTTATAGTAAAGTATATTTATCCATTGTTGACATTTTGAACCCTTAAATTCACATAGTTTCTTTGTTTGTCAACTTTAGTCCTTCTAGAGTATTCTTTCACACGTTCAAAGCTTATGACACGTGTCAATACATTATTGGACGTAAATTTTCGAGTTGTTACATACCCTCTTGTATTTCCTTGTTCTGAGTTCGACTTTGATATCTCATGAACCCGATGTTCTTATACCTGCAAAACATTCCAATCTCAAGCCACACCATTAGTAAGACATCAATACTCAAAAGCATTGAACCGTTCCTACTTACATTCATAGCAACTTACAACATACATACATGCATCTCTTCATTCATATATATACTTACGAGCTCTTGATTACCACTTTTATTTTTATTAAACTTATTCTAACACGTCAGAATCACATCCTTCCATAATATAAGTCTTATACACATTAACATACGTACTTACTCGTTCCTAAACACATTTGCCCATAAATTTCCTTCTCTAACACGTAAGAAAATCCATACTTATTCTATCAGGAGGCTACATAACACTCATTATAACCAAAACCAAGTTAATTGTTAGTTATGAGACCTTGAAAACCATATAAAACCAGTCCCGTAATCAAAACAAACAACATCAAATAATTTGCCAGCAGCAAGGGCTCTCGCGGGCCGAGAGAGCCATGGCTTAGTTCCTTCGCGTCCCGCGACCAACGTCGCGTGGCGCGACAATAATTCTGAGTTGCTGTCGTGTAGCGCGACAACCCCATTTTTGACAAAAAGCTCCATTCTGTTGCTGTATTTGCCCAGCTATGATTTCCAAGAATATTTCCAACTTTAAATTTACATAACTTTTGATCTACAAATCCGTTTTACACGATTCTTTTTCTTACGCGATCGTAATTTGATTTTCTATCATATGAGCTTGTAATATAACATCCGGACTAGGAACAATCTTAACTTAAAGCCTTCGGCTTTACATACTTGGTTTCAACTATTTGACCCGTTCATATTTTTATTACTAAAACTTGCATATCTCGGACATTCCACAACCAATTCACTTAAAACTTATTTCTATTTGTCCGTAAAACATGTCCTTATATTATTGACTAAAAATATTTACCCCGGGTCCTTAATCTTTACGTGTTTCATTATCATTACAAAACTTATGCACATCTATTCGACCCGTTCGTATTATGGTCAAACAACTCTTTTGTTTAAAGACAAAAGCTAAGTCTTTTGAACATTAACCAAAGTCCCCATTTCTCGATTAGCGCATTTGTAAAAACATTCTATCCATTACACAATTATAATACCTTTATGGTCACTTATGCAAATCATACAGAAATGAGTAAACTCTCATTTTGACCCGTTTGATCGACTTAGCGGAAACCTTTACTTCTACATACCCATACCTTTCTAAATTCCAATAGCATACTTAAATAACTAGTACATAACCGTACTTTATTACATTAAGGAGTGATTCCGGATAATCACTCACTTGGTACTAAAAATTGATATCATCATCTAGACATTTCTTTAAGTTACAGATATGGAAAACATTATAAATACCGCGGAGCTCCTTATATAGGTCTTAGCTCATATGTTATTTGATCTTGATACATTCGATCTCCTTTGAATGATTCTATATATTCAGGGCTTAACTAGACTGAGTATTCAACAAATCGGCACACCCTACCTGGGTGATATCTTTTGTTGAACCTTATTCCTTAACAAGAATTTAGGAGGTTGTTATTTTCATTAATCCTTGATTTTCTGCCGAATACTGGCATCTTACTGAAGGTTATGAATCTGCGTGATCTTATTTGTTGTTTCCAATACAACTTTCAGATCCTGATAATTGGATTTACCAATCTATTGTCCTAACAATAGATGTGTAACATTCCATCTATACAAGGTCTCCTAAGGAGCAGCCTTGATGCTTATATATCAACTATTATAGAAAAGCTCATCTTAAGGTGATATGGTTATTCCAACCACTGCTTAACTAATTTTAAGGAATAGCTAATCCTTGCCGTTAGTCAAACAGATCGACAATCCTGGGCAGCTGATGGTAAATTCTTAATCGTTGCCTAATTAGGGATGGGTGATAATGCATAAGCAAAATGAACCGTCTTTCATAATTAACTATACCGGATTCCCAGGATATTGAGTTAGGCTATATGAACCCTCTATTTTAAACTTAGTTAATCAGGGTTTCGATTCTTCCAATGATGGTACTAGCCGTTATGGAGATTTCATAATAACACAGCCTTAAACGGAATTTAAACCTTAACTCTACCTGCCTCTCAGGGGTAAACAGGGTAATATTAGGAGAAGATAATCAAGGTACAAGGAGGATACAGAGATTTTTACAAATCTCAGGCTCCAATTCATCCACCATTGTTTGTGTCAATTAAGTGACACATTTACGTTACGAGTCCAAGAACTCCTTACTCGGGAACATTTACTTGGACAATTCCATCCTGGACATCTCCTTTGAATACCATTAGTTGACTTTAGTACCATATGACCTCTCGGAATATCTTTGTGGTCCCATGCATTAAACCTCCATACTGATCAGGCATGGAAGCAATCTATGGAACTTATTAAGATACACCAATCCTCATATGGCGCTTTTATCATACCATCTGGTATTCGGAATTGATAGAGATTAAAGAGATATCAACTATATATGCTTACGCACTTCCTCTTGAGAGAGGAAAAATTTTTCTATGACTGGAGGTTTCTGACAAGAACAGAATAAATGGTTCTTATGATTTCGCAGGTAAGTTTTATCTTACTCTTAATATCTGGAGTTCTTACGGGAAAATTTCTAAAAGTTTGCTAAGTTTATGATCTTGTGAGAGACTTAACAGCACCCGAAACCACATGTAATTTATAGCAATAAATTCACAAATAAGGGTTTATCTGGTGAAATTCCTAATGTGAGCTGTCTCTAATTATTCAACAGGAGGGTTAAACGCCTCCATTATTAATCCTTCTAAACTTAGCTGTAAAATCTTAGATAACTTTAGGGCAGTCTCAGCTTTGACTGATTACTTCTTAATCATTATAACGTGGGTAGCTGAGGTAGATCCATATTGGATTTTTTTTTTTTAGTAGGTTTTGAAACCTTAGTGTGCCCTCTTATTGCCAATGCTATCCACTAATAATTATGTACTTTAAGCTTAGATTTTTGGGTATACTGAATAGGGTACTATCTCAGCCAATGAATTAAAATTTTTGACATACTGTCGACAGTCTAGAACTTTTATGGCGAGAGTCAGAAAATTCTTATTCCGTCTTTTTCCCTTTTCGCGAAACGGATACTAGGTTTTTCTAATAAGGTCCTTAAAACTTGGACCATTCCACAATGTATAAGAGGATCCTTCTTGAGGATTTCATTAATGTCCTTACTAATTAAAAGTATTGCCATCGAATGACTGTGATGTATACCTTACCATGTCCTTTCTAGCATAACCACTGATATACTTAATGGTTTCTACTTCATCCTTTCTAGTGTTTAGTCAACATAAGCAAGCCAAGAGTAATTAAAACATAGAGGTAAAATCTTGGATTCTAATACTTAGTCAACATAAGGAGGATAAGTAGGTGACTGATAGTAAGAAGTAAGGAAGTTATTGTACATGTGCTTATATTTAATCAAAATGGAAATTTCACAAACTAGGCACCTAGCTCGGTTGGCTAGGCGCGCGAAAGGGTGTGGCCTAGACCCAGGTTCGATTCCGGGGACGGCCGGTTCCACCATTTTTAATGTTTAATATTAATTAATCGTACTGATACATATAATTATAAGGGTTGTCTCATAAGGAGTCTTGATAATTAATTGCTTCTTATCACCCACAATATGGGCTTGATTTTTAAGACAACCAATCGATTTTATAACTATATTGTGTCTTTATATTTTAACAGAAACTAGGACATCGGAAAGATGATTCCTAATGGATATAAAGCATCCATCTAATATTGCTGAAGCAGTCTCTGAGGTACTATCGGTCAATTTTACCTTATACTTAACGCTTAGAGTTTCAACAGACAGATTTAATGATTTACAAATCTATTGTCTACGGAAGACTTATCTGAACCTGAATCAAATAATACTCTATCATGAGCATTATTGATATATAAAGTACCTGTTGTGACCTTGTCATCCTGAATAGCCTCTTGAGTATCCATTCGGGAGTTTCCGGTTTTGGTCTTCTTAGCCTCGCCAGACTTCTTGGTTTTATTAGGGCAATTAGTTTTGATGTGCCCTATTTCATTGCAACCATAGCAGGTTACGTCCTCCATCTTCTTACAGTCCAAGGTCTTATGCCCCTTGGACTTGCATATCCCACATGCAAAAGTTCTCGACGGTGTATGCGAGTTCGATCCATACCTGCACTTCCCGAAGTGCCGTTTCTTGCAGATTTTGCATCTGGGTTTTTCACCTGACTGCTGGTTGTCCTTTAAATCCTTGCCAGACTTAGTTGCTTTTCCCTTGGCAGCCTTAGGGCAATTAGTACTGATGTGGCCCTTTTCGCCGCAGCCATGACAGGTCGCATCTTCCAATTTCTTGCAATCCAAGGTCTTGTGACCCTTGGTTTTGCAAACTCCACAAAATTTAGCTAGTGGGTCGATTGTGCATTTTCCAACATGTTGCTTCCTGCAGTTATTGCATTTGGGCTTTGCCTCCTTTGGCTTGGACGGGTTATGATTTGAACCGGTCTTACCCTTTTTACGACCTTTATTTGGGGCATTATTGCACTTTCGCTTATGATCCCTTAACGCTCGGTTCACGGCCTTGTTTACAGCTGTATCTAACATAGCCTGTAACTCGGCGCTTGTTAAGTTTAGTCTTGCATTATCATTCTGATCAACTGGATGATTGTGAGCTTCAGAGGAGTCAGCCATGGTGAAGTTTTGAAGGCTACAAACCAAGTAGTAATAATTTGTTTAATTATATAGTGAATTGTCGAATTTGATGATTAAATAGCTATGGTGTAAATAAACCATATAGGCCAATAGATAGTATTTAAATTGTTTGATTATGTTTTGCCTAGGTTTTTAAATAAACCAACTTTGGCGAGTAAACGAAATAGGATCCTTCATATTTAGTAGACAGGGGACCTAAAATCACGACTGTCAATGTCGTACCGGCATTTTATATAGCATAAGGGCTTGTTCCCAAGGACTTTTGATGGCACTGGGGCCTTGTCACTAGGGAAAAATTTAAAACATAATCGATGATTCCTTTGGATCGAAAAATTTCATAGTTCATTGTCTTGACAAGAATTTATGAAATAAAAACTATCTTTTCATGTATACACCTTTTCCCGTAGGTATACATCCCAAATGGATGTTTGATGCGTTCATCATGTTCGACGTTTACCAGCCATGATTACTATTGATCATTTATGCTAAATAAGGGATTTAGATAATTCCTAATATAAGGGTGACAAGTGTGATTTTATCGCATCACTGTTATCTGTTGTGTTAACACATTTTCAGATGTTAACAAGGATCTGAATCTCTTTTTAAACAGGTTTTACCATCTTAGCTAGGTCTTCAATGACATTCAAGCTAGGTCAAACCTCTTAAGATTCTCTTTTAATATTTATACTGGCAGGAAAGGAATGATATTTATTTTATTCAGGATTTTTATCATAAATCCTAATTTATAAGTTAATAATAGCACAAATGGCCTAGTCGCGCAGACAAGTTTAATTTATAAGCCATGATTTCAGAGAATCGAGGCATTAAGGTTTTAATAATAGTACGAATGGCCTAGTCCCAAGGACATTTATAAATTATAAGCTATGATTTCAGAGAATCAAAGCATTTAGGTTTGAACATAGTTCATTACCTTTCTCGGACAGGGAGTCATCGCTACCACTGTCTTTTGGCTCATGTAGAAATGAGCAAGGCCCGTAGGCATTATTTTACCAATGTATGGTCAAAATATGATCATCTTAATTGATGATCTAAACCCATGATTCAGAGATCATTAAGCTGGGTTAGGGATCTTTTAAAGAATTCATATATAAAAATGTCGTGTGTGATTTTTAACGAATCACGTCTGCCAGGGGTGTTAACATATTTACAGATGTTAACAGGGATTCGAATCTTTTAAACAGGTCTTACCATCATGGCCCGGCCTTAAAATGACCCGAAGGCTAGGTTTCACTCTTAAGATTCTTATTAATATTTAACGCAGAACAATCCTAAATTGAGGTGTTAAATATGGATCTGAATCTAATTATGGAACTACCATCTTGGCTCGGTCTTAAAATGACACGTGGATAGGTCTTGTCCTTTCTAGATTTTGCCATTTTATTATAATGGTAGATCTTATAAAAGGAATGTTATTTTTCATTTATTTCATATTTAGAATGAAAACTTAAATTTAATCAATCCTCTATATAAAAATAAAAGTACAGAGTTGCCCTAAGCGGGACTTGAAAGGAATAATGTGTCCTCGGAGGGACTGAAAGATAAATATGTCCTTATGAGGACTAATAAGGAAACGATCTTCAGTAAAAGGAGTTTCTTCTTCATTTTATTTCTGAATGCTTTCTCCTTGGATGCTCATTTCATTCTAGCCGCGGTACGAAGCTCAGCAATTCAGGGCTCCGGGTGTGGAGAACTCCTATTACGGCTTCTTCGCTTGGCGACGTATCCAATTAAAATTTGGAAGCAAAAATTTTATATTAGGATTGAGAATATTCCTAAGTTAAGTCTAGACTCAGAAGGTCAAAGAATGTGCAAATGTGTCATTGAGATTAAACACAAAAAGCTAGTGTTTAATTCACTCAATGTTGGCTCTGATACCAACCTGTCACACCCCAATATTTCCACACTTTACCGGTGGGCCCGGTAGGGGAGTAACGTGACGTGGTTGGCAACAACATAGTCAAACAACACAATATATAAATGCACAGCGGAAGCAAAAGGATAAATATATTACAATCCGAATTAATGTAACGTCAAGTATTACAACGGAAGTAAGGGATCCACAGGCGGATCGAAAATAAAATAACACTGTTTAGCAGACTTTAGGCATCTAAGCTTGCGAGACTCTTTATTGATGCTAGGAGTAGCCAGCCAATTCCGATTAGTACCTGCACTTAGCCTTTTTGGGAAAATACGTCAGTTTACACTGGTAAATACAATCAACCGACTTATTTTGAAAAGGTTTTAAAAATGATTGATTTGAATGCACATGGCACAAATAATATTTTATAACTTGGGACACTTATTTGAATATATAAACTTGTACAGGATTTACATGTTTCTTATGCGTTCAGTAGCCCGGATCGAGCCGGGTTAAAGATCAATGGACACACCACTTTGTTTAAATGAGACACTGACAGGTGTACGCCTACACCTGTGTGCTAAGGTCGTGGCCATTTCGTAAAATGATGCCAGGGATATCCGGGACACGGTCATTAACCCCCAAAGGCTTTAAGCAAACAAAACAAATTAAACGAAACATCTCAATACTTTAACCATCATACAATTAAAGATTCAATGTCCGACCAAGCGGTATTTTATATACCGTACCCCAAGCCCGTATAGGGAAATTAAGTTAAAAGTATTTACCTGAGTTAAATATAGATTCAATCCCAGCCGTATCAAATCAGCAAGTATAGATAGCTTTTACTGGGCTCCTAAATCTGGAACGAAGGTTTTTAATAACCTATTAGAATCCTAACGGGTCTTTACATTAAGCCTTGACTTAGACCGATTAGTTTTCAAGAGAAAGATACGGTTCAAACGCATGATAAAGCGAAGACCGGAATAGAATGTGATTTAGACCCGACAAGTTTGAAGACTTGCATAATATGGGTAATCTAAACACATTCTGGATTTTGAGATAACAATGATAAGGTTTGACCCGTTTCGGCTAATTTATGCAAACTAGTTACATAAACCGAACCGAACGCGCATGAAGCGTAACGGTTAACCATAAGAGTCCTAAACAGGTTTCCTAAGTTAACATGCCTTAACTATGTTATGATATCAGTATGATACCTTACATTATGCCCAAAACGAGTTTAATCTCATAATAAGCCCCGTAGGGGTATTTTGGTCATTTTAAAGATTATAAAAGGGATCAATTTAGCTTCTGTGATCCGGGTCTGAATAAATCATTAAAATATTTTATTTTAACTTGGTATATCAGTTGGTGTTAAGTCCTATGTGGCAAAAAGGTTTTAAACCCTTACTATGCGCTTAATACGCGTATAACGTCGTTTTAAGCGATTTACGGGTTAAAATAGTATTCTGAGTTTCCAGGTTAGTTCATCAGGTTCAAAATACTTCATTTATTATTTAAAATCAGTAGCAATTGGATTGGTAGCAAAAGGACTTGTAAAACTCATTTTATGGCCGAAAAGGGTATAATCGGTATTTACCGAATCAAGGCACTAATCCTAGCTTATGATCAGTTTAAAAATAATTAAAAATATTCAAAAATCCCAAAATATTATATTACATCGGTGGGTAAAAGTTTTGGTGTCAAAGATTGGGTTTAGATAGGCTTTACGCTAATGACGCCGTTTAATCACTAAGAAGCGTTCTAATTACGTCATTGAGCATAACTCCTAATCTATATGTCCAACTGATGTAAAAATTTACAGACATGATTAATAATCAGTAACTAAGATGATTGTACTTTCATATTTCCAAAATTCTCATTTTATGGACATAAGGGCATTATGGTCAATATTTAAGCACTTAACGGAAACGTCGGACAATCGAGGGTTCAAGTGGTATGAACGCAGAGGGTTATACCAACATGTAACTAGGTCCTAATGGAACTTTAAGGCATGTCTAAACCTATCTAAATCGGGTCAGAACCAAAGTCAAAGCAGAAAGTCAAACTACTCGCCTTTCGGTTCCGAATCGATCTTAAACAGAAAGTTGTCGAATCAAACAAGCTTAGACAAGTTCTTATACTTATTACCAAGTTATATGAATGATAAAACGGGTTACACGCCTTCTATATCGCTAAATACATGTTTAATGATTCTGTTGACTTTTTCTAATCCTCTTTGACTCGACAAACGACCTAGTTAGAACGGGTATCAGTGGGTGCCCTTTTAAGGGTTTAAAGCCCACATAATTACCAACCTATAACTACCTTTATTTTGACCAATCACTGGATTGTTAGCGATTAATCGCTAAGTCAAACCGTAATTACGACGGTTTGACTTTTAAGCTATAAACTAAGCAAAACTTAATTAAGGAAGGTTAATAATACTTACCAAGGTCCTAATGATGATTAGAGATGCTTAGGAAGTGGCCTTGAGTTCCAGAAATCCTCAGATGTGAAGTTTGGAATGAATGATCAATTGGTGCAACAAGGTGGTTTCTTATATAGTGTTCTTGATGCCTTTAGATCATTACAAACAAGTCTATAAGTGTTATGGGATCATCCCAAATGTCCCTAGGGCCTAATAATGAATTAAACAAGTCCCTAGAATCAGTAATTGGCAAATTGAGGCGGTGGAACGGGCTGGAACAGGCAGCTGCCTGTTTTTCTGCATCTGGTACATGCTTGCGCACCGTAACAACCTCAGTGTTGAGGTGCGCAAGGCTTGGCCAGCAAAAACCATTTTTCAAATGTTGACAGTTTTGACCCCTGTACTTCCAAACTTGGTTTTTCCTTTATTTCTTGCACTTTGGGCCCTCTAAATTGAATTCTAAGGGCTTCAAGACTTATACCAACTTTGTTAAGTCCTTGGTTAACTTTTGACTACCCGAAAAGTCATAGATTTCAACGTTGACGCTTTTAACCCCTCGCACACGAATTTTATCATAACTTTCTCATACGATAACGAAACTTGGTGAAATTTTTATCACTTATTCTCGTGAGTATATTTTATCATTACAAAGCTTTGGTTTTGCTAAACGGTCACTCAGAGGTATACTTTAAACATGTTGACACATTTAACCCCTGTAGTTTGAAATTTCTCACTTTCTTTCACAATTAGCTTCGTACGATCTATGATTTATTCGTTTAAGGTTGTAAACATCATGTAGGGTTATAGTAAAGTATATTTATCCATTGTTGACATTTTGAACCCTTAAATTCACATAGTTTCTTTGTTTGTCAACTTTAGTCCTTCTAGAGTATTCTTTCACACGTTCAAAGCTTATGACACGTGTCAATACATTATTGGACGTAAATTTTCGAGTTGTTACATACCCTCTTGTATTTCCTTGTTCTGAGTTCGACTTTGATATCTCATGAACCCGATGTTCTTATACCTGCAAAACATTCCAATCTCAAGCCACACCATTAGTAAGACATCAATACTCAAAAGCATTGAACCGTTCCTACTTACATTCATAGCAACTTACAACATACATACATGCATCTCTTCATTCATATATATACTTACGAGCTCTTGATTACCACTTTTATTTTTATTAAACTTATTCTAACACGTCAGAATCACATCCTTCCATAATATAAGTCTTATACACATTAACATACGTACTTACTCGTTCCTAAACACATTTGCCCATAAATTTCCTTCTCTAACACGTAAGAAAATCCATACTTATTCTATCAGGAGGCTACATAACAATCATTATAACCAAAACCAAGTTAATTGTTAGTTATGAGACCTTGAAAACCATATAAAACCAGTCCCGTAATCAAAACAAACAACATCAAATAATTTGCCAGCAGCAAGGGCTCTCGCGGGCCGAGAGAGCCATGGCTTAGTTCCTTCGCGTCCCGCGACCAACGTCGCGTGGCGCGACAATAATTATGAGTTGCTGTCGTGTAGCGCGACAACCCCATTTTTGACAAAAAGCTCCATTCTGTTGCTGTATTTGCCCAGCTATGATTTCCAAGAATATTTCCAACTTTAAATTTACATAACTTTTGATCTACAAATCCGTTTTACACGATTCTTTTTCTTACGCGGTCGTAATTTGATTTTCTATCATATGAGCTTGTAATATAACATCCGGACTAGGAACAATCTTAACTTAAAGCCTTCGGCTTTACATACTTGTTTTCAACTATTTGACCCGTTCATATTTTTATTACTAAAACTTGCATATCTCGGACATTCCACAACCAATTCACTTAAAACTTATTTCTATTTGTCCGTAAAACATGTCCTTATATTATTGACTAAAAATCTTTACCCCGGGTCCTTAATCTTTACGTGTTTCATTATCATTACAAAACTTATGCACATCTATTCGACCCGTTCGTATTATGGTCAAACAACTCTTTTGTTTAAAGTCAAAAGCTAAGTCTTTTGAACATTAACCAAAGTCCCCATTTCTCGATTAGCGCATTTGTAAAAACATTCTATCCATTACACAATTATAATACCTTTATGGTCACTTATGCAAATCATACAGAAATGAGTAAACTCTCATTTTGACCCGTTTGATCGACTTAGCGGAAACCTTTACTTCTACATACCCATACCTTTCTAAATTCCAATAGCATACTTAAATAACTAGTACATAACCGTACTTTACTACATTAAGGAGTGATTCCGGATAATCACTCACTTGGTACTAATAATTGATATCATCATCAAATTCACGTTTCGACACAACTACTAAAATTTATTATGTAAGGAATCTCTTTACTACTAAAGAGGGGGTCCAGGAAATACTTACCTCGTGCGTCTGAATTCATGTATAGTTTCCGTGTCTACCCTTGACCCATTGTCCTTCCATTCTTGTGTCCATGTTGACATGGCTCCTATCCGTACAAGTAGTCAAATTCATAACATAATTAGAATACGTACACCCATTCAACAATGTCCAAAAGCTCATTCATGGCATTTATAGATATTTGACTTTCAAAAGTCAAAAGTCAAATGTCCAGCTTATATAAATACATTCAAATTAAGAATATGCATCCGTCATAATATAGTAGACTATCGTATAAACATCATTCGCATTTCACACTCATATTGTACGATATGTAAATTTACAAGAACATTTAATTATATTCACATACACATTCCATTCCGTTCATACTAACGTCCTCATAATTTAACGCCAACATCATTTAAGTTTACTCTTTTCTAGGATTCTCATTCGTTCCATATTATTATAGTCACTATATTATGGACATCATATACATTCCCTACTCAAGTAGCAAAAACACATACAATCGCAAGATCTCATATGCACACACAGCATAATCAATTCTTTCAATACTAGTCATCTCATAATTCCATAACTAACAACCGCATTATTCAAGATTAACTAATTTGACACTATCCTTAAATCCGTCATTATTCTTATTAAAAAAAAATCCACATACCATACAACAACATCACTTTCACCCCTTGATCCTTACAACAAAATAAACCACACTCATAAGGTGTATCATATATTCAAGCATAGATTACAAGCTCCTAATGCACGCTTCTACCACATCATACTAACAAATTCCAATTTCAACATGAACTCCATCTAAAACACACTTCACATATTAGTTTGCTAACAATTACATCATAATCACTTTCTATACATATTTACTCAAAACTTGCATACAATTTCACAAATTTGTTCTCTTAAGTATTTCATCGAACACTTGGCGCGTTTCGTATTAATAGATCATATTGTACAAGTAATTCATATTTACCTCCCACTTCTTTCTTTCATTCTTTCAATGATACAAAACATCAACTAAGTTATATCATATTCAATCCATCAAACAAGATATCATCTACAATGTTACTTCAATCACCAACATCATATTAATTTGCATATGGTTCTTTACCATCCTTATCATTCCATAGTTAATAGTGGGTTTTCCCCCAAATCATCAATGTAGTCAAAATTAAACATACTACAACTTCTACATGTTAATACAAACTAGTATTCATCTTCAATTTCATACAACATTCACATTTCCCATAAAACCCATTTCATCAAACATTGTTAAAACATAAAATTTGACTTACTATGTGTTAAGGACACTTAGGTGATCAAGAATCTCAGTTCATGCATAAGCTCTGACTTGAATTTCCCTTTTAATTTGCAGATTTTGTGATCTAGGGTTTGACCCCCTTCTCCTTCCCCTCCTGGTCGTGACATCGACACCCACACACATACCCAGTGTGTGTTTTGAGTTTTAATTTTAATTAAACATAAACTTTCCCCTTTTTGGTAACCTTGGCCCTTCTAGTTGTTACTTGATCACAATTTTAGCAAATTCCTTCCCTTGATTGTTTTGTTAGACATTTAACCAAGTTTAATAACTTAGTTATTGTATTTTATTTAATTAAACATGGTATCATTCTAACGAATTTTAAAAATTCGCGTTTTGGGATGTTACACGAACAATGGTGATGTCTTGAATACTCTTACTCTTGCTTTTCTCTTCTACGATATGTGCCAAGAAGGCTACATATTTCTTTCGTAGGTATCTCTGGACTTGGGTACAAGTCATTAGTTTGAGTCCTTTAGATGGTTTCTCTCTATAGAAGTCTAAGATTTCTCCAGATGGAAAAGGCACACGAACAATCTTATCGAAACAGATAACTTAAGCATGATGTCTTGTTAACTAGTCCATGCCTACTATCAAGTCAAAACTCCCAAGTTGCATAGGCGTGAGGTCAATGGGAAAAATATGGTTATTGAGGTTTAGTTAACAATTACATATGATAGAATCGAGTACAGAGGTTTGCCACTAGCTATTCTACCGTCAATGGTTTTCCTAGCTTAGTTCGAAGCATCGAGAGCAAAGGTTCAAAAGCTAAGGATACAAAACTTTTGTTGGCACCCGAATCGAAAAAAATAGAAGAAGGTTGATTATTAACAAGGAATGTAGTGTTAACTACGTCATTGTTAGCAAGAGCGTCGTAAGCATTCATGTTAAATACACATCCACAGGCTGGATTAGCATTAACAAGCTTTGGGTAGTTATTCTAGAAGTGGCCATCTCGCCACAATTGTAACAAGACACTGGTGGAAAATGGGGACGAGCAGGATTTGCTTGGGGTTGAACAGGATTTGGGATAGCTTGGTTTGGAACAGATCAACAAACATTGGCCAAATGACCAAGTCATCCACATAAGGTACATTGACGACAGGGTAATTGATTTGGTGGTGACCATTGCATTGATTGCACAAAGGGGCAGTACCAGCATAAGGTTTCCTTGCTGGGGGTTGAGTTGGTTGGTTGGGAATAACCTGATTGGTTGGGGTGACAACAATAAAATTCCTTGAAGCCTTACGCTTCTTATAATTTCTAAGGGGTTTGGCTTTTGTTTCTTTTGGTTTCGCTGGGGTAGGCTTAGCAAAGTGCTTCTTTCCATCCTTGCAGAAGAGTTTCCTTTCTTCACTTGAGATTCAGTTAGGGTTGCAGCTAGTTCGATATCCTCCCTAACGGTAGCTGGCTTACTACCAGTGACTATGTCTTGAACCGGATCAGGGAAGCTATCAATATATTTTTCAATGGCCCGATCCATGGGCGTGACCATGGCGGGACATTGCAGACAACTCTTTGTACCGATCTATGTAGGCACGATTCTTGCTGCTATTTGTTTGAGACCATGGAATTCGTTCTCAAGTGCCCTCATCTCATTGCGTGGGCATAATTCTTTCATCATGAGAGCTTTAAGTTCATCCCAAGTTAGTGCCATATCCTCATTCGCACCACGGTCTCTTATTATTCCATGCCACCACATGAGTGCTCTCCTTTGGAAATCACTCAAACCAAACTCTACCTTGTGCTCATTGGCAGGGGCGGCCCTAGGGTGGGCGAGGAGGACCACCAGCCAGGGCCCAATATTTCGAAGGGCACGTTATTTTTTCTAAAAAAAGCCGATATGTATATGTAAAAAAACATTTTTAATAGGGTATACCCATATAAACACCAACATAGGCCCATTTACAAAACTATTCTTATACTTAAGATTAGTTATTATCCCACTGACATTAGGTTTAGAGCTTTAGTGAGCCCAATACCCAATTTTCTTAAGGCCTAAGGGCATATTTTTTCGAGCTCGAACAGGGTACATGAATTCTCAGGGTCGGCCCTGCTCATTGGAACACTGACAATGGCGGAAAGTGCTCTCAGTGCTTTAAAACCATTGTAGGAGCCTAGTAGCTCCCTCAAACCCATAGAACTTGAGGGGTCTAGCCGAGTTGAACTGTTTGTAGTTACATGTCATGGGTACATTTTTGTTGTTATTGTTGGCTTGCTTGAGTTGGTCACAAGGTTTGGAAGTATCACTGCCATTTGTTGAGCGATCAAAGTTGCCATTTCAGCGTTTTGGGTAGTGTTGCGACGAGGAGGCATTCTAAAAGACAAATGAATCATTAGGGAAAACAAGTGAGTTTGATATAGGACAGTGAAAAAGAAATGTTAAAATATCGACGAGGCATAAGGATTGTAATCATCTATTCGTTACTTCAAACGAATAAACAATATAGTGACTAATCAAAGTAAATGGGTCTTTATAACATATCGCGAAGACATGCTTTAGCCTATAAGTGGACACTCACCCTAAGAGTTCCCAGGTAAGAGTGACTAGTCCGATTATGTGGATTTTTACGAACACTCTAGCCTTATAGAGAAAACTCAGGGTGCATGCATCCACTCTTCCTGATTGCACGTGTTCACATTATTAAAACCCAAACTTTTACGAGATCTTGAAAACTTTGTAGGCTTAAAAGCCTAAAAATAGATCATCTAGAAGTAGATAATGATTTCTTGAAATTTGAAAATTTGGCTAAATGATTAATGGTATTGTATTGTTTTGTAACCAACTAAGTATAGGTGATGGTTTTGTATATTTGTTGCACTAGAAATCTAGATGCGAATTACCTCACGTTCGGGTCCTAGGAAGGTTATAGTCTAGGTCAAAAGCATTTCTAGTAACCTAATTCCCTATAACCATGGCTCTGATACTAATCTGTAACACCCCGGCCACGTAAAACAACCCGCGGCGGAATTGTCAATGTGTCACATTACAAATTGTTCACAACACATGGTACTAAAAGTTTCATTGTATTGGTTATTAGTTTCCATTGTCTTTTGAACATAAACAAAACACAAACAACTATTCTTTATTTTAAAAAGCAACACTAAGGTCTGTGTCCGTCCTACGTGTAGCATGCTTTCATAGTCATCATACATTTGCACCTGAAAAACATGCGAAAATAATGTCAACAATAAAGTTGGTGAGTAACATAGGTTTTGTAGTCAATTTCATGGCTTTGAATTTGTATTACAATACCTTGTCTGACTACGAGAGTCGATGAGTGAAAACCATGCAACAAAACTTGTATTAAATGTGTTTAATATTGTAATATATTTAACCAACTATAAAAGTTGGTATAAATAAGAAAACCGTGTAGCCATGAATCTTGAAAAAAGTGTTTCTTTTGTAAAACCGTGTAAGTAATCGATTTAAAAGAAAACTTTGTACGGTTTATATATCTTTAATAGAAAACCATTTGTGATTTTGTTTAAACCAATCGTCTTTGTGTTGTTGATGTGTGCAAAATGCAACATATAAATTACATCAATTGAGGCATAAAACTAACCCTTTTTAGTACTAAAGTTGGAAAAAGCATGTTTCTTTCTTCCTTTTGAATTTACAGGACTAAACGAACTTAAAAGAACAAAAGGAACAAATAAGCAGCCAAAACCAACATAAATACAAGAATAAGGAATAACGTGACATGCCCAACCCCTCGACAGCATCCCAAAAACCAAAAACAAGATAACAGAACCTGACCACGGGGCTGTGCCCAGCCAGGCATGGGGTGTGGTCAGGCCCTACACAACAAGACAAACCTGCAGAAGCTTCTACACCCACCACCGGGTCGTGCACGGCTCTCCACGGGGCGTGGTCAACTCTTAGATTTGCAGAATCTTGATAGTACAGCGAAGAGTTGACCACGGGGCCGTGCCTAGAAGACACAGGGTCGTGTGGGGCCCCCTGGTGACAATTGCATTATATGAAGAAAAAGAAGAAGGATGGCAACGGGCTGTGTTCAGTGGACATGGGGCCGTGGTCAGGGCTCAGTTCTGGCTATAAATAGGGGTGCTTGGTTCACTTCAAAGGCATTCCTTTGGCAAACCACTTCTCTCCCACTTTGCCACCATTCCACCACCACTACAACGCCAACACCCACCACCATCATCCATCTATCATCTTTAGAGTGTGTAGTAGTCTCGGGATCCAAGATTGATCGTAAGAGTTCTTGTCAATCAAAGGCCATGTTTGGCTAATCTCTTACATCACTTGATGAAGACAAGCCTTTAATGTAATACGTTTGATTTTTAATCTTTCGACACTTTTTATATGGGTTTGTATTAGTGACTTTAATAACTAGTTTCTTATGTTGAAAGTGAATTTTCTTTACCAATTCTTCATGATGTCATTGATTTGCTCATTCATGTCTTTACGGTCTGTATAAAGTGCGATAACTACCTGGAAGGGGGTTAGGAGGGTGGTTTGGCAAAGTTTTTGTCTCGTTCAGTGTATAGATCCTGCGAGGACTTGGTTCAAGCTTACTAGGACCTCCTTCAATGTCCAACAGTATTGGATGGTGGGGGTGCGAATAGCTTGAACCCCTCATATGTAAACTACTTTAATACTTTAAACCGGCATCTTGGGATTATATCCTTGCTGACTCAAACCACTTATCCGAGGGTAATGTCACCTTCAAAAGAGGGGCCTACCACTTTTCTTATTAATAATTTACTTAATTGTCTTTCAATATTCGGACCCTTTGGGATTGTATCTCTGCTGACTTAAACCACTGGGTTGAGGGTAACGTCACCTTTAAAATAGGGGCCTACTACTATAACTAGGATAATCTCTTAAAAAGTCCGAAAGTGCGAAAATCATCAAAGGATACATTAAAGATGAGTTGGATCCAAGTGATTCTATCTTGTCTATTTGTTTTTCATTTTATTTATTTATCTTTCATTTTTAGTTTTATATTCATGATTAAAAACTTTTCTCAAAAATTTAGATTGATTAGACATTGACGATAAACCGGTATTAAAAGCTCTTGTGTCCTTGGACGATCTCGGTATCTTACCAACACTATACTACGCTCATGATGGGGGCACTTGCCCAAGTGTGTGTTTAGTGTTAGTATAATATCGTGTTTTATAAATTCAAAACTTGACTAATGCGTAAAATGGGCTCAAAATATTAATAAAATCATATCACGGTTAACGCACACCAAAATCCTTATAAGATCTTCCTATTTTCATAGTTAGATCCTTGTGGATGTTTAAAGCACAAAACAAAGTCCTTAATTGGATTCTTTGTGTGCTTTAATACGTATGTTACGATTTAATGAGGACAAAACCGAATCCTTATAAGATCTTCCTATCTTCATAGTTAGATTCTTGAGGATGTTTAAAGTACTAATTGAAGTCCATTGATTAGATATCTGGTGTACTTTAAATACATGTGTATAAATCAACGACAAGTTGATAACAAGTTGATACCCAAGCTGACAATTATGTGATTATGTGTGCTCCAAATGCTCGCTATCCAAATCCTTGTAGAATCTTCCATATCTTCATATGATGGATTCTTAGAAGGATATCCAAAAGTACTATCTTAAATCCTTAATGGGCTTCTATGTAATAGTTAAGACCCCTGGATTTTAAAGTACTATTCCAAAGTTAAAGAGATCATTCGTTTATCTAGATAAAGAGACCCTTTGGTGGTCTAGTCAAAGTTATCACAACATTTTTCGTTTGATTCTTTCCCCTACACATTATAAGATAAACTATGCAGACTGTGCAAGGAATTACGTAATTATGGATGCATACTTAATTATGGAATTCAGTGCATAGAAATCACCGCAAGTTTTGTCATGTGTTAACTTAAACAAGAAACAAAAGTTATTTATATTCATTTCCGTTTATGATGAAGTATCCACTGAGGAAAATGAACTAGCTACTCATTTTTCGCTTCTGAAAGAGATATCCATTGGGAAATGAATAATCCATTCGAAAACTATATTCATTTTCGTTTCTGATGAAGTATCCACTGAGGAAAATGAACTATCCGTTCATTTTCGCTTCTGAAGAAATATCCACTGAGGAAAATGAATAAATTCATTTCGCTTCTGATGAAGTATCCACTGAGGAAAATGAATTATCCATTCATTTTCGCTTCTAAATAAATATCTGTTGAGGAATGAATAATCCTGTATTGATTCTTTATTTTCCACTTCTGACGAAGTATCCACTGAGGAAAATGAATTATCCATTCATTTTCACTTCCGAAGAAATATCCATCGGGGAACTGAATAATCTATACAATAATTCTTCATTTCCACTTCTGGAGAAGTATCCACTGAGGAAAATTATTCATTTTCGCTTCCGAAGAAATATCCATCGGGGAATGAGTAAATTCTACAATAATCCTTCATTTCCACTTCTGACGAAGTATCCACTGAGGAAAAATGAATTATCCATTCATTTTCGCTTCCAAAGAAATATCCATCGGGGATATGAATAATCTCTACAATAATCCTTCATTTCCACTTCTGACGAAGTATCCACTAAGGAAAATGAATTATCCATTCATTTTCGCTTCCGAAGAAATATCCATCGGGGAAATGAATAATCCCTATAATAATCCTTCATTTCCACTTCTGACGGAGTATCCACTGAGGAAAATGAATTATCCATTCATTTTCACTTCCAAAAAAATATCCATCGGAAAGATGAATAATCTTTACAATAATCCTTCATTTCCACTTCTGACGAAGTATCGAACGAGGAAAATGAATTATCCATTCATTTTCGCTTCCGAAGAAATATCTGTCACACCCCGACCGCGTAAAAGAACAAATCGCGGCGGAATCGTCGGGGAGTGTTGTAGCAGAATCATTGTTTCAAAACACACGGAAATTTGAAGTTTCGTTTTATAAACATTAAATATTTACATCGTCTGGAAATCTAAATAAACAATTTAAACATAGTCTATCATTGTTATTAAGTCACTAAGGCCTCGTCCAGTCCTATGTGAGCATGCATCCTAGCAATCAATATCATTCAACAACACCTGAAACATATGTGAAAACAAAGTTAGCAAAGAAATGCTGGCGAGTACATAGGTTTTTGAGAGTGTCGGATTCATGGCTAGATTACATGTTGCAATACTTAAAAAAAACTTGTTTTGAAAAGTATAGTATTGCGACATAATTAACCAACTCAAATCAAGTTGGTTATAATTTATAAAATCTCGTAGCCATGATTCTTAACCCAAAACATTTATTTAATAAAATCAAATTGTAAAACATCTCGTAAAAACTTGTCAATAAATCTCGTTAATAAAACTCGTTAATAAAACTCGTTAATAAATCTCGTTAATAAAATTCGTTAATAAAATTCGTTAATAAATCTCGTTAATAAAACTCGTATGGTTTATATCATTTCGAAAACCTCGTTTGTGTGGCATCGTTTCAAAATCGTTTACCCAAGTGAACCAAATAACGCCACGGTATGTAATACAATGAAAACATATATATATATATATGAAGTACCAGCGGCGTATCCACCATGCTTTCATCATATTACACCCGTCCCGTTATCTAAACACTAACCAAAAACCAATCGTTTACCCAAATCGTTTAATTCGTTAAAAATCACTTTAGTCGTTTAAATCATTCTCGTTTTAAATCGTGAAAACTACTTTTGATTGTCTCGCTAATAACATCCAAACCTTCGCAACTCGCCTATCGCTTCTCGCATTAATAAACCACCAAATGG
The DNA here is from genome assembly GCA_030545235.1 of Helianthus tuberosus. Lineage (NCBI taxonomy): Eukaryota > Viridiplantae > Streptophyta > Magnoliopsida > Asterales > Asteraceae > Helianthus > Helianthus tuberosus. The sequence continues at coordinate 104,506,920 of CM060381.1, forward strand.
TAAATTAACAATCACATATTCAGTCGTTACCCACCTAACTCACACATAACCATAGGGGCAGTCTGATAACGGGATTTGTCAGATCCTATGGTACCATAACCTAATACTGGTCGGTTCGGCCAAAACTAATGGATATTATTCGTTATGTAAATATAACCAACAAGTTTGTTTACTTTATCGAAATCGTTATTAATTTAATATAAACCATCTTAATTGTTTTTGAAAAACCATCGTTTAAACCTTGAAAATCATTTTGTACATATGAATCACCCCAAAACAATTGAAAACAGTAAAATAGGGGAACTATGTACTCACCTGAGAATGCTTAGAGGTCTTGAACAACAACCAAGCAAAGCTAGAGGGAGCACGGAATCAATCGGCAACCTAATAACTATATAAATAACCCGGACCTAAGTCAGAAGATCGGATAGGATGAGGTTTTGTAAACCAAATGAGTATTGGAACTCATATGACATGGTTTAACAAAGTCTACATTCTAAATCGAAACCAAACCTAAGTGCTTTCGACCCATTGTGACCCATTAAGGTAGCTTAAGCTACTTTAACGTGTCGTTCACGCAAAAGTGCATTCGAGACGTCTAACTAGTCCTATGACAAGTATTATATGCCTAAACATGATTAAATATGTTGCATAATCAATTAAGTGACAAAATTTTGTGTTACATATGCTTAATTACCAATTATGCATGAAAAGGGCATTTTGGTCATTTACCTAAGGCATATAAACTACCTATCATACAACTAATTAAACCTAAGTGACCATAAGGTATAACCTCGAAAGGTTATTCCCTATGCAACTATGGTCACTAAACATGTTTGGTCGGATCCTAATGATCGACCAAACGGGTCGTGTTCGAAAGTCTAAGCGGGTGTTTAGTCCGCTTGACTTACGACTCTACACAAGCACTAATCTAAAAAGTGACGAATTAAACATGTTAAAACATGTTTAACGAATTTAGAAAATAGATTTGGTATCAAAACAAACGGTTTTGATACCTATAAGTAGTTTGGTTACAAAATACGCAAGAATGCGCATTTTGGCCGAAACTACGACTCGTCACTACACCTAGATAACGTGGTAATCAGTAGGTATAGTCACTAGGGACTATAACCATCGTGATTACGCTCACGTTATGAAGTTCAAACGAACTTCGCATTGACCATAAATTGGTCAATGCAGAAAGTCAAACGCAGTTTGTCTTTCAGACTCGAAAAGCGATAAAAGAACGAAAGAATACTTACAAAAGGTCCCCGCAAACTTTGATCCGATTTACTCACAGGTATGAAGCATAAACTTCAACTTAGAGAGCCAAAATCAGATCATTGTGGGTTTTGAAAGTGAAAGGAGGTGGGTATATATAGGAAATCTAGAACCGTTAGGATCGTTCATCGTAAAACGAGCTTCGATCTCATCCGTACACATGTGCCGATGGTTTTGTGAAACCATGGGAGCCCATAGTTTCATTAAAACCATGTGAAAATGAGGGGAAAATCTGGACCAAGCTGGAAATTAGATTTTTCATTTTGGTCCCTTCTTAAGATAACTATGGCAGAATGACAATTTTGGTCCCTGAACTTCAGAATCTTGCATTTCGGCTCATTTTTGACACGTTTAAGCCCCGTTAACCTCATTTCAAGGCTCTAAAATGAAGTTAAAGTATAGGGAACTCAAAAAATGCTCAAAAATATCTCGGATGTCGGTTCGTTTGGTCGTACGGTTGCGTTGTTCAGTTAATTACGACGAAACACGAACAAATGCGAAAAACGATCCAAATTACGCGACGAATAGAATTTTATCATGCCAATCACTAAAATAAAATATTTTAATGATTACATAAAGTTTTGGATGTCCGGATGTATTCAGAACGTAAGATATGCGCGAAAATGCAAACTTATGCACTTTTTGACGCTTTTAGTCCCTGAATGACCAAAAAGTTTATTTTAGCACACCGAACCCCTCAAAACCTATTTCTAAGCTATGTAAAGGATATTTAGGTTATGTTTAACTTATGGTCATGTTCCGGAATGTTCTTTACAGTACAAATCGGCATACTTTCGCAGTTTGTCGAAATTAGTCCCTGTAAGCGAATAAACTTGATTTCGCCACACCAAACCCTCCAAAACTTATTTATAAGTTATGTAAGGGTTATTTAAGGTATGTTAAGCCTATGTCACTGTTTCGGAGTGTTTGTTGCATTAAACTGGTTATATTTACGCATTAGTGCGCGTATAACCTTCCAGAAAGCGATTTAGAGCCCGAAATCGAACAAGAGTTGATATGTGCAAATGATACACATATTTATACAAATCCCAAGTATGAAATACAATATTTCATTGATTTTTTATTTGTTTGATGGCCGTGGAGGCACAGATGTCACAATATCCATCGGAGAAATGAATAATCTCTACAATAATTCATTCATTTCCACTTCTGACGAAGTATCCACTGAGGGAAATGATTTATCCATTCATTTTCGCTTCCAAAGAAATAACCATTGGGAAATGAACAACTTATACATTCTTTCATTTCCACTTCTGACGAAGAATCCATTGAGGAAAAATGAATCGTCCATTCATTTTCGCTTCTGAAGAATATCCACTGGGGAAAATGAAATACAAATCCTTACAAGATCTTTCTGTCTTAATAGTCAGATTCTTAAAGGATACACACAGAACTATTGGTTGATTTGGTTTTACCATTGATCAAATCCCTCATTCCCACTTCCTGCTTTAATCGAGGGAGTATCCATTAGGGGATGAACATCATAGGTATAACAGCTCGTTCCCACTTCCTGCGTTATCTGAGGAAGCATCCACTAGGGAATAATAAAGTTATGCCTTACGTAGGGATCCTTGATGGGGTATTCTATGCAAATAGATAAAACTCTAGATTCCGCGCAAGACAATTGCTTAACACAGCTTATACAAACAGACTCCAACGAATAAATTTCAGGACGAAATTTCCTAAAGTAGGGGAGACTGTGACATTTGTGCCTCTACGACCATCATACAAATAAAAATCCAATGAAATCTTGTGTTTCATTCTCGGGATTTGTAAAAATACATGTGACATTTACACATATCAATTCTTGTTCAATTTAGAGCTCTTAATCGCTTTCTAGAAAGTTATACGCAAACTGTTACGTAAACGTAATCAGTTTAACGCGACAAACACTCCGGAATAGTGACATAAGCTTAACATACCTTAAATAACCTTTATTCGATCACAGGGATTATTTGCAACAAACTACAAAAGTCTGACGATTCGCGTAGAAACGAACACTCCGGAACAATATCAAAAGCTAAACATACCTTAAATACCCCTCACATAGCTTAGAAATTAGTTTTGAGTGGTTCGGTATGCGAAAATACGCTTATTTGATCATAGGGACTAAAAGCGTCAAAACTGCAAAAATTTGCATATACGTGCATATCTTGCGCTCTGACCATATCTGGACATCCAAGAATTTTTGTAATCACTAAAATATTATATTTTAGTGATAGGAATGCAAAAATACCATTCGTCGCACAATTTGGATCGTTTCCGCGCCCGTTCGAGTTTCGTCGTAATTAACCGAAAAACGCGACCGTACGACCAAACGAACCGACATCCATGATATCTCCAAGCATATTTCAAGTCCCCTATGCTTTAACATCCTTGTAGAGCCTTGAAAATGGGTTAACGGAGGTTAAACACGTCGAAAATGCACTTAAAAGGCTGCATGGACTGATTCTGTCAAATTTTAAAACTCTGCATATAGGTGGTCACGCCACGCGACAGCCCTAGGCTGTTGTGGTCGCGCGACATGACAAGTCTGTTTCGACAGATTTCTCATTTCAGCAGCACAGCTTGTATGTTTTCATGGTTTTTCCAATGTTGTGGGCTTTTTGTGTGAAGATCAAGGCTTTGAATCATGACCACACACTTGTAATGATCCTATACATGCTTAGGCAATACACAATCCACATGGCTTGATTTTGTGGCTTCAATTCAAGTATAAATACCCTTCAAATTTGCCCACTTCGTTGCTCATTCTCATTTTCTCATCTCAGACACTCTAAGTAGAGGCTACCAATTGTTTGGAGGCCTCTTACCTGAGTTTCTCTAGTCATTTTTCCAGCCTTAGAGCACTTGTAAGTGTTCTTTCATGACTTATTCATTCATTTCAGAAATTACAAGCTGAAAGTCAACTAGTTTGACTACCGTTTGACTTTCAGTTTTGACCATTATAGCCCCATGCGACTATGCCTATCGATTACCACGTTGACTAGTCGAAGTGACGAGTCAAAGTTTCGGTCAAAATGCATAATTATGTGCATTTTGCGACGAAACTATTTTCGGGTATCAAAACACTTTGATTTGATACCAAATCAGTTTTCTAACTTAGTTAAACATGTTTTAACGTGTTTAACTCGTCACTTCTAGTTTAATGCTTGTTTAGGATCGTAAGTCAAGCGGTCTCGACAACCGCTTAGACTTTCAAACCCGACCTGTTTGCTCGATCATTAGGATTCGACCAAACATATTTTGTGACCATAGTTGTATAGGGAATAACCTTCTGCGGTTATACTTTATGGTCACTTTGTTTAATTAGTTATATGATAGGTAGTTTATATGCCTAAGGAAAATGACCAAAATGCCCCTTTTGCGCATAATGTCCATTTAAGCATATGTAACCAAAATTTTGACACTTAAACTGATTATGCAACATTATTAAACATGTTTAGGCATATAAGACTTATCATAGAGCTAGTTAGACCATCCGAATGCGCAATTGCGCAAATGACGCGTTAAAGTAGCTAAACTACCTTAACGGGTCATAACGGGTCAAAAGCACTTAGGATAGGTTTCAAATCAGAATGTAGGTGATGTGCGATGAAGTGTTATATTTATTAGGTGTATATTTTAAGCCCTTTTAACACTTATTTTTAGCCAAGTTTTAAATTTATAAAACACGATATTTTACTAACACTAAACACACATATGGGCAAGTGCACCCATCGTGAGCGTAGTATAGCGTTGGTAAGATACCGAGGTCATCCAAGGACACAAGAGCTTTTAGTACCGGTTTATCCTCAAAGTCTAATCAAAATAAAAATTTTAGAAAAAAGGGTTTTAAACTAAGAAAAATAAAAACTAACTAAAATGCTGAAAATAAAAATAAAAGTAAAAACAGATAGACAAGATGAATCACTTAGTTCCGACTCGTATCTAGTATAACCTTTGATTATTTCCGCACTTTTGCACATAATTAAGAGATTATCTTAGTTATTGTAGTAGGCCCCTCTTTTGAAGGTGACGTTACCCTCACCCCAGTAGTTTGAGTCAGCAAGGATACAATCCTAAAAGGGTGGATTATTGGAAGATAATGAATTAAGTTATTAATGCAGTATTATGGTAGGCCCCGCTTTTGGCGGTGACGTTACCCTCGGCTAAGTAGTCTGAGTCAGCAGGGATACAGTCCTAAATAGCCGGGTTATAGTATTAATAGTAGTTAACTTATGAGGGGATCAAAGAGTTTGGACCCCCGCCATCCAATACCGTGAAGCATTGAAGGAGGTCCTACTAAATTTGACCCAGGTCCATTGCAGGACCTCTAAACGCTGAACAATGGCAAGACCTTTACCAAACCGTTCCCTTAACCCCCGACCAGGTAGCCAACATACCTCCATATAGACCGTGGAGATATGAAGGGTGAAAATCTTTTATTTTATATAGACAGTAAAATAATGCCAAGACACCATGGACAAACGATAAGGAAAGATCACCTTCAACATAAGAAACTAGTTATTAAAGTCATTAATACAAAACGAAGTAAAAAGTGCGAAAAGATTAAAAATAAAAAGTATTACACTAGACACTTTGTCTTCACCAAGTGATGTAAGAGACTTAGGCAAACATGGCCTTGATTGTCAAGAACTCTTACGATCAATCTTGGATCCCGAGACGACTCACACACTCTACGATGGACAATGGATGATGGTGGTGGATGATGGTGTTGTGATGGTGGTGGGTGGTGGATGAAGTGTGAGAGAGGTGGTGTGCCAAGGGATGAGTTGAAATGAATCCAAGCACTCCTATTTATAGGCTGAACAGAGAGCTGGGCACGGCCCCGTGTCCGCTGGGCACGGCCCCGTGTCTGCTGGGCACGGCCCCATGCCTGTCTGACACTCTCTCTCCTCATTAATTGTAATTCGCAATTACAATTAATGCGCCTGCTGTACTTTCGCCACGCCCCCGTGTTCACTGGGCACGGCCCCGTGGTGGGCAATAGAAGCTTCTATAGGTTTGTCTTTTCTGCTGCTTCTTGGGCACGGCCTCGTGCTGGCTGAGCACGGGGCGTGTTCAGTATTCTGCCTTCTCTATTTTGCTTGGGAAGATGCCATTGAGGGGTCGGGCAGTCCACTTATGTTCCTTTCCTTGTATTTATGTTGGATTTAGCTGTCTTTTTGCTTCTTTTGTGTTTTTGAGCTCATTTAATCCTGAAAATACAAAAGGAAGACAAAAACACTCTTTTTCCAATATTAGTACTTAAAAAGGGTTAGTTTTATGCCTCATTTGATGTAATTTATATGTTGCATTTTGCACACATCAAATACCCCCACACTTGAACTTTTGCTTGTCCTCAAGCAAAACTCTTTAATATGTGGCTTACACTCCCAAATGGAATGGGTAGAAGAGAAGGTTTTTGGCTTGTCGTAGAGTGTTGGGAATCCAAGATCTTTTTGGGTTTTATTTTTATCTATTTACAATCCTATTCGTAATGATTTATTTAGAACGTTTCATAGGAAAAATTACTTATTTGGGCATAACATGTCTTTTTAAAATTCCATTTATATACAAGTTCACATACCTCACGGGAGAAATCACTCACACTCGGCCGAAGGTGTATTTTTAGTGAATCACTCGAGAGCGGCATGGAACTTATTCCTACCATAAGCTTGCCAAGTAATCAATCCTCCTCCTTTTTAACTTTTATACCTTTGTAAATATCAAGAGGACTTTGTGGGTTAAGGGTTAGGCTTGGGTTAAAGGTAGGTGGTTGGGATAGTGGTTAGTGGTTAGTAGAAAAAGGGCGAAAAGCGTAACAAGTGTCGGTCTTCGTAAGACTTTCTATTTTTGTAACTTTTTATTTTGATGAAGCTTTTATTCAAACAAAGTTATTTTTGATAAACTTGTTTGTTTATTTTCTTTTTGCTTCATCATCAACATATTTTTTTTTATTTTTTTTTGATCATCTTACGAAAAACCGAACTTGTTACTAAAACAAAGGGTTAAAAATAAAAAGGTTTTGGTGGGTAAAAGGGTTTTTGGTTTGGGTGATGAAATGAAAAGGTTTAGGCTCAAAGGGGTTAACTAGGGGGATTTTTGGGTAGGTGGTAAAAGAAAAAGAAAAATAATGGTGTAGAAATAAAAAGGGTTAGTCCTAATGCCTCCATCATTTACTTACTCGGGTTTTAGTTGATAAGGACCGGGAATGTATCGTCAAGGCAAGTTCTAGAGTTGTAAGAACCAAGCGGCTATTCACACAAGAAACGAAAAATGAGCATTTAGTCTAAAGATGTAATTTTGTATGCTCAATAAAGGCTCAAAACTCACTTTTGTGGGAATGGGTTTTTATGTGATCAAGTATATATAATCAAATTTTAACTAAGTTTGCCATGCCTTTTCATAATTTTCTTATGTTGGTTCTTTTTATCACTACGCTATCGGTTGTAAATTCGTAAAAATGTAACCTTTTTTGAGAACTTGAATTTCCCGAGTTAAACCTAGACAAGTAAGAAAAATGAAAATTTTTGAAAAAAATTTGGGGTGATTAGCGGTTCCAATAGAGTTTTGTGTAAGGCTTGTATTTAGGACTTGCAAAATTCCAAGGTTTTAGCATTCCCCCCACACTTAAATTACACATTGTCCTCAATGTGTCCCAAAAATAAATTTTTAGGTTGATTAGATGTGTAAAATGGTGTTAAAAAGCAAAAATTTTGTGTTACTGGGCGCTGAACACGGCCCCGTGTTATCCGGGCACGGCCCCGTGTTCAAGTGCCAGTAACAAAATTAAAACAAGAGAAGCAGAAGTCTGGACACGGGGGCGTGTCGGGTGAACACGGCCCGTGTCCAGTTACCTGAACTGGGCGTTTTTCTGCAGGTGGTTCAGCACGGGGCCGTGTTGGTTGGGCACGGCCCGTGTTGAAGCTTCTGAAATGGAGAGAATTGTCGGGTTGCCTTGTTCTTGTGCATGAGGTCATTTTTCTCGTTCCCCTTTTCATCCCTTACCACCATGAGTGTGTTTTATTCCTGAAAATTAAAACTAACTAGAAAACATAAAAATTAATCTAAATTAAACTAAGGATAGTTCCGCGGAATGCCTCCGTGGTGCGCCACGTTTATAAGGGTCCTTGGCTAGACCCAAAGCCGGTCATATGTCACCCAAGTGGGATGTATTGCATCCCATGTTACACCGTCGGAGAGCATCATCCAAGCTTGAGTCTATGATCTGCATGTAGTTGACCGGATCTTCGTCCTCAATTCTTTTTCCACATTCAAACTTCACCTCCTCATCCCCAAACTTCAATGTTAACGTTCCGTCATTCATGTCTACCACCGCTTGGGTGGTGGCTAGAAATGGCCTCCCGAGGATGAGAGGGACATCGGTGTCTTCTTTCATGTCTAGGATGACAAAGTCGGTTGGGAAAACGAAGTTGTCAACTTTTACCAACAAATTCTCAGCGACACCTTGTGGAAATTTGACGGATCTGTCGGCAAGTTGTATGCTCATCTTTGTAGGGCTTGTTGTTCCTAGGCCGAGTCGTTTGAACATTGATGTGGGCATGAGGTTAATGCTAGCCCCAAGATCGGCTAATGCATTACGAACGGGAGATTCCCCAATCGAGCAAGGAATTGTGAAGCTTCCGGGATCAATTTTCTTTTGTGGAAGTTTGTTGAGCACTAAAGCGGAGCATTCTTCGCCTAAGTTAACTAATTGCAATGATTCAATTTTCCTTTTGTTTGTGAGGAAATCCCTCATAAATTTTGTGTATTTAGGCATTTGGGTTAGGACCTCGATAAAAGGAATATTAACATGCAATTGTTTTAGTAAATTTTCAAATTTAGCGAATTGCTCATCGGTCTTTTGACGATTTAACCTACCGGGGTACGGAATTGGAGGAGTCTTGGTGGGCTCTTGAGTTGGTAGAGAAGCCTTTTCTGGCGCAGGAGGAGTCACAGGCTGGCTAGAATGGCTTCTTTCATTTGGCGGTAATGGAGCATCCTCGGGACCTACGGTTCGATTTCTTAATGTGATGAGATGTACTTGTGCCTTCGGGTTGGTTTCGGTATTACTAGGTAACGCGCCTTGTGGTCTCTCGGAGAAATTTTGAGCTAGTTGATTTAATTGTTTTTCAACGTTTTGAATGCTAGCTTGTTGGTTTCTAAAATTCGATTCCAATTGTTGAAATCGATCCGAGTTTTTCTTTTCAGTGTCAGAGATGAGGCGAGATACAGTATCTTCAAGCCTTTCTCTTCCACCTTGTTGTTGAGAGAAATTTTGTGGTTGTTGAAAATTAGTTCGTTGGTTTTGTTGGTTACTACTATTGCCGGGATCTCTCCAACCAAGATTTGGGTGGTTACGCCATCCTTGGTTGTAGGTACCCGTTGGAGGACCCGACGGCCTAGGTCTATTATCAATGTAGTTTACCGTTTCTGTTTGTTCATCTAATTCTTTCATACAACTCCAATTTTCATGTGACCCACCACACCCTTCGCAAGCCATAACCGAGGCCGTTTTTGTCATTTCTAGCTTTTTGATTTTTTGAAGAGAGGGCCTCGATTTGGGCTTGTAAAGAGGTGCTTTCATCAACCTTATGGGCGCCCGGGGCAATAGATTTATTACCTCGGGGAGTGTGCCATTGAAAATTGGTTTGAGCAATTTCCTCAATTTGGTTATATATTTCATTTGGGCGACGATTACCTAAAAGTCCCCCAGAGCTTGAATCAAGTGTTTGTCTTGTGTGTGGCAACAACCCATTGTAGAAAGTGGATACTTGTTGCCATACCGCTAGACCGTGATGAGGACACTTTCTTAGAAGCTCCTTGAACCTTTCCCAAGTTTCATATAAGGATTCCCCATCCTCTTGTGAGTATGTATTAATTTCAGTCATTAATTTAGCCGTTTTAGCAGGAGGGAAATACTTATATAAAAACTTTTGGGCAAGTTCATCCCAAGTGTTTACCGATCCAACTGGGAGGGTGTTAAGCCAAGCCTTAGCTCGGTCTTTTAGTGAAAATGGAAACATTCGAAGGCGGATGGCGTCATTTGATGCTCCATTGATCCGAAAGGTATCACATATTTCTAAGAAGTTAGAAATATGTAGATGGGGATCCTCGTCCGCAAGCCCATGGAAGGTTGCGGAGTTTTGGAGCATTTGTATCAAATGCGGCCGAAGTTCGAAGTTATTGGCTTCGACATTCGGTGCATTGATAGCGGCGCCGAGATTGCCTACGGTAGGCCGTAGGTAATCCATGAGGGTACGTTGATCCGCCATTGGAAGTGGGTCCCCCGAAACTTTCTCTTGATTTTTGGCTTTAAGTCTTTTTCTGAGAAAGCGTTCGGGTTCTTCTAGAGGTTCTTTTATGTCTCTACTAGAACTGGAGCTCATGCACTACGTAGGAGGTTCAGACGTGGCGCCTAGGTTCCAAGTCCTGCAATAAAAAACAGAAAAGAACGTTGGTCAGAAGATTCACCACGGCCCCGTGCTCAGCGAACACGGCCCGTGGTCAGAGGTACAGTGATTGTTTTCTGGATCCCTATTACTGGGAGTTGGACATGACCCCGTGTTGCACCGACACGGCCCCGTGTTGCACCGACACGGCCCCGTGTTGCACCGACACGGCCCCGTGTTCAGCTCTCTGTAACTCAGAAAATAAAAACTGCCAGTGATGATGCTGGGCACGGCCCGTGTCTGACCGGGCACGGCCCGTGCTGAGCGCTGCAGAAGCTGAAAAACTAAGAAAATCCTAAAAAATAAAAATAAAAAATAAAAAAATGATTAGGCCGTTGATTCCTAACTTTCTTAAAATCCTTGTGTCCCCGGCAGCGGCGCCAAAAACTTGATGTGCGATGAAGTGTCATATTTATTAGGTGTATATTTTAAGCCCTTTTAACACTTATTTTTAGCCAAGTTTTAAATTTATAAAACACGATATTTTACTAACACTAAACACACATATGGGCAAGTGCACCCATTGTGAGCGTAGTATAGCGTTGGTAAGATACCGAGGTCGTCCAAGGACACAAGAGCTTTTAGTACCGGTTTATCCTCAACGTCTAATCAAAATAAAAATTTTAGAAAAAGGGTTTTAAACTAAGAAAAATAAAAACTAACTAAAATGCTGAAAATAAAAATAAAAGTAAAAACAGATAGACAAGATGAATCACTTGGTTCCGACTCGTATCTAGTATAACCTTTGATTATTTCCGCACTTTTGCACATAATTAAGAGATTATCTTAGTTATTGTAGTAGGCCCCTCTTTTGAAGGTGACGTTACCCTCACCCCAGTAGTTTGAGTCAGCAAGGATACAATCCTAAAAGGGTGGATTATTGGAAGATAATGAATTAAGTTATTAATGCAGTATTATGGTAGGCCCCGCTTTTGGCGGTGACGTTACCCTCGGCTAAGTAGTCTGAGTCAGCAGGGATACAGTCCTAAATAGCCGGGTTATAGTATTAATAGTAGTTAACTTATGAGGGGATCAAAGAGTTTGGACCCCCGCCATCCAATACCGTGAAGCATTGAAGGAGGTCCTACTAAATTTGACCCAGGTCCATTGCAGGACCTCTAAACGCTGAACAATGGTAAGACCTTTACCAAACCGTTCCCTTAACCCCCGACCAGGTAGCCAACATACCTCCATATATACCGTGGAGATATGAATGGTGAAAATCTTTTATTTTATATAGACAGTAAAATATTGCCAAGACACCACGGACAAACGATAAGGAAAGATCACCTTCAACATAAGTAACTAGTTATTAAAGTCATTAATACAAAACCAAATAAAAAGTGCAAAAGATTAGAAATAAAAAGTATTATACTAGACACTTTGTCTTCACCAAGTGATGTAAGAGACTTAGGCAAACATGTCCTTGATTGTCAAGAACTCTTACGATCAATCTTGGATCCCGAGACGACTCACACACTCTACGATGGACAATGGATGATGGTGGTGGATGATGGTGTTGTGATGGTGGTGGGTGGTGGATGAAGTGTGAGAGAGGTGGTGTGCCAAGGGATGAGTTGAAATGAATCCAAGCACTCCTATTTATAGGCTGAACAGAGAGCTGGGCACGGCCCCGTGTCCGCTGGGCACGGCCCCGTGCCTGTCTGACACTCTCTCTCCTCATTAATTGTAATTTGCAATTACAATTAATGCGCCTGCTGTACTTTCGCCACACCCCCGTGGTGGGCAATAGAAGCTTCTATAGGTTTGTCTTTTCTGCTGCTTCTTGGGCACGGCCCCGTGCTGGCTGAGCACGGGGCGTGTTCAGTATTCTGCCTTCTCTATTTTGCTTGGGAAGATGCCATTGAGGGGTCGGGCAGTCCACTTATGTTCCTTTCCTTGTATTTATATTGGATTTAGCTGTCTTTTTGCTTCTTTTGTGTTTTTGAGCTCATTTAATCCTGAAAATACAAAAGGAAGACAAAAACACTCTTTTTCCAATATTAGTACTTAAAAAGGGTTAGTTTTATGCCTCATTTGATGTAATTTATATGTTGCATTTTGCACACATCAGTAGGCATTGTTAAACCATATCAAATGAGTTCCAACACTCATTTGGTTTACAAGACCTCATTCTACCTGATCTCCTAATTTAGGTCTCGATTATTAACATAGTGATCTGATACTAGCTGCCACTTGATTCCTTGATTTCCCGAGCTTGTTTGTTAGTTCACTTAATCGAGAATACCTCACAAATCTCATGTGAGTACATAGTTCCCCTATTTTATGCTTTCAATTGTTTTGGGGTGACTCATATGTGCTAAATTCTTTTCAAGTTTTCATAAACAAATGATATGGTTTATATAAACACAACGATTTCAATGATGTGAACGAACTTGTTGGGGCATTAGTTGAAAGACGAATGACATTCATTAACTATGATCAAGCTGACCAGTAGTATGTTATGGTACCATAGGATCTGACAAATCCCGTTATCGGACTATCCCTTTGGTGGGTAATGTGGGTATCGACAGAATCTGTTATTTTAACAAACCCTTAGGTGGTTTGTTAGTCGATGTTAAAGAGGTCTTTCAGGGCCTATTAAAGATACCCCATGGGTGGTATAGTCGAGTCACACAGGTTTGAATGCATTCCTTAAAGAACGACCAAAAGTTGTATTTCACAATTAAAACAAGGACGATTGAACGATGATTTATAGCACGGACGATTTGGACGATTGGTTTATGGTAAGTGATTAGGTAACGAGGCATGTGTAATGTGATAATAGCATGGTGGATACGACGTTGGTACTTCCTATATATAAGTGCTTTTATCACATTACATGTCATAGCATTATCTAGATCACTTGGACAATGTTTTCAATCGATGTCACGCAACGATGTTTACTTAAAGATATAAACCATACAATGTTTACTTTCAAGACGATTTGCTACTTGGTTTTACAAAGACAAATATTTTCAGTCAAGATTTATGGCTACAATGGTTTTGGTTTTACATATATCGACTTGTAAAGTTGATAAAACATATTGAAATATCATACACTTTTGATTTCAAGATACATACTCGACAACTCTCGTAGTTGGTCGAGGCATTGCAATATGAATTCAAAGCCATGAATTTGACATACAAAACCTATGTACTCGCCGGCATTTTTATTCTGACTTGTTTTAGGTTCTATTATGTGGCGATTGTTTATTGTTTGCTTCACATAGGATGTACGCGGGCTTTAGTGACATAAAACCTGAAAGACAATTATTGTACGTATTTGGTTTGTGTCAAAACAATGTGTCTAACAATGAAATAAAACAAAACTTCAATTACCATGTGTTGTGAAACAATGATTCTGTTACGAGACTCCCCGACATTTCCGCTGTGGTTCGTTGTATTACGCGGTCGAGGTGTGACACAAAAGAGAGGCCTACTACTATAACTAAGATAATCTCTTAAAAAGTCCGAAAGTGCGAAAATCATCAAAGGATACATTAAAGATGAGTTGGATCCAAGTGATTCTATCTTGTCTATTTGTTTTTCATTTTATTTATTTTTCTTTCATTTTTATTTTTATTTTCATGATTAAATACTTTTCTCAAAAATATAGATTGGTTAGACGTTGACGATAAACCGGTATTAAAAGCTCTTTTGTTCTTGGACGACCTCGGTATCTTACCAACACTATACTACGCTCACGATGGGTGCACTTGCCCAAGTGTGTGTTTAGTGTTAGTATAATATCGTGTTTTATAAATTCAAAACTTGACTAATGCGTAAAATGGGCTTAAAATATTAATAAAATCATATCACACTTAACGCACACCAGTTGTGTAAACCAATCGGCCTTGTTTTATATAAACCAATCATCCTTGTTTTATATAAACCAATCGTCCTTCTTTTGTATAAACCAATCGACTTTGTGTAAACAAGTGTGGTTATGTGGTGAATACATTCAAAAAGGGGCTGACTCGTCTAACAAACCACCAAAGGGTTTGTCAATTGTGTTTTCATAGTTTCTGTCGTTCCCCAAACTTCCCCACAAACCCTGGGAAATTTGAAAATAGGATTGCCAGTTCTATGGTACCATAACATACTACCGGTCGGTTTGGCCAAAGTTAATGAACGTACTCGTGTTATGGATAACGCACCACCAAGTTTCACACATTATTGAAAAGCATATAGTTTTACATATAAACCATAATGATTCAAAAACTTGGGAAAAATACTAGTAGGCACATTTGAATCGCCCCAAAACATTTGAAAATGTAAAAGAAGGGACTATGTACTCACTTGAAATATTGATGTCGTGCTTAATTATGCTAGCAAAGCTCAAATGTTTCGTTGAAATAAGGATTTGTTCATCAATGGTTTTGTTGTGATAATGTTTGTCGAAGAATAAGGGGTATGGAGACATCATAACTTTGAAGAAGTTTAGATGTTTTAGAAGATAGGAAATTTTGAAAGCCTTCTGCGTTTATGTGTAAAATACTTTAAAAATAGCAAACGTTGTCAACAAAATATAGAAATTTCCAGTTCACTAGTTCAAAGTGTATTCTATAACTTTTATTTAGAAAGTTTTTATGTTTGAACTTGGAAATTGGTCAAAACTATTAATCTTTGCAAACTGTCCGGTTTTGATCTTTTGTTTGGTTTTAGACATTTGAGGGTCAAAACAGAGGTGTTTATTAATGCATCATACATCGTTGAAATGGTATTTCAACGAACTTAATCAAAATAGAAGAGTTTATTTTTTTGGTTAACTTTTAACCAAGTTATGCTTGGCTAAAGTAAGAACACAAAATCTGTCCAAACAGGAAGTTTTCGTCGAAAGTTTATTAAATGTGCATAATACGGATTTGACAAAAGAGTGAATAGAATGTGGTTTATAACCATATGAGCAAGCTATCTCATATAAAATGGTTCGTTAAACCTAACATTCTGATTTGAAAGTGTTTCGAAGTTTTTTGACCAGTTACGGCTAGTTTTCGCTAATTAGCTAGTTGTATGCGCAAACCCGGGTCCGGATGGTCGAATGGGTCTTATGACTAGTCCAATATGTCAAAACAAGTTTACTTATTTTATATGATCAGTCTTGATGTGAAAATGTAGATCATATATATTTTTAAACCATTTTATGCCAAATGGGCATTTTTTACCTTTTTAAAGTGTCATAGTTGACTCGCCATTTGACTCATCAAATGACATAACCATAAGGTATAACCTTAAAGGGTCATTCCATATATTACTATAGTCACATAATTGGGTTTGGTTGGATCCTAAAGTTGACCAAACGGGTCAAATCCGAAAGTCAAAACAGAAGTCAAACTTCTTGACTTTCGACTAAGGAATGAACACTAAACTATAAATGACGAGTTAGACATGCTAAGACATGTCTACAACGTTGTAAAAACTGATTTGGTGTCAAAACTTTTGGTTTTAATAATTAAAAAATCATTCTTCGTAAAATGCATATTTTTTATATTTTTAACTTTTATTTCGTAAAAGTTTGACTCGTCATTTCACCTACTAAACGTGATGATCGGAGGGTGTAATCACAAGGGATTAACATGATGTGAGTAAAATGCAACATATAAATTACATCAATTGTGGCATAAAAATAACCTTTTTTTAGTACTAATGTTGGAAAAAGTATGTTTTTGTCTTCCTTTTGATTTTTCAGGATTAAATGAGCTCAAATGAACAAAAGAAGCAAAAAAAAGGCAGCTAAATCTAACATAAATACAAGAAAATGGATAAACGTGGCATGCCCGATGTGACACCTGTGTCTCCACGGCCATCAAACAAATACCAAATCAATGAAATATTGTATTTCATACTTGACATTTGTATAAATATGTGTATCATTTGCACATATCAATTCTTGTTCGATTTCGAGCTCTAAATCGTTTTCTGGAAAGTTATACGAGCACTGATGCGTAAACGTAATCAGATTAACGCGACAAACACTCTGGAATAGTGACATGGGCTTAACATACCTTAAATAACCTTTACATAACTTAGAAATAGGTTTTTGAAGGTTTGGTGTGTCGAAATCAAGTTTATTCGCATACAGGGACTAAATTTGACAAACTACGAAAGTATGACGATTCGTACTGTAACGGACAATCCGGAACATGAACATAAGTTAAACATACCCTAAATATCCTTTACATAGCTTAGAAATAGGCTTTGAGGGATTCGGTGTGCTAAAATAAACTTTTTTGGTCATTGAGGGACTAAAAGCGTCAAAAAGTGCATTAGTTTGCATTTTCGCGCATATCTTACGTTCTGAATACATCCAGACATCCAAAACTTTATGTAATCATTAAAATATTTTATTTTAGTGATTGGCATGATAAAATTCCATTCGTCGCGTAATTTGGATCGTTTTTCGCATTCGTTCGTGTTTCGTCGTAATTAACCGAACAACGCAACCGTACGACCAAACGAACCGACATCCGAGATAGATTTGAGCATGTTTCATGTTCCCTATACTTTAACTTCATTTTAGAGCTTTGAAATGGGATTAACGGGGCTTAAACGTGTCAAAAATGCATCAAAAACCATGATTTGCACATTCAGGGACCAAAATTGACAATCTGCCTTAGTTATCTTAGGAAGGGACCAAAGTTGAAAATCTGATTTCCAGCTTGTTCCTGCTGTTCCCCTCATTTTCACATGGTTTTAATGAAACTAGGGGCTTGTTTTGGGGTACCCATGGTATTCTAAAACCATGGGCACACATGTAAGGTCCAGATCGAAGCTCGGTTTTCGATGAACGATCCTAACGGTCTTGGTTTTCCTATAAATACCCCCACCCTCTTGCTTCAAAACTCACATTTGATCTGATTTGGCTCTCTAAGTTGAAGTATACACCTCATACATGAGAGTAATCGGATCAAAACTTCCATTCTTGGACCCGTTGTAAGTCCTCTTTTGTTCTTTTTCGCGTGAAAGTCAAACTGTGTTTGACTTTCTGCTTTGACCAGTTTATGGTCAATATGAAGTTCATTTGAACTTTATAACGTGAGCGTAATCACGATTGTTTTGTCTCTTGTGACTATACCTACTGATTACCATGTTATCTAGGCATAGTGGCGAGTCGTAGTTTCGGCCAAAATGCGTATTCTTGCGTATTTTGTAACCAAACTACTTTTAGGTATCAAAAACGTTTATTTTGATACCAAACCTGTTTTCAAACCTTGTTAAACATGTTTTAACATGTTTAGCTCGTCACTTTAGGTTTAGTGCTTATATAAGGTCGTAAAGGTAAGCGGTCTAAACAACCGCTAGACTTTCGAACCCGACCCATTTGGTCGATCATTAGGATCCGACCAAACACATTAGGTGACCATAGTCGTATAGGGAATAACCTTCCGAGGTTATACATTATGGTCACTTCGTTTAGTTACTTGTATGATAGGTAGTTTATATGCCTTAGGAAAATGACCAAAATGCCCTTTTTACGCATAAATTCATTTTAAGCATATGTAACCTAAATTTTGACATCTAAATTGATTAGGTAACATTATTAGACATGTTAAGGCATATAATACTTGTCATAGGACTAGTTAGGCAATCCGAACGCATTTTACGCAAACGACGCGTTAAAGTAGCATAAGCTACCTAAACGGGTCGTAAGCACTTAGGTTAGGTTTCATTTTAGTATGTAGGCTTTATTAAACTATATCATATGAGTTCCAATACTCATTTGGTTTACAAATCCTCATACTATCCGATCTTCCGATTTAGGTCCGGTTATTAATGTAGTTACCTATATTAGGTGCCGTTTGATTTCCGTGATCCCTCTAGCTTTGCTTGGTTGTTGTTCAAGACTTCTAAGCACCCTCATGTGAGTACATAGTCCCCTCTTTTACTGTTTTTCAAACTGTTTTGGGGTGAAACACATATACTTGTTACTTTCGTGCTTTCCATGTTTTTATATCATATGTTTGCTATGTTCATTAGTTCACTTATAGTACATGATTTCATTATGTTTTGCTATGTATGTTTACTTAGCATGCTAGCACATTGTTTTACATTGCATTTCTTTCGCTATGTATGTTTACTTAGCATGCTAGCACATTGTTTTACATTGCATTTCTTTCGCTATGTATGTTTACTTAGCATGCTAGCATATTGTTTTACATTGCATTTCTGTTACATGTGTTTACTCAGCATATGAGCACATTGTTTTACATCTCTACTTTGTATATTTACTTAGCATACTAGGTACATTATTTTCATAAAACATGCTTACATTTGGTATAACATTTGGTTGTTTAACGAAACTAATACATTCATTAACACCGATCATGCCGCTCGGTAGTAGGTAGTGGTACCATAGGACTTGACAACTCCCATTCCTGAAATCCTAGGTTTGTTTGGGTGGAAGGAATGACCGAATCCGAAAACATTTCTTGGTAGACCTTTGACTTTGTTCTAGGGTTTATCCTACAGTCTCAAGGCTTGGATGTAGACGTTTAACATTATCGCATAAGTGTTTGTATCAGTAAAGCATGCATTATTTTACAAAGCATAACTTTTGATTATAATTTATCAAATGCATTGTTTTGTACATTTCTTTCTTATAGGGTCGAGTAAATGCTTTTAATCAATAAAGGTTGTTTATTCACTCTACATTACATTTGTTTACACAACAACATTTCAACATTTGTTTAAACATTACATTTAGTTATAGATGTACATTTTTACATTGGTGGTTTGTTTGGGTAAGTGATTTAAGTAACGAGACGTGTGTAATATGATAAAAGCATGGTGGATACGCCGCTGGTACTTCCTATATATAAGTGCTTTTATGATATTACATATTGTAGCGTTATTTAAACCATTTCAATTTTGACATATTACATTTTTCACAATTAACATATCTTTACAAAACATTGTTTTACAAACAACACATTTTATACATATTCATTTTTACTTGGTTAATTATTTAACCATACATATTTCTTTTATATCATCTGTTTTCTTATCGATTTTTATATGATTTATAAAAGAAAAAAATTTTATAAGGTTCATGACTACTTTTGTTAAACATTTTCTTTAAACTTACAAGTCATGAATCCTAAATCAATAAAACCTATGTATCTCACAGGCATTTTTATGCTGACGTACCTATTTTCACATGTGTTGCAGGAAATGATGCATAGGATTGATCAAGATACACTTAGGCGGACTTGGGCCTTAGTGACATTAAAAGACGCAAGACTAGTTAATTATGTTATGTTTCTTGGTTTGTTAAGACATTGTAACTACTTTTAAATCAATAAAACAAAATTTCAATTTCCATGTGTTATGAAACAATAATTCTGTTACAACACTCCCCGACGTTTCCGCCATGATTTGTTGTTTTACGTGGTCGGGGTGTGACACCCGACCCCTCGACAGCATCTCCCCAAGCAAAAACAAGAGAACAGAAGGCTGAACACGCCCCATGCTCAATGAGCATAGGGGCGTGCCCAAGTGTCTTCCGAAAAGACAAAGTTGTAGAAGCTTCTATCACCCAACACCGGGGCGTGTCCACAAGACACGGGGCCGTGGTCAACGCTAAGATTCGCAGAATCTAGACAAATCTTGATAGTACAGATACGCTTCTGCACACGGGGTCATACCCAGCGGACACGGGGGTGTGGTTAACTAATGCAGACAAATTGTAATTAATGAAGAAAGAGAATATGGGTGGACACGGGGCCGTGCCCAACGGGCACGGGGCCGTGTCTGGGCTTCTGTGTAGGCTATAAATAGGGGTGTTTGGCTCATTTGCAAACCATCCCTTGGCAAACCACGTCTCTCACACTTCACCCACCCACCACCACCATCAGAACCCACATCCACCACCATCATCCATCATCCATCATAGAGTGTGTGTAGTAGTCTCGGGATCCAAGATTGATAGTAAGAGTTCTTGATAATCAAAGGCCATGTTTGCCTAAGTCTCTTACATCACTTCGTGAAGACAAGAATTTAGTGTAATACTTTTTATTTTTAATCTTTTCGCACTTTTTATTTGGTTATGTATTAATGACTTTAATAACTAGTTTCTTATGTTGAAGGTGAATCTTCCTTATCATTTGTCCGTGGTATCTTGGAGTTATATTACTGTCTATATAAAATAAAACATTTACACCATTCATATCTACACGGTCTATATGGAGATATATTGGCTACCTGGTCGGGGGTTAAGGGAATGGTTTGGTAAGAGTCTTGCCTTGTTCAGTGTATAGGTCCTGCAAGGACCTGTGTCAAGTTTAGTAGGACCTCCTTCAATACCCACTAGTATTGGATGGCGGGGGTCCGAACTCCTTGATCCCCTCATATGTAAACTACTATTAAAACTTTAACCCAGCTACTTAGGATTGTATCCCTGCTGACTCAAACTACTTAGCCGAGGGTAACGTCACCTTCAAAAGAGGGGCCTACCACATTACGCATTAATAACATAATTAATTATCTTTCAATAATCCAATCCTTTAGGATTGTATCCTTGCTGACTCAAACTACTGGGTTGAGGGTAACGTCACCTTCAAAAGAGGGGCCTACTACTATAACTAAGATAATCTCTTAAAAAGTGCAAAAGTGCGGAAATAATCAAAGGTTGCATTAAAGGCGAGTCGGATCCAAGTGATTCATCTTGTTTATCTGTTTTTATTTTTATTTTTATTTTTATTTTCAGCATTTTTAGTTTTTATTTTCCAGTTTAAAACCTTTTTCTAAACTTTTGATTTGATTAGACGTTGAGGATAAACCGATACTAAAATCTCTTGTGTCCTTGGACGACCTCGGCATCTTACCAACACTGTACTACGCTCACGATGGGTGCACTTGCCCATATGTGTGTTTGGTGTTAGTAAATATCGTGTTTTGTAAATTTAAAACTTGACTAATGTGTTAAAAGGGCTAAAAATATACATAAATATATATCGCACCGCACGCACATCAAGTTTTTGGTGCCGCTGCCGGGGACACAAGGATTTTAAGAAAGTTAGGAATCAACGGCCTAATCGTTTTTTTCTTATTTTTCTGTTTTTTTAGGATTTTTCTTAAATTTTCAGCTTCTGCAGAACTCAGCACGGGCCGTGCCCGCTGAACACGCCCCGTGCCCAATCTTTGGTACTGGCAATCCTGTTTTAAGTCAGACAGTAGCTGAACACGGGGCCATGCCCAATCAACACGCCCCGTGCCCAAGTTTCAGTTTCTGAAAACAGAACCGTAAGATCCCGACGGTTGGTAATTTCTGACACAAACATGAGCGATACTGATTTTTTTTACTATCGGCCCTCTTATGGTACGTGGTGTCAAATATGTGGTGGCCTCATAAAAATTTAGAATGTTATTTTTTAAATTACAAGCCCCACTATATAGACCCATTGTTTTCCTGTAGCCTTAAGAGGGGCGAAAGTAAAAATAATCCCTATCTCTCCCTCGAATGCTCTCAATCGAACCTTCTAGGAGAAATGCTTCTTTATAAACCATTTCAAATGGAAGATCTAATTCTTAATTGGGTAAAAGAACTTGAGATGGATATCCTTAATTCATCTCAAGACGATACCCAAGAAGAAGAATTATTGAGATCACATTCGGATAAAAACAACTTCGTTGTTCCCGATATCACCTCTAACTCTAGCAAAGGCTTGAGCGATAGTCGTCCCTGTGTCGATTGTGCCATGAAGGACTCCCCATCGACTTCGTTCGATGCATACATAGACCCGAGCGATTCGACATACACCTTCTTTAACGAGAGCCCGGGAAAGGGTTGGACTTGTCCACCTACATTTAGCATAGGAATCACCCTTACCGATAACCTCTTGCGTTCGCGTCTAAATCTAGAGCAACTAAGGTATCTCAGGCACTTTGGTGTTGTTCCGTCCAGTAAGGAACCACCCGATCCGGAAAAATTCCTTAAAACTAGACAAAACTCCATAGACAGTCTCTAGACACGGGGCCGTGTCCAGGTTAGCACGCCCCCGTGTCCACCAAAAGATTCACGTCTGATCTGTGGTCAGAATACGGACAAAATGTGTCAGGATCTTATCTGCACACGGGGCCATGTCCAACCGACACGGGGCCGTGTGCAGCGTGTTGTCGTTTTCTATAAAGGCAGCAAGATTCCTGCATATTTGGACCACTCCAAAGACAAAGATCTGGTGAGATCTTCACACATACCATCCTAGGTATATTCTAAAGAAGGTTCTCAACAACCATCTTGTCTTTTCCACTTTTGTTCATTGCCTTCTTCTTCAAATTTTTTTCACTCAACACCTCCATTAAAGCTTGAAATCAACATGGTTCCAAGCTTTATTGGGATGTTTGTAAGATTTTTATTCAAGGAATCTTGTCAAAAATAAGTTCTACAACATCGTTTCAAGTTATTTCTGCTTAAAAATGCTTTAAAAATCAGAAAAATAGTTTGAAACTCTAAGATTCCTTGTTCCAAAAAATCTGCAGACAGGTGAACACGGGGCCGTGCTCATTGAGCACGGAGCCGTGTCCGAGGTACTGTTCTAATAAAATTGAACTCTTTTCGTTCTGTTTTCTCAGAATGGCGAGCAAAACTAGCGGAACATCTTCATCGCACTCCAGAAACAACCGACAAGGGAGAAGGTCATCAACGGTAGAAGACTCTCTTGTAAACTATGTTTACGCTTTAAGAGAGGCCTTTGATGAGATGACGGGAGTAGAAGAAGCATTGGTCGACCGTATCAATCACTTAACGGTGGGACTAGAGGGATGTCTTCGAGAGGTCAACCTTTTGCACCAAAGGTTGAACATTCTCGCCTCTCCTCCTTTGGTACCAATCATCACCCAAAAGGCAAGGCATGTGGTACCAGAAGTCATCATACCGGCCGAGTGGTACACCATACACCCGGAGCCCCCTCGAGACATATTACAAGGGGTTCCGGTTGGTGTCACTCCCCCTCCACAAGATGTTGAGGAAAATGAGCCCGCCTTCTTCCTCGCAAGGGAGATAGAAGAATGGCTTTAACAACATCTAGGGAACACCCCTCGGTTCGGAGTTCTACGAAGCTTTTAAATACCGGAAAGCTATTTCCGGAATTTTGATTCCTATCGTAAGAGTAGAACTCCTTAGGATGATTTTATGTATCACTTGACCTATCTAATTTAGTACTTTTAGCTTTTATTTTTCTGCTTTGTTTTTAATTTTCCAAGGACCCTTATAAACGTGGCGCACCACGGAGGCATTCCGCGGAACTATCCTTAGTTTAGATTAATTTTCTTTTATGCTTTCTAGTTTAGTTTTAATTTTCAGGAATAAAACACACTCGAGATGGTGAAGGATACTAAGGGAAACTTGAACCAACACCCCATGCACAAAAACAGAGCCTCCCGCAAAATTTTCTTCATTACAGCAAGTTCGGCACGAGCCGTGTCTAGCCAACATGGCCCCGTGCTGAACCATCTGCAGAAAATCGCCCAGTTCAGGTAACTGGACACGGGGCGTGTTCGATGAACACGCCCCCGTGCCCAGGCTCCTGTTCCTTTTTAATGATATCTGTTACTGGTAACCTGAACACGAGGCCGTGCCAAGACACCACGGGCCCGTGTCCAGCTGCCCAGTAACATAAAATTTGTTTTTAACACACCTTTTACACATTCAATCAACCTAAAAACCTATTTTTGGGACACATTGAGGACAATGTGTAATTTAAGTGTGGGGGGATGCTAAAACCTTGAATTTTGCAAGTCCTACTTACAAGCCTTACACAAAACTCTATTGGAACCGCTAAGCACCCCAATTTTTTTTAAAAACTTTTTCATTTTTTTACTTGTCTTGGTTTAATTTGGGAATAACAAGTTCTAAAAAGGTTATATTTTTACAAATTTACAACCGATAGCGTCGTGATAAAAAAAAACCAACATAAGAAAATTATGAAACGGCATGACAAATCTAGTTAAAATTTGATTATATACTTGATCACATAAAAACCCATTCCCAGAAAAAGTGAGTTTTGAGCCTTTATTGAGCATACAAATACACATCTTTAAACTAAATGCTCATTTTTCGTTTCTTGTGTGAATAGCCGCTTGGTTTCTTACGACTTTAGAACTTGCCACGACGATACATTCTCGGTCCTTACCAACTTAAACCCAAGTAAGTAAATGATGGAAGCATTAGGACTAACCCTTTTTATTTCAACACCATTATTTTTCTTTTTTTTACCACCTACCCAAAATCCCCCTAGTTAACCCATTTGAGCCTAAACCTTTTCATTTCTAAACCCAAAACAAACACCCTTTTAACCACCAAAACCCTTTTTCATTTTAAACCCCTTATTTTAGTAACAAGGCTCGGTTTTCTTGTTACTTTATTACCAAAAAAAATACAGAGAAGAAAAGAAAAATGAAGTTAGCAATAAACAAACAAAGCTCATCAAAAGAAGGCTTGTTTGAATAATGCTTCATTGAAATAAAAAGTCACAAAAACAAAATGTTTTACGAAAACCGACGCTTTTTACGCCCTTCGCCCTTTTCTACTAACCACTAACCCAACCACCTTCCTTTAACCCAAGCCTACCCTTTCCCCAAAAGTCCTCTTGATATTTACAAAGGTTTATAGTTAAAAATGAGGATTGATTGCTTGGCAAGCATATGGTAGAAGTAAGTTCCATGCCGCTCTCGAGTGTTTAACAAAAATACATCTTCGGCCGAGTGTTGAGTGATCCCCCGTGAGGTATGTGAACTTGTATATAAATGGAATTTTAAAAAGGCATGTTATGCCCAAATAAATATTTCCTCTGATGTAATGTTTTAAATAAATCATGACGAATAGGATTATAAATAAAGTAAAAATAAAACCTAAAAAAATATTGGAATCCCGACACTCTATGACAAGCCCAAAAACCTTCTCTTCTACCCGTTCCATTTGGAAGTGTAAGCCACATTATAAAGAGTTTTGCTTGAGGACAAGCAAAGATTCAAGTGTGGGGAATTTGATGTGTGTAAAATGCAACATATAAATTACATCAATTGTGGCATAAAACTAACCCTTTTTTAGTACTAATGTTGGAAAAAGTATGTTTTTGTCTTCCTTTTGTATTTTCAGGATTAAATGAGCTCAAATGAACAAAAGAAGCAAAAAAGGCAGCTAAATCTAACATAAATACAAGAAAAGGGATAAACGTGGCGTGCACGACCCCTCGACAGCATCTCCCCAAGCAAAAACAAGAGAACAGAAGGCTGAACACGCCCCGTGCTCAATGAGCACCGGGGCGTGCCCAAGTGTCTGCAGAAAAGACAAAGTTGTAGAAGCTTCTATCACCCAACACGGGGGCGTGTCCACCGGACACGGGGCCGTGGTCGACGCTAAGATTCGTAGAATCTAGGCAAATCTTGACAGTACAGATATGCTTCTACACTCGGGGTCGTGCCCGGCGGACACGGGGGTGTGGTCAACTAATGCAGACAAACTGCAATTAATGAAGAAAGAGAAGATGGGTGGACACGGGGCCGTGCCCAACAGGCACTGGGCCGTGTCCGAGCTTCTGTGCAGGCTATAAATAGGGGTGCTTGGCTCATTTGCAAACCATCCCTTGGTAAACCACCTCTCTCACGCTTCACCCACCCACCACCACCATCATAACCCACATCCACCACCATCATCCATCATAGAGTGTGTGTAGTAGTCTCGGGATCCAAGATTGATAGTAAGAGTTCTTGACAATCAAAGGCCATGTTTGCCTAAGTCTCTTACATCACTTGGTGAAGACAAGCATTTAGTGTAATAATTTTTATTTTTAATCTTTTCGCACTTTTTATTTGGTTATGTATTAATGACTTTAATAACTAGTTTCTTATGTTGAAGGTGAATCTTCCTTATCATTTGTCTGTGGTGTCCTGACGTTATTTTACTGTCTATATAAAATAAAATATTTACACCATTCATATCTCCACGGTCTATATGGAGATATGTTGGCTACCTGGTCGGGGGTTAAGGGAATGGTTTGGTAAGAGTCTTGCCTTGTTCAGTGTATAGATCCTGCGAGGGCCTGGGTCAAGTTTAGTAGGACCTCCTTCAATACCCACTGGTATTGGATGGCGGGGGTCTGAACTCCTTGACCCCCTCATATGTAAACTACTATTAAAACCTTAACCTGGCTACTTAGGATTGTATCCCTGCTGACTCAAACTACTTAGCCGAGGGTAACGTCACCTTCAAAAGAGGGGCCTACCACATTACGCATTAATAACATAATTAATTATCTTTCAATAATCCAACCCTTTAGGATTGTATCCTTGCTGACTCAAACTACTGGGTTGAGGGTAACGTCACCTTCAAAAGAGGGGCCTACTACTTTAACTAAGATAATCTCTTAAAAAGTGCAAAAGTGCGGAAATCATCAATGGTTACATTAAAGGCAAGTCGGATCCAAGTGATTCATCTTGTCTATCTGCTTTTATTTTTATTTTTATTTTTGTTTTCAGCATTTTTAGTTTTTATTTTCCAGTTTAAAACCTTTTTCTAAACTTTTGATTTGATTAGACGTTAAGGATAAACCAGTACTAAAAGCTCTTGTGTCCTTGGACGACCTCGGTATCTTACCAACACTATACTACGCTCACGATGGGTGCACTTGCCCATATGTGTGTTTGGTGTTGGTAAATATAGTGTTTTATAAATTTAAAACTTGACTAATGTGTTAAAAGGGCTAAAAATATACATAAATATATATCACACCGCACGCGCATCATAACACCTTCATTATTACGATCACGTAGAAAAGTTCATTTTGAACTTTGACGTGACCGAAAAGATCAGAACTGAAAGTCAAAGAAAAAGTCAACTTTGTTGGACTCTATATGCCCAAGACACATATTAAATTGATGTGGCTAGTACGTTATGATCCAAGTCGAGTCATACCCAATAACAAGCTAGACAAACACTTACAATATTTATTTATGATATGATCAAATAAATAAATATCAACACTTAGAATATTTAGAAATTGGTTTTCTAAATAATTGCACTTGACAAACTAATAAATTATATGGATAATTTATTTTGAGAGAATAATTTATTTTGTTATTTAATTGGTTAAATAACATAATAAAAATAGCATAAGTCTTATAACATATGATGTTATATTTTATAAAAGTTATAAAATATATATATATGTGTAAGACTTATATTTTATAAAAGAAATTGTATTTTTTTTTTATAAAAGCTTGGCCGCCACCCCCCCCCCCCCCAATGGGGTCTTCCCAAAATATTTTTGTCCAATGAGGTTCCATGCATGTTGTCATAAGTTAGAAGCATTTTGATTGGATGGTCTTCCCTAAGTTCTTTGGCCAATCATATTGCATGCAAATGCATGTGTTAGTTGATCTCCTATTGGGCAATGTGGGTGGCAAAATCTCTCATGTCTTTTATATTCATTTAGATGAATTTTGATGATGAGAACTTGAAGAAGATAGTAAAAATGGCTGAAAATTTTCGGCCCCAAGATGATCATCCAAGAGTTGATTTTTATTTGGAAAAATCAAGTGTAAGACTCTCTAAAGATCGGGTCATGTATGGTTGATCTAGTAGGCTTTTTCTTCACATTTCAAGTGCAAGAACTCAACAAAAGGCCCTCTAATTTTCGGCCATATGATGGTTCCAAGAGGGTTTTCTAGTGAGTTCATAAGTGTAGAAATCCTAGCTAAACATGAGGTGTTTGTTGGAAGCTTGGGGTATACAAGCTTGAGGTCTTCTACTCTTGAAGACAACCATTTCAAGAAGCATCATCCGTTTCATAATCCTTGTACTTCAAGAAGGTAGTTTTCTAAACATCCTATGGTTGTGTTTGATAGTATACATCTCATATATGGATCCGGGTTTTGGGATTTTGCATATAAATGGTTTTATATCTTATAAAAGTAACATGTTTTAAACTCATTTTCCGCTGCGTTTTTATTTCATATGGATGAAATTGCTTTGATAAACATGTTAAAATCCCATCAATGGCATCTAGAGCCGCTTATATGAGTGCATGCTTCAATAGACTTAAAATTTTCGGGTTTCGGGTTTGGTGAAAACCCTATGGCCGAAATATTAAGTATGGTTATCCCTTTGTTTTTCAAGATTATATTTTACATGCATAAATGAATCTTGAAAAATTATTTCATATGGATGATTTGTTTGTTTGGACAAAACTAACCTTTTCGGTTTTTTGGACATAGCCGAAAATGGTTATTAAAAGGGAACCATTTTTTTTTATGCTTCTTGAAATTAATAAATATATATTTGGATATATATTTTGGTGCATATAACCTAGCCATGACCTTGTGTTGAATAATTGTGTTGTGATTTATTTATTAATTATTCAATGGGTTGTAATAATTATTATTTTTTGTTCTTCCATTTGTAAAGTTATGTAATTTATTTATTTTCATTTGGTATGTAAAATAAATAGATTAGATGCATTTTATTTTACTAGAAAAAATGTATTAGGATATATTTTGTAAAAGAAGATGCACACAAAAATGCGGTTTTGGTTTTGCCAATTTCGGGCATAAAGGACTTCATAGTTCTAAACGGGATTTTAGCCCGATAACCAAAACACATTTACGGAGCCCAAAGGAGTTTGGAGCTGAATTAAAGTACATTTTGGAAGCTCAAAGAAAGTGGAGTAATCAC
Source organism: Helianthus tuberosus (assembly GCA_030545235.1). NCBI lineage: Eukaryota > Viridiplantae > Streptophyta > Magnoliopsida > Asterales > Asteraceae > Helianthus > Helianthus tuberosus. The sequence continues at coordinate 104,536,329 of CM060381.1, forward strand.
AACACAAGAAGGATACTTGAAGCATTTGGATGCAGGATCAAGTGGGAGTTCAACGACACATTATTTGTGTCAATATTCACCCTTTAGGAAGGACCTTTTGGCACACTTGTTTCGGCTAACAAGTGTGGTCAAAATAGTTGGCTATGGTTATGCACCTAATGATATATGTGTTGTGCTTGTGTGGTTGCTTATTTATATTGTTTTGATGATATTTGGATATGCATGCTTAACAAACTAATAATCAACAACAAGCGTAAAATTGGTTCTTTACAAGATCATTAAAATTGGTTAATAAAAGGTTATTAAAAATTAATGATTTTATATTAAAATGGGTTTTATTAAAAGAACCTTGAAAATTTGTTTTAACAAAAGTACCAAGGATTTGAATGCATGCAAATGTATGGTACATAAAGTTTTCTAAACTAGAATTTTGAAAACTCAAAATCCCTTTTATAAAACAAGTCAAACACCATCCTTTTATACAACACTCGAATCACTTGGGAACTCTTTTGTGGGATAAAGGTCACCTAACCATATTTGAGGGAACTTGTATATTCGAGGTGGGTTTACCATGTTTGTGGGATAAAGATCACCTAACCACTTATGTGTATAAACTCACACGTGTGTGTAAGTTGGACGACTTGATTTGGAAACCATGAACTTAGGGTCACCGAAGCATGGGGAACAAAAGGTGTTGATGGGATTAAACATGCCAACTAAACATAAAGATGTTTAACCGATCCCATATGACTAGAAGTTGCAAAGAGTTGCAATTGTCAAACGTTGACTACCTTGTTAATTTAAATAGAGGGATAAAGGTCACCTAACCAATATTTAAATGTAACGTTGGATTCTAGATTTTAATTATTAATTGTCTATGAGACACAAAGGGTATTAATGATTAAAATATAATAATATCGAAAATACTAAAATTGAACCTTGTTAAATTTTGTAGATGGCCGCTAACAATATTACCCAAACCGTCCGTAACCTATCACTAGAAAAACGATCCTAATCCCGATGAACATCTTATGGAAGATAAGGATGCCTATAATGATTGGATTAAGTATATCGAGAATACTATGCAAACCTCTTGCCTCATGTTAGGAATTATGATTCCTGAGATTCAAAAGGATTTTGAACATCATGAGCATGCGACATGATTAACCAATTGTAGGAAATGTTCCTAAGGGTTGAACGCTTTGAAACGGTTCGAGCACTTCATGCATGTCGAATGGAGGAAAACCAATCGGTCTCATCTTATATCTTTAAGAAGAAAAGCCACATTAATCGCTTCGAAAGGCTCAATATGGGTAAAAGGGCTTTTATCCATTCTAACGATCAATGAGGGTGGCAACAAGAAAGGGCATCACCCCGACACCAAAGCAAATGTTGCAAATGGAAACGGGTAATTCAAAGGGAAATGATTAGAAAGACTAAAGCGAAACCACCGAAACCAAAAGAGAAGAAGGAAAAGGTTGGCATAAACGATCCATGCTTTGAGTGTGGTGAGATAGGGCATTTAAATAGGAATTGTCCAATCTATCTCAAAGAGTTGAAAAACAAGAGGGATACTAGGCAAACCTCAGGTACAATCTTAATAATACATATTGACCTTAATGTTATCTCTTCTAACACATAGGTATTAGATACCGGATGTGGAACTCATGTTTGCAATTCGTTGCAAAAGGTTCAAAAGAAATAAACATTACAAGAAAGGAGACTATATTTTGAAACTTCCAAATGGTTTGGAAATTGTTTTAAAATGTTTTGAATGCTCCTAGTTTGACTAGGAACATTATTTAAGTTTCCCTTTTGAGACAATATGTTTTGATTTAAAGTTTGTAAACAATGACATTTATATTTCGATGAATGACATGTTTTACTTTAAAACTATGCCTTCAAATGGTAGTTATGAATTGGTTCATAATAATACATCATTTTAGTCCAATGTACCAAGCAATCACCAACAAACTCAAAATGGATTTGAGTGAGACTTACCTTTGGCATTATCGCCTTGGTCATATAAACAGATGTCGCATGTAAACACTTCGAAAGAATGGTCTTTTGGAAACAAATGAAATTGGTTCATTTGATACATGCGAATCTTATTTACAAAGTAAAATGACCAAGTAATCCCTTAGTGGGAAAGGGCAATAGATTTCTTAGGTATCATACATTCGAATGTATGTGATCCTTTTAAGCCAATGACTAGGAATGGTGAAAGATACTTCATTACTTTAACCGACAACTATAGTAGTTATGGTTATGTGTACTTAACACAAAGAAGAAGTTTTGAAACGTTCAGAATCTTCAAAAAGTGAAGTACAAAATCAACTCTTTTAAAGTTCTTCGTTTTGATAGAGGAGGAATCGAACTCTATTAGATATGGTTCGATCTATGATGGCTAGGAGCGCATTATCTCTATCACTTTGGGGTTACGCTTTGCTCTCCGTGGCCCATATGGCCCCAACCAAGAAAGTGGATACGACGTCTTTTGAAATATGACATGGAAGGGCTCCATCATTATCATATTTAAAAAGTATGGGTTGTGAAGCTTATGTGAAGCAATACACCCCAAACAAGTTGGAAGTACGATCCACTAAGTGTATCTTCGTAGGATATCCTAAAGATGATATAGGATATTATTTCTACGATCCAACAGAGCAAAAGTATTTGTTGCTCGAAAGGCAAAGTTCTTGGAAGACAAGTTCCTAATGGAAGGAACTAGTAGAACAGTGGAACTTGATGAGGATCAGGAACCAAAAGCCGATACACGTTTGGTTGATACTAGCACTCAACAAGAGGTTGTTGAAGATGATCAAATGGTTGATCAACATACATAAAACGTTCGCAGATCTGGTAGAATTAGTAATCCACCTGAAAGATATGGATTTTTTATGGATGGATGCTATGTGGTAGATTCAGATGAACCAACCACATACCATGATGCAATGTCGAAATCCGATTGCGACAAATGGCTTGAGGCTATGAACGTAGAGATGCGATCCATGTATAACAACCAAGTATAGGAATTGGTTATGCAACCTCTTAACTCCAAAATGGTTGGAAGTAAGTGGGTTTTCATGAAGAAAACATATATGCATGGAAACTTGGATACTTGTACAGCGAGACTTGTAGCAAAAGGTTTCAATCAAACTCAAAGGTTGATTGTGATGAGACCTTATCGCCTATGGCGATGCTAAAGTCAACTAGGATATCATTTGCCAAGCTTGCACAATATGATTATGAGATTTGGCAAATGGATCTCAAAACGACTTTCCTTAATAGATATCTTGATGAAGATGTCTATATAGTTAAGCCTGAAGGTTTTGTTGATCCAAAGCATCCTGACAAAGTATGCAAGTTAAGGAAATCAATCTATGGATTGAAACAAGCATCTAAAAGTTGGAATCACCGTTTTGATGAAGAGATTAAGGAATATGGATTCATCAAAAACGTTGATAAAGCTTGTGTGAATAAGAAGGCTAGTGGGAGCATTATTACTTTCTTTGTATTATATGTCGATGACATTCTACTATTTGGAAATAACATTCCAACCTTGGAGGGTGTAAAAGCCTGGCTTGAAAGTTGTTTTTCCATTAAGGATTTTGGTGAAATCGCCTATATTTAGGAATAAAGATCTATAGGGATAGATCAAGGCGCTAGATAGGTTTAAACAAAAGTGCATACATTGACAAAGTCTTGAAAAGGTTCAAGATGAAGAACTCTATGAAAGGTTTTGTACCTATTCAAAGAGGGGACAATATTGAGTGCGTCTCAATGTCCAAGCTCAAAGGATGAGCAGGGAAGGAATGAAAGGAATCCCATATACGTCAGCTATAGGATTCATTATGTTTGTAATGATATGTACTAGATCGGACAAGTTATGCGCTTTAAGCATGACGAGAAGATACCAGTAAAATCCAAATAACCGTCATTGGATGACTGTTAGAAAGTATATTGAAATACCTTAGAAGGACTAAGGATATGTTTCTAATATATGGATCTGGTGAAAAAGAACTCGTTGTAAAGGGTTACAAGGATGCGAGTTTAGGAATTCGTTGTAAATGGTTACATGGATACGAGTTTCCAAACTGATCAAGATGGTTCTCGATCACAAACAAGGTAGCATTGTCCACTACAGAATCAGAATACATCGCCGCTTCATTGATTGAGATAATTCATATGGATCTGCCACTTGAATTATTGCCGATCTAGGGGTAGTCCCTACCATTCAGGACCCCTAGAGATCCTTGTGATAACGATGGTGTGATTGCTTAAATCAAGGAACCTCGTGTACATCGAAAGACTAGGCACATTGAGCGGACTTTCAACTACATAAGGGATGAAGTTGAAAAGAGAAAGATATGTATTCGCAAAGTTCACACTGATCAAAATATTGTGGATCCACTCACGAAGCTCCTTGAATGGGCAAAGCATGAAAGGGTCATACTTGTGCCTTAGGACTTCGATATTCTAGTGATTGGATTTGATCTATTTTGTATTTGGATATTGAAACAATTGTTATTATAACTCTTTATGGTATGTTGAGTTATGTTCCATATTAGCATGTTTAAATCCGTGAATAAGTTACTTATTCTAAATGTCCGTAGTCGATCATAATTGTGGGAACAAATATGAATGTAAGACTATTATGAATTTGGATTGGTGGATATTCATTAGATATGAATATAGAGCAAAGTGTTGCTGCCAAAGTTCATAGATATTTGTGGGATACAAATATTGGACTGACTCGCTCTCAAATATTACTGCATGGAATCATTTGTGATTGATCATAAGTAAATTTGAGTAAAGGAGAATATCATAGTATCCTCAGACCTGAGATACATATTGGGTCTTGATATTCACCAAATATTATGCCTTGACTTATTTCTTCGCTGTCAGTAATATGACAGTACATAAGGCTAAGCTCAGGTGTGGTACAAGGTGGTTGTGAGAGACGTATGTAGTCAAGATGGGATTTGTTCCTCTTATTCGTTGAGAGTAAGATGTCTAAGGCCTGCTAAAGTTAAATCAACAGAGAGTGATCACTCTATGTCTCTGGATTTAACATGACATCTGTAACGAAAGGATAAATGATAGATTCACCTAAATCATTTTCAAGTAAGGGACTTGAAGAGGATGATGTTATTGAATGGCACATATAGTCATACGTATTAGGGGTAGTAAACCGTAGTTAGGCGTTATTTACTGCTTGCATCAATCTTCTATGTATCTTGTGCAAGTGGGAGATTGTTGGACTCTGTATGCCCAAGACACATATTAAATTGATGTGGCTAGTACGTTATGATCCAAGTCGAGTCATACCCAATAACAAGCTAGAAAAACACTTACAATATTTATTTATGATATGATCAAATAAATAAATATCAACACTTAGAATATTTAGAAATTGGTTTTCTAAATAATTGCACTTGACAAACTAATAAATTATATGTATAATTTATTTTGAGAGAATATTTTATTTTGTTATTTAATTGGTTAAATAACATAATAAAAATAGCATAAGTCTTATAACATATGATGTTATATTTTATAAAAGTTATAAAATATATATATATGTGTAAGACTTATATTTTATAAAAGAAATTGTATTTTTTTTTTATAAAAGCTTGGCCGCCACCCCCCCCCCCCCCATGGGGTCTTCCCAAAATATTCTTGTCCAATGAGGTTCCATGCATGTTGTCATAAGTTAGAAGCATTTTGATTGGATGTCTTCCCTAAGTTCTTTGGCTAATCATATTGCATGCAAATGCATGTGTTAGTTGATCTCCTATTGGGCAATGTGGGTGGCAAAATCTCTCATGTCTTTTATATTCATTTAGATGAATTTTGATGATGAGAACTTGAAGAAGATAGTAAAAATGGCTGAAAATTTTCGGCCCCAAGATGATCATCCAAGAGTTGATTTTTATTTGGAAAAATCAAGTGTAAGACTCTCTAAAGATCGGGTCATGTATGGTTGATCTAGTAGGCTTTTTCAAGTTCACATTTCAAGTGCAAGAACTCAACAAAAGGCCCTCTAATTTTCGGCCATATGATGGTTCCAAGAGGGTTTTCTAGTGAGTTCATAAGTGTAGAAATCCTAGCTAAACATGAGGTGTTTGTTGGAAGCTTGGGGTATACAAGCTTGAGGTCTTCTACTCTTGAAGACAACCATTTCAAGAAGCATCATCCGTTTCATAATCCTTGTACTTCAAGAAGGTAGTTTTCTAAACATCCTATGGTTGTGTTTGATAGTATACATCTCATATATGGATCCGGGTTTTGGGATTTTGCATATAAATGGTTTTATATCTTATAAAAGTAACATGTTTTAAACTCATTTTCCGCTGCGTTTTTATTTCATATGGATGAAATTGCTTTGATAAACATGTTAAAATCCCATCAAACTTTGCTTGACTTTTGGCTCATAACTAGTCAAATAAATAAAATAGACTAGGAGAAACATTTACTTGTATTTGGAAGAAGATTTGAACTCAAGAAAGGAGGCTTAAAATGCATAAGCAAGCTCCAAGAGAGTGTTTAAGTGCGAAAGAAAAGAATGGTGTGATTGTAGCTCAAGAACAAGTGCCTATTTATACTAATTTGGGATCGAGGAGAGCTTGACAAGTGTTAGGTGAGGTGTCCTAAGGTTGCTTATTGTCCTAACAAGTGTCAAGACCATATTAAAGGTGGCAAAGATGGTGCTATGTATCAAGTTTTGAAGATAGGTGGTACAACTTGGAGAACAAGCAAAAATTCTACTTCTGGGCATGTCTTACGGACCGCAAGGCATTATGTCTTACGGACCGCAAGGCATTATGTCTTACGCTCCGTAAGGCAGTCTGATCCAAAAAGTTTCACAGTTTTTGCCCCCGGACTTGTATTATTACTTTTTTGCCATTTTAACCCTTCTAACTCATTGTTTAGGTTATTTGAAGGGTATAAAGGCATATGTAACTTGGATTTTGTTCCGGAAATGTCGTAAATAAAATCTAAAATTTTATTAAACACTAAAACGATTGAAAGTGTACAACCTTTGAAATATTGCAAATGTTACACCGGTGGCCAAAGCACCATATAGGTTAGCACCATCGCAGCTTCAAGAACTAATGCCCAATTGCAAGACTTGTTTGATAAAGGATTTATCCAGCTAAGTGTTTCCCTGTAGGGAGCGCGTTTGTGAAAAAGGACAGAAGTATGTGCATGTGCATAGATTACCGTGAGCTAAATAAGCTTACCGCGAGCTAAATAAGCTTATGGTAAGGAATAGATATACACTCCCGAGGATAGATGACGTATTAGACCAATTACAAGGCGCAAGTTGGTTTTCAAAGATCAACTAAAAGTAAAATAAGAGGATGTGCCGAAAACAACTTTCTGAAGTTCGTACGGGAATTATGAATTTCTCGTAATGTCATTTGGGCTAACAAGTGCACCCACGGCCTTCATGGCTCTCATGAATCGGGTTTGCACACCAATGCTTGATAAGTCGGTGAAAGTGTTTATTGGGGACATCCTTGTTTACTCGAAAAGCGAGGTGGGCCACGCTTGTCATTTGTGAGAGATATTAGAGACATTGAGACAGGAAAGGCTTTATGCTAAGTTCTCGAAATGTGCCTTTTGGCTTCGAGAAGTACAATTCCTTGGGCACATCATAAGTGCCAAAGGAATACTAGTGGATCCGTCCAAGATTGAAGCCATGTCAAAGTGGAACCCTCTGAAGAATCCATCAGAGATTAGAAGCTTCTTGGGACTTGCGGGTTACTATAGAAGATTCATCCAAGATTTCTCCAAAATTTCATCTCCATTGACCAAACTAACCCGCAAGAATGAGAAATCCGTTTAGAAAGATGATCAAGAAGAAGCGTTTCAGACGCTTAAAGAAAAATTGACGCGTGCACTAGTGTTGACTTTACCGGATGGCACCAATGACATGGTGGAGTATTCAGATATGCCGCGTCTAGGTCTCGGGTGCGTACTAATGCAAAGTGGCAAAGTGATTGCTTATGCCTCAAGACAATTGAAAGAACACGAAACGAAGTACCCGACTCACAACCTTGAATTGATGGCGGTAGTTTTTGCCTTAAAGATATGGTGGCACTACTTGTATGGGGTGAAGTGTGCCATTTTCACCGACTATAAGAGTTTGAAATACTTCTTTGATAAACAAGAGTTAAACATGAGACAACGGCGTTGTCTTGAAATGGTCAAAGATTTTGACTGTGAAATACATTATCATCTGGAAAGGCCAATTTGGTAGCGTATGCTTTAAGCCGAAAGGAAGGATACACTCCTATCCGGGTACGTTTACTTATCGAATTTCATACAACAATAGTTATCATTCAAGCATTGGTAGGGCTCCATATGAAATGATTTATGGTCGAAAATGCTGAACTCCGATGTGTTGGGAGGAAGTGGGTCCTCGAGAACTCACCCATAAAGATGTAATTAAAGTCACAAACAAAAAGATTGATTTGGTGCCAGCCCACTTAAAAGAGGCCCAAGATCGGTAAAAGTCATATGGGGATAAGAGACGGAGACCTATTTAATTTAAAATAGGGGACAAGGTGATGTCAAAAGTATCTCCTTGGAAAGGTGTTGGGATTAAACCCTACAAAGGAACAGTTGATAAAGCCAAAACTGGATCAGATCAGTGGATTCATCATAAGCAGTTGTTTGCATCAGATCTTTCCCCTTGAAAGTGGCCCTATCATCTGATAACCTCTAAGTACTGCTCTTCACAGCAACTGCTGATTCCCAAAGACTGTTGAAGATAAATCACTGATGCTCAATCTACTGATATGGTTCAAGTACTGCTGAAGACACAAAGCACTGCTGGAGCTATAATAGTGGAATGAAGAAGTAGTAGTTTACTTTATTCATTGTCTTATATTTGTAATCAGTAGTTAGGCAGCAGTGTTTATATAGAACAGTTGTTAGAGGTTGTTAGGAGGTTAGATTCATGGTGACGTCAGCCAAAAGATACTCAGTGGTTGTTCTGTACTATAAAGAGAACAATACCCTGTACTGTTATATTAGCTCTCTTCATCACCAAGTCATTCTGTATGAACAATCACTGTGAGCTCAGGCTGAGGGGGAGATTAGTGCATGCATGCATTGTGATTGATAATAGTAATAAAAACAATCATTCGATTTCAAGTTAAACATATTTGCTAAAACTTATTCTCTCATTGATTGTGTGTTGAAAGTTTGTTTCATTTAATTCCGCTGCATTTAACTCTGTTTCATCTTCATTCTAATCAAACGAACACAATCAAAAGAAACTCAGATCTTAACAATTGGTATCAGAGCAAGGAAAGTCAAATTTGATCTAACAATCATTTTGACGTAAAAGTTCAGCTCAATTTCTTTGATACTTTAGATTGTTCGGTTTTAGTTGTAAAACAGAGTAAGGTATAATCACGTAAAAGTTGATTATTTAGTGCCTGAAAAACAACCAGAATGACGTCACAATCACAGGATAACACTAATAACATTGGTTCACTCTTCAAACCACCTATGTTGGTGAGATCTGAATACAACATCTGGGAGCGAAGGATGGGTCACATCCTAGCTCAATAAAATAACGGATGTTGGAGGTCGGTTGTCTTTGGACCACATGTTCCAATGGTGCTGAGGCTGAGGATCTAAAGGTCATGGTTCCTAAGAAAATTGAGAACTATACTGACCTGGATTTTCATAAAATTGAACTGGATGCCAAGGCATTTAGCATCGTTGCATCCGTACTACCAAATGAGATCTATGATGGGCTGTTACACTGTAACAGTGCCAAGGAATTGTGGGATGCACTTAAGGAACAGTTCAAGGGGATTGAAGAAGTAACTGAATATAACAGAGAAGTTTTGAATCAACAGTATGAAACCTTTTGTCACATTAAGGGTGAATCATTAACACAACAGTTTGAGCGTTTTAGCTGTCTCATAAGTGAACTTAAACTTGTTAAAACTGAATTTCCTAAATCAACTTTAAACAACAGGCTTTTAAGGTCACTTCCTGAAAAATGGGACACAATTGTTTTTGAACCAGAAACTCTGTTGGGTTCAAAGATCTAACACTGACTCAACTTCATGGTAGACTCCTTACCTATGAAAGGGAGTTGAACTAGAAAAAGAAGTTATAATAGTCAGGGAAGGTTGCTGATGATTATTCATTTGGTAGCACAGCACTTCTGGGTCAAGAGGAATCTGGTAGTAGTAAGGATCAGAGTTATGATCATTATATTGACATAACTGCTGGTGGAGCTTTTAATAACTCTGATTCTTACTCAAACAACTATGCTTTCATAGCTAGTAGTGAAAACCAGATTTTTGATAATCTCTCTTTTGAACTCAATGATCTGCAGCATTTTGATCCAACTGACTTAGAGGAAATGGACATTTTTGCACCAACTTACACTGCTGAGTGTTAGAACCAGCAAGTTTTACAAAAGGACAGGAAAAAAATTTCCAGGGTTACATGGGAACTTGAAAGTAGGGTTGGATAAGTCAAAGATAAATGCTACAAGTGTAATAGGTAAGGTCATTTTGCTAGAGAGTGCAGGAGTCAAACCAGTGGACCAATCATCACACATCCTAGCTCTAACCCTAGACTACAAAATAACCAAACCACTGTGCATTATGCCCAATATGCCCCTGATGCTCATGTAAACACTGCTCACTATGCCCACCCTGCAACCCCTATTTCTGTTCATTATGTCCAAACCACTGTTCCTCAGATACAGTATGTCCAGGTGATGTGTGTAAAATGCAACATATAAATTACATCAAATAAGGCATAAAACTATCCATTTTTAGTACTAATGTTGGAAAAAATGTGTTTTTGTCTTCCTTTTGAATTTACAGGATCAAATGAGCTTAAACGAACAAAAGGAACAAATATACAACCAAAACCAACATAAATACAAAGAATAGGAAGAAACGTGGTATGCCCGACCCCTTGACAGCATCTCCCAAAGCAAAAAACAAGAAGAAAGCTGAGCATGGGGCTGTGCCCAGTTGAGCATGGGGCTATGTCCAGCTCAACACGGGGCGTGCCCAGCGGACACGGGGGCATGCCCAGCTCAACACGGGGTGTGCTCAGCGGACACGGGGGCGTGCTCAAGTGTCTGCAGAAAATACAAAGTTGTAGAAGCTTCTATTTCCCAACACGGGGGCGTACCCAGCTCAACAGGGTCGTGGTCTACGCTAAGATTCGCTGAATCCAAGCAAATCTTGATAGTACAGATACGCTTCTGCACATGGGGTCGTGCCCAGCGGACACAGGGGTGTGGTCAACTAATGCAGACAAACTGCATTTAATGAAGAAAGAGAAAGTGGATGGACACGGGGCCGTGCCCTGTGGACACGGGGCCGTGTCCGGGCTTCTGTGCAGGCTATAAATAGGGGTGCTTGGTTCATTTCAAAGGCATCCCTTGACAAACCACCTCTCTCCCACTTCACCCACACTCCACACTCCACCACCATCACAACACCCACATCCACCACCATCATCCATCATAGAGTATGTGTAGTAGTCTCGGGATCCAAGATTGATAGTAAGAGTTCTTGACAATCAAAGGCCATGTTTGCCTAAGTCTCTTACATCACTTGGTGAAGACAAGCATTTAGTGTAATACTTTTGTTTTTTAATCTTTTTGCACTTTTTATTTTGTTTTGTATTAATGACTTTAATAACTAGTTTCTTATGTTGAAGGTGAAACTTCCTTATCATTTGTCCGTGGTGTCTTGGCGTTATTTTACTGTCTATATAAAATAAAAGATTTACACATTCATATCTCCACAGTCTATATGGAGATATGTTGGCTACCTGTTCGGGGGTTAAGGGAATGGTTTGGTAAGGTTCTTGCTTTGTTCAGTGTATAGATCCTGCAAGGACCTGGGTCAAGCTTACTAGGATCTCCTTCAATACCCACAGGTATTGGATGGCGGGGGTGCGAATGGCTTGATACCCTCATATGTAAACTACTATTAATAAACTAACCCGGCTACTTGGGATTGTATCCCTGCTGACTCAAACCACTTAGCCGAGGGTAACGTCACCTTCAAAAGAGGGGCCTACCACATTACGCATTAATAACTTAATTAATTATCTTCCAATAATCCAACCCTTTAGGATTGTATCCTTGCTGACTCAAACTACTGGGTTGAGGGTAACGTCACCTTCAAAAGAGGGGCCTACTACTATAACTAAGATAATCTCTTAAAAAGTGCATAAGTGTGGAAAACATCAAAGGTAACACTAAAGGCGAGTCAGATCCAAGTGATTCATCTTGTCTATTTGTTTTTATTTTTATTTTTATTTTCAGCATTTTTAGTTTTTTTTTTTATTTTCATGTTTAAAAACCATTTTCCTAACTTTTTGATTTGAGTAGACGTTGAGGATAAACAGGTATTAAAAGCTCTTATGTCCTTGGACGACCTCGGTATCTTACCAACGCTATACTACTCTCACGATGGGTGCACTTGCCCATATGTGTGTTTAGTGTTAGAAAAATATCGTGTTTTATAAATTTAAAACTTGACTAAAGTGTTAAAAAGGGCTTAAAATATACATAAAAAACATATCATACTCGACGCGCATCAACTTTTTGGCGCCGTTGCCGGGGACACAAGGATTTTAAGAAAGCTTAAAATCGACGGCCTAATCAGTTTTTCAAAACCTTTTTTAAAACGCACGCACGTTTTCTGCATTTTAGTTAGTTTTTGCATTTACAGTAGACTGAACACGGGCCGTGCTCACTGAACACGGGGCCGTACTCCTCATTTTTTTTAAAACTCCCAGATACAGACTCTGAACACGGGGTCGTGTTCACTGAACGCGCCCCCGTGCTGCACAAAACCAGTCACTTTTATTTAAAACGCCCAGATATAGAACCTGAACATGGGCCGTGCTCACTGAACACAGGGTCGTGTCCAGCCTCTGTTTCCGTTTTTATTTTTTTTAAGGTCCCGAGACTCTGTTGTGGTCTGCTGAGTGATTCTTATGGATCAATACTCAGGAGATTACAACTACACCTTTGAGGAGGATGATTATAGGGAAGACTATTGCACCATTTGTGGTAACCCTCACTCGGTACAATATTGTGACCTCTTTGAACCATCCACTTCATACACCTACTATGAGGAGCCCAGGTATGAGCCGTCCAATTCATACACACCCTATACTCATATTTTGATGAACCAAGGTATGAGCCTTCATACTCATACTTTAAGGAACCAAGATATGAGCCTCCAACTTCATATGCTTATTATGAGGAACCATGGCGTGAACAACCCACCTCATATGAGTATTATGAAGAACAAAGTTACGACCCTTATCCATCATATACTTACAATGAGGAGCAATGGTGTGAACCATCTACTTCATATGAGTATTATGAGGAACCAAGGATCGAACATCCGGACTCAAGCTTTGAGGATCCAGATCCTTACTCTATCACCCACATAGCCGATAAGATAATAGAACACATTAAAACTATCGAGCGCTGCATAAAAGAATCCCGCGCAAGGGAAGAGGTGTAACAACTCTCATCAAAATTACCATTTCTTATCTTATTTTGTCCAAAAGGAAACCCTAATTAAGACACCCAAGTAATACTGTATGACCCCTAAAATTTTCAGAACAGTTGAAATTAGGATCAGGGCCCCTAAAACTCAAGGGGGTATTCCCTAAATATGTTTATCCTTCGAAAATGGTTATAAAACACGTAAATTGAAAAACTGTCGACTCACTAAGGCTACCCAAGACACGAGGCTACACTAGGATAGGGGGTATGCCCCACGACTCACGACAGGGGTGGAGGAACCCTCCGCGACTCGCGGAAGGTCCAAATTCGGGCTATAAATACAGGGGCTTGGGACTTGATCAGTTTGCATGTTTCGACGTTAAATTTCGTTACATACACTCACTTATACGGTGTTTGTTCAAAAATAGTATAATCCCGAACCTCTGCTACAATAACAGGGTAATAACTCGATCCCTGCTACGATTCAATGTCCGATCGATTGAAACTATCCAATGGATGTTTAAGTGCTGCTCAAACTTGGGTTATACTTTGTCATTCGTCGTGAATTCAATGGATGTTTAAGTATTGCACTTTGTCATTCGTTGTGAAGGTTTCTATCTCGTGAGTTATCGTAAATGTTGTAGTAGTTACTAACCTAGTTCGTGTGCATTGTTATTTAAATTAGGTTACAAGGCTAATCAGTAGGCTAAACTCTGCCCGTATAAATCTGCAATGTGAGTCATTCTCTTTTTATCAAAAGTATTTTACAATACTCCATTTTCAAATGTTATAATTACAGGGATTAAGTCATGGTTATCTTAATCACTGGCTAGTGGGGTATTGTGCACATTACTAATTTCTAACAGGTTAGGCTAATAAATCCTAACAGTGATAAACGTCACTACTTGGATAAAGACCCAATAGTGGTATGACCATCGTCACCAGGTGACACGGCGCCAGATAAAAATAAGATAGAAGCCATTGTAATTGCTCTTATGCTGTAATTGATAACTACTGTGTCGTTTTATCAACTTGAATGACTCGCCAGCATTTCCCCGCTGACAAAATATTTTTAAAACATGTTTCAGGCAACCTGCTGTAAATCAAGGAAAACGTGCTACGGAGCACTAACAAGCTTGAAGAGGTGGCTCGGTTAAAATGAATAAACATGTTTTATAAATCAGGGAATTTACTTATGAAATTCCTCTATTGTAAATTACGGGGTTTATCCCGAATTATGAAATAAAATAAATCGGGCATTTTCGAATTTTAAAAGATCCTGTTAAAATCTTTCGCTGTCGCATCATAGATACCACGGGTTCCTGTCCCGCGACTCCTGACCGGGTCAAACCGGGGTTGGGGCCGTGACAGGAAAATGTGGTATCAGAGCCACTGATTTAAAGCCTATTAAGTATTTTAAATACTTAATTTTCCTTGTTATTGTCTTTGGAATATGTGCTTTATTAACTGGCTACTTGTTAGTTACAGTATGGGTAAGCAAAAGCTTTCGGACATCTATCGTCAATTAGATAGTGTACCAAAAGATAAGGGATCCTCATCCCAATCAAATTCCTGAAGATACTCAGTAGATACTGAGGAAGGAATATTTGTTCATAAGGCACAGTACAAGAAACCACTTTCTCCTAATAAAAGAAGTTTGATTATTAGAAAAAGTCAAGAGAAAATGAGGAAGTCACAACAAAAAGGAATAACGAGGGATAAGGAAATCCAGGAAATAGATAATAAACCACCATGGGAAGATGAGTTAGATAAACAATGGGCAAATCTCTATATGTTAGCCACTATAGCAGTAAATGCTAACTTATAGTTTAAATCGCCAAATCAATACTAGCACCTATGTCACCTACAAGTCAGAAACTTTACAATTTTAGTTGTACTAAAAATAAATATTTTGTTTCAATAAAATGGGTTGTTAAATAATTGTAATTAATATTAAATTTTATGCTTTCCATTATATGATTCTGTGACAATTAATATTACAAAATTTTATACTAAAAGGTTATGTGTTTCTTCATAAATGCTAAACAGCATGAATGAATTATCTGAAGCTCTTAAGAATCTCAATCTCTATCCTGTGAAAATAGAAGTTTCCAGAGACTTTACTGGTTACTTAGCTGATGTTGAAGAACCTATGGAATTCCAAGCTCCACCACCGGAGAAATCAAAACCAAAGAAAAGAAGAAGATTTGTGGGTTGGAGGCGTGTGCGCAGTAGAAAACCAGCAACTAGGAAAGTTCCCAAGATAGAAAATCCCATGGATAAAGGAAAAGGGATTGAAATCGGGGAAAGTTTTAGACAAGGAGGAATGGAAATTGGGGAAAGTTCCAAGCAAACCAAGGAAATGACGTTACATGAAGAGCTAGATTTTGTAGGATCGTGTTCGGACCCGAAATGAGTCGTTCAGAGGTGTTCTACTCAAAATGAAAGGCGGAAACAGGCATAATGAGTTGAATTCAGCTAGATCTTCACTTAAACTGTCTTGTATATTAATTCTGATACAATTACAGATCTATAGACACTTCGACAGAGCTTCGCTGTCGGAAACAAGAACATTACAAATGATATTGCTTGAATGCTATTTATAGACATCTGATATCGCTTGAACATGCTTCAAGCGAAATACTATACAAGCGAAATAACAACAATTAATCTCAAGCGAAATAACATGAATAATTCCAAGCGAAATAAACAATTCCAAGCGAAATCAGCTTCTTGACTTGTTTTCTTGAACTTTGTGCCATGAACAATGCAAGACTCGATACAAGACGAAGTCGACAGACGTATGCACTAACAGACTCCCCCTCGGATGTTGACGAGTCTTAAAGTGTCGAGTCTTTGCATCTTCAGTCTTTGTCAGTCTGATCACTCTTTTTGACGTGTAAGCATCCTCAAATGTTATATCTTTCTTCTCTTCAGCATCAACAAACTCTCCTCGAACAATCTACTCGGATATCTTCAGACTCCCCCTTTCGATTTGCTGGGATCGCAGCCTGGCTTGTTGAAATCACATAGTCTTCAGGTATCGGAACCTGACTCTCTATCAACTATCTCAAGATCACCTAGCTCTTATCCTGCACATTCTCTACCCAAAAGTAAATTTCACAAAATTAACAATTTACAAATTTATCTACAAACTCCCTCTTCAAATTAATCCAGAATGATTTATCAATGATAAAAACCTCAGATGACCACTTGTAAACAAATTTCAAACTTTTTAGATTAAACAATTCCCCCTCAAAACATGCTCATCATGTTTAGCACTTGGAACTTTGAAAATCAGCTCTCCAACATCAGTTGCCGAAAATCTTTTTGACTTTTTCAAAATTTATGCTAAAACACACTAAAAATATTTTTGGATTTTTGAATGAAATGAAATGCAATAAAGAAATATTTACAAACAATATTTTTGTGAGTTTGCGTAAGAGGATCATATCAGTTTTTGAGACAAATCACCAACACCGTTAAGCTTTAAACATTTTAAGTTTTAAACAATTCACTTAGATTGTCAGTTTACTGATCCACTTAAATTTTCACACAAAGTTCAATTGATCAGAGATATGAGATTAATGTTTTAGAGACTTAAACTTAATCGCGTGTCCCACCTCAGAATATACTCTCGTATCCAGATCCCAATATTCAGTCTTACAGGTGAGTATACCACAGATGATATATGTAAGGGTTAAATTGCGAAAACCGTGAGAGCTCAGGTCAGAACTTCCGTTCAGCAGAGAGATGACGGCTTCGACTTTTGGTGTGTCCCCTTTAGAGGATCTTTTGTTTCAACAGCATGATTAACATTTTATTGTTTCATCATTTTTGCTGAGGGCAGTGCTATATTTCAAGCAAGCGGTAAAGTATTCTCCGGGGACTAGGCCATTGCTTCCGCATTATCAGAAGTCCCGGGATAATACCCCAGATATCACTGAGTATAAAGACCTAGTATCTCAGAAAGAGGGACCTTTCAAACAAGATTTCGGGGGTTACCCATATATCCGAGAGATGTATCCCCACGATATAACCAAGTTTAAATTTAGGTTTATATCTCGTCACAATCTACTAAATGTGCAAAAACCTACTGGCATATCATCAGTGAGACCGTTTATCACAATTTAACTTTCCATTTCTTTAGCATGTTGTGATCGTCCACTGATGTACTATCATTTCCTCTTCTTTGACACAAAACTCAATTTTTAATTTTATCATGTTTTTGCCTTTTTCAAATTTTCTAATGTTTTTGGATTTTCTGAAATTCTTACTCCCCCTAAAATGCAAAACACATTTAAAAAATTTGAAAACAAACTATACAAGTAAATTGACAACTGATATCAAATCGCTTCAATTCGCCATCCACTTGGCATAAACAATCAGAACTCCCCCTTTCAACAAACTATTTACTCATTATGATTTCAAAACACTTAAGTTTGTTTTAACCAAAATGATTTTTCCGGAAAATAAGTTGTGTTGATTGTTTTTACTATTTGTAGGTTAGGGGTTTGATTCATCACATTGTTTTTCAACCACTTGTAGGAAAATGCAAGTACAACTTAATGTCCTTGATTTACCACTTGTCAGTGAAAACCTTCTCAATCACTAGCAGGTTCACTTGTCAACCATAACCACTTGTAAATCAAAAAATAACAATATAATGATATCACCTGCAAATTTACCAACCAAACCTTTCAAGAATGATGTTGATTCCTGCTCCACGCTTACCAACCTGGGAGCTCCGGCAAGTCATACTTATCACTTATGAAAAACAGACATCCAAGCTTCACCAAACTTGGATGTTTCTTCCTCACTTGCACTTGGGTAGTAAGATGCCTTCTCTGTTTCAAAAAACTCTTTT
Organism: Helianthus tuberosus; assembly: GCA_030545235.1. Lineage (NCBI taxonomy): Eukaryota > Viridiplantae > Streptophyta > Magnoliopsida > Asterales > Asteraceae > Helianthus > Helianthus tuberosus. The sequence goes on from CM060381.1 coordinate 104,554,730, forward strand.
ACCCCTTTCACCTTACCATCCACCATTTTCCCAAAAATCTTTTTAACGTTTCCATTAAAAGCTTTCTCAACATCAAATTCTTTCTTCTCAGAATAGAATTGATTCGAGATATCAACTTTCCCAACCTTTGATTTAAAATTTTCAGCTCTCGATGGAGGAAAATGAACATGATCCATTGGAGGTACTGATGTTTCCAGTTTTATCTCAATTTGTGGCTCCTCTGATTTTATGGAATCAGATTCATCGCCATGAACCATCTTAACAACCCACATTTGGTTGTCCTTAGCTCTCCTTTTATAAAAATGAGTTTTTGAACACTCACCAACTTCATATGTTGAATTTTCAAAAATTTTGAATTTGTCAGTTGGTGGTTCATTTTTCTCAACAACTTTTTCTTTGAGTTTCTTAGAGATTTCCTGTTTTGTTTTTGTAACTTGAGAACAATTCCATGCAATGTGACCAGTTTCATTGCATTTGAAACAGATTCTAGTCTCCTTTTTCTGAAAAACTTCAGTCCCCATTCTCTCTTGCTTCTGGATAATGAATTCTCTGTTTGATTGTTTCCAGAATGAGCTTTTTGATTCCTCTTCGTAGCTTGTCCCTGAAACAAATTTCATTTTAGATTTAAAATCACGAACATATTTTTCATTTTTATAATTTTCAGGTGGAATAAATCCTAATCCTTTCTTTTTGAAATTACCGTTATGGTTTGGTTTCTTTTGAAAACCAGAACTAGAACTGTAACCCTTTTTCTTTTTTAAACGTTGTTGAACTCTTGAAGTGTAATTTTTAGGTTTCTTAGTAAGATTTACATCTTTTATTTCAGAAATATTGATTTCTGTAAGTTTGAAAACCTTTTTGATCTTTTCAAAATTAACACTTCTTATTGGAAATTCCTCATCAGAATATAACAGGAATTCTTTATTGTAAACCCGTTTAACAGGAATTCTTTATTGTAAACCCGTTTAACCAATATATATGCCACCTTGATTGATTCGTCATTCAAATTAGATTTTGATAACAGGAATTCTTTATTGTAAACCCGTTTAACCAACGACTTTGAATTGTTGACCGACGAACTCGGACTTTTGACGGACGAACTTGAACTCCCAGACTCGGACTTTGACTTAGACTTTAACTCCGACTCCTCATCTGTATCCAACACCTGATCGACCACCTTTTTTATTAACTCGGACTCATGATCAGTGTTAGATGATGTAAAAACGACGTCAATGTTTTCTGGTAATTCATCGGTTATGTCAGACTTTAACTTTATATTGACTGCTTTTTCGACTTGCTCCTCATTCGGTTTTCTAGGCGAATACCCTTCCCAAATTGGAGGCGGACACTTGTTATAACTAACACTCTGTTTCTTACCAGTATCTTTCTTCTTTGACTTCTCATCATCTTTAAATGCTTCAAAACCTGCAACAGTTGGATAAATTCGATCAATGAGATAATCAGAACTAGAATAACTCTGTAATAACTGTCTGATTCTTTCATTTTCTATCTTTTCATTTTCCAACTCTCGCTGCAACTTTGCACATTCTTCAATGTAATGATTTATCGCTTTCTGCTTTGTCATCGTCACAGCACTCATCATGGTTAATGCATCTTCTCTTTCTGAATTAGTCTTTTGTAGACCAGTTACTGTTCTGTTTAGCACATCGTATGACTCTTTCATGTAATTGAGATTGAACAACAATTGTTCTTTCATCTTTTCAAACTCAACCAATTTCTCATCTTTTTCTACACATTCCTTGCAAGATTCTAAACACTTTGAACACGGCTTGATGACTTCCACAATCTTTTCAACTTCGATGACTTTCTCAACCTCAATCACTGTTTCAGATTCAGTCACCTTCTCAGTTTTAACTTCTTCATTTTGAACAGTCTCTTCTTTTTTAGCAACACTTTTACTCTTCATTTTCTTTTGTTCTTTTGCTACTCGTCTCTCCTTTAGCTTCTCCAAGCGATCTGCAAAATAAAATTAAAAACTTTCAGTAGATAGATGAGTTTTTGCAACATTAATATGTCTTTCTTCCTCATCATCACCACTGTCATCAGTTGGTGATTGATCAAAATCTATTTTCTTCTCAGAACTCTCATCTGAAGAACTAGAATCAGATGGTGTTTGATCAAAATTTAATATCTTTTCAGAACTATCATCTGAAAAATTAAAATCAGATGATGTTTGATTAACAACAATTTCTTCTTCTGAGCTTTCTTCGGATGAAACAGATTCTTCTTTTTGATTCTTCTCATGAACACCAATCGCTTTCATCCATTCAGTAAACAAATCAGGTTCTTGAACTATCTTTGCAATGAAAGCTTTAAAATTCCCATTCTCATCCACAAACTGATCCCAGCTGAAACCTTCAGGTAACTTTTCATCATCTTGATTTATTAAACATGCTTTACTATCAGCTGAAATATATTTGTTCCAACTAAAACCTAGAGCCATTTTCTCATCATTTTGATCAATGATACCAGAATAAGCTTTCTTGTTAGCATCTTCTATCATTTTTCCATGAGCAGTTTGTATTTCCTTTTGTTGATATGGTTGATGAGCAACTTGTTGATATATGGCTTTCCGATAATAATCATCTTTACCAAGAGGATTCTTTGCTCCACTAGCCTCTTGATTTTTGCATTCTCTCTTAAAATGACCTTTCTCCCTGCATCGAAAACAAGTAACTTTAGATTTATCAAAACCCAAAGTAGAAACATGTGCATCCAGAAAATCATTTATCCCTGTTATCATTTTAAACTTTTCTGCTCTCCTCAAGACACTAGCTAGACACCATTTGATGTCCATGAGCTCCATTTCTTCAGCGTCTATCTGATCGTAATCCTCTTTTGTCAGCATAGGATTTCCGATCCTCCCTGCAACCAAACCTTCATAGGATTGTAGCACAGTTGCAAGTAACGCCATGTGATCTTTTGCAATTTCTTCAGAAAAACTTTGACCATCTGGAAGATTCAATGCAATATTACACTGTATCACACAACCATTTCCACTTTTTGAGCTTTGAAAATGAGAACTTGAAGTTGAACTTTTTGGATTAACACTCGGATATGAAGAGAATCCACTGCTACTGTTTGAAATTTGATCAACATTTCCAGATGAGTTTCCAGCACTGAAAGCAGTTTGAATTTTCGGACTCATTTCAACCTCTTGAACATTGCCTTTGTAATACATTTTCACATCTTGTTGACCACTCGGATTACTCATCCTCGCAATCTTTTGTTGTTCAAGATCTTGACCCTCAATCTTCTCGATGAACTGAGAAATTGTCAAGTTGTCATATTCTCCAGTGTTCTTTAAGATCATCAAAAATGTACCCCACTCTTTCTGAGGTAAAGCATCAGCTAATTTATCAACCCATTCATCTTGAGTTTTGGTTATGCTTAACAACGACATAGAACGCACTAAGTGGCAATATCTTTCAATCAATTTCTTTGTATCTTCCCCTGGAAAACTTGTGAAAAGATCAAATTCTTTCTTAAGTAGTGCCTTTTTACTCTTAATCATCTTATCACTTCCCTCAAACTTTATTTTAAGAGCATCCCAAATTGATTTTGAAGTTTTGTCATGTTGAAGCAATACAAATATGTTTTCTTTAATACCCTGCTGAAGTAGACTAATCATCATCTTTTCAGCTCTGTACATGTCTCGTTCTTTATCATTGAATTCAGAGATTTCTTTCTCAACTCTCAGTTCAGTACGTGGTAGTACATACTTTTTCAAAATACACTCCCAAGATCTCAAATGGTTTGCTTGTACCCAGTTTTCAAACCGATCTTTCCAACCATAATATTCCTCAATGCTCATTAGCTTTGGGGGTTTTTGTAGAGTTCCGGTCTCATTCTCCATGTTCATGTTTTGAGTAATGGCAGCTGGACTAGTCGGGGATGTTGCAAATGTGTTGTAAAATTCTTCACTCATGATTCCGTAAACTTTTTCTCAAACACAGTCACTTTCAAGCGAAATACCTGCACAACAACTTCAAGCAAAATCAAGATATTCAAACAGAATGTCAATTCAAGCGAAATAACTGTTTGAACCGAAATCAGATTTGCACTTTCAAGCGAAATCAAGGTAATTTTCAAGCGAAAACACTTTTCAAGCGGAACCTGTTATTTCGCTTGAAATGGCAACAATTTTTCAAGCGAAATCAGATTATACGTTCAAGCAGAATCAGGTTTTTAGTCCAATTTTATCAGATTTAGTCCGAATTTTGATCTGATTATCTCAAGGGTTTGTTAAAACACTGTTTCGCTTATGTTGTGAAAAATTCAGGCCATTTTAACCGCTAAAACTTGTTCAATTGATAAAAGAAGATGTAGAAATAAGAAAATAAGATGAAATCAGGCTGAAATCTGCAGAACTCCTCCTCCTGTGCTCTGATACCACTTGTAGGATCGTGTTCGGACCCGAAATGAGTCGTTCAGAGGTGTTCTACTCAAAATGAAAGGCGGAAACAGACATAATGAGTTGAATTCAGCTAGATCTTCACTTAAACTGTCTTGTATATTAATTCTGATACGATTACAGATCTGTAGACACTTCGACAGAGCTTCGCTATCGGAAACAAGAACATTACAAATAATATCGCTTGAATGCTATTTATAGACATCTGATATCGCTTGAACATGCTTCAAGCGAAATACCATACAAGCGAAATAACAACAATTAATCTCAAGCAAAATAACATGAATAATTCCAAGCGAAATCAAACATTCAAGCGAAATAAACACTTCCAAGCGAAATCAGCTTCTTGACTTGTTTTCTTGAACTTTGTGCCATGAACAATGCAAGACTCGATACAAGACGAAGTCGACAGACGTATGCACTAACAGATTTCATACTGGCAAGTTGTGATACCCTTAAGCCTGTCAATGAAAACCTTTTTACTTATCCTGCTGAAACCCAACTTCCAGTAAACTTAGAACCAGCCATCCCAGATCCTCTTATCCACACTCAATCTCTAGGAGAAATGGACGAATGGTGGACTAACGACTGGCAGTTTCAAAACCTCCTAAATAATCCTTATACCTTTTTCCCTCAGTTCGACCCAGAAGCTGCACCAAACCTACCAATGAGTAATGAGAACTTAGCTGAACTCCGCCATTTTGGTGAGGAGCTGATAGTTGCAGGAAATAGGATAAGGGAGGAGGGAGAACAAATCTCCTGGAAGTACGACGATAGGGAACATCGCTTCTGAGGTGCCAGCTAACAAGAGATAGTGTGGTTGTGAAGATGTGATTGTATAATAATAATAGTAATAAAAATATAACTCTGTAAAATAACCTAAAAATAATTTTTTTGTAAAATATACGGTGTGTATGGATGCATAATATAATATATAAAATATCAAAAGTCGAAAGATCGACAATTTTGGCTATATTTGTTTACATGATTATGTGCAATTATTTTGTTATATTTGGTTTTTAATTATTTTATACTAATTACTTATATAAATTAATTACCAGATGGCACACGCTGGTAATGAACAAGTTAACGAGGGTAACCAATCTGAGCAAAATCATGAGGATCAATTTCTGAATAGGCTAGATATTGAAAATATCGTTACTCAGGGAATAGCCAATGTTATTCCAGCAATACTCGATGCTTCTCGAAATCCAGTTGAACCTCAAATTATTCCTAGCAAACGTACCCATGAAGACAATTTCAGTAGTAGTATAAACGGAGGCGGCAACAACAATAATAACAATAATGATAATATACTGCAAGCCCCGCTCCTTAAGAAAATGAAAGCTGCAACACCTGGTTGCACTTACAAGGATGTTCTTGCCTATAAACCAGCTGAGTTTGCAGGTAATGAAGGGGCGACTGCGACACTGCGTTGGTTAGAGAAAACCGAAGTAGTAATTATGATAAGTAAATGTGTCGAAGAAGACAAGGTCATGTATGCGTCGCATCTGTTTAAAGAAGGGGTGCTAGAATGGTGGAATACGGTACTTCAAGCCAAAGGAAAAAATATGGCCTATGCATAAGTTGGGAAGAATTTAAGCAACTAGTGGAAAGAAAATTTTGTCCCGAGTATGAAAAGGAACAAATGGTGAATAAATTCCTGAACCACCGGATGGTGAATGTAGACTGTCGAGGGTATACTTCGACATTCTTCGAATATGCGAGAGTGGTACCAACCCTGGCTTCGCCAGAACCGGTACTTATTTCCCGTTATATTTGGGGATTGATTGGCGAAATCCGTGATATCGTTAAAGCTGCGAGACCTCGCACTATTGACGATGCTGTGGAATTAGCTAATACTCTAACAGACGGGCTAGTACGCACAAGAGAAGAAAACCGGAAGAAGGAAGTAGCCCAAAAGATTAACCAAGGATTCTGTATGGGTAATCGTAGTAATTTCAAGAGAAAGGGAACCGTGCAATCTTCCACTGTTCCATTTTGCAATGCCTGCAAAAGGAAGCATTTTGGAAAATGCAAAGGATATTGCAATTTCTGCAAAATCCCGGGGCATCAAGAAGAAGACTGCAGGAAGAAGAAAGCAACAGTCTGCTACAACTGTGGAGAAGCTGGACACTTCAGGCCAGACTGCCCAAAATTGGTCAAACTAGCCGATAACAAAGCCAAACCTGCAGAAGGAGCTACCAAGAAGAACGTAAGAGCCTTCCAGTTGACTACTCAGGAAGCAGAACTAATTCCTGACGTAATAGCTGGTACGTTCCTAGTTCACGATGTTTATGCAAAAGTATTATTTGACTCTGGTGCAAACCAAAGTTTTATAAATACTTCATTCTGCCAAGCTCTTAATCTACCTTTAACCAAACTTAGACAAATTTTCACGGTAGAAACGGCAGATGGAAATTCTGTTAAAATAGATAAGGTTTTGCGAGAAGAAAAGATAGAACTCTTAGGTCACAAATTCTCTGCAAACCTGTTACCTATGAAGTTAGCCGAATTCGATGTGGTATTAGGAATGGATTGGTTAGTAGCCAATCATGCTCGAATTCTTTGTGATAAGAATTCCATAGAAATACATACACCCACAGGAGAATTAGTGGTGATTACAGGAGATAAGCCAAGAAAGCCCCTAAAGTTCATTTCAGTAATGAAAGTTGCTAGTTATGAACGAAAGAAAGGAATAGTGTATATGATTTCGGTAATCATTAACACTAAGGGTAAGGAACTCAATGAAATTCCAGTAGAATCAGAATACCCAGAGGTATTCCCAGAAGAACTACCTGGATTACCACCTGATAGGGAAGTAGAATTTAGAATTCATCTAATTCCTGGAACTACACCGATAGCCAAGGCACCTTATCGGTTAGCACCCACTGAAATGTTAGAATTGAAAAAGCAGTTAGATGAATTACTAAGCAAAGGATTTATACAACCTAGTTCATCCCCATGGGGAGCACCAGTGTTGTTTGTGAAGAAGAAAGATGGTTCGATGCAAATGTGTATCGATTATAGAGAATTAAATAAAGTTACAATTAAGAATCGATACCCATTGCCTAGAATTGATGATTTTTTCGATTAACTTCAAGGAGCAAGATATTTTTCTAAGATAGATTTACCCTCCGGATATCATCAATTGAAAGTACAAGAAGAAGACATACCTAAAACTGCTTTCAGAACTAGGTATGGTTATTACGAGTTTACAGTCATGCCCTTTGGGTTAACAAATGCTCCTGCAGCATTTATGGACATGATGAATAGGATCTGTAAACCGTACTTGGATAAATTCGTAATTGTCTTTATCGATGATATACTTATTTATTCCAAAAGCCAGGAGGAACATTGTGAGCACCTGCATGCACTCTTAACATTGTTAAGAAAGGAGCAACTTTATGCCAAATTCTCGAAGTGTGAATTTTGGCTACAAGAAGTACAATTCCTAGGTCACATGGTGAATCACGAAGGTATTCACGTAGATCCTGCTAAGATAGAAGCAATCACCAAATGGAAAGTCCCGCAGTCAGCTATGGAAATTAGAAGTTTTATAGGGTTAGTCGGATAATATAGACGGTTCATTAAGGATTTTTCCAAGATAGTTGTACCATTAACTAAGCTAACCTGTAAATCAGTTAAGTTTGAATGGGGACCTAGGCAAGAAGAAGCCTTTAAGATTTTGAAACAGAAATTAACAAATGCTCCAATTCTAGCTTTACCAGAAGGAACAGAAGATTTTGAAATATATTGTGATGCTTCAAAGCTAGGATTAGGATGTGTGCTGATGCAACGCAAGAAGGCAATTGCGTATGCATTAAGGCAATTAAAAAAGCACGAAGAAAACTATACAACTCATGATTTAGAGTTAGGAGCCATAATTTTTGCCCTTAAGATTTGGAGACATTATCTGTACGAAAGTAAGTTTACTGTCTATACAGATCATAAAAGCTTAAGATATATCTTTGGGCAAAAAGAATTAAACATGAGGCAAAGGAGATGGATGGAAATCCTAAGTGAATACGACTGTGATATTCAATATCACGAAGGAAAAGCAAACGTAGTTGCAGATTCCTTAAGTCGTAAGTATCATGAGAAACAACGACGAGTTCGTGCTCTTAGATTAAATCTACAATTAGATTTAATGGAACAACTGAAAAACGTTCAAGAAACAGCAATCAAGGATGATGCTAAAGGAATGAAAGGAAGAATAAAAGAATTAGAGCAGGGAAGTGATGGAATTTGGAGATTCCATAAGAAACGAATTTAGGTACCTAAGCAGGGAGAATTAAGAAATAAGATTTTAGAGGAAGCCCATAAATCTAGGTATACCATGCATCCTGGTAACAATAAGATGTACCAAGATTTAAGAAATAACTTCTGGTAGATAGGAATGAAAAAGGACATAGCTAGATATGTTTCTAAGTGTTTAACTTGTTCACAAGTTAAGGCAGAACACCAGAAACCTTCAGGTCTACTACAACAATTAGAAATGCCTGTGTGGAAATGGGAACTCATAACAATGGATTTTGTTACTAAGTTGCCCAAAACCAGAAAAGGTAATGATGCGATTTGGGTAATTGTGGATCGATTAACCAAATCAGCTAATTTTCTACCCATGAAAGAAACCTTTAGCATGGAAAGGTTGGCAAAACTGTATGTAGACAAAGTAGTATCCTTACATGGAGTCCCACTCTCCATTGTATCGGATAGGGATAGTCGTTTCACTTCCCACTTCTGGACAAGTTTCCAGGAAGCAATGGGAACTCGACTAAATCTAAGTACTGCATATCATCCTCAAACAGACGGACAAAGTGAAAGGACGATCCAAACCCTGGAAGACATGCTTAGGGCATGTGTGATAGATTTTGGTGGAAATTGCGATGACCACCTACCTTTAATTGAATTCTCCTATAACAATAGTTATCATTCAAGCATCGAAGCTGCCCCATTTGAAGCCCTATACGGATGGAAATGCAGAACTCCAGTATGTTGGGCAGAAATAGGAGAAAGTCAATTATCAGGACCGGAGATTGTGCACGAAACTACCGACAAAATCACTCAAATCAAGGAAAGACTAAAGACGGCTCGAGATCGCCAGAAAAGTTATGCCGATAATCGACGCAAGCCACTCGAATTCCAAATCGGAGACAAGGTTCTCTTAAAAGTTTCTCCTTGGAAAGGAGTAGTTCGGTTTGGTAAGAAAGGAAAGCTGAGTCCAAGATACGTAGGACCATTTCCAGTAATCCAACGTATAGGACCAGTTGCATATCGCTTACAACTACCAGAAGAACTAGATGGGATACATGATGTATTTCATGTATCCAATCTCAAGAAATGTCTATCTGACGAATCTTTGGTAGTACCTCTTCAAGATGTGGAGGTAAATGAAAAGCTAAAATTTATTGAGAAACCACTTCAGATAGAAGATAGAAAGATCAAGTTTCTCAAACACAAGCGACTAGTGCTAGTCAAAGTCAGATGGGGTTCCAAAAGAGGACCCGAATACACTTGGGAATTGGAATCGGAAATGAAAAGAAAGCATCCTCACTTATTTTAGTAAATCTCGAGGACGAGATTTTTATAAGGTAGGGAGGATGTAACAACTCTCATCAAAATTACCATTTCTTATCTTATTTTGTCCAAAAGGAAACCCTAATTAAGACACCCAAGTAATACTGTATGACCCCTAAAATTTTCAGAACAGTTGAAATTAGGATCAGGGCCCCTAAAACTCAAGGGGGTATTCCCTAAATATGTTTATCCTTCGAAAACGGTTATAAAACACGTAAATTGAAAAAGTGTCGACTCACCAAGGCTACCCAAGACACGAGGCTACCCTAGGATAGGGGGTATGCCCCGCGACTTGCGACAGGGGTGGAGGAACCCTCCGCGACTCGCGGGAGGTCCAAATTCGGGCTATAAATACAGGGGCTTGGGACTTGATCAGTTTGGATGTTTCGACGTTAAATTACGTTACATACACTCACTTATACGCTGTTTTGTTCAAAAACAGTATAATCCCGAACCTCTGCTACAATAACAGGGTAATAACTCGATCACTGCTACGATTCAATGTCCAATCGATTGAAACTATCCAATGGATGTTTAAGTGCTGCTCAAACTTGGGTTATACTTTGTCATTCGTTGTGAATTCGATGGATGTTTAAGTATTGCACTTTGTCATTCGTTGTGAAGGTTTCTATCTCGTGAGTTATCGTAAATGTTGTATTAGTTACTAACCTAGTTCGTGTGCATTGTTATTTAAATTAGGTTACAAGGCTAATCAGTAGGCTAAACTCTGCCCGTATAAATCTGCAATGTGAGTCATTCTCTTTTTATCAAAACTATTTTACAATACTCCATTTTCAAATGTTATAATTACAGGGATTAAGTCATGGTTATCTTAATCACTAGCTAGTGGGGTATTGTGCACATTACTAATTTCTCATGGGTTAGGCTAATAAATCCTAACAGTGATAAACGTCACTACTTGGGGAAAGACCCAATAGTGGTATGACCATCGTCACCAGGTGACACGGTGCCAGATAAAAATAAGAAAGAAGCCATTGTAATCGCTCTTATGCTGTAATTGATAACTACTGTGTCGTTTTATCAACTTAAATGACTCGCCAGCATTTCCCCGCTGATAAAATATTTTTAAAACATGTTTCAGGCAACCTGCTGTAAATCAAGGAAAACGTGCTACGGAGCACTAACAAGCTTGAAGAGGTGGCTCAGTTAAAATGAATAAACATGTTTTATAAATCAGGGAATTTATTTATGAAATTCCTCTATTGTAAATTACGGGGTTTATCCCGAATTATGAAATAAAATAAATCGGGCATTTTCGAATTTTAAAAGATCCTGTTAAAATCTTCCGCTGTCGCATCATAGATACCATGGGTTCCTGTCCCGCGGCTCCTGACCGGGTCAAACCGGGGCTGGTGACAAGAGGAGTCCCGCGCAAGGGAAGAATTAACTTGTAAAAAAGAAGAGATAGTTGAAAATGTAAAAATGGAAGAACAAATAAGTGAAAAGCTGACACATTAGTTAAACAACGAAAAAGGTGAGTCCGACAACGTTAAAATTCAAGAAGAGTCTAATTTTGTGAAAATTAATCTCTTGTCACCTTCTTTCGAAAATCATAGTTTAGTACCCACTCATGCTAAGTTTTTACAAGAGTTAAACACTAACACTAAAATTGACGAAACGGTAAGCATTAAGTTAACAAATGATCAAACTGCGCTAATAAAAGAAGATCCATTTGAAATTAACATTACACCGGTTCCATGTTTTTTTCAAAATTCCTTTATTAGTAATATTACAATTGATAAAGGTCTTTGTGTTAATATAATGCCAAACTACATTTTCGAAAAATTAAATATTGGTGATTTTTCTCCACTTCAAATACCCATTTTTCTATCTAATCGGAAAATAATAAAATCAATAGGGGTAGTTGAGGATGTCTTGGTCCAAACAAATCAAATGGTAATCCCAACCGACTTCGTCATCCTTGATGACGCTCCACTAGTGTTGGGACGACCGTTTGTGAAAACCCACAAAGCTTTGATTAATCGGAAGAAAAACAACTTACCCATTCAATTAGGTGCATTCGAAAAAAGTGTCGACCTTGAGCGATCAATGAAATATCCAATCGGTAATGACGACCCCCTAATTGAAGATGAGCCAGAACCACCCGATAAGGTGGGTCTAGCTAAGGACCCTTATAAACGTGGCGCACCACGGAGGCATTCCGCGGAACTATCCTTAGTTTTAGATTAGTTTAACTTTTATGTTTTCTAGTTTAGTTTTAATTTTCAGGAATAAAGCACACTCGAAATGGTGGAGGTTACTAAGGGAAACTTGAACCCACACCCCATGCACAAAAACAGAACCTCCTGACAATTTTTCTTCATTACAGAAAGTTCAGCATGGGGCCGTGCCCAGCCCAACACGCCCCCGTGCCTGAGGTTCTGCAGAAAATGCCCAGTTCTGGTAACTGGACACGGGGCCGTGCTCACTGAACACGCCCCCGTGCCCAGCCTTCTGTTTATATTTGATACTAGCAGTCTGACCATGGGGCCGTGCTCAGCCCACCACACCTCGTGTTCAGCTACCCAGTAACATAAAATCTTGTTTTTAACCCACTTTTGCACATTTTAATCAACCGAAAAACTTATTTTTGGGACACATTGAGGACAATGTGTAATTTAAGTGTGGGGGATGTTAAACCTTGAATTTTGCAAGTCCTAATAACAAGCCTTACACAAAACTCTATTGGAACCGCTAATCACCCCAAATTATTTTCAAAAATTTTCATTTTTTTTACTTGTCTTGGTTTAAGAATAACAAGTTCGAAAAAGGTTATATTTTTACGAATTTACAACCGATAGCGTCGTGATAAAAAGAACCAAATAAGAAGATTATGAAAAGGCATGATAAATCTAATTAAAATTTGATTATATATACTTGATCGCATTATAAACCCATTCCCATAACAAGTGAGTTTTGAGCCTTTATTGAGCATACAAGCATATATCTTTAAACTAAATGCTCATTTTCCGTTTCTTGTGTGAATAGCCGCTTGGTTCTTACGACTCTAGAACTTGCCATGACGATACATTCCTGGTCCTTACCAACTTAAACCCAAGTAAGTAAATGATGGAGGCATTCGGACTAACCCATTTTCTTTTCAACACCATTATTTTTCATTTGTTTTACCACCTACCCAAAATCCCCCTAGTTAACCCCTTTGAGCCTAAACCTTTTCATTTCTAAACCCAAAACAAACACCCTTTACCCACCAAAACCCTTTTTCATTTTAAACCCTTTATTTTAGTAAAAAGCTCGGTTTCCATGTGACATTCCTTATCAAATATATATATATATATATATATATATATATGAAGTATAGCAATAAGCAAACAAGTTCCTCAAAAGAAACTTTGTTTGAAAAATACTTCGTTTGAATAAAAACTCACAAAAACTAAATGGTTTACGAAAACCGAGGCTTTTTATGCATTTCGCCCTTTTCTACTAACCACTAACCCAAAACCACCTACCTTTAACCCAAGCCTAACCCTTCCCCAAAAGTCCTCTTGATATTTACAAAGGTTTCTAGTTAAAAAGAGGAGGATTGATTGCTTGACAAGCATATGGTAGAAGTAAGTTCCATGCCGGTCTCGAGTGTTTCACAAAAATACATATTCGGCCGAGTGTTGAGTGATTTCCCGTGAGGTATGTGAACTTGTATATAAATGGAATTTTAAAAAGGCATGTTATGCCCAAATAAGTAATTTCTCTTATGAAACGTTCTAAATAAATCATAACGAATAGGATTGTAAATAATATAAAAATAAAACCCAATAAAGATCTTGGATTCCCGACACTCAAGACAAGCCCAAAACTTCTCTTCTACCCATTCCATTTGGGTGTGTAAGCCACATAATAAACAGTTTTGCTTGAGGACAAGCAAAGATTCAAGTGTGGGGGTATTTAATGTGTGTAAAATGCAACATATAAATTACATCAAATAAGGCATAAAACTAACCATTTTTTAGTACTAATGTTGGAAAAAGTGTATTTTTGTCTTCCTTTTGAATTTACAGGATCAAATGAGCTTAAACGAACAAAAGGAACAAATATACAGCCAAAACCAACATAAATACAAAGAAAAGGAAGAAACGTGGTATGCCCGACCCCACGACAGCATCTCCCAAAGCAAAAAACAAGAAGAAAGCTGAGCATGGGGCTGTGCCCAGCTGAGCATGGGGCTGTGCCCAGCTCAACACGGGGTGTGCCCAGCGGACACGGGGCATGCCCAGCTCAACACGAGCCGTGCCCAGCGGACACGGGGGCGTGCTCAAGTGTCTGCAGAAAAGACAAAGTTGTAGAAGCTTCTATTTCCTAACACGGGGGCGTGCCCAGCTCAACACGGCCGTGGTCAACGCTAAGATTCGCAGAATCCAAGCAAATCTTGATAGTACAGATACGCTTCTGCACACGGGGCCGGTGCCCAGCGGACCCGGGGGTGTGGTCAACTAATGCAGACAAACTGCATTTAATGAAGAAAGAGAAAGTGGATGGACACGGGGCGTTGCCCAGTGGACACGGGGTCGTGTCCGGGCTTCTGTGCAGGCTATAAATAGGGGTGCTTGGTTCATTTCAAATGCATCCCTTGACAAACCACCTCTCTCCCACTTCACCCACACTCCACCACCATCACAACACCCACATCCACCACCATCATCCATCATCCATCATAGAGTATGTGTAGTAGTCTCGGGATCCAAGATTAATAGTAAGAGTTCTTGACAATCAAAGGCCATGTTTGCCTAAGTCTCTTACATCACTTGATGAAGACAAGAATTTAGTGTAATACTTTTGTTTTTTAATCTTTTCGCACTTTTTATTTGGTTTTGTATTAATGACTTTAATAACTAGTTTCTTATGTTGAAGGTGAAACTTCCTTATCATTTGTCTGTGGTGTCTTGGCGTTATTTTACTATCTATATAAAATAAAAGATTTACACCATTCATATCTCCACGGTCTATATGGAGATATGTTGGCTACCTGTTCGGGGGTTAAGGGAATGGTTTGGTAAGGTTCTTGCCTTGTTCAGTGTATAGATCTTGCAAGGACCTGGGTCAAGCTTACTAGGACCTCCTTCAATACCCACCGGTATTGGATGGCGGGGGTGCGAATGGCTTGATCCCCTCATTTGTAAACTACTATTAATACATTAACCCGGCTACTTGGGATTGTATCCCTGCTGACTCAAACCACTTAGCCGAGGGTAACGTCACCTTCAAAAGAGGGGCCTACCACATTACGCATTAATAACTTAATTAATTATCTTCCAATAATTCAACCCTTTAGGATTGTATCCTTACTGACTCAAACTACTGGGTTGAGGGTAACGTCACCTTCAAAAGAGGGGCCTACTACTATAACTAAGATAATCTCTTAAAAAGTGCAAAAGTGCGGAAAACATCAAAGGTTACACTAAAGGCGAGTCGGATCCAAGTGATTTATCTTGTCTATCTGTTTTTATTTTTATTTTTATTTTCAGCATTTTTAGTTTTTTTTTTCATGTTTAAAACCATTTTTTCTAACTTTTTGATTTGATTAGACGTTGAGGATAAACCAGTATTAAAAGCTCTTGTGTCCTTGGACAACCTCGGTATCTTACCAACGCTATACTACGCTCACGACCGGTGCACTTGCCCATATGTGTGTTTAGTGTTAGTAAAATATCGTGTTTTATAAATTTAAAACTTGACTAAGGTGTTAAGAAGGGCTTAAAATATACATAAAAAACATATCACACTTGACACGCATCACCAGGCCCCAGCTCCTCAGGTTCAGGTGCAACAAATTGCACCTCAACAAGCTGCACCAGCAGTGGTTCAACCAGATCAGCAAAGCTTTTTCACCCAATGATTTGTTGACTGGAGTAGCTTACTTGAAGAGCTACGAGATGAAAATTTTGCACTCTATGCTAAAAATGGTGTTTCTAGTGATGATTTCTGTTTTGTAGCATTGGAGTCTATACCAGAAGGGCTGGAAACTGAAGAAGGACAGTCAAATGAAGAAACAGTGGATACAATTGCTGAAGCAGTGGTTATTGCTGTTGCTGGTGAAATACTGTTGGGAGAAAATTCAGAACCCCTGTTGGAACCACTGTCTGACCCCTGGTCTGAAGAAGAGGAGAAGAAACAAGATGAAAAAGAAGAGAAAGTGCAAGAAGAAAGTGAACATGTTTGTGATTGTGCCATGATGGCTGCAACTAAGGTATCACCCCAGGTTCTTAAAAACCTTTGTTCAGACAAATGCATCATAGCATTTGCAAACATTAAGGAGGTGAATGAAAACCTTAGAGATAGATTGTTAAATGGTGAAGTACAATTTGAAAAATCTTTAAAAGAATTGAAAAACAAATTGTCAGAAAAAGAAAATGAGATTTGCAGCCTCAAGCAAAAGCATAGCGTAACCAAGGACCAACTTCAGACAATGATAGAAAAATATCAGGTCTGTAAAAAGGAGTTGGAATCCACCCAAATCACATGTGAAAAAATAGGTGGAATCCTGCAAAGGTTATGAGATTATGCTTGAAAAACAGATTGAAAGCAACGTAAAATTTGGCATAGGGTTTAGGAAAAATGACCAAGTTGAAAACACTGCTGCAAATCAGTTTGGTTCAGTTGAAATTATACCCACCAACAAGGATGGTAAAGAAGTTAAAATAACTGATAAACTTGGCAACAAAATTACTCTGGAAAGATCTGTGGGGTCCTCAACTTTTGAGGATATTGAGAAATACCAATTTAAACCCACATGGTCTGATGAGTGTGACATCCTTGAAAATTTTAAACCCATGGATTTCACTACTGTGGATGGTGTCAAAGCTCCAAAGGCCAAAGTCATTCCTCTTAAGGACATCCCAACAGTGGTTCAAAACTCTGTTGCAAAGGAGTCTGAAAAGAAGAAAAGAAAAGATTAAAAACTTGTTTTGTGATTTCTGTGAAAAGAAAAATCATTTGACCAAAGATTGTTTTCATCTAAAAGCTTATGATATTAACAAAACAAGCATCATTGTGCCTTCAAAGAGCTGCACCATATGTGGAAAAATCAAACCATCTCACTTAGGAGTGTGTGTATCTTAAATCTTTTGATGTAAAAAAGAATGAGTACACTTCAAAAACACCCATGAGTTCATCAAGTTCACAAGTCAAGAAACAACCATCCTTTGTGCCTGTCCAAACAGCTGTTACAAAACAGGTGAACCAAAACTCTGTTAAAAGAGAGGTTCAAGTGACAGATGCACCCCCTGCCAACCAATATCAACGATGTAAAGGCCAACCACCATATCCTAGGGTCCCACATGTTTATGAAGCCTACAAAAGTCCCTCTAAACCAAGAGTGAACAGGCATCCCTTTGGATATCAAGAGTTGATAGGTAATGGCCCCCAACAGTGGTTAGAGAAACAAGCTTCAAAAATTGCTCAATCCCCTAATCTAACCACTGTCCATCATCCTGACCTTAGCATAGACACTGTTGAGACCCCATCCAAAGCCTTATTGGCTTTGGAGACCCTCCTGAACTAATTATTTACTTGATGTGCAGGGAGCTTCTGCATGCTTAGATAGTCTTTGGTATGTAGATAGTGGAGGCTCCATGCACATGACTGGATGTAGAGCCCTACTCAAAGAATTCAAAACTCATGGAGGGGGTGATATATCTTTTGGTAATAATAGTAAAGGGAAGGTGATGGGTTCTGGTACAGTACAGTCTAGCAATGTTAAGTTTGAAAATGTCAATCTAGTAGACAATCTAAAATTCAACCTCCTTAGTGTCTCTCAAATGAATGACAAAGGTTATGGAACATTTTTTACTAAGGAGTGTTGTAGGATTGTTGGACCAGAAATTGTTAAAAAGATTGAAGAAATAATAAAATATGGAAAAACCCAACTTGTTGCTCAAAGGAGTGGCAATGTTTATGTAGTTCATCTGTCAAAAGAGAGCCCAAGAACTGATGCCTGTCTGTTCTCAGTTGCTTCTAACAAAGTGACAAAACTATGGCACAGAAGATTGGGGCACACAAATCTCAAGACAATCACTACTTTATCAAAACAGGGCCCTTGTAAGAGGTCTTCCACAAAAAGTGTTCACCTGTCCTGAGCATTGTGTTTCCTGATTAAAAGGAAAACAACATAAAAGCTCATTTAAGTCCATTGAAGAGTCTAAAACAACCAAGTGCTTGCAAATGCTTCACATGGATCTATTTGGACCAGTAAAAGTCATGAGTCTTAAAAAGAAAAAATATTGTTTGGTAATTGTAGATGACTTTTCTAGGTTTACATGGACTTATTTCTTAGATTCCAAAGATGAGGCTGCAGGCATTCTGCAAGACTTTGTCAAACAGGTTGAAAAGCAGTTTGACTTGCCAGTAAAAGTCTTCAGGAGTGACAATGGCACATAATTCAGAAATAGGGAGTTGGATGAGTTTTGTGTGTCAAAAGGAATTGTAAGGCAGTACAATATTCCAAGGACACCAGAACAAAATGGGGTTGTTGAGAGAAAGAACAGAACATTGATTGAAGCTGCCAGGACCATGCTTGCTGATTCAGGTTTGCCATTAACTTTCTAGGCAGCGGCTGTAAACACTGCCTGCTATGTCCAGAACAGAGTTTTAATAAACCCCAGGCATCAAAAGACTGCCTATGAAATTCTGTATAAAATCAAACCACTGATCTCATACTTCAAAGTTTTTGGCTGCCCATGCTTCATTTTGAACTTAAAAGATTCCATTTCAAAATTTGCAGCAAAAATTGATTGTGGTTATCATTTGGGATACTCAACCACTGCTAAGGCCTATAAAGTGTTTAACACTAGGACTAAGACAGTGGAAGAGACTTTGAATGTGAAGTTCAATGAACTCTCTTCAATGAAAATCCCTGCAAATCCTGCAGAGTTATTTGATCTTGATAAATTTACTTTTGAAAATGTTTCTGTCAAGACTAACAGTGCAGGTCCATCTCAAAATCCTCCATCAGACAATGGATATGAAATCATCATTCCACAACAAAAGTCTGCATCCATTGCTAGAGCAGCAGATGTTCAAAACAGCTGTCAAAGCTCAACCACTGCTACCTCAACAGTTGTTGACCAAAGTATCCCTTTAACCCCTGCTTCCACATCCTCAAACACTGTTGATAAAAATCCTCAAACAGTGGATAAAAATCAACATGTTTCCACACCACTTCCTCCTATTCCTCCACCTCCATTTCAAGACCCTATTGGATCATCAAAGTCACCTACAGGGGTTAGCTCAGATAATTCACATCTCCAGCCCTCACCCTTAAATGCCATTGTTCCATACAAAGGAGATTTAATCTTCTTGAAGTCTCATCCACCTGACCAAATCATTGGCAACATCAGTGAAGGGGTGCTTACAAGAAGCCAATCCCAAAACATCTGTCTTTTTGCTGGTTTTCTATCACTTCATCAACCTGTCAAGTACTAAGAGGCACTAAAAGACAACAGTTGGGTAGAAGCCATGCAAGAGGAGCTCTAACAATTTAAAAGACAACAAGTATGGGAGCTTGTACCACTACCAGAGGGTGTGAGTCCTATTGGCACAAAGTGGGTCTTCAAAAATAAAACTAATGAAAGGTGCATTATTGTCAAAAATAAAACTAATAAGAGGTATATGTTTGTCAACCTCCAGGGTTTGAGGATCCATTTAATCCAAATCATGTCTACAAGCTAAATAAAGCTTTGTATGGCCTGAAACAAGAACCTAGAGCCTGGTATGAAACTCTTTCCACCTTTCTTCTCTCTATTGGTTTCACAAGAGGTAAAATGAACAAAACACTATTTTTAAAATGGAGAGGGAAAGACTTGATGATTGTCCAGATTTATGTGGATGACATCATTTTTGGAAGCACGTGTTCCAAAATATGTGAAGAGTTCAGAAAACTCATGACAGCTGAGTTTGAGATGAGTGCAATGGGTGAACTACAGTGCTTTCTTGGTCTCCAAGTAAAGCAACTGCAAAATGGTACTTTCATCCATCAAGGCAAATATGCCAAAGAACTTTTAAAGAAATTTGAGATGGATGATTGCAAACCATGTGGTACACCCATAGCAACCACAAAGATAGTCATGTCTGATGAGAAGGATGATTTGGTTGATCAAACTCTTTATAGAAGCATGATTGGGTCTTTATTGTACCTAACTGCATCTAGGCCAGACATCATGTTTGCAACATGTGTTTGTGCAAGATCCCAATCAGCCCCTAGAAAGTCAAATCTTATTGCTGTAAAAAGGATATTCATATACTTAAAAGGTGCTCTCACACTTGGTATCTGGTATCCCGCTGATGGAAATATCAAGCTTTCAGGTTTCTCAGACAGTGACTTTGCTGGATGCAATACAACAAGGAAGTCCACTTCAGGAGGGTGCCAATTCCTAGGCAGTTGCTTAGTGTCTTGGCAAAGCAAAAAGCAAGCAGATGTTTCAACATCCACTGCTGAGGCAGAGTATATAGCTGCTGCAAGCTGTACAGCCCAACTGTTGTGGCTTCAAAATCAACTGATGGATTTTGGTATCACTGCCTTAAAGACACATCTCATGTTGGACAGTCAGGTAGCAGAAAATATCATCAAAAATCTAGTTTCACTTTCAACCACCAAGCACATTGATATCAGACATCACTTTGTGAGGGATTGCTATGAAAAAGGTTTGATTTCTTTGCACCATGTTCCAACTAAAGATCAGCTGGCAGATGTGCTAACAAAGGCTTTAGACACATCCACCTTTGAAAGCTTGATCTCTAGGATTGGCATGTTGAATATGGAATAAGAGGCAAAATCATGTTTCTCTATGAATAAAAGCATTAAAATGTTTTCAGAAAATCAAAAATTCATCCTTAAAAATAGTTAAAAAATAAAAATTATTATTAAATCCTTAAAAGTCTACCACAACCACTGTTTTCGTTCAAACATCTGATCTGTTGATATTATCCATTGCTGAAAGTCAACCTATGTTCCTTCATTATCCTTGTTAAAAATTGTTGTCAAACATCAGTGTTTTAACCCACTGATGGCTATCCACTGATAGTTAAAAATCAGCCACTGTTTCATTTTCATCACTGTAAACCACTGATATTGACCATCAGTGGTTTCCTAAACAATTGTCTTACATTATTCATCAGAGGTTGGCACGTGGATAGTACTTAGCCATCAGATCTTTTGTAACCGCTGCCACTTCAGCATTCACTTTTTCACTTTATAAAACCCTAATCAAAACCCCAAACAGGGTTTTCACTGTCGAATCGAATACAAAATTCTTTTCAAAAGCAGTTACCATCAAATTTCTTCAAATCATTCATCATCTTCTTCATCTCGCAACTACTCTCTAATCACCATGGCTCTCCCATTCAAAACTCCTCACAATTACCTGTGTACGCTTGAGAAAACAAATCAAAACACAAATTTTCACTCTGTTATTGATATACTCTCGTCTTCAAAGTACAAACCTTTGTTAACCTGTAACGCACCTATCTACCTGGATACCCAACGTGAATTCTGGAAAAATGTCAAGCTTGAGGTCAAGGATAAAAAGGTTTTGGCTATTACTTCAACTATAAGGGGAATTCAGGTTACTGTCACACCTCAAACCATTTCAGAGGTTTTTGAAATCAATCATCTTACAGGTAAAACCTCTTTCCCAAAGGCTGATTATCAAACTGATTTCATTGAGGGAGGGTATGAAGAAGAAATGAAAAAAGATACTTTGCAAAAGGGCAGTTTTCCACCTGTCATGAGATTTTTATTCCATACCCTCCTCATGTGTGTTACAAATAAAACAACAGCCTTCAATGAAATATCATTGAAAATCCAATACCTGGGTTATCCTATAATGTCTGAAAGTGATTTTAACTATTCCCAGGAGATTTTCAATGAAATGGTAAAAAAATGTTAATAATATCAAAGATAATAAAAAAACCATTCTTATTGTTTCCAAGGTTTTTAAGTTTTTATTTACAAAAGAAATTTTCAAAGGATAATGCATATGTGCTTATCCAAGGTAATCCTTTTCAAATAAACAGCCTATCTTCTGAAACTTTCACAAGGCTGTCAAAACCTTCAAAAATATAAACAGAGGAACCTGAGCAGAATTTAGCTGAGACAACCTCTGCTCCTCAGGCTCCTGCTGTTGAGCCCACTGCTCCTGGTGATCACAGTAGCACAACCCCTGCTGTGAAACCCACACCAATATCCACCAAAAAACAAACAAAGAAAAAAAATCCCAAAATCCCCCCAAACCCTCCAAAAAGGTAACTCTAGAAGATGAGATCCCAGAGATCATACCTGTGACAACACAAAAGTCACCAATAACCACTGCTGCTACTTCCTCACAGCAGATGGAAGAAAGATCTCAACTTGAGCCTAAAACTCCTCCTGCATCCTCTCAAAAGGATCAGGTTGTATCCATAGGGACACCATATTATGAAGCAATGGATTCACTTGAATCTATCTTCCACATCCCTGCTCCCGGGGCAAATTCTCTTTCAACCCCCATCCTCACTACACAAATTCCACCATCAATCATACCTTTGTTGGATGCACTTGATATGGACCAGACACAAATCAGTTCTTCTCAACCACCTATCAATGAGAATATACCTCAACAAGTTCTGAGTCTGGTTCCTCTATCCTTGCTAACCCACCAATAACTGAGGAGGCTACACTGCAGGAATTACAAGTAATTCCTGTCAGTAGTTCAAGTGGAGCAGCAACTACAGGTGATGAATCCACTGATTTACACCTGGCCAGTTGTTTCATCACTCAGACTCCCTTGAAGACAATTTCCTCTTTGGGAACCAAGGTGACCACTAGTGTGTTTCCAATGCCCACTAGTGTGTTTACTAAGGTAACCTCTGCTAAGGAGAGAAGTCCCCAGTACCAAGAACAGGGGGCATCAGTGGATGACTTTTGGAAAACTTTCCCTAAGTCAACTACTGATACAACCACTGCTAGTGGGAAATCAGATGATCCCATTAAGTTGGGTGATGGTTTAAAATATAAAGAATTGATGGAGAGGGTTGATAAAATTGACACATCTGTTGCAGATATCAAAAATATGCTGCAACAGTTGTTACAATCTCAAAAGGCTACACCCACTGCTGCAACATCTACTCATTTCCCTACTGAGCTTTGGAACATGTTTCAACCTATGCTTCACAAACAGAGACAGTATGCTGATCAACAACATGAAGTCCAACTTCAAATGTTCAGAAATGTCATGGAAGCTAGGTATAAACATACACAGGCTGATATCAAGGCCTATTTGCTTCAAACCACTGGCATTTCTCCTCCTACCATCATTTATGTTGAAAACCCTGATTATGCCAAAAAGGGGGAGAAAGGAAAGAAGGGTAAAGAAGGTTTGCATATGCCACCAGATCCAAGGTCTAAACTTGTGGTAGAAATTCCAAGGCCAGATGGTTCCAAAAAGGTTGATGTGACTCAGAATGCATTTGCTGAACTAAAAGCAAACATGAAAGAGTCTACGGAAATAAAAGGGTCAAAAAGGTTTGAACAGGAGAAGAAAGTTATGATGGAAAAGGAAGAGCAGGGTACTTCTGCAACAAAAAGAAGAAATCCTACCAGAAAGGTTAGCCAAGCCAAAACCACACCTTCCAAAACCACCAAACATACTCCTCAAATCCCCAAAAGTTCCTCACATCAAACCACCAAACCAACAGATGTTGAGACACCTGTTGTATCAACAGTTGTTGGTACTTCAGTGGTTTCAAAAAATATTATCCCAACCACTGCCATCATCACTGCATCAACCCACACTCAATCCACTGCCATACCAAAAACATCACCACCATCACAAAAACCACCTGCCAAAAAGCAGAAGATAACAGTTAACACATCAACTGTTGTAGTGACAACAATGGTTGAAACACCAGTTGTTTCAACAACTGTTAGTCAGATACCCATCACTTCAAACACCACCACTCAACCCACAAACACGCCACCAACCTCTCCAAAGCATAAAAGGAAAAGGGTAACAAACATTGTACTGGAAGATGACACTTCCCCACCTCCAACATCTTCACAACCTCTGACCCTAGCCATCATTCCAAACCCTGTTCCAATCTCTTCAGTTCAAGCCCTGAATCCAAACACTGCCCTAGTCCCTACGGGAGTACAATATCCATTAGATCTTCTAGCAGTTAGGGAGGAAATCAAATCCTTCTACTCTGAAGATGAACCTGCAAAAAGGAAACTCCTATCTCTCCAAGGTTATCCTTTGCCAAGAAACATAGAAGAATATTTGAAATTAAAGGCAAAACAAGCAGAGGATATATCTCAAAGAGACACAAAGGGAAAGTCTGACAAAGAAATTCAAAGGAACTTGCAATACCTGCTCACCAAAGTCAGAACCTTAGAGCAGTTCTCAAAAGATCTTTGTCAGAAATTATCAGAAAAAGATGATGAAAGTATGAGACAAGACTACATAGAATACATCATGGCATACAAGAAATACAGGGCAGAAAAGCATCAGTATAAAGAATGGACTATCAGTGAACTTAAAGAGGAGATATCCATAATTCAAAAGATGCTTGAAGACAAAGTAAAGCAAACTCCTCCAGTCTAAGACAATTACAAAAAGAATGTGCCAGAAAAGACTTTGAAGCTGAAAAGAATGAAAGAAGAGCTCATTGCTGCTGATTATGGGTCAAGGAACCAGGTTACAAGGTGGTCAGAGATAAAAGTGTTAGATACCTACAAAAGGTTGGAAGAGTTAAGGAAGAAAGATCCCACTGCTCCCAAAAATCCTGATTATCCAGAAACAGTTCCAGAAGCAGTGGTTCCAACAAAACAGAAACTCCCTATTAGAAGATCCACTACTCCACATGCTGCCATCCTTTATCAAAGAAGGAAATAAAAGCAGATGGATGCAGAAACAAAAGAAGACAAGGCTCAAGAAGAATATATCATGAAAATGGTTCTTCAGACACTGTTGGCAGAAAAACAAGACTTAGCACAATCCCAAGACCCTGCCAAAGTTGTCATCACCAGGCCTCCATCTCCAAACTCATCAACAATAAAGTCTCTCCCAAGAAACCCATTGGATTCAAAAATACTACAGTGGAAGTCTGATCAAAAGACCCACGTATTGACTCTGCTCAAATCCAATGGTGAAGTGAAGCATATATCAAGGGAAGAAGCACTTGGCCTGGGTGTTGAAGATTTACAAGATCTCCTTGAGCTTACACTGTTCAGGGATGAGAATGATAAGGATTCCATTAACTTTGAATTACAATTCAAAGGTCAAGTTAGGGAACTCTTGATGAGACAATAAAGATCCAAAATAATGAAGGGTTTTGGCATCATCTGTTCCAGGGGGAGATTGTTGGGATTGAACCCTACAAAGGAACAGTTGATAAAGCCAAAATTGGATCAGATCAGTGGATTCATCATAAGCAGTTGTTTGCATCAGATCTTTCCCCTTGAAAGTGGCCCTATCATCTGATGACCTCTAAATACTACTCTTCACAACAACTGCTGATTCCCAAAGACTGTTGAAGATAAAGCATTGATGCTCAATCTACTGATATGGTTCAAGTACTACCGAAGACACAAAGCACTACTGGAGCTATAACAATGGAATGAAGAAGCAGTAGTTTACTTTATTCATTGTATTATATTTGTAATCAGTAGTTAGACAGCAGTGTTTGTATAGAACAGTTGTTAGAGGTTGTTAGGAGGTTATATGTCACTTTCATGGTGACATCAGCCAAAAGATGATCAGTGGTTCTTCTGTACTATAAATAGAATAGTACCATGTACTGTTCTATTAGCTCTCTTCATCACCAAGTCATTTTGTACAAACAATCACTGTGAGCTAAGGCTGAGGGGGAGATTAGTGCATGCATGCATTGTGATTGATATTTGTAATAAATACAATCATTCGATTTCAAGTTAAACATGTTTGCTAAAACTTATTCTCTCAATGACTGTGTGTTGAAAGTTTGTTTCATTTAATTCCGCTTCATTTAACTCTGTTTCATCTTCATTCTAATCAAACGAACACAATAAAATGAAACTCAGATCTTAACAAAAGGAATCATCCGTTTTCAGAAAAGGGTAAAATTGATCCCGCAATGTATTGGGCCATTTAAGATCATTGGTCGAGTGGGCAAGGTAGCTTATCGACTCGAACTATCAGAGGAATTAAGTGGGATCCATAATACGTTGCACGTTTCTCACCTCCAGAAGTGTTTGGCCTATGAAACGGCCTACTTTCCCCTCAGTGACATTGAAGTTGACAATAAGCTCAACTACGTGGCAAGGCCTATCGCAATCCGTGATCGAAAGGTGAAAGGTTTAAGGAACAAGGAAATTGATCAAGTTAACATGAAATGGGAACACCGGAAGGGACCAGACACCACTTGGGAGTCCGAAAAAGAAATGAAAAGACTATACCCTTCTCTTTTCGGTACGTAAGCATGTTTCGGGGACGAAACCCCTTTAAGGGGGTAGACTTGTAACACCCCCAAAAATATGGAACGATATAAAATATATATTATATTTATACAATTATATATATATACTTATACTTTTGATTAATATTGTAGCACAATAACTAGGAATATTCAATCTAGTTAGTAATATGAGGATAGTTAATAAAAACAATGAATGAGAGCTTTTTAGAAAAGGAAAATAAACTAGAGGGGCCAAAGTTGGTAAAAAGGAAAGTGGTGTTTTAAAAATAAAATTTAAAACACAATACACACACTATATGTGTGTGTGTCAACCACGAACAAAGAAAGAGGGGGAAGAGCCCAATTTTGACATAATCC
Organism: Helianthus tuberosus; assembly: GCA_030545235.1. Taxonomy (NCBI): domain Eukaryota; kingdom Viridiplantae; phylum Streptophyta; class Magnoliopsida; order Asterales; family Asteraceae; genus Helianthus; species Helianthus tuberosus. The sequence goes on from CM060381.1 coordinate 104,581,563, forward strand.
TCTAAATCTCCTAAACTGAAAGGCTAAAAGTGTGTAAATCTTATGCATGAACTGAAATTAGTGATCACTTAAGCAAAAGGATCACAAGGTATGTTAAAATTCATGTTTAGTGAAGTTTTCTAGTTTGGAGAAATCCATGAAATGATGATTTGGTTAGTGAAACTGTGAAGTTAGTGATTTAATGGCAATAGGAGTGTTCTTGTCTAGTTTAATCATCGATTATGTGAATTAATTGAAAATGTGTTACACATGAGTAGTTGCTCATGTAGTGTATGAAATGGGTTTTGATTTTAGAATTAAAAACCCCATATTTGTGGTATGAACTAACCATTTATGATAATCTTTTTAGATATAATTGCATTACTGAATTGATTTTTGGTGGAAAACATGTTCATAGTGTTAAGAAATTGAAGTGCAAAGTTTAGTAAACTTGACTAGATGAAAAGCCAGGAAATCATGCACTTAAGGTGTATGATAAAAATGCTTGAATGAAAATATTAGGCTAATAATGAATGAGAAGCAAAAGCGATGTGAACCATACAATTGATTGTTAGTAAATATGGTAAAATGGTCATCGTGATGGAAATTTAACAATTGGACTGGTTGTTCTATATAGGCAACTCGAGTGATAGAGCGGGTGATAAAGCCAGGAGTGACACAAGACTTAAAGGAAAGCTCTAAGGTACGTGGCTATACGCTTCGTTATTTTTCTTAAATTAGTTAATACGGTTGGTTTAGTATAATGGTAGTGAACGAGATATACATGAGTTTGGTTTGCTCATAAGTGGTGGTATTCACAAGAACAAACCAAACATGTCAAAATAAATTAAAACGTAAACTGGGTAACGGGAGCGTGAACAAAAATTTTCATATAAACCCGGATAATGTGTAATTTGTAAGGGTAAGCATAAACCGGGTAATGGGAACGTGAACTACAAAGTGATGAACCCGGGTAATGGGTCGTAATCGAAAGGATGTGAATTCTTGAAATGAACTTGAATAAATTAAGTTCAATTACTAGAATGTTAAATGGGTCGAACAAGTGTTAACGCAAACCGGGTAACGGGAGCATGAAACACAAGGTTATTAAGCCCAGGTAAAGGGTAAAGTCGTAGGAAATTAATCATTGCAGAAATATGTGAATAACATAAGCTCATCTGAATGATTTAAGTTTACAAACTTGAACATCAAATGGGTCGAATATGTGTTCCCGCAAACCAAGTATTCGGATCATGGAATATGAAGTTATTAAGCTCGGATAATGGGTATAATCATGGGAAAATAATCTCATTAAAAGGTTATGGACGATTTGAGCTTTAGGTGCTTAAATATCAAAACGGGTCAAATAAACGTAAACTGGGTAACTGGAGCACAAATCATAAAAGTTATGAATCCGGGTTAAGGATTATGGATTAAACATGTTGGTAAATGATATACGGGCGCTTAGAAATAAGTTTGGGGTAAAACAGAGGTGTTTTGGCCGAATTATGCTGAGAATGGTAAAAAATGGTCATGGCTTGGAAAATCACCAGCTCTGGCAAGGCTGCTGGAAATTATCTCTCGTTGAGCCACGCGACGGAGAAAGAGTATCTCATCGCGTGGCGCGACGGGACCTATTTTCAAAAACTATTTATTTTACTAAATTTTGACACACGGTTTCAGTTTTTCGCTCAATCATTCTAATTGCTAATTGCTAGAAAATGAGTTGGCATGATAGGTACTTCAATTGATGCATCGCATGAAGATCAAGTCCTACGAAGAACCAAACACGAACCAAGATATATGATTCCGTTTTGTTAAAACTTATTTAACTTATGACGAATTCGATTTTTTGTTTTAAGACTCTAATGTAGTGTAATCAAAGTTTTAGATGTTTCTATTTTGGGATATTACATTACAACTTTTGTAAATTATGAAATTATGAAAATTTGAACGTTTTATTAGTACGGGTCCTACAAGTGGTATTCAGAGCTTAGGTTGAATGTGTGCGGTTTGATACTTGATTGTGAAATCCAGTAAGAAACAATTATAAAACAATTACAATGAAACATACTAGAAAAGAAAATGATTGAAAGTGCATTGGAGGGGTGTATTTATGCACTCGAACCCCGGAAATGCATCAAGTATACATGGTTAAGGCAAGATATAGATTTAGCCAGTGTTGTAGTAATCGCTATTCGCTAGTCGGGCGGCGGGGTAGGGACTAGCGATTAATCGGGGATTAATCGGAATTTATGGGGATTAATCGGGATTAATTTGATTAATCGGTGATTAATCGGCACCTTGTCGGGATTTTTACAACCATGGATTTAGCCAAACCTAATAAGAAAGATACATCGTGGGTGTTAACAAACGATGCGAATAAATTCTCATATGATAATGTGGGAATAATTAAATGAAATGTTTATCAATTTGTTGTGAACATTTTAGCGATAACAATGTTGGGAGGAGGCGGTGATGACACGGTACCTCTCCTCACCAAGGAAATACGAGAAAAGATCTACGAGGAAGTTGGAAAGGCACTAGAGACTAGTCTACCCCAATTTATGGATAGGCTACAAACTACAATTCTATCGGTTGTAGAGGATAGAATGAATGAGCTAAAAGAGAGCCTTATCCAAGAAAAAGATAAGGCCAAGGAAAAGAAGGCTTGTCCATACGACAAGTTGATGGCATGTAAACCCCCGATTTATAACGGAGAGATAGATCCGATCGCTTGTCAAAGGTGAATAAGCGACATGGAAGGTGTCTTTGAACGAACCGATTGTGATGTGAGTGATTTCGTGGCATATGTAACCGGCCAATTGAAAGGTCAAGCAAAAGATTGGTAGGATAACCTCAAGAATGAGCAAGGGGTTGAAGCTACACAAACATTTAAGTCACTCCACACCTCCTTGTATTTTTGCAGGTAAGTCTCTTTTCTCATAGATTTAATCCGTTTTACTTTTTGGTTTTAGTTAATAATCAACTGTGTTCGGATTTTAGTTTGTGAATGTCTATTTCTCTTATAGGTTTTAATTGACGTGTACGAGATTTGGATTACAAATTGAGGTAGAATTTTCTTGGATGTCTAATTATCTTTTGGTTCAATATAGATTCACAAATAATCATTGTAAATAGTTTTGTGTTGGATCTGTAAACAATGATTAAACTTGACATTTTGGTTAAAATAAGTTATTCGGTGTTAACCGAAACCATAACCGAATTTATATTCTGTTATTCGGTTTGATTACACACACTTTCGGTCCAACTTTCAATTACCACTTAAAGCAAAAAAAACAATCAAATTAAACGTTAATATAATCTATATATCGATTCACAATTTATTCCTATTTTATGGAATCAAACGAAGTACTCAAAATTAATAAAGAGATGATACATAGATTGTTCTTAAACCCGCTCAACACGCTACTAAAGGTTTGTATTATTAAATTAAATTAAATTAAATTAAATTAAATATTAAATAAAAGAATAAAAATGAAGGTTTGTATGAGTCAAAGCTGTACTGGCAAGCAGATAAGTCGTCTTCCGTACCCCAATGGTGACACGACCTCCTTTGACGCGTGTCATCAGAAAACGCGTTTTTCTTCCTCCCCACTCTATTTATCAACAACCTCCACCCCTCCCTTCTTCTACTCCCATTTAATTCCATTCCATTCACCCCCAAATGCACTCAAATTAAACCTTTATTATTATCCTCATCACATCAACTTCTACAACACTCCACTAACATGGCTTCCTTCGACAATTTGGCCCCATGGAACTTCAGATCCCTCGTAACCGATCCATTTTACCCCGACACATCATTCGCCAGAGAAACCGACTCCGCCCTGACCCTTGCTTTACAGCAATCGCTCTTCAATCAACCCATTTCCGACAACTCTTTTTTATTCAATCCCACTGATTATTGCAGTCCTACTCCCTCAACTGTAACCGGATCCGGATCTGGATCCGATCCCGAAACGCCTGGATCCAAACTTCATTCTCATTCTAACCGTCTAGGTGTCACGATGGGTAAAACGGCGGCCAAGAGGAAGTCACGTGCGAGGTCACGTGCTACCACCACGTTTATTCAGACGGATCCGACCAACTTTAGGCGTATGGTGCAGGAGGTGACTGGAGTCAAGTTAGCTGACGGGAAGTTGCCGGATTTTACGGTGTTGAAGCCGGAGCCGCTCCGGCAGCCGTTGGTTAATAAGTTGCAAGGGTTGTTGCCGACGTTGGACACGTCAGCTTACTTGCTTGACGTTCAGAATAATAATACGCGACGGATTCCGGTTTCTGGTACTTTTCTGGCGAGGAGTCACGTGATGGAGAATAGTGGTCACGTGACGGAGAACGGTGGTGTTGGAGTTGATTTTTATTCGTGTTCTAGTTTTCCGACGCTTGAGTCGTCGATTTAAATGTAGTTTTGGTGTTTTTTGTTATTGTTTTGTTTTAGGGATTTTGTTTTGTTTTGTTTTTTTTTTTATAAATTATAAATATTTTAAAGGAAAGTGAACTTTTCTGATTAAAAGTTGAATGAGATCGTGAAAAGTGGTATGAAACGTAAATGGTTAAAAGATAATCGATTAGATTCTGTAGATAATATTCCGTTCATTTATAAGGCCAGGTTGAAACAGTGTCAAGTATCACCTGAGAATAGCCCAGTGGTTTTAGGATAGGAGAGGTCAGAGGTTCGATCCCCATGGTGTGCAACGTTAGCCATTAAAAAAATCAGTGTCAAGTAGACGATATATAAGCGATGTTTTATTGTTAACTTATACGGCGTATAATAACGGTTTTTTATATTGCCTCTTTTTTAACTTTTTTAACTATATTAAAAAATAATAATAAAAACCAAATCTGACTAGTTTATGCTCGTGGTTAACAAGGCTTACTTCTTCTAATGCCCGCTATGGATTTGGTGAAGGCTAAGGATAGCACCTCTCTTGGCGAAGACAGGGTGGTGTAAGAAGTGCCATCTAGCTGAGATGGTTGGGGACGTTGCGGAAGTGCCATCTAGCTGAGATGGTTGGGGACGTTGCACCACATCGTCCGATCCAACAAAGTTATCAAAACAAGATGCTCGTCTTTAAAAAGAATAACTAAATGCTGTATAGACTTTTTAATGTGATGTATACATGTTTTAACTTTTAACATTTTAATTAGTTAAGCCAAGATATTTTCTTTAGAGAAGTTAAAAGGCAATATATAAATGTTTTGATATTCAATGAAAGCCAGGTATTTTCTTTTTGATAAGTTTAAAGTCATTGATGTACCTTTTTCTCACAAAAACTTGAGGCGGGATTCCCTATTAAGAATACTTTTTTCTATTCACATGACTAAACGTACCCTTTCTATTTATTTGTTACATCCTTCTCATCTCACAAACTTGAGTTTGTGGTCTATTATTTTTTACACATAGTATAAGAGCATTCGCATCCAGCTTTTTAAAAATATACATACATTCTACTAAAAAACAACTCTTATATCAATATATTTTCACTAAAAACAAATACTTTTTCTCTCTTCTTTTTAATTAAATAATATTGTTATAACTTTACCATTACATTTTTCTCTCTCCTTCACTCACAACCACTTTCAATATATATTAAAAAATTATAGTGGGTGAACAGTGTCCCCCCAAATATACAGATAAACAGTAATATTTTCTCTCTCCTCCACTCAAAACAACTTTTTATACTCTTTATATTTTAAAAATCTCACACACAGATTTAATTCCAGGATGTGAATGCTCTAACACACCTCTCTCCTCTAATTTTCTCCATACATACGTAAATATATACAGAGAGAAAGAGTGAAAAATAATATAAAAATAAGATTTAAAGGTATGAGAATAATGAAAACCTTATTTTTCCTCTCAGAAGGAGTGGTGTAACAAGTAAATAGGATGGTGAATTTAGACATAACCGAAAATAATTGTAAGAGCATGATTTAAAGAGTTGACCTCTTGTATTACATGACAAATCACATTCGTCATACTATCTTAATTACCAAGACCATGTCATACTTTTCTTTATCTTTGAATGGTCAACTAAATCACCGGATAAGAATCCTGAGATATCCTCAATCGAGTAAATGCATTCCCTCCTCCATAACAGTCATAGTTGGATGCATACTCGAGCCACCACTTCCCGGAAAAACCCGTCTGCCCGAAGGCCCACTACGGTAAAACCCAGTTCGGCTCGGTTTCGTACTGGCGACCTCTAGAAAGGCCTAGTTCTAAACTTCATTGCCGCCAATGTCCTTCGAAGTGATGCTAGTAGAGTTGAACTTGGGACCTCAAAAAGAGAAAATAATGGTTAACTAGACCAACTTGCAGTGGCGGACTCAAGATTTTTTTTCCAATGGGGTCCATTTTTTTCGGTGTTCAAAATTTTCTTAAAAAAACGTTAAAAATTTTCGGGTCGGTCCTCGTTTGGGTCGGGTCAAAGCGATGTTTGGACTATATTTAAAAAAAAAAAAAAACAGGAAAAAGGGGTTATACAAGGATTATACCCATGACCTCTTATTGGCAAAGAGGGGGATTTACCACTACACCAGCTTTCCTTTTCATTCTGTAGTGTCCACCTAATTGTATTTATGGAATACTTTTACAATTTAATATACCGAATCTACTAATTTTTTTTAAAAGTATTGAGGTACGGGAATCCCGACTCACTCTATGTGGGTCCGCCCTACCAACTTGTCAGGACTAGACCATGTCATACTATCTTGATTACTTAGACCATCGATGTCAAACTAACCTCTTGTCATACAATTTTCTTTTTATAAATTATAAATATATTGATTGCTTATATCATACTATCTTGATGGTGTGGCTAGTGAAAAATTGATAAGCATGATGTAGTAGGATGTATACATGGTTAGTGGTTAGTAAGTATCTGTAAAATTGTAATGTGAAACACGTTTTCTAACGATACAGTAAAAAAAAATAACAAACATGATGTTACTAATTAGTAAGTATATGTAGGGCCGTTCAAACCCCTCGCCTCTCGTTGCTCATTCGTTGCTCGTTCGAAAATTGCTCGGAAAATGCTCGTATAATTTGACGCTCGGTTGTAAACGAGCCGCTCTGCTTGGTTCGGTTTGTAAACGAGCCAAGCATGAGCAAAGGTCCGCTCGGCACGAATTATTATTTTTAATTAGCATACATATACATATACACAAATATGAATTATACATATATATACACACCTATATATATACACAAACATACATATATACTTAAATATAGGGGAAAGATCCATTAAAAAGTGGATTTTGCCTAAGTAGCCTAAGAAGGATTGTGATGATAATATGTGCCACTCCTTTTGTTTTTTAAAAATACAACAAAAAAAATCTAGTAAAAAAATCTAGCACAAAAAATCTTGTACAAAAAAATATAGCACAAAAAATGTAGTACAAAAAAGTATAGCACAAAAAAATATAGCACGAAAAAATTTAGCAAAAAAATGTAGTACAAAAAAATCTAGCACAAAAAATTGAGAAAAAAAAAATTCAAGACAAAAAAATTCAATACAAAAAATTTAGCACAAAAATATAGTACAAAAATTCAGTACAAAAAAATTTTATACAACATAAAAATACAACACATTTTAGTGGGTTTTTTTAGTCTTCATATTTTATATAGCAATATGGTACTCAAATTAAAGATAAAAAAACACTTGATTTTATGGTGAAATTTTTATGAAAAAATAATGTCGTATAAAAATGTTATGAACGTTTAAAAAGTGGGGGTGAAATGTGCATGTGCCTTGCAGGTGGAGAGAGAAGTCTATAAATATGATTTTCCTAAGATACCCTTGCACTAATCTTTTCTCCTATACTTTCATCTTAACCATTGATTTGAAAAATGAATGGTTAAGATTTTTTCTCATCCTACTTAGGAAAAATTAACTTTTTATTTGATCTTACCCCCTTAAATATAAATTAAATTTATAGTATACCATCTATTTGATTTTGGTCCACTATATACAAATTTACAACTATATCTATACGTACTAGCCCAATCACGCCAATGAAAAAAATTAATATCAAATCTAAAAGTTAAACCCTAAAGTGATAAACGACAGTCTGCTAATCGCCTCAATGTTTCATGTCATTACCTTAAGTCGATCACCTCCTACTCTCGACGTCACTGTTCATGCAATATGATTATCGCCTCGTCGGTCACAACATTGTTATTCATAAGAAAAATATTATGCCATTAAATGTGCTTGTTTTTAAAGACATAAAAAACATTGTTCCTATCTCTCTCTCAGCAAATTTAAATCGGGCGACATCGTTGTCCAAATCGCTCGAACTTCGCTCGACGTTCGCTCGGAATATTTACTGCTTGGAAAATGCTCGCTTGATTTGAGCCTCGGTTTTAAATGAGCCCCTCCGCCTGGTTCGGTTTGTAAACAAGCAAAGCACGAGCAAAGGTCCGCTCGATTTGGCTCGGCTCGTGAACGTACATGTGAAGTTGTAAGAATCTAGATATGTATATATGGTTACTGGTTAGTAAGTACAGCCTTGTAGCTATGAAATTATTTGAGAGTTTTTTATAATAAACAAATCAATATAATCTTAATTGTTTAAACGATGGATACCTACACCAAGCATGTTGACTATTAGACATTCTTGACTATTAAACATTCTATTTGACAATCTGGCACATAGTATCAAGACTATGAATGACTTGATTATGAGAATCAATAGGATATATACAAGAGCTTGATATTGTAATATAATGTCTGTTCATGAAATATGTTACAGTTTTATAAACAATATTCACTGAGTAAATAGTTTTGTAAAAACAAAAGGTAAACAACATAGCACATGCAAACACAAAACCATCACTATAGTTTACTTGATATAATAAATGAATGAATGAACGAATATAAAAATCAAAAGAGCAGTAGTTGTTAATAGTCATAGTCTCAATTATTTATGAATTTTGTTGACTGAATGAAGGTTGGCAATTTCATTAATTCCAAGCTGATTTCAGCGCACCATGTGTCACTTTGGTTGACTTGTTCCACCCTTCTTACTAAAGCATGACATCGTCTTTACGTAATCATCTTCTCAAAGTAGAACTTTCTAAAATATTTCAAAGAATAACACTTTTTTTTACCATGAATAACACTTTAGATCCCTAGACTAAACAATAGATGTTTGTGTTTTTAGATCATGTGAAGTGATGGGTGAATCTTAAGCCTTTCTTTTGGCATGATCCGACATGTAGTCGTCTAGTTAACAAAAAGACATTATGGAACTTGCAGTTAAAAAAGGTGTAGAGGTATAATGTCCATTGTAATGATTACCTAATTATTTATTTTTAATTTTTTTAATATTAAAACAAATAATATTTTCTTAAATAAATTAAAATTACATAAAAACTAAAAAACGCACAAATATTAAAATTCTTCTAAATTTTCATCTGTACTTTCGCCGTACTCGTCTTCATCTGGGCCTTCGTCGTGATCTTCTTCTTCATCACCCTCGTTTGGAATATACCGAACTTACGATGCATGTTGGACCAAATCCATTGCTTACGCGGAATGTGCTTATTCAGAATGCATTTGATTCGCATTGTTCACTCTTTCATCCATTGTTGCTTGTGGATTTTCGTGAGCATTGTCCCATATATAATTTTGACATATCACTTTTCCTTGTCTTTAATATCAGATTATGCATGATTATACAAGCATATATAGCATCTCTCATTTTTTTCTTTGGACCATGCACGACAAGGATTTCTCAAATAATGGCAACGCTGTTGAAGAACCCCAAAGCATCTCTCAATGTCCTTTCGTGTAGACTCTTGAACTTTCTTAAAAGGCGCTATTTTTCATTGTACGAATTCCTAAAAGTCTTCACGATAATCAAATACTTCGGATATATTCCATCACTCCAATAGTATCCGTGTGGGTAGTAGTTTCTGTTAGCATAAAAAGATGTCTTTGGTGCTCTACCAGAAATAAAATCCTCTACCACTGGCGATTGTTCAAAAGTGTTTATGTCATTGCATGACCTCGCGACACCAAAGTAAGCCGAGCAAACCCAAAGGTTGTGTGAGGTAACCGCTTGAAGAATAACTGTTGGTCCTTTTTGATCGTCTTGTGTGTGTTGACCTCACCATAGGATTGGACAATTATACCACGTCCAATGACGACACTTTAAGCTCCCAATCATGCCTGGTAAACCATGCTTATAATGCACCTCGTAAATTTGTTGTAGATCATACCAAGTGGGCTTCCTCAGATAACGTGCACCGTATGAGTTTATTATTCCTTTGAAAAAATAAATATATATACTATTAAACTAACTAAAAAATATGAATGAATATAATTATTAAAGTAGTGTACCGTGACAAAATACTCCAAGGTATCACGCCTTGTTTTCTCAACCATCTTTAAATAATCGCCATTAATGTTTCTTGTGTTTTTGTACGCAAGCACGCGTAGCGCTGAAGTACACTTTTGAATAGCGGTAAATCCAAGCGTCCCTCTCACATCTGGTTTTTGCTTAAAGTAATCAAACTTGTTTTCCAAATCTCTGGAAATGCGTAGAAATAAACGTTTACTCATCTAGAAACGACGCCTAAAACGTTTGGGTTTAGGTAAGTCAGCGCTTCGTCAAAGTATCTTTCATCAAACACGCATTTGCCGACACTCGGTCTCGTACCGTATATTTTCTTTGCAAAATTTAGCGTGGAGGCCGACTAACGTGTTTCATATACCTCGCCGCGAGTTTACACGCACTCATAACCGTCTCTTCCTCATCGGTCGACTCACCCTCATCGGCTAAAAACTTTTTATAATAATAATTGGCAACATATGAGGAAGATGTGGGGGAATTCATTTTTGTTAAGTTTTTGTGAGTGGTGAGTATATGTTTTTGTAGAGTTTATATGAGTTGTGAATGTGTGTGTATATTTATATATAGGGAAGGGAAAGGATAAATAAAAACTTATTTGTAGTGAGAAATCCTAGTAAACTCTATTTATGACCATTGATCTACTTGATCTAATTGGTTGGGGAAATAAGAGACTTTATTGATTTAAATAAATTACATTCTTTTGGTTCAAAAACACTTTGAAGGGTATTTGGGTAAAACCAACATGGAGTAGCTACATATTATATATTATAATACTACCTCCGTCCCATTAAAAGTGTCATATTTTGAATTTTCAAAGTTTTTATTTATAAACTTTGACCTTAAAACATTTTGTTTGTGTTAGATAATACTTGATGAAAGTTATATGATTTGAGTGTGTTTTACAAGTGTTTTTATTGGGTTAATTTTCATCAAGTTTTATATAACACAAAAAATATATAATTAAAGTCAAAGTTTATAAATAAAGACTTTGAAAATTCAAAATATGACACTTTTAATGGGACGGAGGGAGTATATATATGAAGGTGCATTCACTTTCCCAATTCTCTCATTCTCTCTCTCTTCTTGTACCTATTGTCACCATCAAATCATCATCACCTGATATCTCCCATTCTCTCTTTTCTTGATTCAAAAATCATCATCATCATTATACTCAGTAAATCCCACCAATAGCAAAGCTAAGGTAGGGTCTGAGGAGGGTAAGATGTAGACAACCTTACGTCTATCCCGCAGGCATAGAGATGCTGCTTCCAGTGAGACCCCCGACTCGATGGTAGTTTTGCATCAAACCTTGGACATAAGGCACATAACACTCAACAATTAAGACAAAGGCCAATTGGTGCATGTACTCCCTTGTCTTTCAGCTATCAACGCCATCACATGATGCATGATTAAACATCCCCCTCTTTTAACATTATTTTCACGAAATTAGTAAAATAACGTTAAAATTAATGCACTTTCACTTTTGCCCTCCGAGCGCCCACACATATATACATTATATGTGCATACCGCAAGCGGGGCGTATCTTGATTTTAAAAATCAAAATTCTTAATATCAAATCATCCCCACTCGATCTCTTCATATGTGTGAATAAAGTTGTTGTTTTAAAGAGAGTATGAGTCCCAAATGCTATCCGGATCACAGTGGTTTGATTGATAACACCCAAACACCTATTGATTAGGTGTTTGAATGAGTGAAAGTTAAGAAAATAAAAAGATGAAGATGAAGAATCTTGCAAGGATCAAACAACAAGTGTTGTTTATGGAATCCCAATATGATAATAACACTACAAGCACCTGGATGTTCGGATTTAGCACAATAATCAGATTCACAACACAAGAATATCACCAAGAACCTTGTTCAAGAAACTTGGAGAAGGTTTTTCATTGAACAACTATATATACACATAGATTTCCTGGCGTATTTAATAAATATGCCAGGACTTTAAATACGCTGCGTTGGCAAGTTCACTAAAATTACACTTTAGTCCCTAAACTATCTATAACATACTAAAACGTAACAAAACAATCCAAAACCTAATAAAACCAAGTACCAACGATCTCATAACCTCGCACAATACCCACCTTAGATCGTTGCATATTTGTTCATTCTTCAATCTTGAGCTTCGGTTTCTGGATTTGTCGCAGCCTGATCTGCAGTCTGTTCAGGTGGTGGTTGGTTGACAATAGCTTCACTGATGACAAGTGGATCCTCCATAGTGACCTCATATGTGGATGAGGTCAGAGGTTGAGATTCTGGTGCAACTGGTTCCGGTGATGGATCTTTCTGCTTGGCTGGAGACTTTTGTTTCTTCTTCTCTTTACTCTTCTTTTTCTTAGCTTGGTCTCACTCTTTTTGATTTTCTATTATGTTAACTATATCCATCATTGCTATCTTTCATTCCCTTGCTCGTTCCACCGCCCTTTGAAACAACATGTCTTCTTCCTTGTATTCGTTTCTAGCACCGACATGTATCTTGTGGTCATATAGAACATTCAAATCGGACAAGCAGAACATGAAGACATCCATTGGATCCAGAATACGGATATCTTCATTTGAGGTTGATCTGATGACCGCTTCACCTGTTTTTCATTGTAAAACCACTTTTTGAAATTTGTGAGCGTCACTGGATGCTCCGGAGAGATCTTGATCCTCGTCACAACTTTAGTAGGGTCGATGACCCACGTGACTTTGCCTTTACCGATAATTGGATCCTTGGTGGTCTTTGAGACCCTTCTACGTGGACGTTGGAGTTTTAAGACAGTGAATCCGCGATTGCATTCTCTTAAAATCAGTTTTTCAAAATCAGCTCGATGTTGTTGTAGGTCGGATTGATCATATCCAAATTTCCAAGATCGAAGATATCCCACCGTGGCAAGCTTTGCATGTCTAATCCAGTCTTGAAGTATGTATGGCCCCACCACGTCTCTTAGCGATAAACATCCCTTTCAAATTTCATTACTTCCATGTAACACCTCGTAAAATCATGACCAATATAATAAAGACACGTGTCATGAAGATTTATCGTGTAATGAATTGATTCCGAGGGACTAAAATTGTCAAACAATGTAAATATGTAGGTAAAAGGATCCAAAGTGTCAACATGCCATTCTTATGCCTCTGATTGACCTCACACGATGTTTGTATTCTTTAATGAATAAATTTTCGGACATAGAAAGTCGTTTGTACTTAAAATAAGGATTTTACGACGCATAGGGGTTAAATGTGTCAACATGTTAAATGTTACCTCTGAGTGACCTTTTAACGATCCCAAAAGCTTTGTAATACTCCATTATGCTTCCATGAATAACGAATAATGATTTCATGGAGTTTCTACGCACTTAAGGTACATTTCGGGTGATCTCATAACTAACCGGGAGCTTAACGAAGTTAAAAAGTGACCCAAGACACTTGAAAGTTAACTATGGGGGTCATAAGTGCAATAAAAGAAAGTTATTTAAATTAAATATGGACCAGGGGCTGAAAATGCAAAGTTTGTAAACTTTTAACCGGATTTACCGATTGTCGTGGGCCGCGTAGCCCCTCTCCAATTCTTACGCGGGCCGCGTAAGAGTGCCAGCGACAGAAAAACTGGACAGCTGCATGTTGCAGCCTGTCCACCGCCATTGCATGCTAGTTTTTCGATACCAGGGACTATGCAACTGGTTTTTACTGTCCTAGGGACACTTGGGAGCATCTGGCAACATCCTAGGGACAAATGCAAAGATCTTAGAGCATCAAACTTCCTATATAAGAGCCTTGTTTGTTCTTGTGTTCATTCACACTTTGAAATTTCACTCAAGCTCACTCTCTAGAGCCTCCTGGTGTTCAAGGAAGTTTTCTTCAGTTCTAAATTCGTGCTAAGGACTCTAGTAAGTGTTCATAGCTTCCTTAGTTAAAGTTTTATTAGCTTAATGACCGAAAGTCAAAGTTAGCGTAATTAAGCTTTGACTTAGTGATTAATCACAAACGGTCCAGCCATTATTCGAATTGAAAGTGGCCATGTGTTGGTAATTATCTAGGTGTTAAACCCTTAAAAGGGCACCTTCAAATTATCATGTTATCTTAGTCAATTGTCGGGTCAAACTTATTAACAAAAAGTCAAACAGGTCAGTTATTGCAAAATAATTCATAACTGATAATGCTGAAGTTATGAATCATGTTTTAACACATAAATAACTTGGTAACTAATATAAGAACATGTCTAGACATGTTCAACCCGACAATTCTGAGTTTAGGCTCGGTTCGCAACCGAAAGTCGCAAAAGTAGACTTTTGCTTTGACTTTCAGTTCTGACCCGATTTAGCTTAGTTTAGATATGCCTTAGGGTTCCTTTAGGACCATATTACATGTTAGTATAACCCTCTGAGATTATACTATATGGTTCCTTTGAAATCTGAATTATTTGCATGTTTCCGTTAAATGCTTAAAAGTTGACCATTATGCCCTTTTGATATAAAAACGAGTTTTTGAAAATGTAAAAGGACAAAAACCTTTATTACTGAATTATAAGCATGTCCTAAATTTTTTACATCAGTTCATGGTCTAAAATATAAGTTATGCGAGATATCGTAAAACAAAAGCTTTTTGTTAATTAAATGGCATCTTCCGCATAAATCACATTTAAACCTAATTTTTGGCACCAAACCTGCTACCCACTATTATAATATAATATTTAGGGATTTTTGTAAAATTTTGTCAAATTTTATACTGACCAAAACATAGAGTTCTTGCATGGACTTGGTAATTGACGATAATACCATTTTCATTAATAAAATGAGTTTTATGCATCATTTGCATGTCAACCTTTTTCTACTGATTTTATACGTTAAATAATATATTTAAACAGTTTAAGCTGATAAAAATCTCAGATTTCCTTAAATAACTCGAAAATCGTCAAATACCGACTTTTATGCGATTTAGGCGCATAGTATGGTCTAAAACCATATTTAGCACCTAAGACTTGTTACCTACTGATGTTATAAATAAATTTTTATACTTTAACAGTAAATATAAGTTTTGAACTCAGATTTCCAAATTTGACCCTTAAAGCATATGTGAAATAACCAAAATGCCCTTACGGTGCATAGTTTGGCCATAAATGATAAAATTCACATATGTATGATATCTTACTGATATAACTTGTTAAAATAAATATTTTTACTGATTATTTCAGACCAGAACCTCAGATTGCTATTTAACCACTTATATAAACTTTAAAATGACCAAAATACCCTTAAGGGGTTTAAATTGGTTTTAAATTCGTTTTAGGCATAATGGAAGGTATCCTACTGATATCATAACATATTTAAAGCATATTAACTTGTGGAACCTGTACATGACTCATTTGGTTACCCGTTATGCATATTCGCGTTCGGTACGGCTTATGTAACTAGTTTGCATAAAATCAACCGAAACGGGTCAAACCTTATCATTTTTACTTCAAAATCCAGAATGTGTTTAGTTTACCCATTTTATGCAAGTCTTTAAACTTGTCGGGTCTAAATCACATTATAATCCAGCCTTCGCTTAATCTTGCGTTTTGAACCGTAAACCTTTCTTTAAAACTAACCAGTCTAAGTGATAACTTAAATAAGACATGTTAGGAATCTAATAGGTTATTAAAACCTTCGTTCCAGATTAGGAGCCCAGTAAAAGCTACTTGTACTTGCTGATTTGATATACGGCTGAGAATAAAGTTATATTTTAGCTCAGGTAAATACTTTTAACTTATTTTCCCTTATATGGGCTTGGGTTACGGTAAATTATTACCGCTTGGTCGAGTATTGAATCTTTAATCGATTAGTGGTTAAATCATTGAGATAACCCGTTTTAATATGTGTTGTTTGATGCAATGCCTTTGGGGGGTTAATGACCGTGTCCTGGATATCCTCGGCTCATTTATTGAAATGGCCACGACTTAAGCACAGTGTGTAGGCATACACCTGACAGTTGCGTATGTAAAAGATATAACCACTCATTGAGGATAACTCGCCGTGGGATTATATTAGTGGTGTGTGTATTAATCTTAACGCGGTACTTCTAACCCGGGCTACTGAATGGATGACAAACATATAAATCTGTATACAAGATTATTTTTAAATAATTGTCACAAGTTATAAAAGATTTTATGCCTTGTGCATCCAAATTAATTTTATAAATGTTTTCAAAAGAGTCAGTTAATTGTATTTACCAGTGTAAACTGACGTATTTTTCAAAAAGATTAAGTGCAGGTACTACGTGTAATGGGCTGGCTACTCCTAGTATCAAATAAAGAGTCTTGCAAACTTTTGATACTTAAAGTCTGTTGAACAATATTTCTTTCTGTTTTAGATCCGCCTGTGGATCCACTTACAATCCGTTATGTAATATTTTATTATACTTTCAACTCGGTTTGTATAAATTACTTTTAGACTTCCGATGTGTATTAAACTGTGATTAATTGACTATGATAATATCAACTACGTCACGATACTCCCCACCGGGCCCACCGGTAATACGTGGAAATATCAGGGTGTGACAAGTTGGTATCAGAGCCAACATTGAGTGAATTAAACACCAGCCTTTTGTGTTTAATCTCAATGACACAGTTTGCACATTCCTTGACTTCCGAGTCTAGTCAAATGACTTAGGACTAATCCTAATCTTATTGTTTCCTTTTTGTTGGTTTCTTTTGTTTGTTTTGGCAGGAACAAAGACAATGCCGCCACATTTTAGAGGTAGAGGTGGAAGAGGCAAGGCACCAATAACTGCTAGAAATGACCACGAGGCCGGGCCATCTCACCGGCGAACACCTTCAGCGACCTTTAGTTCTAGTCCCCAGGAGGATTGGAGAACTTATCTGGAGCCAGCGAGACGCCCAGTCTCCCTCAGTTCCTCCCCGTCTTATCATCACTCATTCGGAACTCATCAAGACGAGGAGCATAGTGATTCGCACCATTCTTTCATACCGTTGCAGCGATCGGGTTCGCACTGTGCCTTCTAGGGCCAGGCCCCATACTTTCAAAGCCGGTTCAACCTGGCAAACCAGATAGAAGAACCAGAGGGTCAAAACCCTTTGGGACCAACTGATTATTATCCTGATATGCAGGATATGGATGTGGACGAGGATCCAGATCCAGAAATGCCACCATCTGGGACGCCCACGCATCCCATCGAGATATCTAGCGGATCATCCTTCCATGGTTCGCCTTACACGGGCCCAGACATCTTTGCTGAAAGATGGGCTACATACAAGTGGGAGTATACTCCCCCTCACCGCTACTTACCACCAGACCAACAGGTCCCCTCCGAGGACCCACATTTTGAGGCGGTCACGCCACCGCCACCGCCGCCGCCAGAGCAACAACTGCCTCCAGAACCACCGAGGTGGAGAAGAACAGGTGCACGGATGTTCGTGCGTGGGGGATTTCATTTCAGCACCCCCCAACACTCCAGTGGCAGCCACTACCCGCCACTGTATGAAGACCCGCAAATGGGTGGGCCTTCAAACCTAGCTTCTGAAGTCGACTCTGCTCCAGTCGCACCACCACCGCCCATGGGTTATGATAACCCAATCCCTTCCTACGCCGGTGCAACGGCGTATAACCTGTTTGAACATCAGGCATATTCGGGTTACAATTACTACAATGCCCCTGCCGTCGACCTGTACCTTAAAGCGGCAAACTACAATGCTCTCCACCCTGAAGGGTCCTACGCAGCTTCGTACCAAACTGGGTACCAAGCATATGGGTATCAATACCCACCACCTCCTCAACCGCAGCAGCAGCAGCAGCCGTCGCAGCCGCCACAGATCCAACCACCACAGCAGCAAGAGATCCTTCAACGGTTGCACGAGGTGGAGCAACGGGTACAAGAGGAGCGTAGGAGCCGCCGGGGTCTACTTAAGGGTTTGGCAAACCTAATAAAGGGGAAGAAGAAGAGGGATTATTGAAAATTCCTTATTTATTTTGTTTTGTAATTTTTATTTTCAATTAAGTCCCTGTGTGGACATTTTTTTATGTACTTTATGGGTGCAAAAAACCGAATTAACCGAACCATAACCGAATTAACCGATAAAACCTAATCGAAAAAACTGAACCAAATAAAAAACCGGTGGGTCGGTTAATGGTTTTTCTGAAAACCGAAAGTAGCGGGTCGGTTATGGTTATCATTTTTTTCATACCCACCAAACCGAACTGAACCGATGTGTAATAAATCTTTGTAGGATTTAGGACTTTTCACCATATTTTTAATATTTGATATTTTTGACTAAAGATTTTTAGTACTTATGGTTTTTTCATATCATTTTGTTGTTTTGGTTGAATGTTTATTTGAATTTATGGAATGTATCATATCACTTTATTTGAATATTCGATAATAATTGGTATTAATATTATAGATTATATGTATTTTTTAATACTAGGTATTATACTAATATATACAAATATGCAATATCAATTTATTCCATGTTTAAAAATTAAGCTATTTTAAGCTAAGCTAAATACACAGTTAACCACCCATAACTGACTCGCTATAACCATCAAAACCGAATAACCATAACCACCATAACCGATCGGTTATGGTTATGGTTATCCAATAACCGACATCGCGGTTATGCTTATGGTTTTTGGTCAAAACCGACCCAAACCGACCAATGCACACCCCTAATGTACTTGGTCCCTGCGAGGACTTATCTTTCTATTTTTGTCCCTGCGAGGACGATGTTATTTATTAAAAGTCCCGTTTAGGGCAATTATATACTTCTTTTAACTTATGGGATGTTTTAATTTAAATTTCATTTGTCATTATATGTATAAATATATTATAAATCAAAATATCATTCCATTTTACATTTGATCTGCGAATAAAATATTAAAGGAATTCTTGAAGGTATAACCTAGCCCATATGTCACTTTAGACATGGCCCTGATGGTAAAACCTTTTAAAGATTCAAATCCTTGTTAACATCTGAAAACATGTTAACACTCCTGGCAAATGTGATTCGATAAAATCACACTAGTCATCCTTGTATTGGAATTTTCCAAATCCTTATTCTCACCAAATTTACAATATCCATTAGTGATAAAGTGCCTGCGGGCCATATTCATTGTCCAATAAGACAAAAGACAGTTGTAGTCTATGACTACCTGTCAAGAAAGGGTGAAGAACTATGTTCAAACCTTAATGCCTCAATCTTATAAAATCATGGCTATTAAATTTTAAAACTGTCCTTGTGACTAGGCCTTTTGTGCCACTCTAATATCTTTAATGATTTATAACTAGGGATAAATTATAATGAAAACCCTAAATAAATATGACTAACAAAATAACCAATATGGTTTGTATTTACCATGGTTAATGAATCGTCAAAAAATGACAATTCGATAATAAAACTTCTGAATAAATCATTGTCATTATTTTTGTAGCAATCAACCTACATGGCTGAATCAGATGAGGTTAACAGTCACCCCAGGGAGAGAAATGATACCACTAGAGTTAATGTAGCTGGTCCAGACCTACAAGCATTAATAGATAATGCTGTTACTCGAGCCCTTGACAGACAGTTTAAAGAATCAAGTGGTACTCGCACCAGGACTCATTCTGTACCTCATACGAAACCACCTTCCAAGACTCATACATCTCATAAAGACGAATCACATCACTCATCAAACCAAAGGAGTGTCCCGTCTAAGCAGATCGTGCTAAATCAGGAACCACATGTTAAAACCTGTTCTTACAAATATTTTATCTCTTGCAAGCCAAGGGACTTCACAGGAGAAAAGGGAGCCATTGATTGTATGACATGGTTCGACGAGATGGATACCGTGGTTAACATCAGTGGTTGTGCAGAACAGGACATTGTGAAGTTTATTTCACAATCATTTAAAGGTGAAGCTTTAGCTTGGTGGAGGTCATTAATCCAAGCTACAGGAAAGATTCCGTTGTATAACTTGTCTTGGGATAAGTTTGTCGCATTGATCAGGGAAAATTTCTGTCCTCAGCATGAGGTTGGAAGGATTGAAACCGACTTCTTGACTTTGGACATGAAAAACTTAGACTGTCAGGCATACCTTACAAGTTTCAACACCATGTCCCGATTGGTTCCTTATTTGGTCACACCAGAACCAAAGCGCATAGCTCGTTTTATTGGAGGTCTAGCTCCAGAAATCAAGGCAAATGTGAAAGCATCCAGACCTACCACCTTTAGGTCAGTGGTTGATCTGTCTTTATCTCTTACTCTCGATGCGATTAGGCAAAGATCGCTTAAGAATTCTGATGAAGGGAAAAGGAAACGTGAGGATGAGAACTCACGCCGTTCTGATAGGAAACGTAAAGGGAACTCTGAGCATAAGAAGGGTTCTGGATTCAAAAAGGACAACCAACAATCAGGTGAGAAGCCCAAGTGCAAGGTCTGCAAGAAAAACCATTTTGGAAAATGCAGATTTGAGTCACAGTCGCAATCGCAACCTAGAGTTTGTGGAATTTGCAAGTCTAAGGAACATAAGACTCTAGATTGAAAGAAAATGAAGGATGCAACTTGTTACAATTGTAATGAGAAGGGGCATATCAAAACCAATTGCCCCAAATATGCAAAGAAGCCGGAAGAAGTTAAGAAGACTAATGCTCGAGTCTTCCAGATGAACGCTCAGGAAGCGGTGCCGAACGACAATGTGATAACATGTACTTTTCTTATCAACGATGTTTATGCTAGAGTGTTGTTTGATTCTGGTGCAGATAAGTCTTTTGTAGACAATAAATTTTGTAAATTGTTAAATCTGACTGTTAAAACTCTAAGCATAAAATATGAAGTAGAATTGGCCGATGGTACTATAGAGACTGCTTCAACAATTCTAGATGGATGTTTTATATCCATTAGGAATCACTCTTTTCCGCTGTCCTTGCTTCCGTTGAAATTGGCATGATTCGACATAGTGATAGTCATGGATTGGTTATCTCATAACCAAGCCCAAATTGTTTGTGATAAGAAGCAAGTGGTTATCAAGACTCCTTATGGTGAACCACTAACAATTCAAGGAGATACGCAGTACGGGTTACCCAAGCAAGTGTCTATGCTTAAGGCATCAAAGTGTTTAAAGAAGGGGAATGTCATTTATATGGCACAGGTAACCATTGATGAACCAAAGCCCAAGATTGAAGACATCCCTGTTATTTTTGAATATCCAGATGTTTTTCCTGAAGAACTACTTGGTTTACCTCCAGATAGGCAAGTGGAGTTCAGAATCGATATCATTCCTGGAGCGGCACCAATTGCAAGAGCACCTTATCGATTGGCGCCAACTGAGATGAAAGAATTGAGAACATAGTTGGATGATTTATTGGAAAAGGGTTTTATTCGACCTAGCTCGTCCCCTTGGGGAGCATCGATTATGTTTGTGAAGAAAAAGGACGGCTCAATGCGTTTATGCATTGATTATCACGAGTTAAACAAGGTTACAATCAAGAACAGGTATCCGTTACCCAGGATCGATGATCTATTCGATCAACTTCAAGGAGCAAGTTACTTTTCAAAGATCGATCTAAGGTCAGGATATCACCAATTGAAGGTCAGAGACGAAGACGTGCACAAGACCGCATTCAGAACTCGATATGGACACTACGAGTTCTTGGTGTTGCCTTTTGGACTCACTAATGCACCTTCAGCATTCATGGATCTCATGAATCACATTTGCAAGCCATATTTAGACAAGTTTGTCATTGTCTTCATTGATGACATTCTTATTTACTCAAAGAGTTAAGCCAATCATGAAAAACATCTCCGGTGCATCCTTAAACTTCTACAGCAAGAGAAGCTTTACGCCAAGTTTTCTAAATGTGAGTTTTGGCTTCGGGAAGTCCAATTTCTTGGACATGTGGTAAGTGAGCGTGGTATCCAGGTGGATCCCGCTAAGATCGAAGCAATTATGAATTGGCAAGCACCCAAAACACCTACTGAAATTCGCAGCTTCTTGGGTCTAGCAGGATACCATAGACGTTTCATTGAAAACTTTTCAAGGATTGCCGCACCTCTAACATCGTTAACTCGCAAGAATGTCAAGTTTGACTGGGGTCCCAAGCAGCAAGAATCCTTTGATATTCTTAAGCAGAAATTAAACAATGCTCCTATGTTAACATTGCCAGAAGGAATTGAAGAGTTTGTGGTTTATTGCGATGCATCGCACACAGGTATGGGTTGTGTGCTTATGCAGAAGGGCAAGGTCATTGCCTATGCATCCCGTCAATTAAAGGTGCACGAAAAGAACTACACCACCCATGATTTAGAATTGGGTGCTGTTGTATTTGCACTGAAGCTTTGGAGGCATTATCTTTATGGGACTAAGTGCGTGATCTATTCCGATCATAAGAGCCTTCAATATCTGTTTAATCAGAAAGATCTTAACATGAGACAACACCGATGGATGGAAACATTAAACGATTATGATTGTGAAATCCGATATCATCCAGGCAAAGCGAATGTAGTCGCTGATGCTTTGAGCAGGAAAGAAAGGATCAAACCTATTAGAATAAATGCCAAAAGCATTGAATTAAAGAACATCTTGAATGAAAGGTTGTTAGCCGCTCAAAAGGAAGCTGTATTGGAAGCTAACTATCCGAATGAGAAGTTAGGCGTAACTGCTGAACAATTATCATATGGCAAGGATGGAATCCTTAGGATGAATGTTCGAATCTGGGTTCCAATCTATGGAGGGCTTAGAGATGTGATTCTCCAAGAAGCTCATAGTTCAAAGTATTTAGCTCATCCTAGCAGTGATAAGATGTACCAGGATTTAAAGGCAAATTATTGGTGGATAGGTTTGAAGAAATCTATAGCCACTTATGTGGCTAAATGCCTGACGTGCACGCAGGTTAAAGCTGAGCATCAGAAACCGTCAGGTTTGCTGCAACAGCCTGAACTTCCCACCTGGAAATAGGAAGTGGTAACTATGGATTTTATCACCAAGTTATCAAGAACGAAACGTGGGAATGATACGATTTGGGTTATAGTCGACAGGTTAACCAAGTCAGCTTACTTCTTGCCGATTAGAGAAACGCACAACTCCGATAAGCTAGCTCAGCTATACGCGGATGAGATAGTATCTCTCCACGGAGTGCCAGTATCTATTATCTCTGATAGGGATACGAGATACACATCGCATTTTTGGAAAAGCTTTCAGCAATCTTTAGGCACTCGATTAAATTTCAGCACTGCTTATCATCCTCAGACGGATGGGCAAAGCGAGCGTACAATTCAAACGCTTGAGGATATGCTACGAGCTTTTGTTATAGACTAGGGTAGAAGTTGGGATGACCATCTTCCTTTAGTTGAGTTTTCATACAATAATAGTTATCATTCGAGTATTCAAGCCGCGCCTTTTGAGGCTTTGTATGGAAGAAAGTGTAGAAGGCCAGTTTGTTGGGCAGAAGTTGGAGAAACCCAACTATCAGGACCTGATATTGTCCTGGAGATGACGGATAAGATTGTTCAGATCCGTGATCGTTTGAAAGCTTCAAGGGATAGACAGAAAAGCTATGCAGATATGAGGCGAAAACCTCTAAAGTTTGAAGTTGGTGATAAAGCACTACTTATGGTATCACCCTGGAAAGGGGTGATGCGTTTTGGAAAAAAAGGGCAAGCTGAGCCTAAGATACATAGGACCATTCGAGATCATCGAATGTGTCAAAACTATAGCTTACAAGCTAAATCTGCCAGAAGAGCTTAGTGGAATTCATAATGTATTTCACATCAGCAATTTGAAGAAATGTCTAGCCGATGAGTCGCTACTCGCTAGCAATGTCGCATAAGGACGTGTAGATAGATGAGAGCTTGAAGTTTGTTGAAAAACCTTTGTCGATCGAGTATTGATAGGTTAAGAAGCTTCGAAGAAAGTATGTGCCGATTATGAAGGTAAAATGGGATGCCCGAAGAGGCCCAAAATACACGTGGGAGGTTGAATCCACAATGAAACAGAAGTACCCTCATTTATTTCAGTAAATCTCGAGGTCGAGATTTCTTTTAAGGGGGTGAGGATGTAACACCTTGCAAAATCATGACCAATATAATAAAGACACGTGTCATGAAGATTTATCGTGTAATGAATTGATTCCGAGGGACTAAAATTATCAAACAATGTAAATATGTAAGTAAAAGGATCCAAAGTGTCAACATGCCATTCTTATGCCTCTGATTGACCTCACACGACGTTCGTATTCTTTAATTAATAAATTGTCAGACATAGAAAGTCGTTTGTGCTTAAAATAAGGATTTTACGAAGCATTGGGGTTAAATGTGTCAACATGTTAAATGTTACCTCTGAGTGACCTTTTAATGATCCCAAAAGATTTGTAATACTCCATTATGCTTCCATGAATAACGAATAATGATTTCATGGAGTTTCTACGCGCTTAAGGTACTTTTCGGGTGATCTCATAACTAACCGAGAGCATAACGAAGTTAAATAGTGACCCAAGACACTTGAAAGTTAACTATGGGGTCATAAGTGCAATAAAAGAACGTTATATAAATTAAATATGGACCAGGGACTGAAAATGAAAAGTTTGGAAACTTTTAACCGGATTTACCGATTGTCGCGGGCCGCGTAGCCCCTCTCCAATTCTTACGCGGGCCGCGTAAGAGTGCCAGCGACAGAAAAACTGGACAGCTGCCTGTTGCAGCCTGTCCACCGCCATTGCATGCTAGTTTTTTGATACCAGGGACTATGCAACTGGTTTTTACTGTCCTAGGGACACTTGGGAGCATCTGGCAACATCCTAGGGACAAATGCAAAGATCTTAGAGCATCAAACTTCCTATATAAGAGCCTTGTTTGTTCTTGTGTTCATTCACACTTTGAAATTTCACTCAAGCTCACTCTCTGGAGCCTCCTGGTGTTCAAGGAAGTTTTCTTCAGTTCTAAATTCGTGCTAAGGACTTTATTAAGTGTTCTTAGCTTCCTTAGTTAAAGTTTTATTAGCTTAATGACCGAAAGTCAAAGTTAGCGTAATTAAGCTTTGACTTAGTGATTAATCACAAACGGTCCAGCCATTATTCGAATTGAAAGTGGCCATGTGTTGGTAATTATCTAGGTGTTAAACCCTTAAAAGGGCACTTTCAAATTATCACGTTATCTTAGTCAATTGTCGGGTCAAACTTATTAACAAAAAGTCAAACGAGTCAGTTTTTTGCAAAATAATTCATAACTGATAATGCTGAAGTTATGAATCATGTTTTAACACATAAATAACTTGGTAACTAATATAAGAACATGTCTAGACATGTTCAACCCAACAATTCTGAGTTTAGGCTCGGTTCGCAACCGAAAGTCGCAAAAGTAGACTTTTGCTTTGACTTTCAGTTCTGACCCGATTTAGCTTAGTTTAGATATGCCTTAGGGTTCCTTTAGGACCATATTACATGTTAGTATAACTCTCTGAGATTATACTATATGGTTCCTTTGAAATCTGAATTATTTGCATGTTTCCGTTAAATGCTTAAAAGTTGACCATTATGCCCTTTTGATATAAAAACGAGTTTTTTGAAAATGTGAAAGGACAAAAACCTTTATTACTGAATTATAAGCATGTCCTAAAAATTTGACATCAGTTCATGGTCTAAAATAGAAGTTATGCGAGATATCGTAAAACAAAAGCTTTTTGTTAATTAAATGGCATCTTCCACATAAATCACATTTAAGCCCAATTTTTGGCACCAAAGCTGCTACCCACTGTTATAATATAATATTTAAGGATTTTTGGAAATTTTTGTCAAATTTTATACTGATCATAACATAGAGTTCTTGCATGGACTCGGTAATTGATGATAATGCCCTTTTCATTAATAAAATGAGTTTTATGCATCATTTGCATGTCAAACCTTTTTCTACTGATTTTATACGTTAAATAATATATTTTAAACAGTTAAAGCTGTTAAAAATCTCAGATTTCCTTAAATAACCCGAAAATCATCAAATACCGACTTTTACGCGATTTAGGCGTATAGTATGGTCTAAAACCATATTTAGCACCTAAGACTTGTTACCTACTGATGTTATAAATAAATTTTTATACTTTAATAGTAAGTATAAGTTTTGAACTCAGATTTCCAAATTTGACCCTTAAAGCATATGTGAAATAACCAAAATGCCCTTACGGTGCATAGTTTGGCCATAAATGATAAAATTCACATATGTATGATATCTTACTGATATAACTTGTTAAAATAAATATTTTTACTGATTATTTTAGACCAGAACCTCAGATTACTATTTAACCACTTTTATAAACTTTAAAATGACAAAAATACCCTTACGGGGCTTAAATTGGTTTTAAATTCGTTTTGGGCATAATGGAAGGTATCCAACTGATATCATAACATATTTAAAGCATATTAACTTGTGGAACCTTTACATGACTCATTTGGTTACCCGTTATGCATATTCGCGTTCGGTACGACTTAAGTAACTAGTTTGCATAAAATTAACCGAAACGGGTCAAACCTTATCATTTTTACTTCAAAATCCAGAATGTGTTTAGTTTACCCATTTTATGCAAGTCTTCAAACTTTTCAGGTCTAAATCACATTCTAATCCGGTCTTCGCTTAATATTGCGTTTTGAACCGTAAACCTTTCTTTAAAACTAACCGGTCTAAGTGATAACTTAAGTAAGACCTGTTAGGAATCTAATAGGTTATTAAAACCTTCGTTCCAGATTAGGAGCCCAGTAAAAGCTACTTGTACTTGCTGATATACGGCTGAGAATAAAGTTATATTTTAGCTCAGGTAAATACTTTTAACTTATTTTCCCTTATACGGGCTTGGGATACGGTAAATCATTACCGCTTGGTCGGGTATTGAATCTTTAATCGATTAGTGGTTAAATCATTGAGATAACCTGTTTTAATCTATGTTGTTTGATGTAAAGCCTTTGGGGGGTTAATGACCGTGTCCTGGATATCGTCGGCTCATTTATTGAAATGGCCACGACTTAAGCACAGGGTGTAGGCATACACCTGACAGTTGCTTATGTAAAAGATATAACCACTCGTTGAGGATAACTCGCCGTGGGATTATATTAGTGGTGTGTCTATTAATCTTAACCCGGTACTTCTAACCCGGGCTATTGAATGGACGACAAACATATAAATCTGTATACAAGATTATTTTTAAATAATTGTCCCAAGTTATAAAAGATTTTATGCCTTGTGCATCCAAATTAATTTTATAAATGTTTTCAAAAGATTCAGTTAATTGTATTTACCAGTGTAAACTGACGTATTTTTCAAAAAGATTAAGTGTAGGTACTACGCGTAATGGGCTGGCTACTCCTAGTATCAAATAAAGAGTCTTGCAAGCTTTTGATACTTAATGTCTGTTGAACAATATTTCTTTCTGTTTTAGATCTGCCTGTGGATCCACTTACAATCCGTTGTGTAATATTTTATTATACTTTCAACTCGGTTTGTATAAATTACTTTTAGACTTCCGCTGTGCATTAAACTGTAATTAATTGACTATGATAATATCAACTACGTCACGATACTCCCCACCGGGCCCACCAGTAATACGTGGAAATATCGGGGTGTGACATTCTAGCTAATGATCTTGTCGGTAGCTTCTGTCTTTTCAACTGTGACTACCTGATAAAAATCCGGATGTTTTTCTCTTTCCTTTTTGAACCATTTAGGATGTTGTGGGGGCAAAACATCATTGTCTTCTGTTTTATACAGATTCTTGTCCTGCAATCCCTACTCGACGAATCTCGCAGGCTTCTCATCCCGATCCACTTCTTCTTCCTCACTTTCATCATCTTCGTTAACATTCGCAACCGATTCCGGCCGTCTTTTCTTTCTCTCTGCTCCTTCGGCCTTACGCTTGGCTTCCTCTACTTTAAACTTTTCGTAATCGAAGATGTTTGTGGCCGATTACATTGGCTGTATTTCTGCTTTAGCACATAGTTCTCTGATCATTCTATACATCTTCTCCATCCTGTCTTGTTGAAATCTGACAAATCTAGTTTGTTCCGACACCTATGCATGAAGCTCTTTGTTTTTCTTTCTTTGTTCTTTGAGATTTTCTCTTAGCACATTCATATTGTTCACATGATGCTTCAAAAATACAGAATTCTCTCGCAGGACCCGCTCTAGTTTCTTTCGATAGCTTATCATAGAGTTCTTGGAAAGGACGCGGTCTGCGTGGAGCTTGTTGTGGTTGTGTGACCGGAGTTTGTTTTGTCAGATCATCTATTGAAGATCCTTCCCCTGTTTTCTTCTTCTTCTGGGATGGTGATTTGCTAGGTACCGTTTCATCAGGATCTACAAGTATTTCATCAATGAAAGCATTCAACTGCTCTTATTCGGCTGTCACTGTTACAGGAGTCTCGGACTCTGTCTTTTCACGTCTTTTTCTCCTCTTTTCTTTCTTTTGCGCTTCTTCCATTTTATGAATAGCCCATAAGTTCTGAATATGCTCCTTGTGCTCTCTTGTTTCGCCCGCATGTATACTATCGCCCATCAAACGTTCTGGATTCGGGGTATCTTTCTTTTTCTTGGAAGACCCCCTCTTCCGCAGGCTATTTTCCTTTCTTCTTTCTAATCAGTTCTTCTTCTTCCTCTTCAACATATTTATGTTTCTTTCTTGATTCTTTAACTCTATCCGATATTTTTTCATACGCAGCTTTCACCAGTGGAAGTCTTTCATCTCGGTACATCCAGTGGTGAAGTATCACCCACTCATTTGTCTTCAGTTTCGTAATTTGTCGACCGGTCGACAACTGAAATTTATACGTGTTTTCGTCATGTGGGAGTTCGGGATATTGATCGTTGATGAGAAGCTGCACAAATCGAGGATACAAGGCCCACGTTATCCTCTTTGCATTATCAACCATGCAATAGAATATCAAGCCAAAATGTGTTAAATGGTTGTTTGGTGCACCGATTCAGCATAGCAGCAGACCATTCAAGGTTTAACCTGTTATAACCTCTTTTTCTGTGGGCCATGTGTTAGTGCAATATGTCTATTGACTTCGTCTTGTATCGAGTCATGTAATGAGATAGAATAGGATAATCAATGCTCGGGTTGCTAGAAACTGAGTTTTACGTATGTAGTGGTAATTCCACTTGAAACTGACAAGGACAGGTTCAAACAAAATTAACCTTGTTAATTTCGCTTGAACATGGCATTGTCAAGTTCAAACGAAATTAGCATTACCATATATAGGTGAGCACTTGTGTCATTTGTAACGGAATTAGGTTGTGTGATTCGGTAACGAAGTGCTGCCGGATTGTCTCCAGGTGCTGTAATTCTATTAGATTAATACAAGATACATTTATAATTACATCGAGAGTCTGTTTCATTGATTCCGCCTTTGATTCAGATAAACAACTCTTCTGATCGACTCATTTGGTTCATACAACGATCATACAAGTGGTATCAGAGCTCAGGAGGAAGAGTTCAGCTTGATTGCATCTATTTTCTGACTTCTACACCTTCTTTTCAAAATTGACCGTGAAATCTTGGTCAAAATGGATTGAATTTTTTGTCACACCCCGAAATTATCAAAGCTGGCGTGACTGGACTGGTATCTTCATTGCACATCAAAAGCAGGTAAAGCTAAGTCTTTTAGCAATTGAACGCCCACTAAGTACTCGACTTTTCATGGTTCTCCTATTCCAACCGTGCCTTGTCTTAGAAATGCAACCTGAGAAAGAAACATGCGAAAAAGTCAACATAAAGTTGAGCGAGTCCATAGTTTGTTTGTAAAAGATTTGAAATAAATCTTTGGAGTAACCGGTTTTTGAAATAGTATTGAGAAAACGAATCAAAAGTCATTTTCTTGCCAAGTTATATGGAAACGTTGTGTTTGTAAAGTCTGGTATTTGTAATGTTCGCATAACCGTCAATGCCCACCCAGACTTTGACTCCATACCCGTATAATCCTATGCCTTAAATTTTGTATAAAACATGGTATTTAATTTGTATGAACAAGTAGTTTTGTAAGTATATATGTCCCTGGTATGTAGCACTAAGGAAAAAAAAAAGATCACCAATGGTTTGCAAAGCCAATGGTATATGTGAAGTGCAAGTAGGAAGACTCAAACCTAGCAGATTTATGCGTCGGGCACAAAGTCACCCCGAGGTCCGTTCTGCTGGGCCTGGGCTCGCTACACCCAGATAGATCTACCACTACTGTCCCTCGGTCCTACAATGAGGATTAATGGCCTCAAGTTGCGCCTACCCACTCACATGATCTAAGTAGTAAACCCTCCTTAAGCTAACCATACCATGTATAATAATGTCTGTAAGTGTCTGTAATCATTGTACATGTATTTTACCCCAGTCTCTAAGACTGATCCTCCCTTAGTCTCTAAGACTGATCCTTCCTCAATATTATCACCAGATGATCCCATCCCTAGTCATGAAAATCATTCACCTTTCGATAATACGCATTTGTTTTGTAAAAACCGGTATGTTTAGTATAAACCTTTCATAAATCATTTGAGTTTCTCGAAATCCATTCGTAATATGATTTAGGAATGCGAGTTTTGCGTTCGTTAAAAAGTTTTGTATATTCTTGCAAAACGTGCTTTGTCTAAAAGTATGCAGTCTTTGTTTATCGAGAAATTTGTATGGTTCTGAAAAACGTGCATGTCTTTCCACCCCGAAAACATTCATAAAAATGTAAAACCGTAAAAAAATGGGGTTATGAACTCACCTGAATTTCGATGTGCAAAGCTAGCTAATTACGACTCCGTGATGTCGTTTCCAAAATGAGACTCGCTAGCGTGCATTCTACAATATTCCTAACACGGAATATCTAATAAGTTTCTAAATAAAAGTGGTAACAAGTCTACGTGTCACCGAGCTCTACCAAATCGTTAGCCGAACGATTCGACAGTAAGTTGTTAACTTGAAAGAAGCGAAGAAGTTATGCTTGCGTAATTCGTTTATTCGTCGGTATTTAAGAAGTCTCGAAAAGACTTAGTTCTCGTGAGGTTTAAAATATATGAATATTTATATAAAAGTATATAAATATATTGATATACTCGCGTTGTTGTCTCGAGAAATCGTACGTGTATGTACAAAAGTTTGTATGAAAATAACGTTTAACCAATTCGTATCATATATACGTCTCGTATGATATTTATCAAAGTGTATGTCTATGCCATTTAGGCGTTTGACGTGAATATAAAAAGTCATATTCATGAAAGAATCGTCGGATTGTCGTGTTTGAAAATAAATATATAACTATATTTATTTTTATAAACGAATGTGTGTTCGGCGTTTGAAACAATATAAATGATTATATTGACTTTATAAAGGAGTTGTCGAAATTCCGAAGTTTATAATAAATATAACAATTATATTTATTTGTTGTAAATAAATTTCCGACTCGTCGTGTCGTTTGATATTTTGAAATAGCATATAAACTATATTCAAGTTTACGAAAAGATTTCGTATTGTTTGATACTTGAAAGGATTGTCGAAAGTAATAAAAGAATTGAAAATATTATTTCATGTTTTATTTTATAAAAGCATTATCGAAATAATATCCAAATTGTCGTCTTTGTAAAAGATTATTCGAATCCGATAATAAAACGCCTTTTGTGTTTGCGGATTTTCTCGAAAAACGGGCAGAGTTTCCTCTGTTCTTGGACGCCCCCGACAACCACGTGTAAATTTTTATCAAACTCAACAATATTCTCAATATCAATATGTATAATTTTTGTAAAAGCGACAAAATGTAAATTAAGCACTAGTTTGTATCGGTTCGAGCTCGTTTACGAAATAAATAAGATTATAAGAATAATGATATGTATTGTGCCGTAAAATCTTTACCATCTTCTTGTGTCGAAAGCCGAGCTGACCGAGTCAACTCGCTGAGTGACTGAGTTGGCCGGGTCGTTGACTGAATTGACCCGAGCTGTTGACTTGTTGACTGCCTTTAACCAAGACCCGAACCGAGTTGACTCGAACCGTATCGTTGACCTAAACCTAGCCGAGTCCCGAACCCGAAATGTCACCCGATCTGATCTTGTTGACCACTGTTGACCCGGACCGAGTTGACACGTAAGCTGAGTTGACCGAGTCAACCCGTACCATTTCTGAAACTGAACCGAGAGTATGTACTGAGCAAACCGAAACCGTAACAAAGTTGAACCAAAATAGAGATGGAGTGAACCAACCTGTACCGAGTCCATCGGTAACCCGCCGGACGTGAAGATAGCACCGCCGCCACTGCCGGCCGCCGCTGCTCACCTCCGCCGCCGCCCTGAACTGTCATCTCTGTAATCAACATCAGCGGCGGAGCTCCACCGCTCTCCGTCGTTATCCTCCACCTCCGATGTCTCTCTCTCTCTCTCTCTCTCTCTCATACAACACCCTTTCTCTATCTCGTTTCTCTTTCTCGTCTCTCTCCCCGAGTCGCACCGCCGCACCACCACCGAACAGTGGTGGTGGTGGTTCGTTTTGTTGTTCGCATGAGGGAGGGGGGCTACTGTCATGTGCGATCGGAGAAGAAAGGGGAACCGGCAACCGGCTCCGGTCACCGGAACCGAGAGAGGAAGGGGGGAAGGGTGGTTGTGCGGGTGGTGTGTTGGAGGAACAAGAAGGCCGGTGGCCGGTTGTGAGCTTCAATTTGAGAGGATGAAGTCTGATTGTTTTCTTGTGTGTATAACTATCGAGAGAGAGAGTAAATGTGAGGTTGTGTGTGTTTTTGGTTGTCTGCACAAGTGAAAGGGTGAGGGAGTATGGGTCTCTTATATAACAATAAAAGAAATCTAGTAAATATTTTGTTAAGATTTTCAAGAGATCTTGTATGATCTTGTGAATATTTTGGAAAGATTACATAGGGATTTTATAAGATTATGCATAGATTTTGGAAGGATTGTAGGGATTTTATAGGATCTTATAGGATCTTGATAGTCAAAAATCTCTATGTGTAGGTTTAGGCTTGTGGGTTTTGGGCTTGGGCCCAGGGCCCACAAGCCCATCTCGTGTGTAAGTGGCCCGCAATTCCTACGAGACCCGTTGTCAAAACCCTGAACTCCGTTTAACGTCAAAAATTAAAATACACAAAAATACGATCGGTAGTCGTTGTTTGCATGCCCGTTCGCCGATTACGGTAATAATCGCGAAAAAAAATTGTATCGTTGCCATCCTTAATCCGTTTTTCGATCCGGTTTCGACTGTAGTCACTAAAATTAATTACGGAGCTAAATATAGTGTAAAATGTAAGTTTCGAAGGTGACAGGCGTCTCCGTCGCTTCCGTTTTGTTGCCGATGCGTTTCCTGCTATCGCGTTTTTAGTTCATGTTGCATTTGTGTCGCACGGAAGCCCAATAAATTCACAAAATTTATTTCATAGACATAAAATATTCGTGTAACATTCATACTTGTCGGAGTTGTCAGTATTTTGTACGGTATCAGTTCGTTGCCGTTTAACGTTTCACAGGCTTCTCTGTAAACCACCGTTCGCGCACTGTAAAGTCGGATAAACGTTCATGGGCACTCCAAAGGCCTAATTAAGTTAATTTGCTCTGTAAACACTAATTATTATTGCGTTAATCATCTGCTAATCACATAATTAGGTGCCATAAATCATGGGTTGTCACATTCTCCCCCTGTTACAGAAATTTCGTCCTTGAAATTTAGACTCTGTTATCTCCTCAGAATTGTGTTGTTCGCAGGTAAGTCCGAATAATAACAAAGTGAATGACCGCGTAATCGAAACAAGACTTATTCGAGTCATATGAATTTAATGACATTCCTCCACAATAGGAATCCCAACGCTTTAAAAGAAATGTGTCTCAGTAATTGATGTCAAAGGAAACGAGACGTAATGATACAGTCACCAGTGCGACTGAGTTAACAAGGATCCAACAATGAACAGGAACTTCGACCAATCGAATTCCATATGAACGTTTATAACATGTAAATGAGTTCTAGAAGCAATAACATCCACTGGATGAACTTAGAATCAACAATCTAAAATATAATAGTTTGCATGAAACGCTCGATCGTGATCAGCGCAAGCTGCAAGTCATACCGACGCCACAAGGTGTCGCAATGAATGAAACAATTCAATAATAGGAGTGATCGAACAAGTATCACATGTGTTTTGCATGAAACGCTCAATCATGATTAGCCGAAGCTACAAGTTTGTACTGACACCACAAGGTGTCGTAGTGACTTAATTAATTCAACAATGGCGGTGATCAAACAAATTCACCGTGTTTGAAGTCAAATGAGAGCGCAATGAAGTAAATATGAATGTTTGTTCCAACAAACATCGAAAGATTTTCAATTTAAAATGGAACATCAAAGAAATAATGTTTTCGATCGAAGATGAAGAAACAATAATTATCGTAAAATATTCGATTGATGTTGAAAGAACCGTTAGTAGGTACACCGGAATATGCAATGAATTTGTGTACCATTGTCATAACGCACAATTGTGTTAAGACCGCTTAACTATGATAAATCGAAGCGGATTTAAAGCAAATTAATAAATAATTAATTAAATCCGTGCATGAGATGCGTAAAAGAGTTTAGCGCAAGCTTCAAACTAATGAAAATCACCATCACATGGTGTCGAAATCAACAGACAATTTAATGGAGTCGAATGCCAAACAAGTTTATTTCGACTCGGAATAAATGAAACACTTGTCAAAACGAATTTTGAATATGATGCTCCCAATACATCTTATGATGCTCTGAAGTGAATATGTGTAATGGACAAGTTCAAACAATTGAACTTGGTTTTAGCGCAATCCGACAATAAATATATGTATCGACAAGAAAACTTTCGGCATGGTCACAACGAAAAACCATGTATGTAACTTGAAAAGAAATGATCGTGATACAATGACCCTTGAGAGGAGTAGAGATACGAAAATCTACTCAGTAAATGTGAAAGTCGAAATTTCAATAAGAAATTTGAGGACTTTACCTGGGGTTGCCTGTGATATCCGGTTGTTAGGTGACATTACCATGGAATGTCGAACATAGTGTATTCGTTGTTAATAAGATAGGGGGATTACGATGGCATGTGTCTTCTCCTAGCATGACTCGTGTCATTGCAGGATCGCGTGCCAAGCCGCCGCTTCCTGATTGATAGTTCTCCTGCTGACAGGAATCTAGCGTCGTCGTTGGATTGCGCCATCGTGTCTTTTCAAAGGCCTCGCCTCGATAGTCGTACGTGTCATACTTCCACCTCCGTATAGCTTAAGTTTCACGTATACCTGTGCACTAGCGTTACGTTCTGCGTAGAATGTGATGTACTCCGACATCCATTGACGTAAAGTTTGAGTTTCATGTATTATCGTGCACTAGCGTTTCGTTATGCGTAGGCTGCCTGCTCGGGAAGTTAAAATATCATAGACAATATGGATAATAGTGTGTGCCCAAGTCAATATTTGCAGTTCCTACGTGATGACCTTTAATGAACTTCAACATAAGTTTCCGAAGGTCTTGCATGCATGTTTCCTAAACTCTCAGAGTTTCGTGTATTGTATGCGACTGTTTGTGTATCGTGGGTAAAACACCACTTTAGCGTATGTTTGAAAACAAAATCTTGACTATTTGTTTTTCGGCAACGGTTGGAGACCATATTCGAGTACTATGCGTTCTGTACGTATTCAAGTTTTAATATTCTAAGTTCCCAGAGGAAAGTGAGGTTAGAGCCTAGGTATCTTTACAGAAAACCCTATTCGCTGTAACCTATAGCTCTGATACCAAAATGTCACACCCCGAAATTATCAGAGCTGGCGTGACTGGACTGGTATCTTCATTGCACAGTGGAAGCAGGTAAAGCTAAGTCTTTTAGCAATTGAACGCCCACTAAGTACTCGACTTTTCATGGTTCTCCTATTCCAACCGTGCCTTGTCTTAGAAATGCAACCTGAGAAAGAAACATGCGAAAAAGTCAACATAAAGTTGAGCGAGTCCATAGTTTGTTTGTAAAAGATTTGAAATAAATCTTTGGATTACCGGTTTTTGAAATAGTATTGAGAAAACGAATCAAAAGTCATTTTCTTGCCAAGTTATATGGAAACGTTGTGTTTGTAACACATTATGTTCATAAAAACCATGTATTTGTAAAGTCTTGTATTTGTAATGTTCGCATAACCGTCAATGCCCACCCTGACTTTGACTCCATACCCGTATAATCCTATGCCTTAAATTTTGTATAAAACATGGTATTTAATTTGTATGAACAAGTAGTTTTGTAAGTATATATGTCCCTGGTATGTAGCAATAAGGAAAAAAAAAGAGATCATCAATGGTTTGCAAAGCCAATGGTATGTGTGAAGTGCAAGTAGGAAGACTCAAACCTAGCAGATTTATGCGTCGGGCACAAAGTCACCCCGAGGTCCGTTCTGCTGGGCCTGGGGCTGGGCTCGCTACACCCAGATAGATCTACCGCTACTGTCCCTCGGTCCTATAATGAGGATTAATGGCCTCAAGTTGCGCCTACCCACTCACATGATCTAAGTAGTAAACCCTCCTTAAGCTAACCATACCATGTATAAAAATGTCTGTAAGTGTCTGTAATCATTGTACATGTATTTTACCCCAGTCTCTAAGACTGATCCTCCCTCAGTCTCTAAGACTGATCCTTCCTCAATATTATCTCCAGATGATCCCATCCCTAGTCATGAAAATCATTCACCTTTCGATAATACGCATTTGTTTTGTAAAAACCGGTATGTTTAGTATAAACCTTTCGTAAATCATTTGAGTTTCTCGAAATCCATTCGTAATATGATTTAGGAATGCGAGTTTTGCGTTCGTTTAAAAGTTTTGTATATTCTTGCAAAACGTGCTTTGTCTAAAAGTATGCAGTCTTTGTTTATCGAGAACTTTGTATGTTTCTGAAAAACGTGCATGTCTTTCCACCCCAAAAACATTCATAAAAATGTAAAACCGTAAAAAAAATGGGGTTATGAACTCACCTGAATTTCCATGTGTAAAGCTAGCTAATTACGACTTCGTGATGTCGTTTCCAAAATGAGACTCGCTAGCGTCCATTCTACAATATTCCTAACACGGAATATCTAATAAGTTTCTAAATAAAAGTGGTAACTAGTCTACGTGTCACCGAGCTCTACCGAATCGTTAGCCGAACGATTCGACAGTAAGTTGTTAACTTGAAAGAAGCGAAGAAGTTATGCTTGCGTAATTCGTTTATTCGTCGGTATTTAAGAAGTCTCGAAAAGACTTAGTTCTCGTGAGGTTTAAAATATATGAATATTTATATAAAAGTATACAAATATATTGATATAATCGCGTTAGTTGTCTCGAGAAATCGTACGTGTATGTACAAAAGTTTGTATGAAAATAACGTTTAACCAATTCGTATCATATATACGTCTCGTATGATATTTATCAAGGTGTATGTCTATGCCATTTAGGCGTTTGACGTGAATATAAAAAGTCATATTCATGAAAGAATCGTCGGATTGTCGTGTTTGAAAATAAATATATAAATATATTTATTTTTATAAACGAATGTGTGTTCGGCGTTTGAAACAATATAAATGATTATATTGACTTTATAAAGGAGTTGTTGAAATTCCGAAGTTTATAATAAATATAATAATTATATTTATTTGTTGTAAATAAATTTCCGACTCGTCGTGTCGTTTGATATTTTGAAATAGCATATAAACTATATTCAAGTTTACGAAAAGATTTCGTATTGTTTGATACTTGAAAGGATTGTCCAAAGTAATAAAAGAATTGAAAATATTATTTCATGTTTTATTTTATAAAAGCATTATCGAAATAATATCCAAATTGTCGTCTTTGTAAAAGATTATTCGAATCCGATAATAAAACGCCTTTTGTGTTTGCGGATTTTCTCGAAAAACGGGCAGAGTTTCCTCTGTTCTTGGACGCCCCCGACAACCACGTGTAGATATATTTTGTCAAACTCAACAATATTCTCAATATCAATATGTATAATTTTTGTAAAAGCGACAAAATGTAAATTAAGCACTAGTTTGTATCGGTTCGAGCTCGTTTACGAAATAAATAAGATTATAAGAATAATGATATGTATTGTGCCGTAAAATCTTTACCATCTTCTTGTGTCGAAAGCCGAGCTGACCGAGTCAACTCGCTGAGTTGACTGAGTTGGCCGGGTCGTTGACTGAATTGACCCGAGCTGTTGACTTGTTGACTGCCTTTGACCAAGACCCGAACCGAGTGAACTCGGTTTAACCGACTTGACTCGAACCGTATCGTTGACCTAAACCGAGCCGAGTCCCGAACCCAAAATGTCACCCGATCTGATCTTGTTGACCACTGTTGACCCGGACCGAGTTGACACGTAAGTTGAGTTGACCGAGTCAACCCGTACCATTTCTGAAACTGAACTGAGAGTATGTACTGAGTAAACCGAAACCGTAACAAAGTTGAACCAAAATAGAGATGGAGTGAACCAACCTGTACCGAGTCCATCGGTAACCCGCCGGACGTGAAGATAGCACCGCCGCCACTACCGGCCGCCGCTGCTCACCTCCGCCGCCGCCCTGAACTGTCATCTCCATAATCAACATCAGCGGCGGAGCTCCGCCGCTCTCCGTCGTTATTCTCCACCTCCGATGTCTCTCTCTCTCTCTCTCATACAACACCCTCTCTCTATCTCGTTTCTCTTTCTCGTCTCTCTCCCCGAGTCGTACCGCCGCACCACCACCGAACAGTGGTGGTGGTGGTTCGTTTTGTTGTTCACAGGAGGGGGGGCTGCTGTCATGTGCGATCGGAGAAGAAAGGGGAACCGGCAACCGGCTCCGGTCACCGGAACCGAGAGAGGAAGGGGGGAAGGGTGGTTGTGCGGGTGGTGTGTTGGAGGAACAAGAAGGCCGGTGGCCGGTTGTGAGCTTCAATTTGAGAGGATGAAGTCTGATTGTTTTCTTGTGTGTATAACTATCGAGAGAGAGAGTAAATGTGAGGTTGTGTGTGTTTTTGGTTGTCTGCACAAGTGAAAGGGTGAGGGAGTATGGGTCTTTTATATAACAATAAAAGAAATCTAGTAAATATTTTGTTAAGATTTTCAAGAGATCTTTTATGATCTTGTGAATATTTTGGAAAGATTACATAGGGATTTTATAAGATTATGCATAGATTTTGGAAGGATTGTAGGGATTTTATAGGATCTTATAGGATCTTGATAGTAAAAAATCTCTATGTGTAGGTTTAGGCTTGTGGGTTTTGGGCTTGGGCCCAGGGCCCACAAGCCCATCTCGTGTGTAAGTGGCCCGTAATTCCTACGAGACCCGTTGTTAAAACCCTGAACTCCGTTTAACGTCAAAAATTAAAATACACAAAAATACGATCGGTAGTCGTTGTTTGCATGCCCGTTCGCCGATTACGGTAATAATCGCAAAAAAAAAATTGTATCGTTGCCATCCTTAATCCGTTTTTCGATCCGGTTTCGACTGTAGTCACTAAAATTAATTACGGAGCTAAATATAGCGTAAAATGTAAGTTTCGAAGGTGACAGGCGTCTCCGTCGCTTCCGTTTTGTTGCCGATGCGTTTCCTGCTATCGCGTTTTTAGTTCATGTTGCATTTGTGTCACACGGAAGCCCAATAAATTCAAAAAATTTATTTCATAGACATAAAATATTCGTGTAACATTCATACTTGTCGGCGTTGGCAGTATTTTGTACGGTATCAGTTCGTTGCCGTTTAACGTTTCACAGGCTTCTCTGTAAACCACCGTTCGCGCACTGTAAAGTCGGATAAACGTTCCTGGGCACTCCAAAGGCCTAATTAAGTTAATTTGCTCTGTAAACACTAATTATTATTGCGTTAATCATCTGCTAATCACGTAATTAGGTGCCGTAAATCACGGGTTGTCACATTTTTCACAGTACATGCGAAACTGTGTTTTAACAAAGCCTTGAGAGAATCAGACTTAAATACGGCTTAAAAGTGATAAAAATGGGACAAAAACGTAATTCCATTTGAACGAGCATTATAATTCCGTTTGAAATCTGCATTTGATCTCGTTTGAAACGGTATTTCCGCTTGAAATAGTGTGTTATTTCCGCTTCAAAGGGTTATCTCGTTTGAAAGATTCAAACGAAATCAACTATTCAGCTTGAAAGTCCTAATTTCGTTTGAGATTGTCAGTCAACTGATTTCGTTTGAGATTGTCAGTCAACTGATTTCGTTTGAAGTTGCCAGAAAAGTGATTTCGTTTGAAGTGTCAACCAAAGTAATTTTGCTTGAACAAGGGGTTCCGTTTGAAAGTGCAATCTCGTTTGAAAGTGGATTTTTTGCGTCAAGATCATTTCACATCAACCGAGTGTCAGTTTGTGTCAAGTTGTTTGATATTGTTTGTACTGATTGTGTTTGTTTGATTGTTTGTCTCCAGGAAATTCAAGAATTTCAAATCATGGCTAAAGAAGAAATTGTTGTTGCTGACGTCAAAGAGAAAACCAGAGAAGAAATTCTGAGTGAGAAAACAGACAGAGAAATAAGAATGGCTGCAAACAGAATGAATGATATGCAAAGAGAATATGAAGAGGCTGTCAGATACAAAAGATGGGATAAGAAACGAGAATGCTATGTCAACAGATATGGTGAACCTGTTGTTTCCAAAAAGGACATAGTTTATGATGATGTTCTTTTAATAATTCCTCGAGTCGGCGAATTTTAT
This sequence comes from Helianthus tuberosus, assembly GCA_030545235.1. Classification (NCBI taxonomy): domain Eukaryota; kingdom Viridiplantae; phylum Streptophyta; class Magnoliopsida; order Asterales; family Asteraceae; genus Helianthus; species Helianthus tuberosus. The sequence goes on from CM060381.1 coordinate 104,622,590, forward strand.
TCAAATGCTGTAAAAGACAAAAATTATGAGGAAAAGCTGGAAAAACTCATAAGAGAAGTCATGATATCGAGCTTGAGGAAGAGGGATGAAGAGAGAATGAAGAAGAATGTTGAGAGTATGGTTGAAGAATTGAAGAAGATAGCTGAGGAAGTAAAAGTTGAAGTTGTTATAGAAGAAGGTGTGAAGAGTGTTGAAGAAGTGAAAGAAAAAGTTGAGGTGAATGAAGAGGTTGAGAAAGCTGTTACTGAAGAACAGCAGATTGGAGAAGATGTGAAGAAAGCAGAAGAAGAAGTAAAGAATGAGAATTTGGAAGCTGGTGATGTTGGTGATGAAGTTGGTGTTGAAGGAAAGAAGTATGATGCTGATCAGACAAATGCAGCACAAAACACCGAAGTGCCAATCATTAAGGTAAATTCAGATTCTGAAATCTTGAAAACTGTTGAACAGTGCAAGAAATGCATGGAAACATGCAGTGCTTGTACTGAAAAAGACAAACAATTCAAAATAAGAAATCTTGAATTCAATAAAATTGAAGAAGTTTTCAAAAATAAATATAAAGTAATGTTAGAAAACGAAAAAGTTTTGAATGAAAATGATGAAAAACTTTTGGAAAAATGTAAAAAGGTAGAAAAAGAAAATGAAGTTTTGAAAGAAAATGTTTTGAAAAAGACAGAAGAATATGATCAAAAAGAAATTGTTTGCCAAGAAATGAAGAAAGAATATGATTCAATAAAATTCGCATATCACATTACAAAAGAATCATATGAAAAAGTGAAGGATGAAATGAAATTTGCTCAATCAAGAATGAATTATCTTTCTGAAATAACTAAAGAGCTTAAGCGTATGTATGAAATAAAACAAGGTGTTGTTAATTCCTATATTCAGGATGTTACTAAGCTAAAGCGACAGATTGATGATTTACAACAGGATAATAACAAGTTAAAGAGTTATCACGTGTCGTCATATGTGCTTGAACGTATTTTCAATATAAAACCGGGATATGGTGAGTCTGAGCAAAACAAGAAAGGCTTTGGCTCAGAGTTTCATCAAGTTCCACCACCGGAAAAGTTTGCATTTTATGATGATGAAAAGGTCGAAAAAGCTTTCAACATGGTAGATCAATTGCCAGATAACATTGACATAACCTATTCCAAATATGATGATTCTAGTGATTCAGAGGTGGTAGGTAAGGTCGTTGAAAGTGTGTTGAAAGAAGAGTCGGTTGATACAGGTAAATCTGAATCACAGGATGAAAATGAAGGTAATTATCATGATGGATATCTGGAAAACACAAAATCCGAGAAAAATTTGAATGATGATTCAAAAGGATTGGTTTATACCATGATTGGATCAGACCAATTATTCTTAGATGTTGTATTCCCGATTCAGAATGTGATTTCAGAAAAGGTTGATAAGGTTTTCAAAATGGTTGAGATTGAAAAATCTGAGATTCCAAAGTTTGCTGGAAAAGGTCACAAAACTTTTTTTAACAAACCTGGTTACAAGTAGAAAAACATGAAGGCTGGGTTGGGTTATAAAAAGAAACAACATCAAAATAAAAATGAATCGTCAAATTTTCAGACAAAGATGAATTTTGTTCATGGAACAAGTTCTGAAGAAGAGAAAGAACTCAAATTCAGACGTCAGTCTAATGAATAGTTCTATACTCAACAGAAAAAGCAACAACCACAGGTCAAAGACGTGTCCAAGAGAACAAGTTTCAAGTGTGATCAGATAGGACATCTTGCACGAAAGTGTCTGAATTTGAAACCTGTGGATGTTGACAAAAAGAAGTCTGAAAATGTTAGAGAAACAGAATGTGAAACACAGGTCAACCAGATTTGATTCAAAACAAACTTGGAGGTATAACACAAACAAGTTTGTTTCGAACCAAAATTGGAAATCAAACCCAAATAGTTTCGATTCAAGACAGACCTGGAATTCTCACACACTCAGAGTCCGAACAACTCAAAGTTGGAAAACATCCGTTGATATGACAAAACCTCAAGAGTTTTGGGAACCAAAACTTGTTGTTCAAAATCAAAATATTCAAAAAGAGTCACATTTTTACCAAAGAGGTACTCCAAAAGGACAAACATGGAGTGTTAAGAAACAAGTGACTTTGATAAAAGATAAGAAAGTTGAAGTTAAAGATGAAAAAGTCTTTGTTCAAAATGACAAAGATTTTCCGAAGTTGAATGAAGCATATTGTGTTGAAATGCCTAAAGTCCAACAGACCTGGGCTAAATTGTTCAAGTAATCAAGTAGTTTGTATGTGCAGGTGCTCAATAAAACCAAAGATTGTGAGAATGGAAGTTGGAGCAGCCTGACACAACGAGGAGAGGAGGCTGCTGAACCCTGGTTTGGTTGAAACAGGAAGTTTGATTGTTTTTTGTATATAAATAAACAATATTTCAAAAACCCTAAAAATTGAAAATTTAAAAACCAAAAATATGTTTTTACTTTTGTCAAAAATTTCAAAAATACAAAAATATGTTGATTGAATACGCCGAAACCCTCACGACTGAACAAACATGATTAATTTCACAAGTTGAAAAATGGTTTTCAAACTGTAAAATATCAATGTGTTGTAAATCATGGGGGTATGTTAGATTTTCTGCAAATCAGTTCACTTGAAGCAGAAAATGGATGGCGATACAAAGCTATCAGTATTGGGTTGTCAAATTTTCTTTAAATGATTTTGCATTTTAGGGGGAGTAATATTGTTAGTAAATACAAAAACATTTGAAAATTTGAAAAAGCCAAAAACATGATCAAATTCGAAAATTGAGTTTTTGTGTAAAAAGAGTTGGAAAGTCAAAATGTGTTAAACGATCTCACCGTGGATGTGTCGGTAGATTTTTATACATTTAGTAAACTTTTTCGGGATATAAACCTAAATTCAAACTTGCTTATTTCGTGGGGAACACTACTTGGGTATATAGGTATCCCCTGAAATCTCGTTTGAAGGACCCCTCTTTCTGAGATACTAGGTCTTTATGCTTAGTGATATCTGGGGTATTATCCCGGGACTTCTGATTTTGCGGAAGCAATGGCCAAGTCCCCGGAGAATACTTTACACTTGCTTGAAATATAGCCTACCCTCAACATAAAAAATGATGAAACATTGAAAAAATATGTAAATCATGTGCTGTTGAAGAAAAGATCCTCTAAAGGGGACACACCAAAAGTCAAAGCCGTCATCTCTCTGCTGAACGGAAGTTTTGACCTGAGCTCTCACGGTTCTTCGCAATTTAACCCCTTACAAATATCATCTAGGTATACTCACCTGTAAGACTGAATATTGGGATCTGGATACGGGAGTATATTCAAGAGGTGAGACACATGAATGAGTTTAAGTTCCTAAAAACATCTAATTCGTATCCTGAATCAGTTGAAATTTGTGTGAAAATTTAAGTGGATCAGTATATCGACAATCTAAGTGAATTGTTTAATTCTTAATGTGTAACAAGCTCAACGGTACTTGTGACTTGTCATAAACTGATATGATCCTCTAACGCGAACTCAAACAAAAATATTGTCTGTAAATATGTTTGTACATATTTCATTATTGCTTTATATTTCAGAAAATACAAAAAGATTTTGATTCTGCTTTATTTTTTACAACTGATGTCTGAGATGCTGAGTTTCAAAATCTAAGTAAGCTGATTGTGTTTCTGAAAATAAAACAAGTTCATTAATTTGAAACTTGAAATTTTTTTAATAAAAAATCAAAAACAGTTTGTGAAATCTTCAAGGTCATTAGTTTGGACTTGGAAGATTAACTGTGAGGGATTTGGATTCTTTAATTGTTAAGAAGGCCAGGTTTTCGATTCTGAAACTGCTAATATTCATAAGATGTGTTAGTTTAGAAAGATTGAGTGAGCCAAGTTACAATTCCTGGATAGCTGAAATTTGAAATGCTGTTACTTATAAATGTTTGAGTGATTGCAGATGAGATTCCAGACTACTATTCCGACGGCTGAGTCTAAGGGGGAGTCTGAAGACGAGCTCGAAGCAAGGGGGAGCTTGTAACCGGAAAGCAAGGTGACGATCCCTAAAAGCACAGAAGCTTGACGAAAGGGGGAGCCTGAAGAAGTTGTTGATGATAGAGCCAGTGACAGATGCTGGTACAATAGTCAAAGAGAGAAGCTGATTAAAGAAGATAAAGAGTGATGGATACTTACAGTGTTAGACAATTTGGAAAGAGCATGAAGACTGATCAAGACTGAAGATGTGTCATGAAAAAGACTCGACACTGAAGACTTCGTCAACATCCAAGGGGGAGTCTGTTAGTGCAATATGTCTATTGACTTCATCTTGTATCGAGTCATGTAATGAGATAGAATAGGATAACCAGTGCCCGGGTTGCTAGAAACTGAGTTTTACATATTTAGTGGTAATTCCGCTTGAAACTGACAAGGACAGGTTCAAACGAAATTAACCTTGTTAATTTCGCTTGAACATGGCATTGTCAAGTTCAAACGAAATTAGCATTACTATATATAGGTGAGCACTTGTGTCATTTGTAACGGAATTAGGTTGTGTGATTCGGTAACGAAGTGCTGCCGGATTGTCTCCAGGTGCTGTAATTCTATTAGATTAATACAAGAGACATTTATAATTACATCGAGCGTCCGTTTCATTGATTCCGCCTTTGATTCGGATAAACAACTCTTCTAATCGACTCATTCGGGTCATACAACGATCCTACACCATGCTCATGGCAAAGACATGTAGAATGAATCACCAATCTTTTGTGAGACCATTTCTTTTGATTTCATTCTTGTAGTGAAAATCTCCGACATACTTCATTCCTTTGAATCCATCTAGAATTTCTTCCTTCTTTAAACGTAATGGATCCTTGTTACTATCTCCGAGACTTAAAACCCTTCGTACACTATCTTTTGTAACAATGACCTCCTTGTTCCGAACAGTTGCCGTGATCATCTTAACGTCATTACCGGTTTTAGATTTTGCTGTTCTCTAGAACTCTTCAACATGAATGGTGTAAATCATTGGATCTGCTTGGACGACATAGCTGATTTTGCTTGTATTTATCCAATCTACTACATCTTCAAAGTCTTTCGGTGCCGGTTGTATTGTGGTCGGCTGATTGTGTTTCTTTGTTTTTATCCCAAACTATATCCTTCATCATTCTGAAAAACTTACAAACGAGTCAAGTTAGATTACGAGTTCCGAAACATAACTGTTGGTTAATTAAGATATTCACAAGATATTTACATAAATATAATATATATAAACAAAATTATAAAATAAAAATGTTTACATTTTAAAAACAAAAATGGAAAGTAAAAAGTATTTATATATATAAACTGATTTTTTTCTTGAAGATAAAAATAAAGAATTAAATTCGCTGATATATCCGCTGACAAGACCCAAAAGTTTTTGTTGATTAGATTAAATACGTCGGCATCGTAAATCAATTACTCCAGACATGAGGGTCAACTACGCCGGTTACAGATATATTCGGTGGCCAAATCATTTAAATACACCAGAAACAAGTGTAAAGTCCTAAAAGCGATGATTGTGACCATAGATAACTACGCCGGCAATTGATCGCGAAGTTAAGTTAGGCCTCGAGACCCTAGTCAGCGTAGATGTTCATCTACATTGACAGATCGGTTGCTCGAACTCGCGTTTGAGACTTAATTCATCGACCATTTTCCATCTGATAACTTCGCTGGCTTTGAACAAATCCGCTCGATTCAAATTATCTAGGCTACATTCATCATGTTCTTGAAAAACCCTCTTTAAACACAACATCGCTGATCAAAACAAACACTATCCTAAGATTGCAGCCTGATTCATTTCAACGATGACTTCAATTAGTGTTTAATGTCTGACAAAATTATACCTTAATTTCGAAGATCAGATCTAATAATATGATATCAGATGTTTTGATGGAGAATATGAAGGTTTTGAGAGTGTGAAAAGAGATGAGTGGAAAAAGTTTGAAATGAAATTGATTTTTGATTTTTATATACAAGATATTTTACAGTTTGGCATATTATTAAATACACCCATTTAATAAATACGTCGTGTGGTATTTGCACAAAATGGAATCTTTCAAATTATTCAAACTGAAATACGCTCGTAAATTTCAATCTTTCTCGAAAAACGTGCCCATTTTCATTTAATAATGTGCAAAACTTAAAAATACTGTAAGGAAACTAAAAAATTGGGCAATTTGGACACCGAAATTCATTTTTCGATCGGGGAAGTTTCTTTTTCGCTGATTTCCTTGTATGTGACGCTCATCGACTTTCCTACAAAAGATCTTATTGCTAATACTTGTCAGTTTTTTTAAAATTTTCTTTTCAACTAATCAAGGCATAAGAAAAACTGTAAGTATGTTTGTCCTCTTAAATCCATGCATCCTTTTTTCAACATGTTTTTGATGAACTTGTTATCATGTTTTGGTAATATTGACAAAAGTTACGATGACCCCCACACAAGCTATAGAAATAGAACATTATGCCCGTGAGTCCCATATCAGGACATATCCCCGCGATCAAGGTATGCACAAAGGTTCCTCATAACAGGTGAGTATATTAACTTCATTCGTTTTACTTTTCAGTGATTGATAATTGGTGATCAGGTCAGTACTTCCGTACAACAGAGAGACCAATATCTAACGAGGGTTAAGACAAATACCAAAAACGTTACGATTTATGCATTTTTGCGCATTCGAATGACTCTCTATGAGAGCTTCTTCAATATAGGGTTTTTGGCCTCTTTGGCTCTTTTGAAAAGATATCATAATCGTGTCTAGGTCAGCATATATCTGGATGCAGCAAAAGAGCGACTATGATATCCCCGAATGATTAATCAATATAAAGACCCAAAATCTCGGACTTTGGCAATCTGTCAACGCAAGATTCACGATCATTAAGCCATATGCCGCAACGTGTTACTCGCAAGATGCATAATGCTGTGGATATCCAGAATTTTTGTGTAGACTTTATCTTTTTGTCGCCTAATCGCAGTTTACTCGTCGGTATTGCTGAATCTACTGACACGTCATTTCTTAGCACCCCGATTCTTCTTGTTTCTCTGTTTTTCAAGAAAAGACAAAGTGTTAGCAATTTTCTATCATTTCTTTTAACAGGTGTAAAAAATAAGCATCAATTTTTCTTGTTCTGTTTCTTTTTGATTTTCTGCGTATCTTCCTCCTAAAATTATATCTTCTTATATCCATTAACCGAAAAATGAAATTTTAATTAATAGAAAATCTTTTTGGTGGGCAACGTTTTATGATACTTGTTTTACTTTAAAAGAACGTTTTTTGAAATCACCAGAAAGCACAAATTTAAATGATAGAGTATGTACAAACGACGAAAATAACTAAGTTCATTTCCATTCAAGGAAATTGACCATTTCCAACTAGGTTACCAACTGGTTGAAACGAGTCTTGTCGAAGGCTTTCGTGAAGATGTCGGCCCTTTGCCGCGTTGAATCCACCAGCACCACTTGAATGTATCCCTTTTCATAAGTATCTCGAATTACGTGAATACGAAATTCGATATGCTTTGTCCTTGAGTGGTGGATTGGATTCTTCACAATTCCTAGATACGCTTCATTGTCGATGAATATCATAGTCTTCATGATGTTGATTCCTAATCCAGCAACTGATTCTGTATCCAGAGAACTTCTGAATAGCAACTGTAGGCCGCTGTATACTCAGCTTGAGCAGTAGAGGTGGACACTGTTGTCTGCGTTTTGCTCTGCCACGAGATTAGACGATTTCCCAAGAACTGACATCCTCCTGAAACTGATTTGCGATCAACCTTGCAACCTGCGTGATCACTGTCAGAATAAGCAATAAGATCAAAATTACTATCTTTAGGATACCCAAGGCCGAGTTTAGGTGTTCCTTTCGGATAGCAGAAGATTTGCTTCATCATAGCTTCATGAGATTCCTTAGGATTCGTCTGAAAATGTGCACAAATGCAGAAAGCCCACATAATGTCAGGCCTACTTGCGGTTAGATACATTAACGAGCCTATCATCGAGTGATTAAAAGACTTTTTCACTGGTTTTCCTTATAAATCGAGAGTGAGCTCGGTCTGAGTTGCGAACGGTGTGCCTGGGTTTTACAGTCGTTCATGTTGTAGTTTGCAAGAATATCCCTGACGTACTTGGCTTGATGAATAAGGATACCGTCCTCTCTCTGCTTCACTTCCAACCCTAAGAAAAACGTGAGCTCTCCCATCATGCTCATTTCGAACTTAGCCTTCATCACCGTCTCGAATTCTTTGCACAACGCTTCATCTGTAGACCCAAAAATGATATCATCCTCGTAAATTTGAACCAGCATCACATCATCACCGATCCTTTTAGTGAAGAGAGTCATGTCGATCTTCCCTCTTGTGCAAGGGCGTAGCTTAGTGGGGGGCCGGGGGGGGGGGGTGCCTGACCCCCCAAACTTCGCTCAGTAATGCCTGGTATGTAGTTTTCGTATAGAATTTTATAGGTATATATGTTTTCGACCCCCCGATTTTATAATTTCTAAGGTATAATTTTAGGTCCGGTGACTTCTGACCCCGCAGTCGGAAATCTCAAGCTTCGCCACTGCTCTTGTGTACCCACATTCCAAATGATATGTTGACAAAGTCTCATACCAAGCACGAGGGGCTTGGTGAAGACCGTAGAGAGCTTTGTCCAACTTATAGTAATGTCTTAAGAAGTGTGGATCTTCAAAGCCAAGAGGTTGACAAACATAAACTTCTTCCTTAACCTTTCTGTAGAGGAATGCACTCTTTACATCCATTTGAAATACCTGAAGTTTTTCTATGAGGCATAAGCCAGAAGGATTCTAATGGCCTCCAATCTTACGACCAGAGAAAAAACTTCTTCATAATCAATCCCCTCCTCCTGTCAAAAACCTTGAACTACCAGTCTTTCTTTGTTCTTGATAACCACACCACAATCATCCATCTTGTTGCGAAACACCTATCTTGTACCAATTGGATACGTGCCTTCAGGTAGATTAACTAGTTCCCACACCTTAAGCTTTCAGAACTGAGATAGTTCTTCTTGCATGGCCTACACCCAGCTGGAGTCTTGGATTGCTTCTTCGATATCATTTGGTATAGATTGAGAAAGAAAAGCGGCGTATAATCCTTTGTTGATGTCGTATGTCTATCCACGAGTACGCACGCCGTCTTCCACATAACCAATGACATTTTCAAGAGGATGATTTCGATTTGTCTTATATCCTGTGTTGGTTTGGGTTTCAATCTGTTGAGGAAGATTGGTAAAGTGTTTATCGACATAGATGATTGGTTGTCCATCTTCTTGAGTTGGTTCATCTACATTCGTCTGTGAAGAAGAAGCACCATTTTCAGATGCATTCTCAACCGAAGTGTCACCATTAGCTTCTTCAATAGGAAGAATCAGATCAGCTGCAAAGGGAGTGAAATGGGTGGTAAAAGAAGTGAAACCATAGTCTGGCAAATCAAACAGAGGTTCAATTATAGTTGCCTCAGCAGGTTCGGCTTCAGGAACGGTTTCGGGAATATCGAAGGTGTTGAATACCACGCCTACGTCGTAAAACCAATCGGGAGCACTTCCAATGTTATTATAGTTTCTTTCTTGAAAATCGACGTAGTAAGATTCGATCACCATATTGGTTCGCTTGTTGTAGATTCTATACGCCTTTTGAGTTGATGAATTGCCCATGAAATAACATATATCACTGACTGCTTCGAACTTGATTTGATTTTCTTGAGTATTGAGAAGAGTGCATAAGCATCCAAACAGTCTGAAGAAATCTATCAGAGGCTTGCGTTTGAAAAGAAGTTCGTAAGATGTTTTCCCGTGAGGTTTAACAATTAGAACTCTATTAAAAAAATAGCATGCTGTGTTGACTGCCTCTGCCCAGAAGATGATTGGAAGCTTCGAATCCACGAGCATAGTTCTAGTAGCTTCGATGAGTGTTTTGCAACCCCATTTTGTTGAGGAGTTCTGGCTGCGCTGTACTGAATGCGAATTCCTTTCTCTTCACAGAAGGATATGAATGTTTGATTCTTGAATTCCGATCCATTATCACTTCTGATTGACTTGACCTTCAGTTTGGTGATGTTCTTGATCAGGGGAATGAAAGACTTAAGGATGAAAGCTGTCTCGCTTTTAGTTTCAAGAAAATAAACCCATGAGAAACGAGAGAAATCATCTTTAATCACCAAGCACTAAGAACTTTTAGCAAGACTTTTAACACTAACAGGACCAAAGAGATCCATGTGCAACAATTGCAAAAGGCGCAATTATCGTATTCACTACTTTGGACTTGTGCGGATTTTTGTGTTACTTGCTGACGTACGTGCAGGTGTATATATTTTTTAGTATAGTTATAGCTCTTTTTAATTGCCGATTTCAAGTTTTAAATTTATAAAACACGATATGCTACTATCACTCTACACACACGCTAGGGAAAGTGCACCCATCGCTGACGTAGTATAGTGAGGCAAGATACCGTGGTCGTCTAAGGACACAAGAGCTTTTAATACTGGATTATCGTTAATGTTTAATCAAACCAAACTTTGAGAAAAGATTTTTAAACTAATAAAAAGATAAAAACAGAAAAAAAAACGGATAGACAAGAAAGAATCATGTGGACTGACTTATCTTTCATGTACCCTTTTGATGATTTCCGCACATTGGGCATTTTAAGAGATTATCTTAGTTATAGTAGTAGGTCCTTCTTGTGAAGGCGACGTTACCCTCAACGTAGTGGTTTGAGTCAGCAAGGATACAATCCCACTAGGTCGGAATATTGAAACATAATTAAGTAAGTTATTAATGCAAAATGTGGTGGGCCCCTTTCCAGCCAGCGATCACCCTCAACCCGTTGGTCTGAGTCAGCAGGGATACAGTCCTTGCAGGGTTGGTTTAAAGTTTTAATAGTAGTTTATGAATAAGGGGTTCAAGTGGTTTCTTACTCTCAGTCGGGCCGGTCATTCCCGACCAATCCATGGAGTAGTACTAAACTTGAACCAGGTTCTCGCAAGATCTATACACTGAACGAGACACAAAATTACCCAACCACCCTTCTAACCCCCTTCCAAGTAGTTAACGTGCTTTATATAAACCGTAAAGACAGAAATATGAAGAATGGTTAAGTAGATTCGCCTTCAATATAAAAAAAGCTAATAATTAAGTCATTAATACGTACCCAATTAAAAAGTTGCCAAAGATTGGAAATCATTAAAGAAATACATAAAAGATATGTCTTCATCAAGTGTTGTAAGAATTTATCCAAGCATGGCCTCTGTTTGACAAAGATTCTTACTATCAATCTTGGATCCCGAGACTACACACACACACTCTAAAAGATGGAAAATGGATGATGGTGGTGGATGATGGTGGTGGATGATGGTGTTGTAGTGGTGGCAGAGTGGTGGCAAGTGAGAGAGAAGTGGTTTGCCAACGGATGGTTTGAAGTGGAACCAAGCACTTCTATTTATAGTTGAAATCAGAAGCTCCACCATGGCCCGTGCCCGCATGGCACGGCCCCGTAGTCATTTCTCTCTCTCTCTCTCTTCCTCATTAACTGCTTGTTAGTTCTTGTACTAACACGGCCCTGTGTGTCAACGGAACGGCCTGTGGCAAAGTACTTGTTGTACTATCGCAGATTCTGAAAATCTTTTAGTTAACCATGCCCCGTGTTGGCTGCAAGTTTTGTCTTTTGCAGTTGTCTTTTCTTCTGCACAGCATCGACCTTCGGACACGACCCGTGTCTGGTTGACACGACCCCGTGTCGAGTCTTCTTTTCTTGCTATTTTGTGGTTTGGATGTGAATCGGGGCTTGGCAAGTTGTGTCAATTCCTCCTTCTTTACACTTATGTTGGTTTTTGCTGTCGTTTTGCTCCTTTTGCACATTTAAGCTCTTTTAACCCTGAAAACTAAAAAGGAACAAAATCACAAGCTTTTTCCAACATTAGTACTAAAAAGGGTTGCTTTTACGCCGTATTTGATATAATTTATATGTTGCATTTTAATTACATCAAATACCCCCACACTTGAATCTTTGCTTGTCCTCAAGCAAAACTCTATTACGTGGCTTACACACCTAAACGGAATAGGTAGAAGAGAAGGTTTTTGTCTCATCTTTAGAGTGTCGGGAATCCAAGTTCTAATTTTATTTACAATCTTATTCGTTAGGATTTATTTAAATCACAATTTAAGAAAAATTATTTACGTTGGGCATAACATGCCTTTATAAAATTCTATTTAGTTATATACAAATTTACACACCTCACAAGTGGTCACTCAACACTCGGCCGATGATGTATTAAGTGAAAACGCTCGTGCCCATTTTGGAACTTACTCTTACCATAGGCTTGACAATCGATCAAACCTCCTCCTTTTGACGTTAAATCCTTATAAATATCAAGAGGGCTTTGAAGGGTAGGTGGTGGTTCGGGTTTGGTATGTTTTATTGGAAAAGGGTGAAAAGGCGTAAAATATCAATTTTTCTATTGCTTTGTGGCTTAGCAAAAAATACTTTAGCATATTTTTTTTTTTATTTTTCTGAATTTTTTTGTGGCTAAGTTTGAAACTGAGCCATAATCGTAATTTCATAACCTATAAGTTTACAAAAATGAAAGATGAAAAATGAAAAAGGTTTGTTTTTGTGGGTTTGAAATGAAAAGGTTTTAAAGGTTCAAAGGGTTTAACTACGGGGTGATTTTGGATAAAGCAAAGAAAAATAAAGGTTTTGTTTTTGAAAAATGGTTTGGTCCTAATGCCTCCATCATTTACTTACTTGGATTTTTGTCGGTAAGGACTTGGAACGCATCCCATTATCAGGTTCTATATTCGTGAGAACCAAACAGGCTATTCACACAAGAAACGAAAGTTGAGCAATTAGTGTAAATGCATATTTGTATGCTCGGTAATGGCTCAAAACTCACTTTTGTAGGAAAAAGGGTTGTAGTGTAAAAATGTATATATAAACAAATTTTACAAAGATTTAACATGCCTGTTTTTTTAATTTACTAAATTGGTTCTTTTTATCACGACGCTATCAGTTGTAAATTCATAAAAACATAATTTTTAGAATTTGTTTTACCCAACTAAACCAAGATAAGTAAAAAAATGAAAAGAATAATTTTGAAAAAGTTTGGGGTGATTAGCGGTTCCAAGGCGAGTTTTATGTAAGGCTTGATTTAGGACAAACGATTCAAGGTTTTTATTATCCCCCTCACTTAAATTACACATTACCCTCAATGTGTCCCAAATAGGATCTATTTTGGAAAAATGTGTAAAAAGTGTGAAAATAACAAAAATTTTTGGTTAGTGGCACTTGCAGCACGGGGGCGTGCTATGGGGACACGACTCCGTATCCAAAGTGCCAGTAACAAAATAAAATAAGAAGACTTACAGTGGGGTGGCCCACGGGGGCGTGCTGGGTGAGCACGACCCATGCCACCTTCTGGCAGAAAAAATTCTTACAACAGTAAGTTGGGCATAGGGGGCGTGCTGGGTGAGCACGGCCCCGTGCTGCAGCTACTGTTTTGCAGTTTATGACTCAGGAGGCCTCTGATTTACGTGCATGGGTTCCATTTTTCATCATCCATCTGGTGTTTCCGCTTTCTTTAACACATTTATTTAAAATAACACCATCCAATCATCTATTTCATTAAAAATAAAAACATTACAAGAAATTAAAAATTACAAACCTACATAAAACTAAGATAGATAGGATCTTGAGAATGCCTCTCCAAGATCATTTTTTTGAACAACCCTAAAGCTACATTTATAGATTTATGAATGCTAGATGATGGAGGACTAGAGCTTTTGTGGGAAATACTCAATCTAGAGGTCGTTGAGCATCTCTTTGATCTCCCTTGGTAAGAAGATAAAGGGTTCATCTTCTACCTCCTCTTGAGGGGGAGCGGAATTTATCGGGACCTCGAAGGTAGCATTGATAGGGGGAGGTTCCAGAATCTCGACTTCCCATCCCGTAGGTTGTATGACCTCATTAGCTAGGTTCCAATATTCTTATGGGAAGATTGGCTCCATAGGAGGCAAAGCCAAGATATTCAACCTTTGATGTAAAAGGTTGATTTCTCTGAAACAATCTTCTAGCCCCATGGTAAGATAGTTAACACGGTCTATGAGAACCTCCTCCACTAAGGTCATCTCATCAAGACTCTCTCTCAAGGCACTCACATATCTTACGAGAGTGGCCTCGAGTGAGAACCTTCTCCCCCTTCTCTAGTTTCTGGAGCTTGTTGATGACGTTCCACCTTGCTGGCTTGACATCTTGAGAGAAAATGACTAACCGTTAAAAAGATATGGAAGATCAGAATGCTCAGCACGGCCCCGTGCTAGAGTGGCACGGCCACGTGCTGCTCCATCTGCTCCAGATTCTTAGCTCTATAAATTTTATTTTAAGTTAGATTTGACTGATTTTTAACTTTCTAAACGTAAATAACTTAAAATAATGTTTTACTAAAGTGAATTTTCAAAACTTTGAGCTAAGAATCAAGAGTATGACCCTCCTATTGAAGCTTTAAGCTTCAATGGAGTTTCATGAAGAATGAAGAAGGGGGAATGCACAAAAGAGGAAAGGACAAGAAGGTCAAATGAGACCTTTTTAAGAACATACCTATTGGGGTATGTGTGAAGAATCTCCAAGATCTTGCCCTTTTGGAATGGTTCCAAACATTCTCCTGAAGGCTGACTTTATAGACAGTGACAGCACGTGGGCATGACCCTGTGCCTGGGAAGCACGTCTCGTGCCGGATACATGTGTCAGAGAGTGTTGTCCATTAGTAGAACACGACCTACGTCATTACTGACACGACCCCGTGCCAAAAAAAAATGAGGGGTACGACCCCGTGTTAGTTCGGTAGGCCCCATGTTTTTAGAAGAATGTTGGGCATGGCCCCGTGTTCAAGGAACACGGCCCTGTGTCAGAGCTTATGAAGTTCGTCTAGGTATTTAAGGAATTATCCGACATCGGGTGGTTCCTTACTGGTTGGTACAACACCGTACTGTCGGATATACCCCAGACTTAGGCGAGGGGTACGAAAATGCAAGAGGTTATCGGAAAGGTTGTGACAACTGGCACGAAACCGGTAATTTCCGTACACTTTAATTATTAATTAATGACAGCAATTATGTGCTTAAATGTCAACATTGACTGATTACATGATAAACAAGTGAATTCATGCATGTTGTATACTACAAAATATTGCTTTATGCATAAACGAGAGCGTTGCGTCAGAAATACTAGTAAACTCACCGGTAAGACACTTTGTGTCAACAGAACTGCAGAAAGCAGTCAGACATTAGAATTGGAGCCTAGGTGTAGGTCCAACAACAAGAATACATTAAAATCCAAGAGTACATACAAGGGTTTAATATATATACTCTCCGGAAGCAAAAATAAGCACTAAAAAGCACCCGAAACGCACTTTAAGTACAGAATTTTAATAAATTCAGCTCTAAACAGCTTTTAACAACATAAATATTATGCAGAAATTACGTTTTATTATCCAGAATATTTCCCTAATTGTCGGGAATTGAAAGGGTTACAAAAGGGTACATAAAAGACATTACAAGGTGCAATTTAGCACTTTAACGAACCGGTATCTAACCGAACAACCGGGCATTACCCGGAACACCAAAATATTGCTAGAAGCAATATTTAATTAATTCTTGGCTAGTTATGATCCCCGAACACCCTAACACCCACTAAAACATCTAGTAACTAACACATGTAACTAGATACTTGGATTTGAATGATGAATTAACTAATTGGTTAAAAATTTCAATTAGACCCCCTTCCCCCTAGCAAAGAAATCGGCCCATGTGCCTATTAGAGGGATTTTGTTTGAATTTTTAATAAGATATGTTAAGTACTATATGGACATAAGAACCAATGGTTAAGTCCATGTTGGAGGATATAAGGACCACCCTTTAGATCACAACTTCATTCCACCAACACATCTCAACACTTCATCTTCTTCTCTCCCTCCCTACCTTCGGCCGAAACCCAAGCACCACCGTCATCATTTTTCGATCAAGCTCCATTAATTCCAAGTTCATATAGAGGAGTTAGAAGGTGATTCCTGAAGCTTGGAGTTCACGGATCTTGAAGGACCACTCACACTTGCCTTTATCCACTCAATCTTCATCCTTGTTCTTCCCCTAGCTTTAAGCTAGTAGTAAGCACCTTCAACACTCTTATTTACTTCTATTTTTAGTGGTTAAAAGACTTTTTATAATGAAAATCTTATGAACACTAAAGAACATGAACTTGAAACTTAAACATAAACTTCACATAAGATGATACATGGATGAAATAATGTTGTTTGGTGTGTGTATGTTACTTGCTAGTTGATTTCTTGGGTTGATGATGATAACCATCACATGGAGCTTGCTAGATGAGGTTTAAACACATAATCTAGCAAGAAGGAGGAGGATTATGTAACAAACTAGAATAATCATCTTCTTGTCTAGTCATGAACTTGATAAATAAATGTCTTCTTGTAAAATAAAGATAAAAAATGAGTTATAATCTTGTAGATCTAAGTATCCATGAGTGGTTTTTCAAAAGAACCAAGTTAAAAATACAAGTTTTACTTAATCTTGGTTCTTAAATAAATAAACCTTATTTTTGGTGGTTAATAAAGTAAAGATACACATGTGTAACAAGAAAAATACAAGAAGTAGTATTTTTAGAAAATATGGTCACAAGTTGTAAAGAACTAAATTCTTTAAAAATGAAGCTTTTAAAGAAACAAACACACTTTAAAGAGTAACAAGACTTACTAAATACTCTAGTAAGTTACTACGCATTTTTGTAAATTTTCAAGTTCATGAAATAGAGAAATTAGTATATATTGTTGTTGATTGTTGTTGAAAATTTGGTTGTTGATGAATTAAAAGAAAATAAACAAATGTTTTGAAAACATGGGAAACCTCGATTTTTAGGGGAAACTCTGTCAAAATTTCTATAAATTTTGACACTTAGAAAAATATAAGTTTTTGAGAAACTTATTCCCTAAAAATGTGTCTAAAAATATTAACAAGGTTTCCATAATTTTTGGTGATAAGAAATGATGATTTCTCCAAGATTAAAATTTATATTAAGTATGTATATTTTTTTGAGAAAAATATATATATTATTTGATCACCAAACTTTGTGCTAAGTGTATGTAGTATGTGTTATACGTGCTAGTGGTTTAGGACCTGAAAATACACTAAATACTCTTGAGAAGTAAAAACACAAAAATACACATACAACATACAAGATACATAATTCGGGTGCAAAGTGCAAAATACAGAAAGCTTATATTTATTTTTGGGAAAATAATATAAGTAAGACACTTAGTTAAAAATATAAAATATTTTTAACAAGAAAACATATACATAAAAGACAGTGACTCGTACTTGTACGATACAAGTCTAGTGACTAACGTTAAGAAAACGCATATAGGTCACGACGTTAATTAAGCAAATCCGGTGGAGTTTACGACGCAAGGAACGCAAATTTGTGAGTTCATGCTTCCCCCTTTTTCTTTAACTGTTTTCAGTTTTATAACTTCAGGGGTGAAATACATGTACAAATGTTACAATGCTTATAAATGGTATGATACAAATACAAGAAGCACACTTGGTGAGAACGAGTACCGAGTGTGATGTGTTTTGAGAAATGATACGAGAAATCGTGTCACGAATAGGGTACCATAAGCACCATTAATCAACAATATACCTAGACCGCAGAACAAAAGGTTAGATCTAACGGGTGCCGAGCAGCCACACTCTTGGTGAGGACGAGTACCGAGTAGTGCTTTTGTGTCTCAGAATATGCCAACTAGAAAAATGCCTAAGGTTTGGTGACTTCCTATGTCGTGTCACATGTTAATGGGTTTGCAACCCATTAACAATCATGATACTTACAGGAATACTTTATTTACATAAGATTCATACCATACTAAAACTTGATTTATACTTGAGTACGTGGGGTACACAAGTAAACTTGAATTATACATGTGTACGTGGTGTACACATGAATACTTGATTTTTGTATACAAACTTGATTTATACATGACACAAACTATGTTTTCATACAAAGTATACAAACGTGAAATACAAAAACTGCATGAATTCACACCAACATTATGTTGACGTTTTTTTCAAAACTCACATGTATTTCAGGTAACTAGAAGTGGATGTGCGCGCGGTCTTACTCATGCTCGTGGATGTCGCTTATGCTTATCTTTAAATAAAGTTGTAAACTTTTTAAGACAATGTTTTATGCTATCTCGCGATGTAAACGCTAACGTATGTTTTCAAATTATGAAATGTTTGGTATTTGAAGATATTTTTATGAGCATGTAGAATGTTTACTAATCGTATGCAATGAAAACCTTTCATGATCACACCTCGTGCTTCCACCGCAGAAAGGGGTGTGACAGATTGGTATCAGAGCTGCGATTGTAGTGAACCAGGATTCCTTCTCGAGTCTAGTCTACAATCTCTAGGATCCTTTCACGAAAATAATTTTTAAAGAGTTTTCATTGCATAAAACGTCCCGCGACATCCACTACCTGAAGCTGTCTACACGAGTCGAGAAAAGACACTACGAGACTTTGGGTGCACATGAGTAGCACTTGTCGTTGACTAGAAATGGAATGTCACAAGTAAACGTGACTTTACCTGAAAGCAATGGCCTATCTGAAGGAAGAAATACGCGGATGAAATGAAATTGTGCGGACTGTGCAATGAGTTACGTAATTATGGATGCATACATAATTATGGAATTCAGTGCATAGAAACCACAGCAAGTCTTGTCACGTATAGATTCCCTTAGTGCTAGCCTACTAAGTACTCTGCTAGAGTAATAATTGTTTGATGTCACTTATGTGGTATATACCTGTGAATATATATACTACTACTGTCTAGTATGACGATATCAAAAAAATGTCTAACCCTGTTGTGTTATGTTCTGTCAGAACATGGCACCCAGGAAAGCTGTGAATGCTCGCAATGATGATCAACCTCCTCCTCCCCCACTGCCAAGAACCGCTGAAGAGCTGAACGCTCTACTGGAAGAAAGGATCTTCGCTGCTATCGCCCAGTACGAGGCGAACCGTACTCAAGACAGTGGAGGACCAAGCAATGCTAGACGTAACGGGCATGGAGATTCATCTGGAGGAAACGCAGCTCAAGGCTGCACTTTCAAGCAGTTCCTCGACTGCAAGCCGATGAACTATGACGGCACAGGAGGTGCAGTAGCATTTATACGCTAGACAGAGAAGACTGAAGCTACTATCCACATGAGCAAGTGTACCGCAGATCAACAAGTCACCTTTGCTACTGGGTTATTCGTCGATGAAGCTATGACTTGGTGGAACTTGCAAGCCCAAACCTTGGGCGATGATGCCGCTTATGGCCTAACTTGGGATGAACTGAAGGAAAGAATGAGAGAGAAGTATTGCTCTCGTGCTGAACTCCAAAGACTGGAGACGGAGTTCTGGCACTTGACCATGGAAGGTGCTGACATTAATGGTTATACTCGAAGGTTCCACGATCTGTCTAGAGTGCTTCCCTACATGGTGACTCCCGAATTCAAGCGCGTTGAACGCTGCATTTGGGGACTGGCCCCAGAGTTTCGTGGCATGGTGACGTCAGCCAAACCACAAACAATCACCAAGGCTGTAACCCTGGCTGTTAGCCTTACTGAAGATTGTGTTCGTACGAAGAAGTTATCATTGAACCCAACATAGAAGACCGAGACGCATGCTGAGTCGTCCGGTGACAAGAAAAGGAAACATGCAAACCTGAACCAAGCAACTCGGTTTCAATAAGAAGAGCGACACTAACCTGCCTCAGGAGACGAAAACCCTTGCAACCAAAGGATACCAAGGCACCATGCCTAAATGCCAAAAATGTAAGTTTCATCATGAAGGAGCTTGTCGCATCCCAAGGTGCGACAAATGTGGTAGATTGGATCATCAAACAGAAGACTGTTGGGGAAAAGGAAAGAACCGGAATGGAAATGGTGCTGGTAACAAGAATGGTAACGGGATGGGGCGGAACCAAGGATGCTTCAGTTGTGGAAGCAATGATCATTTCATGAAGGACTGCCCAAAGGGAAACAATGCTCAGGCTCGAGCATTTGTGATTGGAGCAAAGGACGCACGCGAGGACCCTAATGTGGTCACCGGTATGTTTCTCATTAACAATCACTTTGCATCCATATTATTTGACACTGGCGCCGATTATAGCTTCATGTATGTGGAATTTAAATGCATGCTTGGAATAGAATCTAGTAGATTAGAAATTCCTTACTCCATAGAACTAGCCAATGGTAAACTTGTTGAATCGGGCGAAGTCGTTAGAGGCTGCTCACTAGAACTTGGTGAACGAAATTTTAGCATCGACCTCTTACCTATTCAATTGGGTAGCTTCGATGTAGTAGTCGGAATGGACTGGCTGTCCAAGAACAAAGCTGAAGTTATTTGTCACGAGAAAATCATTCGCATTCCGTTAACGAATGATGAAACTCTCATCGTGCATGGAGAAAAATGAGACGCGCCTCTTCGAATCATCAGTTGTATGAAGGCACAGAAGTGCTTAAGAAAAGGATGTGTTGCCTTCCTAGCACACGTTGTAGATAAGAAGGTTGTAGGGCCGAAACTCGAGGACATTCCTGTGGTGAAGGAATTCCCTGATATTTTTCCCGAAGATCTGCCAGGACTACCTCCACAATGACAAGTCGAATTCCGTATAGACTTGGTTCCAGGAGCCGCTCCTGTGGCCAAGGCCCCCTATCGACTGGCACCATCCGAAATGCAAGAATTATCTACACAACTCCAGGAGTTGTTGGATAAAGGATTTATAAGGCCAAGCTTCTCGCCCTGGGGAGCTCCAGTATTGTTCGTAAAGAAGAAGGGTGGAACTCTGCGAATGTGTATCGACTACAGGGAACTAAACAAGCTCACGATCAAGAATCGGTATCCACTACCGAGGATTGATGACTTATTTGATCAATTGCAAGGATCAAGCTACTATTCCAAGATCGACCTTCGATCTGGATACCATCAGTTAAGGATACAAGAAGAAAGCATACCAAAGACCGCATTCCGAACGCATTATGGACACTACGAGTTCCTTGTGATGCCATTTGGGCTGACGAATGCACCAGCGGTCTTTATGGATCTAATGAAGCGTGTATGCAAACCATATCTCGATAAATTCGTGATTGTATTTATTGATGATATCTTGATTTACTCGTGAACGAAAGAAGAGCACGAGCAACATCTCAGAACCATCTTGGAACTACTGAAGAAAGAGAAACTTTATGCGAAGTTCTCAAAGTGTGAATTCTGGATTTGCGAAGTACAATTTCTTGGTCACGTTGTGAATGAGAAGGGCATTCATGTAGACCCATCCAAGATTGAAGCAATAAAGAATTGGGAAGCTCCCAAAACCCCAACTGAAGTTCGACAAGTTTTGGGCTTAGCGGGCTATTATCGGCGATTCATCAAGAATTTCTCAAAGATAGCTCAACCGCTAACGACCCTTACTCAGAAAGACAAGAAATACGACTGGGTCACAAACAAGAAGAAGCCTTCCAGTTACTTAAAAACAAGCTATGCGATGCACCGATATTATCACTACCCGAAGGCACTGAAGACTTCGTGGTATACTGCGACGCCACACGACAAGGCTTGGGTTGCCTGCTCATGCAACGCCAGAAAGTCATCGCTTACGCTTCAAGATAATTGAAGGTACATGAAAAGAATTATACCACGCACGACTTGGAACTCGGCGCGGTGGTATTCGACTTGAAGATCTGGTGACATTATCTCTATGGTACTCGATGTACAATCTTCACAGATCACAAAAGCCTACAACACATATTTGATCAGAAAGAACTAAACATGCGACAACGACGTTGGGTCGAGCTGCTGAACAATTATGACTGTGAGATTAAGTACCATCCTGGGAAGGCAAACGTTGTAGCAGATGCACTAAGTTGAAAAGAAAGGGTTAAGACCCTAAGGGTTCGAGCTTTGGAAATGACCATTCGAATGAACCTCACTGCACGCATTCGTGATGCACAACAAGAAGCCCTTAAGGAAGAAAATCGTAGAGCTGAATACCTCCGGGGTATGCTGAAATACATGGTGCCAAACGAAGAGAGAGCCTTATACTTCAAGAAGCGTATTTGGGTTCCACTCTATGGCGGTATTCGAGAAGTCATCCTTGATGAAGCACACAAATTGAGATACTCGATCCATCCAGGATCGGACAAGATGTATCAAGACTTGAAAGAATACTACTGGTGGCCGAGACTTAAAAGCGATGTTGCTGTCTATGTTGGAAAATGCCTAACCTGTGCTAAGGTTAAAGGTGAATATTAGAAACCGTCCGGCCTACTACAACAACCAGAGATACCCATGTGGAAGTGGGAGCAAATCTCGATGGACTTCATAACGAAATTACCCAAGACCCCTAGAGGGCAGGATATGATATGGGTAATAGTTGATCGGTTAACAAAGTCTGCGCACTTCCTACCGATCCGAGAAAAAGACAGCACTGGAAAGCTTGCTGAGATATACTTAAGAGAAATTGTGGCACGACATGGAGTGCCTATCTCAATCATTTCAGACAGAGATGGACGCTTTGTCTTAAGAATCTGGCAATCCTTTCAGGAAGCCTTTGGATCTCGGCTAGATCTAACCACAACTTTCCATCCACAAACAGACGGCCAGAGTGAACGGACTATACAAACATTAGAAGATATGCTTCGCGCATGTGTCATGGATCTAGGCGGCAGCTGGGTTACTCACCTACCTTTAGTTGAGTTTTCCTACAATAACAGTTATCATACAAGCATAAAAGCCACACTGTTCGAAGCTCTGTATGGCCGCAATTGCCGGTCGCCCTTATGTTGGGCAGACGCTGGAGATAAATGTATGGTTGGTCCTGAACTTGTGCAAGAGACAACCGGCATGATTATGCAGATCCGAGAGCGCATTAAGGTGGCCCGAGATCGACAAAAGAGCTACGCTGATCAAAAACGAAAACCGTTACAGTTCGAGGTTGGAGATAAAGTTTTGTTAAAGGTCTCACCTTGGAAGGGCGTAGTCAGATTCGGAAGACGTGGGAAGCTGAATCCACGATACATCGGACCATTCAGAATCTTGGAAAGAATTGGTACCGTGGCATACAAGTTGGAATTACCGGAAGAACTTAATGGAGTACATGATACGTTCCATGTATCCAACCTCAAGAAGAGTCCAACACAAGAAAACGTGATCATCCCGGTGGATGAAGTACATATTGATGACGCCCTCCGATTTACAGAACAACCCATTGAGGTTACCGACTCGAAAGTCAACAAGACAAGGAGGAGCACTGTTAAACTTGTCAAAGTACGTTGGAACTCTAAGCACGGACCCGAGTACACTTGGGAACGTGAAGACCAGTTCAAAGAAAAGTATCCCCACCTATTCAAGAAGACTCCTGTGAGAGTTAGTTCAGCCTGAATTTCGGGACGAAATTCTTTAACGGGGGGAGACTGTGACAACTGGCACGGAACCGGTAATTTCTGTACACTTTAATTATTATTTAATGACTGCAATTATGTGCTTAAATGTCAACATTGACTGATTACATGATAAACAAGTGAATTCATGCATGTTGTATACTATAAAATATTGCCTTATGCATAAACGAGAGCGTTGCGTCAGAAATACTAGTAAACTCACCGGTAAGACACTTTGTGTCAACAGAACTGCAGAAAGCAGTCAGACATTAGAATTGGAGCCTAGGTGTAGGTCCAACAACAAGAATACATTAAAACCCAAGAGTACATACAAGGGTTTAATATATATACTCCCCGGAAGCAAAAATAAGCACTAAAAAGCACCCAAAACGCACTTTAAGTACAGAATTTTAATAAATTCAGCTCTAAACAACTTTTAACAACATAAATATTATGCAGAAATTACGTTTTATTATCCAGAATATTTCCCTAAGTGTCGGGAATTGAAAGGGTTACAAAAGGGTACATAAAAGACATTACACGGTGCAATTTAGCACTTTAACGAACCGGTATCTAACCGAACAACCGGGCATTACCCGGAACACCAAAATATTGCTAGAAGCAATATTTAATTAATTCTTGGCTAGTTATGATCCCCGAACACCCTAACACCCACTAAAACATCTAGTAACTAACACATGTAACTAGATACTTGGATTTGAATGATGAATTAACTAATTGGTTAAAAATTTCAATTAGACCCCCTTCCCCCTAGCAAAGAAATCGGCCCATGTGCCTGTTAGTGGGATTTTGTTTGAATTTTTAATAAGATATGTTAAGTACTATATGGACATAAGAACCAATGGTTAAGTCCATGTTGGAGGATATAAGGACCACCCACTAGATCACAACTTCATTCCACCAACACATCCCAACACTTCATCTTCTTCTCTCCCTCCCTACCTTCGGCCGAAACCCAAGCACCACCATCATCATTTTTTGATCAAGCTCCATTAATTCCAAGTTCATCTAGAGGTGTTAGAAGGTGATTCCCGAAGCTTGGAGTTCACGGATCTTGAAGGACCACTCACACTTGCCTTTATCCACTCAATCTTCATCCTTGTTCTTCCCCTAGCTTTAAGCTAGTAGTAAGCACCTTCAACACTCTTATTTACTTCTATTTTTAGTGGTTAAAAGACTTTTTATGATGAAAATCTTATGAACACTAAAGAACATGAACTTGAAACTTAAACATAAACTTCACATAAGATGATACATGGATGAAATAATGTTGTTTGGTGTGTGTATGTTACTTGCTAGTTGATTTCTTGGGTTGATGATGATAACCATCACATGAAGCTTGCTGGATGAGGTTTAAACACTTAATCTAGCAAGAATGAGGATGATTATGTAACAAACTAGAATAATCATCTTCTTGTCTAGTCATGAACTTGATAAATAACTATCTTCTTGTAAAATAAAGATAAAAAATGAGTTATAATCGTGTAGATCTAAGTATCCATGAGTGGTTTTTCAAAAGAACCAAGTTAAAGATACAAGTTTTACTTAATCTTGGTTCTTAAATAAATAAACCTTATTTTTGGTGGTTAATAAAGTAAAGATACACATGTGTAACAAGAAAAATACAAGAAGTAGTATTTTTAGAAAATATGGTCACAAGTTGTAAAGAGCTAAATTCTTTAAAAATAAAGCTTTTAAAGAAATAAACACACTTTAAAGAGTAACAAGACTTATTAAATACCCTAGTAAGTTACTACGCATTTTTGTTAATTTTCAAGTTCATGAAATAGAGAAATTAGTATATATTGTTGCTGATTGTTGTTGAAAAATTGGTTGTTGATGAATTAAAAGAAAATAAACACATGTTTTGAAAACATGGGAAACCTCCATTTTTAGGGGAAACTCTGTCAAAATTTCTATAAATTTTGACACTTAGAAAAATATAAGTTTTTGATAAACTTATTCCCTAAAAATGTGTCTAAAAATATTACCAAGGTTTCCCTAATTTTTGGTGATAAGAAATGATGATTTCTCCAAGATTAAAATTTATATTAAGTATGTATATTTTTTTGAGAAAAATATATATATTATTTGATCACCAAACTTTGTGCTAAGTGTATATAGTATGTGTTATACGTGCTAGTGTATTAGGACCTGAAAATACACTAAATACTCTTGAGAAGTAAAAACACAAAAATACACATACAACATACAAGATACATAATTCGGGTGGAAAGTGCAAAATACAGAAAGCTTATATTTATTTTTGAGAAAATAATATAAGTAAGACACTTAGTTAAAAATATAAAATATTTTTATCAAGAAAACATATACATAAAAGACGGTGACTCATACTTGTACGATACAAGTCTAGTGACCAACGTTAAGAAAACGCATATAGGTCACGACGTTAATTAAGCAAATCCGGTGGAGTTTACGACGCAAGGAACGCAAATTTGTGAGTTCATGCTTCCCCCTTTTTTCTTTAACTGTTTTCAGTTTTATAACTTTGGGGGTGAAATACATGTACAAATGTTACAATGCTTATAAATGGTATGATACAAATACAAGAAGCACACTTGGTGAGAACGAGTACCGAGTGTGATGTGTTTTGAGAAATGATACGAGAAATCGTGTCACGAATAGGGTACCATAAGCACCATTAATCAACAGTATACCTAGACCGCAGAATAAAAGGTTAGATCTAACAGGTGCCGAGCAGCCACACTCTTGGTGAAAGTTATAAGACGAAGGGGTTAAATGTGTCAACATGTTAACTCTTACCTCTGAGTGACCTTTTAACGAACCTGGAGCTTTGTAATGTCCAATTATAATTCCGAGAATGCTAAATGATAATTACATAAGGTTTCGATATCATTATTTAATAAGTTGTGCAAAATCTTAAGAACAAGTGGTAAAAGCGTCAACAAGAGAAATTAGTGCCTTTCGGATGATCTCTAACTGATCGGAAGCCTAATAATGTTTATTATTAGTCCCAAGATTCTTAAAAACTAACTATGGTGGTCAATAGTGCTAAAAATGAAAGTTAAATAAAGATATAAAGGACTAGGGACTAAAACTGCCAAGTTTGAAACTTGTTTTACCGGAATCGAGGAGTGTCGCGGGGCACTACAGCCCACACTGATCTCTTTCGCGGCCCGCGAGGAAATGCCCAGTAGCGAAAAACTGGACAGCTGCATGTTGCAGCCTTGTACACCGCCTTTGCATGCCTGAAACTCGAAACCAGGGCTTGTTTGATGGTTTTTACTGACACTAGGACACTTGGGAACATCTCTTAACACCTGGATTGATCTTGAGGATCCTTGTTTCACTATAAATAGGACCTCAAGGTTGCCTTTCATACTTGCTCATTTCAAAAATCATATCTTTCCTCTCTTGCTTGCATTCTCTGGAATTCCTGATCAAGAAAGAAGCCCTCCTTAGTCCAAGATTCATGCTAGGACGCTTTGTAAGTGTCCATAGCCTCTATAGTTTGGTTTTTATATGTTTAAAGACTGAAAGTCAAAGTTGTCGTAATAACGCTTTGACTTTTGGTTTTGGCCTAAACGGTCCAGCCATTATTTGGGGCGAATATGGCTACGTGATCGTAATTAGGTGTGTGTTAATCCCTCAAAAGGGCACATCCTAATTACCACGTTTACTTAGTTAATTGTCGGGTCAAATTAATTAAATAAATTCATATCTGATAATGTAGAAGCTATAAAATTTGTTTTATCACTTTAATAACTTGGTAAACATTATTTGAACATGTCTAAACATGTTCAACCCGACAATTCTAAGTCTAGGCTCGGTTCGCAACCGAAATGCCTTTTTAGTCAAAAATGAGATTTTTAACTTAAACAACCATGCAAATGAATTACATTCTGATTAATAATATTATTTAACATATTTTGACATTTAGAATCTGGTCAGAAACTGTAATTACATAATAAATCGTAAATTATGCTTTTAGAAGGACTAAAATACCCTTTTGCGGGAAAATATAGTTTAAACATAATGATATCATATTTAGGACTAATTGGGATTCTAATTCAGATTACTTACTGAGTTTATGCATAAGTTTCATATTAAATTAGTAAATGACGATTATGCCCTTTTCATGCTTAAATTGAGATTTAAATAAGAATATCATGCAAAAACATTTTGTTACTGATATAATATGATAAATAAATTATTTTGAACATTTAAAGCTGGTCATAACCTCAGAATTTCCTAAACATCGAAATAATCGTCATTCACAGATTTTAACGACATTAAGGTACATAGTATGGTTTTAAACCATACTTAGCACCCAAAAATTTTTACCCACTGATTTTATAAACCATTTCTAATTTTTTTATAGTAAGTATAGGTCATGAAATCAGAATCCCAAATAAGTCCTTATAACTATGTGTGAAATGACCAAAATGCCCCTACGGTGCATATTTTGGTCATAAATGGTAAACCACACATATATATGATATCCTACTGTTAATATAACATACGTTAAATATTTTTACAAAAGGTTTATGACCAGAACCTCAGTTTGCATGTAAACCCCTTTTATAAATCATAAAATGGCCAAAATGCCCTTATGAGGCATAATTCGGTTTTAAAATCTTTTTGGGCATATTTGTTGATATCCTACAGATATCATAACATATTTTAAGCATAATAACTTATGTAACTTGTATATGACTCACCCGGTTACCCGTTTATGCTTTACGCGTACGGTACGGTTTATTTAACTAGTTTGCATAAATTAGACGAAAGGGTATAACCATATCAATTTAACTTCAAAATTCCATAATGTATTTAGTTTACCCATAATATACAAGTCTCCATACTTGTTGGGTCTAAATTACATTCCAATCCAGTCATTGCTTAATCTAGCGATTCGTACTGTAAATCCTTCTTTTAAACTAACCGGTCTAAGTTTACAACTTAAATAAGACCCGTTAGTAATCTAATAGGTTAATAAAACCCTCGTTCCAGATTAGGAGCCTCGGTAAAAGCTACTTGCACTAGTTTGATTAGATTATACGACTGAGTAGATAAATCTCGCATTTTAAAGCTCAGGTAAATACGTTTAACTTATTTTCCCTTATACGGGCTTGGTAGACGGTAAAATATTACCGCTTGGTCGGGTATGGAATCATTTAATCGGATTGTGATTAATAAATTACATAACCTGTTTTAATCTGTGTTGTTTGATAACATAAACATTTGGGGGTTAATACGACCGTGTCCTGGATATCCTCGGCTCATTTCATTTGTAAATAACCACGACTTAAGCACGGGGTGTAGGCATACACATGACAGTTGCGTATGTAAAAAGATATACCCACTTGTTGGGGATAACTCCTTGTGGGTTTATATTAGTGGTGTGTCTATTAATCATGTCTCGACTTCCATCCCGGGCCCTGAACGTACGACACACATATAAATCTGTATACAAGATTATTTTATATAATTATCCCAAGTTATAAAAGAATATTTATGCCTCGTGCATCTAAATAATTTTTTCATAAATGTTTTTTAAAAGAGTCGGTTAATTGTATTTACCAGTGTAAACTGACGTATTTTCATAAGGCTAAGTGACAGGTACTACACGTACTAGGCTGGGATCTTCTGGGCATTAAATAGAGAATCTTGCAAGTTCGTAATGCCTTAAGTCTGTTGAACGTGTTTTGTATTATATTTAGATCCGCCTGTGGATCCTTTCTTTACAACCGTCTGTATATTCTTTTATTCGTAATTTACACCTTCGGTTTGTAATAGTAATTTCTACCAAGACTTCCGCTGTGCTATAAATTGTGTATATTTGACTATGATGATATCAACTACATCACAATATTCCCCACCAGGCCCACTGGTTTGTGGTAAAATATCGGGGTGTGACAGGTTGGTATCAGAGCCAACATTGAGTGAATTAAACACTAGCCTTTTGTGTTTAATCTCAATGGCACAGTAGCACATTCCTTGACTTCCGAGTCTAGGATTAATCTTAATCTTATTTGGTTTATATATTCTGCTTGTTTCTTTGTTTTTGACAGGATTACTTATTGATCATGCCACCAAGAATTCAAGGAAGAGGAAGAAGAGGCAAAGCGCCAATGAGAGGGAGGCATGACCACGAAGCAGGGCCTTCACATAGGCGAACTCCCTCTGCTTCATTCAGCTCAGACCCATACGAGGACTGGAGGCACTCCTTAGAACCTGCGAGACGTTTAGTCACACCAAGCACTTCCCCCTCTTATCACCATTCTTTTGGTCCACAGCAACCTGATGAGCCCTAAGGCTCCCACCATTCACAGCAGTCGGTGCACTCGCACCATTCACAACATTTTTGCCACCAATCTTTTCCCTTCCAGGGTCACTTTGACCCTAATGAGTACATTAATGCACCAGCAGGTCATAACCTGTTGGGGCCTGAATATCACTTTCCTGAATATCAGGATATGGATGTCGACGATGATCCAGATCCACTCATGCCACCTTCTGGGACGCCTACGCATCCCATAGATATCTCCTGTGGTTCTTCTTTTACAGGATCGCCATACCGATGCCTCGATTTATGGGCCGAAAGGTGGAGCACCTACAAGTGGGAGTTCACTCCCTCTCACCACGACTCACCACCACCACAGCGGACTCCCTCTAAGGACCCGCACTTTCAAGTGGTCACGCCACCGCCACTACCAGCACCAGAACAACCTCCGCCACCAGAACCATCGAGGCGAAGGAGAAGTGCATGAATGTCCGTGCGAGTGGATTTCCATTTTAGCACCCCACAAACTTCCACCAACTACCCTCTGCTTTATGAAGATCCACAAATGGGTGGGCCTTCAAACGTTGTGTCGGAAGTCGACACTGCACCGGTCACTTTTGCACCACCACGACCTCCTATGGGTTTTGAAAACCCAATCCCTGCTTACCCAAATACAACTGGGTACAACCCATATGAGCCATAAGCTCCTTCAGTTTATAACTACTAACAACCTGCCTTTAACCCTCTCTACCCTCACCTTTTCCACCCGCATACCCAACTAGGTACCCTGCTTATGGGTATCAATACCCGCCACCATCACAACCTCAACAGCAGTAGCAACCTCAACCTCCACTTCAACAACCGCAACCCCAAGAAATTTTACAAAGGTTAGAAGAAGTGGAACAAAGGGTGAAAGAACGTGATAGGAAGCACCACAAGTTTATTAAGGGTTTGGCAAACTTTATCAAAGGGAAAAAGAAGAAAGATCATTAAAGACCCTTACTTTTGTTTTGTAACTTTTATTTCAATTAAGTCCCTGCGTGGACATTTCTTTTAAGTATTAGTCCCTGCATGGACTTGTTTCTTATTTAGTCCCTACGTGGACAAGTTTATTTATTTAAAGACCCATTTAGGGCTGTTTGTGTAATTCTTAGTATTTCTAATGAGAAATTTCTTTTAAAATTACACTTGTTATTATACATATGTATATGCATTATATCATTGATTAAACTATCATTTCAATTTATAATTGATCTGCCAATAAATCTCAAAAGACCGTCTTAATGGTATAACCTAGCCTATATAAACATGGCTGTGATGGTAAAACCCTCTTAAGATGATAAATCCTTGTTAACATCTAAGAACATGTTAGCACTCTTGACAAATGTGGTTCGAGAAAATCATACTAGTCATCCTAATACTTGGATTCTTCCAAATTCTTATTGTAGCCTAAAATATTTAAAGAATCATGGCTATATCATCAAATAAGATGATCATATCAAAGCATCCTCTGGTGATGTTATTGATTTACCTCCAGGCCAAACTATTACACAACAATGACAGTAGTAGTCTATGACTCCCTGTTGAGAAGGTAAAGAACTATGTTCAAACCTTAATACCATTGATCCAATAAGATCATGATCTATAATCAAAGATTGTCTTTATGACAAGGCCTTTTTGTGCCACCCTAATGCTCTTGATGGTTTTTACAACCTAGGCTAACTATAATAAAAAGTTTAAATAAATATTCTTCAAAACGAAATAACCGATTAACCGATGTGGTCTATTTTTACCATGGTTAATAAATCACCGAATATGATGATACAATAAAAGACCACTAAATAAGTTGTTGCCATTTGTTATATAGCATTCAAGCTTCACCATGGTTGACTCAGATGAAGCTAATAGTCATCCTAATGAGAGGAATGATAAAACAAGATTAAACGTAATGGGTGCTAATCTGCAAGCTTTGATAGACAATGTTGTAACTAAAGCTGTTGGCAGAGTATTCAGAGAGTCGAGTGCTACTCGCACAAAGACCCAATTAGTGGCTCATTATAAGCCCCCTTTCAAAACACATACATCTATGAAGGATGACTCTAAACATTCGTCAAATCAGAAAAGTCAACCATCCAAAAAGCTAGTGTTTGACAAGGAGCCACGTCCCAAGGCTTGTTCTTATAAGTACTTTGTCTCTTGCAAACCAAGAGACTTCACTGGCGAAAAAGGTGCCATAGATTGTATGAAATGGCTAGACGAGATGGAGACAGTTGTTGACATTAGTGGGTGTGCGGAGGAGGATGTGTAGGATCGTTTTTAGACCCAAACGAGTCGATCAGAAGAGTTATTCACCAATACAAGTGGCGGAAACAAATGTATCAGTGTTATTTCAGCTGGAATGTACAAGAAATCACTTTAAACTGTCTTTTCATTGATATTAGATCGTTTACAACGCTGTAGACACTTCGACAGAGCTTTGCCGTCGGAACTAATCTCGTTACAAATGAACTAGACACACAGGTATTTTTAGGCCAATAATTCACATGAAACTGCACAAATAGAACTTAATTCCGTGCGGAATTAGCTCAACCAGAATTATGTTCATGCGGAATTAGGGTTCCAAACGAAATTAGAACTTTCAAGCGGAATTACCATTCCATGCAGAATTACCTATAAATCATTTTCTCGTTTTGCGTGCCCTGATCTATATATTACATTACAAGACTCGATACAAGACAAAGTCGACAGACGTATGCACCAACAGACTCCCCCTCGGATGTTGACGAGTCTTCAGTGTCGAGTCTTCGGTTGTCAAACCTTCAGTCTTTATCAGTCTGCTCGCTCTCTCCAAAGATTCTCCATTGTAAGCATCCTCAATTAATCTCTATCTCTTCTATCTACCATCTTCAGAATCTCGATCTGACTTTCTACATCTTCAAACTCCCTCTCGATGTCTTCAGACTCCCCCTCTTAATCTGCTAGGATCTTGGTCTGGAATTCACCATCTTCAGGTCCTAAACTCGTAACCTGGCTAACAATCTGCTCAGGTATCGAAAACTAGTTTTTCCTGCACAAACTCTACCATACACATAAGTTTCTCAAAGTTTAAAGATTAAAATTTAGAAACCTTTTGCAGGAATTATTCAAAAAGATTTAAACTCATTCAAAATGTTTTAATCGATGATAAACCACTTGTAAGAAAAATATTCTTTTATGCACACTCTCCCAAACCAGTTCATCAAGTTTAGCACTTGAAATTTTGAACATCAGCTTTTCAACATCAGTTGTCGAGAAAATCTTTTTGAATTTTTCAAAATTTTGCTAAAACACTCCGAAAATCTTTTTGGATTTTGAAAAAAAAAACATATATCCAGTAAAGAAATATTTACAAACAATATTTTTGTGAGTTCGTGTAAGAGGATCATATCAGTTTTTGAGACAAATCACCAACACCGTTAAGCTTTTAAACATTTTCAGTTCTAAACGATTCACATTGATTGACGATATTGTTGTCCACTTAAACTCAATCTAAAAACTTTCGAAATGCTTACCGATACGTTAAGGTATATTAATTTTGCACTAAGTTCTTATGGACCCCACGATCTCAGCATATCCCCTCATCATGCAATACACTAACTCAAGTAATGCCTTTAAACTTTTATCAACTGTGATTTGTGCGAAAACAAAGCAGAATGTTTAAACATTAACAATCTTCCGTATACGCAGAGAAAGTCCAATGTTTAAACAAAATAAGAAAAATAACACAAGTTGAAGTTGTTTAGGCTTTAACCACCAGGTCGATACTTCCGTATACGCAGAGGAGGTCCAAAGCTTAAACGAAACACCAAAGAAAATAAAGCAGAACGTTTAGGCAATAACATCGAGGTCGATACTCACGTATACGCAGAGGATGTCCAATGCTTAAACAAAATAAAGAAATAAAACAAGTTTAAATCTTTGCAAAATAAAATGCACAATCACAGCGACTTTTCAGCAAAGTTGTGAAAGTTCACAAACTTAACCAGTTTTATGTCTTTCGACAATCATCGATTACTGAGTAGGCACACAATCAAGAAGGACAAAACTAAGTACTATGCTTTCAACCATGTTTCCCACTAGAACTAGGCTTTTTACTTTATGTTTGTATCATTATCTCAAATCTACTAGTCTAGCTGAGCCTACCTTCACATCTTTAGTGAGACCGTTTATCACATTTTATCATTCCATTTCTTTAGCATGTTGTGATAGCCCACTGATGTACTATCATTTCCTCTTTTTCACAACAAAACTCATTTTTCATTTTTCGATGTTTTTGGCTTTTTCTGGTTTTATCATGTTTTTGGATTTTTCAAATTTTCTAATGTTTTTGGATTTTCCGAAATAAATTTTACTCCCCCTAAAATTCAAAATCATTAACGAAATTTGCAAACAAAACTGTACAAGAAACATGACAACATGATGTGAAGTGCTTCAATTCTCCATCCTCTTGGCATAAACAATCAGAACTCCCCCTCTCAACTTCATTCCACCAACACATCCCGACACTTCATCTTCTTCTCTCCCTCCCTACCTTCAGCCGAAACCCAAGCACCACCATCATCATTTTTCGATCAAGCTCCATTAATTCCAAGTTCATCTAGACGTGTTAGAAGGTGATTCCCGAAGCTTGGAGTTCACGGATCTTGAAGGACCACTCACACTTGCCTTTATCCACTCAATCTTCATCCTTGTTCTTCCCCTAGCTTTAAGCTAGTAGTAAGCACCTTCAACACTCTTATTTACTTCTATTTTTAGTGGTTAAAAGACTTTTTATGATGAAAATCTTATGAACACTAAAGAACATGAACTTGAAACTTAAACATAAACTTCACATAAGATGATACATGGATGAAATAATGTTGTTTGGTGTGTGTGTGTATCTTACTTGCTAGTTGATTTCTTGGGTTGATGATGATAACCATCACATGAAGCTTGCTAGATGAGGTTTAAACACTTAATCTAGCAAGAAGGAGGATGATTATGTAACAAACTAGAATAATCATCTTCTTGTCTAGTCATGAACTTGATAAATAAATATCTTCTTGTAAAATAAAGATAAAAAATGAGTTATAATCTTGTAGATCTAAGTATCCATGAGTGGTTTTTCAAAAGAACCAAGTTAAAAATACAAGTTTTACTTAATCTTGGTTCTTAAATAAATAAACCTTATTTTTGGTGGTTAATAAAGTAAAGATACACATGTGTAACAAGAAAAATACAAGAAGTAGTATTTTTAGAAAATATGGTCACAAGTTGTAAAGAGCTAAATTCTTTAAAAATAAAGCTTTTAAAGAAACAAACACACTTTAAAGAGTAACAAGACTTACTAAATACCCTAGTAAGTTACTACGCATTTTTGTTAATTTTCAAGTTCACGAAATAGAGAAATTAGTATATATTGTTGTTGAAAAATTGGTTGTTGATGAATTAAAAGAAAATAAACACATGTTTTGAAAAAATGGGAAACCTCCATTTTTAGGGGAAACTTTGTCAAAATTTCTATAAATTTTGACACTTAGAAAAATATAAGTTTTTGATAAACTTATTCCCTAAAAATGTGTCTAAAAATATTACCAAGGTTTCCCTAATTTTTGGTGATAAGAAATGATGATTTCTCCAAGATTAAAATTTATATTATGTATATTTTTTTGAGAAAAATATATATATTATTTGATCACCAAACTTTGTGCTAAGTGTATATAGTATGTGTTATACGTGCTAGTGTATTAGGACCTGAAAATACACTAAATACTCTTGAGAAGTAAAAACACAAAAATACACATACAACATACAAGATACATAATTCGGGTGGAAAGTGCAAAATACAGAAAGCTTATATTTATTTTTGAGAAAATAATATAAGTAAGACACTTAGTTAAAAATATAAAATATTTTTAACAAGAAAACATATACATAAAAGACAGTGACTCATACTTGTACGATACAAGTCTAGTGACTAACGTTAAGAAAACGCATATAGGTCACGACGTTAATTAAGCAAATCCGGTGGAGTTTACGACGCAAGGAACGCAAATTTGTGAGTTCATGCTTCCCCCTTTTTCTTTAACTGTTTTCAGTTTTATAACTTTGGGGGTGAAATACATGTACAAATGTTACAATGCTTATAAATGGTATGATACAAATACAAGAAGCACACTTGGTGAGAACGAGTACCGAGTGTGATGTGTTTTGAGAAATGATACGAGAAATTGTGTCACGAATAGGGTACCATAAGCACCATTAATCAACAGTATACCTAGACCGCAGAACAAAAGGTTAGATCTAACAGGTGCCGGGAAGCCACACTCTTGGTGAGGACGAGTACCGAGTAGTGCTTTTGTGTCTCAGAATATGCCAACTAGAAAAATGCCTAAGGTTTGGTGACTTCCTATGTCGTGTCACATGTTAATGGCTTTGCAACCCATTAACAATCCTGATACTTACAGGAATACTTTATTTACATACGATTCATACCATACTAAAACTTGATTTATACTTGAGTACGTGGGGTACACAAGTAAACTTGAATTATACATGAGTACGTGGTGTACACATGAATACTTGATTTTTGTATACAAACTTTATTTATACATGACACAAACTATGT
The DNA here is from genome assembly GCA_030545235.1 of Helianthus tuberosus. Taxonomy (NCBI): domain Eukaryota; kingdom Viridiplantae; phylum Streptophyta; class Magnoliopsida; order Asterales; family Asteraceae; genus Helianthus; species Helianthus tuberosus. Next base: position 104,659,064 of record CM060381.1, read on the forward strand.
TTTCATACAAAGTATACAAACGTGAAATACAAAAACTGCATGAATTCACACCAACATTATGTTGACGTTTTTTTTTCAAAACTCACATGTATTTCAGGTAACTAGAAGTGGATGTGCGCGCGGTCTTACTCATGCTCGTGGATGTCGCTTATGCTTATCTTTAAATAAAGTTGTAAACTTTTTAAGACAATGTTTTATGCTATCTCGCGATGTAAACGCTAACGTATGTTTTCAAATTATGAAATGTTTGGTATTTGAAGATATTTTTATGAGCATGTAGAATGTTTACTAATCGTATGCAATGAAAACCTTTCATGATCACACCTCGTGCTTCCGCCGCAGAAAGGGGTGTGACAAAGGTAGAAGACTTCTTTAAAAATGGGAAAATGGGAACATCCCTTATTTACCTTTTCTGGGCTTTTGTTAATGAATGTGTGAGTTGATTCGCTCCTGTTCATGCTGTTAGTGTGAAATTCACAATCGGTAAGGGGGACCGTCATTGCTGAATCGAAACAGGGACGACTGTCGCTTTCGCTTTCGCGGTCGTCTATGGTAGAGGGTTGGTTAACCTCGGTGTTGTTGTACGTACCTGATTTTTTCTCCATCGATTTTCCTTCAAATGGAATCCTTGATGAACATCGCGCCTTCATGAAAGATTCTAGTTCTTTGAGTTTTAGTTGGATCCTCTTTTCTATTTCACCTATGTCTTCTAGGTCATCTAGGAAAGAAGGTTGATGGGGTTCAGGCGGAGGGATTTCATCGTTATTTTTACTTCCGCTCATCTCAAGGTTTTCTAGGAAAACGATTGGGCTAAATAGTGGGGAGTGAAGTTTAGAACACCACATTTCGATTCTTCATGCTCCTCCCCATAATAATCGCACCATAGACCATAAGAGTGGCGGAGATTAAAATAATCAAAGAAATGCATGTTTTTCCAGAAAAGTTTTAATAGTTGGGATCAGGCGGTCACTATGTTCTTACAGACAATTAGTTTGACCAGGCCTCGTTGTAACACCTCGCAAAATCATGTCCAATAAAGTGAAGACACGTGTCGTAAACGCTAAACATGTAATAAGTTGACTTTGAGGGACTGGAGTTGACAAACAGTGAAAAGATGTATGCAGAGGGACTAAAAGTGTCATCATACTAAAACTATGCCTCTGAATAACCTTACACGATGTTCATAATCTTAAACGAGTGGATTATTGGGCGTGAGAAGCCATTTGTGAAAAACAGGTGAAAGTTATAAGACGAAGGGGTTAAATGTGTCAACATGTTAACTCTTACCTCTGAGTGACCTTTTAATGAACCTGGAGCTTCGTAATGTCCAATTATAATTCCGAGAATGCTAAATGATAATTACATAAGGTTTCAATATCATTATTTAATAAGTTGTGCAAAATCTTAAGAACATGGGGTAAAAGCGTCAACAAGAGAAATTAGTGCCTTTCGGATGATCTCTAACTGATCGGAAGCCTAATAATGTTTATTATAAGTCCCAAGATTCTTAAAAACTAACTATGGGGGGTCAATAGTGCTAAAAATGAAAGTTAAATAAAGATATAAAGGACCAGGGACTAAAACTGCCAAGTTTGAAACTTGTTTTACCGGAATCGAGGCGTGTCGCGGGGCACTACAGCCCACACTGATCTCTTTCGCGGCCCGCGAGGAAATGCCCAGTAGCGAAAAACTGGACAGCTGCATGTTGCAGCCTTGTACACCGCCTTTGCATTCCTGAAACTCGAAACCAGGGCTTGTTTGATGGTTTTTACTGACACTAGGACACTTGGGAACATCTGGGAACATCTCTTAACACCTGGATTGATCTTGAGGATCCTTGTTTCACTATAAATAGGACCTCAAGGTTGCCTTTCATACCTGCTCATTTCAAAAATCATATCTTTCCTCTCTTGCTTGCATTCTCTGGAATTCCTGATCAAGAAAGAATCCCTCCTTAGTCCAAGATTCATGCTAGGACGCTTTGTAAGTGTCCATAGCCTCTATAGTTTGGTTTTTATATGTTTAAAGACTGAAAGTCAAAGTTGTCGTAATAACGCTTTGACTTTTGGTTTTGGCCTAAACGGTCCAGCCATTGTTTGGGGCGAATATGGCTACGTGATCGTAATTAGGTGTGTGTTAATCCCTCAAAAGGGCACATCCTAATTACCACGTTTACTTAGTTAATTGTTGGGTCAAATTAATTAAATAAATTCATATATGATAATGTAGAAGCTATAAAATATGTTTTATCACTTTAATAACTTGGTAAACATTATTTGAACATGTCGAAACATGTTCAACCCGACAATTCTAAGTCTAGGCTCGGTTCGCAACCGAAGGTCTCAAAAGCTTGACTTTTGCTTTGACTTTCAGTTCTGACCCGAATTAGCTTAGTTTCTTTATGCATTAGGTTCCTTTGTGACCATATTATATAGTAGTATAACCCTCTGAGGTTATATTACATGGTCTCTTAGTAATCTGAGTTTATATACTTGTTTTCGTTATTATGCTTAATGTTGACTAAAATGCCTTTTTAGTCAAAAATGAGATTTTTAACATAAACAACCATGCAAATGAATTACATTCTGATTAATAATATTATTTAACATATTTTGACATTTAGAATCTGGTCAGAAACTGTAATTACATAATAAATCGTAAATTATGCTTTTAGAAGGACTAAAATACCCTTTTGCGGGCAAATATAGTTTAAACATAATGATATCATATTTAGGACTAATTGGGATTCTAAGTCAGATTACTTACTGAGTTTATGCATAAGTTTCATATTAAATTAGTAAATGACGATTATGCCCTTTTCATGCTTAAATTGAGATTTAAATAAGAATATCATGCAAAAACATTTTGTTACTGATATAATATGGTAAATAAATTATTTTGAACATTTAAAGCTGGTCATAACCTCAGAATTTCCTAAACATCGAAATAATCGTCATTCACAGATTTTTACGACATTAAGGTACATAGTATGGTTTTAAACCATACTTAGCACCCAAAACTTTTTACCCACTGATTTTATAAACCATTTCTAATTTTTTTACAGTAAGTATAGGTCATGAACTCAGAATCCCAAATAAGTCCTTATAACTATGTGTGAAATGACCAAAATGCCCCTACGGTGCATATTTTGGTCATAAATGGTAAACCACACATATATATGATATCCTACTGTTAATATAACATACGTTAAATATTTTTACAAAAGGTTTATGACCAGAACCTCAGTTTGCATGTAAACCCCTTTTATAAATCATAAAATGGCCAAAATGCCCTTATGAGGCATAATTCGGTTTTAAAATCTTTTTGGGCATATTTGTTGATATCCTACAGATATCATAACATATTTTAAGCATAATAACTTATGTAACTTGTATATGACTCACCCGGTTACCCGTTTATGCTTTACGCGTACGGTACGGTTTATTTAACTAGTTTGCATTAATTAGACGAAAGGGTATAACCATATCAAATTAACTTCAAAATTCCAGAATGTATTTAGTTTACCCATAATATACAAGTCTCCATACTTGTTGGGTCTAAATTACATTCCAATCCGGTCATTGCTTAATCTAGCGATTCGTACTGTAAATCCTTCTTTAAACTAACCGGTCTAAGTTTACAACTTAAATAAGACCCGTTAGTAATCTAATAGGTTAATAAAACCCTCGTTCCAGATTAGGAGCCCCGGTAAAAGCTACTTGCACTAGTTTGATTAGATTATACGACTGAGTAGATAAATCTCGCATTTTAAAGCTCAGGTAAATACGTTTAACTTATTTTCCCTTATACGGGCTTGGGAGACGGTAAAATATTACCGCTTGGTCGGGTATGGAATCATTTAATCGGATTGTGATTAATAAATCACATAACTTGTTTTAATCTGTATTGTTTGATAACATAAGCATTTGGGGGTTAATACGACCGTGTCCTGGATATCCTCGGCTCATTTCATTTGTAAATAACCACGACTTAAGCACGGGGTGTAGGCATACACATGACAGTTGCGTATGTAAAAAGATATACCCACTTGTTGGGGATAACTCCTTGTGGGTTTATATTAGTGGTGTGTCTATTAATCATGTCTCGACTTCCATCCCGGGCCCTGAACGTACGACACACATATAAATCTGTATACAAGATTATTTTATATACTTATCCCAAGTTATAAAAGAATATTTATGCCTCGTGCATCTAAATAATTTTTTCATAAATGTTTTTTAAAAGAGTCAGTTAATTGTATTTACCAGTGTAAACTGACGTATTTTCATAAGGCTAAGTGACAGGTACTACACGTACTAAGCTGGGATCTTCTGGGCATTAAATAGAGAATCTTGCAAGTTCGTAATGCCTTAAGTCTGTTGAACGTGTTTTGTATTATATTTAGATCCGCCTGTGGATCCTTTCTTTACAACCGTCTGTATATTCTTTTATTCGTAATTTACACCTTCGGTTAGTAATAGTAATTTCTACCAAGACTTTCGCTGTGCTATAAATTGTGTATATTTGACTATGATGATATCAACTACATCACGATATTCCCCACCAGGCCCACTGGTTTGTGGTAAAATATCAGGGTGTAACAGGTTGGTATCAGAGCCAACATTGAGTGAATTAAACACTAGCCTTTTCTGTTTAATCTCAATGGCACAGTAGCACATTCCTTGACTTCCGAGTCTAGGATTAATCTTAATCTTATTTGGTTTATATATTCTGCTTGTTTCTTTGTTTTTGATAGGATTACTTATTGATCATGCCACCAAGAATTCTAGGAAGAGGAAGAAGAGGCAAAGCGCCAATGAGAGGGAGGCATGACCACGAAGCAGGGCCTTCACATTGGCGAACTCCCTCTGCTTCATTCAGCTCAGACCCATACGAGGACTAGAGGCACTCTTTAGAACCTGCGAGACGTTTGGTCACACCAAGCACTTCCCCCTCTTATCACCATTCTTTTGGTCCACAGTAACCTGATGAGCCCTAAGGCTCCCACCATTCACAGCAGTCGGTGCACTCGCACCATTCACAACATTTTTGCCACCAATCTTTTCCCTTCCAGGGTCACTTTGACCCTAATGAGTACATCAATGCACCAGCAGGTCATAACCTGTTGGGGCCTGAATATCACTTTCCTGAATATCAGGATATGGATGTGGACGATGATCCAGATCCACTCATGCCACCTTCTGGGACGCCTACGCATCCCATAGATATCTCCTGTGGTTCTTCTTTTGCAGGATCGCCATACCGAGGCCTCGATTTATGGGCCGAAAGGTGGAGCACCTACAAGTGGGAGTTCACTCCCTCTCACCACGACTCACCACCACCACAGCGGACTCCCTCTAAGGACCCGCACTTTCAAGCGGTCACGCCACCGCCACTACCAGCACCAGAACAACCTCCGCCACCAGAACCATCGAGGCGAAGGAGAAGTGCATGAATGTCCGTGCGAGTGGGTTTCCATTTTAGCACCCCACAAACTTCCACCAACTACCCTCTGCTTTATGAAGATCCACAAATGGGTGGGCCTTCAAACGTTGTGTCGGAAGTCGACACTGCACCGGTCACTTTTGCACCACCACGACCTCCTATGGGTTTTGAAAACCCAATCCCTGCTTACCCAAATACAACTGGGTACAACCCATATGAGCCATAAGCTCCTTCAGTTTATAACTACTAACAACCTGCCTATAACCCATACGTCGAGGCGGTTAATTTTAACGCTCTCTACCCTCACCTTTTCCACCCGCGTACCCAACTAGGTACCCTGCTTATGGGTATCAATACCCGCCACCACCACAACCTCAACAGCAGTAGCAACCTCAACCTCCACTTCAACAACCGCAACCCCAAGAAATTTTACAAAGGTTAGAAGAAGTGGAACAAAGGGTGGAAGAACGTGATAGGAAGCACCACAAGTTTCTTAAGGGTTTGGCAAACTTTATCAAAGGGAAAAAGAAGAAAGATCATTAAAGACCCTTACTTTTGTTTTGTAACTTTTATTTCAATTAAGTCCCTGCGTGGACATTTCTTTTAAGTATTAGTCCCTGCATGGACTTGTTTCTTATTTAGTCCCTACGTGGACAAGTTTATTTATTTAAAGACCCATTTAGGGCTGTTTGTGTAATTCTTAGTATTTCTAATCAGAAATTTCTTTTAAAATTACACTTGTTATTATATATATGTATATGCATTATATCATTGATTAAACTATCATTTCAATTTATAATTGATCTGCCAATAAATCTCAAAAGACCGTCTTAATGGTATAACCTAGCCTATATAAACATGGCTGTGATGGTAAAACCCTCTTAAGATGATAAATCCTTGTTAACATCTAAGAACATGTTAGCACTCTTGACAAATGTGGTTCGAGAAAATCACACTAGTCATCCTAATACTTGGATTCTTCCAAATTCTTATTGTAGCCTAAAATATTTAAAGAATCATGGCTATATCATCAAATAAGATGATCATATCAAAGCATCCTCTGGTGATGTTATTGATTTACCTTTAGGCCAAACTATTACACAACAATGACAGTAGTAGTCTATGACTCCCTGTTGAGAAGGTAAAGAACTATGTTCAAACCTTAATACCATTGATCCAATAAGATCATTATCTATAATCAAAGATTGTCTTTATGACATGGCCTTTTTGTGCCACCCTAATGCTCTTGATGGTTTTTACAACCTAGGCTAACTATAATAAAAAGTTTAAATAAATATTCTTCAAAACGAAATAACCGATTAACCGATGTGGTCTCTTTTTACCATGGTTAATAAATCACCGAATATGATGATACAATAAAAGACCACTAAATAAGTTGTTGCCATTTGTTATATAGCATTCAAGCTTCACCATGGTTGACTCAGATGAAGCTAATAGTCATCCTAATGAGAGGAATGATAACACAAGATTAAACGTAATGGGTGCTAATCTGCAAGCTTTGATAGACAATGTTGTAACTAAAGCTGTTGGCAGAGTATTCAGAGAGTCGAGTGCTACTCGCACAAAGACCCAATCAGTGGCTCATTATAAGCCCCCTTTCAAAACGCATACATCTATAAAGGATGACTCTCAACATTCGTCAAATCAGAAAGTCAACCATCCAAAAAGCTAGTGTTTGACAAGGAGCCACGTCCCAAGGCTTGTTCTTATAAGTACTTTGTCTCTTGCAAACCAAGAGACTTCACTGGCGAAAAAGGTGCCATAGATTGTATGAAATGGCTAGACGAGATGGAGACAGTTGTTGACATTAGTGGGTGTGCGGAGGAGGATGTGTAGGATCGTTTTTAGACCCAAACGAGTCGATCAGAAGAGTTATTCACCAATACAAGTGGCGGAAACAAATGTATCAGTGTTATTTCAGCTGGAATGTACAAGAAATCACTTTAAACTGTCTTTTCATTGATATTAGATCGTTTACAACCCTGTAGACACTTCGACAGAGCTTTGCCGTCGGAACTAATCTTGTTACAAATGAACTAGACACACAGGTATTTATAGGCCAATAATTCCGCGTGAAACTGCACAAACAGAACTTAATTCCGTGCGGAATTAGCTCAACCAGAATTATGTTCATGCGAAATTAGGGTTCCAAACGAAATTAGAACTTTCAAGCGGAATTACCATTCCATGCGGAATTACCTATAAATCATTTTCTCGTTTTGCGTGCCCTGATCTATATATTATATTACAAGACTCGATACAAGACGAAGTCGACAGACGTATGCACCAACATACTCCCCCTCGGATGTTGACGAGTCTTCAGTGTCGAGTCTTCGGTTGTCAAACCTTCAGTCTTTATCAGTCTGCTCGCTCTCTCCAAAGATTCACCATTGTAAGCATCCTCAATCAATCTCTATCTCTTCTATCTACCATCTTCAGAATCTCGATCTGACTTTCTACATCTTCAAACTCCCTCTCGATGTCTTCAGACTCCCCATCTTAATCTGTTGGGATCTTGGTCTGGAATTCACCATCTTCAGGTCCTAAACTCGTAACCTGGCTAACAATCTGCTCAGGTATCGGAAACTGGTTTTTCCTGCACAAACTCTACCATACACATAAGTTTCTTAAAGTTTAAAGATTAAAATTTAGAAACCTTTTGCAGGAATTATTCAAAAAGATTTAAACTCATTCAAAATGTTTTAATCGATGATAAACCACTTGTAAGAAAAATATTCTTTTATGCACACTCTCCCAAACCAGTTCATCAAGTTTAGCACTTGAAATTTTGAACATCGGCTTTTCAACATCAGTTGTCGAGAAAATCTTTTTGAATTTTTCAAAATTTTGCTAAAACACTCCGAAAATCTTTTTGGATTTGAAAAAAAAACATAAATCCAGTAAAGAAATATTTACAAACAATATTTTTGTGAGTTCGTGTAAGAGGATCATATCAGTTTTTGAGACAAATCACCAACACCGTTAAGCTTTTAAACATTTTCAGTTCTAAACGATTCACATTGATTGACGATATTGTTGTCCAGTTAAACTCAATCTAAAAACTTTCGAAATGCTTACCGATACGTTAAGGGATATTAATTTTGCACTAAGTTCTTATGGACCCCACGATCTCAGCATATCCCCTCATCATGCAATACACTAACTCAAGTAATGCCTTTAAACTTTTATCAACTGTGATTTGTGCGAAAACAAAGCAGAATGTTTAAACATTAACAATCTTCCGTATACGCAGAGAAAGTCCAATGTTTAAACAAAATAAGAAAAATAAAACAAGTTGAAGTTGTTTAGGCTGTAACCACCACGTCGATACTTCCGTATACACAGAGGAGGTCCAAAGCTTAAACGAAACACCAAAGAAAATAAAGCAGAACGTTTAGGCAATAACATCGAGGTCGATACTCACGTATACGTAGAGGATGTCCAATGCTTAAACAAAATAAAGAAATAAAACAAGTTTAAATCTTTGCAAAATAAAATGCACAATCACAGTAACTTTTCAGCAAATTTGTGAAAGTTCACAAACTTAACCAGTTTTATGTCTTTCGACAATCATCGATTACTGAGTAGGCACACAATCAAGAAGGACAAAACTAAGTACTATGCTTTCAACCATGTTTCCCACTAGAACTAGGCTTTTTACTTTATGTTTGTATCATTATCTCAAATCTACTAGTCTAGCTGAGCCTACCTTCACATCTTTAGTGAGACCGTTTATCACATTTTATCATTCCATTTCTTTAGCATGTTGTGATAGCCCACTGATGTACTATCATTTCCTCTTTTTCATAACAAAACTCATTTTTCATTTTTCGATGTTTTTTGGCTTTTTCTGGTTTTATCATGTTTTTGGATTTTTCAAATTTTCTAATGTTTTTGGATTTTCTGAAATAAATCTTACTCCCCCTAAAATTCAAAATCATTAACGAAATTTGCAAACAAAATTGTACAAGAAACATGACAACATGATGTGAAGTGCTTCAATTCTCCATCCTCTTGGCATAAACAATCAGAACTCCCCCTCTCAACAAACTATTTTCGCATTTATGATTTCAAAACACTTAAGTTTGTTTAATCAAAATGGTTTTTCCGGAAAATTAGTATTGTTGATTTTACCACTTGTAGGAAATGGGGATCAAATCATCACATTGTTTACCAAACTTTTGAATGATAGTTAAATCAAGTTCAACTTAATGACCTTGATAAACCACTTGTAGGAATTACTACCAACTTTTTGCAATTAAAACTTCTCTTTCAACCACGAGTCGGTTTGCTTACCAACACTTAACACTTGTAGGTTGAAATCTCAAAATGCCGATTCCTACTCCACACTAACAACCTGGAAGTTCCGGTAAGTCACACTTAACCATTGTAATTTTTTTTTTAAATTTTAAGAAAGATGCCGATTCATACTCCGCAATTACCAACTTGGGAGCTCCGGCAATTCAGGTTTTTATGCTTTGAAAAATATTGACACCCAGGCCTGACCATCCTTGGGTGTAACCATTTCTTTTTCATCCTCACTTTCAACAGACTTGTGAACATTCTTTTTGGAAGCATAGAATTCTTTCACTCCTTTGGCCTTACCATCGACCATTTTTCCAAAAAATGTGTTTCACATTTCCATTGAAAGTTTTTCAACATCAAATTTATTCTTCTCAGAATAAAATTGATTTGAAATTTCAACTTTGCCGATTTTAGATTTCAAATTCTCAGTCCGCAATGGTGGAAAATTCTCATCATCCAATGGCGGAACCGTTTTCTCTTTTTTCATAACAACCTGTGGTTCCTCTGATTTTGTGGAATCAGATTCATCACCAGAATTATCACTTGAATTCTTAACAACCCACTTTTGATTTTTTAAATTTTCTTTTCTTTTTGAAACATTCTTTGAACACTCTCCAACCTCAAATATTGAATTTTCAAAACCATTAATTTTTCTGGTTGGAAGTTCAGTTTTCTCAACAAGTTTTTCTTTTAGTTTACCAGAGACTCCCTGTTTTGTTTGCATTGCCTTTGGACAATTCCTGGCAATGTGACCAACCGTTTTACATTGAACAAAGGTTCTAGTCTCTATCTTCTTCTGAGCCAAGCTTTCTTCATTTCATCTTGCTTCTTGGCAAGGAATTCTTTGTTCGTCTGCTTTCTGAATGCTTGTTCTTTCTCAGCTTCAGTTGTTTTTCTTGAAACAAACACAGTTTTTTGTTTATAAACATTTTCATTTTTTTAATTTTTCGGTTGATTAAATCCAAGACCTTTCTTTTTGAAATTACCATTATGGTTTGGTTTCTTTTGAAAACTGTAACCATAATTGTAACCCATTTTCTTGTTTAAACGTTGTTGAACTCTTGAGGTGTAAGGTTTAGGTTTTTCAGAAAGATTTACATCCTTTATTTCAGAAATATTAATTTATGTTAGTTTGAAAACCTTTTTAATCATTTCTGGTTTAACACCTCTTATTGGAAAAACCTCATCAGAATATAATTTGTCAGAATCTTTCAAAGTATATGCTACTTTGATCGGTTCGTCATCCAAATTAGATTTTGATAACAAGAACTCTTTATTATACACCCGTTTTCCCTGTTTGACTTTTTGACTTGACGTGTAGGACTTTGACTTTGACTCTGATTTTGACTCCGACATTGACTCCTCTGTTTCATCTTTATCCAACACCTGATCAACCACTTTTTTTATTAATTCGGACTCATGATCAGTATCGGACGACGTGAAAGTGACATCTATACTTTCTGGCAAATTATCTGTAGACTCAGACTCCCATTGTAAATTTGTTGCCTTTTCGACTCTTTCAGAATTTGGATTTCGAGGAGAATATCTATTTTCGACCGGGGGTGGACATTTGTTATAGACAACACTTGATTTCTTACCAGAAATCTTCACTTCATCATCTTCTTTTGTTTCGGACTTCTTCTCTTCCGAGGTCTTTTCTTCTTCAAATGTCTTCATTCCTTCCACAATGGGGTAAATCCTGTCACAACAAAAGTAGAGCATGAGTAACTTTTTAATAATCTGTTAACTCTCTCAGTTTCAATTCTCTGAGTTTCCAGTTTCAGCTCAAGCTCAGCACACTTTTCAGTGTAATAGTTGACATTGTCAAACTATCTCATGTATGCCCCTTTGAATGTATTAATTGCTACAGCTTGTTCACTGTTCGACTCGGTGCACTTATTCATTTCTCTATTCAAAACATCATATGATTCTTTTAGCCTTTTTATATTGTGTAGCAGCTCATTGTTTTGCTTTATCAGAGAATCACAATTTATACACTTCTCCGGAACTTTGACTGCATTAGCATCTGTTTTGATTTTAAATTCTGGAACTTCTTTGACTATCCTCACTTGAACTTCTTCTTTAGCCTTTTTCTTTTTCTTTTTCTCAGCTTCAGCTTTAGCTTTTACGTTTTCTTCTTCTTCTTCTTCTTCTTCTTCTTCATATTTCTTCCATTTCTCTTCTTCAGCTTTCGCAATTTGTCTATATTTTTCTGCCCAATATTCATCAGAAGCATTAGCAACACATCCTTTAGCAAATCCTTAACTAGGAATTCTTTGTCTGGGCAATAATTGTCCCAACTGAAACCTTCTGCCAATTTTTCATCTTGTTGATCTACCAAACATGCTTTACTATCATTTCGAATGTATTTATCCCAACTGAATCCTTTTCCATTATCTTGATTACCAAGACATGCTCTCATTGAATCTTCAATTTCTTTTCTACCATGAGCTGTTTGTGATTGTTGTTGTTGATGTGGCTGTTGAGCAACTTGATGATATATTGCTTTTCGATAGTAGTCATTGTTTCCAAATGGATTTTGAGCTCCACTTGCTTCACGATTGGTGCACTCCCTCTTGAAATGCCCTTTTTCCCTGCAACGAAAACAAGTAACTTTAGACTTATCAAATCCTAAAGTTGAAACATTTGCATCGTGAAAATCATCTCTGCCTGTAATTTGTTTAAACTTTTCAGCTCGTCTCAACACGCTAGCCATACACCATTTTATATCCATCAATTCCATCTCCTCAACATCAATTTGATCGTAATCCTCTTTCGTGAGCATTGGATTCCCGATCCTTCCTGCAACTAATCCCCCATAGGATTCAAGCACAGTCACCAACAAAGACATGTGACTTTTAGCAACTTCCTCAGTATAATTCTGATAATTTCCAAGGTTTAAAGCAATGTTGCATTGAAGAACTTTGCCACTCTTTGTTGTAGAAAAATGTGGATCAAATGTTGGAAATGAAGTAAATCCAGTTTTGCTGCTTGATCCCTGAGATGAACTTTCAGAAGAACCTTTCACATTAAAAGCAGTTTCAACCTTTGGAGAAATTTTTTTCTTTTCACTAACACCATTTTTGAAATACAATCCGATATCTTGTTCTCCATCATAGTTCTTCATCCTAGCAATCTTTCTTTGCTCCATCTCTTGAGCTTCAAGATGTTTAATGAACTCGCCCAATGTTAGTTCTTTATATTCCTTTCTATTATTCCTCAACATCATCAAATACGACCCCCAAATATCATGTGGTAATGCATCAGCTAGTTTCTCAATCAACTCATCTTTATCCTTTTTTATGCCCAATCTTGTCATATTTTTCACCAAGTTACAATATCTTTCAATAATCTGCTTGGTGTTTTCTGTTCTCAAACCACAGAATAGATCAAATTCTTTCTTCATAAGTGACATTTTGTTCTTGAGCATATCATCACTACCAAGAAACTTTGCTTCTAATTCTTTCCAAATTGAATATGCACTACCATTGTGTTGAAGAAGAATCAAGATGTCCTCTTTGATCGCTTGTTGTAACAAACTAACCATCAATTTCTCATCTTTATATTTCTTTTTCTCTTTCTCTTCAGCACTCATTTCTCTAATTGGTATTTTCACTAGATTGTCTCCTACTGGTCTTTCATATTGAACCTCGGTATGTTCCCAAGCATCCAAATGATATGCTTCAACCCAGTTACCAAAACGTTCGGACCAACCATTATAATCATCAATATCCAAAAGCTTAGGCGGTTTTTGTGTTGTCCCTGTCTCATTTTCAATCAATGTACTTTGAGTAAGAGTCATTGGACTAGCAAAGGCATTATAAAACTCGTTCTCCATGTTTTCAGTTTTCAAAAGTTCACAAAACAGTCTGTTTAAAACGAAATTATACTTCACACGAAATTACCCTTCAAACGGAATTATCCTTTGAAACGAAATCACCCCACTGAAACGGAATTACCCTTAAGTTTCAAACGGAAATGCACCTTTCACACGGAATTATCCAGAAACTGAATCACCTTCAAATGGGATTTAATTCCGCGTGGAATTAAACCTTGCTTTCAAACGGAATTATGCAACTTGAAACAAAATTATAATTCCGTATGAAATTTTCAAACGGAATTACAAATTCAAGCGAAATTACAGCTTTGTTCAAACGAAATTATATCAAATTTCAAACGGAATTAAGATTTCGAACAAATTTAGGCCGTATTTTTGTCTGAAACTCTCAAGGGTTTGTTAAAACACTATTGCGCACAACATATTTGAAAATCAAACCATTTTAACCGTGAAATCAAGTTTAATTGAGAAAAGAAAGTGTAGAAATCAGAAATCGCAGCTGAAAAGGTAAGAACTCTTCCTCCTGAGCTCTGATACCACTTGTAGGATCGTTTTCAGACCCAAACGAGTCTATCAGAAGAGTTATTCACCAATACAAGTGGCGGAAACAAATGTATCAGTGTTATTTCATCTGGAATGTACAAGAAATCACTTTAAACTGTCTTTTGATTGGTATTAGATCGTTTACAACGCTGTAGACACTTCGACAGAGCTTCTCCGTCAGAACTAATCTCGTTACAAATGAACTTGACACACAGATATTTATAGGCCAATAATTCCGTGTGAAACTGCACAAACAGAACTTAATTCCGTGCGGAATTATCTCAACCAGAATTATGTTCATGCGGAATTTGGGTTCCAAACGGAATTAGAACTTTCAAGCGGAATTACCATTCCGTGCGGAATTACCTATAAATCATTTTCTCGTTTTGTGTGCCCTGATCTATCTATTACATTACAAGACTCAATACAAGACGAAGTCGACAGACGTATGCACCAACAGGATGTTGTAAAGTTTGTATCTCAGTCTTTTAAGGGTGATGCCCTAGTTTGGTGGAGGGCACTGATTCAAGCCTCGGGGAAAATTCCACTTTACAATCTGTCATGGGATAAATTTGTTGATCTGATGAAAGAAACTTTTTGCCCACAACACGAAGCGGAAAAAGTTGAAGCTGACTTCCTAACTCTGGTTACGAAGAATTTGGATTGTAGAGCCTATGTTACTAGTTTCAACTCCATGTCTAGATTGGTACCTTATTTGGTGACTCCAGAACCTAAGCGTATAACATGCTTTATTGGTGGTTTGGCTCTTGAGGTAAAGGGACACGTGAAGGCTTCAAAGCCCGCCACTTATAGGTCAGCAGTGGATCTGTCTCTATCCCTGAAACTGGATATTGTCAGGAATAAATCTGTAAAGAATACTGATGAAGGGAACAGAAAAAGAGAGGATGATAACTCATAACGTTCTGATAAGAAGAAGAAGGGTAATTCGAGGTTTAACAAAAGCTCCAATCAGTCGGGTGAAAAGCCCTTGTGCAAGAACTGCAAGAGAAATCACTTCGGGAAGTGCACTATAGATCCGTAGGCTAAACCCCGTGGAATCTGTAAGAAGAAAGGTCACAAAACTTTGGAATGCAAGGACCTGAAGAATGCAACATGTTACGGTAGTAATGAGAACGGCACATCAAGCCTAACTGCCCAAAAAACACGAAGAAGCCCGAAGAGGCTAAAAAGAAAAATGCCAGAGTGTTCCAAATGAATGCCAAAGAGGCAGTGCAGGATGATAACGTTATAACAGGTAGTTTCCTCATAAATAATATTTATGCTAGAGTTTTATTTGATTCTGGTGCAAATAAGTCCTTTGTAGCCAATAAATTTAGTGAACTATTGAATCTGCCTATTAAAATTCTAGACATCAAATATGAGGTAGAATTAGTTGATGGTACCTTAGAAACTGCTTCAACAATTCTAGATGGATGTTACATATCCATTAGGAATCACTCTTTTCCGTTGTCCTTATTGCCAATGAAATTGGCGGGGTTTGATATAGTTATAGGCATGGATTGGTTATCATTTAATCAAGGCCAAATTTCTTGTGCTAAGAAACAAGTTATCATTAAAACCCCTTCTGGTGAATCAATCACTATTCAAGGTGATACACACCATGCTGCCTAATCAATTGTCTATGCTTAAGGCATCCAAATGTTTGAAAAACGGTTGTATCATTTACATGGCACAAGTGACTGTAGATGTGCCGAAGCCCAAGATAGAAGGTATTCGTGTTATTTCAGAATACCCAGACGTCTTTCCTGAAGAATTACCTGGTTTACCTCCTGAGAGGCAAGTGGAGTTCAGAATTGATATTATACCAGGAGCAGCACCAGTCGCACGAGCTCCTTATCTTTGGCACCGACCGAAATGAAGGAATTAAGAACCCAGTTAGATGAACTATTGGAGAAAGGTTTTATTCAACCAAGCTCATCACCTTGGGGAGCACCCATTCTATTTGTAAAGAAAAAAGATGGTTCGATGCGTCTGTGCATTGATTATCGTGAGCTAAACAAGGTAACAATCAAAAATCGCTATCCATTGCCCAGGATCGATGATCTGTTTGACCAGCTTCAAGGGGCAAGTTTCTTCTCAAAGATTGATCTTAGGTCGGGGTATCAACAATTAAAGGTCAGAATGGAAGACGTACACAAGACTGCATTTAGAACAAGATATGGCCCATACGAGTTCTTAGTGATGCCTTTTGGGCTCACTAACGCACTTGCAGCATTCATGGACCTCATGAATCGAGTCTGCAAGCCATATCTAGATAAGTTTATCATTGTCTTCATTGATGACATACTAATTTATTCAAAAAGTCAAGCCGATCACGAGAAACATCTCCGATGCATTCTCAAACTTCTACAACAAGAAAAACTTTACGTGAAGTTTTCAAAATGCGAATTTTGGCTTCGCGAAGTCCAATTCCTTGGACTTGTGGTAAGTGAGTGTGGTATCCAAGTAGATCCCGCTAAAATAGAAGCAATCATGATTTGGGAAGCACCTAAAACACCTACTGAAATTCGCAGCTTCTTAGGAGTGGCAGGATATTACGGGAGATTTATCGAAAACTTTTCAAGGATAGCTGCATCTTTAACTACTTTAACCCGCAAGAATGTGAAATTTGACTGGGGTCCCAAACAAAAAGAGTCTTTCAAGATTCTCAAACAGAAGTTGAGCAATGCTCCTATGTTGAGATTGCCTGAAGGAATAAAAGAATTCGTTGTGTATTGTGATGCATCACACACTGGCATGGGTTGTGTGCTAATGCAAAAAGGCAAGGTGATTGCCTACGCGTCACGACAACTAAAGGTGCATGAAAAGAATTACATCACCCATGATTTGGAATTGGGTGCCATTGTATTTGCACTTAAGTTATGGAGGCATTACATGTATGGAACTAAGTGTGTGATATAATCGGATCACAAAAGTCTCCATCACTTGTTTAATCAGAAAGATCTCAACATGAGACAACGCCGTTGGATGGAAACATTGAACGAATACGATTGTGAAATTCGCTACCATCTTGGCAAAGCGAATGTGGTCGCTAATGCTTTAAGCAGGAAAGAAAGAGTCAAACCAATACGGATCAATGCTAAGAGTATTGAGCTGAAAAACTGTTTAAACGAGAAGTTGTTGACATCACAGAAAGAAGCTGTAATGGAAGATAACCTTCAAGAAGAGAGATTAGGTGCAACTATTGATTAGTTGTCACCTGGGAGTGATGGAATTCTCAGATTGAATGGTCGAATCTGGGTTCCAATTCATAGAAGACTTAGAGATATAATCCTCCAAGAAGCTCATAATTCCAATTATTCAGTTCACCCAGGAAGTGACAAAATGTATCAAGATCTGAAGGCAAACTATTGGTGGATGGGTTTGAAGAAACCCATAGCCACACATGTAGCTAAATGTCTGACGTGCTCATAGGTTAAAGCCGAACATCAAAAGCCGTCAGGTTTACTGCAACAACCAAAACTTCCCACTTGGAAGTGGGAAATGGTAACTATGGATTTCATTACCAAGTTACCAAAGACAAGACATGGAAATGATACAATATGGGTTATAGTTGACAGACTGACTAAGTCGGCTCATTTCTTACCCATCAAGGAGACGCATAGCTCTGATAAACTAGCTCAACTATATGTGGACGAGATTCTATCTCTCCACAGATTGCCAGTATCTATTATATCTGATAGGGATACTAGATACACTTCTCAATTTTGGAGAAGTTTCCAACAATCTCTAGGCACTCGTTTGAATTTCAGTACTGCTTATCATCCTCAGACGGATGGGCAAAGTGAGCGTACGATTCAGACACTTGAAGACATGCTTCGGGCTTGTGTCATTGACTTAGGTGGAAGTTGGGATGATCATCTTCCCCTGATTGAGTTCTCCTACAACAACAGTTACCATTAGAGCATTCAAGTCGCGCCTTTTGAGGCCTTATATGGAAGGAAATGCAGAACGCCTGTTTGTTGGGCGGAAGTTGGGGAAACCCAACTATAAGGACCTGAGATAGTCCTTGAGATGACAGACAAGATTGTTCAGATCCGTGATCGTCTAAAAGCTGCCAGAGACAGGCAGAATAGCAACGCAGATAAGAGGCGCAAACCTCTAAAATTTGAGGTAGGAGATAAAGTATTACTCAAGGTGTCACCCTGGAAAGGAGTGATGCGATTTGGTAAAAAGGTCAAGCTGAGCCCAAGATATATCAAACCATTCGAGATCATCGAATGTGTCGGGAGTGTGGCCTATAAGCTGAATTTACCTGAAGAACTTAGTGGAATTCACAATGTGTTCCACATCTGCAACTTAAAGAAAATGTTTAGCTGATGAGTCGCTAGCAATGTCTCATAAGGACGTGCAAATTGACGAAAGCCTGAAGTTTATTGAAAAACCTTTATCGATTGAGGATCGACAGGTTAAAAAGCTTCAGAGGAAACATGTACAATTGTAAAAGTGAAATGGGATGCCCGTAGAGGCCCTGAATATACGTGGGAAGTTGAATCTACTATACGACAAAAGTACCCTCAGTTATTTCAGTAAATCTCGAGGTCGAGATTTCTTTTAAGGGGGTGAGGATGTAACACCTCTCAAAATCATGTCCAATAAAGTGAAGACACGTGTCGTAAAAACTAAACATGTAATAAGTTGACTTTGAGGGACTAGAGTTGACAAACAATGAAAAGATGTATGCAGAGGGACTAAAAGTGTCAACGTACTAAAACTATACCTCTGAATAACTTTATACGATGTTCGTATTCTTAAACGAGTGAATTATTGGGCGTGAGAAGCCATTTGTGAAAAACAAGTGAAAGTTATAAGACGAAGGGGTTAAATGTGTCAACATGTTAATTCTTACCTCTGAGTGACCTTTTAACAAACCCGGAGCTTCGTAATGTCCAATTATAATTCCGAGAATGCTAAATGATAATTACATAAGGTTTCGATATCATTATTTAATCAGTTGTTCAAAATCTCAAGAAAAAGGGGTAAAAGCGTTAACAAGAGAAATTAGTGCCTTTCGGGTGATCTCTAACTGATCGGAAGCCTAACAATGTTTATTATAAGTTCCAAGATTCTTAAAAACTAACTACGGGGGTCAATAGTGCTAAAAATGAAAGTTAAATAAAGATATAAAGGACCAGGGATGAAAACTGCCAAGTTTGAAACTTGTTTTACCGGAATCGAGGAGTGTCGCGGGGTGCGACAGCCCACACTGATCTCTTTCGCGGCCCGCGAGGAAATGCCCAGTAGCGAAAAACTGGACAGCTGCATGTTGCAGCCTTGTACACCGCCTTTGCATGCCTGAAACTCGAAACCAGGGCTTGTTTGATGGTTTTTACTGACACTAGGACACTAGGGAACATCTGGGAACATCTCTTAACACCTGGATTGATCTTGAGGATCCTTGTTTCACTATAAATCGGACCTCAAGGTTGCCTTTCATACTTGCTTATTTAAAAAATCATATCTTTCCTCTCTTTCTTGCATTCTCTGGGATTCCTGATCAAGAAGGAAGCCCTCCTTAGTCCAAGATTCGTGCTAGGACCCTTTGTAAGTGTCTATAGCCACTGTAGTTCGGTTTTTATATGTTTAACGACCGAAAGTAAAAGTTGTTCTAATAACGCTTTGACTTTCGGTTTAGGCCTAAACGGTCCAGCCATTGTTTTGGGCGAATATGGCTACGTGATCGTAATTAAGTGTGTGTTAATCCCTCAAAAGGGCACATCCTAATTACCATGTTTACTTAGTTAATTATCGGGTCAAAGTAATTAACATAAAAAGTCAAACGGGTCAGTTTTTAAATAAATTTATATATGATAATGCAGAAGCTATAAAATATGTTTTATCACTTTAACAACTTGGTAAACATTATTAGAACATGTCTAAACATGTTCAACCCGACAATTCTAAGTCTAGGCTCGGTTCGCAATCGAAAGTCGCAAAAGCTTGACTTTTTCTTTGACTTTCAGTTCTGACCCAAATTAGCTTAGTTTCTTTATGCATTAAGGTTCCTTTGTGACCATATTATATAGTAGTATAACCCTCTTAGGTTATATTGCATGGTCCCTTAGTAATCTGAGTTTGTTTTCATTATTATGCTTAATGTTGACTAAAATGCCCTTTTTTCAAAAATGAGATTTTTAACATAAACAACCATGCAAATGAATTACATTCTGATTAGTTATATTATTTAACATATTTTGACATTTAGAATCTGGTCAGAAACTGTAATTACATAATAAATCGTAAATTATGCTTTTAGAAGGACTAAAATACCCTTTTGCATGCAAATATAGTTTAAACATAATTTTGACATAAAAATTCATCACTCACTGTTATGATATCATATTTAGGATTAATTGAGATTCTAAGTCAGATTACTTACTGAGTTTATGCATAAGTTTCGTATTAAATTAGTAAATGACGATTATGACCTTTTTATGCATAAATTGAGATTTAAATAAGAATATCATGCAAAAACCTTTTGTTACTGATATAATATGATAAATAAATTTTTTTGACCATTTAAAGCTGGTCATAACCTCAGAATTTCCTAAACATCGAAATAATCGTCATTTACCGATTTTTACGACATTAAGGTGCATAGTATGGTTTTAAACCATACTTAGCACCCAAAACTTTTTACCCTCTGATTTTATAAACCATTTCTAATATTTTTACACTAAGTATAGGTCATGAACTCAGAATCCCAAATAAGTCCTTATAACTATGTGTGAAATGACCAAAATGCCCCTACGGTACATAGTTTGTTCATAAACGGTAAACCACACATATATATGATATCCTACTGTTAGTATAACATAAATTAAATATTTTAACAAAAGGTTTATGACCAGAACCTCAGTTTTCATGTAAACCCCTTTTATATATCATAAAATGACCAAAATGCCCTTATGAGGCTTAAATCGGTTTTAAAATCTTTTTGGGCATATTTGTTGATATTCTACTAATATCATAACATATTTTAAGCATAATAACTTATGGAACTTGTATATGACTCAATCGGTTACCCGTTTATGATTACACGCGTACGGTACGGTTTATGTAACTAGTTTGTATAAATTAGCCGAAACGGGTAAAACCATATCAATTTAACTTCAAAATTCCAGAATGTATTTAGTTTACCCATAATATACAAGTCTCCATACTTGTTGGATCTAAATTAGATTCTAATCCGGTCATCGCTTAATCTAGAGTTTCGTACCGTAAATCATTCTTTAAACTAACTGGTCTAAGTTTACAACTTAAATAAAACCCGTTAGTAATCTAATAGGTTAATAAAACCTTCGTTCCAGATTAGGAGCCCCGGTAAAAGCTACTTGCACTAGTTTGATTAGATTATATGGCTAAGTAGAAAAATCTCGCATTTTAAAGCTCACGTAAATACTTTTAACTTATTTTCCCTTATACGGGCTTGGGATACGGTAATATTACCGTTTGGTTGGGTATGGAATCATTTAATCGGATTGTGATTAATAAATTTCATAACCCGTTTTAATCTGTATTGTTTGATAACATAAACATTTGGGGGTTAATACGACCGTGTCCTGGATATCCTCGGCTCATTTCATTTGTAAATGGCCACGACTTAAGCATGGGGTGTAGGCATACACCTGACAGTTGCGTATGTAAAAAGATATACCCACTTGTTGGGGATAACTCCTTGTGGGTTTATATTAGTGGTGTGTCTATTAATCATGTCTCGGCTTCCATCCCAAGTTATAAAAGAATATTTATGCCTCGTGCATCTAAATAAATTTTTCATAAATGTTTTTCAAAAGAGTCGGTTAATTGTATTTACTAGTGTAAACTGACGTATTTTCATAAGGCTAAGTGAAATGTACTACTAGGCTGGGAGCTTCTGGGCGTTATGTCAGACCCCCAAAATCCACCCTGCGGAGTATCACCGTTTGGAGGCGTGACATGACCAGGATCGAGCCACCAATCTTATTGAACAACGAAATTAAGTAAGTAAAACCAACCACAATACAATTGGTGACCATAAGACAGTAACCAGTTCCAGTTTTAAGTTAACAGCGGAAGCATAAAACGTAAGTTCAAAACATAAGTTCATAGTTCATAAGTTTTAAGACCCAAATAATAAGTTCCATAAGTTTATAAAGTTTAATTAATAAGCATGGGACATAACAGTCCGCATCCCACAACAACCTCCTCCTCGTGCAAGCTCCATAAGCATCTAGCGACCTGTAAGGCATGTAACAACGAGTCAACAACAAAGTTGAGTGAGTTCACTTTTGGTTGTTTAGTTTTAGGTTGTTTCTGAAAAACGTGGTTTGACTTTCGTTGGCTTATGTGCGGTGAGGATTACCCCATAGTTGAAAGTATGTTTAACCAGATTCTTTTTATTACCCAAACCATATCCATAATCAGTGGGGGCTTCCCCATGTGAACTACTAGACCATACATATCGACAACTGACGAACAATAGTTGTGCCCTACATCAGTGTCTATCATCACTGACAGTTTGCCATAGTCCATTAGTACACGCCCGTCTGAACGGCACGGTGTGAGGTTTGTTAAACCTAATAGCGCTATTAACTAATGACCAGCTCGCCATTGGCCTCGGCGATTAAGTCGATATAAAATAAGGGACTTCATGATAGAGTTATGTCTAGTAAGTTTTAAGGTTGTTGTCCTACCCAAGGAGGACGAACGTACAAATTCTACCCAAGGAGAATACGCAGAATTATTATTGGCATCCTACCTATGGAGGATGGCAGTACATATCCTACCCAAGGAGGATATGTAGATCCCGTTTTAATTTCTTTAACCCATTCCCAACCACCGGGAATCCCATGCCTTAGAAAGTGTGTGAACTCACCTTGGTTTGCTCGGTTAGATTCTCAAATATAGCTAACAGTCAAGGTTGGTCAATCACGTCCTAGTATGATTACCAGTTAGTCATTTAGTGGTTTCAAATAGAGCACAAAGTTCCTACACGTATCTACTACATAACATGCATTCACTTTAATAGTTCACGCTCATATAAACATTCCACCTATAGCTATTCAAGAACAAGCATACGATATTGCCCATATTACTTTCATTGACATATAACATGTTAGATTATC
This sequence comes from Helianthus tuberosus, assembly GCA_030545235.1. Classification (NCBI taxonomy): domain Eukaryota; kingdom Viridiplantae; phylum Streptophyta; class Magnoliopsida; order Asterales; family Asteraceae; genus Helianthus; species Helianthus tuberosus. The sequence continues at coordinate 104,682,344 of CM060381.1, forward strand.
CTCCGATAACATACTCGACATTTAGACACACAAATTACTACTTATGTCGTTTCAGCTTGAATATTCAAAACCGGGCTGTTTTCGGGCATTTTAATAAAATAGTTAACTTATTCCAAAAATTCCCAAATTTTTACAGAGTGTCTTAAACGATCCAGATATTATTGTGTAAAAATCTCGGGATCCGATACATCACCAATATTTTATAAAAAATAATTTTCTAGACTGAAATCAGATTTATCTTTTTCTGACTGCAGTCCACGGAATAATTTATTTAAAATTCACCGAGAGTCCGATTTACGAAATTCTAGTGAAAGAATTACAAATACATCGGTGGTAATCTAAAGTACAAATTTCATGATCTAATTCTACCCAGAATTCAAGTTATGACAGAAAACAGAACGCATATTTTCAGTAGTAAAAATGCAGCTCTAGCTACTGATACAAAACGACACTTTAAAAATGGTAAACGAAGTCTAAAAATTATGATTCCAGTGCCATTAGAACCGTATTTCATAATACATAAATCTAGACTTCATAAAATACATTTTTCGTTTTATTAAGGTCCTGTTACAGCCAACTGAAGTTGGCTGTAATCACCAATCAGACTCATTTTTCAGCTTTTAGCTTACTAACTCGTGTTCGATCGGTTCCGTTAACATGTTTAGTGATAAACAACGATACTTACAGCAGATTATAAGTCCTTCATATCAGCACATAATCATCATACACCAAATAACATCATTTTAACATCATTTCTTCATGTATCATTTTGTTTAAGCTTATGTTCAAGTTTTAAGTGTAAGATCTTATGGTGTTCATATGTTTTCTTCATAATACATCTATTAACCACTTAAATAACATGAATAATGAATGGATCTAAGTTCTTACCACTAGTTCAAGACTAGGGAAGTTCAAGTGAAGAAATGTGGTGGTTAATAGCGAATAGAGAAGGTCCTTCCACTTCCGAGAACACCAAGCTTCCTTATATGCCTCCTTACACCCTTGTATAGTAATAGAATGGATGGAACAAGGTCGAATGATGGTGGTAGGGTGGTGGTTGATTTCAGCCGAACTCAAGGAAGAAAGGAAGAAGATGAGTGGTGTGTTGGTGGTGAATGAGAAAGTGAAGGTTATGTTCTCTAAAGGTTTTACGTATAGCCCATACATATCATCTTTCCAATGGTTCTTATGCTAATTACAAGGGGACAAGATCCATTATTTAATTAAAATAAAATCTTTGGTGGAGCCACCCTTGTCTAACCGTGTAGTTAGGGGGGGGGGGGTGTTGGTTAAGTTGAAATGGCTAGTTAAGTTACTTAGTTAGATATCAAGTGTTCTAGTAAGGTGTTTCAATGTTATGCAATAATATAATGTGTTATGATGTTCGGGGATCATAACTAGCTCAGAAAAATAAGAACAATGTGTTTGATAATATTTTTGTGTTCCTGGCAAAGTCCGGTTGTTCGGTTTGATACTGTTCTGTTAAAGTGCTTAATTAATCCGTAAAGTGTCCTATATATATATTTTTGTAATCATTTTAATTCTCAACATTCAGGAAAACATACCGGACTATTTAGTAACTTTTCTGTACACTACTAGTATGTTAACAAGCATAAGTAAGTATAACACAGTAATCAAAAAGCAGTTAAATGATTCAGCACAGTCATTAAGCACTTTAATTATCATTAACAAATTGTACGGATACATGGAATTATGAGGGTTGTCACATTCTCCCCCTGTTAAGAATATTTCATCCCGAAATTTAGCTCGTGGTTACTGAGGAAGCTGGTTATGTTGCGTTGGTTTCCTGGTTTTCCTGGGGTGTCACATCATCCCCCCGTTGATTTGGAATTTCGTCCCGAAATTCTGTAGTAGCTTCAGCCTCAGTAATGGTTGCACTTTTCTTAAACAACTGGGGATACTTGAGTTTCATTTGGTCTTCTCATTCCCAGGTATACTCTGGGCCACGACGGGAATTCCAACGAACTCGAACAAGAGGTATTCTGGTATGCTTGAGAATCTTAACATCTCGATCCATAATCTCTACTGGTTCTTCGATGAATCGCAGCTGGTCGTCGATAGTGAGCTCCTTGAGAGGAACTATGAGGGTCTCATCTGACAGACACTTCTTCAGATTCGACACATGGAAACATTGTGAACTCCGTTGAGTTTTGCTGGTAGATTCAACCTGTAGGCGACCTTGCCAATTTTCTCGATGATTTCGAATGGTCCGACATAATGCGAATTGAGCTTGCCTCGTTTGCCAAAACGAACTACACCTTTCCAAGGTGAGACTTTGAGTAGCACTCGATCCCCAACCTGGAACTCGAGTGGCTTTCTTCGCTTATCGGCATAGCTTTTCTAACGGTCACGAGCTGCCGCCATTCGTTGTCGTATCTGAGCGATCTTCTCGGTTGTACCTACTACAAGTTCTGGGCCAGTGATTTGACTGTCGCCAACTTCTGCCCAACAAAGAGGTGATCGGCACTTCCGTCCGTATAATGCCTCAAACGGAGCGGCCTGGATACTGGTGTGGTAGCTGTTATTGTACGAAAACTCCACTAACGAGAGGTGTTTTTCCCAGCCATTACCAAAATCGATTACACACGCCCTAAGCATGTCTTCAAGGGTCTGGATGGTGCGCTCAGATTGCCCATCCGTCTGTGGGTGATAAGCGGTGCTCAGATCTAAACGTGAGCCAAAAGACTTATGCATGGCTTGCTACAGTTCAGAAGTAAAACGCGCGTCACGATCAGAAATGAGGGAGGTTGGCACTCCGTGCCTTGATACTACTTCCTTTAGGTAAATATCTGCTAGAGTAGAAAACTTATCCGTTTCCTTGATGGCCAGAAAGTGTGCAGACTTGGTCAGTCGATCCACGATCACCCAAATGGTATCATTATCGCGTTGAGATCTAGATAGGCCAGTAACGAAATCCATGGAAATTTGCTCCCATTTCCATTTAGGGATCTCCGGTTGTTGAAGTAGGCCTAATGGTTTCTGATATTCGGTCTTGACTCTAGCACAAGTCAAGCATTTACTGACATAGGTTGCTATGTGGGCTTTCATGCTAGGCCACCAATACGTAGTCTTGAGGTCGTGGTACATTTTATCTGAACCAGGATGTACCGAATAACGAGACTTATGTGCTTCATCCATCACAAGCTCACGTAAATTACCATAGAGTGGAACCCAAATACGCCATGTTACATAGTAGGCGCCGTCTTCCTTTTGTTCTAGCCGCTGCCTTGATCCTCGCAGGGACTCAGCCCTGATGTTCTCTGCTTTTAATGCTTCAACCTGAGCATCTCGTATTTGGGCGGGAAGACTAGAGTGAATGGTAAGCTATAACGCACGTACACGCTTAGGTATAGTATCCTTTCGACTGAGGGTGTCGGCCACAACATTGGCTTTGCCCGGATGGTACTTGATCGCACATTCGTAATCATTCAAGAGCTCGATCCATCGACGTTGTCGCATGTTTAACTCCTTTTGCTTAAAGTTATGCTCGAGACTCCTGTGATCGGTGTAAATGGTGCACTTGGTACCGTACAGGTAATGTATCCATATCTTAAGCGCGAAAACAACTGCTCCCAATTCAAAGTCATGCGTAGTGTAGTTCCTTTCGTGAACTTTAAGTTGGCGCGATGCGTAGGCAATGACCTTGTCACGTTGCATCAACACGCAACCAAGTCCTTGGATGGAAGCGTCGCAATAAACCACAAAATCATCTGTGCCTTCAGGCAATGAGAGGATAGGCGCGCTACAAAGTCTATCTTTCAAGTGCTGAAAAGCAGATTCTTGTGCATCACCCCAACGATAGGTGACACCCTTCTGAGTCAGTGAAGTGAGAGGTTGCGCAATCTTGGAGAAATCTTTGATAAACCTTCTGTAATACCCTGCCAAACCCAAGAATTGGCGGATTTCTGTTGGTGTACGGGGTGCAGGTCAGTTCTTGATCGAGTCAACCTTGGATGGGTCCACATGAATCCCATCCCTGTTTACCACATGGCCTAGAAAGTGGACTTCGCGAAGCCAGAAGTCACATTTTGAAAATTTAGCATACAGTTGCTCTGTTCGAAGAAGTTCCAGCATAAGTCGTAGATGCTGCTCGTGTTCCTCCTGACTCTTCGAATAGATCAGGATATCGTTGATGAATACAATAACGAACTTATCCAGGTAAGGCTTGCACACTCGGTTCATGAGATCCATGAAGACCGCAGGTGCATTCGTTAATCCGAAAGGCATAACCAGAAACTCGTAATGGCTGTAACGAGTTCTGGATGCTGTTTTGGAGACGTCCTCATGTCGGACTCTCAGCTGATGGTATCCCGATCTCAAATCAATCTTAGAGTAATAGCTCGACCCTTGCAACTGGTCGAACAAGTCGTCAATATGTGGAAGAGGATAACGATTCTTCACAGTCACCTTGTTAAGTTAGCGATAGTCAATACACATTCTGAAAGTACCATCTTTCTTCTTCACGAACAAGACTGGAGCTCCCCAGGGCGAAGAGCTAGGACGTATAAAACCCTTCTCCAAGAGTTCTTGTAGTTGCGTGGACAGTTCTTCAAGTTCTGACGGAGCTAGTCGATAAGGTGCACGAGCTATGGGCGCTGCTCCAGGAGATAGCTCGATTTGAAATTCAACTTGGCGATGAGGCGGAAGACCAGGTAATTCCTCAGGAAATACCTCAGGAAAATCGCGCACAATAGGAATGTCTTCAATTCTCTTTTCTTCCATTGATGTGTCAGTAACGAGTGCTAGTATGGCAGTGTGGCCCTTTTGCAAACACTTCTGGGCCTTAAGGAAAGAGATGATGCCTACAACAGCACCACTCTTGTCGCCATGAATCATGAGAGGTTCTTCACCAGAACGAGGAATGCGGACGATTTTCTCCTTGCAAACAATCTCCGCTTGATGATGAGATAGCCAATCCATCCCAATAACGACGTCGAAACTACCAAGTGTGATAGGAATAAGATCGATAGAGAAAGTCTGACCAGCTAAGACGAGGTTACAACCTTTAACTTCGTGTGTGGCTTCAAGACTTTTACCGTTTGCTAGTTCTACCGTGTGTTTGGTGTTTAGAAGTGTTGGAGTGCGCTTAAGCATTTGGCTAACTTTTAAGGACACATAACTAGTATCGGCTCCTGAATCAAATAAAACAGTAACAAAGAAGTCGTCCAGAAGAAACTTACCCATCACCACGTTGGGGTCGTTCCTTGCATCACCCTGGCCTAGCACGAACACACGTCCCCTGGCACCATTGCCGTTATTGTTACCCCCGTTGTTGCCTCCATTGTTGCCTCCATTGTTGTTCCCATTGTGGTTCCCGTTTCCTTAGTTGTTGTTGTTCTGATTCCGGTTCAGTTGGGGGCAGTTCCTCTTAAAGTGGCCTTCAGCGCCACACTGAAAGCATCCTTTATTGCCATGCTGTTGCTGCTGCTGGTGGTTCCGTGGAGCTTGTTGTTGTTGTTGGCGATTCTGATCTGCTGGTTGTGCGCTCCTACAATCCTTTGCTTCATGACCAAACTTGTTACACCTCAGACAACGACCCTTGTTGCACTGCCCGCTGTGATGCTTGTTGCACCGGTTGCACTTGGGGTGGTTCCCTCGGTATCCACCCTGTCCTTGGTTACCGGAAGATTGCTGACCAGGACTCTGTTAGTCATCAGTCTTTCGCTGCCGAGACTGAACTGAAGTAGAACCCTTTTCGGAATTCCCATCCCATTTTCGCTTGTTGTCGCTAGGAGCATCAGGAGTAGCTGTGGCACTGATATGTTTGGGTAGTTTGTTTTGTTCAACTGCTTGATCGGTGAGACGATGGGCCAACTTAATGATTTGCTGAATGGTACCCATGTTAGCTGAAGTCACGTGACTTTGAATCTCTGGTACAAGACCCTTGAGGTATAGCTCAATACGTTTGATGGGGGGGGGTCCACCATAGTGGGACACAAGATGGCCAGCTCGTTTGACCTCTTGGTATACGCCTCAATCTCAGACCCTGTCACCTTCAAATTGAAAAATTCCACCTCCAGCGTGTGGATGTCGTCACGACTGCAGTACTCTTCCTTGATCAGTTCCTTGAAGTCATTCCATGGGGTGGCATTAGCAACCGCCAGCCCTAGCAGTTGAACTTGTGCTTTCCACCAGGTTAACGCAGCACCTTCGAGTGTTCCAGTAGCATATTTCACTCTACGATCTTCAGGGCATTCACACATCTCAAAAACAGACTCGAGCTTCTCGAACTAGTGAAGGAGGCCTACAGCTCCTTCTGTGCCGCTGAAAGTACTAGGTCGGCAATCCATGAATGTTTTGAACGTACACACAGGAGGCTGAGCATGTTGACCTGTTGCGCGGAAATAAAAGACAAGGTTAAGTACGAGGGTTGGTTTGCGAGAGTAGGATCTAAACGTCCTAAGATGGGTTGGTATGCCAGGTTATACCTCCTGCAGGGATAGCTGCGAGTGCCTCAGCAACTCGTTCATTGATCAAAGCCGTCAACTAGGCTTGAGTTAGGTTGATACGTCCTCCGCGTCCGTTCATGATCTTCACAACGAAGCAACGTAGGTGAGAAAAGTGTCGCGAAAGTGCGTAAGTGTGGGACGATAGTAGAGAGTAAGCAAACAAGGTTCAAATAGCAATTATCACGTTAATTAATGCACAGTGTGAACTATCTAACCGAAAATATAACATAAATCATACCACATATTGTGTCGAGACTTGCACGTGGAGCGAAGCGTCGTTGTGGATCGTTAAGCACTGTACAGGTTATAGTCTGGTTTTTGTCAAAAATCTTTTCCCCTTTTTAAAACCAAGTTCACTATAACCAATGGCTCTGATACCAATTTGTCACACCCCCAAAATCCACCCTGCGGAGTATCACCGTTTGGAGGCGTGACATGACCAGGATCGAGCCACCAATCATATTGAACAACGAAATTAAGTAAGTAAAACCAACCACAATACAATTGGTGACCATAAGACAGTAACCAGTTTTAAGTTAACAGCGGAAGCATAAAACGTAAGTTCAAAACATAAGTTCATAGTTCATAAGTTTTAAGACACAAAACATAAGTTCCATAAGTTTATAAAATTTAATTAATAAGCATGGGACATAACAGTCCGCATCCCACAACAACCTCCTCCTCGTGCAAGCTCCATAAGCATCTAGCGACCTGTAAGGCATGTAATAACGAGTCAACAACAAAGTTGAGTGAGTTCACGTTTGGTTGTTTAGTTTTAGGTTGTTTCTGAAAAACGTGGTTTGACTTTTGTTGGCTTATGTGCCGTGGGGATTACCCCATAGTTGAAAGTATGTTTAACCAGATTCTTTTTATTACCCAAACCATATCCATAATCAGTGGGGGCTTCCCCATGTGAACTACTAGACCATACATATCGACAACTGACGAACAATAGTTGTGCCCTACATCAGTGTCTATCATCACTGACAGTTTGCCATAGTCCATTAGTACACGCCCGTCCGAACGGCACGGTGTGAGGTTTGTTAAACCTAATAGCGCTATTAACTAATGACCCGCTAGCCATTGGCCTCGGCGATTAAGTCGATATAAAATGAGGGACTTCATGATAGAGTTTTGTCTAGTAAGTTTTAAGGTTGTTATCCTACCCAAGGAGGACAAACGTACAAATTCTACCCAAGGAGAATACGCAGAATTATTATTGGCATCCTACCTATGGACGATGGTCGTACATATCCTACCCAAGGAGGATATGTAGATCCCGTTTTAATTTCTTTAACCCATTCCCAACCACCGGGAATCCCATGCCTTAGAAAGTGTCTGAACTCACCTTGGTTTGCTCGGTTAGATTCTCAAATATAGCTAACAGTCAAGGTTGGTCAATCACGTCCTAGTATGATTACCAGTTAGTCATTTATTGGTTTCAAATAGAGCACAAAGTTCCTACACGTATCTACTACATAACATGCATTCACTTTAATAGTTCACGCTCATATAAACATTCCACCTATAGCTACTCAAGAACAAGCATATGATATTGCCCATATTACTTTCATTGACATATAACATGTTAGATTATCCTCTGATAACATACTCGACATTTAGACACGCAAATTACTACTTATGTCGTTTCAGCTTTAATATTCAAAACCGGGCTGTTTTCGGGCATTTTAATAAAATAGTTAACTTATTCCAAAAATTCCCAAATTTTTACAGAATGTCTTAAACGATCCAAATATTATTGTGTAAAAATCTTGGGATCCAATTCATCACCAATATTTTATAAAAATCATTTTCCGGACTGAAATCAGATTTATCCTTTTCGGACTGCAGTCCACGGAATAATTAATTTAAAATTCATCGAGAGTCCGATTTACGAAATTCCAGTGAGAGAATTACAAATACATCGGTGTTCATCTACAGTACAAATTTCATGATCTAATTCTACCCAGAATTCAAGTTATGACAGAAAACAGAACGCATATTTTCAATAGTAAAAATGCAGCTCTAGCTGCTGTTACAAAACGACACTTTAAAAATGGTAAACGAAGTCCAAAAATTATGATTCCAGTGCCATTAGAACCGTATTTCATAATACATAAATCTAGACTTTAGAAAATACATTTTTCATTTTATTAAGGTCCTGTTACAGCCAACTGAAGTTGGCTGTAATCACCAATCAGACTCCTTTTTCAGCTTTTAGCTTTCTAACTCGTGTTCGATCGATTCCGTTAACATGTTTAGTGATAAAAAACGATACTTACAACAGATTATAAGTCCTTCATATCAGCACATAATCATCATACACCAAATAACATCATTTTAACATCATTTCTTCATGTATCATTTTGTTTAAGCTTATGTTCAAGTTTTAAGTGTAAGATCTTATGGTGTTCATATGTTTTCTTCATAATACATCTATTAACCACTTAAATAACATGAATAATGAATGGATCTAAGTTCTTACCACTAGTTCAAGACTAGGGAAGTTCAAGTGAAGAAATTTGGTGGTTAATAGCGAATAGAGAAGGTCCTTCCACTTCCGAGAACACCAAGCTTCCTTATGTGCCTCCTTACACCCTTGTATAGTAACAGAATGGATGGAACAAGGTCGAATGATGGTGGTAGGGTGGTGGTTGATTTCAGCCGAACTCAAGGAAGAAAGGAAGAAGATGAGTGGTGTGTTGGTGGTGAATGAGAAAGTGAAGGTTATGTTCTCTAAAGGTTTTACTTATAGCCCATACATATCATATTTCCAATGGTTCTTATGCTCATTACAAGGGGACAAGATCCATTATTTAATTAAAATAAAATCTTTGGTGGAGCCACCCTTGTCTAACCGTGTAGTTAGGGGGGGGGGGTGTTGGTTAAGTTGAAATGACTAGTTAAGTTACTTAGTTAGATATCAAGTGTTCTAGTTAGGTGTTTCAATGTTATACAATAATATAATGTGTTATGATGTTCGGGGATCATAACTAGCTCAGAAAAATAAGAACAATGTGTTTGACAATATTTTTGTGTTCCGGGTAAAGTTCGGTTGTTCGGTTTGATACTGTTCCGTTAAAGTGTTTAATTAATCCGTAAAGTGTCCTATATATATATTTTTGTAATCATTTTAATTCTGAACACTCAGGAAAACATACCGGACTATTTAGTAACTTTTCTGTACACTACTAGTATGTTAACAAGCACAAGTAAGTATAACACAGTAATAAAAAATCAGTTAAATGATTCAGCACAGTCATCAAGCACTTTAATTATAATTAACAAATTATACGGATACATGGAATCATGAGGGTTGTCACATTCTCCCCCTGTTAAGAAAATTTCGTCCCGAAATTTAGCTCGTGGTTACTGAGGAAGCTAGTTATGTTGCGTTGGTTTCCTGGTTTTCCTGGGGTGTCACACTTTAAATAGAGAATCTTGCAAGTTCGTAATGCCTTAAGTCTGTTGAACGTGTTTTGTATTATATTTAGATCCACCTGTGGATCCTTTCTTTACAACCGCCTGTATATTCTTTTATTCGTACTTTACACTTTCGGTTTGTAATAGTAATTTCTACAATGACTTCCGCTGTGCTATAAACTGTGTATATTTCTAGATTGTTTCTTGATGGAGCTCTGTTGTGGTGGAACCTCCAGGTTCAGACTCTAGGTGAGGATGCTGCGTATACGATGACTTGGGATGAACTGAAAGAACAGATGTGCAAGAAGTACTTCTCGAGGGCTGAGATTCAGAAGTTGGAAACCAAGTTCTGGAATCTAAAAATAGATGGACCCAAGATAGCTGAGTATGTACAGAGATTCCACGATTTGTCTCGTGTTGTCCCCTACATGGTAGAGCCGGAATTCAAGCGGATTGAACGTTTCATTTGGGGATTGGCACCCCAAATTATGAGCATGGTGACTACTTCGAAGCCTCCAACGATCACTGAGGCCATTGATTTGAGCGTAGCATTGACTGAAGAAGCGGTTAGATTGAACAAGTTTTCAACCTCTGAGGGAAAGAAGAAGGAGACTCATGTTGAGTCACTAGGAGAGAACAAGAGGAAGTTCTCAAATTTCAAGAAGGGTACCCAAGGAAACAACAACGGTGGTAACAGGAAAAGAGATGCGAACCCACCGGCCAAGGTCAGGACTGGTGTTGCAAGTTCAGAGAATAAGGGGAAAGGATACATGGGCACCTTGCCTAAGTGTAGTGTATGCCAATTCCATCATGCCGGACAGTGTAGGTTCAGGAAATGTGAATCATGTGGAAAGAATGGTCATTCAAAGGAAACATGATGGGCTGGTACTGGTCGTGGGAATGGTGGCCAGAGTGGAAATGGGAATAGTAATGAAAACCGTGGTGGAAACGGTAATGGGAATAGGAATAACCAGGGTGATAGTGGAAATCGTGGTGGTTCTGGAAACCAAGCTGGTAGTGGAAACCGTGGAGCAAACAACAATCAGGGCGGTACTGGAAACAAACAAGGTTGTTTTAGTTGTGGTGATATTGGGCATTTCAAGCGGGATTGCCCGAAGAACAATCAAGCCCAAGGAAGAGTCTTCAACATTGGAGCTAGGGAAGCTCGTCAAGATCAGAACGTAGTCACTGGTACGTTCCCTATCAACCAACACTTTGCATCTGTGCTATTTGATACTTGCCGATTATAGTTTCGTATCCTTAGAATTTAAGAATATAATTGGGTTGGTTGCCAGTAAGTTAGATATCCCGTATTCAATAGAACTAGCAAATGGAAGGCTAGTAGAGGCAAATGAAGTGATTAGAGGGTGTGTAATAGAGCTCGGAGAGCATAAGTTTACGCTCGATCTTCTACCAGTTGAGTTGGGAAGCTTTGACGTGGTAGTTGGAATGGATTGGTTGTCGAGTAACCGAGCTGAGATCGTATGTCATGAGAAGATCATTTGTATTACAACAACGGATGGAGAGATGATTGTGGTTCACGAAGAAAAGCATGATACGCCACTGAGGATTACCAATTGTTTGAAGCCCCGAAAGTTCTTACAGAAAGGATGTGTTGCCTTTTTGGCTCACATTGTTGACAAAGAAGCCGAAGAGCCAAAGCTGGAGGATATCCCTGTGGTAAGGGAATACCCTGAAGTCTTCCCCGAAGACTTGCCAGGATTACCACTGCAACGACAAGTCGAATTCCATATTGACTTGGTTCCAGGCGCCGCGCCTGTAGCTAAGGCACCTTACCGACTTGCGCCTTCAGAGATGCAAGAGTTGTCGACACAGCTTCAGGACCTTTTGGATATAGGATTCATTCGACCAAGCTTCTCGCCTTGGGGAGTTCCAGTTCAATTTATCAAGAAGAAAGACGGTAGTTTCCGTATGTGCATTGACTACCGAGAGTTGAACAAGTTAACCATCAAGAATCGATATCCTTTGCCAAGGATTGATGATCTCTTCGATCAACTCCAAGGTTCGAGTTACTACTCCAAGATCGATCTTCGATCAGGTTATCACCAACTGCGAATTCAAGAAGATAGTATACCAAAGACTGCCTTTAGAACTCGATATGGACATTACGAGTTTCTAGTGATGCCGTTTGGTTTGACAAACGCGCCAGCAGTATTCATGGATTTAATGAACCGAGTTTGCAAGCCATATCTTGATATATTCGTGATTGTAATTATCGATGATATTTTGATTTATTAAAGATCGAAAGAAGAACACAAACAACACCTTAGAGCCATTTTAGAGCTGCTCAAGAAAGAGAAACTATATGCTAAGTTCTCAAAGTGCGAGTTCTGGTTACGTGAGGTACAATTCCTCGGTCATGTAGTGAATGAAGATGGAATCCACGTGGATCCCACCAAGATCGAGGCAATCAAGAATTGGGAAACTCCAAAGACGCCGACCGAGATCCGACAGTTTCTAGGTTTAGCCGGGTATTATCGCCGATTCATTGAGGATTTTTCTAAAATCGCTCAACCGCTGACTTCCCTTACTCAAAAGGACAAGAAGTATGAATGGGGAGACAAACAAGAAGAAGCTTTTCAGTTGCTAAAGAGTAAGCTTTGCGATCCACCTATTTTATCCCTACCCGAAGGCACCGATGACTTCGTGGTATACTGTGACGCCTCAGGTCAGGGATTAGGTTGTGTGCTTATGCAGTGACAGAAGGTTATCACTTATGCTTCGCGCCAGTTAAAAGTTCATGTGAAGAATTACACCATACACGATCTGGAGTTACGCGCAGTGGTGTTTGCCTTGAAGATTTGGCGGCATTACCTTTATGGTACCCGATGCACAATCTTTACAGATCACAAGAGCCTCCAGCACATATTTGATTAGAAAGAGCTTAACATGAGACTGCGACGATGGGTTGAGTTGCTAAACGATTATGATTGTGAAATCAAATATCACCCAGGAAAGGCGAATGTGGTGGCAGATGCCTTGAGTCGAAAAGAGAGGATTAAGCCCATAAGGGTAAGGGCTTTGGAGATGATCATTCAAACAGACCTCTCGTTGCGCATTCGTGTTGCGTAGAGAGAAGCCCTTAAGAAAGAGAATCTTAAGGATGAATATCCGCGGGATGGAGAAAAATCTGGTACCCAATGAGGAAGGAACTTTGTACTTTATGGGACGAATTTGGGTTCCCCTCTTTGGTGGTCTTAGAGATGTTATTTTCGATGAAGCTCATAAATCGAGGTACTCAATCCACCTAGGATCGAACAAGATGTACCAAGATTTGAAGGATTATTATTGGTGGCCAAGACTGAAGGGCGATGTTGCTACTTATGTTGGAAAATGTTTAACTTGTGCCAAAGTGAAGGCAGAGTATCAGAAGCCTTCAGGTCTCCTACAGCAACCTGAGATACCCATGTGGAAGTGGGAGCAAATCTCAATGAATTTTGTAACAAAGTTGCCCAAGACACCTAGAGGTCATGATACGATTTGGGAAATCGTGGACCGTCTGACAAAGTCTGCACACTTTTTGCCGATTAGAGAAAAGGATAACACCGGTAAGCTAGCTGCACTGTACCTAAGAGAGATAGTTGCACGTCATGGAGTGCCTATCTCGATCATATCGGATAGAGATGGCTGATTTGTGTCCAGGATTTGGCAATCTTTCCAAGAAGCGTTTGGTTCACAGTTGAATCTGAGCACCGCATTTCATCCACAAATGGACGGTTAAAGTGAGAGAACGATTTAGACACTTGAAGATATGTTATGAGCTTGCGTAATGGACTTGGGTGGCAGTTGGGACACTCACCTACCTTTGGTTGAGTTCTCCTATAACAACAACTACCATACAAGCATTCAAGCTGCATCGTTCGAGGCTCTCTATGGACAAAAGTGTCGATCACCGTTATGCTGGCCAGATACAGGTGATAGACAACTGGTTGGTCCCGAATTGGTCCAAGAAACGACAGATAAGATCATGTAGATCCGAGAGCGCATCAAGGCGGATCGTAATCAACAAAAGAGCTACGCGGACCAAAGAAGGAAACCTTTTGAATTCGAAGTGGGTGATATGTTTCTATTGAAAGTATCAACTTAGAAAGGTGTGGCACATTTTGGGAAGCGTGGAAAGTTAAACCCACGATTTATCGGACCATTCAAAATCCTGGAAAGGATTGGTCCTGTAGCATACAAATTAGAGCTACTAGAAGAACTTAATGGTGTTCATGATACATTTCATGTATCTAATCTAAAGAAAAGTCCGACACAGGAAACAGTGGTCATTCCTGTTGACGAAGTTCACATTGAAGACACACTCCACTTTACCGAAGAACCTGTTGAGGTTACTGACTGGAAAGTTAACAAGACTCGGAGTAGTAGTGTTAAACTTGTCAAGGTTCGATGAAACGCACGTCACGGCCCAGAGTTTACTTGGGAACGTGAAGACCGTATGAAAGCTAAGTACCCGCATTTATTCCCTAACACCCCTGCAACTAGTAGCAAAGCTTAAAATTTCGAGACGAAATTTTTTTTAACAGGGGGAGAATGTGACAACTGTCAAAATTTCAGGTATCCGTACAACTATTAGTGCTTAATGAATGTGCTGAATTACAATTAACTGCTTACTGATGACTGCTATATATATACATGTGCATCACATGTTGCTTAATGATATATCATTATTGCATGAGAGCTTATTTGACTCAAATGATGCACGAAACACAGTTAACACAAAATTCAGTCAAATCAGAAAAATGCTAACGAAACTTAGCATATAGGCAGACAGTGTTTTGAGACACATAATGAGCCAGAAACCAAGTATTACACTAGTATAGTGTGTAGGAAAGTAAGGATCATAAAACTGCCTTTCTAGTGGCAGTTTAAGTGCCGGAAAGTGCCTAAAACTTACCCAAAGTGCTGAATTCAGCAAAAATCAGCATTTAAACAATCTAATATTATGCAGAAATATGGTTAAATGGTCATGAATGCTTTCATAAGTGTCGGGAATCAAAAATGTCACAAAAGGATACATAAAGCACACTAAACAACAAAGTTTAGCACCTTAACGAACCAATAACCAACCGAACAACCGGACACTACCCGAAACACCAAATTACACTAGAACCACTGTTTTAACATTACCAAGCTAGTTATGGTCCCCGAACATCATAACACCCTATAAAATATCAAGTAACTAAGTATCTAACTACATACTTGATTTTTAACCTAAGTAACTAAATTGGTTAGAACCTAGTCTACATACCTCCCCCCCCCCCCCACCTAGTAATCGGCTCATACATGGCCCCCACACCTGGATTTGTTTTAATTTTATAAGGGATCTTGTTTATGCTTTATGTGACATAATATACAAGATTTAATCACTTGAAATGGATTATAAGAAAGACCTTAGTGTTCTCACTTCATTTCTACACACACTTAAACACAAACAACTCTCTCCTCTCTTCTTCTTGCTCTCGGCCGAACCAAGCACCACCATCACCACCATTTTTCAATCAAGTTACAACCATTCCAAGTATATACGAAGGTGTTAGAGACTACATAAAGAAGCTAGGAGCTTACGGAAGTTTAAGAACCTCATTCATTTGCTTTTATCCACTTGTTTTCTTCACTTGATCATCCCTAGCCTTGAGCTAGTGGTAAGAACCTTGATCTTGCTATTTTACATCTTATATTAGTGGTTAAAAGATGTTACATAATGTTAATCATGAAGAACACTAAGAATTACATGAGTAAAACTTGAACATAAGCTTAAAATATGAAGAATCTTGATGAATATGAGTTGTGATGCTTGTTGATCATTGTTTGCTTGTGAAAATGATGTTGATCATCATATGATCTTGCTAGATCATGATTAAAAACATAATCTAGCAAGATGAGAGGATGAACATAGTAGAAGTTAATGGATCATCCTCATGAGAAGCATGAACTTGAAAGAATACATTGATTTCTTGAAAAGTAATGATCAAAGTAAGTTGTAATACTTGTAGAACTAGATATTTCATGGATGATTTTCAAGAAACCAAGTTAAAAATACAAGTTTTATTTAATATTGGTTCTTACATAAATAGACCCTATTTTTAGAGGTTAAATAAGTGTAGAAACACTTATGTAACAAGAAAAGTCTAAGAAGAAACATTTTTAGAAAATGTGATCATAGGTTGTAAAGATCCATATTCTTTAAAAATGAAGTTTTTAAAGAATTAATCACACTTTAGAAGGTAACAAGGCTTACTAAGAACAATAGTAAGTTACTACAAATTTTTGTGAAATTTCAAGTTCATGAAGTAGTAGATTATACTTGATTTTGGCAAGGTTGGTAAGTAAGGGTTGTTTGTTGATGATTGTGAATTGATTGTGTTGATTTTTACAAAAGAAAATGATATGCTTGAAAGCATGAAAACCTCCATTTTTAGGGGAAACTATGGCAAAAATTTTTCTAAAAATTAAACACTTAGAAAAATATTTCTAAACAAATATTTACAAGTGTATTTTAAACCATAAATTGCTACAAAAACTTTGCCATAATTTTTGTTACAAAAATTATAATTATTGGAGGTTGGTTTTTATAAATAAAAATGACTAAATATGTATTTAGGAAATATATATTTAGATGACACCATATGTGTGATTATTTGTATATTTTGTGTATTAGTTATATTATTTTAGGACATGAGATAATATAACACATCAAAATACCAAGAATTACCATCCAAAATATTACCAAAATTCCAAGGAATAAATATACAAGTTAAACACAAAATATTGGTGAAACCGAACTATGGAATAAGACTTACAAAATATTCCAGAAAATTGATTCACAAGTATATTTTGGTAAATTATATTTTGGACACCAAGTGAATAAAAATATGATTTTTACAATTATTACAAAGTTATATCATATTTTGACAAGAGGAAAATATATTATTTTGGGTGAATAAAATATATATTTTTTCTTGGAATTATTAGAAAATGTATTATTTTTGGGAGAAAATATACATTTCTTAAACAAACATGAAATACGATATTTTTGTGGTGAAAGATATATTTTCTCAAATAAATATGAAATATATCATTTTTGGAGAAAAATAAGTTTATATATATAATTTCTAAGTTGGACTTGAAAATATATTATTTTTGTAACTTATATGAAAATACAAATAATTTTGCCAAGGGAAAAATTATAAATAATTTTTTTAAGTAATACTTTTTAAAATATATATTTTGGAAATATATACGGACTTTTATTAAGGATATTATTACGGAAAAGTTAATATAACATTAAGTATAAGGATACTTAATAATTACATGAAGAAACGTATTCTCGTACGTACAAATACACACCAGAATACGACCCTAATACATGGCGAAAATATACAAGTATAAGAATACGAATATAAATACACCCATCCTTGGGAAGGATATACAAGTATAAATACTTGGGAAGTATTAAGTTAAAATATATTGTTTTGATAATTATTCCAAAATTTAATAAATATATTTTAAGTTAAAATATTTATTATTTTAACAAATAATTCTATAACTTGGAATAATATTGAAGACATAATGAAACATAACCCAAAGACACTAATTAAGACTAAGTCAAGGCACGACCCTCTCGTCTAATGGACCTTAGTACATTGTAGGTAGTCGTGTTTATCAGAAGAAGCTTTGAGTTATGGTGCGAAGACGCAAGACTGTGAGTTCATGTCCCCCTTTTCTTTTAACTGTTTTCGGTTTTATAACTTCGGGGGTGAAGTACATGTTACAAACTATTTACAACCGTTATTATTTGGTATGGTTAGTTAAGGAAGGGTACTGCTAGATCATGTGAGTGGGGGGTATTACGCTTAAGACCATTAATCCTCGTTGTAGGACCGACGGACATAAGTGATAGATCTATTAGGGTGTAGCGAGCCCCACCCATGTTGGACCAGGGTTTGGCCCTTGGGTTGACTATGTCTTACAGCCAGAAGCTCGGTGCAAAGTCTGCTAGGTTTGAGCCTTCCTACATCACGTCACACATATAAATGGCCTTGCAAACCATTAATGATCTGTTTTCCTTGTTGCTTTTATACCGGGATTTACAAGCTTACATACATACTTTCAATGATTACAAAGGTTTATTCATACACACAAACAAACACATGAACTCGCTCAACTTTTGTTGTTGTTTTCAAACTACATGTATTTCAGGGAATTAGATGTGGATCTGGCGGGTGTTCGGAAGTTCCAAGGGTGGTTTAAGAATAAAAGATGTCATCCATGGTCTTAGGGTTTGGTCAGCGTGTCTTATTCTGGACGAGACACGTCTCCTAAAACCTGGTTTTATTTAATATCTTTTGTCGAATCCTTGTGAACTCTAAAAACCATGGTCTTAGGGCATGGTTTGTACTCGAATTTGAATTCTGTGTTTTAAAACAATGTTGTTGTTATGATTTTAAACTTATTTAATGGATGAACATCTTCGGTCTTATCATTTAGTTTTTGTTATGATTGAATGCAATGATATTAAGCAAGTCACACATAATCACGCTTCCGCAAAAGTCAGGGTGTGACAGTTTGAATCAGCAAGGATACAATCCCACTAGGTCGGAATATTGAAAGATAATTAAGTAAGTTATTAATGCAAAATGTGGTGGGCCCCCTTCCATGCAGCGGTCACCCTCAACCCGTTGGTCTGAGTCAGCAGGGATACAGTACTCGCAGGGTTGGTTTAAAGTTTTAATAGTAGTTTATGAATAAGGGGTTCAAGCGGTTTCTTAATCTCAGTCAGCCCATTCATTCCCGGCCAATCCATGGAGTAGTACTAAACTTGAACTAGGTTCTCGCAAGATCTATACACTGAACGAGACATAGAATTACCGAACCACCCTTCTAACACCCTTCCAAGTAGTTAACGTGCTTTTTATAGACCGTAAAGATACGAATATGTGAATAAACGACATATGAATAATGGTTAAGTAGATTCGCCTTCAATATAAAAAACTAAATATTAAAGTCATTAATACATATCCAATTTAAAAGTTGCCAAAGATTGGAAATCATAAAAGAAATACATAAAAGATATGTCTTCACCAAGTGATGTAAGAATTAAGCCAAGCATGGCTTCTGTTTGACAAAGATTCTTACTATCAATCTTGGATCCCGAGACTTAGGGGTGAGCAAATTAACCACCATAACCGATAACTGAACCATAACCAACATAAATGAACCAATAATAACCGGTAACCAATATAACCAATGGTTATGGTTATGAAACTTTGTATAACCGCTCAATCGGTTATGGTTATAGTTATGAAGCTTTGGTTAACCGAATATAACCGAAACCGAACCGAAGTTGTGATGTTAACTTTATATAATAGATTTGTGTTTTACAAAACCATATAGAGGGTTTTTACTAAGATAAAAGTATGTTAGTAACAAAATGATCTTGATGTAGATGTCATTTATTTTAATAAAGAACTAAGATGTTATGGCCGTAATTGTTTTTATTTGAGAATTGCCTTATTAAAAAGAACTCTAAATCGGTAGTTTAACCAAAAAGTTTAGTCTTCGTTATCTTATAAAATAGGCTCAAGCTAAGTTCAAATCATGCACAACCCCATTTATTTCAAACCTTGCTTCGTTACTTAACCGAAATTAACCATAACCGATTAACCATAACCGAAGTTTGGTTATGGTTATGGTTACCAAAACTCCATAACCGAACTAGTGGTTATGGTTATGGTTAATAGTAAAAACCGACCCAAGCACACCCCTACCAAGACTACACACACTCTAAAAGATGGAAAATAGATGATGGTGGTGGATGATGGTGTTGTAGTGGTGGTGGAGTGGTGGTAAGTGAGAGAGAAGTGGTTTGCCAATGGATGGCTTGAAGTGGAACCAAGCACTTCTATTTTTAGTTGAAATAAGAAGCTCCACCACGGCCCGTGCCCGCCTGGCATGATGCTGTTGTCATTTCTCTCTCTCTCTCTCTTCCACATTAACTGCTTGCCAGTTCTTGTACTAACATGGCCCCGTGTGTCAACAGCACGGCCTGAGGCCAAAGTAGTTGTTGTACTATCGCAGATTCTGAAAATCTTTGAGTTAACCACGCCCCGTGTTGGCTGCCAGTTTTGTCTTTTAAAGTTGTCTTGTCTTCTGCACAACATCCACCTTTGGACACGGCCCGTGTCTGGTTAACACGACCCCGTGGCAAGTCTTCTGTTCTTGCTACTTTGTGGTTTGGATGTGAATCGGGGCTTGGCGAGTTGTGTCAATTCCTCCTTTACATTTATGTTGGTTTTTGCTGTCTTTTTGCTCCTTTTCCACATTTAAGCTCTTTTAACCCTGAAAAATAAAAAGGAACGAAAACACAAGCTTTTTCCAACATTAGTACTAAAAAAGGGTTGCTTTTATGCCATATTTGATATAATTTATATGTTGCATTTTAAGCACATCACTTTCCTTGTGTGCATGCGATACAGTTTTCTGAAAACGGAAATTCTTTTATCGGTAAACCTCTTACTAATTTTAACTTAAAAAGTTTATTCATGTTTTTGAAGTTCACATGCGCCAATCGCCTGTGCCAAAGCAGTAACTCTGATTCAGACGCCTTGGAGATCAAAGAAGTCATTTACTAACACGTGTGGATACATAGCTAGCATCGGCTCCAAAATCAAAAACTACAGAAACAAAATGATCATCGAGTAGGAACTTACCCGTTACAACGTTGGGGTCATTCCTTGCTTCACCAGCACTGATCACGAATGCTCTTCCTCTCGCACCGTTATCTCCATTATTGTTGTTCCTGTTGTTGTTCCCAGCTCCTTTGTTGTTGTTGTTACGGTTTTGATTCAGTTGGAGGCAATCCCTCTTGATATGCCCCTCTTCTCCACATTGAAAACAACCCCTGAGGTTACCATGATGCTGCTGCTATTGCTGGGGTTAGTTTTGTCTTGTTGGGTCCAGGCTCCTACAATCCTTAGCTGCATGCCCTAGCTTGTTGCATCGCTGACAACGGTTCTTTTCACACTGCCCGTTGTGGTGCCGACCGCACTAGTTACACTTGGGATGGTTTCCTCGATAACCACCTTAGTTCTGGTTGGTCGGAGCTTGCTGGTGGGGACCTTTATTGCCCTCAAAATTCTTTTGTTGAGTTGGAGTTTATGTGGGATTAGCATCTTTGCCCTAGTTACCATCCCATTTGCGCTTATTGTCTCCAGAGGTATCAGCAGTAGCACTGATTCGTTTGGGCAGTTTGGTTTGTTCCACAACTTGATCAGTGAGATGGTGTGCTAGACGGATGACTTGCTGGATCATGGGAAGATTTGCTGAAGTCATCAAGCTCTGGATTTCGGGAACTAAGCCCTTGAGATAAAGCTTAATCCTCTTGTAAGCAGGCTGTGACATGTTGGGACATACAGCAGCCAAGTCATTGGACCTTTTAGTATACGCCTCGATCTCGGATCCCACCATCTTCATGTCATAGTACTCCACTTCAAGCTTGTGAATGTCATCCTTGTGGCAGTACTCTTCCTTTATCAAATCCTTGAAGTCATTCTAGGAAGTGGCATTGGCATCCGCCAATCCAAGCATTTGAACTTGTGCATTCCACCAAGAAAGCCTATTTCCTTCGAGGGTGCTAGTAGCAAACTTCACCCGATTGTTAGTGGGGCATTCACACATCTCAAATACAGACTCGGTCTTCTCAATCCAGTGCAGGAGGCCTACCGCTCCTTTGGTGTCGTTGAAGGAGTGAGGTTTGCAATCCATAAAAGTTTTGAAAGTGCAAACTCGAGGTTGTGTGGGTGCAGGTTGACCTGTCGTGAAAAGGGAAGCGAACAAGGTTAAGAGTGACAAGACGACACAAGAACAGGATCTAAACATCCTAAGATGGTAATTTTACTTATGTCAGCTGGTCCTGATGTGACAACTGTATTCTATAATCGATGTACGATGTAAAACAATGATGATTATTAATAAAACAATGAGCTTTGGTGTTATTATATGTGTTTTGGTGTTTCTATGTGTGTATTTGTTTTTGGTGATTTTTTTCAATTCGATTCGATTCCGATTGCAAGCCTTAAATCGCGTTCTGGAAGGTTATACGCAAACTGGTGTGTAAACGCAGTCAGTATAACACGAAAAACACTCCGGAATAGTGACATAGGCTTAACATACGTTAAATAACCTCCACATAACTTAGAAATAAGTTTTGAATGGTTTGATGTGTCGAAATCAACTTTGTTCGATCGCAGGGACTATATGTGTCAAACAGCGAAACTATGCCAACTTGTATAGTAACGAACATTCCGGAACTTGATCATAAGTTAAAAATACCCTAAATAACCTTTACATATCTTAGAAATAGGCTTTGAGGGGTTCGGTGTGCTAAAATAAACTTTATGCTCATTCAGGGACTAAAAGCGTCAAAAAGTGCATAAGTTTGCATTTTCACGCATATCTTATGTTCTGAATACATCCGGACATCCAAAAATTTATGTAAGCACTAAAATATTTTATTTTAGTGCTTGGCATAAGAAAATTCCTTCCGTCGCTTAATTTGGATCGTTTTTGCGTTCGTTACAACTTCCGTCGTAATTAACCGAACAACGCAACCGTACGACCAAACGAACCGACATCCAAGATATTTTTTAGCACATCTTAAGTTCCCTATACTTTAACTTCATTTTAGAGCTTTGAAATGGGGTTAACGGGGCTTAAACGTGTCAAAAATGCATCGAAAACCAAGTTTGGGGCTTCAGGGGCCTGTTCTTCTATTTTTGAAACTTGGCTGGTCTGCACAAGGCTTACGGACCGTAAGCCATAAGCCATACGGTCCGTAAGGACCTCCCAGAGTAGAAAAAACAGATTACCCAGCTGTTAACAGCTGTTAAGCACTCATAACCCAATTGCACATGGTTTTGGGCAATACTAGGGGCTCAAATGGTTTTGTAAAACCATTGGCTTGAGGTGTATGGATGAGATTGAAGCATGGTTTTCGAGGAATGATCCTAATGGTCCTAGAAATCCTATAAATACCCCCATGATCTCAACTCCAAAACCCACACCTTTGAAATCTGAATTTGTTCTCTAAGTTGATGTGTTTAACACTTCATACCTGAGAATATTCGGATTCAAAACTTCCATTCTTGGACCTTCTGTAAGTGTTCTTTCGTTCTTTTCATTCGTTTTAGCGTTAAAGTCAAACTGCATTTGACTTTCTGCATTGACCAGCTTATGGTCAATGTGAAGTTCGTTTGAACTTCATAACGTGAGCGTAATCACGATGGTTATAGTCCCTAGTGACTATACCTACGGATTACCACGTTATCTAGGCTCAGTGACGAGTCGTAGTTTCTGCCAAAATGCGTATTCTTTTGTATTTTGTAACCAAACTACTCTAGGATATCAAAACCTTTTGTTTTGATATCAAAACTTATTTTCTAACTTAGTTAAGCATGTTTTAACATGCTTAGCTCGTCACTTTTTAGTTTAGTGTTTGTGTAGAGTCGTAAGTCAAGCGGACTAAACACCCGCTTAGACTTTCGAACACGACCCGTTTGGTCGATCTTAGGATCCGACCAAACACGTTTAGTGACCATAGTAGCATAGGGAATAACCTTCCGAGGTTATACCCTATGGTCACCTAGTTTAGGTAGTTGTATGATAAGTAGATTATATGCCATAGGTAAATTACCAGAATACCCTTTCATACATAATTGGTAATTAAGCATATGTAACCTAAACTTTTAACACGTAACTGATTATGTAACATAGTAAAACATGTATAGGCATATAATACTTGTCATAGGACTAGTTAGACGTCTTGAACGCGCTTTTGCGCACACGACACGTTAAAGTAGCGTAAACTACCTTAATGGGTCACGATGGGTCGAAAGCACTTAGGTTAGGTTTCATTTAAGATGTAGGCCTTGTTAAACCATATCACATGAGTTCCAACACTCATTTGGGTTACAAGACCTCATTCAGTCCGATCTTCTGATTTAGGCGTCTATTGTTTGACTAGTGATTCAATTACTAGGTGCTGCTTGATTTCTCTAATTTACTCGAGTTTGTTGAAGTACTATTGATTGAGGATACCTTGCACTACATGTGAGTACATAGTTCCCCTATTTTACTGTTTTCAATTGTTTTGGGGTGATTCATATGTACAAAATGTTTTCAAGGTTTAAACGATGATTTCAAAAACGAATAGAACGATTTATACTAAACTAATAACGATTTCGATAATGTGAACGAACTTGTTGGTTGTAGTTACATAACGAATGACATTCATTAATTTTTGCCAAACCGACCAGTATTAGGTTATGGTACCATATGATATGACAAATCCTGTTATTGCACTATACCCATGGTTATGTGTGGGTGTTGTGGGTAACGACTGAATCTGATGATTGTTAACTTACCCTTTGGAGGTTTGTTAATGCAAGAACAAGTTGAACGACACAAAGGTTTGAATGTTATTAACGAGACGACCATATATAAGTTTTCACAATTAAAACGAGGACGATTTAAACGATCTAATCGAGTAAACGATTTGGGAACGATTTGGAAACGATTTGGGAATGATTTGGGAACGATTTGGGAATGATTTGGAAACGATGTTAAACGATTTGGGTAAACGATTGGCTTCTGGGCTAGTGTTTAGATAACGGGACGGGTGTAATGTGGTGAAAACATGGTAGATACGCCGCTGGTACTTCTTATATATAAGTGTTTTCAACATATTACATACCGTGGCGTTATTTAGTTCACCTGAGTAAACGATATTGACACGATGTCGCTCAACGATGTTTTTCGAAATAATATACGAGTTTTATTAACGAGTTTATACGAGATGTTTTACAAGATGGTTTTCTAGAAACAAAAAGCTTTTGGGTTAAGAATCATGGCTACGAAATTTTATAAATTATAACCATCTTGATTTGAGTTGGTTAATCATGTTGCAATATTATACACTTTTTAAAAACAAGGTTTTCAAGGTATTGCAATATATGAAAACAAGCCATGATTCCGATACTCTTATAAAACCTATGTACTCGCCAACATTTCTTTGCTGACTTTGTTTTTACATATGTTTTAGGTATTGTTGCTTGATTGACGTTCTAGGATGCATGCGTCACATAGGATCTGGACGAGGCCTTAGTGACATAATATCTATGATAGACGATATAAAACTTGTTTGTTATGTGTTAAAACAATGTTAATGTTCAATATTATCAATAAAATGAAACACTTTTGTATCCATGGTTATGAAACGATTATTCTGTTACAACACCCCCCGACATTTCCGCCACGCTTTGTTGTTTTACATGGTCGGGGTGTGACAGAAGAGTTGGTATCAGAGCCAATGGTTATAGGGAATTAGGTTATTAGTAATGCTTTGACCTAGACTATAACTTCTAGGACCCCAACGCAAGTTTATTTGCGTTTAGATTTTTTTAAAACAAAATCGTCACCTATCCTTAGGTGATAACCACAACGAGAACACAATTTTCGAACCCGCTTCAAAAACTAATCGTCTGTTATAGGATGATTGATTACTAGGTTTTGAACCCTCTATTATATGGTTTTGAACCCTCTAAGTTTTCAAAATCTCGTCAAAGTTTGGGTCTTATAATGTGAACACGTGCGAACTGGAAGGGTGAACGCCTGTACTCTGAGTTTTCTGTCTAAGGCTAGAGTGTTCGAACAAATCCGCAGTATCGGACCAGTCACTCTTACCTGGGAACTCTTGGGGTGAGTGTTCACTTATAGGCGAGCATGTCTTCGCGATACATTATTTTTGACCTATTTACTTTGATTAGTCTCTGCGTGTTATTTGTTTGTTTGAGGTAACAAACGAATGATCGCCTCTCTTGCGTTTTGTCGATACCTCTTTTGCTTTTCAACCTCACTCGTTTCCTCTGTTTCCTTGTTAGACAATTGTAGGTCCCGTGAGCCGTATGGATCGTAACAGAATCGTCGATCCAACCTAGAGTGCGGAATCCTCTAGATCAGATTTAACAGAAAACGTGTAGAAAACCGAAATCACTTTAAACCCGATCTTTATTGATTATCTTCCAACGATTACAATCAATTAAGATCCTAATTCGTCCAAGCCTTTGTCTTTCACGAATTCTCTCCAAGAGTGATTAGATGATTAGAAGATCAACCTAAACCCTAATGCCAAGCTTTGTTTATACAGGACAAAGCTTTGCATATGGGCTAGGTCATGGGCTAGGCCCATTTCGCCTACCATCCCCCTATGTGGGTTTGGTTTGGCCCAATCACTCTTAATTAACTATTACAAAGCTAAACCCGCTAACTGTTTATCGTTTTACTAATTACAAGATATCCAAAGACCAAATCTAAGCTGTTGTCACAAATATGCACCAACAAACTCCCCCTTGACAATAGCTCGCTAAGGTAACTTCAGTCTTCAGAATCTCACAGTCTTTTGGTCTTTGGATAGCTTCAGCTTTAACATCTTCTGTCAGCAACAGACTCCCCCTAAGCTGATGCATCCAATCACCAAATCTTCAAAACGTTAGCGTTTGAGTAAACTCCAGTTCAGCATTTGTAAAGCACTCTTCAAACTCTTCAACTTTGTCTGCAATGTAGAAAGGAGGATCTACCATGCATCCAATCAAACTCTCATCTTCACAGTAACTTCTCAGCAACACAGCAACTATTCAGCAACACAGCAACTTCTCAGCAACACACTGCTTCAATCTGTATACTATAAAACAAACATCTCGAGAAACCATAAGAATTTTTCAACAAAAGTTAAACAAATTATTATTATTCAAGAGATTAGTTAAATTGTATAACAGATTAAGCACATTCCAACACAACACCAACACGCACAAGTTTTAAACAAACACCCCATAACCTGCATCATTTCAAAATTTTGAACCCACTTACTAACACCGTCTCCCCCTATCAGTAACAATTCCTCCAAGAATAACAGTTTCCCGTACATTAAGAATTTTTAACAGAAAAAGACACTATTTTTGTATTTTTGTATTTTCTGAAAGCAAATAAATACGAAAAGCAATAAACACTCTATTTTTGTGAGAATCACCGGTAAGAAGATCATATCAGCACAATCAAACTGTTTCACACCATTAGATAATTCTTTATTTAATTTTTCGTGAAAAGCAGTTCAAGACGATTACCAGTATGTTTGTCCACTTAAAAAAATGCATGAACCTTTCAAGTACCATGACCGTATGATACGTGAAGGTAATTTTATATCTGATATACTAGTGTGTCCCACTTCAGGATATACCCCCGCGATCAAGGTATGCACAAAGATTCATCGTAGTAGGTGAGTATACTGGTGTCATCCTTTAAGATATCCTGACAATGTCTAGATCTGCATATAATCTGTTTTATCATGTTTTGATTGCTTAACAATGAACACCCAAATAAATACTAATCAAATCCTGGAAATATAAACAACACACTCTATCATGCAAGTATCTTCCCTACCACATATTTCACAAGTCCAATCCAAATTTCTGAAATCTTAACTGGGAATAGGTTGAGAAGAGAACATAATAGATCTTTAGCAGAGATGGTATAATATACAGATCAAATGAGTTTTTCTCAGTTTGATATAGGTTTCTTGGGTTTCATTTGGGCACTTGAGGGCCTCTTTCGGGTGTATTAGATCTATAGCGCGACAACGTACAGCTAGGTCAGCATGTATCTGGATGCAGCAGAAGCTGTCGTTGCCTAGCACCTCCAGGTCAGCATATATCTGGATGCAGCAGAGGAGGTACATGACTTTTTTCAGAGAAGATTTCAGAATTAGATCAAAATTGTGTGTATCGGGACAACATACAGACATTCAAATAGAAATGAGCTAATTCCAAGTGACTTTCTTTCCTGGGGTCATGTACAATTTAGTTCTGAACAGAAAGACAGCCAATATATCCCCAGATGAAATAACAGTATAACGACCCAAAACTTCAGATTTTGGCAATCTATCAACGCAAGATTTAAGGTCATTAAACCATACACCACTGATGTGTTCCCCACTCATACTCAGTGCATTTAAGTTTATATCACATTGGTAAGTTGATTATTTCATGCTTTTGCCTACTGGTATATCATATGATGAAGCTGCTATCACACTTAAGCATTTTAATTCAGTTCGAGTGTGACAGTCTAACTTGCTGATGTACTATCATTTCTTCTTTTTCACACAGTGAAAACTCATTTTTAATGTTCTAATTTTTTTTATGTTTTTGATTTTTCAATGTTTTTTGTATTTTTGATTTTTGAAAAAGCAGTAAACTATTTACAAAATTCTTATGAAAAACCAGTTATTCAGGATTCCTCATCCCGTTGAGTTCGACAAAAGTGTTCAAAGCGAGCTCGATCAAAAGCTTTTGTGTAAAGATCAGCAAGGTTATCTTCTGTGTCGACTCGGTGCAATTCAATGAGTCGTTTTTTAGCACAATCCCGTATAAAGTGATGACGTATGTCAATATGTTTAGTTCTACTGTGCTTTACGGGATTGTTTGTGATTGATATAGTGGCATTATTATCTATCATAATAGGAGTACGAGTGAAATCCAAACCGTAATCGCGCATCTGCTGTTGAATCCAGAGAACCTGAGAGCAACAGCTACCCGCAGCAATATATTCAGCTTCACACGTAGATGTAGACACACAGGATTGCTTCTTGCATTGCCAAGACACGATCCTGCCTCCCAAGAACTGACAACCACCTGTTGTAGACTTCCTGTTTGATTTGCATCCTCCAAAGTCTGAATCAGTGTAAGCAACGAACCTCAAATCACTATCAGCTGGATACCACAACCCAAGTTTAGGTTTCCCCTTCAAGTAACGAAGAATGCGCTTCACTGCTTTCATGTGTGACTCTTTTGGATTCGCTTGATATCTGGCACACAAGCATACGGCAAACATTATGTCAGGTCTTGAAGCAGTCAAGTACATTAGAGAACCAATCATCGCCCTGTATTGAGTAGGATCAACATCTTCAGTGCTGTCATGATCTGGGCCAAGATTGTGATTTTCGCAAATGGGTGTGTTGAAAGTAGAGCAATCATTCATTTTGAACCGATCCAAAATGTCATACACATACTTCGTTTGATGAATAAACATCCCATCCTCCTTCTGTTCAACTTGTAATCCCAGAAAGTAAGACAGCTCACCCATAGCGCTCATTTCAAACTTACTCTTCATCACCTGTTCAAACTCTTTACACATGTTCACATCAGATGACCCAAAGATGATGTCATCCACGTATACCTGTACCAGCAGAAAATCTTCCTTCTTCCTCTTTATGAACAGTGTACTGTCTATCTGACCCCTTTCAAAACCATTCTTGAGCAGATGTGTAGACAGTGTCTCGTACCACGTCCTGGGAGCTTAATGTAACCCATACAAGGCCTTATCAAGTTTGTAAACTCGATCTGGATAGTCTGGATCAACGAACCCATCTGGTTGTGAGACATACACCACTTCTTGGACTTTACCGTAAAGAAATGCACTCTTCACGTCTAGTTGGTAAACTTTAAAGCCCTTGAATGAAGCGAAAGCTAGAAACAACCGAATTGCCTCCAACCTTGCCACTGGTGCAAACACTTCATTGTAATCTATCCCTTCTTGCTGATTAAAACCTTTGACAACCAAGCGAGCCTTGTTGCGCGTTACAATCCCTCTTTCATCCTTCTTGCACCTAAATACCCATTTTGTGCCAATTTCTCTTTCACCTTTAGGAAGGTCCACTAACTCCCAAACCTTTAACTTCGCAAACTGGGCCAATTCTTCTTGCATAGCTTCAACCCATGAATTGTCTTTAAGAGCCATATGAATGTTCTTCGGCTCCTCTTGGGAAATAAAGCAACTATACAAGCATTCATTCACTATCCCAGTCTTCTCAATCGAAACAAATAACCCAGAATTCGCAGTTATGCTTCTTCTCGTCTGAACACCTACAGTAGGATCTCCCAGTATCATATCAACCGGATGATCTCTATTTGCTCGTGTAGTAGCAACCGCATCGACTTCTAGATTATCACCCAGGTTTGATCCAACCTCCCCCTGAATATTCTGATTTGCAAACGGATTTACAAACTCCTCCCCCTAAATGGGTTCAGAGTCACTATCACTTGAATCAGGATTAGCAGCACCTAGGGAAGTTTCCGGAGCATCTGACATATCAACATTCGATCTAGGCATAAACTCGCCTTCATCGTCTTCACCAATCACTGTTTGAATCAGCTGAGAATCATCTGCATCAGAAACCTCAGGAATATTAAATGATGTAAACACACTTTCATAATCATATAATACAGCAGGACCACTCGTTGATTGTTGAGGTTTGTAGGAAGTAATTTCCACATTAAAAACAACCTCAATTTTACCAGTTTTGAGATTAAAAACCCTTTTATTCGGTGTGCCAGGCATGTAACCTAGAAAGTAGCCTTCGTCAGCCACCTCACCGAATTTTTGTTTATCCTTGTTTCGCACAATGGTGCAGGGTAATCCAAATGGTTCAAAGCCTGTTAAGTTTGGTTTTTCGTTAAACATAAGTTCATGACATGTTTTGTTAAAACGTTTAACGGTTAAAACTTTGTTTAGAACGTAGCAAGCTGTATTCACAGCTTCTCCCCAGAAAAGAACTGGTAGCTTTGAATCTGAAAGCATAGTCCTAGCGGCTTCAATCAACGTCCTATTTTTCCTCTCAGCGACTCCATTCTGTTGAGGAGTATAAGGAGCAGAATATTGATGTTCTATTCCTTTTCGAAGACAGTAGAGATCCAGAACCCGATTCTTGAACTCCGTGCCATTATCACTCCTTATCCTCTTAATCCTTGCATCCTGGACGTTTTCCAATTTTGTAAAAAGATCTATCAGCATCTCCGCTGTCTCATCTTTTGTACCTAAAAAGAAAACCCATGAATAACGTGAGTAATCATCAGTGACAACCAGACAGTAGTACTTTCCACCTATGCTCCTCACGTTCACTGGACCGAATAAATCCATGTGAAGTAATTCATAAGGGGCATTAATGGAATTTACTGTTTTAGACTTATGAGGTTTCTTGTGTTGTTTTCCCTTTTGACATGGAAGACATTTATCTTCCACTTGAAACCTCAGCAATGGAACCCCTTTCACTAGCTCATTTTTAATAATGTAATTCATTTTGTGGTAGTGAATGTGGGCCATGCGTCTGTGCCACAACATAGATTCAGCTTCAGATGCTTTTGACAGTAAACACGCCACCGCTGCAGTTGGATCCTTGGCACCCATGTCCATGACATAAGTATCATTTTTCCTTGGTGCACGCATTACTATCCAATCGTCCGGAATAACCAAACCCGGTTTCAACACCAATGCCTCAGTTTTGGTAAAATGGACCGAGTGACCCTTGTCGCAGACTTGTGACACACTCATCAGATTGTGTTTAAGCTGCTCAACATAGTTCACTTTGTCCAATGAGATCTTCTCATTCGTCACTTTTCCTCGTCCAGTAATCCTACCACCTTTAGCACCAGCAAAATTTACATGTCCACCATCATATTCTTCAAATTCAGAAAACAACCTCGCATCCCCCGTCATGTGCCTGGAGCAGCCACTATCAACATACCATAAGTTGATAATCCTCCTTAGCAGCTCCTGCACACACCAACCAAAAGATTAGTTAGATTGGGGGACCCAAGCCTTAATGGTCTTGGGTCTTCCAGATTCATCAACTACAGGAACATCCATCCAGTATCCATCACTCCTAGCTGGAGTCTTGGATCTTGGACCTGTTGATGGAAATGGGGCATGATTTCCATAAGGTCTCTGGTCCTGAGGGTACCTATTTGTGTTTGGACTATGTGACCTTTGAAAATTTTGATTTGGATTCCAAGAACCTTGATTGTAATTTCTAAAGCCATTGTTATAAAAAGTTCGACCACCATTATTTTGGTATCGATTTTGATATTGACCTTGACTTCTGAAATTATTTGAATTTTGATTTTTCATTCTTGGTGAGTTACTTCTAGGTCTTTCATATCTGCCTGATGTAGATTCAGGCTGAAATCTTGGTTGATTTCTTTGAAAACGAGGAACTTGTGGAGTTCCTTTTTCAGCCTTATCTACACCACCAGCAACACCCGGTTGTTGCTTTGGAGCAGATTTCTTTGGAGAATTTGAGACTTTCTCCTCATTATCACCTTGCTTCTCAGGTGATTTCCCTCTTTGTTTCTCACTAACTTGTGCTTCAACCTTTTTGTTAGGACAGCAGCTAGCTACATGTCCCTTTGTGTGACATTTGAAGCACGATCTCTTTTTCGAAGACTTCTCAGCTGAAGCCTTTGAACTAGATTCTGGTGTTGATGATGATGCCTTAGAAGGATTTGGTTCAGTTTGCTTAGTTTCAAGATTTTCTATGTTCTTATTTTTTGCAAACTTTAAATTTGATTCGTTTTCAATAACAGCTGTTTCGTTTTTCATGTCACTTCCTTGAACAAAATTAACCTTTTTAACAAAAGTTGGATTTTTATTCGTAGGATTTGAGTTTTTCTTTTTCAAAACAGGTTTGCTGTTATTCTCCTTCTTAGCATCATTATCTTCAGACACATCACCTTGACTAGATGTGGAACTACTTGGTGATGTTGACAGAAAGTCTGTGAACTCATCTTCATCAGGTAAGAAAGAATAGTCATGACTAAGAGGAGGTGGGACTTCATTGAAGCCCTTGAATCCCACGCTGGTCTTGTCATTACTCTTCTTTAACCCACCCATCATGTGTTTCATAACAAAAGTAGAATCCCTGAATTGACCTAATTTCTTTTCAAGTTCAACAATTTTGAGTTGTGCATCTGACAACTCTTTGCATTTTTCAGAAACCTCTTTTGTTTTCTCAGCCATCATGTCATGAGCTAAGTCTATGACTTGAAGTTTTTCGTTTAGTTTGCTGGTTAAAACTTCAATTTCAGCCTCATAGCCTTTTATCTTTTTCAAATATGATGACTCGTTTCTTTTAGCAAAGAAATTTGATTCTTTTACGTTAGATATTTCGCTCACCAGACTTTTGTTTTGAGTTGACAACATGTCAACTTCACCCTGTAATTCACGACACTTTAAACAAACAGAAGTAGCAGAGTTACTTACCTCTCCTGTCGATTTGTCTGAGTTGGCCATAAGAGCAGCAAGTTGAGCTTCCATTCTTTTGATGATCTCATCTTTAGCTTCGTCTTCCCTTTCATGCTCAGACTTTGGCTTTTCTTTTTCAGCATCAGTTGTCTGATCAGTCTTATCTACCTCAGCTTCACTTTTCTTTTCAACTTCAGCATTCACGTTAGCTTCAGCATCATCAACGGGTACAATCTCTGCCATGAATGCTTGAGTGACGTTCTCATCATTTTCCAAATGAATACTCCAGTCATATGAACCTTCTCGAGCAGTAGAGATCAATGCCCTTGAGTTAGAGTTGTTGGAAGCATTCCTGTTGTTTGAATTCTGACTCGACGTCTCTTGCTTTTGTTTTTGACATTCTCTAGCGAAATGTCCATAACTTTGACAGTTAAAGCACCTTACTTTGGTCTTGTCAAAACCAACAGTTTTCCCCACAAACTTCCTTCCAGTTCTGTTCATGAACCTCTTCACACGTCTGGTAATCATGGCCATTTGCCATTGCAAATCCATATCTTCAAGATCATCAGGGTCAATCTGATCGTAATCTTCATCTAAAACGGCAGGATCAGATATCTGCCCCTGAATGTAGTTTTCATAAGAAGCAACAAACGAAGCAAGTAGAGAAAGATGTTCTTCAGCAGACTTCACACTCATTGGCATCGACTTTGAACTACTACTTTGCTTAGAAGTTGATGTTCTCTTAGCTCCAGTTGATCCTCCCGATGCAGCCACAAAACACACATCACCATCCTCATTCACTATGACCTGCTCATTTTCACGCGAGAGAAAAGCAGTGGCAGAGTCGCTAGAAGCATCGTGAGATGAAGAAGATGTAAGCCCATTGTAAATCCCTGGATCTTGAACCTGATCATATCCAGTGTCCTTCTTCTTCATGCTGAGCTCATAAGCTCTTAGCTTTCCAACCACTTCTTCCAGCTCTTTTGTTTCATAATCAGCTTCTCCCTTTCTCATGAGAGTGTAAATATCCCATTTAGCAGGTAGGGCATCAAGCAGCTTGTCATTTTTCTCTATGTCAGTATAGCAATCTATATCATAATTGTCCAATTCTGACATCAGATGGTAGTATCGAGTGATGACGTCCTCAAGTGACTCATTTTTCATGTATTTGAACACAGCAAACTGCTTTTTCAATAGATCAACTTTGTTCTTCTTTACATCAGGATTTCCCTCATATCTCTTCTCTAGTGCATCCCACATTTCCTTTGAAGTAGTGTACTTCTTAAAGGTATGTTTGATGCCATCAGGTAAAGACATTTTAATGGCAGCCAAGGCTCTCTTTTTAGCCTCATACATTTTCTTTTGTTCGGCCTCCATATCAACATAAGCAGTTATACGTTGTCTTCCCTCAAACTCATGAGTTGGGTTCACATACCCATCATCTATACATATCCACATACGAGTGTCCTGGTACTCAACAAAGGATTGAAACCTATCCTTCCATGTCAAGTAGTTCTCCACCTTCATCATCTTAGGTGGTTTGTTCGTTGTGCCTACCTCATGTTCCATCCTTAAGAGTTCGTTCAATTTAGACATGTTCGACATTTTAACTTAAGCAGACTGGTAAAACCGTACAATTTTAGTCCGAAATCTATTTTTACCAAGTTATACCGTTAGATTCGTCTCGAGATTACGATCCCAATGATATATAATGTCGAAAACCGTTTCCCGGATTTTCCAGAGTCCGAAATCTGTTTTTTTTTGTCCTAAAAATCCGAGGATTCCAACGGTGCAAACGGTTCCCTGTGACGAGTTACGGATGATTTTCTAAACACGAAACTGTGAAATTTTTCTTTCGCGAGCCAAGAAAAATTCCACCCTTTCCGAAATGGTCAGAAAAGGTCCGAAATGGTTAATGGTTATCCGTAATGGTCCGAAATGGTTATGTTGATCCGAAATGACCACTTGCTGGTCCGAAATGAAACAGACTGATCCGAAATGGACTAATCTGATCCGTAATGAGACAATTAGATCCGAAATCGAGTCCGGAATGCTTGTTCTTTGTCCGAAATCAACTCAATCTATTCCGAAATCAAGTCAATTGATCCGAAATGCAAGTTAGGAGATCCGGAATGCAGGTCTGATGATCCGTAATGCTTGTTTCTAGTCCGAAATGGTTGCTGTTTAATCCGAAATGACTGATTTCCTGTCCGAAATCAATCCGAAATGCAATATTCCTATCTGAAATCCTTGAATTTTGTCCGAAATCAGCAGCAAACCCTAGAACAGCCTTCAAAAATACGTCCAAAACTTCGATTTTCTGCAGAAACGATTCTGAACCAAGCCAATCGAGAGCAAAAAGCTCTGATACCAATTGTAGGTCCCGTGAGCCGTATGGATCGTAACAGAATCGTCGATCCAACCTAGAGTGCGGAATCCTCTAGATCAGATTTAACAGAAAACGTGTAGAAAACCGAAATCACTTTAAACCCGATCTTTATTGATTATCTTCCAACGATTACAATCAATCAAGATCCTAATTCGTCCAAGCCTTTGTCTTTCACGAATTCTCTCCAAGAGTGATTAGATGATTAGAAGATCAACCTAAACCCTAATGCCAAGCTTTGTTTATATAGGACAATGCTTTGCATATGGGCTAGGTCATGGGCTAGGCCCATTTCGCCTACCATCCCCCTATGTGGGTTTGGTTTGGCCCAATCACTCTTAATTAACTATTACAAAGCTAAACCCGCTAACTGTTTATCGTTTTACTAATTACAAGATATCCAAAGACCAAATCTAAGCTGTTGTCACAAATATGCACCAACAACAATGCCTCCTCGACGTGAAGCACAATCTTTCACTATTGAAGAAATCACAGCCCTGGTCTCTCAGCAAGTGGCTGCTGTGCTTCCCAGCGTTGTGACCTAAGTCCACGAGATATACAACAACAACAATAACAACAACAATGCGCCGTGTAACTTCAAGAGCTTCAATACTGCGAAGCCGCTTAAGTGTTCTGGGTCGCAAGGAGCAACTGCGCTCCTGTAGTGGTTTGAGAGTATCGAGAGCACATTCAGACATGTGCAGTGTCCGAATACGCGTAAGGTTGAATTTGCTTCGAGCGTGTTTGAGAAGCGAGCGCTTACCTGGTGGAATGGTATTATGCGCGACAGGGGTGCCGAAGTGGCGTTGGCACAAACATGAGAAGAGCTTTGGGCTCTAATGATGAAGGAGTTTTGTCCCCGTTATGAAACTCGGGCTTTGGAGCGAGAGTTTGACGATTTAAAGCAAGATGGGGCTGAACACCGTGCGTACACGGATCATTTTGAAGAACTCAGTCTATTGTGTCCCACCATGGTTACCCCTCTGGAGAAAGCAATCGAGAGATATATCGATGGGTTACCCAATTATATTCTGGAGATTGTGACCGGTGTTAATCCTACTACCCTTCATCAAGCAATCGAGTTGTCTGCTACCCTGACTGAGACTCAAGTCAGGAAGGGTAAACTCACCCGTAAGGGTGATAAAAAGAAGGCGACTGATTCAGGGAAGGACAAGAAAAAGGGTAAGGGTAAGGAAGGAGAGACGTCAAAGAAATCGAGGAAGCGAAAGGGTGCCCAGGATTTTGTTGTTACAGCACAGACTGCTCAGAACCCGCAGAACCTACCGGCTCAGCCACCTGCAAAGAAAGCGTATGCTGGTACCGCACCTCATTGTGCTCGTTGCAACGGTCATCACGTTGCACAACAAGCTTGTAGGCAATGTATGACGTGTGGTAAACTTGGGCATTTGGCCAATGTTTGTCGTTTGGGACAGAATCAGGTTGCTCAGGTTCCAGCTCCGGGTCAGGGGAATGCTGTGAGATTCCCACCGGGTTCATGTTTTAATTGTGGAGAGTATGGTTACTTCCCCAACAACTGTCCGAGACTGGTGAATGCAAACGCGATTGCTAACGCGAACCCGAATGCGAACGTCAACGTCAATGTGAATCCCGCTCGTGGGCGAGCGTACAATTTGAATGCAAACGAAGCGAGGGCCGACAACGAAGTGGTTAACGGTAACTTTCTTGTTAACAATCGACCTGCGTCTATTCTTTTTGATTCTTGTGCCGATAGAAGTTTTGTTTCTTTATCTTTTGAGCCTTTGCTTGCGATACCTAAAACCAAACTGAGGAAACCCTTATCTGTCGAAGTTGCTACTGGTAAACCTCTTGTTCTTGATTCTGTTATTCGTGATTGTCAGTTAAACCTTGATAACCATCTTTTTCCAATTGACCTCAGACCGATGCAACTTGGGAGTTTCGATATTATCATTGGAATGGATTGGTTAACCAAACACCACGCTGAGGTGGTTTGTTTCGATAAGATTGTTCGTATTCCTTTGTCTTCTGGCGATGTTCTGGAAATTTGTGGAGAGAAGCCATCTGGTGGTTTGAAGCTTATGTTGTGACAACCCTCACCAAACCAGGTATCCGTACGAATTAATTAATATTTAATTAATGCTTAATTACTGTGCTTGCTTACAACTGGGGTTAAACTGCTTCTTGATTTCTGATACATACATACATACTCATGCATCACATTTTATACTGTCACTCTATTATTTACACACAAACATCAGTGACAACCTTGATGCACAAAAGCACAGTTAGCACACTAAACGGATAACCCAGTAAACATGCTGACATTACCAGCACCTAGACAGATATTGTCTCTGAGGCCAGTACGAGCCGGGAATAGATTACTACACTGGTAGGGAGTGTAGGGAGGTGAGGATCATTAAACTGCGTCACTAGGTGATAGTTATAGTGACCGGATGTGCCTAAAACATGCTTTAATTACAAAATTCTGCACTATATGCAAAAATTCAGCATTTAACATAACTAGTAAAGTGCAATAACTTGGTAAAATAATGTTAGACACTTTCCAAAGTGTCGGGAATTTATTGTGTCACTAAAAACACTATAAAAGACACTTTAAGGCTTTACTTGACACTTTAACGGATCAATATCCAACCGAACAACCGGACTTTACCCAGAACACCCTAACACCCTTTATATTACACTACACACTTAATATACTAACTAAGTATCATTATAACCTAACTAGATGTAACCAAGTTCCATTGCAATCCAACCATACCCCCCCCCCCCTCTAGTTGACAGTCACCCCAAGGGGTGACCCATACCATTTTCTTTGAATATTTTAATCCAATTGTTTGGTATCTAGACTACACATTATACAATGGACAAATGGTGAATGTGGTTTATAAGTATGTTTAGAAGTTAATCATTCTCTCTTATCACAACTCAACAATCAAACTCACTCTCTCTTCTCCTCTCTTGCTCACCTTCGGCCGAATACCATCACCACTACACATCCATCATCAAGCCTTGATCCAACCATTTTACAAACATACAAGTGTTCAAGGGATCATACAAGGAGGCTCGGTGCTTTCGAAAACTCAAGAACCTCTCTATATTTCTTTTATCCACCTTGTTTACGCCTTGATTCTTCCCTAGCCACGAGCTAGTAGTAAGTGCTTCTAAACATCCTCTTGTTCTTGTTTAAAGTGGTTAATAAGATATTTAACGGTTAAAACTCAAGAACACACAAGATCAAAACTAAAAGTCTTGAAAGAATGATGAACTAGATGGATAAAGAGTAACTAGTGATGTAAATCTTGTGAATCTTGTCTAGATGTGATTATTTTATGTTGTTAGTTGCTAGTAGTGGGATGGATCATCATCTAACCATACTAGATCATGTTCATGGAACATGAACTAGTAATATGTTAAGTGTAAAAGTTGTAAGATGATGAACCCTTCCACTCTTGAACATGAACTTGTGTAAATGAAATTTTTCTTATAAAATAAGGTTCTAAACTAGTAGATCTAAAGATCAACAAGTGGTCTTTCGGAAGAACCAAGTAAAAAATGCAGGTCTTGTTTAAAACCCGGATCTAACATAAACTAAAGGCATTTTAGTGAATAAACAAGTGTGTAAACCCTTGTGTAACAAGAAGATTTACCAAAGAAATATTTTGGTAAACCTTGACTAGAAGTTGTAAAACTTCAAGTTCTTTTAAAAATGAAGTTTTTAAGAAACTAATATTTATTTTTAAAAGATGACAAGATCCACTAAATATGTTGGAAAGTTACTACGTATTTTTACAAGACTTACAAGTTCATGAGTTTGCGATTTAGACTTATTTTGACAAGTTTGATGTTTAATATTGTATATTGATGATTGGTGAATTGTTTGATTGAATTTTGAAAAGAAAATGATACGCTAGTAAGCGTGGCCACCTCCAGTTACAGAGGAAACTCTGGCGAAATTTTTCCAAAAATATAACACTTAGAAATATTTTTGTGACAAGTGTTATAAATATATTTTTAACTTGTTTTTCCAAATAAACTTCGCCAAGATTTTTATTACAAAATAACCAAGTGTCGGAGGTGGATTTTCGTAAATAAAACTTGTTAAATATATATTTAGAATATATATCTCATCATAAAACGCTTGTGTGATTATATGATTATTTTGTGAACTACATATATTATTTTTTTTTGGCCAAAAATAATATAACTTGAATACATTGAGAAGTATCGACTCCAAAATTATACCAACGCCCTCACAAATTAATATCTAAGTTACACCGGTATTATTATTACCACACGAACTTTAAAAATGTAACTTATGTATTTTCGGGAAATACTCTTAAATATGTATTTTGATAAAGTATTATTTTGGAAATTATATAAGGTAAAATATAATATTTTTGGGAAAAATATGTATATTTTGGGAGACAGAATATTTTAGACAAAGTGATTTAAAATATATTTTCAAGTGAGACTTAAAAATATATTTTCGGGAATATAACGCATGTATTAAAACCCCCATCCTTAGGAAGGAATATACTTGTTAAATAAATAAGAAGTGTGATTACGGAATAGTTACCTAACTATTTCTCCAAAAAAAAACGTTAAACCTTAAGCCAAGGCACGGTCGTCCGTCTAATAGAAGTTAGTGCGTGTAGGTCGTCACGCAGCAGGTTGATTTGGGATTGACTATTTCGAGACGCACTTCAGTGAGTTCATGCCCCCCCCCCCCTTTTCTCTTAACTGTTTTCAGTTTTTATACTTCGGGGGTGAAATACATGTTACAATGAGTACGGATACTTTTATACATGGTATGGTTAGCTTAAGGAGGGTTACAACTTAGATCATGTGAGTGGGTAGGCGGAAACTAGAGGACATTAATCCTCATTGTAGGACCGAGGGTCATTAGTGGTAGATCTATCTAGGTGTAGCGAGCCCAACTCCAGGCCCAACTGTACGGACCTTGGGGTGACTTTGAGCCCGACGCAAAAATCTGCTTGGTTTGAGTCTTCCTACAGCACTTCACACATATCATTGGCTTTGCAACCAAATGGTGATCTCTTTTTTCCTTATTTGCTACATCCCAGGGATTTTCATATATACAAATGTATTACAAAGGTTTACATACTCACTTTTACATGAACTCGCTCAACTTTATGTTGATTTTTCAACTTACATGTATTTCAGGAAATTAGGGATCTGGCAAGGTATGCACTGTCGACACGCTACGTAGAAGAATGATGTCATCCAAGTTTAGGGATTGTGACTTTTGCCTGGACGAGTCACAAGTCTTAAACTGTGTTTCTATTCATGTCTTTTGGTTATGTTTTGTGAACAAGTTTCTGTTTATGTCATGGTTGAAGGTTTGTTTCAAGTGTAAAACTTTTAAACAATGTTGTCTTATTAACTTTTAAAACTTAAAGTAATGGATGATCATCATGGTTTTACTTTCATATAGCTTTGTTGTGATTAAGCTATGGTATTAAGAAGTCACACCAAATAAACACACGCTTCCGCAAAGCCAGGGTGTGACATATGTCGTGTATGGAAGCCCAATGGTATTTACGAAAAGGATATGTTGCTTTTCTGGCACATGTCACCGAGGAGAAAAGCAAGAGCGAGAGTATTCAGGATATTCCGATTGTTCGGGATTATCCGGAGGTGTTTCCTGATGAACTGTCTGGTTTGCCTCCAGTTCGTCAAGTCGAGTTTTATATTGACCTTGTACCCAATGCCAACCTGATTGTAAAAGCACCTTATCGTCTTGCACCGTTGGAGATGCAAGAGTTATCGAAACAGCTTCAAGAGTTATCTGATAAAGGATTCATCCGACCGAGCTTTTCACCTTGGGGAGCTCCTGTCCTCTTCGTGAAAAAGAAAGATGGATCTTTTCGAATGTGTATCGATTATAGTGAGCTTAATAAGCTCACCATCAAGAATCGATATCCCCTACCTCTAATTGATGATCTCTTTGACCAGCTGCAGGGTGCTTCATGCTTTTCCAAGATCGACCTGCGTTCTGGGTATCATCAACTTTGTGTTCTCGAAGAAGATATTCCCAAAACTGCTTTCCGCACAAGATATGGGCATTACGAGTTCACTGTCATGCCTTTTGGTTTGACGAATGCTCCAGCTATCTTTATGGACTTAATGAATAGGGTCTGCAAACCTTATTTGGACAAGTTCATTATTGTGTTCATCGACGATATTCTCATTTATTCAAAATCTCAAACCGAGCACGAGCAACACCTTCGCTTAACATTGGAACTCCTAAAGAAGGAACAACTTTTTGCTAAATTCTCCAAGTGTGAATTCTGGCTTAAAGAAGTTCAATTCTTGGGTCATATAGTCAATGAGCAGGGTATTTATGTGGATCCATCCAAGATTACTGCCATTAAGGACTGGAATACACCGACGACGCCTACAGAGATTCGATCTTTTCTTGGTCTTGCTGGTTATTATCGTCGATTCATTTCAAATTTCTAGAAGATTGCGGTTCCACTCACTGCTTTGACTCAGAAGAATAAGCCTTTCGAGTGGGGACCCAAGCAAGAAGAAGCGTTCCAAACGCTGAAGCAGAAGTTATGTAATACTCATGTTCTATCTCTGCCCGAGGGAAGCGATGATTTCGTTGTCTATTGCGATGCGTCCAACTTAGGTCTTGGTTGCGTCCTTATGCAACGAGGTAAAGTTATAGCGTATGCATCTAGACAATTGAAAGTTCACGAGAAGAACTATACGACTCATGATCTTGAGCTAGGAGTTGTGGTTTTCGCGCTTAAAATCTGGAGACACTACCTCTATGGAACAAAGTGTGTGGTTTTCACAGACCACAAAAGTCTCCAGCATATTCTTAATCAGAAAGAGCTGAATATGAGGCAACGACGTTGGGTTGAACTCTTGAACGACTATGATTGCGAGATTCGCTACCATCCTGGTAAGGCGAATGTCGTAGCTGATGTGCTTAGTCGAAAAGAACGAGTCAAGCTTCATTCTGTTCGAACTCTATCTGATATTCAATCTCGTGTCCTTTAAGCTCAACAATTTTGTGTTTCACAAAATTTAATGGGTATGGAATTACCATGTCAACTTGAGCTTAAGCTCGAAACGAAAGACGATGGTTTGCTCTATTTTATGGATCGATTGTGGATTCCGAAACAAGACGATCTTCGCACCTTGGTAATGGACGAATCTCATAAGTCTCGATATTCTATCCATCCTGGTGCTGATAAAATGTACAAGGATCTTCATACTCAGTGCTGGTGGCCTGGTATGAAGAAGGATGTTGCCTTGTATGTATCGAAATGCCTAACTTGTCTTAAAGTCAAGGCCGAACATCAATGACCTTCTGGCTTGCTTGTACAACCAGAGATACCGGTTTGGAAGTGGGAGAACATTGCGATGGATCTCATCACTAAGTTACCGCGTACGTCTAAAGGTCATGATGCTATTTGGGTTGTTATCGATCGATTAACGAAATCAGCTCATTTCATTCCGATTCGCGAGGATCTATCTGCTGATAAACTTGCAAAGATTTATGTTGATGAG
Source organism: Helianthus tuberosus (assembly GCA_030545235.1). NCBI lineage: Eukaryota > Viridiplantae > Streptophyta > Magnoliopsida > Asterales > Asteraceae > Helianthus > Helianthus tuberosus. Next base: position 104,725,313 of record CM060381.1, read on the forward strand.
ATTGTGACACGACACGGTGTGCCCTTGGATATCATCTCTGATCGTGATGCTCGATTTTCATCTCATTTCTGGAAGGCCATGCAATCTGCTTTGGGAACCCAACTGAATCTAAGCACTGCTTATCATCCCCAAAGAGATGGTCAATCTGAGAGAACGATTTAAACTTTGGAGGATATGCTTAGAGTATGCGTGATTGACTTTGGTGGTAATTGGGATTCTCATCTTCCACTGATCGAGTTCTCTTACAACAGTAGTTATCATACTAGCATTAACATGGCGCCATTCAAAGCTCGCTACGGTCAAAAATGTTGTTCACCTGTCTGTTGGAACGAGACCGATGAAGCTCATTCTGGAAACAACAGACAAAATCAAGAAGATCCGCGATAATCTTGTGACAGCTCGAAACCGTCAAAAGAGTTATGTGGATATGGGATGCAAGCCCTTAGAATTTCAAGTCGGAGATCGTGTCCTACTCAAGGTTTCACCTTGGAAGGGAGTCGTGAGATTTGGAAAGAAAGGAAAACTTGCACCTCGATATGTGGGACCATTTAAGATTGTGGAAAGAATTGGAAAGGTTGCCTATCGTCTAGAGCTACCTCCAGAGCTTGGAAATATTCACCCGACTTTTCACGTGTCCAATCTGCGAAAGTGTTTAGCTGACGCTGATCTACACATTCCTCTCAACGATATTCTAATCGATGAAACAATGCACTTTGTTGAGAAACCTGTGGAGATAGTGGAACGTACATTCAAGCAGTTGAAGAACAAACGGATTCGATTGGTCAAAGTTTGTTGGGAATCCAAACGTGGCCCAGAGTTTACTTGGGAACGTGAGGACCAGATGAAGACGAAATATCCGCATTTGTTTTCACAAGCTTCCTCTAGTTAAAATTTCGGGACGAAATTTCCTGAAGTAGGGGAGACTGTGACAACTATATTCTATAATCGATGTACGATGTAAAACAATGATGATTATTAATAAAACAATGTGCTTTGGTGTTATTATATGTGTTTTGATTTTTCTATGTGTGTATTTGTGTTTGGTGATTTTTTTTCAATTCGATTCGATTCCGATTGCAAGCCTTAAATCGCGTTCTGGAAGGTTATACGCAAACTGGTGTGTAAACGCAGTCAGTATAACGCGACAAACACTCCAGAATAGTGACATAGGCTTAACATACCTTAAATAACCTCCACATAACTTAGAAATAAGTTTTGAATGGTTTGGTGTGTCGAAATTAACTTTGTTCGATCGCAGGGACTATATGTGTCAAACTGCGAAACTATGCCGATTTGTATAGTAACGAACATTCCGGAACTTGATCATAAGTTAAACATACCCTAAATAACCTTTACATAGCTTAGAAATAGGCTTTGAGGGGTTCGGTGTGCTAAAATAAACTTTATGCTCATTCAGGGACTAAAAGCGTCAAAAAGTGCATAAGTTTGCATTTTCACGCATATCTTACGTTCTGAATACATCCGGACATCCAAAAATTTATGTAAGCACTAAAATATTTTATTTTAGTGTTTGGCATAAGAAAATTCCTTCCGTCGCTTAATTTGGATCGTTTTTGCGTTCGTTACAACTTCCGTCGTAATTAACCGAACAACGCAACCGTATGACCAAACGAACCGACATCCGAGTATTTTTGAGCACATCTTAAGTTCCCTATACTTTAAATTCATTTTAGAGCTTTGAAATGGGGTTAACGGGGCTTAAACGTGTCAAAAATGCATCGAAAACCAAGTTTGGGGCTTCAGGGGCCTGTTCTGCCATTTTTGAAACTTGGCTGGTCTGCACAAGGCTTACGGACCGTAAGCCATAAGCCATATGGTCCGTAAGGACCTCCCAGAATAGAAAAACCAGATTAACCAGCTGTTAACAGCTGTTAAGCACTCATAACCTAATTGCACATGGTTTTGGGCAATACTAGGGGCACAAATGGTTTTGTAAAACCATGGGCTTGAGGTGTATGGATGAGATTGAAGCACGGTTTTCGAGGAACAATCCTAACGGTCCTAGAAATCCTATCAATACCCCCATGATCTCAACTCCAAAACCCACACCTTTGAAATCTGAATTTGTTCTCTAAGTTGATGTGTTTAACACTTCATACCTGAGAATATTCGGATTCAAAACTTCCATTCTTGGACCTTCTGTAAGTGTTCTTTCGTTCTTTTCATTCGTTTTAGGGTTAAAGTCAAACTGTGTTTGACTTTCTGCATTGACCAGCTTATGGTCAATGTGAAGTTCGTTTGAACTTCATAACGTGAGCGTAATCACGATGGTTATAGTCCCTAGTGACTATACCTACTGATTACCACGTTATCTAGGCTCAGTGACGAGTCGTAGTTTCGGCCAAAATGCGTATTCTTGCCTATTTTGTAACCAAACTACTCTAGGGTATCAAAACCATTTGTTTTGATATCAAAACTTGTTTTCTAACTTAGTTAAGCATGTTTTAACATGCTTAGCTCGTCACTTTTTAGTTTAGTGCTTGTGTTGAGTCGTAAGTCAAGCGGACTAAACACCCGCTTAGACTTTCGAACATGACCCGTTTGGTCGATCTTAGGATCCGACCAAACATGTTTAGTGACCATAGTAGCATAGGGAATAACCTTCCGAGGTTATACCTTATGGTCACCTAGTTTAGGTAGTTGTATGATAAGTAGATTATATGCCATAGGTAAATTACCAGAATACCATTTTCATACATAATTGGTAACTAAGCATATGTAACCTAAACTTTTGACACGTAACTGATTATGTAACATAATTAAACATGTATAGGCATATAATACTTGTCATAGGACTAGTTAGACGTCTTGAACGCGCTTTTGCGCACACGACACGTTAAAGTTGCGTAAACTACCTTAATGGGTCACGATGGGTCGAAAGCACTTAGGTTTGGTTTCATTTAGGATGTAGGCCTTGTTAAACCATATCACATGAGTTCCAACACTCATTTGGGTTACAAGACCTCATTCTGTCCGATCTTCCGATTTAGGCGTCTATTGTTTGACTAGTGATTCAATTACTAGGTGCTGCTTGATTTCTCTGATTTACTCGAGTTTGTTGAAGTACTATTGATTGAGGATACCTTGCACTACATGTGAGTACATAGTTCCCCTATTTTACTGTTTTCAATTGTTTTGGGGTGATTCATATGTGCAAAATGTTTTCAAGGTTTAAACGATGATTTCAAAAACGAATAGAACGATTTATACTAAACTAATAACGATTTCGATAATGTGAACGAACTTGTTGGTTGTAGTTACATAACGAATGACATTCATTAATTTTGGCTGAACCGACCAGTATTAGGTTATGGTACCATAGGATATGACAAATCCCGTTATTGCACTATACCCATGGTTATGTGTGGGTGTTGTGTGTAACGACTGAATCTGATGATTGTTAACTTACCCTTTGGAGGTTTGTTATTGCAAGAACGAGTTGAACGATGAACGAGTCACAAAGGTTTGAATGTTATTAACGAGACGACCATATATAAGTTTTCACAATGAAAACGAGGACGATTTAAACGATCTAAACGAGTAAACGATTTGGGAACGATTTGGAAATGATTTGGGAATGATTTGGGAACGATTTGGGAATGATTTGGAAACGATTTGGAAACGATGTTAAACGATTTGGGTAAACGATTGGCTTCTGGGCTAGTGTTTAGATAATGGGACGGGTGTAATGTGGTGAAAACATGGTAGATACGCCGCTGGTACTTCTTATATATAAGTGTTTTCAACATATTACATATCGTGGCGTTATTTAGTTCACTTGGGTAAACGATGTCACTCAACGATGTTTTCGAAATAATATACGAGTTTTATTAACGAGTTTATATGAGATGTTTTACAAGATGGTTTTCTAAAAACAAAAATATTTTGGGTTAAAAATCATGGCTACAAAGTTTTATAAATTATAACCATCTTGATTTGAGTTGGTTAATCATGTTGCAATATTATACACTTTTTAAAAACAAGGTTTTCGAGGTATTGCAATATATGAAAACAAGCCATGATTCCGATACTCTTATAAAACCTATGTACTCGCCAGCATTATTTGCTGACTTTGTTTTTACATATGTGATGTGTATAAAATGCAACATATAAATTACATCAAATGAGGCATAAAACTAACCCTTTTTAAGTACTAATATTGGAAAAAGAGTGTTTTTGTCTTCCTTTTGTATTTTCAGGATTAAATGAGCTCAAAAACACAAAAGAAGCAAAAAGACAGCTAAATCCAACATAAATACAAGGAAAGGAACATTAGTGGACTGCCCGACCCCTCAACGGCACCTTCCAAAGCAAAAAGGAGAAGACAGAAGGCTGAACACGCCCCGTGCTCAGCCAGCACGGGGCCGTGCCCAAGAAGCAGCAGAAAAGACAAATCCATAGAAGCTTCTATTGCCCATCACGGGGCCGTGCTCAGCGGACACGGGGCCGTGTCGAAAGTACAGCAGGCGCATTTATTGTAATTGCGAATTACAATTAATGAGGAGAGAGAGTGTCAGACGGACACGGGGCCGTGCCCAGCGGACACGGGGCCGTGTCCAGCTCTCTGTTCAGCCTATAAATAGGAGTGCTTGGATTCATTTCATCTCATCCCTTGGCACACCACCTCTCTCACACTTCATCCACCACCCACCACCATCACAACACCATCATCCACCACCATCATCCATTGTCCATCGTAGAGTGTGTGAGTCGTCTCGGGATCCAAGATTGATCGTAAGAGTTCTTGACAATCAAGGCCATGTTTGCCTAAGTCTCTTACATCACTTGGTGAAGACAAAGTGTCTAGTATAATACTTTTTATTTCTAATCTTTTGCACTTTTTATTTGGTTTTGTATTAATGACTTTAATAACTAGTTACTTATGTTGAAGGTGATCTTTCCTTATCGTTTGTCCGTGGTGTCTTGGCATTATTTTACTGTCTATATAAAATAAAGGATTTTCACCATTCAAATCTCCACGGTCTATATGGAGATATGTTGGCTACCTGGTAGGGGGTTAAGGGAACGGTTTGGTAAAGGTCTTGCCATTGTTCAGCGTTTAGAGGTCCTGCAATGGACCTGGGTCAAATTTAGTAGGACCTCCTTCAATACTTCACGGTATTGGATGGCGGGGGTCCAAACTCTTTGACCCCCTCATAAGTTAACTACTATTAATACTATAACCCGGCTATTTAGGACTGTATCCCTGCTGACTCAGACTACTTAGCCGAGGGTAACGTCACCGCCAAAAGCGGGGCCTACCACAATACTGCATTAATAACTTAATTCATTATCTTCCAATAATCCACCCTTTTAGGATTGTATCCCTGCTGACTCAAACTACTGGGGTGAGGGTAACGTCGCCTTCAAAAGAGGGGCCTACTACAATAACTAAGATAATCTCTTAATTATGTGCAAAAGTGCGGAAATAATCAAAGGTTATACTAGATACGAGTCGGAACCAAGTGATTCATCTTGTCTATCTGTTTTTTATTTTATTTTTATTTTCAGCATTTTAGTTAGTTTTTATTTTTCTTAGTTTAAAACATTTTTCTAAACTTTTTATTTTGGTTAGACGTTGAGGATAAACCGGTATTAAAAGCTCTTGTGTCCTTGGACGACCTCGGTATCTTACCAACGCTATACTACACTCAACGATGGGTGCACTTGCCCATATGTGTGTTTAGTGTTAGTGAAATATCGTGTTTTATAAATTTAAAACTTGGCTAAAATAAGTGTTAAAAGGGCTTAAAATATACACCTAAAATAAGTAACACTTCGCACGCATCAAGTTTTTGGCGCCGTTGCCGGGGACACAAGGATTTTAAGAAAGTTAGGAATCAACGGCCTAATCATTTTTTTTATTTTTCTTTTTAATTTTTAGGATTTTCTTAGTTTTTCAGCTTCTGCAGAGCTCAGCACGGGCCGTGCCCGCTGAACACGCCCCCGTGCTCAATTTTTGGAACTGGCAATCCTGTTTTACATCAGACAGTAAGCTGAACACGGGGCCGTGCCCACTCAACACGCCCCCGTGCCCAAGTTTCAGCTACTGAAAACAGAACCGTTAGATCCCGGCGGTTGGTAATTTCTGACACAAACATGAGTGATAGTAATTGTTTTTACTTTCGGCACTCTTATGGTACGTGGTGTCAATTATGTGGTGGCGACCATGAAGAAGTAAAATGCTACTTTCTAAATTATAGGCCCCACTACATGGACCCATCGACTTCTCACAACCTTAAGAGGGGCGAAAGTAAAAGTAAGCACTATTTCTCCCTCGAATGCGCCCAGCCAGAAATTCTAGGGGAAATGCTCCTTGATGAGTTATTCCAACTAGAAGAACTAATTCTGAATTGGTTAAAAGAGTTTAGGAAGGATTTCATTGATCCTCCCCAAGACGATAACCATGAAGAAACGTTGGAACCGCATTCCGACAACCTCGTTGCTCCCAAAAATACCTTCGTTCCTAGCAAAGACTTGGACGATAGTCGTCCCTGTGTCGATTGTGCCGTGAAGGACTCCCCATCGACTTCGTTCGGTGCATACATAGACCTGAGCGATTCGGCATACACCTTCTTTAACGAGAGCCCGGGAAAGGGTTGGACTTGTCCACCTAGAATGAAAATAGGAATTACCCTCACCGACAACCTCTTGCGTTCTCGCCTTAGTCTAGGACAATTAAGGTATCTTAGGCACTTTGGGGTTGTTCCAACCAGTAAGGAACCACCCGATTTCGACGAGATCCTTGAAGCATCAAAACTCCATAAAACAGCCTCCAGACACGGGGCCGTGTCCAGGTCAACACGCCCCCGTGCTCACCAAAAAGATTCGCTGCAGATTTGGTCAGAATACGGACAAAATGTGTCAGGATTTCCTCTGAACACGGGGCCGTGTCCAGTCAACACGGGGCCGTGCCCAGTGCGCTGTCGTTTTCTTTAAATGCAGCCTGATTCCTGCTCATTTTGACCACTTCAATTGACAGAGATCCCTGGGATTTTCACTCATACCATCCTAGGTAAGTGCTAAAAGAAGGTTCCAAGGGACCCTCTTGTCCCTTCCACTTTTATTCATTTCCTCCTCTTTCAAAATTTTTTCAAAATTTCCTCCATGGAAGCTTGGAAATCCCTTTGTCCCAACCTTCTATGTAAAGTTTGTAAGATTATTTGCTAAAGATTCTTGTTTAAAGTAGTTGTACAACTTTGTTTTAAATTATCTGAGCTTAAAACCCAGATGAAAATTATAAAAATAATTTAAAACTCCAAGAATCCTCAGCCAAAAATCCTGCAGACAATTGGACACGGGGCCGTGCTCAACGAGCACGGGGCCGTGTCCAGGGCTCTGTTTTGTAAAAATTTAGCTTTCTTCGGTTTCCTTCACAGAAAATGGCAAGCAGAACAAGCGGATCATCTTCAAGAAGTAACCGACAAGGGAGGAGATCTTCAACAGCAGAAGACTCTCTTGTGAACTATGTTTACGCTCTAAGAGAGGCTATTGATGAAATGACGGGAGTGGAGGAAGCATTGGTCGACCGTATCAACCATCTTACAGTGGGGCTGGAGGGCTGTCTCCATGAAGTAAACCTCTTGCACCAGAGGTTGAACCTTCTCGCCTCCCCGCCTTTGGTACCTATAATAACCCAAAGGGCGTGGAACGTGGTACCCGAAGTTGTCATTCCAGCCGAATGGTACGCCATGCACCAAGAGCCTCCGCGAAGAGTGGTGCAAGGAGTCCCGGTGAATGTTCACCCTCAGCCACCAGCTGCGGAAGAAAATGAAGCCGCATTCTTCCTTCCTAGGGAGATTGAAGAATGGCTTTAAACGTTTAGGGAATAATCCATTCGGCTAAAAGTCTTACTATATCGGGAAACTATTCTCGAAATTTTCCTAAAGTAGTAGAACTCCTTATGATAACCTCGTGTACCTGCTGACCTATTTAGTTAAGTTTTAATTTTATCTTAATTTAGGACTATGTAAGTTCTCTCTATGATGAAATGAAATGAAGGTTTGGATGGTTTGTAATGAATAAAACACACTCATGGTGGTAAAGGATGAAAAGGGGAACGAGAAAAATGAACCCATGCACAAAGAACAAGGCAACCCGACATTTCTCACCATTCCAGAAGGTTCAACACGGGCCGTGTCCAACCAACACGGCCCCGTGCTGAACCACCTGCAGTAAAACGCCCAGTTCAGGTAACTGGACACGGGCCGTGTTCACCCAACACGCCCCCGTGTCCAGGCTTCTGTTTCTTTTAATTTAATTCTGTTACTGGCACTTGAACACGGGGCCGTGCCCGGATAACACGGGGCCGTGTTCAGTGCCCAGTAACACAGATTTTTGCTTTTTAAACACTATTTTACACATCTAATCAACCTAAAAATTTATTTTTGGGACACATTGAGGACAATGTGTAATTTAAGTGTGGGGGGGATGCTAAAACCTTGAATTTTGCAAGTCCTAAATACAAGCCTTACACAAAACTCTAATGGAACCGCTAATCACCCCAAATTTTTTTCAAAAAAAAATAAAATAAAATAAAATTTTCATTTTTTTACTTGTCTAGGTTTAACTCGGGAAATTCAAGTTCTCAAAAAGGTTATATTTTTACAAATTTACAACCGATAGCGTAGTGATAAAAAGAACCAACATAAGAAAAGTATGAAAAGGCATAACAAACTTATTTAAAATTTGATTATATATACTTGATCACATAAAAACCCATTCCCACAAAAGTGAGTTTTGAGCCTTTATTGAGCACAAAATTACATATCATTTGACTAAATGCTCATTTTTCGTTTCTTGTGTGAATAGCCGCTTGGTTCTTACAACTCTAGAACTTGCCATGACAATGCATTCCCGGTCCTTATCAACTTAAACCCGAGTAAGTAAATGATGGAGGCATTAGGACTAACCCTTTTTATTTCTACACCATTATTTTTCTTTTTCTTTTACCACCTACCCAAAAATCCCCCTAGTTAGCCCCTTTGAGCCTAAACCTTTTCGTTTCATCACCCAAACAAAAACCCTTTTTACCCACCAAAACCTTTTTCTTTTTAACCCTTTATTTTAGTAACAAGTTCGGTTCTTCGTAAAAAAAAAAATATATTTGCAAAAATACGAAAACCGACACTTGTTACGCTTTTAGCCCTTTTTCTACTAACCACTGACCCAACCACCTACCTTTAACCCTAGCCTAACCCTTAACCCACAAAGTCCTCTTGATATCTACAAAGGTATAAAAGTTAAAAAGGAGGAGGATTGATTTCTTGGCAAGCCTATGGTAGGAATAAGTTCCATGCCGCTCTCGAGTGATTCACTAAAAATACACCTTCGGCCGAGTGTGAGTGATTTCCCCGTGAGGTATGTGAACTTGTATATAAATAGAATTTTAAAAAGGCATGTTATGCCCAAATAAGTAATTTCTTTTATGAAAAGTTCTAAATAAATCATTACGAATAGGAGTGTAAATAAATAAAAATAAAACCCCAAAAAGATCTTGGAAATCCCGACACTCTACGACAAGCCCAAAACCTTCTCTTCTACCTATTCCATTTGGGAGTGTAAGCCACATATTAAAGAGTTTTGCTTGAGGACAAGCAAAAGTTCAAGTGTGGGGGTATTTGATGTGTATAAAATGCAACATATAAATTACATCAAATGAGGCATAAAACTAACCCTTTTTAAGTACTAATATTGGAAAAAGAGTGTTTTTGTCTTCCTTTTGTATTTTCAGGATTAAATGAGCTCAAAAACACAAAAGAAGCAAAAAGACAGCTAAATCCAACATAAATACAAGGAAAGGAACATTAGTGGACTGCCCGACCCCTCAACGGCACCTTCCAAAGCAAAAAGGAGAAGACAGAAGGCTGAACACGCCCCGTGCTCAGCCAGCACGGGGCCGTGCCCAAGAAGCAGCAGAAAAGACAAATCCATAGAAGCTTCTATTGCCCATCACGGGGCCGTGCTCAGCGGACACGGGGCCGTGTCGAAAGTACAGCAGGCGCATTTATTGTAATTGCGAATTACAATTAATGAGGAGAGAGAGTGTCAGACGGACACGGGGCCGTGCCCAGCGGACACGGGGCCGTGTCCAGCTCTCTGTTCAGCCTATAAATAGGAGTGCTTGGATTCATTTCATCTCATCCCTTGGCACACCACCTCTCTCACACTTCATCCACCACCCACCACCATCACAACACCATCATCCACCACCATCATCCATTGTCCATCGTAGAGTGTGTGAGTCGTCTCGGGATCCAAGATTGATCGTAAGAGTTCTTGACAATCAAGGCCATGTTTGCCTAAGTCTCTTACATCACTTGGTGAAGACAAAGTGTCTAGTATAATACTTTTTATTTCTAATCTTTTGCACTTTTTATTTGGTTTTGTATTAATGACTTTAATAACTAGTTACTTATGTTGAAGGTGATCTTTCCTTATCGTTTGTCCGTGGTGTCTTGGCATTATTTTACTGTCTATATAAAATAAAGGATTTTCACCATTCATATCTCCACGGTCTATATGGAGATATGTTGGCTACCTGGTAGGGGGTTAAGGGAACGGTTTGGTAAAGGTCTTGCCATTGTTCAGCGTTTAGAGGTCCTGCAATGGACCTGGGTCAAATTTAGTAGGACCTCCTTCAATACTTCACGGTATTGGATGGCGGGGGTCCAAACTCTTTGACCCCCTCATAAGTTAACTACTATTAATACTATAACCCGGCTATTTAGGACTGTATCCCTGCTGACTCAGACTACTTAGCCGAGGGTAACGTCACCGCCAAAAGCGGGGCCTACCACAATACTGCATTAATAACTTAATTCATTATCTTCTAATAATCCACCCTTTTAGGATTGTATCCCTGCTGACTCAAACTACTGGGGTGAGGGTAACGTCGCCTTCAAAAGAGGGGCCTACTACAATAACTAAGATAATCTCTTAATTATGTGCAAAAGTGCGGAAATAATCAAAGGTTATACTAGATACGAGTCGGAACCAAGTGATTCATCTTGTCTATCTGTTTTTTATTTTATTTTTATTTTCAGCATTTTAGTTAGTTTTTATTTTTCTTAGTTTAAAACATTTTTCTAAACTTTTTATTTTGGTTAGACGTTGAGGATAAACCGGTATTAAAAGCTCTTGTGTCCTTGGACGACCTCGGTATCTTACCAACGCTATACTACACTCAACGATGGGTGCACTTGCCCATATGTGTGTTTAGTGTTAGTGAAATATCGTGTTTTATAAATTTAAAACTTGGCTAAAATAAGTGTTAAAAGGGCTTAAAATATACACCTAAAATAAGTAACACTTCGCACGCATCAATATGTTTCAGGTATTGTTGCTTGATTGACGTTCTAGGATGCATGCGTCACATATGATCTGGACGAGGCCTTAGTGACATAATATCTATGATAGACGATATAAAACTTGTTTGTTATGTGTTAAAACAATGTTAATGTTAAATATTATCAATAAAACGAAACACTTTTGTATCCATGGTTATCAAACGATAATTCTGTTACAACACCCCCCGACATTTCCGCCATGCTTTGTTGTTTTACGTGGTCGGGGTGTGACACCTGAGTCATGTTAACATTGCATCTTCCGCATCCACTCATTGTCTTCACGTTCACAAAACACAGAATGAGAATGACGCCGTAGTGTTGTGAGAAAGTAGAAGGAAATGTGACCATTGCACACAAGTACGTATTATATAGCTAACATTATTTTATACTAGGCACATCATTACGTAGATCATCAAATATGCACCCAGTAAGTAACATGTAAACACATGCCCGAGCTACATTATCTAGAATGTTGAGTCTTACACTTGGAGTGTAGTGTTGTTGCGAACTGCCTAATACAGAACAGGTTATAGTCTGGCTTTTCTAAAAAAAGAAGACTTTTCTTTTTAAAACCAAGTTCACTATAACCAACAGCTCTGATACCAATCTGTCACACCCTCAATTTCCACATGCGGAGTACTACCGCGAGGTATGCGACTGACCAGGATCATGCCACCAATCATATTGATCAATAAGTATAATAAAGCAGTTTTCATCACTACCAATATGATTAGTGACTAATAGTGTCTAAAATCCAGAGTTTAAAGTTCAAAACAACAATTAAAGTTAACAACGGAAGCATAAGTTTAACCATTCAATAAGAGTTCAAAAGTTCATAAATATTGAAGCAACCACTACACTCCCCGCTGTAAGCTCCCAAGCTATCACTGAGTACCTGCAAAGCATGCAGTAGGGTGTCAACATGAAGTTGGCAAGTTCACGAGTTTGAGTTTACCAGTTTTAGTTCCAAAAACATAAGTTGTTTGATTACTTATTTATATCATGTTATGGGGAGCTACCCCATCTGTAAGCTACTAAACTGCGTAATACCGAATAATATTGACTGTTAAGTTACAGGTGCCCCGAGTCAATGTCTATCATCATTGACCAAGTTGCAAAGCATAATAGTTAACCCTCCCCCCCGGTCACAGTGTGAGGTTTGTCAAACCTAATAGCGCTATCAACTAATATCCCATTCTCCCCCAGCGATTGATCGGTATAGTAAGTGGGGACTTCGTGATAGAGTTCCGTTTAGTTTGTTAAGACATGAAATATAAATAGTATTCAACAACATTCTTCCCAGGAATAGTAGTTTAAAAACATCCCTCCCAGGGATAGTAGTTCGTCCGTTTGCCCCCCGGGACACATGCTTTTAGTGTGTGAACTCACCTTTGTTTTGCTCGACAGGAAATTACTTGTTTTAATAGTTGGTCAACCACGTCCTATCATGTTTACCAATATTGGCCAGGTTTTGTATGCAAGTAGTTCACGTATTCCTATACGTATCTCGCAAGTAGCATACAAGTCATACATCACTTAGCACATAATCAATCGTATGAGCCATATATATAGATTTATAACACAGGCCTAACAATCAAATAGTAACCAGGACAGTCCATTATCTCAACATATAAGTGTGCGACCCAATCGAATTAGCAGCCCACGTAGAATGTGCGTCCCACCTAGAAGTGCAACCCAAATCTACGTGAGTGTGTGGCCCAGTATTGAGTGTGTGACATGCCCCTGGGTGTGCAGTTATGCTTATAACGGTTATACTCTTACACATCAGGTACTTGTAGCTGTGTGCAGTCATAAAGTGTGCGACCTTGCATTATTCATTTGTACGTTGTGCACCACAGGTTGCACTCTCAATAGTGTGCAGCCCATGTGGCATATCTTAGTGTGTGATGTGTTGCATTGGGTTGTACTTTAAGTAATGTATGCTGTACATTGCACAAATGTGCGGCACACGTGGCATTGCCAGTGTGCGGTCCGCTATGCTATGTTGTACGATATGCAGGTCAGGTTGTACATTTAACGAGTGTGTGGCTTCCATTAATCCAATAATGAAACAATTATGTTTTCACAATCATGAAATCAAAACACAGATTTTTCAATCATTAAACAAAAATTCTTCTTTGATTCTTACAAATCCTATCATATGAGATCACCAAACTGTACATCGTACGACATATATCTTTTCATCATCTTTGATATATCTACAATCAAAATGTCCATGTATTCTAAATACTTAACACTATTAGATCATATTATCAAGAGTAGATAACTAACAGATCAAGTCATTAGGAGTAGATCTAGATTTCTACAATATTAATATTAATCAAGAATCCCCCATTTTGAACATATCATCTTTTAATCATACAAAGTCTATTAATGTATTTTATATACCCAAAAGAATATTGGGATCGATTCTAGCATGAACCCTAGATCCTTGCCTTATCACTAAGCATACTATCATAAATTAAAAACTCAGATTCATAAATATCATACCGAGCATTTACACATTGATATCAAACAGATCCTAGTTTATTGCTCAAATCATGTCATGGATTAAACAGATCAATTAAGCATAAGCATCACCATGTAATAAACCAAATAGTGATAATATTCTAACCTGGATTCTAAGTTGAAATGAGAGTGTACTGAAAGGGAGGAAATGATGTTTCCAAGAGAAGGATGTAAACTGTCGTGGAGAAGGTTTGAGGAGAAGGAGCCGCCGTTAGTCTTCCAGAAGATAAGGAGAATGAGGATGTTTCTAGGGTTTTGAAAAAGAGAAATTTGGTGAAAAAGATGGGGAATGTTCCCTGTAAGGTTGCAACCATCAACAATGATTGGGAAATGATTTAGGGTTGGCTGCACATCTGTATTTATACACATGTGGAACATGCCGCACACTTTCAAGTGTGCATCCCCAAGAAATGTGTGGCTCCCTTAGGGTTTGTTGTGGCTGGTATTTGGACCAGGATCCAATAGGTGTTCGGCCCAATGCGTGCAAAAGAGAGAGTGTGCGGTGGTGTGGAGTGTATGGGCAAGGGAGGTGTGCGGCTGTGTAATTCTCGTGCCCGCACATGTGTGTGCGACCCCTATTATTATCTTATTTTTTTACATTTGTGTCCATAACATTCTTATTATATTTATGTATAGACAATCAATTATATTCACATATTTTTACATAAAGCCATTAACCATAAATAATCACGTTCATTAATTTTCACAAAATTACAACGTAAGGTGAAACATGAAAGGAAGATCCGGGTTGTCACACTCTTGGTCCGCCGACAATGCTAAATCCGCTAACACAAAGAAAACACACATAAGTTTGGCTAAGTACACCGATCACCGTGATAAAATTGTTGTGGATCTTTATTACTGACTTGGTAGTCGCGTTCGATTAATTACGCTGACAATATTTCGATGAGAACTAACAACTACGATGGTATATTACTGGCGTTACGTGACCTTTAATTAAAATGCATTCTCTTCAAATTTATCTACACTGACTTCAAGTCTAAATATGCTGACTAGGGTTTTAACACGAACAAAAACCCTCTAATCACCCAAAAACGACCTAAAATCCTTGTTTCTTTGTACCAAAATGACCCAAATGTTCACCAAAACACTTATTAACAACAACCTAATGATTGATCACACCAGATCAAGCCATTTTAAGTGCAAAAATTTGAAAAACCTTAAAACTTTGAAAAAAAACCTTTGAAAAACCTTCAAATCTTGAAAAATCTCAACAAAACTCAGTCAATCAAGAGCACTAAGGCTCTGATACCAAATTAATGAGTCCCAAATGCTATCCGGATCATAGTGGTTTGATTGATATCACCCAAACACCTATTGATTAAGTGTTTGAATGAGTGAAAGTTAAGAAAATCAAAAGATGAAGATGAAGAATCTTGTAAGGATTAAACAACAAGTGTTGTTTATGGAATCCCAATATGATAATAACACTACAAGCACCTGGATGTTCAGATTTAGCACAATAATCAGATTCAAAACATAAGAATATCACCAAGAACCTTGTCCAAGAAACTTGGAGAAAGGGTTTTCGTTGAACAACTATATATACACACATCTAGGACTTTAAATATGCCGCGTTGGGCAAGTTCACTAAAATTACACTTTAGTCCCTGAACTATCTATAACACACTAAAATGTAACAAATAATCCAAAACCTACTAAAACCAAGTACCAACGATCTTGTAAGATCTAACAGAGAGAACGTTGCTGGTTAAGAGAGAGAAACGATAATCTTCATCATGTTTATCTAGAACACACGCACAAGTGTGTGAGAGAGAAGCAAGTCTGAAATTGGTCGGTTATTCACACCCATTATCTCCCTCATCTTTTTTCTCTATTAATTAAAAACTTTGAACTAATGTATGTGAAAGAAAATTGTTATTTTAAAGAGAGAAACAAATTATTGTTTTTAGTGAGAGAAAGTTATTGGAATACTAAGAACACACGCACATGTGTGTGAGAGAAAAACAAGTTTGAATATCTTACTGTTGGGTTTCATGGGTTTTCACCAAAACTTAGGGGTTTGTATTTATTTTATTTGAAATTATTGTTATCAAAATTAAGTTCTGATATGGGGTTTTTCTTTTAACTTGGTAGATTAATTCCTAAAGATGTTTAATGTGATGTGATTATTTACTTAGGTTTTCCATTTCATGGATGCGATTTGAGATCTTTTCTATAATTAAAAATAAATTAGATATGAAAAGATGGAATTTTGTTATTGTTTAGTGGTAATATATTTACATTATACTATGTCACTCTGATCACTTTCTTGGTATAGGTGACTTCTTTTTTCTATATTCTATTTTTTCTATATTCTTGGACTTGATGTGTTGGTTTGTTGTTCGTTTTGTAGCCGAGGGTCTATTCTGGGTATGGTTGTTGTATATTTGCCAAAAAACAAAAAGGAAAATGAGCCCATTGGTTGAAAGTATCTCAAAAGTGTACTCAGAAATACGGATGAATTGCGTACATGTTACATAAGTATTCACAATTATTGTGACACCTGTTATTGAACATTAGGGATAAACTTATTACATACGTATTATCAAGGAAAAAGGTACTGGTTGAATGAAAAATGATGTAACTGAATGAAAAACAAAGGATTGTAGTTACACATGAGTTACATATGTTAAAAGAGTACCGTTACATATGTAACAATGGTTGTTATATATGTATCATGTTGAATGAAAAAAACTACTATTAAACGTGTCAACTATTGAATATCATGAATGGGTAAGATTAAAACTTATTTAGGGAAACTGTGTGATAGAAGTAACTAAATGAAAAATAAAGAATTTGTGAGTGCAGTATGTATATCACTTCCGTCAATCACGTATTGTAGCTTAGTCAGATGAAACAAGACTGGTGCTGAACAGAGTGAAATATATTGTTCATGTGTGCTGAAGCCAGTTCGTACGAAGGGATTGGATTTTATATATAATGGTTTGTAAAATTGTGGCTTCGTATGAAGGGCCGGTTCGTACGGACATGGTCACTTCGTAGTTAGCTTCGTACGAAGCTGCATTGCCTATATATAGAGTTGTAGGGTCTTGGTCATTTGATATCTTTGTGACTTGAGAGGGGAAACTCTTGTCGTTTGTTTTCGTGGTTGTAAACTGTTATATCAGTAATAGAAAACAACTTATAATCACTTCTTTGTGTCTGATCCACACACGTACTTGGATTCCGCATAAGATACGTGTTCATCACATTCAACGGTCAAGGAATTGATCCTCGGAGCGAATCCACAAGTGGTATCAGAGCGGGTGATTGGTATCCACAAGTGGAATCCACAAGTTGTTTCATCATTTTCAGAGTTGATTTCATCATCATCTACCTATATCTTTCTTCTACTCCTTTTCTACTCTTTCTTTTTGAACTTTAAACTCAGAATCTCAACGTTTTCATGGTCTAAAACGTATGATTTTCGAATATGTTATGCGAAAACTGTTTTTGAATAATCCTACAAAGTTTCAGATCAAAATTATTTCAAAATCGTCATCAAATCAATGAAAAACATGGTTGTTGTTACAGAACTAAGTTAGTACGAACCCAGAGATGATCACTTCATACGAACCTGGAGTTTGCGCCTTCGTACGAACCCAGATTTGTTACTTCGTATGAACCGGTTATTTGTTTTAAGTAGCTTTGTATGAACCCGATAGCTTCGTACGAACCAGGAATAATATTCAAACTGTTTTTTATGTTCCTTCGTACGAACCCACCATTTTGCGTTCGTACGAACAGAGACAATTATTGTTTAATTTTCAAGTTTGATCAAGTGTTTGTTTGATTATTTACAGGTAATCATGGCTGAAGAATTTTACAACGAGTTTTATAACGCGTTCACTTCCAAGTCATCCGAAACAACAACCGTTGCACCGAAAATCATTTCAAAAGCTATAACTGAGAATATAAAACATGATAATATTTACGAAACTAACTCAAAACCACCAAAACTTGATAATATTGAAGATTATACTTGGTGGAAAGAGAGATTTATTAATTGGGCAAAAGATTATGCTCATGAGAGTTGGTTTTGTATGGAATTCGGGTATAAAAGGCCAATAAATGATAAGAATGAAGAAATTCCACATGCAAGCTTAGAAACTGAAGACAGAAATTCATTTTCTCATGAAAAAAAGGATGATCGTGTTAATTCAACAATCGATCAGAGATGATATCTTTGAATTACTTAATCATGAAGATTCATCAAAGTCGGTGTGGGAAGCGTTACGTGTGAAAGCTGGGGGAGGTAAACAAATTAAAAAGAACAAACTATCATTGTTAAAAAAGGAATTTGATCTGTTTGATTGTATAAAGGGTGAAACTGTGAGACAAATGATTGAGAGATTTTGTCATCTTAAAATTGAACTTCATAAGTTTGGGATTACAAAAACCAGAGAAGAAATCATTGACAAAGTTATCGAAGCTTTACCAGGTACAGATTACTGGCAGACATTTGTCATAATTTTGAAAAATGATTCACAGTTTGATGAGATTACACTGGATACATTGATTGAGAAACTTGAAAGTCATGAACTGGAGTTGCAAAAATAGAACAAAATGAGCAGTTCTACCTATCAGCAAAATGTGGGTCTTTATTACAAAGGAAGCTTACTTTCAACCAATCAATCATTAAAGATTGGTACTGCTTTCAGTGTTGAAAAGTCAACGGATTTACCGAAGGGTAGTTCTACAAGTTATGATCTAGGTTATCATTCTTCCTCAACGACATCAAACACAGCAGAACCGGATGAGATTCATTGTAACATTGCTTTAAAGCTGAAAAATTCTCCAACAATGAGTATCAATGTTGCTAAACAACAGATGAGTTTCTTATCATCGATTCTAGAGTCATATGAGAGTCTTGTGGCGGGGAGAATCGGAAACCCTGAAATGACAAAAGAAGATTATGACCAAATTGACCCAGAAGAGATGGAACTCATTGACATTAGATGATGTTTGGCAAGTGGCATTAGAAGAGCATAGCGTTTTATGGAGATCACAGGCAGGCAGTGTCTTGAAGGTTTAAACACAAAGCTGGGGTTCGACAAGTCAAAAGTTACATGTTTCAGGTGTAAACAGAAGGGCCATTTTAAAAGAGAGTGCATGAACCGGGAAGTAGCTGATCATGTTAACCCATTCCATGACGATTACTACAAGAAGGCCATTTATCATCAAAACAGTGAACAATCATCAAAGCATGTTCAAAAGTAGATTGCTGAAGGATCTTCTAAAGAAAGAAAACAAGATTTAATTGGAAATTCATTCACGATTCATGATCACGAAGGGTTTAACTGGGGTAAATACTTAAAGGAAGAGAAAAGGGTGTTGGTTGCTAAAGTGAAAACGAAAGAAGAAATTCTTCAAGAAAAAACGTACAGAGAAAGGTGTTTTGCAGATTACAGAATAGAAGAAATGAAAAAAGAGTACGTGAAGCTAGGAGTTTTGGTAGATGGGACAAGAAAAGTGAATGTTACATCAATCGCAAAGGAGACCCGGTTGTTGATTCAAACAAAGTGGTGTACAATGATGTACTTGCAGTTATTCCTTTGTCAGGAGAGTTTTATTCAAAGAAAGAAGCAGATAAAGATTATCTCAAAAAGCTAGATAAGTATTCAGAGATGTGATGAAAGCTAGCTTGAAGAAGAGAGATGAAGAAAGAATGAAGAAAAGTGTTGAGAAGATGGTAGACGAGTTAAAAAAGGAAGCATGTGAAGTTGATGGCAAAAGTGAACAGAAGGTTGATGATTCGAAGAAAGAAGAAGAAGCTGGTGAAGAAAATCAGGAGAAGGTTGATGAAAAGCTGGAAAAAACGGTTGGTGAAGCTGTTGCTGAGAAACAACAGGTGAACAATGAAGATCAGAAGCAGACGACAAAAGAAGCCGAGGTGCCAAAAATTAAGGTAATTACTCAAACTAAAACTTCTGAAATGTTAAATAAAACTGATCATAAAACTGGTGAACAGTGCAAGAAATGCATGGAAACGTGCAGTGCTTGTACTGAAAAGGATGAAAAATTCAGAACCAGAGATATTGAATTTTCTAAAATTGAAAGAGTTTTCAAAGATAAATGCCAAGAAATGTTAGAAAACGAAAAAGTTTTGAAGGATAACGATGAAAAGCTAACACAAAAATGTAAAGTTTTTGAAAAAGAAAATGAGATTTTGAAACACAAGTGTTTAGCAATGACTAAAGAGTGTTTACAAAAAGAAAATATGGTTCAAGAAATGAAAAAAGAGTATGATTCAATAAAATTGGCATATCATATTACAAAAGAATCATATAAAGCTGTGAAAAGCCAAATGAAACTTGTTCAATCTAGATTGTTACAATGTTTTGAAACGTCACAAACACTTAAAAATCAGTATGAAATAAAACAAGTTGTAAATTCATATATTGAAGAAGTTGCTGAGTTTAAACGTAAAATGGCTTATTTAGAACAAGATAATAACAAGTTGCATAGTTATCACGCTTCATCATATGTTCTTGAACGTATTTTCAACATAAAATTGGATGATAAAGGTTCTGAAAGAAACAAGAAAGGAATTGGTTCAGAATATCATCAGGTTCTACCACCGTTTGAGAAAAGGTTTACATTCTATGATGACGAGAAGGTGGATAAAGCTTTCAACATGGTTGGTCAATTGCAAGATAATATTAATGTAACTTATTTCAAATCTGATGATACTGGTGATTCAGAGGTGGTATGTGAGGTCGTTGAAAGTGTTTTGAAAGATGAATCTACCAAAACAGATATGTCCGAGTCACAGGATGAAAATGAGGGAAGTTTTCATGAAAGTTATCTTAAAAATTCAAAATATGAGAAAAATTCGAATTGTGATCCGATTGGATTGGCTTATACCATGATTGAATCGAACAAATTATTATCAGATATTGAAGTTCCGATTCAGAATGTGATTTCAGAAAAGATTGACAAAATTGAGAAATCTGAAATTGACAAAATTTGTCGTTACGAGTCGAGACCGTGAGTCGAGACCACCAGTTTAGAGTAATGAAGTCCTTGAGTCAGAACCGCAGATTTTGAGTCACACAGTGTCAGTCGAAACCACCAGTCAAGACGGCAGTAAAGCAAGTCTGAATTATGAGTCGATACCAGAGTCGAGACCTTGATTTCGAGTATTAAAGTTACAACTC
Organism: Helianthus tuberosus; assembly: GCA_030545235.1. NCBI lineage: Eukaryota > Viridiplantae > Streptophyta > Magnoliopsida > Asterales > Asteraceae > Helianthus > Helianthus tuberosus. The sequence goes on from CM060381.1 coordinate 104,746,395, forward strand.
GAGACCACTGATGTTGCGAGTCAAAAACTTGAAGATGAAACATGAGACCACAACTTGATTCGAGTCGAAACCTTTGAAGAGATAGCTCGAGACCACTAATTACGAGTCGAGACCTGCAAAACAAATGGTTAGATAAAGTTTGACTCGCAATCCCAAAGATTCAGCACTTCCAAATTCAAAATATTTATCCAAATCTTTTGAATGATTTGCAACAAACTCCCGAGAAATCAGCAAACAGATCTGAGGATTGATCGAAACCAAAAAAATACCAATTCAATGAATTTTGATGAACACTTCAAGAACACTGCAACCCGGAATCTCCAATACAGCAATAAACACAACTCGAGACCTTCAAAAACCTTGAAAATAGATAAGTAACAAAACACAACCTTCCTTGAATCCGAATGATATCGATCGAACCAAGAGAACGGTTCTTGGCTCTGATACCAATTGTAAGTCCCGTAAAGGATCTTTCAATGATATCAAACACTAATCTTATGTTAGTGCGGAAACCTAACACAAGATGATTCAAGAAATAATAAACCGAAACAATAAACAATCAAAACAAACATGCATTCACCATAGAAAGATGACTGATACAAGTCTTGGAACTGGTTTTGGCTGGTTCTAAGGAATTCACAAACCGATCAACCCCTAAACATCATAAGGGAGTTGATTAAATACTAGACACATGGGCCTAAAGCCCCTAAAAGCCTAGCCGAAACCTCTAATGACCCAAACACTTATTTCGACCCAAAACATTAGATAAAACATAATTACAAAAACAACCCTTAACTATTAGCAACTCTCTATGTATAAACCTTTAGGTTCCAACACCGCACAACCAAAATCTTAGAAGGGATGTATTTGGTTCCTGACCAAAAACAAACCAACTATAACGGGAAGGTATGATGACACATTGGCTTGATGTGAATTAATGTTGTATATATAAAATCACATGTACCCAAATACAAATCCGAACTGTTGCTCTTATGATCATTGGCTTTACAATCAATTGTGAACATCTAGTGATCGTCTCAATAAAGCAATTCTTGTATAAACATAAGCGTTATGAAGTTCAAAATTTGTTCCAATAGTCATTAATAATGTAACACCCTAAAACCTTTTGACCTTAAATGACATAGTGGAAATACCGATTCAAAAATTCTTTCTTATAATTACTATATGACATACTTTGAAGGTTCATTTATAATTTGTCAGACACTTCATGAAAGGATTTACAACATTCATTCTTGATTAACGCGTTAAATGTAATACAAAAATATAAGCTATAAGACCACTCTTTCCATACATTCCTTACTCTTTGGCTCGATCTTCAACCTCTTAGTCTCCACAGTGATGTTAATTCCGTGCGACCTGCAATCACCACATACATGTGCATCATTAATATTTGGTGACATCATTCATAATTTATACATACGCAGTTAAATAACCATTCCGCATTCCTCTATTCATGTTAATCTTTTCGATTATCTTTCCGAGTACAATCTTGCATCCCAATAAACAAATCTTCATAAGGACCTAATAGTACAATCTTGCATCCCAATAAACAAATCTTCATAAGGACCTAATATCTTTCAAGAGTTGTCAATGCAGCTTTAGGAGTTGCTAGATAAGGGATTTATAAGGCCAAGCTTCTCGCCTTGGGGAGCTCCAGTACTGTTCGTCAAAATGAAGGACGGTATTTTCCTACGTGCATCGACTACCAGGAGATGAACAAGCTAACCATCAAGAAGTCGGTATCCCTTGCCGAGGATTTCTGATTTACTCGGCCGACTGCAAAGATCCAACTACTATTCCAAGATCGGTCTTTGATCAGGTTATCGCCAGCTGCGGATTTAGGAAGAAAGTATATCGAAGTACAGTCGTTTTTAAACATACGCTAATATAGTGTTTTATACACGGTACGTAAAACAATTATGCACATAATACAAAACTTGGAGAACCTAGGAGACATGTACTTAGGACCTTCAGGAACTTAGGTCAAAACTCGTTAAAGGTTATCACTTAGGAACCACATCCGCTAACTCAAGCATACCCCATTATTCTGACGTATATGCTATTTCAGTTAACCGAACAGATAAACTACTCAAATTTCTTATATTGAAATTTCCACTTTTGCTTCTAGCAAGTAGAATTTTTTATCTCCACTTCTCTTAATGGTAGTTGCATCACGACAATTTTCTTCATTAAAGCGAACACTCCTTTGTCTCTATACTTGATCATTTCTTCATTATGGCAAATACTCATTGTTTCATTTCTTGGAAATTCATATGTTACGCATGCACCATTTGTTATGCATGTGGTTTCGTTTCGAATAAGCGCTTCATCAAAGTTCAAATATCACTTTGCTAAATCTAATTTATTGATTTATGATTCGAATGACCTACATTATTGTAATTGTTGGCTCCTTTGCTATCAAGTCAACAGACTTTCTTGAAACTTCTTTTCTTTCAAGTTACATACATGGTTTATCTTTGTAACCATGCCGAAATTCCCCAGTCGATACATACGTTTATTGTCAGATTGCGCTGAAACCAAGTTCAATTGCTTGAACTTGTCCATTTCGCACATTCAATTCAAGACACCATATGATGTATTGAGAGCATCATATTCAAGTTTCATTTTAACAAGTGTTTCTTTTGTACCGAGTCATAGTAGACTTGTTTGATCTACGGCTCCATTAAGTCGTTTGTTGGTTCCAACGCCTTGTGGTGGTGTCCCGTTAATTTGAAGCCTACGCTAATCTCGTTTACGCATCTCATACACGGATTTAATTATTTATTCATTGCCTTGCTTTAAATTCGTTCTGATTTATCATGATTAAAGCAATTTTAACACAATCGTGTGTTAAGACAATGGTACATAAATTCATTTTATATTCCAGTGTACCTCCTAACGGTTCATTCATTATCGATCGAATACCTTGCACTATTCATTATTTTTCATCTTCGATCGGAAACAGTAGTTCCTTGGTGTTCTATATTCAATTGAAAAATCCTACGATGCCATTTGAATCAAATTTTCAGGTTTGCTTCATTACACTTTTATTTGAATCCAAACACGGTGAACTTGTTCGGTCACCGCTATTATTGAATTATGTCATTACGATACCTTGTGGTGTCGGTACGAACTTTTAGCTTGTGCTAATCATGGTCAACTATTTCACGCGAAACTACACATACTTTTGTTTGACTTGTCATTTAAACATTCTTAATGCAATTACGAATTAAGACAATGATACACCAGATCCGATTGTATTTCATTTCGATGTATTCTCGCAATTCAATAATGTCAACATGCTAATTTTATTCATTTATTTGTTCGAAAGTTGACGGATCACTTTCACGTTACAATTACCTTTGAGCTTGCTGAGTCTGAGTTCATCTAGCGGATGTTATTGTTTCTAGAACTCATTAGCATATTGTAAACGATCCTTTGGAATTCTATTGGTCAGAACTCCTCTTTTGTTGAACCCCTGTTAACTTAGTTACACCAGGTTATACATCTATACGTCTCGTATCCTTTGACATCAAATTCAGAAAACATATACCTTTTAAACCATTGGGTTCTTATTGTTGTAATATGTCCTTGGATTCATCTGATTCGATTAAGTTTTGATTCGGTTTCGTGGTTATTTACTTTAGTATTATTCATATCCATACACGCATAACGTAACCCTAAAGAGTTAATGTAGTTTAAATTTCGAGGGCGAAATTTTCTTAACAGGGGGAGAATGTGACAACTGTCAAAATTCCGGGTATCCGTATAATTATCAAATAATGATTAGTGCTTAATGACTGTGCTGAATTACAATTAGTTACTTGAATTGCTTTCTGATTTTTACCATATACATACATGTGCATCATATATTGCAAATGACATATCATTACTGCATACAAACTTTGTTGATTTGAATGATGCATGAAACACCGGCAGCACAGTTATCAGACAAATCAGAAAAATGCTGACGGAGTTCAGTACATAGACAGATATGGTATTGAGGTACATAATGAGCCAGAAACCAAGTATTACACTAGTATAGCGTGTAGGAAAGTAAGGATCACAAAACTGCCTTCCTAGTGATAGTTTAAGTGCCGGAAAGTGCCTAAAACTCACCTAAACTGCAGAATTCTACAGAAAATCAGCAAATTCAGCATTTAAACACACTTATATCATGCAGAAATATGGTTAAATGGTCCTGAATGCTTTCCTAAGTGTCGGGAATCAAAAGTGTCACAAAAGGGTACATAAAGCACACTAAACTGCATAGTTTAGCACCTTAACGAACCGGTAACCAACTGAACAACCAGACACTACCCGAAACACCAAATTTTCACTAGAAGCACTATTTTAACATTACCAAGCTAGTTATGGTCCCCGAACATCATAACACACTATATAAATATCTAATAACTAAATCCATAACCATAAACTTACATTTCAACTATAAACTAACTATATGGTTAAAACCTAGCCTATACCCCCCCCCCCACCTAGTGGACGGCCCAACATGGCCCCCACACTTTGATTTTATTTTGATTAAATATTTGATCTTGTTGGCCCCTTTAAGAACACTAAACCCATGAGATAAAGCCATAAGTTGGATTATAAGTATAACCATAAGCACATGACCCTTCATTTCTCATTCATCACACAACACCACACTTCTTCTCTTCCTCTTTCTTTGGGTTCGGCCGAGATCAAGCACAAGCACCACCACCATTATCATTCACCATCCATACATTCCAAGCATATACAAAGGTGTTAGAAGGTGCACAAGGAAGCTAGGAGCTTTCGGAAGTTCAAGGACCTTCACCATTTGCTTTTATCCTCTTCATTTCTTCTCTTGATCATCCCTAGCCTTGAGCTAGTAGTAAGAACACTAATCCCTTCATTTTACATCCTATTTAAGTGGTTAAAGAATTATACATAATGTTAAGTTTGAAGAACGCTTAGAATCAAGAGAATGGAACATGAACATAAGCTTAAATCATGAAGAAATCATGTTATTTATGTGTTGTTATACTTGTTGATTGTTGTTACTTATGTAAATGATGTAGATCATTATATGATCTTGCTAGATCATGATTAAAAACATAATCTAGCAAGATGAGAGGATGAAAGTGTTAAAGATTAATAGATCATCCTCATGAAAGACATGAACTTGAAAGAATATATTGATTTCTTGTAAAATGATGATTCAAGTGAGTTGTAAGTCTTGTAAATCTAATATTTCAAGAATGATTTTTCAAGAAACCAAGTTAAAAATACAAAGTTTACTAAATCTTTGTTCTTAAAGAAATCAACCATGTTTTTAGAAGTTAAACAAGTGTAGGAACACTTATGTAACAAGAAAAATCCAAGAAGAAGTATTTTTAGAAAATGTGATTATAAGTTGTAAAGATCTAGATTCTTCAAAAATGATGTTTTTAAAGAATCAACCACACTTTAAAGGGTAACAAGACTTACTAAATACACTAGTAAGTTACTACAAATTTTTGTAAATTTACAAGTTCATGAAGTGGTAGTTTATGCTTGTCTTTGGCAAAATTGGTAAGTATAGATTGTTTATTGTTGATTGTTGATTGATTGTGTTGATTTACAAAAGAAAATGATATGCCTTCAAGGTATGGAAACCTCCATTTTTAGGGGAAACTATGGCAAATTTTTTCTAAAAATTAAACACTTAGAAAAATATTTTTAAACAAATATTTACAAGTATATTTCAAACCATGGATTTTCACACAAAGATTGCCATAAATTTTTGTTACAAAATTATAAATATTGGAGGTTGGTTTTTATAAATAAAAGTGACTTAATATGTATTTAGGAAATATATATTTGGATATCACCATGTGTGTGATTATTTGTATATTATGTGTATTAGTTATATTATTTTAGGACTTGAAATAATACAACTCATCCAAAAAATACCAAAAATTACAATCCAAAATATTACCAAAATTCCAAGGAATAAATATACAAAGAATACTCACATTATTGATGAAACCGAACAAAGGAATATAACTTACAAAATATTCAAGAAAATTTATTCACAAGTATATTTTGGTAAATAATATTTTGGACACCAAGGAAACAAAACTATGATTTCTACAATTATTACAAATTTATATCATATTTTTGACAAGAAGAAAATATATTATTTTTGGTAAGTAAAAATATATATGTTTTCTTGGAATTAATAAAAAATATATTATTTTTGGAAAAAAATATATTTTCTCAAACAAACATGAAATATATTATTTTTGGATAAGAAATGAGTTTATATATATTTTCCAAACTAAACTGGAAAATATATTATTTTTGGAACTTATATGGAAATACGAATATTTTTGCCCAAGGTAAATTATAAATATTTTTTCTAAATAATATTTCCTAAAATATACATTTTGGAAATATATGTTGATGTATTTTTATTAAAGATATTATTCCGGACAAAGTTGATACAAAAATTAAGTATAAGGATACTTAATAAACACAATTAAAATACATATTCTCGTACGTATAAATACACACTGGAATACGCCACCGATACTTGGCAGAAATACACAAGAATAAGAATACGAATACAAATACACCCACCCTTGGGAAGGATACACATGTATAAATACTTAGAAAGTAACAAGTTAAATATTTTATTTTAACTATTATTCCAAAAAATTAATAATTATGATTTATGTTAAAATATTTATTATTTTAACAAATAATTATATAACTTGGAATAATATCGAAGCCACAAAGAGCGTAACTCAAAGACACTAATTTATACTAAGTCAAGGCACGACCCGCTCATCTAATAGATCATAGTACGTTGTATGGTTAGCTAAGGAAGGGTACTGCTAGATCATGTGAGTGGTGGGTATAACGCTTAAGACCATTAATCCTCATTGTAGGACCGAGGGACATGAGTGATAGATCTATTTGGGTGTAGCGAGCCCACATCCATGTGGACTAGGGTGGCCCATAAGGTGACTATGTCTTATGCCGGAGACAAAATTTGCTAGGTTTGAGCTTTCCTACATCACGTCACACATATTAATGGCCTTGCAAACCATTAATGATCTGTTTTCGTTGTTGCTTTCATACCAAGATTTACAAACATACATACTTACTTATGATGATTACAAAGTTATTTCGAGCTCACACACTAAACACATGAACTCACTCAACTTTTGTTGATGTTTTCAAACTACATGTATTTCAGGAAATTAAATGTGGATCTGGCGAGCGTTTGGAAGTTTCAAGTTATGTTGAGAATGAAAGATGTCATCCGTAGTCTAAGGGTTTGGATTGTGCATCATATCCTAGATAAGATGCATATTTCAAAACTTGGTTTTCATTATGTCTTTTGTTGAGTCCTTATGGAACTCTAAAACTGTTTGCATGGTTTGTAATTCAGATTCAGAGTTTGTGTTTGGATTCTAAACCAATGTTGTTGTTATGTTTTAAAAATGGATGGACATCTTTATTTTTATCATATAGATGTTTGTTATGGTTGAATTCAATGATATTAAGCAAATCACACATAATCACGCTTCCACAAAAGTCAGGGTGTGACAATTAGTAACGTAAATACTTAAACGTATTGAAGCCATGTATACATATTGGTGTGTGTTAGGTGTGATATGATTTTATTAATATTTTGAGCCCATTTTACGCATTAGTCAAGTTTTAAATTTATAAAACACTATATTCTGCTAACACTAAACACACACTTAGGCAAGTGCACCCATCGTGAGCGTAGTATAGCGTTGGTAAGATACCGAGGTCGTCCAAGGACACAAGAGCTTTTAGTACCGCTTTATCCTCAACGTCTAATCAATCTAAATTTTTGAGAAAAGAAGTGAAACTTGAAAACGAAAACGAAAAATGTAGAAATAAATAAAATAAAAACAAATAGACAAGATGAATCACTTGGATCTGACTCATCTTTAATGTATCCTTTGATGATTTTCGCACTTTCGGACTTTTTAAGAGATTATCTTAGTTATAGTAGTAGGCCCCTCTTTTGAAGGTGACGTTACCCTCAACCCAGTGGTTTGAGTCATCAGGGATACAATCCCAAAGGGTCAGAATATTGAAAGATAATTAATTAAGTTATTAATGCGAAAAGTGGTAGGCCCCTCTTTTGAAGGTAACGTTACCCTCGGCTAAGTGGTTTGAGACAGCAGGGATACAATCCCAAGTAGCCGTTTTAATGTATTAATAGTAGCTTACATATGAGGGGTTTAAGCTATTCGCACGCCCGCCATCCAATAATAGTGGGTATTGAAGGAGGTCCTCGTAAGCTTGAACCAGGTCCTTATAGGATCTATACACTGAACAAGGCAAGAACCTTACCAAACCATTCCCCTAACCCCCAAACAGGTAGTCAACATGCTTTTATATAGACCGTAAAAACATGAATGATGCAATCTTTTACTTTATATAGACAGTAAAGTAACGCCAAGACACCACGGAAAAATGATAGGAAGAATTCACCTTCAACATAAGAAACTCGTTATTAAAGTCATTAATACAAAATCAAATAAAAAGTGCCGAAAGATTAAAAATCAAAAGTAATACAGTAAAGACTTGTCTTCACCAAGTGATGTAAGAGGCTTAACCAAATATGGCCTTTGATTGGCAAGAACCCTTACAATCAATCTTGGATCCCGAGACTACAACACACTCTAAAGATAGATGATGGATGATGGTGGTGGGTGTTGGTGTAGTAGTGGTGACAAAGTCGGAGAGTAGTGGTTTGCCAAGGGATGCCTTTGAAGTGAACCAAGCACCCCTATTTATAGGCTGCACAGTGCTCTAGCCATGTCCCGGTGTCCAGCGGGCACGCCCCCGTGGCCAGCCTTTTCTCTTCCTTCATTAAATGCAAGTGTCAGCAGAGGGTCCCACACGGCCCCGAGTCTAGTGGGCACGGCCCCGTGGTCAGCATCGTATCTGTACTATCAAGATTTGGTAAGATTCTGCGTATCTTTGCGTTGACCACGCCCTGTGCTGAGCTGGGCAAGCCCCCGTGGTGGGCGTAGAAGCTTCTACATGTTTGTCTTTTCTGCAGGAACCTGACCACGCCCACGTGTTCGGCTGGGCACGACCCCGTGGTCAGTCTTCTGTTTCTCTGTTTTTGCTTTGGGGATGATGCCGAGGGGTCGGGCATGTCACGTTTATTCCTTTTCTTTGTATTTATGTTGGTTTTGGCTGTATATTTGTTCCTTTTGTTCGTTTAAGCTCATTTGGTCCTGTAAATTCAAAAGGAAAACAAAAACACACTTTTCCAACATTAGTACTAAAAAGGGTTAGTATTATGCCTTAGTTGATGTTGTCACACCCTGGCTTTTGCGGAAGCGTGGATTATTTTGGTGTGACTTCTTAATACCATAGCAACAATCATAACAATGCTATATGAAAATAAAACACATGATGACCATCCATTCATTAAGTTTATCGTTACCACACCATCATTGTTTAAAATGTCGACACATAAAACAAGTTACAACCATGACAAGATTAAAGCGTGTTCCTATGACACAACAAAAGACTTGAATAAAAACGTGGTTTAAAGACATGTAACCCGTCCAGGTAAGGGTTACACCTCCTAAACCTAGATGACATCATTATTCACTACGCAGCTTGACACAATTGCACACTTCGCCAGATCCATTAATTTCCTGAAATACATGTAGTTTGAAAAATCAACAAAATTTAAGCTAGTTCATGTAAAAGTGAATATGTATAAACCTTCAAAGTATGAATAAAGTCCCTGGTATGTAGCAATAAGGAAAAAGAGATAACCAATGGGTTGCAAAGCCATTGGTATCTGTGGAAAAAGTGCAGGAAGACTCAACCCTAGCAAATTTGTTACCGGGCTTCGGCTGTAAGACACAGTCACCTCTATGGGCCGCCCCGGCCTCACGGGTTTGGGCTCGCTACACCCAAATAGATCTATCACTCTTATGTCCCTCGGTCCTAACAACGAGGATTGATGGCCTTAAGTGTTGTACCCACCCCTCACATGATCTAGTAGTAAACCCTCCTTAAGCTAACCATACCATGTATAAAGTGTATGTAATAATTGTAACACGTATTTCACCACCGAAGTATAAAACTGAAAACAGTTAAGAGAAAAGGGGGACATGAACTCACAGAAGTGCGTCTCCTGAATAGAATCGTCAATCCAAATCTCGGTCTGCTACGCGACGACCGACACGTACTAATGCCTATTAGACGGATGGTCGTGCCTTGGCTTAGGGTTAAGTGTTTTGAATTGCGTTACTTTGATATTATCCCAAGTTTGTGACTACTTGTTAAAATAATAATAATTATTTTAACTTAACTTTTGTTTTTAGGAAAAATAGTTAGGCAACTATTTCGTATCCACACTTCTCAAGTATTTTATATGTGTATTTCATTCCCAAGGATGGGGGTATTTGTACATGTACACTTGTAATTCCGAAAAAAAATATTTTAAGTCCCACTTAGAAAAATATATTTAAATCTTTGTCCAAAAACGTCTTAACTCAAAATATATATTTTTTCCCAAAAACAATATATTTTACTTCATTAATTCCCAAAATAATCTTTTACCAAAAATACACGTGTAGAAGTATTTTTCTGAAGTATTACATAAGTTACGTTTTAGCGTGTCGTATTGCAATAATAATTGCGTAACTTAAATATTTATTTTGTGAGTGTTTTGGTATTATTTTGGAGTCGTAATTTCATGGTATACATAGGTTATATTATTTTACCCTAAAAATAATATAACTAGTTCACAAAATAACCAAATAATCACACAAGAGTTTTAGTATGAAATATATATTCTAAATATATATTTATCAAATTTTATTTACGAAAATCAACCTCCGGCACTTAGTATTTTTGTAATAAAAATCATGGCGAAGTTTATTTTGAAAATAAGATTAAAAATATAATTGTAACCACTTGCTAGAAAAAATATTTTCTAAGTGTTGAAATTTTTAGAAAAATTTCACCAGAGTCTCCTTTGTAAATGGAGGTGTCCATGCTTACTAGCATATCATTTTCTTTTTCAAAAATTCATTCAAACAATTCTCAATCAACAACATACAATCTCTATTTACCAAACTTGTCAAAAACAAGCATAAACTATAAACTTATGAACTTGAAAATTTTTAAAAGTATGTAGTAACTTACTAGCATACTTTGTAAGTCTTGTTACCTTTAAAAATGTGATTAGTTCCTTAAAGACTTCATTTTTAACGAGTTTGAATATTCACAACTTCTAGTCATGTTTTCTAAAAATATTTCTTTGTGAAATTTTCTTATTACACAAGTGTTCCTACACTTGTTTATTCACTAAAAATGTGTTAAGTTTATGTAAGATCCAAGTTTTGACAAAACTCATACTTTTCACTTGGTTCTTTCAAAAAACCGTTCATGGATCTTTAGATGTACAAGATTATAACTTACTTTGATCTTTACTTTTCAAGAAATCACTCATTTATTCAAGTTCATAGTTTATGTGTGGATGATTCCATCATCCTACAACATTTTATCTTTCTCATCTTGCTAGATCATGTTTTTAATCATTATCTAGCAAGTCCATATGATGATCCATATCATTTCTACTAGCAAACAATAATCAACAAGCATCACTACATAAGAATATCACGATTTCTTCATCATTTTAACCATACTTTATCACTAATGTTGGTTCATGTTCAAGACATTGTTTATGGTTCTTTAGAGTTCTTATCATTTTGATCTTTAAACATCATTAACCACTTAAACAACATGTAAAATGCAAGGATCTATGTTCTTACCACTAGCTCAAGGCTAGGGGAGTTCAAGTGTAGAAAAGTGGTGGATAAAAGAAGACGAGAGAGGTCCTTGAGCTTCCGAACACACCAAGCTTATTTGTATGATCACTAACACCCTTGGAAGTATGTAGATTGCTTGGAATGAAACTTGAAGGTGGTGATGGTGGTTATGGGTGATCTCGGCCGAACAAGAGGAGGGGAGGAGGAAGAAGGTTGAGTTTGTTGTTTGTGAATGAAATGTTATAACCCTTGTGCCCTTTTATAAACCAATTTCACTCTTTATCCCTTGTGTATTATGCTTCTAATTAACCAACATAATCTAATATTATATTGAACAAATCCATGGGTGGGGACACCCATGGTGATCGTCTCCAGGGGGGGTATAGGGTTGGGTTTCAATGGGTGGTTACTAGTTTAGTTAGATTTCAAATGGTATAGTTAGTGTGTTTTAGGCACTTCCCGGCACTATAACTATCACCTAGTGACGCAGTTTTATGGTCCTCACTTCCCTACACTCCTTACTAGTGTAGTACCCTGTCTCTGGCTCATACTGGCCTCAAAAACATTGTCTGTCTAGGTGCTGGCATTGTCAGCATGTTTTCTGGGTTATCCGCTCACTGTGCTAACTGTGCTTTGTGCATCAAGTTTGTCACTAATGTTTGTATATAATAGATGGAGTGACAGTATGAAAGTGATGCATGTGTATGTATATAACAGAAATCAGTAAGCAGTTAAATCAACGGTTGTAATCAAGCACAGTCATTTAGCACAAATTAAATATTAATTAATTATATGGATACCAGTAAGTTTTTAGGGTTGTCACATTCTCCCCCTGTTAGAGAAATTTCGTCCCGAAATTTTAGTTCTGCTACGAGATGCAGGGGTCTTGGGGAATAAATTTTGGTATTTCTCTTTCATACGATCCTCACGTTCCCACGTGAATTCTGGTCCATGTCGTGCATTCCATCGAACCTTGACGAGTTTGACACTACTCCGGCGTGTCTTGTTAACTTTCCAATCCGTAACCTCAACGGGTTCTTCAGTAAACTGGAGCGTGTCGTCGATATGAACCTCATCGGCAAGAATGACCATTGTCTCCTGAGTTGGACTCTTTTTCAGGTTTGACACATGGAATGTATCATGAACACCATTAAGTTCGGCAAGTAGCTCCAACTTGTATGCCACAAGCCCAATCCTTTGCAGGATTCTGAATGGGCCAATGTAACGTGGATTCAACTTCCCACGCTTCCCAAAGCGTGCCACACCCTTCCAGGGTGAAACCTTCAATAAAACCATATCTCCCACCTCAAATTCCAGAGGTTTCCTTCTCAAGTCCGCATAAAACTTTTGTCGATCACGAGCCGCCTTGATGCGTTCTCGGATCTGTACAATCTTGTCTGTCGTTTCCTGGACCAATTCCAGACCAACTAATTGTCTATCACCCGCATCAGCCCAACAAATCGGTGATCGACATTTGCGTCCATAGAGAGCTTCGAACGGTGCGGCTTAAATACTTGCATGGTAACTGTTATTGTATGAAAATTCAACCAATGGTAGGTGAGTGTCCCAACTTCCACCTAAATCCATTACGCAAGCTCGCAGCATGTCTTCTAATGTCTGAATTGTTCGTTCACTCTGTCCGTCAGTCTGCGGGTGAAATGTTGTACTTAGATTTAAATGTGAACCAAAAGCTTCTTGAAAGGATTGCCAAATCCTTGACACGAATCTTCCAACTCTATCAGAGATGATTGAGAGAGGCACTCCATGTCGTGCAACAATCTCTCTCATGTATATCTCAGCAAGCTTACTCGTGTTGTCTTTTTCCTTGATTGGCAGAAAGTGCGCAGATTTCGTTAAACGGTCTACTATCACCCAAATCGTATCGTGGCCCTTGGGCGTCTTTGGCAATTTCGTTATGAAGTCCATGGAAATATGTTCCCATTTCCATTTGGGTATTTCAGGTTGTTGTAGAAGACCTGAAGGCTTTTGGTATTCGACTTTCACTTTGGCGCAAGTTAAACATTTGCCAACATATATCGCAACATCGCCTTTCATTCTCGGCCACCAATAGAAATCCTTAAGATCTTGGTACATCTTATCCGCTCCTGGATGAATCGAGTACCGTGACTTGTGGGCTTTGTCAAAAATAACGTTTCTCAAACCACAAAACAAAGGAACACAGATTCGTTTCATGAAGCACAAAGTTCCTTCCCCATTTGGTACCAACTGCTTCTCCATCCCACGGAGATACTCATCCTCAATATTCCTTTCTTTCAGAGCTTCTCTCTGCGCGGCACGAATGCGCAACGAGAGGTCTGTCTGGACAATCATTTCCAAAGCCCTAACCCTTATGGGCTTAATCCTTTCCTTTCGACTCAGGGCATCGGTGACCACATTCGCTTTCCCTGGGTGATATTTGATCTCGCAATCATAATCATTCAACAGTTCTACCCAGCGCCTTTGCCTCAAGTTAAGTTCTTTCTGATCGAATATGTGCTGCAGGCTCTTGTGATCCGTGAAGATTGTACATCGCGTGCCGTATAAGTAATGTAGCCAGATTTTCAATGCAAACACCACCGCGCCCAATTCCAAATCATGGGTGGTGTAATTTTTCTTGTGAATCTTCAACTGGCAAGATGCATATGCTATAACCTTCTGTCGCTGCATCAACACGCAGCCTAAACCTTGACGCGAAGCATCACAATACACCACGAAGTCGTCCGTGCCTTCGGGTAGCGATAAGATCGGTGTGTCGCAAAGTTTGTTTTTCAATAGTTGAAATGCCTCTTCCTGCTTGTCTCCCCAATCAAACTTCTTGTCTTTCTGAGTGAGAAAGGTTAAAGGTTGAGCGATTTTCGAGAAATCCTCAATGAACCTTCTATAATAACCAGCCAAACCTAAGAAATGTCGAATCTCGGTTGGCGTCTTTGGAGTCTCCCAATTCTTGATTGCCTCGATCTTTGTGGGATCAACATGAATTCCATTTCCATTAACCACATGACCAAGAAACTGAACTTCACGCAACCAAAATTCGCACTTCGAGAACTTAGCGTATAACTTCTCCTTTTTTAAGTAGCTCTAGAATAACTCTTAAGTGCTGTTCGTGCTTGTCCTTCGTCTTCGAGTAGATCATAATGTCATCAATAAACACGATCACAAACTTATCCAAGTACGGCTTGCAGACTCTGTTCATTAAATCCATGAATACTGCTGGCGCGTTTGTCAACCCAAACGGCATAACCAGGAACTCGTAATGTCCATAACGAGTCCTAAAAGCCGTCTTTGGGATACTTTCCTCTTGTATCCTTAACTGATGATATCCTGATCGAAGGTCGATCTTTGAATAAAAGCTCGAACCTTGCAACTGATCGAACAGGTCATCAATCCTTGGCAAAGGATATCTGTTCTTGATAGTCAACTTATTAAGCTCGCGGTAGTCTATACACATACGAAAACTACCATCCTTCTTTTTAACAAACAGAACTGGAGCTCCCCAAGGCGAGAAGCTTGGTCTAATAAATCCTTTATCCAATAGCTCCTGAAGTTGAGTTGACAACTCCTGCATTTCCAAAGGTGCAAGTCTATAGGGTGCTTTAGCTACAGGCGCGACACCTGGAACCAAGTCAATGTGAAACTTGACTTGCCTTTGAGGCGGCAATCCTGGCAAGTCTTCTGGAAAGACTTCAGGATATTCTTTTACGACTGGAATGTCTTCGATCTTTAGCTCTGCGGCTTCTTTATATACGATGTGTGCCAAGAATGCAACACACCCCTTTTGTAAAAACTTTCTAGCTTTCAGACAGCTAATGATCCTCAGAGGCGTATCACGCTTCTCTCCGTGCACTATGATCATTTCTTCATCCGTCATTGGGATGCGAATGGTCTTCTCGTGACAAACGATCTCGGCTTTGTTGCTTGACAACCAATCCATCCCTACTACCACGTCGAAGCTTCCCAACTCGACTGGCAGTAGATCTAGCGTAAATTCATGTCCTCCCAGTTCTATCACGCATCCTCTGGTGACTTCACCTGTTTCAACTAGTTTCCCATTCACCAATTCAATCGAATACAGAACGTCTAACTTACTAGTGGTTAACCCAAGCATATTCTTAAATTCTAACGATACGAAACTATAATCGGCACCAGTATCAAACAGAACAGATGCAAAGCGTTGGTTTATAGGGATCGTACCAGTGATAACGTTTGGATCCTGGCGCGCTTCCCTCGCACCAATGTTAAAGACTTTGCCTTGCGCCCGATTCAGTTTTGGGCATTCCCTTTTAAAGTGCCCGAGGTCTCCACAGTTGAAGCATCCTGGTCCTCGACCATTCCCATGACCATTCCTGCCTCGATTTCCTTTTGCTCCCCGGTTACCAGCTTGATTTGCGACATTCCCACGATTACCATTTCCTCCATTATTCCCTTGCGGCCGGTTTCGATTACCACCACGGTTGTTGTTACCAAAACCCCTTTGGCCACCCTGGCATGAACCAACCCAACATGTATCCTTCAAGTGGTCGTCCTTCCCACATGACTCGCATTTCCTCAATCTGCACTGGCCAGAATGATGGCGCTGGCATGTATCACACTTGGGCAGAGTGCCCATGTAGCCTTTTCCTCTGCTTTCAACACCGGTTTTGGCCCTAGCCGGTGCGCTTGACTCACCCTTCTTGCACACACTGTTGGTATATTGTTTGAAGTTGGAAAATTTCTGTTTGTTTTCACCAGACGATTCAACATGTGTCTCCTTTTTCTTCTGATCAGCATTTGAAAACTTATTTAGCCTGATGGCTTCTTCAGTTAAGGACACGCTCAGGTCGATGGCTTCAATGATCGTTGCAGGCTTGGACGTGGTTACCATACTCATGATCTGGGGTGCCAATCCCCAGATGAAGCGCTCAATGCGTTAAAATTCGGGCGTGACCATGTACGGCACTATATGGGACAAATCATGAAACCTCTGAACATATTCTGCAATCTTAGGACCCTCCATTGTTAGGTGCCAGAAATCAGTTTCTAGCTTCTGTATTTCGGCCCGCGAACAATACTTCTTTCTCATGAGCTCTTTCAGCTTATTCCATGTTAACGCATATACTGCCGCTTCTCCCAATCTTTGCACTTGCAGATTCCACCATGATAGGGCACCATCCAGAAAAAGCCCTGAGATGTATGTGACTTGTTGCTCAGGAGCACACTTGCTCATTCTTAGAACAGAATATGTCTTCTCAGCCCACCAGACGAATGCAACAGCACCTCCAGTTCCGTTAAAATTTACTAGCTTGCAGTCGAGGAATTGTTTGTAGGTGCACCCTGCACATACGTTAGAATTTACAGATGGTATCAGCGGACATGCTAGAAATATCCAAATGTATCGTAATATGTCTCAAGCGACCTGACATTACCATTGGGTGGATTTTTGTTGCCGTTGTTGTTCGAGATACTCCCGTTTGTTCCTGCTTGGGAGGCCGCATACTGTGCTATAGCTGCGGCAATTATCCCCTGGAGTTCCGCCTCGGTAGTAGGCATGCATACATCGCGTCTTGGAGGCATCTTCTAAATGATGATCATATTGGTCAGGTCATAGTAAGTATAATAGATATGCATACATAGTAACATTCATCAACCACATTACACATAACATCCCATGTTATAATAAACAATAAATCAACAATGCATGTAATGAGAATACTGCGATTGAACTATCATAAATATCAAGACCACAATACAATGTTCACAGGTTTTATAACTGTATCGTACATCAAAAGTGACTAAAGGGGCCACCTCTCCCCTGTCTGAAATATCTAGTCATATACAACAACCAAAAATCAAATATCAAAAGTCATGGTGTCAAAATGCGGTCTTCAAAATGCTGTGTAGTCGGCTCAATCGCTGTCTTCTCACCAAAAGTAATACTACCTGCAACAGACCAAAAATATCCTCATGCTGACGGGGGAGGAGGAGGAAAATGAGAGAAAAGCAAATGGCGCATGTGCACCCAATCCTCCTCTAAGGCATGAATGACGCACAGCAAATAGGCAATCTACTGCTCAAATGTAAGGAAACGAACATCTGAATCAGGGGGAAATGGAAGGGGAGTGTGCGGTGCGGCAAAAAGAGTCTGACAGTGGCACGGAGGACGTGGAGCTCTCTCTAACTCCTGAATGCGATGACTCAGTGCGTCCTGCTATAGCTGTAGAGAGATGAGTATGTCCTCTGTCGTGTACCCCACATGATAAGGGTGGTACGGGTCCGATAGTGGCATAACGTTGGGCGATGACCACAAAAATGGCTCGCCGGATGGTACAAAGGAAGATGTAGTGGGTGGCATGTGAGAGTGTGCAGCCGAAGTAAAAGAAGGCATGAGTGGAAAAGCAGCTGTCGTGGGTGGCACGTGATCATGTGGCCTAGAAGAAGGTCCTTCCCCTAGACGGGGAGGGGGTATATCCTGGAGGAAGGTAATAGGTAAGTCAGTGCGATGGACATCAGCGATGTGTGGGTGGAAAATGGAACATCAATAGGTGCGGAAACAGGTGTTACGGGAGGAGTGACGGGTAGCACAAACGGTGGGTAGTCATCATCCTCGATCCACCCGTTACGGGTGTCAGCATAATGAGGATCAATGTGAGAGGCAAACGGTGCATGTTCAGCATGCATAGGGGCTGAAACAGGTACAATCGGTGCAATAATGGGTGCATCAATAACAGGGGAATCAGGAATCGGTGGTAACTCGACGGGCGTAACAATGACAGGTGGAGCTATGTCTGGTATATCGACATGAGCAGGCTCAGGTAAAGGGTCTGGCAAATGTGCAACAGCTGGGGCATCAATGGGGTCATAAGCAACGACCGGCTCCGGACCAACAGGAGCAGGCTCATCAGGTAAAAACTCGACCTCTGGCTCTGGGTCAACGTCGTGAGGTGCAACAGACATCGCCATGTCTGAGTCGGAATCAGAGGAATGGAGCTGTACGCCCTGGGCGTGCAGCGAAGCGGATGCTACAGACTCGAATGAGTAATGACCAAACGGATCAAGAGGAGCCGCCTCAATGGGAGCCTCCACTGGAGCAACAGGATCAGCAATGGGCACATTAGCAGGAATCTCAGCCAAAGGAACAACAGGGTCGACAACAGGATCATCAGCAAGAGGGACATCGGCATCCATGAGGGCCACACCATCCGAGTCACCCTCCGGGGGACCCTCTAGGAACAAGTCAATGTCATCGTCAGCGAACTCATCATGAGGCAGATCCTCGAGAGGAACTGCAGCAAGCGGTAGAGGAGCAGGGACCTGAAGAAGAGGTAGGTCCCCACCGAAAGGGCCATCAGCAATGGGAATATCATCTCCAAAATCAGGAAGAGCAAACGGCTGAAAATCATCCTCATTCGTGCTAGTAGTGTCTGACGTGTACACCTCACTCTCTGACATAATCTCATCGTCTAACACGATCGCTAAAGGATCCAAAGTGTCTGATACTCCAGTATCTGAAGATGATGGCATGGTGTCTGTAACACAACCACACATATGCACATATATCAACATAAAATCAAATAAACATGTAAGTCACAATAATGCAAGCAAGCAATCCTCCTAGTCTTCCCAGACTACCCCTCCCAGCCTCTCAGACTGAACTTCCTAGCCTCTCAGACTAACTCCCTGGTCTCTAAGACCAACCTCCCAGTCTCTAAGACTAAACCTCCCCAATCTCTAAGATTGAACCCCTTAGTCTCTAAGACTGAACCTCCCTAGCCTCTAAGGCTAAACCTCCCTCAGTCTCTAAGACTGAACCTCCCCAGCCTCTAAGGCTGAACCTCCCTCAGTCTCTATGACTGAACCTCCCTCAGTCTCTAAGACTGAAATATAAATTTTGAAAAGCGTATTCGTGCCTTTTTGTTTGTAAAAATGTTTTGTACCCTGGATCTGGACGTTTAGTGTATGCAATGTAAAAACGTTTTCGTGAGAGCCCTAGTGATCATAGTCTAGACTCGAGAGAAAATCCTAGTTCTCTATGATCGAGGCTCTGATACCAAGCTGTCACACCCTGGCTTTTGCGGAAGCGTGGATCATTTTGGTGTGACTTCTTAATATCATAGCAACAATCATAACAATGCTATATGAAAATAAAACACATGATGACCATCCATTCATTAAGTTTATCGTTACCACATCATCATTGTTTAAAATGTCGACACATAAAACAAGTTACAACCATGACAAGATTAAAGCGTGTTCCTATGACACAACAAAAGACTTGAATAAAAACGTGGTTTAAAGACATGTAACCCGTCCAGGTAAGGGTTACACCTCCTAAACCTGGATGACATCATTATTCACTACGCAGCTTGACACAATTGCACACTTCGCCAGATCCATTAATTTCCTGAAATACATGTAGTTTGAAAAATCAACAAAAGTTGAGCGAGTTCATGTAAAAGTGAATATGTATAAACCTTCAAAGTATGAATAAAGTCCCTGGTATGTAGCAATAAGGAAAAAGAGATCACCAATGGGTTGCAAAGCCACTAGTATGTGTGGAAAAAGTGCCGGAAGACTCAAGCCTAGCAAATTTGTTACCGGGCTTCGGCTGTAAGACACAGTCACCTCTATGGGCCGCCCCGGCCTCACGGGTGTGGGCTCGCTACACCCAAATAGATCTATCACTCTTGTGTCCCTCGGTCCTAACAACGAGGATTGATGGCCTTAAGTGTTGTACCCACCCCTCACATGATCTAGTAGTAAACCCTCCTTAAGTTAACCATACCATGTATAAAGTGTCTGTAAAAATTGTAACATGTATTTCACCCCCGAAGTATAAAACTGAAAACAGTTAAGAGAAAAGGGGGACTTGAACTCACAGAAGTGTGTCTCCTGAATAGAATCCTCAATCCAAATCTCGGTCTGCTACGCGACGACCTACACGTACTAATGCCTATTAGACGGATGGTCGTGCCTTGGCTTAGGGTTTAGTGTTTTGAATTGCGTTACTTTGATATTATCCCAAGTTTGTGACTACTTGTTAAAATAATAATAATTATTTTAACTTAACTTTGGTTTTTAGGAAAAATAGTTAGGCAACTATTTCGTATCCACACTTCTCAAGTATTTTATATGTGTATTTCCTTCCCAAGGATGGGGGTATTTATACATGTACACTTGTAATTCCGAAAAAAAAATATTTTAAGTCCCACTTAGAAAAATATATTTAAATCTTTGTCCAAAAACGTCTTAACTCAAAATATATATATTTTTCCCAAAAACAATATATTTTACTTCATTAATTCCCAAAATAATCTTTTACCAAAAATACACGTGTAGAAGTATTTTTCTGAAGTATTATATAAGTTACGTTTTAGCGTGTCGTATTGCAATAATAATTGTGTAACTTAAATATTTATTTTGTGAGAGTTTTGGTGTTATTTTGGAGTCGTAATTTCATGGTATACATAAGTTATATTATTTTACCCTAAAAATAATATAACTAGTTCACAAAATAAACAAATAATCACACAAGAGTTTTAGTATGAAATATATATTTATCAAATTTTATTTACGAAAAACAACCTCCGGCACTTAGTATTTTTGTAATAAAAATCATGGCGAAGTTTATTTTGGAAATAAGATTAAAAATATAATTGTAACCACTTGCTAGAATAATATTTTCTAAGTGTTGAAATTTTTAGAAAAATTTCGCCAGAGTCTCCTTTGTAAATGGAGGTGTCCATGCTTACTAGCATATCATTTTCTTTTTTCAAAAATTCATTCAAACAATTCTCAATCAACAACATACAATCTCTATTTACCAAACTTGTCAAAAACAAGCATAAACTATAAACTTATGAACTTGAAAATTTTTAAAAGTATGTAGTAACTTACTAGCATACTTTGTAAGTCTTGTTACCTTTAAAAATGTGATTAGTTCCTTAAAGACTTCATTTTTAACGAGTTTGAATATTCACAACTTCTAGTCATATTTTCTAAAAATATTTCTTTGTGAAATTTTCTTATTACACAAGTGTTCCTACACTTGTTTATTCACTAAAAATGTGTTAAGTTTATGTAAGATCCAAATTTTGACAAAACTCATACTTTTCACTTGGTTCTTTCGAAAAACCATTCATGGATCTTTAGATGTACAAGATTATAACTTACTTTGATCTTTACTTTTCAAGAAATCACTCATTTATTCAAGTTCATAGTTTATGTGTGGATGATTCCATCATCCTACAACATTTTATCTTTCTCATCTTGCTAGATCATGTTTTTAATCATGATCTAGCAAGTCCATATGATGATCCATATCATTTCTACTAGCAAACAATAATCAACAAGCATCACCACATAAGAATATCATGATTTCTTCATCATTTTAACCATACTTTATCACTAATGTTGGTTCATGTTCAAGACTTTGTTTATGGTTCTTTAGAGTTCTTATCATTTTGATCTTTAAACATCATTAACCACTTAAACAACATGTAAAATGCAAGGATCTAAGTTCTTACCACTAGCTCAAGGCTAGGGGAGTTCAAGTGTAGAAAAGTGGTGGATAAAAGAAGACGAGAGAGGTCCTTGAGCTTCCGAACACACCAAGCTTGTTTGTATGATCACTAACACCCTTGGAAGTATGTAGATTGCTTGGAATGAAACTTGAAGGTGGTGATGGTGGTTATGGGTGATCTCGGCCGAACAAGAGGAGAGGAGGAGGAAGAAGGTTGAGTTTGTTGTTTGTGAATGAAATGTTATAACCCTTGTGCCCTTTTATAAACCAATTTCACTCTTTATCCCTTGTGTATTATGCTTCTAATTAACCAACATAATCTAATATTATATTGAACAAATCCATGGGTGGGGACACCCATGGTGATCGTCTCCAGGGGGGGTATAGGGTTGGGTTTCAATGGGTGGTTACTAGTTTAGTTAGATTTCAAATGGTATAGTTAGTGTGTTTTAGGCACTTCCCGGCACTATAACTATCACCTAGTGACGCAGTTTTATGGTCCTCACTTCCCTACACTCCTTACTAGTGTAGTACCCTATCTCTGGCTCATACTGGCCTCAAAAACATTGTCTGTCTAGGTGCTGGCATTGTCAGCATGTTTTCTGGGTTATCCGCTCACTGTGCTAACTGTGCTTTGTGCATCAAGTTTGTCACTAATGTTTGTATATAATAGATGGAGTGACAGTATGAAAGTGATGCATGTGTATGTATGTAACAGAAATCAGTAAGCAGTTAAATCAACGGTTGTAATCAAGCACAGTCATTTAGCACAAATTAAATATTAATTAATTGTACGGATACCTGTAATTTTTTAGGGTTGTCACAGATGTAATCTATATATTACATTTTGCACACATCACATATATACAGGCCCCATTCTTTCATGAACAACAAATCCAATTTTGTACGTTCGTACATTCATACGTATATTCACACACACATACACACCTACGTACATATATACATACGTTCATACATGCATACATACATGCATACATACATACATACAAGCTCTTACATACTACTTACATTCCCATATGATTATACTAACATATCCTAGTCACAAACATCCATATGAATAAGTCTCATACATACAACACACATACAAATCTTGATTGACTTATTTACATTCGATTATCATACGCATTCATGCGTTCAGTAATAAAATTTGCTTTCCACGAACGTGATAATAATAATCCATTTAGTATGGCCAAGTTCTGTAACCCAGACTTGTTAAATCTATGTCTGGTTTATTAGTTAATTTTTGAGGCATAACCCAGACAAGTTACCTGGTTATCTGGGTTATCAGGCATAACCCAGACGAGTCACCTGGTCATCTGGGTTATCAGTCGTGACCGAGACATAACCGAGATGAATTGTCACAGCCCAGACGCTTATTTCACCCTGTCGGTATGCAAGCCGTAGGCTACGGCAGGCATCAATAATGAAATCAAACCTTGTACAAATCGAACTTCCATGTACTTTCATTTAACATAATACAAATTTATAAACTTAAACATTGTAAACTACTAGTATTTGTAAGTGTAAGAACTTGCTTTTGTACTTACCCTTACTCATAATTTCTTACATGATTTCCTACATGCAACATATCGAACTTCATTTATAAAATAAGAAGTAATTCTGTAAATCACTTACCTTAGCGTTCGTATTTGCATCCGTTACCTTGCCTCCTTTTGACCCATTAGCCTTTCATGCCTCCATCCATCTTGACATGATCCCTATACTCTCATGTCATCGCAATCACATTCTTGTTAGCATACGAGATATTACATATCATCAAATCATATTTAACTCACATCTCGTATTTGACTTTCAATAGTCAATGCTAACAAGAACAAGGCATATATTTAACAATGCATCATACCAATTTACACAATTTAACATATCATCAAGTATAACATATAATGACCCATCATGCATCACTCGATCCTCCTAGCCTTACAATCATAATAAGATTTCTAATCATACTATTCTCCTACTCGTTGACATCTTCATAATGTCAATGGTCACTATACAAACTTATGACTTTGGAACATACATCCGCATCGATGTCGTCGATCATACTAATGGCACTATAAACATTTCATACCCATATAGTGGAATACATATAACCATGTAATCACCTATTTACATACACATATGCATGTATTATCAAATTTCTTATTATCATTTTCACCCATTATATTTGCGATTTTCATACAATTCCACTTATCATTTTCGCCTAAGTATTTCATCAAACACTTGGTGTGCATACCACCTTCTAAGCATAATGTACAAGTGATTTAAGCATGTTCTTCCCAATTTCATCTCATGAACCATTACATTTAAACAAATCACATTGTCGTTACTTCTACATCATGTCTAACTATCAAAACTACCATGTAACATCTTATGCATCAACAAAATCACAATTTAACATCTTCACCATTCTACAATCACAAGTGGGTTTTACCACAAATCATCAATATGATCAAAACTAAATACAATACAACTTCTACAATTGATATTATCCAACATTCATGTTCAATTTCATAAAACATTTACGGATTGCACATAACCCACTTCATCAACATTCACCAAAACATGAACTTTAACCTACTTGGTGATAAGAACACTTAGATGATCATAAATTTCGATCCATGCATACAAACAAGCTTCAATTCTCTTTTAATCTTACTGATTTTGTTATGTTAGAGGGTTTCCCTTATCCCTTTCTTGTTTCTGTCGACACCAACACACACACTAGTGTGTGTCGGGTTTTTGTTTTATTTTTATATAAACTCTTTTAGTTTGTACAACTTTGGTCCCTTAAGTATGGAAATTGAGTTGTAAGGTTAAAAATCTATCTTTACTTGTTTAATTAAGTAAATAACTAGGTTAAATAGCCTACTTATTTTTATTTCCTACTATAACATGGAAAACATGCTAGCGAATATAAGGATTCGGATTTTGGTGTCACACCCGCTCGTAGCGGAAGCGCGAGGTGTGATCTGATCGGTTCTCATTGCATAACAATATAAGTGAACATACTAAATGAATAAAAACATACTCCAATACCATTGCCATAATTGTTTCAAAAGAACGCAACACGAGTTAAGCGTATTGGTTACAAACCATCAACTGAAAATAAACTGTCATAGTTTCATACATCAAAATGCAAGTTCTAAAATGTTAAGGCTTTGACCACTATATCACCGCAAAGAGGCGGTATATAATGGGCAAACCCTTCAATCGGTGGCATAGAGTCTTGATAATTGCTTTCCTTGACTGAAATATCTGCATGGTGCACTAATTCCCTGAAATACATGTTAAGTTGAAAACATCAACAAAAGTTGGCGAGTTCATGCAGTTTAGTTGTATAAGATGTATTTTGTAAAATGTGAGTTGTATAAAATGTATCTGTAAAATGTGAGTTGTATAAGATGAAAACCAGTATGTAAAGATGTAGTATGTAAAGCGTCAATGAAATCATTGATCATTAATGTTTCGCGAGGACATTAATATGTGTGATGAAATAGGAAGCAACCCAAACCTAGACGATTTTGTGTCGACTACCATCGACTGGGACACAAACACACTCTTCTGTATGGGTCCACGACCAAGAGTGGGGCTTGCCAAAACCCATTAGATCTAACCCTTTGTACCTAGGTCAAAACTGGATTAATGGTGCTTAGTTGTATAACTTTTATTCGCACATGATCTAATGTGTTTCATTCCATGTCTTATCATACTATTGAACATGTATTTTCCTCGATTGTTGTAAAGTTGTAAAGCATTTAAAATGAATAGGGGACATGAACTCACAGAATTGCGTCCGTGAATTGTAAGTAACTGTGATCTCACTTGCGGTCGTCTTGAATAGTGTCACGACCTACAACCGTCCTATATTTGTTAGACACTTCGGTCTTTGTAATGACTCATGTATAAGTCTTTTATCTTGAATATGTGTTAAGACTTGTATGTATTTGTTATTCGTTGAACTATGTCTTAGATGTATTAACTGATAACTGTTAGTATATATATTTTACCAAATATATATATTCTTGTATCTCTTGAGTTGTATCGTACTTGTATAATTGTTTTTTCACCAAGTGTTGGTGATGTGAGTGAGTATATAGGTGTACGTATAGGAATACGTATATCCGCGTGTTCATTATACGTGATATTGTATTCTAAGAATATATATACTTATATATTCTAAGATATATTTCATAAGAATATATAATCTATACTTGGTAAAAGGTATAGAAATCATCTTAAAAATAATCTATTTTTAAGACTAGTTCTAAAAATATAATTTTAGTCTTTCACCAAAATAATATATTTTACATCTTAGGAAATATATATATATATATATATATATATATATATATATATCTTTATACATTTCAAAAACAATACCTTTTAGGATAAACCATGTAATATATTTTGTATATTGGTAAAATATATATGGTTACTTGTTCGGTTTAGAAAACGTAGTTCACCAAGTCTTTGATATATTACATATTATAGTCCAAAATACTTATATAGTCCGTTTATTTGTCCGTAAGTCTGATTTGTCCATAAGTTGTATCCGAATATCCGGATCGTCCGTAATTTGCTCTTAAGGTGTATTTATATTAATCTTGTAAGACTTTAGTTGTAATGTGTCTTTTGTTTTTATTTGTATCATTGTATTCAAGTTCCTAACTTTCATACATATAACTAATACAATCAAATAACACATAGCACATAAGTTGTTAAGATCACTAAATATATATTTTCTCAAAAATATATATTTATATCTAGTT
Organism: Helianthus tuberosus; assembly: GCA_030545235.1. Lineage (NCBI taxonomy): Eukaryota > Viridiplantae > Streptophyta > Magnoliopsida > Asterales > Asteraceae > Helianthus > Helianthus tuberosus. Next base: position 104,773,541 of record CM060381.1, read on the forward strand.
TTGCTTTTATAAAAACCATTCTTTCAAATCTTTTATTCTAGTAAAGACTTTGTCAAGAATAATAGTTTTTATAACATATGATTTCTAAGAAAAATTGGCCATAGTTCATTTGAAATATGAACTTTGCCATGTTAATAAAACATATCTTTTTCTTTCAAATCAACAACAATTTACTCATCTTATTCTTAATCAAAAGCACATGAGATTTATAACATAAACTTAACAAGATGAACTCATAATCATATAGGGTTTTGGTATGATCTTCACATATGTTTACTAGTACAAAAATCATACTTTACTTCTAGTTTTATCAAACTTTTATACAAAACCCATCTTGTATATTTCTTTTTATAAATCTTATAAAAGCATTATTTTTAGTGAAAACTTTATACACTTTAATAATATCAAAGATTATGATCATCCATTTAACATTATGTTTAACATAACCCTTTTAACACTTTTATGTACACTTGTTAGATCATGTTTTTAAACATCATCTAACAAGTTTTTCATATGATATTCATCATAACTAGATCAAATATGCAAGTAATAAGCTTTAAATCACAACATAAACAATCTTATATATCATGATTTTTAGTTTGATTCTTTGTATTTTCAACTTATTCTTGTATGATTCTTTTAGTTATCACTTGTTCTTAAACAATATATACATAAACAAGTATGAAAAAGAGATTTAGAAGGCTCACTTCTAGCTCTTGTGGCTAGGGATGATGTAGATGATGATAAAAAAGCAAAGAAAAGGATGATCTTAATGATTGAAAGCTCTTGGATGGATGGAAATGCTTGCTTCAACTTGTGGTTGCCTTAGATCTTCCTAAGTTCCATGATAATGCATCTTGATCATCAAGAAATGGCTTGAAAATGAAGTGGGTTTAAGGGTGTTCTTTGCCGAAAATGGTAAGGATGATGAGAGAGTTTGTGTGTGAAAATAAGGTGTAAATTTGTGATGAAATGGTCTAGAATAACTAAGCTCTCATGTTGTTAATCATTCACCGCATAACCACTTGCAAGAATAAGTAAATATCTAGATATTTAGTAAAGTGGCCAAGAGGGGTGGGTCCCACATTAAGGGCGGCCCATGTATGGGGGGGTCCTTGTGTTGTGAATTTTTCTAAGTGTTTCAATGTGTTAGATTTCTTAGAAAAATGATTAGAAAGCTTAGATGTTAGGTGTTTCAATTGTTTTAAGGTGTTAAGTTATCATAACTATCCTTAAATGACCCAAATAATGTTAGATAGTTACTAAAAAAAACGTTTAGATATCGTTCGGATATTCGTTTGGCGTTGGTTCCGTTAGTCGTTAGTTGAATGCTTAGCTTGTGTAAGATGTAGGAATTGATATGGTTATTGATTTAAATGATACCCCAAGGTATTATCATTTGAATTCTAAGCTTAACAACTGATATACGTTAAATACTTAAATTATACATGTTTTTATCCCCCAAAACACTTCCGTTTTAAGCGTTTTTTACCGAAACCGCAAAGTTTAGGTACCAAACTCGGTACTTTTATATTTTCAGGTCTTAAACGGAGCACAAAATAAAAAATTTGATGAAAACAGACAAATTCTGATGCATTTCTAATAAAAAGGGCAAAAATCTGATGACTGCCAGGTATGGCACGACCTTGCCGATCCTCCGATCTCGGAAGCACTGCCAGTGCAACAGCCAGTGCCGATGTTTTCCCGGGCTGCACTACCATGCGACCCGCCGCATGACCGTGCCAAGGCCTGACCAAGATTTCTGATCAAGATTCTGGCGATATCGCACTACCGTGCGACCAACAGCACAACCGTGCCGATCTACTGACCCAGGCAACTTGTCCACTAGTCCACTTGGCTGACCTCGAATCGGGAAAAATGACGTCACCTGACAACACCTGTCGCACGACCGTGCGACCAGTGGCATGACCGTGCCGATCAGAAAATCTGCTATAAATACATCCATTCGCTACTTGTTCAAATGTTGGGTTTTTCTCCATGTTTCTGGGCGATTTCTGGGTTATGAAGCAGTCCTGATCAGACCCATTTGAAGCCTCAAGATGGAGTGGAAGCATAACCGATCCAACCCATCAATTCCTTGCTTATTTATGGTTCGATTCCTTGTTCTTGAATACGTATTCTGATCATTTTGCAAGTTATGAGCTGATGTTAGTTTATGTTTAATGTAGTATTATGTAATAGTAGTTATAAACTTGTTTCTCGAATAATCTTTATGTTGTAATCTTGTTTGTATGAAACTTTAGTACTTCTTCATGTTTGAATCTTCATGACTATATAACGAACATTTCATTGATGTTGAGTTCCTGATCTTGGATAATGAATCTGTGGTTAGTGGGATGGTAACTATTTCTTGATTAATCACTTGTTTGTAAACTTGTTTACACCATGAGACTCGAGAGGAGTATTGGTTTTGTCTGTTAGGATCAGAGGCTCTCATGATTGTGTTTGTTTATAATAAATTGAGCAAATCAACAGAAATGAACAGAGTTTAAGTGCAGCAGAAATGAAAACAAACTTTGTAAACATAATCAAAGGAGAATATAGTTAGATAAACATTTGCTTTTCATAGAGTTGAAAGATTTCAATACAAAGCAAAAGATTATAATGCAAGCTTACAGACTAAACTCCCCCTCAGCCTGATACCCCATGGTTGGTTGCACAAGATGAAAGGATTGAATTGAGGAGAAGAACTCACTCAAGACGATCAAATGTAACAATACAGAGTACTATTCCATTTATAGACAATCCAAACTACTGAGACATCTCAGCTGACGTCACCATGAAAGCAACGTCTAACAGCCTAACAACCTGTATCTACTGATCTTATACAAACACTGCTAATCTTAACCACTGACTATACATAAAACAGATGTCATACTAAACTACTACTCTCTCTTTACATCAGTGCTTTCCTCAAGGTTGATCAGTCCTTGATTGCGCAGTGCTTTGTCATCAGTAGATTGTACCAGCAGTGCTTAGTTCTCAGCAGTCTTCTGGGCTTCATTAGTAGTTTTGAAGAACAACATCAGTTGTATCTGGGCAGTGGATATAAGACCATCAGCTGTTATAATCACTTTCAAGGGAGAAGACTTAGTGTAAACAGCTGCTTATTGTGAATCCACTGTTGTGAACCAGTTTTGGCTTTCATTATCTGTTCCTCTGGTAGGGTTCAATCCCAACAATCTCCCCCTGGAACAGATAATGCCAAAACACTTCATTATTTAGGATCTTTATTCCTCATCAGAAGTTCCCTTGCTTGTCTTTTAAATTCTTCTTCAAATTCTTTGGAACTTGTGTTATCCTCATCCCTTCACAATGAGAGTTCAAGGAGATCCTGCAAATCTTCAACACTAAGGCCTAGTGCTTCTTTCCTTGATATGTACTTCATTTCACCATTGGATCTGACCAGGGTCAATACATGGGTCTTTTGATCAGAGAGCCACTTTAGTACTTTTGAACCCAATGGGTTTCTTGGGAGAGATTTATTTTCTGATGAGCTTGGAGATTTTGGCCTTGAGAAAAATTGTAACGCAGTATCCTGAACTTCAGACATTCGTTTAAAAGCCTCTTCTATGACTTCATTTGCTGCAGCTATGTCTTCTGCAGTTTCTTGTTCAATCAGCTCTTGCCTTTTTCTTAGTTTAAGTTCAGTGTCTAAGATATCTGCTGCAGGTTTGGTTAATACCTTTTTGAAAAGGTTTTGAAGTCTCACTGAACTCTCTTCTTTTAGATCCATTTTCTTGATGGCTTCTGTGAAGTACTCACCTTCCTTTTCTTTTTCTTCTTCACTTGTCAGCAGTTTTCCTTTTTCTTGGTTTTCCACAAGGATAGGGTTATCTGCTGATGTGAGCAGTGTTTTAAGAGCATCCAGTTGTTGTTCCATCTTGTTATAGTCTGGCTTGTTAGAAGTGTCTGAGACTGTTATCCTTCTTTTCTTCGGCCTTTCATAAGCCTCATCGGTATACTGCTTTGTCCATTTTGCTATGGCTTCAGCAGTATCCACTTTAGCATCTACCAGTTCCTGTTTTTTCTTTTTGTATTCAGAAGTAAGATCAGCAATTAGCTTTTTGTATTTGTTCCAATTTGGAGTTGTCTTCTTCTTTCTTGGATCATTTTTAATCCTTTCAATCATGTTTGCTTCATGCTTCAAAGCGACTATTGGCCATTCTTCAAATTGTTTTTCTTCAGCTGGATAGAATTTTTCTTTCATGATATATGCAATATATTCTTTTCTCATCTCTTTTCATTGATCTGCCTTTTCTTTGCTCAGATCTCGTGCATAATCTTCCATCAGCTTGACTTTTGTGAGTAAAAATTTCAATTTTTCATAAATGGCTTTATCACCTTGATTTATGCATTCGAGTTTAGCTCGAATCTTTGCTTGCCTTGCTTTCATCTCGAGATATTCATCCATGTCTTCTGGAATTATGAAGCCTATGAGAGAAGGAAATCTTCTTTTTGAAGGATCATCCTCAGTGTAAAATTGTCTCATCTCATTTTTTATAGCATCTAGTTCCAGTGGATATTTTGCAGCAACAGGATCATATTTTTCATCAGTTTCCTGAGTTGTTTCTCTTTTTCTTTTGTGAAGTTTTATGGGTGGAGGTAATTTTGGTTGTGATGTAGGGATGATGAGAGTAGTGGTGGATGGTTGACAAACAGTTGTTGAAACAACTGGTGTTTCAACCTCTGTTGTCATTACAACTACTGATTTGTCAGTAGATGTCTTCTGCTTTTGAGTAGGGGTTGAAGGTGGTGAGGTAGTTTTTTATGGTGATGATGGTGGTGGTGAATCATCAGCTATGAAAATCCTTCTCCTTTTTATTGTAGGAGAGGCTGATGATGTCTTGGGTGGATCAGTGGTTTGAGTGATGGAAAGTGTCTGACTAACAGGTGTTGAAACAACTGGTGTTTCAACCACTGTTGTCATTACAACAGATGTTGTAACATCTGCTGTCTTCTGCTTTATGGCAGGAGGCGATGGTGGTGATATGATTGTAGATGATGATGGTGGTAGGGCAGTGGTTTTGGTGGTGTGTGGTGAAGTTGTGTATGTTGATGAGATGACAGTTGTTTAGCTAGCAGTTTTTGAAACCACTGTTGTGTCAGCTTTTTGGATGGAAATATGAGATTTTGTGGTTTGAGGTTTGGAACCTTTTGAAAGTGGTTTAGATGTCTGTTTTTCTTGTTCTGGTTCAATATACAGGTCATCTTCTATTCCCTTCTTCTTCAACTTGATTTTCTCCCCCTTTTTGGCATTATCTGGAAGGGGGTTATCCATGAAGAGTATAGTGGAAGGAACTTTTCCAGTGGTGCTTTGGATATGAGCCTTGATAGCTTTGATGTCTGCTTGAGTATCTTTAAATCTTGACTCCACCATGTTTGTCAGCATTTTTACATGTATTTCATGCTGCTGATCAGCCATTTGTTTTTGTTTTTCAAGCAAGGGTTGAAAAAGATTCCAGAGCTCATTTGCATCAAGTGCTTGTGATGGAGCAGGTGCAGGTTATACAGGAGCTTGAGCTGGAACAGCAGTGGATTGTGCTTTTTGAGCTTTTAACAGCTGTTGTACCATATCCTTTATTTCAGCAACTGATGTTTCAAGTTTTTCAACTCTGCCCGTCAATTCCTGATATTTTAAATCATCACCCACGTTAGTAGGATCATCTGATTCCCCACCAGAAATGGTTGTACCAATGTGTGACTTAGGAACTGAGTCCCAAAAATCACCCATTGATGCCCCTTGTTCTTGGTTCTGGGGTCTTCTCTCTTCAGCACTTGATAACCCTTTGATTGTACCAGTGGTTAAAATAGTTTCACCAGTGGTTACCAGAGGTGCTATAGAAGAAATTGCCTTCAAGGGAGTCTGACTGATGAAACAACTGTCCAAATGTAGATCTGTTGATCCAACACTTGTAGTTGCTGCTCCTCTTGAACTACCACCAAGAGTTACTTATATCTCAAGGGGTGTAACCTCCTCAGTTGTTGCTGGGATAGAAGAGGTATAAGCATCAGACCCAGTCACTTGTGGGAGTATACTCTCAGTGATAGGTGATAGAGAGGAACTGGTTTGTGTCTGAGCTATATCAACTGCATGCAACAAGGGTATTATAGATTGTGGTAATGTGAGGGGTGAGGATAAGGGAGTTGAAAGAGACATGTCCTTGGGATCAGGACTGAGGAAGATGGACCCAATTGGATCCAGAGCTTCATAATGTGGGGTCCCTGTGCTTACAACCTGATCCTTTTGTGAGGATGCAGGAGGAGTTTGAGGTAAGGGTGGAGATCTTTCTACCAACTGCTGTGAGGAAGTAGCAGCAGTGGTTTTTGGTGACATTTGTGTTGTCACTAGCAGCTGCTCTAGGATCTCATCTTCCAGAGTTGCCTTTGTTTTTGGTTTGGTGGGCTTTTTGTATGATTTCTTTTTGGTCTTTTTGGTGATGACAGGTGTGGGTTTCACAGCAGTGGTTGTGCTGCTATGATCACCTGGAGCAGTGGGCTCAGCAGCTGATGCCTGAGGAGCAGTAGTAACTGCTAAATTCTGCTCAGGCACCTCTGCTTTTGTTTTTATAGGTGCTAACATTCTAGTGAATGTTTCAGGTGTTAAGCCTTTTATTTGAAAATAAACACCTAGTTTGAGCAAATTTTCATTTTCCTTTTCGAATTTTTGTTTAAAATAATAGCTTAGAAACCTTTGAAAAAGTAAAAATGATTTGCTATAAACATTTTTTACCAAGTCATTAAAGATCTCCTGGGAATAGTTATAATTTTCATTATTCAAAATAGCATAACCCAGACATTGGATCTTCAATGGTATTTCGTTAAAAGCAGTTGTTTTATTTGAAACACACATCAAAAGTGTGTGGAATAAAAACCTAGGTGCAGAAGGAAAGTAACCTTTTTCTAAGGTATCCCTTTTTGTTTGTTCTGCATACCCTCTTTTTAAGAAATCCTTTTTCAACTCGGTTTTATCAAAAGAAGTTTTACCTTTCTGATCATCGAGTTTAAAGACTTCTGAGATTGATTGTGGAGTAATTTGAATCGCTTTACCCTGTATCGAGGAGTTGATGGCTATGACTTTATCGTCTTGTTTTTCAAGCGTCGCCTTTTTCCAAAACTCTCTCTGGGTTTGCAGGTAAATGGGAGCATCTGCTATCAACAAAGTTTTGTACTTTGATTCAGATAATGTGTCGATGATGGAATCAAAGGTGTGGTTATTTGTGGGTTTTGTGAGTAGACCAAAGTAGTTGTGAGGAGATTTGTACGGTATTTCAATGGATTCAGCGGGCGTTTGAGCGACCTCTTTGGAGGATGATGGTGATTTTGGTTTTGATTTAGATTTTGATTTCGATTTCGTCATTTTGTGAAGAAGAATTAAGAATGATTTGGGATGGAAAGTTAGAAACTGCTTTAAGAAGAGAATTTTGGAATTCAATTCGACAGTGCAAAGCCCTGTTTGGGGGTTTTGATCAGGGTTTTATTAAGGGGAAAAATTGATCGCTGATGTGGCAGCGGTTATTAAGATCTGATGGCTAAAAACTGACCACGTGCCAACCTCTGATGATATGGATGAAGAGTGGAGGACAGTTGTTTTAAGAGCCACTGATGAAACAAGCATCAGTGGTTACAACGGTAATAATATGATAACAGTGGATGATTTTTACTATCAGTGGATAGCATATCAGTGGATAAGACACTGATTTTGAGCATCAGTGCTTGCCAAGCAAAATGAAGGATCAGTGGCTGACTTTCATCAGTGGACCGTATTTAGGAAACAGATCTTTATACAAAACAGTGATTAGGGTTAAAGTAATGGCAATGGTTTGAAAGTTCATTGTCAGCAACTTTTTAAAGGAATTTTCATTCAAGGTTTTGCCACATGTCAATTTCATTTTGAAGTTCTTACGAATTCCTAACAGTGGTTTAGTACCCCAGATGATGTACACTTTTTACTAAGGCAACTCATTTTTGTTAAAATATTTAAACTAAAACATGAGTACTCAAGTATTCTAAGATATGTTAACAATCAATCTTTTGCTTAGTGTAAAAACAAACTTGAGTTTGACATGACTTAGACAAATATACCACTTCCTTTCGATCCATTTTGAGGATAATAATACCAACAAAAAAATAAAGGTTGTATATCCTGACAGGAGATTGAGACTTTTACTATCAAAAACCAGTGAAAAGTTCAAAATATATCATTCTTAAAAAAATAAAGAATAACATATCCTGCTTTATTTGAGAAAAACCTTTTTTTTAAATAAAGGATCTACTGAAAACAGAACCAAAAGGATCTGGTATAATTTCCACTAACGCACCTAATCATATCAGTCTCAAGTTTATGAAAATGGTCAGTGGTTTGACAATAGTGGTATGAAATTGTAAATACATTTTGACCACTGTTTGGTACCATTTTCTTGTTGATTGATTGACAACAGAAATTAGGACACATGTTCACATGAGTTTTTGAAAACCCTGTTATAGACTTTGTTACCATGTGAAGATTCTGAAAATTTGTCTAGTTCTCTTTTAAATTCATTTACTGGGAATACTATTGTTACCTGAACTTTCCTGAACCAATGGTTGCACATAGTTGCTGAATGACCACTGTTACCCCAAACTTTGACTCTTAAGTGTTTTATGTTTATACTCTTTTCTTCTGACTTCAAAAGTTTTGAGATAAACACACTTCTGAGTTTTTGTGAATTTTCTTCTTCCCTTTTTACCCTTCCCATTCATAAGTAATGAAATACTTACTGGGAGGTCTTTATTGGAGGAATACTTAATCCAGAATCATTTTGCAGTAATGCTTTAAGAGGATTGGCCATATTTGTACAAATTTTTGACCAATCTCACATTACATATGATACGGACTATCCTCTTTTATTAATGTATTTTAACAGAGTTGATTTGTTCCTTTTGAGGATCTCAACCTGTTTTCAACACATAAGTTCTTATGACTAAAGTTTTAATTTCCCACTTTTTACATTAGCAAAAACACTAATGTTTTTATGAACATAGGCTTTTGTTAATCCGAGGTTCATACTTTAGCATCTAATATAGTGACATCACAAGTTTCATAACAACAGTTGAAATCAATTTTGAAAATAAGAAATAATCCCATAGTTTAACAGATATGTTTTCAGATCTAAAAACCATGAGTGTCTTGTGCATGATATCACTTATTGTGTGAGATTTATGTGTCTTATGACATCTTGGTTGTTTTACAGAGTATTTGAATAGCAACTTTAAGCGTTATCACTCGTTACTCTGTTTTTCAACTAAATACAACCAACCTTAGTATCAATGAATTTTGAGCCGAACTGTTATGTCAAATTGATTGTTAGATCTAATTTGACTGTCCAGGCTCTGATACCAATTGTTAGGATCGGAGGCTCTCATGATTGTGTTTGTTTATAATAAATTGAGCAAATCAATAGAAATGAACAGAGTTTAAGTGCAGCGGAAATGAAAACAAACTTTGTAAACACAATCAAAGGAGAATATAGTTAGATAAACATTTGCTTTTCATAGAGTCGAAAGATTACAATACAAAGCAAAAGATTATAATGCAAGCTTACAGACTAAACTCCCCCTCAGCCTGATACCCCATGGTTGGTTGCACAAGATGAAAGGATTGAATTGAGGAGAAGAACTCACTCAAGACGATCAAATGTAACAGTACAGAGTACTGTTCCATTTATAGACAAACCAAACCACTGAGACATCTCAGCTGACGTCACCATGAAAGCGACGTCTAACAGCCTAACAACCTGTATCTACTGATCTTATACAAACACTGCTAATCTTAACCACTGACTATACATAAAACAGATGTCATACTAAACTACTGCTCTCTCTTTACATCAGTGCTTTCCTCAAGGTTGATCAGTCCTTGATTGGGCAGTGCTTTGTCATCAGTAGATTGTACCAGCAGTGCTTAGTTCTCAGCAGTCTTCTGGGCTTCATCAGTAGTTTTGAAGAACAGCAGCAGTTGTATCCGGGCAGTGGATATAAGACCATCAGCTGTTATAATCACTTTCAAGGGAGAAGACTTAGTGTAAACAGCTGCTTATTGTGAATCCACTGTTGTGAACCAGTTTTGGCTTTCCTTATTTGTTCCTCTGGTAGGGTTCAATCCCAACATTGTCTAAGATATATCGTATTTTGATTAGGAATACTTTCTTGCACGTAAGGGTTCTAACGAATTATATGGTGTTGATTACATGTTCTTGCATGCAGTTTATGATCCTTGTTTAGTAGTTTTGGTCTGAAATTGCTGACATGGTAGATTTGTGTTCAAGACTTGTAAAGTTGAATTATGTTGTTATATGATCTACTTAAATGCTTATCCTCGTGGATGTAATGTGACCATCGATATTGCTTTCTTTGATAAGTGAGGTTAGAAAACTCCTAGCAGATGACTAATCTATATTTAAAGGTTCACATGAATGAATATCAATAGCTTACTAAAGAATGATTTTAGGTGGTTAACGTGTTTATCGTGTTAACTTCTGAAGAATCATCACGTTAGAAAACTCCTAGCGGATGACTAACTGTCTCAAAATTGGAAGATTGATTAAGTGCTTTTGTGATATATGTGATAGATAAGATGTTTAGGTTGTTTGTGAAACAAGATAATAGTATATTTATGTTTTAGATATAATTTAGATAACTTAGTTAAACAATCATTCACTTATCCTTTTATCCGGTAATATAATAACAAAGATTTAGTACTTAATAACGCCCGTGTTCCATGGATTGATATCTTGCTCTTACCAATGCTTTACTGCATATATGACGGGATACACTTGTCCTTTGTTGTGTGTGTTTTAATGTTAAGGTATAAACCATTTTTATAAATATTAAAACCCACGTGAGTGCGAAGTTCACTGTAAATAAATGTATAAATTATGTGCACTTCGAATTCTACCTACAACACTTTTTCATATTGCATGTAACTTACAATGCTGATTTCTACTGAATTTCTGCAGAAAGGAGGTGGGCTGCCATGAGGCCGCCATTTGGTCCCTCTCTCTCATGTCAACACACACATATCCATATATATATATACATATATATATTATTTAGACCAAAAACTGGTATTTTACTGGATACCGGGTATTTTATCTAGCGTTTTAATCCCGTTTTAGTGCGTTTTAAATTATTTTTATCATTCTATAAAAGTAATCACACTAAATTATTACTGAAATAATTATCAGTTGCCTAGACCAGCTGCGTTGACAGTATTTTGTCAAATACGCGCAGTATCGCGCGGTACGCGCTCAAACTCGAAAAATAGAGTTTCTTTAGCGTTTTAATTTATTTTTCCTCACGATTATGATTAAAATTACTATTCTAATCATAACAGACTATTTTTAGGATTTTAACACTGATCAGGTGGTCACCGGCGTTCGTTTCACATTTTATTCGTTACGCGATAAGCGTTTATCTTATCGTTGACAACATAATTTTTTTCAACGTTTGGATTCACCAACACATTAAATATCACAAATAAATATCAAAATCAGTCAAATGCAGCCTTTTTTATTTATTCATGATACGTGTTACATTTGTACGGTACAGCCTAAATAGCCGGGTGTCACATCATACATATAGCACACATACAAATCTTGATTAACTTATTTATATTCGATTATCATATTCATTCATCCGTACAATAATAAAGTTTCCTTTCGTCGAACGTGATAATAATAATCCATTTAGTATGGTCAAGTTTTGTAACCCAGACTTGTTAAATCTATGTTTGGGTTATCAGTTAATTTTTGAGGCATAACACAGACAAGTTACCTGGTCATCTGGGTTACCAGGCATAACCCAAACGAGTCACCTGGTCATCTGGGTTATCAGTCGTGACCGAGACATAACCCAGATGAATTGTCATAGCCTAGACGTTTATTTCACCCTGTCAGTATAACCCAACAAAGAATTCAAACCTTGTACAAATCGAACTTCCATGAACTTTCATTTAACATAATACAAATTTATAAGCTTAAACATTGTAAACTACTAGTATTTGTAAGTGTAAGAACTTACTTTGGTACTTACCCTTACTCATAATTTCTTACATGATTTCCTACGTGCAACATATCGAACTTCGTTTATAAAATAAGAAGTAAGTCCAGATTTCACTTACCTTAGCGTCCGTATTTGCATCCTTTACCTTGCCACCTTTTGACCCATTAACCTTTCATGCCTCCATCCATCTTGACATGATCCCTATACACTCATGTCATCGCAATTAGATTCTTGTTAGCATACGAGATATTACATATCATCAAATCATATTTAACTCACATCTCGTATTTGACTTTCAATAGTCAATTCTTACAAGCACAAGGCATATATTTAACAATGCATCATTCCAATTTACACAATTTAACATACCATCAAGTATAACATATAATGACCCATCATGCATCACTCGATCTTCCTAGTCTTACAATCATATTAATACTTCTAATCATACTATTCTCTTACTCGTTGATATCTTCATAAGGTCAATGGTCAACTATACAAACTTATAACTTGGGAACATACGTCCGCATTGATATAGTCGACCATACTAATGTGACTATAAACATTTCATACCCATATAGTGGAATTCATATAACCATGTAATCACCTAGTTACATATACATGCACATATACATGTATCATCAAATTTCTTATTATTGTGACAACTCATATTTTCAAAGTCTTTTTCTATGTATTTGTTCCTTTCATGCTTTGCCTTACGTTGTAATTACGTGTACGTTTTATGGAATGGTGAATGTGTTGATTATACTTGATTGATTGTTATCGAATGTTTGTGAGTTTAGTAGACATTATTTGAACCAGTTAAACTTGGTCACACACTACAACCGGGCTGCATACTCCCTTGTTTCTTGTTGATTTGTTCTCAGCCCAAACAAAGCCCAAAAGCTGGGCCCGAATCGTTCCCTATACACATACACACACACACGAGTTTGTGTGTGGGTTTCCCATAATGTTGCAAACACATAATATCAAACCCTAGCTTTCTCCTTCCTCCCCACGACTCGATGGAAGCCCCTCTTTTCCCTCTCTCGAAGACTTATCTTTTTTGTTCTAGCATCTCCTTGTTTCACATCTTCTCGGTTAGTATGTTATCCCTTTTCGATGCGAGGTTCTTGTTAGATAAAATTGTGTTGTTGCATGATGATGTATGAAGAATGTTTATTATCTAGGGTTTTGATAACAAAAGGATTGAATATGATTTAAATCAAACGTTTAATACCTAGTGAATCGGGTTGTATGATATGAATTTGTCCATGATAATTAACCAACAAACTAGGGTTGCATGATAAAAGATTTCGATGTTTATGGGGAAAGGGATTTACGGATTTAAGGGGATGATATGCATGAACTTGATTAATGATGTTAATCGATGTTAATGTTATTTATGATTTTGACGATGCGAATCAGAGAACATGTTATAGATTACACTGGTTTGTTGTAACGGATTTACGGATTTGAGGGGATGATATGCATGAACTTGATTAATGATGTTAATCGCTGTTAATGTCATTTATGATTTTGATGATGCGAATCAGAGAACATGTTATCGATTACATTGGTTTGTTGTAACGGCTGCAATTAGGGTTTGCATAAAGAAGAATGATAATTGAAAAGTTTCACAATTTGATCTGATAGGAATAATTGGGTAATGTAAATTCTTGTTAATTATGTTGTTAATTGCCGTTAATGATTAAATGGTGATCAGGATTCATGTAAATTAATGTAAAAGAATATTTTTGGTTGTATGATTGTGTGAGATATGATGATTAACTGATGGGCCATGATTTATGGCAAAAACATAACTGAACCTTCACACTTGTATGTCGCACACCATGATATGATACACCCCTTATGCACAACGTACATTTTGGTAAAGCATGGTCGCACAGTGGTTAACCGCACACCCCCATATGTTACACAATTGAAATGCACCTTGTACAATCCTATAAAGCATGACCACACACTATGGTGAGGCCGCACACTTTCATGAGTGTCGCACATCATAGTGGACCGCACATTTACGTTTAACTGTTTAGAGTCTTGGGCCGCACACTCAACAGATATTGGGCCATACACAGAAATTTGGGCCACACGCAAAGAGAGCCGCACACTCGTTGGGTCGCACACTAACCTTAGAACATTGGATTGAACTGATTGGGCCAACCGTACACCTTTAAGAAAGTCGCACACTCGGGTGGAGGTCGCATACCCATCCCGGGCCCCTCCAGTTGGGCCGAACACTTATGTCATACACTTTGGGCCTTCGATGTGGACCCATGTTTGACTGTTATGTTATACATGTTTCGTGATGATCATTATTTGTATGTGATGTGTGCAAAGTGTGTTATGGTTTTAATGTTTATTTTAAGCCCTTTTACACTTTTTTAGCCAAGTTTGAAATTTATAAAACACGATATTTACTAACACTAAAAACACATTTGGGCAAGTGCACCCATCATGAGCGTAGTATAGTGTTGGTAAGATACCGAGGTCGTCCAAGGACACAAGAGCTTTTAGTACCGGTTTATCCTCAACGTCTAATCAAATCAAAAAGTTAGAAAAAGGTTTTAAACTAGAAAAATAAAAACTAACTAAAATGCTAAAAATAAAATAAAAGTAAAAACAAATAGACAAGATGAATCACTTGGTTCCGACTCGTGTTTAGTGTAACCTTTGATTATTTCCGCACTTTTGCACTTTTTAAGAGATTATCTTAGTTATTGTAGTAGGCCCCTCTTTTGAAGGCGACGTTACCCTCAACCTAGTAGTTTGAGTCAGCAAGGATACAATCCTAAAGGGTCGGATTATTGAAAGATAATTAATTAAGTTATTAATGCAAATTATGGTAGGCCCCTCTTTTGAAGGTGACGTTACCCTCGACTAAGTAGTCTGAGTCAGCAGGGATACAGTCCTAAATAGCCGGGTTATAGTATTAATAGTAGCTTACATATGAGGGGATCAAAGAGTTTGGACCCCCGCAATCCAATACCGTTAAGTATTGAAGGAGGTCCTACTAAATTTGACCCAGGTCCTTGCAGGATCTATACACTGAACAAGGCAAGACTTTTACCAAACCGTTCCCTTAACCCCCGACCAGGTAGGGAACATACCTCCATATAGACCGTGGAGATATGAATGGTGAAAATCTATTATTTTATATAGACAGTAAAATAATGCCAAGACACCACGGACAAACGATAAGGAAAAATCACCTTCAACATAAGAAACTAGTTATTAAAGTCATTAATACAAAACCAAGTAAAAAGTGCGAAAAGATTAAAAATAAAAAGTATTACACTAGACACTTTGTCTTCACCAAGTGATGTAAGATACTTAGGCAAACATGGTCTTGATTGTCAAGAACTCTTACGATCAATCTTGGATCCCGAGACGACTCACACACTCTATGATGGACAATGGATGATGGTGGTGGATGATGGTGTTATGGTGGTGGTGGGTGGTGGGTGAAGTGTGAGAGAGGTGGTGTGCCAAGGGATGGTTTGAGCTTGAGCCAAGCACTCCTATTTATAGGCTGAACAGAAGCTCGGGCATGGCCCCGTGTCCACATCCTTCTCTTTCTTCATTTATTGCAGCTTGTCTGTATTAGTTGACCACGCCCCCGTGTCCGCTGAGCACGACCCCGTGTGCAGAAGCATATCTGTACTATCAAGATTTGCCTAGATTTCGCGAATCTTATAGTTGACCACGGCCCCGTGCCCGCTGAGCACGACCCCGTGGTGGGCAATGGAAGCTTCTACCACTTTGTCTTTTCTGCTGACACTTGGGCACGCCCCCATGCTCACTGAGCACGGGGCGTGTTCAGTCTTCTGTCTTCTTGTTTTGCTTGGGAAGATGCTGTCGTGGGGTCGGGCATGTCACGTTTGTTTCTTTTCTTGTATTTATGCTAGATTTAGCTGCCTTTTTGCTTCTTTTGTTAATTTGAGCTCATTTAATCCTGAAAATACAAAAGGAAGACAAAAGCACACTTTTTCCAACATTAGTACTAAAAAAGGGTTAGTTTTATGCCACAATTGATGTAATTTATATGTTGCATTTTGCCCACATCAGTATGCAACGTGTTAAATACGTGTCGAACAATATGTGAATTATATAAATACGAACCTGACTTGTATGGTAACCATAATAGGATGTGGTTGACCACATTAGCTCAAGTGATATAATCTGCCAAGCTAAACCAAGGTGAGTTCACACATTTTACTAAAAGTATGTATTCTCGGTGGTTGGGAATGGAACGAACAACACTTTCCCTGGTTTGGGATTGCCTAGTATTCCTGGGGATGGAATACGATTAAATTACTATTATACTGCATGTCTTAAGCGAACTAAACGAAACTCTATCTGAAAGTCCCTACACATTTTATACCGATTAATTTCCGGGGCCATGGCGAACGGGGTATTAGTTAGTAGCGCTATTAGGTCTAACAAACCTCACATCATGCCGCAGAGGACGGGAGTGAACTATTGCGCCTAGGAAACTAGTCAATGACGATAGACATTGACGTGGGGCACAGAAACATGACTACAGTTAGTTTCAGTATGGCACGAGTTTAGTAGCTTAAAACGATGGGTAGCTCCCCATGACGTGTTTTATAAAACAGAGTAATTTAACAACTTACGTTTTTGAACAACACTGATAAACTGTGAACTCGCCAACTTTATGTTGATATGCTACTACATGCCTTGCAGGTCGTTAGGTATTTCGCTGGAGCTTGCCCGGTGGAAGGGTCGTTGTGGCGAAGAACCGTTGTTGGGTTCTTATAAAACATTATGAACTTTAACTTTATTTGGGTTTTAAATTTTATGCTTCCGTTGATACTTAAACTTTTTTTTGGTCTGTTAACTACTTAGACACAAATAGTATTGATGGTGACGGATTTTATTTACTTAAATTAATTGTTCAATGTGATTGGTGGCATGATCCTGGTCAGTCACACACCTCGCGGTAATACTCCGCATGTGGAATTTGAGGGAGTGACAATTATCATTTTCACCACTATATTTGCTATTTGCATACAATTCCACTTATCATTTTCACCTAAGAATTTCATCAAACACTTGGTGTGCATACTACTTTCTAAGCGTAATGTACAAGTGATTTAAGCATGTTCTTCCCAATTTCATCTCATGAACCATTACATTCAAACAAATCACATTGTCGTTACTTCTACATCATGTCTAACTATCAAAACTAGCATGTAATATCTTATGCATCAACAAAATCACAATTTAAGATCTTCACCATTCTACAATCACAAGTGAGTTTTACCACAAATCATCAATATGATCAAAACTAAGTGCAATACAACTTCTACAATTGATATTATCTAACATTCATGTTCAATTTCATAAAACATTTACGGATTGCACATAACCCACTTCATCAACATTCACCAAAACATAAACTTTAACCTACTTGGTGATAAGAACACTTAGATGATCATATATCTCGATCCATGCATACAAACAAGCTTCAATTCCCTTTTAATCTAATTGATTTTGTTATGTTAGAGGGTTTCTCTTCTCCCTCTCTTGTTTCTGTCGACCCAACACATACACCAGTGTGTGTGTTTGGGTTTTTGTTTTATTTTTATATAAACTCTTTCAATTTGTACAACTTTGGTCCCTCTAGTATGGAAATTGTGTTGTAAGGTTAAAATCTATCCTTACTTGTTTAAATAAGTAAATAACTAGGTTAAATAGCCTAGTTATTTTTATTTCCTGCTATAACATGGAAAACATGCTAGCGAATATAAAGATTCGGATTTCGGGCCGTTACAAATAACTTGGGAATTGAATTCACCGTTATTACCAAAATAAATATACCAATCTGGATTAATATGCTTGCTATCACATTAGCTAAGCCACAATCACACAAACTTTAGGTTGTGGATTTGATAACCATTTAAATGATGCATCGATTCAAAACACTAATGGTATCATGTTGGGATATGCATATCCTTTAATCATTTCCAAAATATTTTAGGGATTCTCACCCTACTTTGGTTGGTAAATAATGAATTTTCCTTAAGAGCAAATATTGCCAATTAGTTAAATAATTGTGATCTATAAACTTCTAGTTTATGATCGTATATGTATTACATGCACTTATGCTAGTACAAGACGTAAGACACGGGATAATTATGTATATCATTTGAAACTATCATGTTATATCACCATCATCATTTCCACATATCATTCTCATATTATTGCTCCCTTCTTTTACCACTGCTGGTGGTTAATCTCATTATTTACATGATCATCATTACAATTCTTGTCGTCGATTTCATCATCACATTTTTCTCAATGATATCCATGAGTACTACATTTACAACGATCAATATATTATCACCTTCAATTCAAGGAATGAAGTAGAACCAGAACAAGCTTCATAGCTTTTCATTCTTTACTCGGTCACGCAAGTATAAAATAATTTAAAACTTTTCATAACTCTCTTAATGATTTTGTTATTACAGGAGCATATGTCTCAAGTATGACAAATGAAAAAAAATCACTGATTTTTCCTTGTAAATAATCTTCTCTTTGCTTAACACCAATTGAGAAGTAATTAAATCTCAGAGTCGCATAAGATTTATCGGCCTAACATTTTATGACCTTTATAACTTGATAATGAGAATCGGGGAGTATGACACTTTGGGTGTCAAATAGAAGCATATTTTCTACTCTTTTTATGGGAGTGACAATAAACCACAACTTTGGTTTAATCATTCTATCCGATACCATGTAAAGAAATGATAGCATATAGAATATAAGGTATCCATAGCGTCAAATCGTACACGACATGAGGTTATAACATGTCACCACGTAAATACGAGTTAGAATAAGTATTTAGGCGTTTATGAAATAAGAAACATTTTCATCACTAATACGCAAACGCATATATAATATGTGTAATAACTTATCACGATATAATCAATCACAAAAATAACTACTCAACGGTCTATAACCCTCTTTTTAAATTAAATAATCACCCTTAATTTATTTAATATAACAAAGTCATAGAAAGCAAACTAAATGAATAAATTTTCGTGTGTTGAACAAATAGTTGATTTATATATGCAATTATTGTCACAATCCTGACCACACATTTAAATGCAGACAAGCATATATCATATCAATATAATAAATATCAAAACAACACAAATTATATCTATAACCCTTTTTTTAAATTAAATAATCACCTTTAATTTATTTAATATAACAAAGTCATAAAAAGTAAACTAAATGAATAAATTTTCATGTGTTGAACAAATATAGTTGATTTATATATGCAATTATTATCACAATCCTTACAACATATTTAAATGTAGACAACCATATAACATATCAATACAATAAATATCAAAACAACACAAATTATAACCGATTGTAATTATCACTTAAACATAATTTTCTTGGTTTAATTTAATAAACTATAACATTTATTTGATATTATGTGAGAGAATAATATTTAGTGAAAGTTTATCCTGATCTTTCTGAAATAGTTCATATGTCCATTAAATAAATAATATTTAGATTCAAAGTAAACATGAATTTGGGTTCAAAATAAATCATGAAGGATATTCAAAATAAATAGTCTTTTCTATATATTAAAATATATTAGTGATTACTCAATACAATACAATACAATACAATACAATACAATACAAACTAAATCTTATCCTATAAATAAATTATTTTCATGCCCTCCGCCTCAAATATCTAAATATCTCTTATTATTTTATTTAATGTTTTGTTGTTTTAAAAAAGAAATACTAACAATAATTCAGCCTAGGAAAAATAGAACCAAAAATTTCTCCTCATTAACAAATTTGTTACAATTTAAAAATCAAAATTGATATACAATATATCAATTTAATAGTTTATATCGGTTAAAACAAATCTAGTAAATAACACCGATAAAAATAAATTTATGATGAATAACTTTCTTAAACCAATTCCATTAAATTAGATTCATAAAAATCTTTAATTCACAGAGAGGTGACACTATAAATATTATATTATCAAAATATTATTAAGTGATAATAATAATAATAATAATAATAATAATAATAATAATAATAATAATAATAATAATAATAATTTATCGATCCTACTAAAATAGTTTGATGTGAGAAAATAGTAACAATAATCCCGATCATCTTTTGATGTGTAAGATTTATTGAAATTAGTTTAATTGTGTTCCAATAACAAGTCACATAATACAATTAAATGAGTTTGTTTCTTAAAATTAATGATAGGAATAATATAGTTGTTTACAACTAGTGGTATTAAAATATGACTTTTTTTTATCTTATTCAAAAAATGCCAATTGGAAATCATACCATGATTTTAACAATTATCTCCCAAATATTTACTCCAATAATTAAGTTTCAAAAATTAACCAAGTATGATTTAATTACCTTTTGTGGAAACTAAGTTTAACGAGTATGATTTAATTACCTTTTGTAGAAACGAAGCTCATCAGTCGGCCACATATTCCCAATGATTATTGGATTTTTGAAGCTCCTATTTGCCACGGATCAACTTGTCGAACTAAACTCGTTGAAATAAAAGGATAAATCTTTGTGAAGAGAGCACTTTCGTGTTAATAACGTGTTGTGAAACAACAAGCCTAATAACTAAACAATATAAGAAAGAAATGTAAGGAGAAAGATCTTTATATTATTCATAGTGTGTGTTTACAATAAAATACAAGGAATATATATATATATATATATATAGGAGATGGAAACTTAATAAACAGAGAAAAGTGCTTGAATAGTCCCTATGGTTTGTCTATTTTTCATCTTTAGTCCCTAACTTTTTAAAATTATAACTATAGTCTCCAACTTTTGCAAATTCGTTCCCGGATAGTACTTAACGTGGATGGAGATTAGTTTTTGATGTTAAGTGGATGTTAAATGACTAAAATACCCTTACTAATAAAAAAATTATTAATTACCTATTTAATTAGTTATATAATATTAAAAGAAAGTAGGACCCACCTACCCCACCCCTCTTCCCTTTTTATCTATTTCTTCTTCTCTGTCTTCTCTGTCTGTACCTACCACCGTTCCCCCTCCACACCACCATGCCGCCACCACCACCACCACTATAACAGCACCATGCCATTGCCCGTAACACCACCCACAAAAAAACTAATCACTCTCAGGCATCCAAATATAAAAAAAGGCATCGCAATTCCCAAACAGTAAGTTCTAAGTAGTGTCCTTTTCATCATCACCATCAATGACCACCACTTTCTTATGTATTGTGCCACCCACTCTCACCACCTGTTCCTCATCAAGTTGTTCCTCTTCGTTCCCTGATTGCTTTCCGCAATAGATTTTTATTCATCCAGGTTCTTGTTTCTGATTCAATAAATTTAGTTCTAAGTTTTATTAATGCGAGTTCTTGTGTCTGGAGAGAGAGAAACAAGTTTCGTGTGCTTTGATCCTTTGTTTGTCATTACTTTTGGTATGTGATACTGATGTCTAGTAATTACTTGTTGAAATTAAATTAAGAAGTCAAGACGTTGTCAAGAATATTATCAACTGTTCTAGCAATAAAATTGTTTTATGTGATTGGATACATGGATTAACTGTTGGGTTTGCTATGCCTTTAACTTATTGTTGTATTTAATCGTTTCCCATAGATCTGTATGTACATGTCCTATATTAATTTTCCACATATCGCGTGTTTTATATTTGCATTGTGATGCTGCTCTTAATATGAATTGTTTCTCTCTCCAGATGATTTGTTTCACCTGTCAAATTTGTTTCTTCAATCGATAAAGATGTCTTGGGGTGGTGTTATGGTGGTGGTGGCATGGTGGTGTGGAGGGGGAAAGGTGGTAGGTACAGACAGAAAAGAAGAAACAGAGAAAAAGGGAGAGGGGGTGGGGTGGGTTTCACTTTCTTTTAATATTATATAATTAATTAAATAGATAATTAATAACATTTTTTATTAGTAAGGTTATTTTAGTCATTTCGCACCCAACTAACACCAAAAACTAACCCTCATCCACGCCAGGGACTATCCGGGAACGAAATTGCAAAAGTTAGGGACTATAGTTGTAATTTTAGAAAGTTAGGGACTAAAGGTGAAAAATGGACAAACCACAAGGACTATCCGAGCATTTTTCTCTAATAAACAAGATAGAGTTGACATAATAATTTATTTATAACAGAAATAAATCAATCAATTGTCGCCACCATATTTTGTCCACACTTGATTATTTTAGTGAGGTCCACTTAACTGAGCATTGGGCCAACACCATCACAAAGTAACTTGGGCTCAATTTTAACACATGCCAAACATTAGAGATGAGCATATCGGGTATTTTTTTTTACCTTGAACTGGTTCCTACCCGGACCCGGTTCTTGTTTTAGTGTAGGGTAACCGGTTCTTGTAGAAACCGGGTGCAGTTCCTAACCGGGTTTAGAGCTTGAATACTGGATTCGATAGTAATTGATCTCGGGTAGGGTTGGAACCGGGTTCTCTGAAAAACCGGTTCCACGGGGTATTTCTAAAAAATCGCTGAAATGATACTGTAACCAGTTCTTAAAAAAATTCCTTATATTGATCAAAAAACATACAAACATATTGAAGCCGGTTTATTTCTTTGACCGTTTACTTGTCGATGTCATTATGCTTCCATTTGACTCGGCTCGCTATTCATTTCAGTTGTCAATTTTATAGCGGGTAATGTAATATGTATATTGAGTCATTGACACATTGTGACAGCCCCAATTGTCAAGATTGATGCAGCCCAAAAATTCCATTTGTTGATGTAAGCCCAAACGAGAATTAATAGGTCCAAATGTCTCTCTTGATGCATGCCCATACAAGAATCTATTCAGTCCTAACCCGAGACTGATGCCCAACTGACTAGGGGTGTTCATGAGCCGATCCGATCCGATCCGAGCGAGGGTCTGCTCGAGATCGGATCGAATTAAAACCGATCGGATCGGTTCGGTTCGAATTTGTAAAACCGAGCATAAAAGTGCTGCTCATGATCGGTTCGAATTTAAATCGATTGGATCGGTTTCGATCGGTTTCGCTCGGTTTTTCTCAACACCTAATTAAAAAATGTGCAGCAACAACAACAAAAAACTGAAATCATGACTTAATAAAACATGTCCAGCAGCACCTTTTAGGCTGCATTAAACTATAACAAAAGCAATACATAATTGAAATCACGATCCTAAAAATGTTCTTAACAATATCGAATCCAAAGCATAAAAATATAGTGCGAAATGCAAATTGAAATCTAGCTCAAAGGCCATAAACATCTTCTTAAAGCTTGGTCATCTCCATCCACAAAATTCCACTTCAAATCAACATACATAACCTATTAACACAAGCGTTAAACAAAACCATTAAGTTCTACACATTTGACATTACATAACAGTTTTATGGTTTGTTAATTATAAAAATACCTTTCATTTGTTATCCGACCCGTCTGGAGTCAACACATCAATTTCCAGTTTTTCTTCATCTCTTGCAGCTTGCTACACATTAAAAAAAACAAAATATAAATGTTAATGCATAAACTACAAAAGTATAAATAGACTATAAATGTAATAAAATCTTACTTTCAATGTTTTTAAGGTTGTTTTTGAGCTGGCCTTTAACCAATCACTTCCACAAACAAGAAGACCTATATGAAGTAAAGCCCAAATTTAAAAATACATATGGAAAATATCTCCATTATTTTTTGACCGAAGGAAGACCTATATGAAGTAAAGCCCAAATTTTGAAAACGACCAGACTTCAATCTATCAATTGAAGTAAAAAAAAATATCCTCAAAACCATTAATTACTATCTAATCTATGCAAAACTGGAAGATTCTCGTTTTGACTTTTTTATCCCAAACAAAACAAGTTACTTTCCCAAGATCGCACGGACAAAAAAAGATTGCTACCTCGATTAAACTTCATAAGAAGCAGTATTACGGATCTAATTTCAAACAATATCACTAGATCTAATACACTAATGAAAGCTAATATACTAAATCTATACTGACGAACAACGATTATCATTTAACTACCTTATAAACACAAATAATAAATCTAGAACAACAAATTACCTTTTGTAGAGGAAATTAAAAGAACCCTGATGACGATGTGAACTCAAAGACTAAAGAATATCCAAGTATCTACAATCAATTAGATGTAAAAGTTAGATATACATCTTAAACGATCAAATTTACTGTTAGAAATATAGAACTTACAGATGGAAAAGCGGATCCTTTCTTGACCGTAGACACCGAGACAGATGTAATACGGCAAGACGCAAAGAAACGACGATGGGAGAGCCAGAGAGGGACGATGACGACTGACAAGGGTGAGGCTGAGCGGCGCTGTGATAGTGAGATCTAAAGAAACCCTATTTTTTCAAAAGTGAATGTATGGAGAGTTGTGATGCCTGATGCGCGTGTAAAGTTGTAAACATGATATATCAGATATCTATTTTAGGTTAATGGGCCAAGTATATTTTTATGGGCTAAAGAATGATTGGGCTTACTATTTTTTGTTGGATACTTATGCTTATATTAATTAAATATATATATATTAATTATTTAATAAAAATAATTCGAGCGAAACCGATCGATCGACGAGCGAGCGGACCTATGCTCATGCTTGGATTGAATTTGAATCGAACCGATCCGAGCGGCTCATTTACAAACTGAGCGGGAATCGAACGAGCATTTTTCGAGCATTTTTCGAGCGATCGTCGAGCGATCCTCGATCGTCGAGCAGTTTGGACAGCCCTACAACTGACCCACCCACCCTAGTAACTCGAGACCGACCCACCCTTTAATGATTCGATCATTGGGTTCCATTTTTTAGACCACACGGTGTGGCAGCGTGGAAGATGGCATGGATGCCTCAACCACACTGCTACACCGGCCTGACTACGCTGTGGAGAATTGCGTGGTGGTGAGGGCTGGGAATCATGCCCAGTGTGGAGGGCTTTGGCTTGGTGAAGTGGTGGCACTTGATTGGTAGGTGTTGTTTGGGTTGGTTTTGATTTGTTGATGTTTATTTTTTTTTTTTAAACACCACTTTCAAGCCCCTTCCATCCCGTGTTTTGTTACCACGTCCTCCTACTGATGTGACTGCCACATGCGCTTCATGCCCCCCACACCTTGTAGTCTTAGAATAATTGTTTCAGTTTCAGACTAGTCTTTATTTGACCCGACACACACCATTATAAGACACCCGTTATTTTTCCATATAAGTATAATACATTTGTTGACGTGACAAAAAGAGCTGAAATGAAGTGGTATTGCTTTATAAACAATCTATGATGAAAAAAAGCAATGTCAAATGTTTATATTAAACTTTGGCTTATTGTTCAATTTCAAGAAAACTAATGTTTCTATTAAACTTGAAAACAAATGCCACACTTATTATTTTAGTTTTAAGTTAGAAGAGCCTATATGTAAATATGTGATGGCCGTAGATTTTTAAGGATTGAAAAACGGTGAAGATGTTGTTTAGATGAAATGGTCACGTGCCCCCAAGGACAACGTTTTATAAATAGGATGTATCGAAAATTTGTAAAGTCAGTCCATTTTGTATTACATTCACAGTTCGCAAAATCAAACTGAGTTACTACCGAGTATATTGTTTGTTTCAATCATGCTGTTAGCAACGTTACAATACCATGTATGAGTGTGTTTGTCTTATGATTCCAACAAAAATTCCTAACTTCAGTCGATAAATAATTTTATAGTGGCCTAACTAACATAGTACGACTTATAACTTTCATTCACTAAAACTCGGTGTCAAATTCAACATGTGCTTGTCGATATTATTCCTTGCTCTCCCGTGTTGCGTAGTGCAAGTCTATAAAGTTTTACTCAAGTCAAAAACAGCTTCGGTTGTAGAGGTGTTCAAAATAACCGGTTTGTTAACCGAAACCGGTTTTTAACCGGAACCGAAACCGGTTTTTAACCGGTATCTCAATAACCGGTTTGGGTTTTTGAATAACCGCCGGTTCGTAACCGGTTTTTGATAATTTCGTAGTAACCGGTTTATAACCGGTTATTAATAACCGGTTTTTTTAAGAAGATAATAACCGGTTAACCGGTTAACCGGTCTGATTTTGTTCAAAAACAACCAGAAGGCTGCAGCCTGTTTTGTGATCGTTGGGGGCTGAAAAAAACGGTAATATTACCGTTTTATTACCGTTTTGGACGTGAATGATTGTGTTTTTAACCCACAAAACATCTATAAATAAGACTTGGATGCATATGTTTAGTCCCACTTCAATTCTAGCTCAAAAACACACTTACAAGTTACAAATACGAACATAAGTTTAATACGTTTCAAATGGCGAGTTCGAGTGGTCATGCTACGGCCGATGTTGGTTCTTCTAGTGAGTTGTTTGTGAAGAAGATCTTGAGCACGAATAGGGACGTATACAACATGTTTCTAATCTTGAAGGCGAGCTTGACGTGGAAGAACAATTACATGAAGTTGAAGTATATCAAGGACGGGCGCAACCACTTTCCGATGACGAACTCATGTACGATGAATCCGTACGCTCTACTAGCCCCCGAAGCGACTAAACGAAGAAATGAAGAAACGACACGACGACAACTTTCATTCTAGACTAGTTAAGAAAAATGTATTGGATATTTTCATGTCTTCTAATGTAATGTTTACTTGAAAAACTATTAAAATAAAAAAAAAACGTATTTTTTTTGTCCGTTTGTGCGTTTAAACAAGTTTTTAAATTTTTCCAGCCTATTTTTTTATTTCTGCAGCTATTTTTTTATTTCTGCAGCTTGTTTTAATATTTCTGCAGCTTTTTTTATTTTTCTGCAGTTTTTTTTATAATTCTGCAGGGTTTTTTTTATAATTCTGCAGATATTTTTATATTTCTGCAGTTTTTTTATAGTTCTGCAGGGTTTTTTTTATATTTCTGCACCTATTTTTATAATTCTGCATGTGTTTTAATAATTCTGCAGGTTTTGTTTAAAATAACCGAAAAAAACCGGTTTTTTTTAACCGATACATAGGTTAACCGGTTTATTTTAACCGGCCGGTTATTATCGGTTAATATTTTTCAGTTTGAAAACCGGTTATTAACCGGTCGGTTATTAACCGTAACCGGTTTTTTTTTTTTGGCCCAATAACTCCTACAACCGGTTAACCGGTTTAGGTTATGAAAAAAACCGGTTTGAGCACCTCTATTCGGTTGACACAACAATTTTAGAAGTTTTTATATAGCTAGCGTCGAATATGATTATATTGTTTATATTATTAAGCAATAACGTATTTATTTTTAAATAATGTGATTTAACTGATTAAGTTCCGTGCATTGAAAGACATTTTAACGACTTTTGATTTGTTTAGCATCTTTCTTTTCTAACATATGTAATTCGCCATACTCGTAGGACCCTCTAAGATAAAAATACAACCTAGATTAATGGACGAAGATATAACTCAAAGATTAAACTGACCTTGGTCGAAGACTACTAGAAAAGTGATTTTCATCTGTCAAAAATCACCGAAGGACCATCGACAGCGATAGATCTCATAGCGGTATTTTTGGTTTTCTAATTAAAAAAAGATTAAAAATATTTAGAAGTTACTTGGAAAAATATATATCTATACTATATTATAATACATGAGGGAAGGATTCCCAAAAGTTAAGAACTTCTTCCCCCATTATTTATAAATAAACCCCTAGAATGAGGGTAAAGTGGTCTTTTAAACCATAATTATTTTTTAGTCCCTCAATCTATTACATTTAAATCATTGACATTTAACATAATTATGGGTAATTAGTTACACTTCCCCCCTCTTTAATTCTTTAATGTATTCCTGCGATATCTTACAACCCGTAATGTTTTAAAAAAATCCGAAGGTACCATGACGATCGGCACATTTTTTTAAACGTTTCGATAGTTGTCTTTTTTAGTTTCGCCGTGCGTTCATAAAGTACAAATAGCCGATACGTAAATGTACAATTGATTAAAGCCAACATTTGTTTTTTACCCAAGCCAACTTTGAGCATTACCTAGCTACCGTGCATTAACATTTGTTTTTTACCCAAGTTTTTTGTTTTGAACGGCATTAATAAACTAAAATATTCCTTAATTTTACTTGTACAGAGTCAGTTTGTTGTGGCATGTTTAATATAGTATAGATAAAACTCACAACAAACTTCCTATTAAACATGCCACAACAAACTAAACAGGATATGTGCATCTTATTTTAAAAACTTAAAACTCATAACAAACTTCCTAAATAAATGGATGACCAATCTAAAACTAAACCCTAATGGACTACTATAAATACATAGCAAACACTCATAATTCTACATTTCTATTGCTAAACAGATTTAAAATATGGAGCCAGTTCTGAATTCACTTGATGCGAAAAAACAAGCATGCGATACTGAAAAATCTAAGGTCGGTTCTATGATAAGTTTTGTTATATCGCAATAATGAATAATTGTTTTCTTTTATTTACTTTTATGTGAATACTAACTTATTTGATTTTTCAGATTCAACACACCAATTTAAACACCCCAGTTGTCGAACAAGCTTTTGTTAGTTTTTAAGTAATATTTTCGCTTATAATCTTTCATATTAACAAGTTCGTTATGTTATTATTTGGTGTTTTATTGTAGGATGATGGTGATAATAGTGTTGAAATTATTTATTATGGTGCAATGTTCAGTCAATACAAGTCTAATCTTCAACGTCAATTTAGTAAAGAGGTAATTTTAAAATTTATTTAATCTTTTTTAAATTTTTTTATTCAATATTTGTTTTTTTATAAAATTTATTTAATCATTTTTAACTTTTTTATTAAATTTTTGTTTTTTAAGGATCAGAAGTATGAGAATCAAAAGAAAATATCTAAGAGGCTCTCTGAATGGAAATTGGTCGAGGTTATAAATTTAGATGATTCTGAAGACGATGAGAAAGAAGATGAATTAGATGATACTGCTGATTCGAGCACAAACAAGAAAAAACGGATCAAAAAAGAAGAGAAATTAGATGAAATATATCAAGTGTTTTTATGTTTTTTTTTCATTTTCAGTTGTTTTTGTTTGATCTAGACTATCTCATGAGTAATAAAGTCTATTTTATATTTGAAGTTTATGTTTTGTGTTATTTTATTGCACTTA
The DNA here is from genome assembly GCA_030545235.1 of Helianthus tuberosus. NCBI lineage: Eukaryota > Viridiplantae > Streptophyta > Magnoliopsida > Asterales > Asteraceae > Helianthus > Helianthus tuberosus. The sequence goes on from CM060381.1 coordinate 104,802,804, forward strand.
TAATTTACATCTCGATTCAACTAATATACTTTTGTCATTTGTTTAGTATTTTTTATTAACAAACGAATCTTTACATGTTAAACAGTTTTTCTATACTTTATTTATTATTAATTTTTATAACAAAACAAAACTTTGATATTTAGTAGATAGAAGATAAACTATGTTCCAAAATTTTAGGAATTATTTAATACTAATTTACGATATTAGTAGATAGATAGTAAACTATATCCCAAAATTTTAGGAATTATTTAATACTAATTTACGATATTTATTTAATACTAATTTACGATATTAGTAGATAGATAGTAAACTATATCCCAAAATTTTAGGAATTATTTAATACTAATTTACGATATTTAGTAGATAAATAGTAAACTATGTCCCAAAATTTTAGGAATTATAAGTCAACTAATTAGGTCCTCCAAGTTAATTATATGGGATAAGGCATCGATGGCGAAACGTCAGGCGATAGAGGCAGTTGATCGAACATTGCAAGACATTATAGGTGTTAGGCTCCTACGTGTAACACTTATGACATATATCCACCACAATAATGTTATCATATACAAATAAGAAAACTACCAGCAACAAGTGCCGCAATCCAAAGTGTCGCCCCCGCCGCATCGCGCGGGCACCCTACTAGTATATATATAACAATTTCTAGAAATGAATAATTACAAAATTTGCGACAACTTTAATAAATTAGAAAATCACAATCTTCGTGATATAAAAGGCATACCTCACATGGGTAAAGATCAAATAGGAAGTTAATTTTCGCTAGGAAGGATAGGAAGCCATAGGATTATGACATGTGGCAAATTTTAAAATAAAGAGAAAGGGTATTTTAGTCAATCCAACTCCTTCTTCTTCCTTTTTCAAAATCCAGTAAATTCAAAAACCCATCATTTTCAAAACCCACCATCTTCAACTATTTCTTCACTTTCTATCTCAATAATCACTACATTATAGTGCGATTTTCATCACAAATCAATGATTCAGAACCCGATCAACGTGTTCTTCAGCTTTTTTTGAAGAAAACCCAGTTTAATTTCATAAAAAAATCTCGTTTTTTCCGGTGATTTTGGAGATAATCACTCGATTCGTTCGATTCGAGCGTTGATAAGTGTTTCTATCATTCAAATTTCGTCAATTGATGAAGAAATCGGCTTCGATCCATGTAAGAAATTCTTTAATTTCATTTTCATGATCTGGGTTTTTTATTTAGTCATTGCGTTTTACGATCTTTGCGTGGGTCCGGGGGCGGCAGCCCCCGGTAGTGGGGTCTCAGGGGCGGCAGCCCCTGGCGGGGTCCAAGGGGCAGAGCCCCTGGCTGGGGTTGAGCTGTACTAAAAACGCATCAGAAAAATTAAATTTCCATAAATTGGCTCATTTCAAAGACAGTAATTCGTAGACAATTCAGACAGTTCACAGTGACAGACAGTTTTATGTGTCCATTGCGTTTTAGAAATAAGAGAGTTTAATGTGGTATCTGGCTATTGCGTTTTAGAAAAAAACACATTTTTAAGTGTTTTTAGTCATTGTGTTTTAGGTAAAACACATTTTTTAGGTGTTTTCAGTCCATTGCGTTTTAGAATGAGTCATTTTTAAGTGTTTTCTGGCCATTGCGTTTTACATATAAGACATTTCTTTGTGTTTTTTGTGCATTGCGTTTTAGGTAAAACACTTTTTTATGTGTTTTCAGCCCATTGCGTTTTAGAAAACAGACATTTTAAGTGTATTCTGGCCATTGCGTTTTACAAATAAGTCATTTCTTTGTGTTTTTTGTGCATTGCGTTTTAGGTAAAACACATTTTTATGTGTTTTCTGGCCATTGCGTTTTACAAATAAGTCATTTCTTTGTGTTTTTGGTGCATTGCGTTTTAGAAAAATGTCATTTTTTAGGTTTTTTTTTTCATTGCGTTTTACGTAACTGGTGGTTTTTCTATTGTGTTTTACGCAACTGGGTTTAAAATTTTTTTTTAAAATATAGCAATAGTATACTCGTTTTAAAGATAAAAAAACGCTCGTTTTTTTGGTGCAATTTTTATAAAAAAATAATGTCGTATGAAAGAGTTATTAACGTTTAAAAAATGGGGGGGAATTGGAGGAGAGAGAAACTATTGGCTTAGATTGACTAGAATGCCCTTGAACAAACTCACGCGCCTCTTTTCTTCATTTCAATTTGCCTGATTTAATCTTAGCCCTTGATTAACTTAATGGATGGTCAAGATCACTTCCTATCCTTCCTAGCCAAATAAACTTCCTATTGTATCTCCACCCTACCTAACATACGGTATCAAGAATCTTAGCTTTCACTTTTTAACGCTATTGACAGTTTGGGGTTTGTCGTAATTTTTTCAACAAGCCTATGAAACAATCTCATTCAGATCACTGACAGATAGAAAATCACCGACGGACCATCGACTACTAGCAAAGTGATTTTCGCAAACATATATATTTCATTGTTATCTTGACTCTATTGACTAGTCTTAAAAAAATTTTGTTTACACATATGATATTTTTATTATTCAATGTGAGCGTACACACATATATATTTCATTGAGAATTGTTTTCCTAGATCAACTATAGAATAACGAAGAAAATAGCAAACAAGGAAGTCTTTGTTGAAGCATTTTGCTTCAGTTCACTTTGGTTTAAGTATTTAGGATATGAAAAGCAATATACATCAAGACTGTGGGGAATATTTGAATAATTACTGTACACCGTGGGTACAAGTTATGCACATGTGTATCTACAACAACAACACCCAGGGGCTATTTGGCAACTTCGAAGAATTAACAAACTTGGAACCCGAATTGAGATTGTAAATTTTGTGAAGTAACTATTAGATAAACCTATGTGCGGATCACACAATATGATTTATCAAATTAGATAGAGAATTACTTTCAATAGATTCGGATTTGATGTTTCTGTGATATAGAATTAAAATCGCACTTGCAAGTTGTAACCGCAATTGTCTTATTTTGTGCATCTATAAAAAATATATAAAAAACATGATCAGGCCTCAAAAGTCAATTCATTTAATGGATCAAAAGCCATTCCCCTTTTACGTTTTGTTGTAATATCAATTTAGTAACGGGCTTTTAGTTAAAAACTGTTGTAAAACTAGCCTAATAGCAAAAAAATATAAGAGATTAATAGGGAGAAAGAAACTGATATTATTGATTGGATGTATATAATACAAGATATACAATGGTATATATAGGAGATGTAACTTGGAGAATAAGCCTAATCTATTTTAGGTGTTGATAACCATAATAAATAATAAATATATTTATAACACTCCCCCTTGGTTATCAACTTCTTATGCTTGGAGATGCTGCCTCGTTAAAAGCCTTGCCAGGAAAACCCTATGGGACAAAACAATAGCTAAGGGAAAAAGAGTGCAGCCTGTAATGCATATTTTCTCCCCCTGATACTTCTAGATCAGGTTTGTTGCCTCGTTAAAAACCTCACTAAGAAAACCCAATGGGAGAAAACTTAGTTAATGGAAAAAGAGTACAACTTGAATAAAGCTCCCTCTCATTTAAATATGTATCATTTAAATGACGTGTGTCCATCTTACTCTAAAGTTGCTCAAACCTTTTGTAGCCAATGATTTGCCGCTTGATCCCTTAATGTGCAATCTTTTATGTTAGCAACGTTATATGATCTTCATATAAGCCTTCCAATGCTTCTTCTTGTAAATGAATATTATAAGACCCATAACTTTGTTTTGTTACATTCCCTGCATTTACAAAACTAACCAAACTTGTTTCGATGGTTACCAAAATATAAACCATATTTTTCGTACCTTAAGGGTATAGAATATATGTTGTACCAAAACATGATCTCTTTACTATACACGAGTTATATCTTGTCAATGAATTTAGTGACATATGTTCGTGTATAACTAATTACCAAGGTATATTAAGACAATTCGTATTTGACTATGGTACTTCTGGACCAAGGATCATTGCTTCTTCGATAGGAGTTGATAAGAGTCATTCTCTATAGCAACTACTTGAACATCATTAAATGTATTTACACTGGCTTATTCTTCAAGTTACATCTCCTATATATACCATGGTATATCTTGTATTATATACATCCAATCAATAATATCAGTTTTTTTCTCTCTATTATTTTCTCATGTTCTTTTGCTATTAGGCTAGTTTCACAACACGTTATCAGCACGAGAGTGCTCAGTTCAAAACCCTAATCCCCAACGATACTCTTAGTCGACGTATCCAAAGCCTTTGAGGTCCTTGGTATGAGAAAACACGGACATACCTACTGATGAAAGCAAACAATAGTTGATCGTTGCTCCACCAGGCTCTATTGGTTACCACATGTCATTCCAATGATTTTAAGGTACGTAAATCGCAACCACTGACGATATAGTTTTCAAAATATGTTTTCTATTTATTTGCCAAAAAATTAAAGATTTTGATTGGTAATGGATCACCTAAGTGAGACGGTGATGGTTTAATTATTTTAAAGTTCAATTATCGAGTTGTATCAATCTTAATGCAGTAAGCTTTTCGTCCATACACTATTCATGACTATTTAATTAATTACAAGCAATATGTGATAAAAACTTCTATCGTTAATTGGTTAATAATATGCATAATATTTTGTTATTCTTTAATCTTTATGCTATCGGTAACAAAATTTTGAATTTGAAAGTCAATATATATTTACAATCCCCAATCAAAGATAGCTTCCTTTTCATCTGTTTTATGTGATATATCTAGGGATTTATATAATTTATAAATTCTTATTACTATATGGGGTTTTGTTTATTTTATGATAATTATTATCTTTTATATGCATGGACTGAATATATAAATATTTCTCTAGCAAAAGATATGTTCCTAACTTAATTAGGATTATTCGGATGTCATTTTTATTAGCTGGAACAATTATCAATCATATGTTTTGCTATGTTATGTTTTAAAGCCTTGGAAGAAAAATATCTTGCTGCTATATATTTATTTCTAACCTAATTAAATGTTAATATCGATTTTTTTTATCCCACGATAGATATGGATCTATTTTCATACGTGCCTTGTATAAGATTTGAATATATACAAAATTTTAGTGTGAGCTACTAATGTCACACCCCCAAAATACCACATGCGGAAACCCCCGCGAGACGTGTGACGTACCAGGATCCAAGCCACCAATCACATTGAACTCATCTTCCTATATAATAAAGCAAAACATTAGCAGGCCACGTGTCATCACCTCCATCCCCCCCCCCCCCTTCTTCTTCCCACGTGTCACCTTCTCCTGAGTTTTTTTTTTCACAGCTCCTTCAGTATTACCTCATTCCAAGAATTCAAAATTCAAAAGCCAACACTCTTTCTCTCTCTTAATGCTGCTCTTTCATTTGTAAACCCTAATTTTCCATTTCTTCTTCCTCCTCAACCCTAATCTCTTCTTCGTCAATCTCGCCACACCAAAGTAAGGTTGTTTCAAGGTAAGTTTCTGGTTCCGATTTGAAGTTATTAACATTGAAGTTATAAAGTAGGCAGTTACATTTTTGCCAATAAGTGCTTACTTTATTATTATTATTAATTTTTTTTGGTAGAATGACGGTTAAAGGCTTGAAGGAGAAACGAGTTCCACGCCCTTGATTTGGGTTGTTTTGGTGGAGGAATCGACTCATAATCAATGGTAAGTGGTTTGGTTTGGTTATGCACTTATGCTTAATGTTTACCAGGATTTTAAGTGATTTTGGGATCCATTATTGAAGGTAAACGAGTTAAGAGGATGCTGCATTTTGGTTCTTATTTAGTAACAGATTAAATGGTAAATTAGCATAACTTTTACTAAATTGCAGCAGTTTGTTTCAATGATTATCGTTGTTCTTGTCGGATGCCGGATTTACATGAGACACATACTTGCCTCTTTTTGGTTACGTGTGAAATTGCTGCAGTCAAAGTCGATTAAAGAATGTAGAATTGATGCAGGGGCTTATGGGTATTATTGAAAATTGAAGGTTTCTTTTAACAAAATTGGACATGTAGCTCTTCCATTATCTACACATGCTCAGTAACTTATTACTTTGTACATCCAGTTACAAAAATATATATTTTTTGTATATTAGTTATAACACTTTAAACCAACTTGGGTGTATTTACTGTATCTGTGTAGGTTAAGATCTGACATTTCTCTACCAATCAAGAAAGAGCTGGTTCCACGCCATCTTCAAGACATTGGCAACTGGCAAGGTATGCCATTTTTTTGTTACTTTATAAATTTACCATACATAGCCTACACTTTTATTTCATTTTTTTTAATTTATGTATTTACCCTTAAGCGAAGAGGCGGGATTATTTGGAAGACGGAATTGTAATTTTTTTTTGACTTAGTTCATTTTGATTTTTTTTTTTTTTTTTTGCGATTGGATAATTTTGCAAGACTACTATCATTACAAACTCCATTCTAAAAGAGTCAATGATTGACTTATGAATGTCAAATACATCATCTTTTAGTTTTGAGACCATCAAACTTTATGCCCATTTGTGTAAAGATAATTTGTTGGTAAAAGTATACATTTTTTCTCTATTATTAAAGTCTATTCATTTGGTTGTTTCATAGTTGACTAACTGAGTTTAACTATGAATAATTGAATATATATTGTATAAAAAATACAAAGATCAAAGTGCATTCGTTATTATTGTGCGTGAAAGTAGATCCATTAGTTCACTAAACTTCAAAAGCTTCATGGTTCTAATCTATATGACTTTCATTTTTGTGGGTAGATTCTGAAATCTTGGCTTTTTCTTACAACCAGTTTGTTAGGTAAGCGCCATGAACAAATGAAGAAAATAAGAAACGACATGCACCAAATTCAAAGCCGAGTAACCAATATTTGACAAGGTAATATTTGTTGGTTCTATTTTTCTTGCAAAGTTCTTTATATTAGGGTAAAGTTAGCATTTGTAGTATTATTAGGAAAGCATGATTAGGTTTCTGGAGTTTAAGGGTGCTATGTGTCTTTAAATTTAAGTTGCAATAATTACTTTTGCAATAATTAGAACGCTGTAAACAAACAGTCGTGATTGGCGTTGGTACCAGTGTATCATGTATGTGGTAACGGACTACAATGGCAAATGCGGGGTTTTGCTTAATTTTCATTCTTATTTGATAAATTACAGGGAGTGAGTGCGGTAGTAGGGTTATCTTGTGCGAATTGAGGAATATGTTGAAGAAGAAGCAAGGGGCAGATGAGCTTGAAATTTAGAAGACTTGGGTCAAGACACACCATCTTTTGTTGCGAACCATATATAATATTATGGTAAATAGCATCTACAACTAATGTTAATCTTTTGTTACAAATGTTAATTAGACTTGGTATGTAAAATTTCTAAAGACTGCCCGTGTTTTGGTTGGTATGGGTTCAGGGTCTTCTGTATGGTTCGATTGGATTTGGTTGCGGTCTTGTTGGCCAAGGAATTGGGAATATGATTATGAATGCCAAACGGTATGCTCATTGCACTTTCTTTGTCAAATAAGAAAATCATTGTTGCAATATGAGGAAGTATTCAATAAATAATCAAGTACCTAAAAGACCCCTATATGACAATTTCAGGAGAATGTATACGTCAGAAGGTGATGTTAAGGTGCCTCCTTTGATGCAAAGTGCAGTTCTTTGGGGTATGTTTTGTGATTTGGATTTGGATTTGTAGTTAAATCATTAATGGGAGCAACCTAAGTAATGCTATGTTTAATTGATATGCAGGTGTTTTCCTTGCGTTGTTTGCAATACGCGTTACCAAATCGTCAATGGGGTGGAAAGCTTGGTGGAAGCTTCTCCTTTCGCAAAACAAGTCCCTGTAGTAGCAATGGCGTTTACAGTTGGGGTCCGTTTCGCAAACAACATCGATGGTGGGATGCAGTTTGTAGACTGGGCTAGATGGAGTGGGGTGCAGTAATTACTAATAACAGCCCCCAAGCATTTCTATTTCTTTTTAAATTTAGAATTTGGATCTTTGGAATTAGCAGGCACTTGCAGCCTCAAATTTATTAGCCAGCCTCCTCTTTGCCAGGCTGCTTCTTTTTTCTTAGATAATAATAATCAGAAATCTTTTTATATACCGTCTTGTCAAAGTTTGTTCATGCCCTTGTCGTCTGGTTGTACTTCGGACAAAAAAATGTTACTAAAAACTATCATATCCTCGGTATTTGCTTTATTGATTTGTAATGCACAACCTTTCCATAATGAATCATGGAAAAAGAAGCACCCGCTTTAAGGATCAACGGGGAAATGGTGAGCATACATAGCGGGTTACGGCGAATATGGTAGTAAAGTAGAAGTGCTTCTTTGGGTGTGCCATCAGAGATGTGATATTGAATAGCAGTAGTGATGAGCATGGTACCGGTACCGTATCGAACCGGTACCAGTACCGAAAACACCCGTACCAAAATTCCTCAAAACTGGGTACCGGTACCAAAATATTCGGTACAGTACCGGTATGGTACCAGTATTTGAAGGTAAAATTCGGTATTTTACCGGTACCGTACCGCACCGAGCTCATGTTACTTTCAGTAAATTAAATTGTAAATGTAACATTATTTGTTTTATTTCTTGATTTTTTATACACAACTTATAAAGAAAACTTCATACCTAATGATACAATCCATTTTGTTAGTAATGTATGTAATATGTCACTTTATTTGCATTAATTTGATATATACACTTATGATTAATGTAATTTAAATTTTCCTACCCGGGAAGTTCTCGGGTGATAAATATATTATTTTCCCACACATCGTACATGATAAATAAATTTCTACATTAGTTGTTTACGTCATTTAAATAGTCAACCCGGGAAGCTCCCGGGTGATAACCTAGTAAATTAAATAAAACATTCCATTCATTTCAAATATAAATCCAAACCATAAGTTAAACCAAATTAAGTATTCAGCGGAAGCATAACATAAAATGTAATTCAATTGTTTCCAAAACATGAGTTTAGAGTCAACGTAACAAATATCCAAGAGGCTCGACCCACAACCACTCTAGCACTCCCAGATAGCAAGTCCTCATCGAGTATCTAACGACCTGCAAGCATGCAGACAAGTGTGTTAGACGACGCTGGTGAGTTCAAAGTTTTGTTAACGCGTTTAGTTACCAGATATGTGTTTAAAACAGTTCAACGATATGTTTTGATGGTGTTATTAACTCGATTATCGTATGTGGCTACTAGATGTGTTTGCCCAAACCCCAATGCCTCCATTAAAGCATTGGTCAAGTGGTCAAGGTAAATAGTTCACGCCCGTCCATTCCGGCCCGGTGTAAGGGTGCCAAACCTGATAGCGCTATCAACTAAATACCTCGTTGCCTTCCCGGTAACAATCGGTAGATGTAAGGGGTCTTATATGATAGAAACTGAGTAATAACAAACATCATGTTAACCTGACATTCTTCCCTGAAAACGTTACCCGATATCCCTTCCCGGGATGCATGCTTGGGAAAAGAGCAGTGAACTCACCTTGGTTTGCTCGGTTTGATAATGTGCTTCTAGCGTTAATTAATGGTTAGGTCCGTTACACGCGACCTAAGGTACATTGCACATAACCTCAATGTAAGTGTTTACGTTCAAATAGGGTTTAAATAGGATTTGCAATCCCTTAGTGTCCAAACACCAGGGTCCTTTATGATTATAAAGATTTCATCATACAAGACTGAACATACATACATACAGTAGCACACAGTGGCATGTTAGGTGTTTTTCATGCAACATTTAACAAACTCAAACCAAACCCCCACCTATTAAACTCGGACAAGGCATCCCCTTACAAACTTGGACCCAACAAAATCCATAAAACTTGGACTAATGTGTGAAGGATAAAACTTAGACTAATGTGTAAAGGATAAAACTTGGACTAACGTGTGAAGGATAAAACTTAGACTAATGTGTGAAGGATAAAACTTGGACTTGATTTCATAGCAAACCCGGACACCCTCTCCCAACTAAACTCGGACCATATACAAAACAATAAACTCGGATCTTATTCCAATCATCAAAACTCGGACTCAAGGGGTCCTTATAATGAATCCGGACTTCATGTTTCTTTAATAAACTCTGAGGTAAGTGTCATGTTAAAAACTCGGATTTGTGACTTCACAAAATCTGACCAACCCTAATCGCACATGAACACAAAATAATTAAGCATTAAGTTTTCTTAATGTACAGATACATCTTGCAGTTCTACGACCACAATCCAAATTAAACAAAGTTACAAATCAATCAGCAGTTTAACAGTTTCTAATATGTCGATTGCATTAATAACATCAGATAAACAGTTTACACATTCATCTACAAGAAATAACGCATTCTTCAAGCATAATCACATAAACGCAAATTAGTTGTTTGGCTTTCTAGGGTTTGTATGAAATCAAGAGAACAAGAACAACAACAACGTATAATCATAAACACTTACCTCTGATTAAATCTAGATGTATTGAAGATCAAGGATTGATGTGTGTGAACTTGTGAACCATGATTGAAGAAGATTAGGGATGATTGGAGAGTGTAGAAACGTACAGAGAAGTTATGGGAAGATTAGGGTTTTAAGTAGTTATTAAAGTTTCATAATAACTCTAAACACCCCCTAAAGATATATCTTTTACACAAAAACCATATAATAACATGTAATTCACAATTAAAGCACATAATTCACGTATTGACAAGTAACGTACAACTTCCATATAAACTGTCCGTTTATAGTTATTCGTGTTTTCTGGTAATTCCCCGAATTACCAACGTAGACTCATTTAACTACTCTAGTTAAATGCAGTGCCATGAATGTATTATTAAATTAGCTATGGTTAGGTTAAAGTAGTAACCTGAAAATGCGGGTTGTCACATCATCCCCAACTTGAAAGAAATTTCGTCCCGAAATTTGATAAGTAAACCAAAGCAGTACGGTGCTAGATCAGGATGACTGTGGATCTTCCCCAGGTGCCACACCATCCCCAACTTGAAAGGGAATTTCGCCCCGAAATTCGCCAGTTGTGACAGGATTAGATTGGTCAGTTAGGAATAGATGAGGATACTTGAGCTTCATCTGATCCTCGCGTTCCCACGTGAACTCCGGTCCACGTCTTGAGTTCCGACGAACTCTCACGATTGAACTTCGACTATGATAACGAACTTTGACTTCCTGGCCCATGCCTTCGGTAGATTCCTCGATAACCGCAACTTGTCGTTAACCTCAGACTCTAATAAGGGTATCACAAGCATTTCATCGGACAAACACTGCCTTAGATTCAAGACATAAATGATATCATGCACGTTACCCAATTCGTCGGGTAACTCAAGTTTGTAGGCGGCGTGACCGATTCTTTCCAGAATTCTGAATAACTCAACGTAACGTAAATTAAGCTTGCCACGCTTCCCAAGCGTACCACACCCTCCCAGGGTGAGATTTTCAACATGATACGACCGCCTACCCTGAACTCCCAGTGTTTCCTAAGCTTATCACCTTTCCTGACGGTCACTCGTTGCCGCCAAACGATTTCCGATCCAAGCAATCTTCCCAAGAGTTTCGAGTACAAGTCCTAGACCTGTGATTTGATTGTTATCCACCTCAGTCCACAAGGAGATTGGCATTATCATCCATACGATGCCTAAAACAGAGCTGCATACATACCAGTACGGTAACGGCTGCAGTAGAACTCGTCCAAAGGTAAGTGTCCTTCCAAATGTTTACTAAAGTCAATCATGCACATGCTCGCAACATGTCTTTGTGTGCCAGGATGGTTAGTTACTCTGTCCGGTTGTCCTTCATTGGTAAGCAATGCCCACGCCTAGACGTGAGCCAAGGGTGTTGTGTATTTCCTGTCATAAGTCAGGTATAGATCAAAATCAGAGATAACAGGAGTTGGCACATCGTGCCTAAAACCGCCACTTTCCGAGGAACATTCACAGCTTGTGAAGACTCGTCAGTTCCCTTGATTGCAAGAGAGTGTGCTGGTTACGTGAGACAATCAACAATCACCCAGGTGATATTGTTTCCGTTTCAAGTTGTATGTAAACTAGCGACAAAATCCATGGCGGTTTGTTCTCATTTCCATAAGGGTGTTTTTGGTTGCTGATACTCCACCTTGACTTTCCCATAAGTTAAACATCATTCACATACATTGCCAGGTGGGCCTTCATGCCCGATCACCAGTACAAGATTTATAAATCCTAATGTCTCTCATCAAAACCTAGACGACTAGAATATCGAGGCCGGTGTGCTTTGCTCAACACAAATTCCCTATAGTTGCTGCATAATGAGATCCACATTCGTTCCATGAGGTGGCGAATATCGTCCGTCCTGCCAAAGGTTGCTTCTCCATGCCCCGCATGGATTTAACCTAAAAATTCTCTTCCTTCAGTTCTCCAGTTTGAGCAGAGCGAGTCTGATCAGGTAGGTTAGAGTCGATAGTGAGTTGCAAAACTCGTACACGTTCAGGTTTCACAGTCGTAATCATTCAAAAGTTCCATCCAGCATTGTCATTACACGTTTTAGCTCTTCAGAAACAAAGGTACACGGGAGGCCCTTGCGATCGGTCTAAGTAACGCATTTGGTACCGTCCAAGTAATGCCTCCAAGTAAATCCAAAGACCACGGTTTCCCACCGCCGGTTGTGTGTCGTACAGTTCCTCTTTGTAACTTCATTACGTAAGTCATCTCTCTCTCGTGTTGTATCGACGTGTAACTAGGACTCTGATTCGAACCAAAATGATATACCACTGAATCACCCGCACCCTCGGGTAAAGACGATGCTCAGTGTGCTGCAGAGTTGCTGTCTTTCACGAATACAGCACCCGGCTGTGCTAAAGAGATTTAAGTTGCGCGACCTTCGAAAATCCTGTGATTAATCTGCGATAGTATCAAGCGAGACCAAGAAATTGATGTATCCCCGAAGGAATCTTTGGTGTCAATCAGTCTCTAACAAAATGGATCCTAGCACGATCCACGTGTATTCCCACTTCATTGGTTACATGATCAAAATGCATCTCTCAAATCTAGATGTTACTTTTATCAAGACTTCACACGTAATGGCTCCTCCCTCAGGAGCTCTAAAATCAAATACAAATGTCGTTCCATGATGTTCTTTCTCCTGGAAAGGATTCAAAACGTCACCCAATAGCATGGTCGGTTCACATGATCCATAAAGCTGCTGGTGTGGTGATTACCCCAAAGGTCATGGAATACAAAGTCGTATGACCGAATTGCGTCTGATAAGCCGCTTTAAGAACATTCTCCCCTTTCATCTGATAATAGTTCGTTTGTTAGTCAATCCTCGAATGGAAGCTTGTCCCTCGCAACTGGTCGACAGGTTTTCAATACAGGGTCGAGGCAAACGGTTCTTGACTGTCACCTTGTTAAGTTCTCGATAATCGGTACACATACGAAAAGGCTTTTCTTCACGGCTATACTTGGGGCTCCCCAAAGCGAAAAACTAGGTCCAACAAAACTCCAGTCCAACAGTTCCTGCAGTTGATTAGACAGTTCTTGCAACCCTCCTAGTGCAAGACGGTAAGAAGTACGAGTAATCAGGGCTGCCTCTGGCGTGAGATCAACTGAGATTCTGACTAACAGTTGTGGAAGTAAACCTGAAAGTTCCTCGAATAGCACACTGAGAGGAGTCACGAACAATTGGTGGATCCTTGATCCTCTCTTCCTTAGTCTTAACGTCAGTAACGGTTGTTAACGTAGCGGGGCAATCCCTCCGTAGACACTTCTGGGCCTTCATAGCTGGAATGGCGCTAACCCTTGCACCCCTCTGACGCTTTAGAACAGACAACGATCCTCCACTAGGGAGAAGGATAAGCAAAATCTTCTCCTCACAGGGTATATCTACGCGATCTCTGGATACCCAGTTCACACTTACTACTGCATCAAAACTATCAAGGGTAGTAGAAGGAAGGTTGATGTCGAACACTTGTCCCACAAGGTCGAGTTTTCATCCCAACAAACATATGAGGTTTCAATTGACTTGCCCATAGCCGATTCCACAACAGATTTGGTTTCAAGAAGCATGAGGGTTAAACAGAACAGAGACGAAGCGATTAGTTAGCAAGAACGTGCAGGCCACCATGTTGCTATATTCCTAGCGTCGCCCACGCCAGTCCTAAATGCCCTTCCACGAGCATCATTTCCAGTGTTGTTTTCGTTACAAGGATTTCCAGTACTGCCGTCGTACCCTTGGTTGTTATCGTCTTGATTTAACAACGGCCAATCCATGTCGTAGGCACCTTCGTTTCCATACTGTAGGCTATGATTACGAGTATCTTGATGTCGCAGCGACTGTTGTCTCAAATGTCGTTGCTTGAAACGGAGCCCCGCGATCTTTCACCAACAGGGTCCATCTTTTCACATTCCGTGCCACGTCCTAAGGCGCTACTCATTGTGCTGGCAGTTACACACTCCACACCATAGTCAATTGTCATTGTTTATGTCCCGATTAATTCGTAAGAGTTGACTCCCATAAGTCGCTGACTAAGGTTAAGGATTCGATTGAGGTCAATTTGCTGGTGTTCGTTGTCGGTAATCAGGGTCATTCTAATACTGAGGTCGGTGAGGTACTACGCTCATCCTCCTGTCCATCGATCTTGCAAGTTGATTGAATAATACACGGTATGTTGTTAGAGTGTTGCGGAAGTGATCGCACTTTGGGATAAATGTGTTAATACGTTGAGTTCCAGCAAATGAAGATAAGTGAGAAAGGTATACACCAATAATTCGACACTGCGACATCCGGCTCATGGACGTTCATACAAGAACCTAACATTCTACCCAGTTTGCTAGGCGTTCAGATGGGTGTTTAGGCAATACTCGATAGCATCGAGATTTGTAAGGGTTCAGAGAGGAAATGAAAAGATCACATTCAAGTAGGAGACAATCACAACTATGACTCCTATAAATTTGTTACGTTTCTCATTGATCGAATAACAGAGCAGAACCCATTCTTCACTTGTTAAGCCTCACTGGGACTCACATACACCCACATTATTATTATGTGTGCACCCACAATAATATTGTGATTTGCATGCTCATCTCAGCTCCTCCTAACTCAGGTCAAATGGTTCCTCAAACTCGAGTAGCAAACAAAGAGCATCACGAAACGTAAGTCATGAATGCTTAGGGAAATACCA
Organism: Helianthus tuberosus; assembly: GCA_030545235.1. Classification (NCBI taxonomy): domain Eukaryota; kingdom Viridiplantae; phylum Streptophyta; class Magnoliopsida; order Asterales; family Asteraceae; genus Helianthus; species Helianthus tuberosus. Next base: position 104,817,970 of record CM060381.1, read on the forward strand.
CCCTATCAGTCACATAACACATGCAAGTAATACATGAATTCATACTGTTGTGCTAAACGTGCAATCACATGCAATATCATATGTAAGTGTTCACTAGTTATGCAGTACAATGAGTATACGAGAGACGAACCTTGCGATCTGGAGCTGAGTGTCGTGGTCGATTTTCGAAGTTGTTCGGTTATAGTTTGGTTTTACAAAAACGTTTTAAAACCTAGTTCACTATAACCAGTGGCTCTGATACCAAACTGTCACACCCCCAAAATACCACATGCGGAAACCCCCGCGAGACGTGTGACGTACCAGGATCCAAGCCACCAATCACATTGAACTCATAAATTAAATAAAACATTCCGTTCATTTCAAATATAAATCCAAACCATAAGTTAAACCAAATTAAGTATTCAGCGGAAGCATAACATAAAATGTAATTCAATTGTTTCCAAAACATGAGTTTAGAGTAAACGTAACAAATATCCAAGAGGCTCGACCCACAACCACTCCAGCACTCCCAGATAGCAATTCCTCATCGAGTATCTAACGACCTGCAAGCATCCAGACAAGTGTGTCAGATGACGCTGGTGAGTTCAAAGTTTTGTTAACGCGTTTAGTTACCAGATATGTGTTTAAAACAGTTCAACGATATGTTTTGATGATGTTATTAGCTCGATTACCGTATGTGGCTACTAGATGTGTTTGCCCAAACCCCAATGCCTCTATCAAAGCATTGGTCAAGTGGTCAAGGTAAATAGTTCACGCTCGTCCATTCCGGTCCGGTGTGAGGGTGCCAAACCTAATAGCGCTATCAACTAAATACCTCGTTGCCTTCCCGGCAACAATCGGTAGATGTAAGGGGTCTTATATGATAGAAACTGAGTAATAACAAACATCCCGTTAACCTGACATTCTTCCCTGAAAACGTTACCCGATATCCCTTCCCGGGATGCATGCTTGGGAAAAGAGCAGTGAACTCACCTTGGTTTGCTCGGTTTGATAATGTGCTTCTAGCGTTAATTAATGGTTAGGTCCGTTACACGCGACCTAAGGTACATTGCACATAACCTCAATGTAAGTGTTTACGTTCAAATAGGGTTTAAATAGGATTTGCAATCCCTTAGTGTCCAAACATCAGGGTCCTTTATGATTATCGTTTACAGATTTCATCATACAAGACTGAACATACATACATACAGTAGCACACAGTGGCATGTTAGGTGTTTTTCATGCAACATTTAACAAACTCAAACCAAACCCCCACCTATTAAACTCGGACAAGGCATCCCCTTACAAACTCGGACACAACAAAATCCATAAAACTTGGACTAATGTGTGAAGGATAAAACTTGGACTAATGTGTGAAGGATAAAACTTGGACTAATGTGTGAAGGATAAAACTTGGACTAAATTGTGAAGGATAAAACTTGGACTTGATTTCATAGCAAACCCGGACACCCTCTCCCAACTAAACTCGGACCATATACAAAAAATAAACTCGGATCTTATTCCAATCATCAAAACTCGGACTCAAGGGGTCCTTATAATGAATCCGGACTTCATGTTTCTTTAATAAACTCAGAGGTAAGTGTCATGTTAAAAACTCGGATTTGTGACTTCACAAAATCTGACCAACCCTAATCGCACATGAACACAAAATAATTAAGCATCAAGTTTTCTCAATGTACAGATACATCTTGCAGTTCTACGACCACAATCCAAATTAAACAAAGTTACAAATCAATCAGCAGTTCAACAGTTTCTAATATGTCGATTGCATTACTAACATCAGATAAACAGTTTACACATTCATCTACAAGCATTCACACATTCTTCAAGCATAATCAAATAAACGCAGATTAGTTGTTTGGCTTTCTAGGGTTTGTATGAAATCAAGAGAACAAGAACAACAACAACAACGTATAATCATAAACACTTACCTCTGATTAAGTCTAGATGTATTGAAGATCAAGGATTGATGTGTGTGAACTTGTGAACCATGATTGAAGAAGATTAGGGATGATTGGAGAGTGTAGAAACGTACAGAGAAGTTATGGGAAGATTAGGGTTTTAAGTAGTTATTAAAGTTTTACAATAACTCTAAACACCCCCTAAAGATATATCTTTTACACAAAAATCATATAATAACATGTAATTCACAATTAAAGCACATAATTCACGTATTGACAAGTAACGTACAACTTCCATATAAACTGTCCGTTTATAGTTATTTGTGTTTTCTGGTAATTCCCCGAATTACCAACGTAGACTCATTTAACTACTCTAGTTAAATGCAGTGCCATGAATGTATTATTAAATTAGCTGTGGTTAGGTTAAAGTAGTAACCTGAAGATGCGGGTTGTCATAACTAATACTATACAATAAAAGATATTTGATAGACTTAGAAAGATTTAACAATCTATATCTATATTTATAGATAATCATTAAGTTTGAATTTATACGAATGATCCCTAACATTATTTATTGGCAAATTGGAAATAAAAATCCCAACTCACTGTTATTGGCCAATAATAATCCCAACTCATTTAATCACCAATAGTAATCCGAACTATTCACTTTTGTTTGTAAAATACTCCCACGTTAAAAAAACACTAACTAGGTTAAAATATTGCTGATGTGGCTTAACATGTGTGGTTTGACGTGGCTGGTTAACATCTTACCTGTGTATAAAATGATTATCAGCCTCATTTGCACACACAATCGCACTCTCCTTCAAAACCCTAATTCTACAAATTGGGCAAATTCAGTCGATTGTGTGTGCAAATGAGGCTGATAATCATTTTAAACACAAGTATGATGTTAACCAGCCACGTCAATCCATACATGTTATGCCACATCATCAATATTTTAACCTAGTTAGTGTTTTTTTAACGTGGGAGTATTTTACAAACAAAAGTGAATAGTTCGGATTATTATTGGTGATTAAATGAGTTGGGATTATTATTGGCCAATAACAATGAGTTGGGATTATTTATTTCCAATTTGCCTTATTTATTTTATCATATTTTATTATTTATCATGATAACTTCATTGGGTTAATAATTTACATTTACAAGTTGTATAATACGTGAACATGTTAAATGCAAGTGAGGTAAACATGCTTTTTTAATTGACGAGCTATAAAGAGAATGAGAACTTTGATAGGCATAATTATTATCGTAAATATTTGTATATATAATATATGCATGATGTATGATAGGATAATACATTAACCATGATGTTTCTTTGCTTATAAGAGATTAAAAAGGCCTTAAAAGTTTATTACAACTCATTTTATATGGTGACATTTTAGAACATCAGGTGTTATAAAATTTTTACGTATGCATTTTATGTGCTATTATTTATTTGTTAAATGGTATGGAGCAAAATAACTCAACCAGAGTTATGGTTTATTATCATGAAAGGTTATTAATGTGTTTAGATATGACACCTAAAGTGTCATACTCCTTAAATCTCATTATAATTTGTGAGAGGTTGATATATATTTTAGACGATAAATCTTACATGACTCGGCCATCTAATTACTTCTCTATTGGTGTGATGAAAATTGAAAAAAGAAGATTAGAGTAAATTACAAGTTTTGTCCTTTATGTATGTCCCAAATTGCAGGCGCTGTCCTTTGTCTTTAAAATTGATGAGTTTTGTCCTTAATATTTGCAAATCTTGCACGTTATGTCCTTTAGGCCAAACCCAGTTAATTTTTTTTTTGTTAAATCTGGTCACTCAAGGGTATTTTAGTATTTAAAAAAATAAAACAAAATGATTAAAAATATTATTATTATTTTAACTATATATATATAACCTCCATCACCACCACCCTTCACCACCACCAGCACCCTCCACCGCCACCGCCACCACCGCCACTACCACCCTCCACCTCCACCTCCTCTACTCACTCACTGCTACTTGCATCAAAAACCCCCAAAAATCAAAAACCTAAATACCAAATCAAAAACCCCCAAAAATCCCCAAAACAAAAAATATCAAAACCCCCCAACAACAATTAATGATCAAGAGAAAAAAATCAATAGCAACGGTTTCACTCGAATGGATTGCCAACAAGAATTGGTCGGTTTCCGACCAGAGGTCATCATCCAGAATCACCTGCTCATTCACCTAAACAATCGGTCAACACCACCTCCGTTCACCTAAACAAGAATTCAGCAGCACCACCACCTGCTCATTCACCTAAACAATCGGTCAACAAGAATTCAGCACCACCACCACCACCTCTGTTCACCACAACCACCACCTCCGTTCACCTAAACAATCGGTCAAAACTTTACACCCTAAAGCCGCACCTCTACTACCACCCATCGGACTGTCGTCCTTCACCACCGTCACACCCATCACAACCTTCGATCCACCATCACCAAAAATAAAATAACCAGATCTCATTCCACCAAATTCTTACCCAAATAGCTATTAATCTTCAACAGAGACCTTAGAAAAACAAAGAAATCCAAATCCCTGTATATAATCCAAACGCCCTTTTTGCTAAGATCTGTTATCGTCACATCCCCTAAATCGATGATGTTCTTGTTGATCGAGTCCCAAATTGATTGCATCAGGTGGCCGGAAATTGCAGGAGGGGGTGAAGTTTGGTTGGTTTTGTTCAGGTGGCCGGAAATTGCAGGAGGTGATGGTGGTGGTGGTTGTGGTGGCTGGGAACGAGGAGATAGATCAACAGAAGGAAAGAGATGAACCACCGCCAGCTTGAACAACACAATTAAGTAAATAAAACCAAGTTTTGTCTTTTATGTATTTATTAACCTTTTATTAATATTGCTACTTTAAGAGCATATTTAACGTGCCGACTGTCACACCCCCAAAATCCACCATGCGGAGTATCACCGCTTGGAGGCGTGACATGACCAGGATCGAGCCACCAATCATATTGAACAACACAATTAAGTAAATAAAACCAAACACAATACGATTGGTGACCAAAAGGAAGTAAATCGATTTTAGGTTAACAACGGAAGAATAAAACGTAAGTTCAAAACATAAGTCTCATAGTTCATAAGTAAAAAGTCCAAAACGTAGGTTTAATAAGTTCATAAGGATTAAATGTTTAACACGGGACTTAACATCCATATTCCACAACAACCTCCTCCTCGTGCAAGCTCCGTAAGCATCTAGCGACCTGTAAGGCATGTAACAACGAGTCAACAACAAAGTTGAGTGAGTTCACGGTTGGTTGATTAGTTTTAAGTTGTTTCTAAAAACGTGGTTTGACTTTAGTTGGCTTATTTGCGGTGGGGGTTACCCCTTAGTTGAAAGTATGTTTAACCAGTTCCTTTTATTACCCAATCCATACCCATGATCAGTGGGGGCTTCCCCATGTGAACTACTAGACGGTATGATATCGACCACTAACGAAAGTAAGTTGTGCCCTAAGTCAATGTCTATCAGCATTGACCCTTTGCCTTAGTCCATTAGTACACGCCCGTTTGAACGACACGGTGTGAGGTTTGTTAAACCTAATAGCGCTATTAACTAATGACCCGCTCGCCATCGGCCTCGGTGATTAAGTCGATATAAAATGAGGGACTTATGATAGAGTTTTGTCTAGTAAGTTTTAAGGTTGTAGTCCAACCCAAGGAGGACGAACGTACGTAGTTCTCCCAAAGAGAATACGCAGGATTAATATTGGCATCCTACCCAAGGAGGATGGCCGTACATATCCTACCTAAGTAAGATATGTAGATTCCGTTTTAATTCTTTAACCCATTCCCAAACCACCGGGAATCCCATGCCTTAGAAAGTGTGTGAACTCACCTTGGTTTGCTCGGTTAGATTCTCAAATATAGCTAACAGACAAGGTCGGTCAATCACGTCCTAATATGATTACCAGTTAGTCATTTAGTGATTATCAAATAGAGCACAAAGTTCCTACACGTATCTATCAATAACATGCATTACTTTAACGGTTTATGCCCATATAAACTTCCCATCTATTCCCGTTCATAAATAAACATACGATATTGCATATAACACTTTTATTGACACAAAACATGTTAGATCATTCACATATAACATACTCGACATTTAGACACGCAAATTACAACTTATGTCATTTCAGCTTTAATATTCAAAACCGGGCTGTTTTCGGACATTTTAATAAAATAGTTAACTTATTCCAAAAATTCGCAAATTCTTATAGAATGTCTTAAACGATCCAAATATTATTGTGTAAAAATATCGGGGTCCAGTTCATTACCAATATTTTATAAAAAATCATTTTCCGAACTGAAATCAGATTTATCTTTTTCTGACTGCAGTCCACGGAATAATTTATTTAAAATTCATCGAGAGTTCGATTTACGAAATTCCAGTGAGAGAATTACAAATACATCGGTGGTCATCTACAGTACAAATTTCATGATCTAACTCTACACAGAACTCAAGTTATGACAGAAAACAGAACGCATATTTTCAGCAGAAAAAATGCAGCTCTAGCTGCTGTTACAAAATGACAATTTAAAAATAGTAAACGGAGTCCAAAAATTATGATTCCAGTGCCATTAGAACAGTATTTCATAATACATAAATCTAGACTTCAGAAAATACATTTTTCGTTCAGTTACGGTCTGGTTACAGCCTACTGTTTCAGCTTTTAACTTCCTAACTTGTGTTCGATTGATTCCGTTAACATGTTTAGTGATCACAACAACATCAAACATCAATATTAACAAGCAAATCATCAGATAATCAACAAGAATCAAAACAACTTCATATTAACATCATGTTTTCATCTTATTTCATCATCATGTTACTTATATTCAAGACTTTGTTTATAACCCTATAGTGTTCATGGATTCTCATCATCAAATAACTATTAACCACTCTAATGACATGAAAAATGAATGGAACTAAGTTCTTACCACTAGTTCAAGACTAGGGAAGTTCGAGTGAAGAAATGTGGTGGTTAATAGCGAACAGAGAAGGTCCTTCAACTTCCGAACACACCAAGCTTCGTTGTATGCCTTCTAACACCTATGGATGCTTGTGGAATGTATGAGAAATGAGTTGAAGGTGGTGGTATGGTGATGGTGGTTGGCTGCCGAGATGAAGAAGATAGGAGGAGAGAGCTTTGTGAGTTTGAGTTTAGTGAAGATGAGTATGGAGGATGATCTAGTGGTTATATATAAAATTTTCCAACACCCTATTACCCTCTAGTCCATGTGTCTTCAAGATACTAAGCAATATCAATTAAATAAATGAATAAAATCATGGGGATTCATTCTTGTCTCCTAACCGGTTTGGGGGGGGGGGGGTTGGTCTAGTTGTGTTGCAATGGTAAGTAACTAAGTTAGTTAGAAGGTTAAGGGTTTAGTTAGTGCTTAATGTGTGTTATGTAATATATAGTGTGTTAGGGTGTTCGGGGATCCTAACTAGCTCAGAAAAATAAGAACAATGTGTTTGACAATATTTTTGTGTTCCGGGTAAAGTCCAGTTGTTCGGTTGGGTATCGTTCCGTTAAAGTGCTTAATTAATCCGTAAAGTGTCCTATGTATATATTTTTGTAACATTTTTAATTCTCAACACTCAGGAAAGCATACCAGACTATTTAGTAACTTTTCTGTACACTACAAGTATGTTACAAGCACATGTTAGTATAACACAGAAATCAGAAAGCAGTTAAATGATTCAGCACAGTCATCAAGCACTTTATTTATCATTGATAAATTGTACGGATACATGGAATTATGAGGGTTGTCACATTCTCCCCCTGTTAAGAGAATTTCGTCCCGAAATTTAGCGCGTGGTTACTGAGGAAGCTAGTTAAGTTGCGTTGGTATCCTGGTTTTCCTGGGGTGTCACATCATCCCCCCGTTGATTTGGAATTTCGTCCCGAAATTCGGCAGTAGCTTCAGCCTCAGTAGTGGTTGCGTTTTTCTTAAACAGCTGGGGATACTTGAGTTTCATTTGGTCTTCTCGTTCCCAGGTATACTCTGGGCAACAACGGGAATCCCAACGAACTCGGACAAGAGGTATTCTGGTGCGCTTGAGAGTTTTAACATCTCGATCCATAATCTCTACTGGTTCTTCGACGAATCGCAGCTGGTCGTCGATAGTGAGCTCCTTGAGAGGAACTATGAGGGTCTCATCTGACAGACACTTCTTTAGATTCGACACATGGAAAACATTGTGAACTCCGCTGAGTTCTTCAGGTAGATTCAACCTGTAGGCGACTTTGCCAATTTTCTCGATGATTTTGAACGGTCCGACATAACGCGGATTGAGTTTGCCTCGTTTGCCAAAATGAACTACGCCTTTCCAAGGTGAGACTTTGAGTAGCACTCGATCCCCAACCTGGAACTCGAGTGGTTTCTTTCGCTTATCAGCATAGCTTTTCTGACGGTCACGAGCTGCCGGCATTCATTTCCGTATCTGAGCAATTCTCTCGGTTGTATCTACTACAAGTTCTGGGCCAGTGATTTGACTGTCACCAACTTCTGCCCAACAAAGAGGCGATCGACACTTTTGTCCGTACAATGCCTCAAACGAAGCAGCCTGGATGCTGGTGTGGTAGCTGTTGTTATACGAGAACTCTACTAGCGGGAGGTGCTTTTCCCAGCCATTACCAAAATCGATTACACATGCCCTAAGCATGTCTTCAAGGGTCTGGATGGTGCGTTCAGATTGCCCATCCGTTTGTGGGTGATAAGCAGTGCTCATATCTAAGCGTGATCCAAAAGACCTATGCATGGCTTGCCACAGTTCAGAAGTAAGACGCGCGTCACGATCAGAAATGATGGAGGTTGGCACTCCGTGCCTTGATACTACTTCCTTTAGGTAAATGTCGGCTAGAGTAGAAAACTTATCCGTTTCCTTGATAGCCAGAAAATGTGCAGACTTGGTCAGTCGATCTACGATCACCCAAATGGTATCGTTTCCGTGTTGAGATCTAGGCAGACCAGTAACAAAATCCATGGAAATTTGCTCCCATTTCCATTTAGGTATCTCTGGTTGTTGGAGTAGGCCTGATGGTTTCTGGTATTCGACCTTGACCCTAGCACAAGTCAAATATTTACTGACGTAGGTTGCTATGCTGGCTTTCATATCGGGCCACCAGTATGTAGTCTTTAGGTCGTGGTACATCTAATCCGAACCAGGATGTACTGAATAACGAGACTTATGTGCTTCATCCATCACAAGCTCGCGTAGGTCTCCATACAGTGGAACCCAAATGCGTCCGTTAACATAGTAGGCGCCGTTTTCCTTTTGTTCTAGCCGTTGCCTCGATCCTCGTAAGGATTCATCCCTGATGTTCTCTGCTTTCAATGCTTCGACCTGAGCATCTCGTATCTGAACGGGAAGGTTGGATTGGATGGTAAGCTGTAAAGCACGTACACGCTTAGGTATAGTATCCTTTCGACTGAGGGCGTCGGCCACAACATTGGCTTTGCCCGGATGATACTTGATCGCACATTCGTAATCGTTCAAGAGTTCAACCCATTGACGTTGACGCATGTTTAACTCCTTTTGCTTAAAGATATGCTTGAGACTCCTGTGATCGGTGTAAATGGTGCACTTGGTACCGTACGGGTAATGTCTCCATATCTTATGCGAAAACAACTTCTCCCAATTCCAAGTCGTGTGTAGTGTAGTTCCTTTCGTGAACCTTAACTTGGCGTGATGCGTAGGCAATGACCTTATCACGCTGCATCAACATGCAACCAAGTCCTTGGATGGAAGCATCGCAGTAAACCACAAAATCATCTGTGCCTTCAGGCAATGAGAGGATAGGCGCGCTACAAAGTCTATCCTTCAAGTGCTGAAATGCGGACTCCTATTCATCACCCCAACGATAGGTGACACCTTTCTGAGTCAGTGAAGTGAGAGGTTGCGCAATCTTGGAGAAATCTTTGATAAATCTTCTGTAGTATCCTGCCAAACCCAAGAATTGGCGGATTTCTGTTGGTGTGCGGGGTGCAGGCCAGTTCTTGATCGAGTCAACCTTGGATGGATCTACATGAATCCCATCCTTGTTTACCACATAGCCTAGAAAGTGGACTTCGTGAAGCCAGAAGTCACATTTCGAAAACTTGGCATACAACTGCTCTGCTCGAAGAAGTTCCAGCATAAGTCGTAGATGCTGCTCGTGTTCCTCCTGACTCTTCGAATAGATCAGGATATCGGCGATGAATACAATGACAAACTTATCCAGGTAAGGCTTGCACACTCGGTTCATGAGATCCATGAAGACTGTTGGTCCATTCGTCAACCCGAAAGGCATGACCAGAAACTCGTAATGTTCGTAACGAGTTCTGAATGCTGTTTTGGAGACGTCCTCCTCTAGGACTCTCAGCTGATGGTATCCCGATCTCAAATCAATCTTAGAGTAATAGCTTGACTGTTGCAGCTGGTCGAACAAGTCGTCAATACGTGGAAGAGGATAACGATTCTTCACGGTCACCTTGTTAAGTTCGCGATAGTCAATACACATTCTAAAGGTACCGTCTTTCTTCTTCACAAACAAGACTGGAGCTCCCCAGGGCGAAAAGCTAGGACGTATGAAACCCTTTTCCAGGAGTTCTTGTAGTTGCGTAGACAGCTCTTCGAGTTCTGATGGAGCTAGACGATAAGGTGCTCGAGCTATGGGCGCTGCTCCAGGAACTAGCTCGATTTGAAACTCAACTTGGCGATGAGGCGGAAGACCAGGCAATTCCTCAGGGAATACCTCAGGAAAATCGCGCACAATAGGAATGTCTTCAATTCTCTTCTCTTCCGTTGATGTGTCTGTAATGAGTGCTAGAATGGCAGTGTGGCCCTTTCGCAAACACTTATGGGCCTTAAGGAAAGAGATAATGCCTACGACAGCACCACTCTTGTCACCATGAATCACGAGGGGTTCTTCACTAGAACGAGGAATGCAGACGATTTTCTCCTTGCAAACAATCTCTACTTGATGATGAGATAGCCAATCCATCCTAATAACGACGTCGAAACTACCCAGTGTGATAGGAATAAGATCGATAGAGAAAGTCTGACCAGCTAAGATGAGGTTACAACCTTTAACTATGTGTGTAGCTTCAAGACTTTTACCGTTGGCTAGTTCTACCGTGTGTTTGGTGTTCAAAAGTGTTGGAGTGCGCTTAAGCATTTGACTAACTTTTAAGGACACATAACTAGTATCGGCACCCGAATCGAATAAAACAGTAACAAAGAAATCATCCAGAAGAAACTTACCCATCACAACATTGGGATCGTTCCTTGCATCACCCTGACCCAGCACGAAGACACGTCCCCTGGCACCATTGCCATTATTGTTACCCCCGTTTTTGCCTCCATTGTTGCCTCCATTGTTGTTTCCATTGTGGTTCCCGTTTCCTTGGTTGTTGTTGTTCTGATTCTGGTTCAGATGAGGACAGTTCCTCTTAAAGTGGCCTTCAGCGCCACACTGAAAGCATCCTTTATTGCCCTGCTGTTGCTGCTGCTGGTCGTTCTGTGGAGCTTGTTGTTGGCGATTCAGATTCGCAGGACGCGTGCTCCTGCAATCTTTAGCTTCATGACCCAGCTTGTGACATCTCTGACAACGACCTTTGTTGCACTGCCCGCTGTGATGCTTGTTGCACTTGGGGTGGTTCCCTCGGTATCCACCCTGTCCTTGGTTACCGGAAGATTGCTGACCAGGACTCTGGTAGTCATCAGTCTTTCTCTGCTGAGACTGAACTGAAGTAGAACCCTTTCCGGAGTTCCCATCCCATTTCCGCTTATTTTCATTGGGAGCGTCAGTAGTAGCAGCACCAATACGCTTGGGTAGTCTGTTTTGTTCAACTGCTTGATCGGTGAGGCGATGGGCAAACTTAATGATTTGCTGAATGGTACCCAGGTTAGCTGAAGTCACGTGACTTTGAATCTCTGGTACAAGGCCCTTGAGGTACAGCTCAATACGTTTGATGGGAGGGTCCACCATAGTGGGACACAAGATGGCCAGCTCGTTTGACCTCTTAGTATACGCCTCAATCTCAGACCCCGTCATCTTTAGATTGAAAAATTCCACCTCTAGCTTGTGGATGTCATCCCGACTACAGCACTCCTCTTTGATCAGTTCCTTGAAACCATTCCAGGGGGGGGGGCATTAGCAACTACCAGCCCTAGTAGTTGAACCTGTGCTTTCCACCAGGTTAACGCAGCACCTTCAAGTGTTCTGGTAGCATATTTCACCCTACGGTCTTCAGGGCACTCACACATCTCGAAGACAGACTCAAGCTTCTCAAACCAGTGAAGAAGGCCTACAGCTCCTTCTGTGCCACTGAAAGTAGTAGGTCGGCAGTCCATGAACGTTTTGAATGTGCACACAGGAGGTTGAGCATGTTGACCTGTTGCGCGAGAATAAAAGATAAGGCTAAGCACGAGGGTTGGTTTGCGAAGGTAAGATCTAAACGTCCTAAGATGGGTTGGTATGGCAGATTATACCTCCTGCAGGGTTAGCTGCGAGTGCCTCAGCGACTCGTTCGTTGATCAAAGCCATCAACTGGGCTTGAGTGAGGTTGATACGTCCTCCGCGTCTGCTCATGATCTTCATAATGAAGCAACGTAAGTGAGAAAAGTGTCGCGAAAGTGTGTAAGTGTGGGACGATAGTAGAGAGTAAGCACACAAGGTTCAAATAGCAATTATCACGTTAACTAATGCACAGTGTGAACTATCTAACCGATAATACTACATAAATCATACCACCTATTGTGTCGAGTCTTGCACGTGGAGGGAAGCGTCGTTGTGGATCGTTGAGCACTGTACAGGTTATAGTCTGGTTTTATCAAAAAGCTTTTCCCCTTTTTAAAACCAAGTTCACTATAACCAATAGCTCTGATACCAATCTGTCACACCCCCAAAATCCACCATGCAGAGTATCACCGCTTGGAGGCGTGACATGACCAGGATCAAGCCACCAATCATATTGAACAACACAATTAAGTAAATAAAACCAAACACAATACGATTGGTGACCAAAAGGAAGTAAACGGATTTTAGGTTAACAGCGGAAGCATAAAACATAAGTTCAAAACATAAGTCCCATAGTTCATAAGTTTAAAGTCCAAAACGTAGGTTTAATAAGTTCATAAGGATTAAATGTTTAACACGGGACTTAACATCCATATTCCACAACAACCTCCTCCTCGTGCAAGCTCCGTAAGCATCTAGCGACCTGTAAGGCATGTAACAACGAGTCAACAACAAAGTTGAGTGAGTTCACGGTTGGTTGATTAGTTTTAAGTTGTTTCTAAAAACGTGGTTTGACTTTCGTTGGCTTATTTTCCGTGGGGGTTACCCCTTAGTTGAAAGTATGTTTAACCAGTTCCTTTTATTACCCAATCCATACCCATGATCAGTGGGGGCTTCCCCATGTGAACTACTAGACGGTATGATATCGACCACTAACGAAAGTAAGTTGTGCCCTAAGTCAATGTCTATCAGCATTGACCATTTGCCTTAGTCCATTAGTACACGCCCATTCGAACGACACGGTGTGAGGTTTGTTAAACCTAATAGCGCTATTAACTAATGACCCGCTCGCCATCGGCCTCGGCGATTAAGTCGATATAAAATGAGGGACTTATGATAGAGTTTTGTCTAGTAAGTTTTAAGGTTGTTGTCCAACCCAAGGAGGACGAACGTACGTAGTTCTCCCAAAGAGAATACGCAGGATTAATATTGGCATCCTACCCACGGAGGATGACCGTACATATCCTACCTAAGTAAGATATGTAGATTCCGTTTTAATTCTTTAACCCATTTCCAAACCACCGGGAATCCCATGCCTTAGAAAGTGTGTGAACTCACCTTGGTTTACTCGGTTAGATTCTCAAATATAGCTAACAGTCAAGGTCGGTCAATCACGTCCTAATATGATTACCAGTTAGTCATTTAGTGATTTTCAAATAGAGCACAAAGTTCCTTCACGTATCTATCACATAACATGCATTACTTTAACGGTTTATGCCCATATAAACTTCCCATCTATTCCCGTTCATAAATAAACATATGATATTGCACATAACACTTTTATTGACACATAACATGTTAGATCATTCACATATAACATACTCGACATTTAGACACGCAAATTACAACTTATGTCATTTCAGCTTTAATATTCAAAACCGGGCTGTTTTCGGACATTTTAATAAAATAGTTAACTTATTCCAAAAATTCGCAAATTCTTACAGAATGTCTTAAACGATCAAATATTATTGTGTAAAAATATCGGGGTCCAGTTCATTACCAATATCTTATAAAAAATCATTTTCCGGGCTGAAATTAGATTTATCTTTTTCTGACTGCAGTCCACGGAATAATTTATTTAAAATTCATCGAGAGTCCGATTTACGAAATTCCAGTGAGAGAATTACAAATACATCGGTGGTCATCTACAGTAAAAATTCCATGACCTAACTCTACACAGAACTCAAGTTATGACAGAAAACAGAACGCATATTTTCAGCAGAAAAAATGCAGCTCTAGCTGCTGTTACAAAATGACACTTTAAAAATAGTAAACGGAGTCCAAAAATTATGATTCCAGTGCCATTAGAACCGTATTTCATAATACATAAATCTAGACTTCAAAAAATACATTTTTCGTTCAGTTACGGTCTGGTTACAGCCAACTGAAGTTGGCTGTAATCACCAAACAGCCTACTGTTTCAGCTTTTAACTTCCTAACTTGTGTTCGATTGATTCCGTTAACATGTTTAGTGATCACAACAACATCAAACATCAATATTAACAAGCAAATCATCAGATAATCAACAAGAATCAAAACAACTTCATATTAACATCATGTTTTCATCTTATTTCATCATCATGTTACTTATATTCAAGACTTTGTTTATAACCCTATAGTGTTCATGGATTCTCATCATCAAATAACTATTAACCACTCTAATGACATGAAAAATGAATGGATCTAAGTTCTTACCACTAGTTCAAGACTAGGGAAGTTCGAGTGAAGAAATGTGGTGGTTAATAGCGAACAGAGAAGGTCCTTCAACTTCCGAACACACCAAGCTTCGTTGTATGCCTTCTAACACCTATGGATGCTTGTGGAATGTATGAGAAATGAGTTGAAGGTGGTGGTATGGTGATGGTGGTTGGCTGCCGAGATGAAGAAGAGAGGAGGAGAGAGCTTTGTGAGTTTGAGTTTATATAAAATTTTCCAACACACTATTACCCTCTAGTCCATGTGTCTTCAAGATACTAAGCAATATCAATTAAATAAATGAATAAAATCATGGGGAGTCCTTCTTGTCTCCTAACCGGTTTGGGGGGGGGGGGGGGGATGGTCTAGTTGTGTTGCAATGGTAAGTAACTAAGTTAGTTAGAAGGTTAAGGGTTTAGTTAGTGCTTAATGTGTGTTATGTAATATATAGTGTGTTAGGGTGTTCGGGGATCCTAACTAGCTCAGAAAAATAAGAACAATGTGTTTGACAATATTTTTGTGTTCCGGGTAAAGTCCAGTTGTTCGGTTGGGTATCGTTCCATTAAAGTGCTTAATTAATCCGTAAAGTGTCCTATGTATATATTTTTGTAATATTTTTAATTCTCAACATTCAGGAAAGCATACCGGACTATTTAGTAACTTTTCTGTACACTACTAGTATGTTACAAGCACATGTAAGTATAACACAGAAATCAGAAAGCAGTTAAATGATTCAGCACAGTCATCAAGCACTTTATTTATCATTGAAAAATTGTACGGATACAAGGAATTATGAGGGTTGTCACACCGACATAGGAAGCAATCCAACCCTTGATGATTTAGTGTCGATTATCCTCGACTGGGACACAAAAGCACTCGTGCGGTCTCACGAACCCATGGGTGGAGCTCGCCAAAACCCAATAGATCTACCCCTTTCATTCCTCGGTCTGTATATGATTAATGGTGCTTAAGTTCCACCCTATTCACAGATGATCTAAGTGTGGTTCATTTCTTTGCTTAATCATACCATTGTACATGTATCTCCCCATATAGTTGTAAAACAGAAAAAGCGTTTAAAAGAAAAGGGGGACATGAACTCACTGTTTGCGTCCAACGAATGTGTGCTACCAAATCGGGTATCCGCAAACGTATCGCAACCTACAAGTATTCTAATCTCATCAGACACTTAGGTCTTTACTAGAGCGTGTACAAGTTGCTCATCTTGAATGTCGTTAAGACTTATGTTTGTTGGGAGACCCTTGTTTGTTTTAATATGTTGGTATTCGATTTATTGTTCGTTGTTAATATATATATATATATACGTATATATACATACGTATATATACATACGTATATATATGCATACATATATCTATATACGTATACATACATACGTATATATATACATACATATATCTATATACGTATACATATATACGTATATGTATATACATATGTATATATACGTATGTATATATACGTATATATACGTATATATATATATATGTATGTGTATATATATATACATATGTATAATGTAAGTATCTATAGAAAACCCACTTTTATTTAGAAAACTTAGGAAACTCTAACCTCCCGAACTTTTTTTTTTTAAAAAAAATTTTACACATGTTATATACATGTTTTTAAGGGTTTTGCGCAAAAAAAATCAAAAAAGCGTCGGGTAGATATTTTTTTAAAAAAATAAACAAGTTTTGGTGTAACACATGTTACAAATATGTCAGATGAATGTAACATATGTTACACCAAAACTTGTTTATTTTTTTAAAAATATCTACTCGGCGCTTTTTTGATTTTTTTTGCCCAAAACCCTTAAAAACATGTATAAATTTTTTCAAAAAAAAAAAAACATCGGGAGCTTTGAGTTTCACAGGTTTTCTAAATTAAAGTGGGTTTTCTATACATCCTTCCCCTGTATAATGTAAGTGTGTGTGTGTATATATATATATATATATATATATTCTTCTAATATATATATTTGTGAATGGTGAACCTCGTTCACCTGTATATGTACATTTGTTTCTTAGGTATATATTTGTTCTTTAAATATATATATATATATATATATATATATATACACACACACACACACACATAGATACGAGATCAGGAGAAAACGCTCAAAAGTGTGAGAACGGTGAGAACGCTTCCTGGCCCAACACGTATCACGCCGCTTAGAAAAGGGCAAAGGGGCTTTTTTGTCCTTTCATCTTCTGCTTTTCCAGTTCCGCTTTTCCCAATATTGTTTTAATTTTTTGTTTTTAAGATTTTTGGCGTTAAGCAAATTCAATAATTAATGGCTTTTAATGGTTTCATTGTATTAACATTTTGGCGTTTATTCAAATCGTATGCCATTGGAACCCAGGGGGTCAGGAAATCTATTTGAATGGCGTTTTCCAAGGCGTTTTAAACAAGATGGCCAATTGTTCTATTATTTTTTATAAACATTTTGGCGTTTGTGTTATCTTGGCGTTTTACTATTGTTAGATTATATTTCAACCACAGGAAAAAAAATACAAGCGAAGAAAATAAATTAAAAATCCTAATCGGATCTCTCTTCACAATCTTCACTGTCATCAGTCTCTCTCTTCTTTAATAGTACCAGAACTGTCACCAAATATATGGCGTTTTATGTAAAACTTAACAAACCCATTGGTTTGATTATTTTGCCAGCTCGTCTGTTGAACTGGCTTTTTTGTGAATGTTTGGGGACATAGATCTATGACGTGTGAGTGAGTTTTTCACTTTTTCTTTATCTTGATCTTCATCTTTATAATCAACCCACTATTTAGTGTCATTGATCTCTTCTCCTCATCCAAACTTTCTTCAAGAACAAGAAATACAAAATGCCATATGACTGGCATCAGTATCTTTTTCTTGAATTTTTGTCCACCTCATGCAGCAAAATCTTTCTATGTTACTCCCTTCTGATAACAATTCATTCAGTGAAACTTCACGAAGAACAATTATGAATATCCAAGAAAGCATATTAGCCATCTTTAATTTTTTTTTTATTTTTTGGCGTTTTACAGTGAGTGGTATTTAGTAGTATTGGCGTTTGTTTTTTTTTTTTTTATTAAATGGAAGTTGCTGAGACGTATCATTTTATAGGATGTCTTTTTGGCGCCTAAGTTAGGCGGTGCGTTATTATAAAAAAATATTCGACTTTTCAGTTACTGTTTGTAATTATTGTTTTTGATAAGCTTTATCTCTGAAGTCTGTAACACATCCCATCTTTCAAGTTTGTCGTTTTAGATTCTAATATAATAAATTTTCCCTATCTTCAGTATTACTAATTTGTATTTACTGTTTCTAGTTACATTTTCAAGTTTGCTTTTTATTTTTTATTTTTTTTATTTTTTTGGGTTTTTTATAATACTTTTTCAAAGTAATTTTATTATAGTTTGGGAGTTTTTGGGGTCGTTTAACGGGATGATATCGTTTAAAAAGCATTTTGGCTATTTTGCCGTTTTTATTATATATGGTGTTTTTATTATATAACAATCAACTGAAAAGGAAAATAAAAAAAAGAATACATAAACAATTGATCTTCCAAATCTTTACTGTCACCAGTCTCTTTCTTCTTTTTTGAATCATGTTAACTGACTGGTTCGACTTTCGTATGATTCATTTTGTTTTTTTTTTTTTTTTCAAGTAGTTTTTTGTGTGTCTTTGGAAGCACACAGTTTGGCATCAGGATTTTTTTCTTGAAGATTTGTCCATCTCATGCAGCAAAATGTTATTGAGTTTAGACCCTTTAGCCAACAATCTTGAATTTCACAATGAACGATGTTTGATTTTTTAACTTTTTTCGCGTTTTACCGATAAAAAGAACGCCACGAAATAAGAGCACCTTAAACCTCAAAATTTGATCATGCTAAAATCAATAATGTTTTGCTGTATGAGATGGACAACATTGTTAATCCTCGGTTAAGAAAGATAACTGACAATGTTGTCCACCCCATACAGCTAAACTTTATTGACAACAAAGCTCAATAATGTTTTTGTATCTTTTGGCGTTATAAATTGGATGGAAGTTGAGGATTAGTCAATAAGATTTTACTCAATGAAATGGACAACATTCTCACTTAAGGATTTTGTCCATTTCATTGAGCGAAATCTTTACAGACAAACAAACTGAATTTCAAAAAATCGTTTTGGGTTAGAAGATATTTGATGTTTGGGTTTTTTGGCGTTTCTAAGGCGAATGAGATATATCAAATATGGCGTTTGGGTTTTTGTGTGTTTTTTTAATTGAAGGTCTGAGATGTTGTATATATAGGATTTTTTTGGCGGTTTTTTTAAGCGGGATTTTACTATAATTAAGTTTTTTATATCTAATGGCGTTTTTAGTTAGAATGGTGTGTGATTTTTGTTTTTGGCGTTTTATTTCATGAGATGGCGTTTTGTGTGGAGAAGTCAAAAGATCCTTTTACCCTTAATGAAGCGCGTCCACGTAATAAAATTGATGTTATTTACGAATACGCCACCACGCCAATCTAGTCCATATATTGTTTTGATCGGACGATCGATAAGCGTTCTCACTGTTCTCACACTTTCTATCGTTTTCTCTAAATCCCGACCCTATATATATATATAGGGGACCGCTAGAATGAGAACCACCCCGAGTTATGAGAACCGCGAGAACCACTTGATTCCGGGCGAGGTGGACCAAATCTTTTTTTCGAAAACGTAGATTAGTGTATCACAAACACAATCGTAAATTTTTTTTTTTAAAAAAAGCGCCGTGTGGGTAGTTTTTTACA